>OZ018322.1:193816155-195291780 GCA_963969495.1 Ceratothoa steindachneri
AAAAATGTCCTTGGGACCAAAATTAGTTTAATAGGCAATATTAAGTCAGTTGAGTTAAAATCTTTTAACAAAAAATAGACTATTAAAAAATTCAACAAAAGGTAAAAAAAAGTAAAAAAATAATAAATAACAGGTAAATAAACTATGAATATATCAACAATATGACTTTAAAAGTTATTAAGCAATTATATTTTTGTTAAAAATTTATTCATTTTTTTTTAAATTTAAAAACATAAACTATGAATAGATCAACAATAAATATATAAAACTATTTTAAATTTTGTTTAAAAGATTGCTTTCTTTTAGGAAGGTTAGTATCCTAGTCACGTCAAAGAAGCAATGGGTCTCAGAAAAGATGCCCCGCAGAGCCTGCTGGGGGGCCATCTCTCTGGTAATGAAGGGAAAAGTCGTCCTTCTGAGATTCCTTAGCAATGGGCATTCTACAAATATATGGAGGACAGATATTTGTACCCCACACAGAATGCACATAGGTGGGGGCAGCCCACTCATTAAATGCTCATGGGTGAGCCGGCAATGGCCTATCCTCAGACGGACAAGCGCAACCTCCATTTTACGATGTCTAGTTGTACGTGGCCATGGGTGAACGGAGGTTTTTATGGAGTGGAGCTTGGTGGGTGGGAGCTCACTCCACCTCTTCTGCCATAGGCCGACCACGTATTTATTGATCAGAGGATAGGCATCGCAGAGTGGGACTGGGGCCACTGGAGCTGTCCCCAGTGATGCTGCTTCTTTGGCTGCAGCATCTGCCCTCTCATTGCCTGGGATGCCCACGTGACTAGGCCCCCCAGCAAAAGGATATCTCGTGGATGGGCGATAGTCGTAGGAGCCACTGCTAGATCTTGGAAACCAACGGATGGCTCGAACCAACATCAACCAACATTTCAAGCGAACTAAGGGAGTCTGTAAAGACAGTATGAGAACCAGATGGCCTGCCAGCTATGATAGTCAGTGCGGCTATCATAGCAATGAGTTCCGCTGTGAATGCGGAAGCTGCGTTTGGCAGGCGGACCAATGCTGTCTCAGATGGAAAGACAGCAGCTGCTCCAACTCTGTCCGGTGACTTGGACCCATCGGTGAACACAAAAGTGCTATGCCGATGTTGAGAGGAGTGGTCGCCATACATGGCTCTCAATACTACAGGCAGGTGGTGATCCTTGGGCCTATCAGCTAGTTCCCTACATACCATTACAGGTGGTAAGAGCCACCGGGGGGTCTTTGGCATGGTAAAGGGAATCACTGAGAACTTCCTTAGTTGCGCAGTGTGCTCGGCCATACGCAGAGCAAAGGGGCGAGCCAGAGATGGAGATCTATCGTATGAGGCCACTGTCCGTGTATTGAACATGCACTCATACACTGGCGTCTGCGGTAGTTGCTCAAGTCTAAGGAGGTAGTTCAAATTAGACTTGAGCCCGTGATAGGGAAGGGGGAGAACCCCGTTCTCTGCTTAGAGGCTCCACACTGGGGAGGACTTAAAGGCTCCAGAAGCCAGGCGCACACCCTGGTTACGCACAGTATTTAGTTTTTCGAGAATGAATGGCGAGGCAGAGGAGTACACCTGTGATCCATAGTCTAGCTTTGATTGGACCAATGCTAGATACAGGAGCCACAGGGTACGTCGATCACTTTCCCAAGAAGTGTGAGACAACAGTTTCATTATGTCCATTCTCTTTAAACAAGACCTTTTCAAGGCGTCCACATGGTGCCGGAAAGAAAGCCTTGAATCAAATATGACCCCCAGATATTTGAAATGGGGCTCAAAATCTATAGGCACACCATATAGCGACCAATGGGGGGGGGTCCCATGTCACTAACTTATGCCCATAAAAGTGAACAGCCTTGGTCTTTACTGCGGAGAAGCGGAAACCCTTGGAGGAAGCATTTTCAGCTACAGTGCTTATAGCTCGCTGTTGCTTACGGACGATAAATGGGAGTCTAGGCGAAAAACAAATGAGCGCCAGATCATCCACATATAACGTCGACGAAATCTCGGGAGGAAGATTTCTAACAATGCTATTAATGGCCACAAAAAAGCAGGTGACACTGAGGACACTTTCCTGTGGCACACCCTCAACTTGGTCCACGGGCTCCGATAAGGTGCCTCCAACCCTTACGCGTAGTGTGCGTCGTATCAGAAATTGCTCGACAAACCTGGGGAGGTAACCCCGCAGGCCCCAATCATGGAGTTGTTTAAGGATACCACGCCTTCAGGTGGTATCGTATGCTTTCTCAATATCAAAGAAGACAGCGATGGCGTGCTGCTTCTTTGAAAAAGCATCTCTTACGAGTAACTCCATTCGGACAAGCAGGTATGTCGTACTCTGCTTTTTCCTGAACCCTGATTGAGAAGGAGATATGAGATTTTGAGTCTCCAAAAACCAGACGAGTTTGAAATTGACCATTCTTTCAAACACTTTACATGGACAACTGGTAAGAGCAATGGGGCGGTAATGGGTGGGCTCCGTCCCGTCCTTTCCTGGTTTGCGGAATGGAAGGACTATGGCCTCTCTCCACATGGAAGGGAAGCGGCCCTTGATCCAAATCCAGTTGTAAATGTCCAGTAAATGAGAGAGAAGGGATGAATGCATATTCCTAATCATATCATAGGAAATTCCATCCGATCCGGGGGCAGTGTAACTACAGTGCTTCAGTGCATTATGGAGCTCATGGATAGAGAAGAGTCGGTTGTAAGACTCGTTATCCATGTTAGGCTCCATAAAGTTGAGTGGTTGCTGCTCCTGTTGAAGCCTAAAGCACTGGAATTGCATCTCATAATTATCTGGGCTTGAGATGCTAGCAAATGATCTGGCCAAGACATTGGAAATATGGGACAAGTCCCCCAACAATTCTCCAGCTTGGACAATGTTGGGAGCTGTAAAGCCATTGGATTTGCCCAATAGCTTTTTGACCCTTTTCCACACTTTGTCTATAGGCGTTTGCCAACTTATGGACGCGACGTAACCTTCCAACGAGGTCTTTCAAGCCTGTCGAAGGATGCGTCGCCGTGCTGCCCTTGTTCTGTTACGAGCAATTTTATTTACCATCGTAGGGGAGCGATGGTAACGTCGGCAAGCCATTTTACATTCAGTCACGGCGCTCGAGCATTCAGCCGACCACCAGGGAACTTGTGGTCCGCGAGCGGTTGAGCCGGAGAGCGGGATGGAGGAGTTAGCCGCTTTATTGACGTGGACTAGGAGGTCATCGATAGCCACGTCAATATCTTCATGAGGGAAGGACCAGTCATGGCTCAAGAGGTGCCTGAATTTAGGCCAGTTTGCTTTTTTTGCATTCCATTTTTTACTAGGTGGTGGAGGGGGGCCACCTGTACATGGCGCTATAATAATGGGGAAGTGATCGCTGCCTCGCAAGTCAGGATCCACTGCCCAGTCAAAATCAGCTCTACAGCTTGGTGAACAGAGGGACAAGTCAACGCATGTAGAGCTGCTCGTCTGGATGTGAAATGATGTAGGCTGCTATCGTTTAGAAGGCAGATATCATTTTCGCCCAGAAATTTCTCAATCATGTTTCCCCTAGGGTTCTTATCATGGTCCCCCCAAAGGGGGTGTCGAGCATTAAAATCCTCAATCAATAGAAAGGGGGGAGGGAGCTGTTTAATTACCTCTACTAGTTTCCTAGCTAGAGAGGCTGTCTTTTTCCTCACTAGGAGGGAGGTAAAGCGAGCAGACCGTATAGTGGCGATGGGAGAACAGGCGGACAGCGACCGCCTGCAGGTCTGTCGCAAGGTCGATCTGGTTGTGGGGAACCCTGCTGTTAATGAGCACAGCAGAACCATGGATTGGTTCTATAGGGTTCTTATAGTATCCCACAAAACCAGGAATATTGGGTACACTACGAGTACCCAAGCAAGTTTCCTGTAAAGCTATACAATCAGGATTGTAGTCTTTAAACAGGAGCTTGAGTTCTTCCCACTTAGGGAAGAGACCTTGGATGTTCCAATGAATTATTGGATACATCCTTAACTCTTTAAGACAATCATCCTACACTTAGGGGTAGGAGGTTTTGGTTTTATACTACCCGTAGGGGTAGTTTTGGTCATACCAATTACCGGTTTTAGGTATGACTCTGGAGGCATCGGGAGCGTTAATTTAGCTCTCGACTTTACTTTTAAACGTTGCAATTTTGTTAGCTGGCTATACGAAATGACTGTCTTGACTGGAGAAGCAGATGTAGGAGCATCTCTATCAGTCATTTCGTGAGCCGATGACATCGACTTGGCTGGTGATGGTGGCAGCGATTGTTCGGCTAGCGAAGGATTCTTGGAATCTGATGGTTGGTTCGGCTCCTCCTTGGATAAGGGGGCAGCCTCTACTACAGCTGTTTCCTGTGATGGGGTACAGGTTGATTCCTTCTCACTTAGGGCTCGAAGGAGTTCCAAAGCAGTATCAGCAAGGGGTGGGTTGCTGACTACTCGCTTTGGGGCTGTAGTTCTCTGTTCTTTTGGGGCAGGATGGATGTCCAGAGCTGGAATAGACACCACCTGCGGCCCAATCCGATTAACATCCACGTCTTGTGGGCGGTAGCAAGGTGTTTTGCCACTCTTGGTGAATCGGGAGAGGATGAAAGGTTCCTTTTCTTTGTGCCATCAGAAGCTAGGCTAGATTTTGGTGAAGAGTTTTCTCTACCGATTGATCGTGGTTTCGGTCGAGGGGGGCTCTTAACCTTTTCAGGTGCGCGTGGAGATGCGGGTCTACGGTGTGGAGAACCCTCTACCTGTTGAGGCACATCTCTGCGCGGAGACCTGGGTTTCGGTGGTGGAGGACTTCTGGTTTGTTCAGGAGAGCCTGTAGATGGTCTCTGGCTTCTCCCCTTCTTTGACGTGGCGGTGCGCAGAGCATCCGCGAAGCTCACGCCAGGCTGAACGTAAGTCTCCCTAACTCTTCGTCTAGCCTCTTTATAGCTCACCCTGTTTTTATTTAGAACAGCAATGACCTCTCTCTCGTAGAGGAAGAAGGTGCATTGTTGTGATGTGGCAGAGTGGTCTCCGCCACAATTGATGCAGCACGGCTGTTTGGAACAGGGTGTTCCGTGAAATTCTGCTGAGCATTTTACACAAATCCTTTCGCTTTTAAAAAACTTGCTTACATGGCCAAAGCGTTGGCAATGGAAGCACCGCCGAGGGGGTTTTCGACGTAAGGCTTGACTGGGATGTTAAGGTAGCCAGCCTTGACGTACTTGGGTGGTTCCAATCTGTTGAAAGTTAGAATTATGGTGGCGGTATGGATCCTAGCGCCATTCACAAACCTAGAAATGCGATGTGCACTTGTTACTTTCTGATTGGCAAGTTTTGTCACCAACCTGTCGATATCATACTCAATGAGTTCACCCGATCGAATAACACCTTTGGAGGTATTAAATGTCGGGTGAGACGCGGATGATACATTCACTGAGGGTAACTTTTCGAGAGATTGAATTCTCTTTTGCTGCTCATTAGACTTGGCCTCGACAATCAATGCGCCATCATTGCGCGGCCACATTTGAGCAGGTTCGCCACACTTGTCACTTGTTCACGGAGTCGTCAAAGACATCAAAGATGTCAGCTTTGCTAAGAGGACAACGTTCGTTGCTGGATTTGAGTACTATAAAGCGGTCATAATCCAGTTCTTCGTCTACTTCTGATCTAAAAGGATCCAAGCGACGAAGATCTCTGCTTTTTTCACGGTGACCAGAGGCCGGCGGTCTCTGGGATGAGTTTTTTGAAAGTTTACCCATATGATTTTTATTTTTATAAGTGGTGTCTCTGGAGCCGAGGGCATGTACCAAATCGCCATCGTGAGTCCGGAGAGCGCCCATACAGTCCAGACAGGGTAGCCCGCCCCCCGACTCCCACTGTTGTTTCAAAAACAGCGGAGCTGCATAACGGAGTTTTACTGGACTGCTGTGCAAAGACCTTCCGAAAGCAAAACAACGACCCAGGCAACCAAACCTACCTCCATGGCACGGACCTGCGGACGATGCCCCCCAGTGGGTACATCCGTCGACTCGTACAGAGTACACATACTGACTAGGACCAAGTGGGCCGAAAGTGCGCTGGGGTTCAGACACACAGTCGCCCCACAAGGTTATTTGGGGATGCCGGAGTGATGCCAGCGTTTGGTCATCAAACCGCCTCATGGGGTTCCCCTCACCCACTCTTTATGTTGGTGTGAGGTCACCTAGCCCTTGTGATGTCATTCACTAACTGCAGGGCCACAGCAAAGACAACCATATGGGCCAGAAGTGTGCTGGTGTCCATACACACAACTGCCCCATAAGGTTGGTGGGTGCCCTTAGTCAGATACCCAAACCAGGATATCCCGCCTGGTGTTCGGACGTTGGGCACACGCTCAGTTAAAAAACAGGGGCACCACGTGGAGGTGGTGTGCCAACATTTAAGGAACATAGGCTATGAGTTGCGCGATATTCCCCATCGCCCCCAGAGAGAGAGAGAGAGAGAGAGTGACTAGAAAGAGTGTAAGGCAATGCGTAGGATAGTTTGTTTATAAGAATCTGAATAGAGAGAGACAGATAGAAAGAATGAGTGAGATTGACAGTGAGAAATTTGACAGAGAGGGTGTATGAAAGCGCGAGGATAAGAGATAAAGGGACAGAAAAAGTGACAGTGAGTTTGAGAGAGAGTGTAAGAAACAGTTTGAAAGAGAGCTAGTGAGTGTGAGAGAAAAAGAGAGTGAGAGAGTGTGAGATAGAGTTTGAAAGACAGTGTGAGATATAGAGCGGGAAAAACTGAGAGAGAGCAAAAAAAGAGATGATTTGTTTAAGAAAGAGAGAGTGGGAGAAAGAGAGAGTGAGAGAGGGAGAGTGAGTGTGTGTGAGAGATCTTTATAAAGAGTGTTTGAGCAAGAGAGTCAGAGAATGTGTAATGACGACGGTGTGAGAGAAAAGAGAGATTGTACGAGAGAGTCAAATATAGTGAGAATAAGAGAGATTGAGACAGAACAATACATCGAGAGATATAGAGATATAAAAAGTTAATGAGCGAGAGAGAGTGAGGTTGAGACGGTGTCGTATATGTGAGAGAGAGAGTGGTGCAAGAGATAGTGAGAGAAAGAGAGAGAGTGTGTGTGTGTGAGAGGAAGTGTTTGATAGAGACTGCTGGTAAAAAAATAAGAGTGAAATATAGTGAGAAAAAAAGAGATAAAGACAGATCAAAACATCGAGAGAGAGAAAGAGATAGAAAGCAAATGAGCTACAACGAGCTACAAAGAAAATAAGTACGTTAGAAGACCTTAGAGTCTATTCAATGAAGGTACCTTTGGACTAGCTGTCGAGCGTGCACATCCCCGCTCAATTGCCTCACGTCCTCCCTAAATAGCCACTTTTCAAGACTTTGTCTAGTCTAAACTTGAACTGGTCAACAGAATTGCTACCACAGATACTGTACGCAAAAAAATTTCCAACAGATCGCGGTTGTAACGCTTCAGCTCAATTTTGAAGCCGTGATTTCTTGTTCTGCTTTCATTAAGGCTGAAAATATCACTGTCGAACACTTGAAGTATTTTTGAAAGCTTCGATGAGCTGACCACGTAGTCTAGGGGTTTTAAACGAGAACATATCTAATTCCCTTAATCGATCTTCATAACCTTTATGTCTGATTGAGGGAATCAGTTTGGTTGCCCTGGCTTGCACGCGTTCCAATCTCGTGATGTCCTTTCGAAATGAAAGACTCCAAAAGTGTACGGCATACTCCAGTGAATTGTACAGAAAGAGTACTATCTTCTTGTTCCGATATCCAAACTGTCGCTTAATATAACCTAGCATCCATAGGGGTTTCTTCTCCGCCTCAATCCACTGCCTCGAGAACTTGAGATCACTTGTTATAGTTACACGCAAGTCTTTCTCAGTGTCGGTGTATTCAAGAGTAGTGCCCTTAAGGATATAATAAGATTTGGGGTTTGGGTGGCCGATATGCATCACTTTGCATTTGTTCACGTTAAAAGGCATTTGCCACGTGTCCGACCACTCCCAAATCTTCCGAAGATCTTCCTGCAGCCGGGCAGTATTTCCTTCCTTTGCAACGTTCATACTAAGTTTGGTATTATCGGCAAATTTGGAATCTTCGCAACTACGTCACCATCCATATACCTTGGAGAAAACCACTAGTTACGGGCGCCCACTTAAAAGCTTGTCCATTCAACACTAGCCGTTGACGTCTGCCTCTTAACCAGTTCTTTATCCAATCTGCTAAATTTCTGTCTATGCCCTGCGCACGCACTTTACGGAGAAAGTCTAGGTAGCCAACATCCACCTCTTTATCCTGATCATTCTCACTGAAAAATGAAGTGGAAGAATTCTACAAGGTTCGGCAGGCATGACCGGTGCCTTCGGAAGCCGTGCTGGGAACTCTTCCATACCAGGTTTGACCCCAAATATGAGGTTATATTGGCCACCATGACGCTTTCCATGAGTTTGCCGACTATCGAGGTTAAACTGATAACTCGATAGTTGAACGGCTGGCTTTGATCTCCTTTCTTGAAGATCAGAGTCACCTCCGCCTCCTGGCAGTCTCCAGGAACGCGTCCAGTCCGGATCAGAGTGTTAAAGATTGTGGTCAGATTTGGTGCCACCTCATCATGTACTTCCTTCAACACTTTAGGGAGAAACACGCCCGGACCAGGGGACTTATTCGCCTTTAGCTCGGAGATTTTTTTCCTCTACTTCGGCTATGGTGAAGTCCATTTCCTCTATCTTCTCACCTAAGTGAGACTCAATGGACTGGGGGATGGGACCCCGCTCTTCTGTGAACACTAAAGAAAGAGAGAGAGAGTGAGAAAGAGTGAGGTTGAGAGGGTGTCGTATATATGAAAGAAAGTGTGTGTGTGAGAGAGATAGTGAAAGTGTGTGATATAAAGTGTTTGATAGACTCGTGGCGAAAAATGAGAGTAAAATATAGAGAAAATAAGAGAGATAGAGACAGATCAAAACATCTAGAGAGAGAAAGAGATAGAAAGTGAATGAGCAAGAAAGTGAATGAGGTTGAGAGGATGTCGTATATGTTAGAGAGAATGTTTGTGTGCGAGATAGTGAGAGAATGAGAGAGTGTGTGTGAGAGAGATAGTGAGAGAAAGAGATATAGTGTGTGTGTGAGATAGTGAGAGTGTGTGAGAGAAAGTGTTTGATAGAGACTGGTGATGAGAAATGAGAGACGTGTGAGAGTGAAAGAGTATCAGAGAAAGAAAGTATAAGAAAGTGTGTGATAGAAAGATACATTTTGTTGAATAGAGAAAATGTAAGATGTAGAGACTGTGTGAGAGAGAGAGAGTTTGTGAGCGTATGTGAAAGAAAGACAGAGAGGTGTGTGAGAAAGTGAGAGAGAAATTGAGATCGCTAGAGAGATATATAGAGAGATCAAGAGAGAGAGATCGTGAGAAATATTGAAGGCTAGAAAGAGAGATAGAGATTGAGAGGATGTCGTATATGTTAGAGAGAATGTTTGTGTGCGAGATAGTGAGAGAATGAGAGAGTGTGTGTGAGAGAGATAGTGAGAGAAAGAGATATAGTGTGTGTGTGAGATAGTGAGAGTGTGTGAGAGAAAGTGTTTGATAGAGACTGGTGATGAGAAATGAGAGATGTGTGAGAGTGAAAGAGTATCAGAGAAAGAAAGTATAAGAAAGTGTGTGATAGAAAGATACATTTTGTTGAATAGAGAAAATGTAAGATGTAGAGACTGTGTGAGAGAGAGAGAGTTTGTGAGCGTATGTGAAAGAAAGACAGAGAGGTGTGTGAGAAAGTGAGAGAGAAATTGAGATCGCTAGAGAGATATATAGAGAGATCAAGAGAGAGAGATCGTGAGAAATATTGAAGGCTAGAAAGAGAGATAGAGATTGAGAGAGAGTAAGCGAGGGACAAAGAGAGAGAGAAAGAGATGGAAGGAAGGTTCGTAATTGCATTTAATATAGATGAATATGCAAATACACATCGACCCTTTCATCTGGAAGAGGACTTCTAAATTGATGTAATTTCATACATTAAATCGAAATGGTGTAAGAAATGCAAAGTCCAGTCTGAATTTGTTTCAAAACATTCTGTGAGCTATTTACGATTGATACGAGAGGCGGGCAATAAGTTTTGCGAATCGTTAGGGCAAAACAAAGGAAGGGGCATGGCTGTTTGTGGGGGTATTAGAACAAGTTATGATAGGTCAAGACCTGCAGCCGCACGCTCCTGCCTCGTCTATTTAAGAAGCAGTAGCTGATGGCAGATAGTCAGTCACAAATTTTTCAACAATGAACAAGGTTGAGCACCGCGCACTGATCAAATTTTTGAACAAGGAAGGCAAGAATGCAAAAGAGATCCATGAACGCATGGTTGCAGTGTACACCCACACTGCTTCTTCCTATGTAACCATTGCTCGCTGGAATATAGAGCTCCGCCATGGTCGTGAGGCCCTTGAAGAAAGTTTCCCGCCCAGGACGCCTGTCCGCTGTGACCAACGAAGACAATGTGGCCCGTGTGGAAAGGATGATCGTCGTAAATCGATGGGTGAAGGTCGAAGAAATCGAGCGAGAACTAGGAATATCACATGGAAGTGTTATCAACATCATCCACGACAATTTGGCCATAACCAAGGTCTCTGCCCGTTGGGTCCCTAAGAAACCTCACGCCCCATGATCGACTTCAACGTCGTCAAAGTCTACAAGGCCAGAGTTGCACAAGCTGCCTTGCGCGAGTGCGGATTCGAGGAGCTTAACCATCCCTCCTACAGTCCAGATCTGGCCCCTAGCGACTACTTTTTATTCCGCTAGCTCAAGGCTGCATTACGTGCGTGGACGCCGGTTTAGGGACGATGAAGATGTCCAGCTCGCCGTCCAGGAGTGGATTGAACAGCAATCGGGAGATTTCTGGTTGTAGGAATTCGAAGCCTCAGGGGCAAGTGGTGCAAGTGCATTGAAGTCGAGGGTAGTTATATTAAAAAATAATAAAATACTTTTCCTCATATCTCGTTTCCTTATATCCGAATTGCAAAACTTATTGACCGCCCCTAGTATATACAAATTTTATTCAGAGATTGTGAATTTTATTCTTTATTTCTTACGTTGCGTCAGAAGGATTTCAATATGTGCGAAAAAATAAAATATTTTTCAATCTCGTGCTATAGAAGTAAAAACATACCTAGGCATCCTCATTCTTACTCGTTCTTATTATCTCCCTCCTCTTAAGCTATATACTAGTCAAATGGTCTACACTGTGTTATTCTATATGTTAACAACCTTATACCACTCACCTTTTTAAGTTACCAAAGAAAATGTGATTATCAGCCTATTAAGGGAAATCAATATTGTATTCACAGAACACCGTTTTCCAAGCAGCAATGAAGCCACAAAAGAATCAAAGCATGAATAAACGAATGATATAATTCAAATAGACTAACATAATGCTTCATTTCATAGAATGTGAGCCAATGAAACGATGATTCAAGATTTAGTCCAAAGTGAAGTCGCAATCCTTATATGATTACCAAATGCAGCCGTACGCTAGCCGTATGAAATTTAAGGGCTTTACTGATAGCCGTTGTGCATTTTACTTTTAATTTTTTTTTACATCAACCTGACATGTGAAAAATTTGGCCCATCACATACTCCATGCACCTTGTACAGATAGTCATAATCGACAAACTTTCCAAACTCTTCCTTTTGAAAACCATGAAAAAGGGAAAGTGAAATGTGTTAACCCAAACATGGGATTATGTCACTAGTATAATGGTTGTATTATAGAAGTTATCTTTTATTTCGAAATTCACAAAAGCCTCGTACAAAATAGGACAACATAGATGACATGGGTCCTCTTCGAGAGTTGCATTTTGATTCCAAATCTTGTAAATAATTAGAATAAAAATAGGGATGGTATGAACAAAGCTGACTAAATAAGAGGAAATTATAGAATTGAACATCGTTCAATCACTAAGCTCTACATTCCAGTATTTTTTGATCAAGTAGACAACAAGGATTTGATGTTATGTTATTTTTAAATAGAAAAATAAAATGCGCAACGAATAAAAGTTGAAATATAAAACTTTGTTAGTAAGCGTCCGTAATCTGGTTTCGAATTGTTCGGGCTGACAATAAAACTTCTTCCTTGCTTCAAGTTTTACTGGGCAATATGACTTAAAAAAGAGGTAAATGCCCTAATAGAACAATGAAAGCTGGCAATACAGGTTCGCTTTTACATTTAAGAATGTAATTCAAAGCTATATTTTCTTTACTCAAGATGTAGTACCTCTAATAACAGGGTGCTAGAAATTGTATCTTTGATTTGCATGGAGGGCTTGCACTCTCAATAAATAAAAATATTTCTTAACAAAACCTACATTACTTATTTTGTGTAAAGTTTTGTTTTACGTTTAGGTATTAATTAAATTTTAGTAATTTCTTATGTGGTCATATGTTTTCTCTTCTAGTATGCAATGTATAGATATTTATTTGTTAAAATTAAAGTTTTGTATTATTATCTGTAGATAATGTATTTAGGACAATTTTATTCATTATGATTTACTAACCCTGAGGTGGAGAAGGACAAATACGTCCTATTGCTATAATACCTTTTTCATAGAATTTTTTGAAAACGTATATATGTACTGTTGCATTCATAACATACTATAATATATATTCCAAGAAATATTTCAAGGGTTTCCAAAAGATGTTATGTGCCTTAAAGTGTTAATATCGGTATTAGAATATTTCATACACTATTTAATATTACAATGCATATTGGCTCAAGTGAAGAATAGATAAGAATAATAAGGAGAATATTGTCATATATGGAGGAAGGGTTAGATAACTACGCTTGGGAAGTTTTATGGTCCATCTCATGAGAAAAAAATTTATAATAAATATCTGGATCGCATCATAAAACGATATTTGTGTGCAATTCTCTATATGATTGTCCCGAAAGTCATATCACTGCTCCTAAACTAAATCAGTTAAATTTGCGACTTGCTCTATTATTCCTTCTAACTGATTTTCATATTCTTTTATTCTTTCCTAAAAGCACTATATGAACTAATAAATTATAACTCTCTCAGATTCAGCCCACATTTATGTTTTTTCGTTCTTTGACAACTGCAGTTGCTTGGATCATTACAGAATTAAGGGTATTTATTGAGCACAAATACATATATGTCGTCTTGAAGCCAGTCATATTAGTGTTAAACTTGTAATATAAATGATTCTTGGTTGAACAATTATTATTCCTAAACCTTTAATTAGTCGTTTCACGAATTTAAAACTGTATGTGACTGTATATGAATAATTATCTTTCTAAAATTTATTTTCAATTTTGCAACAGTACATTTGATCTAACCTTTTTACCCGGTTATATCTTTTGGTCTCAGAGAAAATTGGAAAAGATCAACAAATTGTGGAGAACTTTTATTTAATATGCTTTTGTGAAAAAAAAGTTGAGTTTTTATACAAATATTACTTCCTGTTAGTAGTAAATTTAAAATGTGTAAATTAAATATATTCCACCACGCTCTAATCCACCAATAAAAATAGTGATACAAATACATATGTACGTTTTACATAATTTAGCGTGATGCATTTGAAGTCTTTTTCTTTTCCAAAACATTAATGGAATTTCCAGAGAAGAGATATCAAATTAATTCTAACTTGTTTCTCCCTTGTATTTCATCCACAACATCTTCGATATGTATTACCTGAGGTTGGTGTTTTGAATTCTTGTGTTGAAGCGTATCAATTATTATTTTTATTCCTAATTTTTATTTGAAGTTTTCATAGGGATAACTCAACAAAGTTAACAATCCTTCTCTGTGTTCAAGCCTTCAGCGCCATTAAACATGAATTGTTTGAGGGAAAGGTTAGTCATTTAAAGATGTTTGGAGTGCGAAAATATTTTATGCCACCACTTGGGACTTCTCTATCAATTTGATAAATAGACTTTCAAATTTATCGGCACACTCTTTTGCTGGTTGTAAGCCTGTACTAATAATAGACATGAGATTTGAATTTGATTGGTTTCTTTTAGTTTTTCTAAATATTTTTAGTTTTTGTTTATAGAAATTTGAAAGAAAATTATCGAACGCGTCTTTTTCATTTAATTGCTAAAACGCTGTCTTCATTTGGGCAACCTAATCATATTCTCCTCTTTCTATTTTTACTCACTTGGGAGTCAGGTCTCGGGCGACTCTACATCTCATTATATGGGTCAGTCCCCGTTTTACTTTTTTTTTATTTTTGTAATAACATTATAACTATTCGGCCGATTCTATCTAAACTTGAAACCCTTATGTCGTTTTACAATTTCTTTTTAATGTTATAATTGCCAAAGTCCTGCCAAGGTTAGCTCGGGAATTATTTTGTTTTCGCAATATGATAGCTTTGCGGCCGATACTTTGTGGACTAGACTAGGCTATGCTAGGAAAGCTTAGAAGAGGCTATGCTATGCTAGGCTATTATAGGTTAGGCTATATTATGCTAAGCTATGCTAAGATATAATGTACAAGGGTAAGATATACTATGTTAATTTAGGGTATAATATGGTATGCTAGGATAGCATATAGTATGGTAGGCTAGGCAAAAATAAGCTATGCTTAACTAGGGTATAATAGTTAGTATAGGCTATACAAGTATAAGATAGTCAATGTTAGGATAGGTTATGCTAGGCTAGGCTAGGCTGAGCTATACTAGACCAGACGGGGCATGAAAGGCTATACTAGGCTAGGCTACGCTATGGTATGCTAGGTTTGGCTATGACTCACTAAGTTATGCTACACTAGGTTAGTCTTCCCTATACCAGGCCGGGATAGGCGAGGCTTCTATAGGGTAGGGTAGGCTATGTTATGCATTCTATGCAAGCCTAGGCTAAGATCTAATAGTCTAGTCTAGGCTAAGCAATAATATGATATATTATACTGTGCTAACTAGGATAGAGAGTGTGGGGGAATTCCACGTGAATTTCTTTTCCAGCACGGAAGTAACGTCCATGCGCTGGAGAAGATTCTAGAATTTGGTTAGGCTCAAATTGGTAAGCCCCCCCCTCCCCATCCACAAGCGGTAGCCTCGAACCGCGTCCATCACGGACCACCTTTACGCGGGTTAGAATCGCCTCGGCGTGAAGATTCGAGGCCATTCGAGAGTAGCGTTGTTTCCCCCATCCCCGCGGGAGGAGCCTCGGATATATATATAGGGCTCGTCTTCCATGTGGGAGATATAGAGTTGAGGAGTCTCGCCCGGATCCAAGAAGTTTGCCCTAGTTCCAATTCAGATGCTAACGACAAAGCAAAGTGACGGCTGAACTTTTGTGTCTTGGAATTAACCGAGCTGGGGTAATTCCATTTGGCGATGGCCACCCAGCGATTTTTCCGACTCCACTCATCAACTCCTGTCGAAGCCCTCCTCGTTCGCCCCTTGTTTTCGGGTGGCCGAAATACTCTACCCAGGACCGTAAGTTACCGCCTTCCCACCTTTTGGAGAACCGTCATCACGTCAACTTCCCGCTCATAAGCTCCGAGCGCCCTCGCCCCCACGTTTATTGCCTGCAGAAGACATCCGTGAAGCCTTACCCTGACGTCTCTCCTGGAATCCTCCGTAAGCCAACCCCTCTTCCCCTTCAGCAACCCATTTGAGTTAATCCTCCCCATTTGAATAGTCTCCTTATGTAATACATTAATTTTTAACTTCAAAGTCTGAAGCATAACTCTGCAATTTCCCGCTCGTTTACTGATGTAATTTTGCCCGTTAATTCTCTTATTTTATGTAAATAAAATTATATTTTTGTGCAAACTTCTTTAAATAACAATGAGCTTTGACATTGCTTAAATTTTACCTGAGTTCGTTGAACTCTTTCTCGCTGTTCCGCACGTAGAAACTCGTGGCGTTCCGTCCTTTGTAGTTTCGCCTTTAAGTTATTGGTCCCTTTCCAAAAAATATAATATGGTATTGATATAATGTAATGAGTTACCACGAGAGAGAGGTAGGTTAAATTAGGTTATGATATACTATAGTAAGCTATGCTAATCTAGGCTAGCTTCCCCGTAAGGGGCGCGGCGATTTTCCATCCTGGCCACCGTGCTGACGGGACTCAGCGCCCCGTCCGGCCCCAGCTTAGCCTCTCTTCCTTCCTTCAAAACACTTGTTTCCTCTCTTTTCATACAACCTTTCCCACAACTTTCTCTGGTCAGCCTCTAATCTCACCTGGTAAATGCTGACCTTCTTCTCGGCCAACCATCCTGGATCGGGAGTGAGGGGGGAGGGGCCAATGTTTCCTAACCCCTGAGCTCCGGTCTGGGGTGGTTGGTTTTTAACAACCTGCTTTATCTCCACCCATACCTTTCTCACATCCCTTTTCCTCTCGTCTTCAAAAACTATCTGTTTTACGCCGTGTCTAAGGTGGAGCCGCCATGCCAATGGACTGCCAGGCCACCAGGCGGGAGGGGTGGTCCCAAATGGCGGCGACTAGCTCTGCTAAGCTTGTAAGCACCTCTCGCAGTGCGGGCTACTGCGAGAGGTGATGTGCGATTGCACCCCGTGTAAAAAAGAGGGTCACCATGCCCAATGATGAGTATAAAAAAACCTACCCCCAACTTCCCCTATAACATCGACGGAGCCGCCCTTGGGCAGCTCGAGCAAAAAAATGGAGGTCCCCAACCCCTGTGCTTGCTCAGGAGAACATCCGTATATCTCTAACCAGAGAGGAGGCTCACTCCTCTCCTTTGTTTGCGGGTGTAGAGACTCCCCCTCACCCCCTTCCCTGGAGGTGCTTTCGGGCGCCTCCCTTTTACCAGCGGCAGTCCCCTCTGTTCTTTCCAAGGGGACTGCCAAGAAAGCCAGCAAGCAGCCCTTAGCCAGCCGCTCCACATCGAAGTGGCTCGGTAGGGCAAACCCCCTTAGGGGGAAAAGGGAAGCCAGGCCCCTTCGGTCGCTTCCTTCAGAGGACCTGCTGGCAAGAATATTAAACGTTGCCGGGGTCAAGGCCCATGCATCCCCACAGAAAACTAGTGACGATACTGCCCACGGGCCCTGGGATGTCTTGGGGGGGATAGCCAACTGGAGGCCCCACCTGAGATAGACATGGTCCTTGAGGAAACCCAGCCTCAGACGGTAGTGGCTTCCATGGGGGGGAATCCTGGTTCGGCGCAAAGCACCGAACCCAAATCCACCCCTATGCAAGGTCCTCCTCAAACGGCTGTGGTTTCCAAAAAAGTACAAGGAGATGAGGGATCTCGTCCGACCGGTGCCCCCACGACTACCAGAACCTTTTCCAATTCGGAGAATGACCTAGGGAGGCTGGTCCATCTGGCCTTGGGGCTTCTTCCGGCCGAGGTAAGAAGCGGGTTCGTTCCCCACCCTCCTCTCCAAAAAAGAAAAAGAAAACGACTAAAAAGACAAAATAGACGTGGGGGCTGCGGGGACGGATGGGTCTGCTGCCACTCTCGCAAGTGACCAAGCCAACATCCACCCCCTCTGCCCCCCCGGTTGCGGAGCCCCTGACTAAGAACAAAAGTGCACAGGGCGGAGCCTCGATAACATCGGGGCCCCTGATTCAGAGTTTACCTGGCATTTTCAAGCTTGATGGCTTCAAACGCTTACTCGTTATTCGCTCCACTGATGGCACCATGGTTTCCAAGGGCAACATGATCCATTGAGGACATCACCCTAGAGCTGGCCGACCATGAGGCGGTCAAAGTCGAACTTGTGATGAGAAAACAGGGAGGGGCCTCAAGACGCACCCCTACACTCTTCTTCACGTTTGACTGTGACAAGCTCCCTGAGACGGTGCGTGCTGGTTGGTACCGCTACCGCGTGAAGGTATTCGTGCCACTGCCGCGGAGGTGCTATTACTGTCACCGCTTCGGCCATACGAATCGCTCATGTAGACGTGCACAGTCGGGGTCACCCGAAGTCTGTGTAAATTGCTCCAAGGTCGCACACGACAAGTCCAAATCGTGAGTGGCCAAGTGTATTAATTGCGGAGAGCCGCACACTGCTTCTTTGAAGCAATATGGTGTATATCTCCTTGAGAAAGAAATCCTGGCCGTTCAGGTCCAGGATCGACTCTCACTTCGCGAGGCTAAATGCTTGGTCCTTGCACGCCTGGCTCTGCCTGGGACGTCATATGCCTCAATAGTTAGAAAGGCACCCTCTTCTCCTGGACCATCCAGGCAAACGAGCGCGGTTGTTTCCGTGCCCATTCGGAGCCCTTCTGCGGGCTCTACCCAACCCGGGCGCTCTCCTGGTAAAGGTGGCGGCAAAAAGGGTTTATACCCAGCCCCGACTAAAACCAATGTTCCCCTCTCTTCAGCACTTTGTCCGGCCAACAGCACCTGGGTTTCTGCCCCCGGGGAGCGTACAGCTTTTCCCGTGAGGGTCTTCAGTTCGAGGAGGGCCCATGCGTCTCCTCCAAGCGAGGCCTGGCGGGCATATTCCTTCAATGGAATTGCCGTCGACTCCGGGCCAACTGGGAGGAGCTGCGGAGTCTCGTCTCGTACCGTTCCCCGTTAGCTATCTTTTTGCAGGAGACCATGCTAGGCGCGTGCTCCCTGCCTGCCCTCCCGGGGTATAAGGGTCTTGCGACCCCACCATCGCGGGATGGCCGGGCTGGGGATGCGCGGTTTACACCCGGCATGATGTCTTCATTTTTCCTTTCTCTTTAAATATTCCCTTTCAGGCAGTGGCTGTGCAGCCGCACCTGGATAGGAGGTATACTATTATTTCTGCGTACATTCCACCGTCCGCTGAATTCGACGCGGGGGACTTCCGCCGCGTCTTGGCACAGTTGCCAAGGCCCTATCTCTTGCTTGGAGATCTGAACGGCTGGCTTTAAACGCTTCTTAGTTATTCAATAATCCACTGATCGCACCATGTTTGTGAGAGCTACATAATCCATAAGAAGAGAGCATTAGCTAGTGTAATTGATAGAGAGCCGAAGGTGACCCGTTCCTCGGATGGAAGCCTTCTGGCGAATGCGGCCTATCCCTTAGAGGTGGCCTAAGATAAGTGCTCTTCGGACACTTGATCGCACCCCGGTGAGTGTGACGCCGCACTATACCATGAACTTTGTGAAGGGAGTAGTTTATGCGAGGCAACCTGTTGACTACTCCATACAGGACATCACGGTAGAACTGGCCGACCATGGAGCGGTCAAGGTCGAACGTGTGATAGGAAAACCGGGTCGGGGACTCGCGACCCACCCTTATACTCTTCGTCACGTTCGACTGTGACAAATTGCCTTAGTCAGTGCTTGCTAGGTTGGTACCGCTCCCGCGTAAAGGCATTCGTTCCACTACCGCGGCGGTGTTATTACTCTCAACGCTTTGCCATACAAATTGTTCATGTAGACGTGCAAAGTCGGGTTAACCCGAAGTCCGTGTAAATTGCTCCAAGGCTACACACGAAAAGCCTAAATAGTGTGTAGCCAAGTGTGTCAATTGAGGAGAGCCGCATCTAGTTTCTTCAAAGCACTGTGTTGCGTATAACCTTGAGAAAGAAATCCCAGATGTTCAGGCCTAGGATCGACTCTGATTCCGCGATGCTGAGGACTTGGTCCTGGCGCGCCAAGCTCTGCCTTGGATGTCTTACGCCTCAATAGTTAGAAAGGCACCCTCTGCTTCTTGCCAATCCAGGCTCAACGCACGGTTGTTTCCGCGCCCATTCGGAGCCCTTCTGCGGGTTTACCACAACACGGGTGCTCCCGTGGTAAAGCTGGCAGCAAAAAGGGTTCGCATCGAACCACGTCTAAAACCAGGGCCCCCCTCCTTCCTCCAGCGTGACCATTTACCATAAGGCGAAACGGCCACGCGCCTCAACCGAGTCGTTAGACTCACAGGATGCCTGAATTTGGTCCCCAGGCCATCTTCCGGGGTTCCTAAACCTGTCGCCCGAAAAGAGTACAGCAATAAAGGAGCTTCGGCTCTTTCACCCACGCCTAGTGGTCGGCTGAGTAGCTCGGAGACGGTAGTTCCTCGAAAAGAGGGCAACGAGCCTTCGAAGCCACAACGCCTTCCTGAGGTTTCGAGGCGGGGGAAGGAAAGGATTTGAATGGCGAGCCCAACCTCCACAAATAAGTCCTTGAAGGCGACAGCGCCTTCCGCTATTTGTCCGGCCTTCAGCCCCGTGGTTCTGGCTCCTTGAAGTGTACGGCTATGCCCGAGAAGGTCTTCTGTTCGAGGATGGCCCCCCACGTCTCCTCCGAGCTAGGCCTGGAGGGCATATACCTTTCATGGAATTGCCGTAGACTCCAAGCCAACTAGGGTGAGCCGCGGAGGCTCGTCTCGTCCCGTTCCTTGTTAGCTATTTTTCTGCAGGAGACCACGCTAGGCGCGTGCCCCCTGCTCACCCTCCCTGGGATAAGGGTCTTTCGACCCCACTAGCACGAGATGGATGGTGGGGGATGCGTGGTTTACACCCGGCATGATGCCTCCGTTCTTTCTTTCTCTTTAGATACATCCTTTCAGGCAGTGGCTGTGCAGCTGCACCTAAATAAGAGGTATACTATCTTCTCTGCGTACATTCCACCGTCAGCTGACTTCGACGCTGGGGACTTCCGCCGCGTCGTGGCATGGTTGCCGAGGCCCTATATCTTGCTTGGAGATCTGAATGGCAGGCATCCTCTCTGGGGAGATTACTCCATAAATCCCAGGGGACAAGTCCTTGCCGATCTGATCGAAGAGCTTAAGATGGGTGTCCTAAACGTTGATGAGTTTACGCATCACTGTCCGAGAACGGCTTCATTTTCTTGCCTCGACCTATCGTTGTGCTTTTCAGATGCACAGCCTGATTTTGATTAGGGGTTGGTCGATGACCTCCATAATAGTGATCACTTTCACATTCAAATATCATTTTCAGGGCAACTGCGGCCTGAGAGACCACCTCGGTGGTGCTTAGTGCGGGCGCGGTGGCCTGCATTTCAGGAAATGACTGAATTCTCTATCTCAGTCAAGGAGTTTAGTTCGCTAGATGAGGCCGTTGAGTTTTTCTCCAGTAACCTGATCACCGTGGGCCTGACTACTATTCCTAGGACGTCTGGCCGTTTTGCACGCCAACCATCCCATGTTGGTCGGCCGAGTGTGAGACGGCCCTCAAACCGAAGCGTTATGCCTACATGCGCTATAAGACCCGCCCTAACGATTTTATTGTCGGTAAATTTCATCGGGCTAGGGCTAGGGCTGGTATATTTTGAAGCACGCCCGCTGCTCTTTTTGTCGGGCATACGTGTCTTCACTTAACGGAAAGACCCATCTGGAAGAGGTGTGGAAGCGAGTCAAAAGTATTCGGGGCAAGTTCTCGCAGGACCACCTTCCCATTATCCAGGAGAATGGGACCCCAATCTCGGACCTTGTCCTTGGCCGAATCCTTCGCGACCGCTTTCTCCGCATGCTCTAGCCGGGATGCTGCATGGCTAGCTTTGAATGCACCTTGTAATGTTGCGGAAGGCCACTGGCGACACTTTACCTCCAGAGGCGGAGAACCCTTTAACAACAGGTTTTTCTCTTAGTGTTTTCCGCCTGGCTCTTGCTTCGTGCGCGGACCATGCCTATGGTCCGTCAATGTCCCGTACGCCATGCTTCGTCACCTGGGTGAGCAAGGCATTGCTTTTCTCTTAGAATTTTTCAACAGGATCTGGTTGGAGGGTCTCCTCCCATATTACTGGCAAATCGCTACTGTGCTCGCCTTTTGCAAACGAGGAAGAGATCCCTCTACTCCAGCCGGTTTCCGCCCAAACTCTCTAACCTCTTGCGTGTGCAAGTTGATAGAGAAATTGGTAAATGTTAGATTAGCCTTTTTCCTGGACAGCGGGGGCCATCTGTCTTCTGCACAGTGCGGCTTCCGCAAGTTCCACTCCACCTCGGATGCTCTGCTCCGACAGGAAAATGGCGTCTGCGAGGCCTTTCTTCGTAGACAGAACTACGCCACGGTGTTTTTCGATTTAGGGAAGGCCTATGATTCCGCATGGCTATACTGTATCATGAAGACTCTCCACACGATAGGGGCGAGGGGACGCCACTGAATCATTATATATGAATTTTTGAGAGATCGTCTATTCCGCGTATGGGTGGGGGGAGCCCTCTCCGGCCCAAAGGAGCAGGAAGAGTTTGTCTCGCAGGGAAGTGTCCTCAGTGTCACACCCTTTTCCCTGAGCATCAACGGCATCACCTCTGTGCTGCCGAAAGATGTTCTATCTACGCTCTACGTGTACGACCATTCGATCTCTTATGGCGAGGCCCAAATGCCAACTCTGGAGCGTAGACTCCAACAGGCATTGAACCGCGTCTCTCTCTTTGCCGCAGCGCACAGGTTTCGGTTTTCCTTGGCCAAGACTAGGGTGGTGCATTTCTGCCGCCATCCACCGCTCCAACCAGACCAAGATTTGTTTCTTAATAGGTTACTCCTGGAAGTTGTTGAATTGCACTGTTCCCTTGATTGACGTATCACCTGGGAGGCTAATATTCGCAGCCTTAGGGTCTCTTGTACCCGCGCCACGGAAATTCTCCGTTCTGTAACGTTCAGAGCTTGGGGTGCTGATATTGGTACTGCCTTACCTTTTTACTGAGCGTTTATTGCTGAAGGTGGATTCGATCCACCACAACGGCCTTCGGCTTGAGACCGGTGCCTTCCGCACTTTCCCCTTTGAGAGCCTGTTAGTCGATGCTGGGGAGATGGTACTTGCTTTGCGCCGCGTGTAGTGCATCACTCACCTGTACGCGCGAGCCCGTCGCCTCCCTCAGTCGCCAACAGCTTTTACTGCATCCGTTGTTGATCTTGACGGTGCCTATGCCGCCAAGAGACGCCAGTCATACCCTAAGCCCTTTGGGTTTAGGGCCAGGAAACTTTTAAAAGCTGGATATAGCTCTCGGGCTGGTGGCGCTCCGGGTTCTGCCAAGGACGCCACCCTGGAGGGTACCACATTTGGCTATTTTTCGCCACGCCTCTGCTCCCAAAGCTTGTATACGGCACCGGGAGTATTACGTTCGACCTTTTTGGAGAACACTTCGTGTCACGCTGGAACCGTGCCAGTGTATACGGATGGCTCCAAGTCCTAAGAGGGGATCGGCTTCTACACCGTATAACCTCTGTTAGAAGTCAGCGGGGCTCTAAAAGGCACTGCATCTATCTTTATGGCCGAGCTGGTGGCAATACAGCACTTGGTATGGAAGACTACGTGAGTGCCCGGTTCGGAGACAGGATTGTGATCTATAGCGACTCACAAAGCGCCCTGAGTGCTCTCGGGGCATTGGAATCTCCGCATCTCCTGGTTCGTGATATTTTCTGACGCCATGGTTTTGGCGAGCCGGGCATATGTCGAGATTATCTTCTGCTGTGTTCCTGAACATGTAGGAATTGCTGGGAAGTAGCCTGCTGATCAGAGGGCCAAAGAGTCCGCTAGGACTCTCCGAGCGGACCAGTTAAATAGAGAGAAGGGAACTTAATGTTGCGTTCCATTGCGCCACGACTGTTCCAATGGACCCACCCCCCAATGCCTCGAGGGCTTCAGGTTGCTTTCTGTCGTCCCTAAATTGGACACACTTTCGAAACGCCCCGCTATTTGATGGGGCGCTCGCCAGCCCCCAACTGTGAACACTGCGTTGACACTTAAAATGTTCGGCACATTCTTGTCGAATGTCCTAATCTTGGCGATCTCCGAGCACGTTACCTGTCCCGGTCGCAAGATGGGCGGGGTTCCTTCCACTTGTCTCTTGTACTCGAGTTCGCCAGATTGACTGGTGGACTTATAGACTTTTGAGAGGAGGCTTGCCTTCTTCCCTCTATTTAACTAGTTGAGATTTTTTTTCGTTATTTATTATTTTAGTAAGTCGCACGTTCCTGCTTATTGCCTTTTTCATTTTTTCATTTTTATTATAGTTTTGTTATTTCTTTTGTTTGCATCTTACTTTAAACATGCCTAGTGTTAGGCAATGTTGAATACGGTGACTAATGCCTAAGTAGGCAGTCGCCAGATTAGCTCTTAAAATAAAAAAAAGCGGTCCTGTACCTCCCATTACCATCATTTGAGATCCATTGAGTTCTTCCCAAACGCCTAACCCAATGAGCCCTCTAATAACGCTCTTTGGGTTTTCCCGTAAAAAACAGTTGAGTTATTTTGACAGATACGTAGCCCAGCTAGGGGCATGATTAGCCAAGCGTGCCTTACCCATGAGCGCTCCATTAACACCCAAACCACGCCACCGTAATCCTGTGAGATTCATTAATCCCTCTAATTACACCTATTGCTCTCTCCCAAATAGCCATTGAGCCTTTCCAAAGCTTCCAATGTGTCACGCATGAAATTAGCTGTGCAATTCGTAACACTCCTTCGCTTACCTTTTATCTTTTAATCTGATAATATCCTATGAGTCCATCTGTTCACCCCTCAGTAAGCTCTTCCGTACCAAACAATGAACACTAAATATCTGTTAATATCTAATAAGCCTTCCAGTACGAGACAAGAAACACTAAACATTTGTTAATATCTAATAATCCGTCCCGTACTTCGCAATGTGTACATCCCTACACTGTGATACCCAAAGGAATTTAAATAACACCCTTTTAACTTTCCAGCAAGTCCCCAAATATGATTCAGGCATCCCGTAATATCATTTAGAGTCTTTGCCTTCTCCGATAATACTGGTTGTGCTAACCTATAACAAATAATAAGCAATGATCACTATCTTAATCCTGTAATACCCATTTATGCCTCCCAGAAAAGTAATTAAGCCATTCCGTAACACACAGTGATCCTTTCATGAACCCCATTGGGTGACACTTAACACCTGTTGTGTCTTATTTAATCTACCTTAGACTGCGTCCGAAAGATTTAAGCACCGTGTGAATTTCGTCTGACTAGGAAAATATTTCTTTTTGTTTCGAAGCATGTCATATAATCTTCATGGTGGGCAGATGTGTCTTCACTTAATTGGAGTAACCCACTTCATAGGTGTGAAGTCGTGTCGAAAGGATTTGAAAATAAGATTCTCTTATGAAGATTCCTCCAATACTCTAGAATAATAACAATAATCTCGGAACATGAATTAGGACTAGATTCAGTCGCGATCACTTTATCTAAATTCCCTATCCAGATGCTGTTCACTTGGCGTTCTATGCTAAAGTTCGCGAGTGGATTTCACCTTGTATGTTAATGATCCCTTCGAGAGACTGTTTTCTTTTGCGGAATTGCCTTTCCCTCTCGATTCTTAGGCAGATACGAGCACTGGTCCACGCATGTAATTTATGAAATGCTCTACCGCCGAGGGATAGAGGATTAGCATTTCTTTTAGCTTTTTAACAAGATCTGATCGGATATCTTTGCCGTTCTCATCAATGGTATCACTTTTGTGCTGCCGGCAGATTTTCTCATCAAGATCACCTTTAAAATTAATTTCATCACATTTTTCCTGGCTTAGATGATTTTTATTGAGCGTCGGCTCTTACAAGCTCTGTCTAAACGGTCTCTCTCAGTATGCTGACGCGCGACTATCTGTATTCTTTTGTCAACTTATGTTATTCTCACAGTTATCTCCTCAACCGAGAACTGTCTCCTGCTATGTTCTTACTATGTAAGTGTTACAGGAAACGATGATGATAATGAGACCCTTCTCTCTCTACAGACTAAACAACAGAACTTTTCTTGTATATCAATTTCCTAATATCTGAATGGTATTAGGTATTTTTTTCTTTAACAGAATCAAATAGAAATTTCGAATAAACACCATCTGATGAAACGTTCCACTGAACAATTCTTCCAAGATTGTTTGGTCTAATAAATTTTGATTAAATGTCCTAATCTGGAGGAGCCTCGTATGTGATACCTAGTTCAGTACCCTACCGACCCAGTTCACTACTGCATGATATGTTCTCTAGCTTGGGTTAGGCTCTTGTTCTTAAAACTCGAGTAAAAGATAGTTTTGCACATATCAAGGACGGTCTCCTCCCTACCCTTTGATTGCTTTTATATTCTTGATAGCTCGCGGTAATTTAAGAGAGGCTAGCCTACCTTGGGGCACATGAGCGCGACTCTTTCTTTTCTTCTTTGTATGTATTTTGGGGCGTTTGTGTATAATTTATTTAAACTAAATTATTTTTAATTCCCCAAATTGTAAATTTTATTGTTTATTGGTGTATGTGCCCAAATTGGGGGCCACGAGATTAAAAATAATTAAACATATAACTATCACTTTTGTCTTTTCTCGACCATGGATTGTGTAGCCTTGTGGTCATTGTAAACCCCTTCGCGATTGAGGGGCGTCGGAGCCCACTCTGTTCTGTCTGGCCGAGAAAAGCTTTCAGTCTCCAATCTTACAAATACATGGATGCCTATTCTCTTCTATTGGGATCGGTTGAAGTAATTCGACGTATCTACGATCTTTCACCTAGCTACTAGTCTAAAAGTAGTTATAGACAATGGATATCAAATAAAACATACTTCCGGAAGTTCTACCTATAGCCCAACGAATGAAAGCTTAGTTTATAAATTATCAGCTCCATAAATCTTGCCTAAAGATGTACGGAGGGTAATGAATTGAAGGCTAATTTTACATGATGATGGAACGCCGATCAAATATGGCCAGAGTAAAAAAGAGAGAATCGCGTTCCGAGCACAACTTTTTTAACTAAGGTCACAAAAAGCAACATCTATCGGTAAATCATCCCCCATCCTCCAGTAAATTTGCCATTGTGCCTTCCATGAGATGTAAATTATGCATGTTAAATTAACTACGTAAATTACAGAATCCCTAGAATGTAAAATAACAAGAGTTTAATTTACATTGAGCCTTAGGCCCATAAAAAAAGTAAAGCAGAACCAAACAAATAGCTTTACTACCTCAAATAGAAGCGCAAAATTAATCACTATCCTTCACTTAAATATTCATATACAATTTGACGCAATGGCGGCATCATTTATAACAACGAATAAGAACAAACTAAAAGTGTATGATGAAGAAAAGCATATATCTTATAAGCATTTTGATTAGAATGGTATGAGTAAGATTTATTTTTGCTGTCGTGTGTTAATAAAGCCTGCGGAGCGAGGGTCCAAATTAAGTACAATAACAATGAACGAGAAGTAATCTTGACAAGAGGCCATCAAACAAGTCCAGCAAGCACTACTTGAGTTGAAACTCGTAAAGCATTTAGTGCAATGAGAAGTGAATTAAAAACGAAAATGTTTCTATATACGAGGGGCGGTCAATAAGTTTTGTAATTCGGATATAAGGAAACAAGATATGAGGAAAAGTGTTTTATCATTTTTCAATATATCTACACTCGATTTCAATGCACTTGCGCCACCTGTCCCTGAGGCTTTGAATTCCCGACAACTAGAAATCTCCCGACTGCTGTTCAATCCACTCCTGGACGGCGAGCTGGACATCTTCATCGTTCCCCAAACGGCGTCCACGCAGTGCGGCCTTGAGCTGGTGAAATAAAAAGTAGTCGCTAGGGGCTAGATCTGGAATGTAGGGGGGGGGGGGTAAGCTCCTTGAATCCGCACTCGCGCAGGGCAGCTTGTGCAACTCTGGCCTTGTGGACTTTGACGACGTTGAAGTCGATCATGGGGCGTGAGGTTTCTAGGGACCCAACGGGCAAAGACCTTGGTCATAGCAAAATTGTCGTGGATGATGTTGATAACACTTGCATCTGATATTCCAAGTTCTCGCTCGATTTCTTCGACCTTCACCCGTCGATTTTCGAGGATCCTCTTCTCCACACGGGCCACATTGTCCTCGTTGGTCACGACTGACGGGCATCCTAGACAGGGGTCATCTTCAAGGGACTCACGACCATGGCGAAACTCCCTATTCCAGCGAGCAATGGTTGCATACGAAGGGGCGGTGTCGGTGTACACTGCAAGAATGCGTTCATGGATCCTTTTTGCATTCTTGCCTTCTTTGGTCCAAAATTTGATCACTGCGCGGTGCTCAACCTTCTCCATTGTTAAAAAAATTGTGACTAACGATCTGCGATCAGCTACGTCTTCTTAAATAGACGAGGCAGAAGCATGCAGGTGCAGGTCCTGACTTGTCATAACTTGTCCTAAAACCTCCACAAACAGCCATCCACCTTCCTCTGTTTTGCCCTACTGATTCGCAAAACTTATTGACTGCCCCTCGTATTTGCGGGAATCAATTGCTACTGCTGTACAGTAACTCTACGAGAAGGCAAAATCACGGTTAACAATGTTTTCTGTGTTTTCTCTTAAAATCCGCAAATAGAGACAACAATCTCGAGTAATTATAGCAATACCAAACTTTCGCTTCGGATTCAAAATCCTAGACTCAGTGAAATATCTTATTGACGGTTCACTGTTTTGGCCTTTGATAGCAGTATTGAATAACATGCAAGAATCTTAATATTTGGCACAGAAACTGACGTGACTGAGCAAGAAACATCTAAAAACTATTCCTGTGAGGTGACGTTTAAGGTGTGTCTAAACTAGTGTTACACTTAGATATGATCCATGCCGTCCTTCAAGAGTCTTGTAAGTATCGCGTTTGCTTTATATCATAAAAAATGTGGTTATCTATCATCACCTATTTTCTGTTGTACATGACCTTGTCACAATTTTACTTTGTCAATATTTTTTTTATGCAGAGGTTAGAGAATTTCTCTTTCATCTCAGTTAATCTTATTAGCTGAATCCAGTGAAAGAGGTGAGTTAATAATATAAAAGAAATTGAAAATCTCCCTCTGAATATCCAAAATTTTATTGCTTTATAATTCTTGCCTATTGATGTTTCATGCGAAGAGCTATTTGACTAGAAAGATATTCCTGCGGACTTTATAGCTTTAATTGAAATTAATTGCATTGCCATAGTACGCAAATATTGTGCTCGTCGCAGAAGAGAATACGCACTTTCTTATCTAACTGGGGATCCTGCGCGACCATGTTATGAATAACCTACCTAGATAGTATAACTCTGTGGAAATATTTCCTAACTAGTTAACGTCATCATTAATATTTTTACATCAATATTTGGGGAAGATTTGCTTAGTTCTTAAAGAGAACGAAGGAATAAGTCAAATATAAGGTGCTCACATCCGATGCGAGATGGTTCAAGTAAAGGGCCAACTTAGAAAGTCAAAAATGCAAGTCTTAGGAGGCTCCTTGGTGGAAATCTAAATAAAAATCCATTATAACTTTAGAAAAGCTTTGCTCGTAATTTGCATCTACCTTTTCCTTAAAAAATAACTTTAAAAAGAAAATTAACATTAAACGTGATACTTATAAATTTAATTTGTTTTGTTTTTATCTCATCCCAGGTTTTATAAAAATTATAGCATTAGTTTCCTAAATGATTCTTCTATGAAAGTGTAGAAAACTATTTATGTAACATATTTTACTAAAAATCAATAATCGGAGAAATTAACCGCAATGGAATTGCAGATTCGTGTAATTTTCCGCGTAAAAATTTACTTATAATCACCATCTGCAAGTACCATAGCCACTATGTCGTAGTATGGCCAAGTGTAGGGGAATATAAGCGCACAGGCTCTAAGGTAGGCCACGCAAGGGACAACTGTTATTTTTCTAAGAGTGCGATTTTAATAGATAGTGGCAGCTGCGTGACCAAGGAATATAGCAAACACAACGGCAAAAATAGAATTTAGTACACACTAATTGAAAGGCACAACAATAAATATGGATATATATATATATATATATATATATATATATATATATATATATATATATATATATATATATATATATATATATATATATATATATATATGGGTGAGAATGGATGGGGAGAAAGAAAAGTCCAGACATAACACAGAGCTCTTTATTGACGTTTCGCCTCTTGGCTTCCTCAGAATGGAACTGACAAGAGAGATGGAAGATCGCCGCTCGACCATTCGTAAAGTTAGTCTGGGTCGCGGTCACTTACTCTCCCCCGGCCGTTTCCCCCTCGTCTCGACCCTTCCGCCTCTTCATTAATGAGCCTTGCCGCACCTGTCGCCAGCTTGAAGAAACCGTCCCGGTGATTTGTCGACCTATAGGAGAGAATATATGTAGCTTCAATAATCCTACGCTCACGTTTTGATAAACCTTTTTGAACTATACTCACCCCATCCCATTTGGGTAAATGCCCACATTCATCTATATGCACCACTAACGAGTTTGAAGTTCTATGTGCCCGGACGTCCCTCTTATGCTCACTAAGTCTAGTTTTAATTTTCCTACCAGTCTCTCCGTAATAACTCTTGTCGCACCCTTCACACGGAATCTGATAGATTATGCCCCTATCCGTTTGGGCCCTAAACTTTTTGTGCGAAACCAATTCCTTGATCTTCGTCCCAGCATGATCGGCAACTAGCAAACCCGTTTTCCTGAGGGCCACATTTATGTTCTGCGCAGCCTTGCAGTAAGGCGCTGAAAGGTACCTGACCCCATCCAATGTGCCTGTCAAAGCTCATTAATGAAGAGGCGGAAGGGTCGAGACGAGGGGAAAACGGCCGGGGGAGAGTAAGTGACCGCGACCCAGACTAACTTTACCAATGGTCGAGCGGCGATCTTCCATCTCTCTTGTCAGTTCCATTCTGAGGAAGCCAAGAGGCGAAACGTCAATAAAGAGCTCTGTGTAGTGTCTGGACTTTTCTTTCTCCCCATCCATTCTCACCTATACGTCGAGTCTTTCATGCCATATATATATATATATATATATATATATATATATATATATATATATATATATGGGTACATAAGCTCCGAATACTCATTGATAACTTGGGTTATTGAATTGTTATAACGAGAGATTTAGGGTAGTGAATGATTTAGTTCCTCTGAAGGCAAACTTGGGGGATGTCTTGGTGACCTTGATTACTGACGGGTGGTAGCCACAAATCTGCAGCGGGTGGGGCTACTTTCTCAAACTTGTGTTTTGCGAGATGCGGGCCTCTTGTCCTCAGGAGGTCACTGAACGAACTTAGAAAGGGGGGGATGACTTCTCCACACTCGGCTTGAGCAAGCTAACGGGCCTCTTATCCTTAAGAGGTCACGGAACGAACTTCGAAGGGGGAGAGGAGATGACGTTTCCACACTTAACTTTAGCGAGCGAACGGGCCTACTGTCCTTAAGAGGTCTCCAGAAGAACTTCGGAGGACAACTTCTTCAATCTTTGATCCGATGGCGGATGGAAAAGGCTGACGTTGCCTCATGAGACTCTTCTCCCTGACCCGAAACTACGGTTGTGATGTCCAGCGTTTCCGTGACTTGCGACTATCACTCTCACTTCTCGGGAGAGAGCTCTTTGAATTGCACTCCTTTCGGGGAAGTCTCGTTTAACCCAATCTGCCTGTATTCTTGGAGCGGGTGGATATATAATCAGAGTTCTCCAAAACAAGGAGAGAGATTGAGACCTTCTCTAACCTTCGTTATTGGACGTGACAACCCGAGCGTATCCTTTCGGTAAAGTGTCAAAGGCAGGGATCAGCAGTCCAGACGGATGACCAGTGGCGGGTGCCATAAAAGCTGTTCACAGTGAACCTACAAATTAATCTCCTGACCGTAATGGAGGGAGGGAAAATGGAAACAGCGGGGAGGTATCCTCAATTTCAACGTCATACCTCACTGTGAATTTTGTGGCAACCTTGCGGCGATTCCAAAAAAAGTGAGGTCAGAAGGGGGGCAAGTAACGGCTTTCTTTCTCTCCCGAAGTAATATCTTAGGAGGTGGGGAAATAATATTATTCTAAGAGGATACCTTCACACAGTAGTATACCTAGTACAGTACTAAACCAAAAATATCACTACCTCTGTAACTCTACTAAAACAACTTCAATGACTTTTGCTACAGAAATTCGAAACTTTCCATAGCTAGCCTGGCATAATCTACAGATATAACCTGCGTATGAATGAACGGTATGCATATTCAGATATATGAAATTAAAATGTTCAAAATTATCCGATCGTATAGGTTTCTTGTATGAAGATCCGATATTATTTGCATAGAAAATATCTTGAGTTCAATCTGGTAAACTATATTTATTTCTCTTGACAGCTGTCTTCCAATTATCATGCCTAACAAATCTCTCATGCCTTTTTCTGTCCATAGGATGATCGTGGAAAAAAATGCCATCATTGAGGCAACTTTTTATATTGCAGGCTGCCAGTGTGCTGATCACTTGGATTGCAAGTGTAAAAAGAACATAAAAGTGCCACGTCCAGAGCATGAATTTCTTATTGATCAAAGAACTGGGCGATACAAGTCAAATGATTAGAAAAAGAAAAATTAACGAAGATCAAATTCAGGAAAGAAGAGAAAAGAAGCAGTCACAAAAGGAGAAAAGGAAGAGAAAAATACAATTTCAGACAAAGTCTTGGATGATGAAACCTCATCTTCTGACATTTGTGATGATGAATGGAAGAAAGTCTTTGCGAGAAAAGAAAACAACATCATACAAATACCAACAATTGCCATGGAAGTAGATCGGCATTTGGTGTCAAATGACGCTGCTGCTGCTATTAGTAGTGCAGCCCTATTCGACTATGGTATTATAAATTCACAAGAGCGCTTCCATGTAATGACCATCACAACGTCTGGAGAGCGTAACAGTACTAAATGAGGAATTTCGCCGAATCTAAATTTTGGGAGATAAGACAATTACTGCTTTGATTTTTGATGGGAGGAGAGAGGCAACACTAACTAAAATAAAGAAAGGGAACAAATGGTGTGGAGCAAAGGAAATTCAAGATCAATATATGCTACTAGGAGAACCTGTTTCTTTCTATATAGATCATCTAACTATTAAACGAGGACTAGGTGCAGATATTGCAGACAGACTGATAAAATTGCTTATTGAAAATGATATTAAAGATGAGATAAAGGCAGTGGGAGCTGACATCACGGCAACTAATCCTAGCTACAAGAATGGAGCTATAAAATAGCTTAAAAAGGCAAAATTGATCGTCTTTTACAGTCGATCATCTACAGCTTGCATCTAAGTGAGTTTCCTTTGAGGCACCTCTGCAGAAAATATATTGGTCCCACAGGAAGTGAAAGTCAGTGGAAAGCAGCACTTGTTAAAGTTTTAACTACCTGTGAAACTCTACCAGTATAACCAAATGGCTTTCAATATTTTGCTAAAGGAGCTCCTTTGCCACATCGTGAATGAGCTTAGCTGACATAAAGCTTACGGGTACAGAATTATCTCATGCAAGATGGCTCACCTATTAATGACTTGTATGTCCTAAGAGTTTTTCGTGTGTCAATATAGGCTGATCTGGTTTCACAACAAATTCTATATAAAATGCACATAGGGATCTAAACAGCTGGAAAAGATCAATCTTCTGCAAATACTCCAACCCGCCAGTGAAGATATAGCATGGCAAACAATCCAAAGGAATTCTCTGGGCACATCCTAAGAACGTCTTTTGGCAATGCTGGCAGAGTTGTTCAGAATAACAGGAAATATGCTATTGACAGAACCAAGAAGATCCGAAAGGTAACTGTGTATAAGGAAGAGATACGGGATTTCAGGCAACCAATAGTAGATACGAGGGGCGGTCAATAAGTTTTGCGAATCAGTAGGGCAAAGCAGAGGAAGGGAGATAGCTGTTTGTGGGGTGATAGGACGAGTTATGACAAGTCAAGACCGGCAGCTGCACGCTCCTGTCTCATCTATTTAGGAAGTAGCAGCTGATCGCAGATCGTCAGTCACAAATCTTTCAACAATGGAGAAGGTTGAGCCCCGCGCAGTGATCAAAGTTTTGACCAAGGAAGGCAAGAATGCAAAAGAGATCCATGAACGCATGGTTGCACTATACACCGACACCGCCATTTCGTATGCAACCATTGCTCGCTGGAATAGAGAGTTCCGCCATGGTCGTGGGTCCCTTAAAGATGACCCCCGTCCACTACGCCCGTTAGACGTGACAAACGAGGACAATGTGGCCCATGTTGAGAGGAGGATCCTCGAAAATCGACGGGTGAAGGTCAAATAAATTAAGCGACAACTTGGAATATCACATGGAAGTGTTATCAACATCATCCACGACAATTTAGCCATGACCAAGGTTTCCGCAAATTGGGTCCATAGTAAACTTACGCCCCATGATCGACTTAAACGTAGTCAAAGTCCACAAGGCCATAGTTGCACAAGATGCCCTGTGCGAGTGCTGATTTGAGGAGCTCAACCATCCTCCCTACAGGCCAGATCTGGCACCTACTGACTACTTTTTATTCAGCCAGCTCAAGGCTGCACTGCGTAGACGCCGGTTTGGGGACGATGAAGATGTCCAGCTCGCCGTCTAGGAGTGGATTGAACAGCAGTCGGGAGATTTCTGGTTGTCGGGAATTCGAAGCCTCAGCGACAAGTGGCGCAAGTGCATTGAAGTCGAGGGTAGATATATTGAGAAATGATAAAACACTTTTCCTTATATTTTGTTTCCTTATATCCGAATTGCAAAACTTATTGACCGCCCCTCGTAAGACTACTAAGAATCTAACAGATATACTTCCGCCTGGAGAGGAGTGCAGGTTTGAGCCACCACTTACAATGCATGTATCTAATGCAAAGCTGCAAATTTTTGCTGACTATCCATACTCTATTGACATTCCATGCCATTCTCAAGGTATGGAGCGGTGTGCGCAAATGGTGAAGGAAGCTTCTTGCAAAGTTTATGGAAAAGAAGCGAGCGATGGCTACATTCAGGCGGTACTAAAATCCTGTTACCTTATGCCATCGTTTGAGACAAAGCATGATTTTGTATCTATTAGTTGCAAAATAGTATCATCAATTAGATAATAAAAGTTGAACTGCTCACTTGTTTGTCATTATCCATCAGTTCAAACTCAACTCTAATGTATTTAGAAGCACTTATAACAACAAACCAACAACTCTGATGGTTTATATCTTTCTGGCTCGAAAATTACAAAAAAATAAATTTTGAGCTCAAAAAGATGTTCCAAATATTTCTCCCTCCCAAAAATTTTACACCTTTGAAATATGTGTACTCAAGTGTACAAAACCTATAATGTGCATGTTGATTTAATGAAATTTGTTTCACGATTCTACGCACTATTCTACATGTTCGAACCATTAGGGCTCCTATTCTTTATCACGATGTTCGTTTCTCTCAATCAAAATTTCTCCTTAATAAACTTAGCTTGATACTTATTTGATCAAAAATCCCTTTTCAGATCCTCCCTCACGCTTATAAACTATTAAACACCATAATTTGTAGCCTACTTTGACATTAATCTCCTCCTGCTACATGTAATTGCTCCGTTTTAGATATTACACTTTACCATAAGTTCTTGGTTGTTGGCTGTGTTGTATAGAAGATCAATTATTCTCGATATTTGCTTTTCGAATGAGGAATTATCTGCTCCTGATAAACGTTCTTTCTCCGCTTTAAATGTTGGTAGCCTGAATTCAAATGGCATCTCACCTGTCGAGCCATTTGTTAGATAGTGGCTAGGCTTCTGTTGAGGGCCGATTATTTTTCTTTCATTTACTTTAAATTTTGATCATGTAACTTTATTTGAGAATATTTGGCAGAAGATGCTATTCTTAGTTGCAGCATTATTCGTGTCCTGCATGGTTGCTCCTCCCATCACTCTCTCTAGAAATTGTTCATTTTTCGAAATTATTATATTTAAATACAAAGGTTTATATCCTTTAAAAATAATTATTTTGATAGCCGTAAACTTGTTCCAACTTTGCAGAAAATTGTTCTGCTAATTCTAATACAGGGTGTCCCAAAAGTCAGCAAGGAATTTAAATTATTATAATATGTACATTTTTTATTATTCCAAACTGCTTTCAGAAAGAATGAAAATCAAACATTGGAAATACATTCCCACTTAATTATGAAAATTATACTAAGTAAACGCCCTCCATTTTCGTCTTCACACGGACGTGATCTTTTGATAGCATGCTCTATAACAATGGTTAATAACTCTTGCTGTAACATTGAAATTATGAAATGACGTTACTCCTGGATTGTTGATTTTTGGGAGGCGTTTTCTGGCATTAACGCTCTTTTGAGCATCTCAAAAGGAAATAATGGGGAGGCATCAGATCAAGACAATATGGTGGCCGAAATTTTATAAATTTCGCGAAATTATTCTGTGAACAAGAGTTTTGCTTTAGTAGGTCCATCGTTCACCAAATCTCTAGGTTCGTGTATACTCCTGGGCGCAAAAGATTCTCGATCATAACCCGATACCACTCACTCTTGATTGGTATTTTATTGACATTTTTATTAAAAAAAGAGTCTAATGATCCTTTCTGACGTTACATCCCAACATACTAGGTAATCGAAAGCATGTAACTCGCGTTGATGAATATTCGTCACTCGTAATCAACTTATGAACAAATTCTTTATCTTCATTAGCTATCCACTGAGTTCGTACTAAAAAATTTAAGCGTTGTGGATAATCTGTCGGTTGCAACTTTTGTGTTAATTGCATGTTGTATAGGTACAGGTGCAAATCGTCTCTTATTAAGCGATGTTTATTACCTTCTCACGCATTTTCATGATTCACCTTTGATCGAAATTTACGCATCCTTACACATTGTAGTAAGTCACTTACTCAAACATATTGTCTAAAACGTTTAATTAACCGATTAATCAGGAAATTCGATAGTTCTTTCTTGTCTTTGAGGTGTCAACAGTATTTGTTTTGTATGCAAAATGATGGATTGGTTAAATCTAAAATAATATTCCACGATATTGGCTCTTTTAACAGTTGTGAATTCTTCCAAGGGCAACTTCACTATGTTACTCTAAATCCTGAAAAGAAAAAGTATTAAAATTTTGACAGCATATGGCACTTTTAAATACCTAGGTGACTTGAGCGACACCCTTTATTTCCTAAGCCTTTTTTGTAAGATGAGATTTCGCCTTAGTCACATTTAAGCTACCCTCCTTCATTCTTTTAGCTACTGCCATCCGAGATGGAGCAAATAAAATACAAATATGGCATATCTTGCTTTATGACTGATATACATATAAGAAAGGGCATACATCCAAAGTAGAATTAAAATGAGATTACCAAATTTTATGTAAAGCTATTCATATTCTTAAGTGGCACTGTTGGTTAAAAAAACTTTCGTTTAGTTAATTTGTCATTAAATAACTTTAGAGTGTACAGACCGTGGAATCTAATCGTAGGCAAAATACTCCTGAAATGAACTTCAAGATATCAAACAAAGCGCAAAATTCTTATAAACAAAGGAAAAGTCCACAAAAATGGCGTTGATGTGCCAGATAAATTGTTTAAAGGGCAGTGTTTGAAACGTGCAATTATTGCTTCATCTCTATTGCTTTGAAACTACACGAGCCTTTTTTCAAAAGTATTGGTTCTGATGATAAAAAGTGGTTATTTGTGGTAAAATTTAGCGTAAAGAACGATGGAATGAAGACAAACGAAAGTCACCACTAATCATAGATATAGTCCCCAACTTTGGAAGTCTATGATTCAGTATTTGTGAGATGTAAAAGATCTCTTCACGTAATCAAATAATTGCATAAGACATGTTAAAAATTTGCAAGGATAAAAGGAATTTCTTTAAAAACACCTGAAACTTGACGGCTGAATGGTTATTCTCATCATTTATTATAATTTACGCCCACACGTTAGTAATTTTGTTTCCTCCCTCCCTGTATTAATGCATTGTTGTTAAATATGTCATGTGCTTCATATTTAAGGGATCTTGTACCATATGATTTGCATTTATTTATGTGATTAGAATATAACTTAGATGGTAAAGTTTATGCTGATATGACGGAGAGAGAAAGGGATACCAAATCATAAATTTCATCAAAACTACACAATTATTTAGGAAGAAGAATATCCACTACTTATGCAAACAACGGCTAAGCATTTTTAATAATAAAGTTAAAAACTTTGTTAAATTTATTTTTTATATGCAAATGATTTTAAACTCCTAATAGATGCCACTAATTCTGTAACCTAATAAACATAATTTTATTATTAAATGTTTCTGTCGTTTCCTTACCTATTTGAGGAATTTATATTGTTTGGTTTCTTCATTCAAGCAATATTTTGTATATTGTAGCCAAAGAAAATTAATTAAACTATAACATATAGTTCGAAGCAATATAGGGAGGTAAATCGAATGTAAGTTTCGTATGACCTCAATTGCCTTTAAGGATTATAATAAGTAAAAGATTACGTTCTAAAGATTAGCATAAAGAATAAAAAGTGAACTTATTTTAGGCAACTCGAAAGTCGAATTCAGCAAAACTAAATAATTCGAAAACACATGTGGCCATCATTTTTAATTTATATGAGGAGATTTACCTCCGAAAATTGAGATTAAAATATGAATCAATCTTTTCATTAATACGAAGTACATTTATATCATCTTTTTAATCTATATTTATCCAAAATATATGGAATATCAGTACCATTAATTATTGGAAGAAATATACCGTATATTTCTCTCAAATTGAGGTAATTAAACCAGTAGGGGTAGTAAAGCCATTTCTGGGGGCTAATGGGGTAATTTCTAAAAGTAATAGTACTTTGGAGTAAAATTCACTATATTGATAAATAATAATGTTACGATTGTATCATGTTGTGCGAGGCCTCTACAACTTGAGAAGTTTCATCGTGTGACTGGAGTAGTACCAACTGTCCCGGAAGTCACGCAGTGCTCTAAATGGCTTAAGGGAGTTCGTGACTAGCATTGTATCAAGTCGTTTCATCTCACCCAGATATTTTGGAGGACGCGTGCTGCCCGACGCAGTAAGTGGGAGTGTCAGATCACCCGGGTATTTAGAAGGGACACGGAGACAAGGATAAGTAAGAGCTCAAAAACGATTATGGAAAAGGCCTTTGTTTGAAGGGTATTGCAACCAAGACGGATATATATAAAGTTAACTTAGTAATAAGACAAGCATAAGACATTTTTCAATTGAATGGTGTCTAAAATAGAAAGGAAAGTGCTACAGTGGAGAGTTTGTGTGTTTTCTCTTTTTTATGTGTGGTGTGCCTGTCTGGGTTTACAGAAGTTGAACATTATAGTGTATATGTGACAGAGCCCCCACCCCCTACTATATCTCTGCCAAATTGCGAAATTTACGAATAATGCCACAGTTAATCTTTGTTCGGACATTGCGTTTTATGTAAATTCAACACACACTATGCATCGCTTAACTAAAATTGTATCTTAAATGGCTAATCTTTCGGTATATAAGTGAACGAGGTCATGGTTGCAGCCAGTAAGAAACTTTTCTACAATAAAGCATTCATCCAGTTGTGATTTACCCGTATATGTGAAAATCTGGTAAAGAGCCCCAGTCTTTAATATAGTAGAAGGTTTTGAGGGCAGAAAGTACGAAGTCAGGTAAGCTATAAACCATTTTGAACGATGTTATGGGGAATAAAAAGAGAAGAATATTGTCTCGTTTAAAAGAAAGGAGCGCAGCTTAAAGTCAAACAGAATTGATTCAGAACGTCAATATGCACGGCAAAATAAGTATGCCCGATCGAAACCAGGAATAATGTCTAAAATCTGAATTCTTTTTTTTCTTTCTAAAATTTATTTCTGACATATAAAATGCATTAAAAATTAAGCATTCCAAAATATGTTTTTTCCTTTAACTTCACATAACTGAAGAGAAATTAGGTAGGGATAGTGGTGAGATATCACAGCACTGGTGGAGGTAACGATACCAAAAAGTTTGCGAACCACTACCCTAACACTTACGCATTATGGAAATTAGATACTATGAAATTAGTTACTTTTTGGTACATTTATAAATACCGTCGGCCTTCTCATTTTAGAATTCTGTTCCCTTCATTTTCCATTTGGTAACCACACATCTTACCTAATGGACTATGTTATCCGAAAGTTTATGGTAATCTACCAAATAATAATTTATTTGCCTAATAAACTCATTTATATTGAAGATAATATGAAATTTTCCATTAGGTAAAAATAATTTCGTTTCTCTTTTAACCATGTCGAATATTTTAATTGATTGCTCTCCCTTCCGCAAGAGACTGGTTTCGAAAAATATATTTTTATAAATCCATTTCATTTACTAATACATATGCCATTAACTTCCCAAAAGACGGGAAAATTATTTGTTTTTTTATTCCTAAATTCTGCCATAATGGATGATAAAGATCTAGAGATGGAATAAAAAAAGGCATTAATTTAAATTATGTTCTTCTAACTGGATAAAGCATTCATTTTCTGTCTTGAATGTAGAATAGAACTCGCTTCTAAATTGTTTGATAAAAGTATAATTTGTATTACTTATTCATTCTGCCTATTTATCAAATTAATGTCTTTCAAAGGAAGTAAAATCATAGACCACTTTTCTCTTTGTATTCTATTAAGCACAATGAGCTTCATTTATTAAGGCAATGAAAGGGTGATTTGATAAAGAGAAAACCTTTACCTAACCAAAATTTTGCTAAAATTTGATAGTGCAAAGGAAAGTGAAAGAAAATTATTGATTATAAATTCGTCTTATTATAGAAACAGGCAGTTTAGGCATAACTATTCGAAATTTGTCTGTTATTATCCGTAATTTTCAAAGTTTACTATGAGTAAAAAACTCCAAGAGAACCTTTTAGATAAAGTGTCTATTTTACCGTACCCCCATTCTGTCCCAGTTGTTTCTTTAACTTTACATCCTTCATCTCGTTGTCTCTATTTTTCTTTGCTTTTTCCAAGTACTATCCACATATTTCTCTCAAACGATCGCTCATTTCGTAATGCTTTCTGCAATGTGTGACAAGGATACTTCCATGTTATTTTGATGATGAAGAAGATTATTGAAAGAATGCAAAGTTAACTAACAAATGTAGGTTAAACTCTAAAGGGTTCCTTACAAATGACTACACTCATGCAAACACACACATATATGCAAATGCCTTTGAGTCTTAATGTTAGTTCTATTACTTAGTTACTTAGTTTGTAGATTGCACTACTGTTAGCGTTTCCAGCGTACTCTTGGCACTTGTTGCAACGGTTGTGTTTCACATGCCTTTCAATGGATAAGCAGTGATTTTGTTATACTTGGTATTGTAAAAGTCCTGTTACAGTCGGTACTACGCTTTCAACTAAGTTCCCAATGATATTTTTGATGCGAGTAGACACGTTTTATTGTTTTAAGATATGAATATGTGTTTACATTGTAATATTAATCAATGTGGCCTCTCTAGGCAATTTGATTTTACGGAGCAGGTTGCATTGAAACTCAAAATACCAATACGTTTTCCCGTGATTTTTACTATCTTCTGGTGTTTTATAAGTCATAAATTTCCACTAGCATCTAAATTGCTGGTTAAATGATAAATAAATATTGAAATAAATTTGTTGAGGCATTTTAAGGGGGTGGAGCAAGCTTACTTTGATTTAAGTTATACAGGTGGTTTTTTTTTAAATATATGTATTTTATTACTAATAACTGCTTTATATGACGCTCTTCAAAGAAAAAGTCATTCAATAATAAGAAAAAACGTTTATTACTGAAAAATATTGGGGGGGGGGTAGCAAACGAGGGAATTATTTTTAGGGAAAACCAAGGAGGAGATTAAATTCGTTCGCACCAAGATGGATACAAGTAAATAACAAAATGAGTTGATCTTTCTCCTACTAACTCAAGGCTGGTGCTCAAGAAAATTCCTCTATTCAATCTAGGCACCGCGTCAGAGGAAGAACATCATTATGTTTTTATTCTACTATCATTCTATGCTTCTCCATTTTTGTTAACTGAGGGCTACTTCCTCTTATGTGTCCTGTGGAGTTGAGATGAGGCTAGGGTTGCTATTTGTCTAGCCCAATGTCAATCTATGGTGCGGTGGTTTTTATATTCGTCTTCTCACCATGGAGACCGTAGTTTTTTTCGGATAGGAACAGCCACCAGGGAATGTGCCTGCATGCCGGACGATGGGAAAAAAGATGGACGTAAAAATGAGACCTGCAACTAGCTTGCTGAATCTGCAATGAGGAGTAAATTTAGCTATTTTCATGGGAAACGGGTGTGAAAGGAAGGCCCTTCACCAAGAGCAAAGTTGGAGGGATGTTTCCGCTCTGCTAGATTCTCGGGTAGATGAAACTCTTCGACCTTTAAAGGCGTTTCATATAGGAAAAAAAACTGAAATAAATCACTTCTACTGCCTTGTGCTCATATACTATGGTGAAAAAAGCTTCAACAGATAATAAAAAGGAAACCCCTGTGCCATAGTCCATAAGGCAGTTCGTTGTTGTCTACAACATCCTCTTTGCAATTCCTCTGTCGGCATTGTTGTCAGAACCTAACAAACATGCTGTTCCTTTAGATCTATCAGCGACAACAACCCTTCCTCAAATTACACCGGTTACTCCAGCTTACATGAGACCAAGTTGATCGACCATAGAAAAATTGAAACGAGTAAGTAGTACGGTACATTACACACTTTAGTAATCCAAACACGATTTAGGACGAGGTTTCAAATATAGAAAGGCCTACTTTAATATGTTTTATTCGAGGCATAGCACATTTGTGAAAATAAACAACGTACATGAAGTCTTTTTAACCCAGTAAGATTAAAAAAAATATAAAATCAATATTTGATAAAGAGTAGATTTTATGTATGTCCCAGGCAACTGTCCATACCTTTACTCATCCCGAAGTTTTAAGCCTTTCAGAAGTAAGCTTCCCTTTAGATGGAAAATTATCTGGTCGCATAGGAAGTGACTAATTTGCAGGAGGATTACTGGCACATTGAAACTCAACAATATGTTAATCCCTAAAGGCGCAGCTCTCAAATGTCAGACAAGAGATTGATTGCCAGCTGAGGACAGTTATCACTAAGTAATAATAATCGTTGAGAGTACGGCTAAGATCTGAATATTTGTTCAGTGAGAGAAGAGTTTAACCGCCGATTAAGGCAAGTGCGTCCGGCTCATTGAATGGATATATAATAATTTGTTAGGACCGACTGATTCAATAAACCTTTTCTAGAATGAATCGAACGCGCACCTTTGGTCCTGTAACCGAGAAGCGCAAAAGATGTGTATGGATGTGCGGGTTTCGAGATGCTATAGCACATAGCAACAAATTGCTATGAAGTGGAAATGGCATAGAAAATGCTAGGCGTGTTTGCGCATATGGCGAAGACCGGATTATGTGAGAAATTGGATAAAGATGATGAAGCCTCTGATAATATATAATACTGGTCCTAATACCGGTGATGGTCTTTAGGGAAGCAATGCAATTTACATTTTTCTGTTCTAATCCTACAATACTCTTTTTTGGTTAATTAATATGCAAGAATTAAGCGTGTACTTAATAGAAACACAGATATTCCCTATTAGTATCTTGAAAAATACCTCACTGATATATCTACACTACTGCATTCCTTAATGTAACGATTTCTACGAAGGCTTTACCATCTACGTTGTGCTTCTGCTAATACTTGATTTTGATTTTTAATGAAAACTTCTTTATTCATTTTCTGAACCATTATACTTCCAAGGGTTTTTAGATTGTTCAGATCGTCCCAATTTCGGGGCTAAGACAAGAAAATAAATTCGGGATGAACTTGAATCAAAAGATAAACAAGTCTCATATTGCAACGATTAATAATGTTAGTAGGATTATCATTATTATTAATATATATATATATATATATATATATATATATATATATATATATATATATATTTCAAGTATTTATATAAAACTCTAACTACGTTTTACAAAATTATTGTTTAACTGGACCAAAAGTTACATTTCTTCTTAATATGTAATTTTAAAGGAGGGTGTACACCCCCATCGTGGTTCGATCTTTATTCTTCTGCAGGATATAACTATTTAAGTAATAGATATGTGACATTATGAAACGCGAGTGCACGTATAACATAAAACGTAAAACACAACCTAACCAACTTAAATGTAATCTTGTCTCATATGAAGCGAAATTACACCAGAATAAACTTTTCTTGTCAACACACATATAACTATGTGACGTATGACACTAGCCTCAATTTACTTTTCTCGATCAAGTGGAAAAATAATCTTATACTAGCCAAACCTATCCTAAGATCAATGAGGTATATTTGTAGATTAAGAGGTGTAAAAGGACTAATAAAAAACAACTACTGCTATCTATCTACAAACTATCCCTCAACTTATGCAAAAATCAGCCTTTATAATTTAGCATTTAAAACCCTGCATACACATTAGATAGCTGAAACTAATCACTTACTTTCTTATAAATTCGACTGCATCATTTTGATAAGCTTAGGCGAAAGCTCAGCTTTGTCGTTGGTGATATGGCGTAAGCACCCGTTTCAATATGCTTTTCTTCGTGCGTCTCAATGCATGCTTTGATGTCCATGTTATTTGCGGTTGCGCTTTTCTCTGTTGTGAATTTTCAACTTTAACTTCATCTTGCTCACCAGTTTTTCTGCATTTGGATCCTCTGTCATAATGTTTTGCAAGGTGGCTTTTGTGATTCTGTCTCACAAACCATTATTTTAACTTTATGGCGAATGACGCCCACTTCTCTTGCCACTGCCCATACTTGTTAGTAAAAATCTACTGCTAAGATACCCTTTGGTAATGAAATTTTCCATTATCACAGCCCTTAATAGTACTGCTCAAAAGGTAGGGTCGCATAAAATACGAGGTCTGAAAATAGCGATATTTTTATCAATAAATTCAGAGGTTGCACTATACAAGAGATAGGCATATACAGGTGTATATACAGTATGCATTAAGTTTGCATAAATCCCATCTCCGCTCTTTTCATCATTCCTCTTCGAGTATATTTTGAGATTCATTGCTGATTATTGGAGAAAGGCACAAAGTGTCTGCGAAACGCAATTTCTCATAAAGCTATATTTACTTAAATAATAGATGTAAATAAATAAATGAATGAGCAAAATTTAAAAGAAAGTTCTTGCATAGAGCAACCTTAAGTAGGTTCCCATGAAGTCACATTGGCTTCTAACACACCCTTTGCACTTTTGGCTTAGATGACATACTTAGGAGGCATGTTTGATTCGCAACCCAATGGTTCATCTAATCTATGTAAAAGTTTTGGAACGCCAACCAAAGACTCTCGTATAAACCTCACCTCCTCGTTCGTGCAAAAATACATCAGTTGTAATAATGCAAAACATGCTGTTTTCTTTAGAAACGGGCAGTGTCCTTATTGTTTGAGACACCGACCGTGACTGAGTAGAGCTTTAACATGCATGCTCTTCTTTTCCTCTCTTCTCAACAACTTCTACTTCTCCCTTCTCCCCAGTCGCGTCCGACCCCAGCTTAGCCTCTTTTAATTCCTTCAAAACACTTGTTTCCTTGCTATTCATACAACATCTCCCACAACTTTCAATGGTCAGCCTCTAATTTCACAGGGTAGATGCTGACCTTCTTCTCAAGCCAACCGTCCCGGATCGGGGCTGAGGGGGGAGGGAAAAATATTCCCTAACCCCTGAGCTCCAATTCGGGATGGGTTTTTATAACAACCTGCTTCATACCCACCTATACCTTCCTCACGTCCCTTTTCCTCTCTTCTTCACAATCTATCCTTTTACGCCGTATTCAAGGTGGAGCCGCCACGCCGATGGACTGCCAGGCCACAAGCGGAAGGGGTGGTCCGAAATGGCGGTGCCTAGCTCGGCCAGGCCTGTAAGTACCTCTTGTAGTGCGGGCAACTGCAAAAGGTGATGAACTATTGCGTCCTGTGGCACAAAAAGGGGTCACCATGCCCATGGAGGAATTTTCAAAACACCAAACCCCTTAACTACCCCTGTAACAGCGACTGGGCGGCCCTCGGGCAGCTCCAGCGAAAAAATGGAGGTCCCCATCCCCTGTGCTTGCGCAGGGGCCCCTTCATATTTCTTTAACCAGAGAGTAGGCTTACTCCTCTTCTTCGCCTACGGGTGCAGGGGATTCCCCCTCACCTTCTTCTCTGGAGGTGCTTTTGGGCACCTCCGTTTTTCCGGTGGCAGGCCCCTCTTTTCTTTCCAAGGGGAGTGCCAAGAAAGCCAGCAGGGAGCCCTTAGCCAGGCGCTCCCCATCGAAGCGGCTCGGTAGGGCAAACCATCATAGGGGTGAGAGGGAAGCCAGGCCCCTTCGGTCACTTCCCTGAAAAGTCCTGCTGTCAAGAATCTTAAACCTTGCCGGGGTCATGACCTGTGCCTTCCGACAAAAGACTGGTGACGCTGCTAAGAAGACCTGCGATGTTCTGCGAGGGGATAGCCAACTGAAGGCCCCTCCTGTAATAGACATGATCTTTGAGGTAACCCAGCCTCAGATGGTAGATCCTTCCATGGGGGAAAATCCAGGCTCGGCGCCAAGCACCGAACCCGAATCCACCCCTATGCAAGGTCCTCCTCAAACGGCTGGGGCCTCCGAGGCAGTAAAAGTAGGGGAGAGATCTCCTCTGACCGGTGCCCCTGCGACCACCAGGACCTTTTTTCATTTCGGAGAAAAAGCTGGCTGAGGCCGGTCCATCTGGCCTAGGGGCTTCTGTCGGCGAAGATGAGAAGCAGGTTCATTCCCCGCCCTCCTGTCCCCCCAAAAAAGAAAAAGACAAGAAAGACTAAAAAGACTCGGGGCTCTTCTCCATCCTCGGGAGCTACGGGGACGGATGGGTCTGCTGCCACTCTGGCAAGCGACCAAGCCAAGATCGGCACATCTGGCCCCTCTGCTTCCCCATGTGCGGAGCCTGTGACTATGACAAAGACGAAAGGTGCACAGGGCGGAGGCTCGAAGAAATCAGGGCCCCTTAATCAGAGGTTACCTGGCGTTTTCAAGCCCACTGGCTTCAAATGATTCCTCGTTATTCACTCCATTGATGGCACTATGTTGGCCAAGCGCAACATGATCCATCAGAGGAGAGGATTAGCTAGTGCAATTGGTAGAGAGCCGAAGGTGACTCGTTTCTCGGACGGGAGCCTTCTGCGAATGCGGCGAATCCCGCCGAGGCCGCGGGATTCACCACTCTTCGGACACTTCATGGCACCCCGCTGAATGTGACGCCGCAATCTACCATGAACTTTGTGAAAGGAGTAGTTTATGCGAGGAAACTCGTTGACTACTTCATTGAGGGCATCACCTTACAAGCTGGCCGACCATGGGGTGGTCAAGGTCGAACGTGTGATGAGAAAATAGGGAGGGGCCTCGAGACCAACCCCTACACTCTTCGTCACGTTCGACTGTGACAAGCTCCCTGAGTCGGTGGGTGCCGGTTAGTACCGCTACCGCGGGAAGGCATTCGTGCTACCGCCGCGGCAGTGCTATTACAGGCACTGCTTCGGCCATACAAATCGTTCTTGTAGACGTGCAAGGTTGGGGTCACCCGAAGTTGGTGCAAATTTCTCTAAGGCCGCAAACGATAATTCCAAATCGTGTGTGGCCAAGTGTGTCAATTGCGGAGAGCCGCATCCCGCTTCTTCAAAGCAATGTGGTGCATATCTCCTTGAGAAAGAAATCCTGGCCGTTCAGGCCCAGGATCGACTCTCATTCCGAGAGGCTAAGGACTTGGTCCTGGCGGTCCCGGCTCTGCCTGTGGCGTCATATGCCTCAATAGTTAGAAAGGCACCCTCTGCTCCTGACCCATCCAGGCCAACGAGCACGGTTGTTTCCGCGCCCATTCGGAGCCCTTCTGCAGGCTCTACTTATCCCGGGCACTTCCCTGGTAAAGCTGGCAGGAAAAAGGGTTCACTTCCAGCCCCGGCTAAAACCAGGGGTCCCTCATCTTTCTCCATCGCGACTGTTTCTCGTAAGGGGAAACGGCCACGTGCCTCCACCGAGTCGTTAGACTCACAGGAGGCAACACCACTAAAGATGGTCGCAAGGCCATCATCTGGGGTCCCCCGAAAGGAGGACAGCAACAAAGGAGCCTCAGGTCCTTCGCCCAAGGCATGAGGTGGAGCGGGTGGCTCGGAGACGGTGGTTGCTGGAAAAGAGGGCCCCTTCGCCGCCGAAGCCGCAACGCCCGCCTAAGGTTTCAAGACAGAGGAAGGAAAAGACTCGCATGGCAAGCCCAACCTCCCCCAATAAGTCTTCGAAAGCAACAGCGTCTTTAACGCTTGGTCCGGCCAACAGCGCCCGGAGTTCTGCCCTTAAGAAGCGTATGGCCATTCCCGTGAGGGTCTTTAGTTCAAGACAGGCCCCCGCGTCTCCTCTGAGCTAGGCCTGGAGGGCCTATTCGTTCAATGGATTTGCCGTGGACTCCGCGCCAACTGGGAGGAGCTGCGGAGGCTCGTCTCGTCCCGTTTCCCGTTAGCTATCTTTTTGATGGAGATCATGCTAGGCGCGTCCACCATGCCCGCTCTCCCGGGGTATAAGGGTCTTGTGATCCCACTACAACGGGATGGCCGGGCTGGGGGATGCGTGGTCTACACCCGGCATGAAGTCTCCGTTCTTCCTTTCTCTTTAGATACCTCCTTTCAGGCTGTGGCTGTGCAGCTGCACCTGGATAGGAGGTATACTATCTTCTCTGCGTACATTCCACGTTCAGCTGACTTGGACGCCAGGGACTTCCGCCGCGTCGTGGCACGGTTGCCGAGGCCCTTTCTCTTGCTTGGAGATCTGAATGGCAGGCATCCTCTCTAGGGAGATTACTCAATAAATCCCAGTAGACAAGTCCTTGCCGATCTGATCGGAGAGCTTCAGATGGGTGTCCTTAGCGTGGATGAGTTTACGCATTACTGTCCGAGAACCGCTTTATTTTCCTGCCTTGACATATCTTTGTGCTCTTCCGATGCACAGCCTGATTTTGATTGGATGCTGGTTAATGACCTCCATAGTAGTGATCACTTTCCCATTCAAATATCATTTTCAGTGCAACTGCCGCCTGAGAGACCACTTCAGTGGTGCTTGGCGCGGGCGCGGTGGCCTGCATTTCAGGAAATGACTAAATTCTCTATCTTTGTTGAAGAGTTCAGGTCGGTAGATGAGGCCGTTGAGTTCTTCTCCGGCAACCTCATTGACGTAGGCCTGACTACTATTCCTAGGATGCCTGGCCGTTTTGCACGCCGATTCCTTCCATGGTAGTCGGCCGAGTGTGAGACGGCCCTCACTAAGAACCATTATGCCTACATGCGCTATAACCGCCCTCCGAACAATTTCACTGTCGCTAAAATTCGTCTAGGTAGGGCTAGGTTCAAGTTTATTTCAAAGCACGCCCGCCGCTCTTCTTGGCAGGCATACGTGTCTTGACTTAACGGGAAGACCCCTTTAGATTAGGTGTGTAAGCGAGTCAAAAGGATTTGGAGGAAGTTCTCGCAGGACTCCCCTCCCGTTCTCCAGGAGAATGGGACCGCAATCTCGGACCCTTGCGTCTGTGGTGGAATCCTTAGCGACTGCTTTTTTTGCCTTCTCTAGCCGGAGTGCTGCTTCGCAAGCATTCAATGCACGTCGTGATGTCGCGGAAGGCCGCCGGCTGGACTTTACCTTCAGAGGGGGAAAACCCTTCAACGACAAGTTTACTGTTGCTGAGTTGCGCTCTGCTCTCGCTTCGTGCACGGACACCACCCATGGTCTGGACGATGTCCCGTACGGCATGCTTTGACACCTAGGTGAGCGAGTTATGGCCTTTCTGTTAAATTTGTTTAACAGGATCTGGGTGGAGGGTCTTCTTCCAGACTCCTGGTGAATCGCTACTGTGCTTGCCTTTCGCAAACCGGGGAGAGATCACTCTACTCCGACCAGTTTCGGGCCAATCTCTCTAACCTCTGGCGTGTGCTATTTGATGGAGAAATTGGTAACTGTTAGATTAGCTTTTTTCCTGGACAGTGGAGGCCATCTGTCTTCCACACTGTGCGTCTTCCGCAAGTTCCACTCCACGTCGGATGCTCTGCTCCGACTGGAAAATGCCGTCTGCAAGGCTTTCCTTTGTAGACAGCACTACGCCACGGTGTTTTTGGATCTGGAGAAGGCTTAAGATACCGCATGGCGATACGGTATCATGGAGACTCTTCACACGATGTGGGCGAGCGGACGCCTTCCAATGTTTATATCTAAATTTTTGCGAGATCGTCGATTCCGCGTACGGGTGGGGGGAGCCCTCTCCGGCCCAAAGGAGCAAGAAGAGTGTGTCCCGCAGGGAAGTGTCCTCAGTGTCACAGTCTTTGCCCTGAGCATTAACGGCATCACCTCTGTGCTGCCAAAAGATGTTCTATCTACGCTCTACGTGTACGACCTTTCGATCTCTTTTGGCCCGGCCCAGATGCCAAATCTGGAGCGTCGACTCCAACAGGCATTAAACCGCGTCTCTCGCTATGCCAAAGCACACAGGTTTCAGTTTTCTTTGGCCAAGACTAAGGTTGTAAACTTCGGCCGTCATATACGGCTTCAGCCTGACCTAGATTTGTTTCTTAATGGGGTGCGCCTGGATGTGGTTGAGTCGCACCGTTTCCTTGGTCTTGTATTCGACCGACGCCTCACCTTGGAGGCTCATATTCTCAGCCTTAGGGTCTCTTGTACCCACGCCATGGACATTCTTCGTTTCGTCACGTTTAGCGCTTCCGGTGCTGATAGGGCTACTGCCCTACTTTTTTATAGATCCTTTGTTCGTTCCAAGCTTGACTACGGATGTGAGTTTTATGCATCCGCAGCCGAGCGTTTATTGCGGAAGGTGGATTCGATCCACCACACCAGCCTTCGCCTCGCGACTGGTGCCTTCCGCATTGACCCCATTGAGAGCCTTTTGGTCGATGCTGGGGAGATGCCCTCGCTCAGCGCCGCGTGCAGTGCATCACTCGCCTTTACGCGCGAGCCCGGCGCCTCCCTCAGTCACTAACAGCTTTCACTGCATCTGCAGCTGATTTCGATGGTGCCTATGCCGCCAATAGACGCCAGTCATACCCTAGGCCCTTTGGGTGTAAGGCCAGGAAACTCCTTCAAGAGGTAAATATAGCTCTCGGGCCGGTGGCGCCCCCTTGTTCTGCCCAGGACGCCACCCTGGAGGGTACCACATTTGGCTATTTATCGCCACGTTTCTGCTCCCAAAGCTTGTACGGCGCCGGGAGTATTGCGTTTGAACTTTTTGGAGCACAAATCGTGTCATGCTGGAACCGTGCCAGTGTATACGGATGGCTCCAAGTCCCAAGAGGGGGTTGGCTTCCACGCCGTATCCCCTCTGTTTGAAGTCAGCCGGGCTCTAAAAGGCACTGCCTCTGTCTTCACTGCCGAGTTGGTGGCAATACACAACTCGGTACGGGAGATTACGCGACGTGCCTGGTTCGGAGACCGGATTGTGATCTATAGCGACTCACAAAGCGCCCTGAGTGCTCTCGGGGCATTGGAATCTCCGCACACCCTGGTTTGTGATATCCGTGACGCCAGGGTTTTGGTGAGCTGGGCAGATGCCGAGATTATCTTTTGCTGTGTTCCTGGACATGCATAAATTGCGGAGAATGAGCGCCATGATGAGGGCGCCAAAGAGTCCGCGAGGACTCTGAGACCGGACCAGCGTTTCGCTCTTCCTCACACCGACTACATCGCAGGAATACGGGCAGCTTCTCGTACTGCTTGACAAAGAAGATGGAAGACGGTCGAAGGGAACTTAAAGTTGCGTGCCCTGCCACCGCGACTGTTCCCATGGATCTATCCCCCAATGCCGCGACGGATTCAGGTCGCTTTTTGTCGTCTCCTAATCGGACATATTCGTGTGACTCATCGCTATTTGATGGAGCGCTCGCGTTGCCCTATTGCGACGACTGCGTCATCCTCCAGACTGTTCGCCACATTCTGTTCGAATATCCCAGTCTGGGTGATCTTTGCGCATGATACCTGTTCCAGTACTGGGATGGGCGGGGTCTCTACCGCCTGTCCCTTGTGCTCGGGACGAGTTTGTGCACATTGACTTGTGGACTTGTTGACTTTTGGAGTGAGGCCGGGCTTCTCCCCTTTATTTAAGATTATTTTTGTTTTTCATTTGTTATTGTTGTTTTGTTGGTTGCACTCTCCTTCACTGGGGTGAGGGGGACCTCTCCCCGCTGCCGGAGATTGCTTCCTGATTGTTAAGTTTTCCAATTTATATCATTGTTATGTTTTCATATTTTTTTTTAAAGTAGCCTAGTTCTAGGCTGTCGTGTTTTTTGGTGACTTATGCACAAGTGGGCTTTGCCAGATTGTCTCTATAAAATTAAAAAAAAAAAAATCTCTCGAGTCGCATTATTCCATAGCCAAGTACAAGGAGGGAGTCATTTTCCATTCAAAGCAAATCTAATGTTTAAACGAGCTTTGCCTCAAAGTACTCATGTGTGAACGGTCATGTAAGTAATTTTTATGCTGGTAAACTCTTATTGATCAATTCAAATCTTAAAACTCCCAGAAACAGACAACTAATGGCACACACACACACACACACACACACACACACACACACACACACACACACACACTACACAGCACCAACCAGAAAATTACTTGCCTGAAATTTTCTATCTGTTTAATTAAAAATGCTATTCAAGGTTAACTCATTGATATCTTTCAAATTCGCTATATACCTTGTGTATATACGCTTGTGTACACTTGTAAGGGTGGTAATAAGTGAAAATGCACCCTGAATTAATCATCATTTTGTTTCAAATATTCACTCAATAATCAAATCACATGTCCTTTGATACATCTCAACAAACGTGATATGTTAACGACATCGACCTAATATAGAAATCGTTTTCATTTTTTAAGATATATCACAAAAATATCAAAATATAACGTATTTACATCTAACTTTTCTGCAAGTAAAGGTTTTTTAAATTACAAACCTAAAAATATCATGCTATCATGCAATTTCACCAAATTGTATTTTTCTGTTTTAATTATATTGTAAAAACCTATGCAACTAATTTCTAGTAATAATAAATGTCTAAATTTGGTTAATATTTTGGGACCTTTTTACATTTTAATCCATTTCACACTATTTGCAAGATAACTTTCATCATGTAATTATTTCCACATCCACACTCTCGTCGGGTATCTTATTTAGCCATTTATACATTAACTTATTTCTATGGCCTAGTTGATTATTTTATTATACACACTATGTTCAATTTATTATTCTCTGTCAAGCACATAGCAACACTACATAATATTGACATCTCATTCTGGCTATATACCCTGAGGCATAATAAGGATAATTACACTTGAACTTTTTTTCTTGTTCCTGGGTTAAAAGTGCTATTTCCAGTTGTTCGAACTCAAGTAAATAAAAAAAGTATTTTTATCCCCCAAATTTGCTTTTGTAGATAGGAAATTGAATTTTTAAATTTGCTCATTTAGAAAATAATTCCAGCATATTATTAATTTTTAAAAAAATATGAGAATACATATATTTGAGGCTGAAGACTTAAAATTGTTTAAAGCATTGTAGAAAATTATAAATCTTATTCTTAAAAAAGAATGGATGGAATGTTGTAGGAAAATATCTTTTTACGGAAACTTTCACCAAACATTCCATATTTAGTGATATATTTCTAGAATTTATTAGAATTTCATGAAGCTTCAATGAATGTTTCATAACTTTCAGAACACACTCCTGGAAACTTCTAGAACCTTATGGCATATTCTGGAATTTTAATTCAGAAATATTTAAAAAGGGATTCACGAATTTCCTATAATTTTAAGTCTAGTTACAATAGTGACACATCAGAAGAGAAAACGCATTAAGAGGTTGAAATTTTTCTCCAGATGACTTCTTTTATAAAAAAAAATCATTAAATCAAGAGAAAAAAGGTTTGATGTGACAGATCTATGAGGATTTGTGAAGCTTACGAAACATACTCTTGTATGCAAATTGTGTACGAGGATAAACCATTGAAACCTAATTTTGCTACAAAACAGCGCAAGATAACTTTGTAAGGTGAGAAAATTGTTTGTTTTAAAGTGTAATAAATTGAATATCACAAGTACATAAGCCATGTTTTTATCAGCCGAAAGAGTAATAAAGCATATATTCTTTTACTTTTACAAGATGTTATAGAGCGAGAGAAAGGAATGAAGTTTGCCATTCTGAGGATTTGGCGTGATCAACTGACCAGTCAAGCAATAACTACTTCTTTCCTAGTTGCTCCTTCCAAAAGGCAAAGTAGAAAACTGCACCTGTTATCACCTATCCCGATCTTCTATCCTCTATTGCACCAGTAGCGCACAGTGCTTATCTACCTGTTCATATCCCTACAGAACGGAATTAGTCCCACCTCAGAAGAAAGCAGCCAGAGATATAGCTGTTGAGAGGAATCCATACTACCCAAACCAAAGGGACCTCATTCAACTTGTCAGAGGTGTTGGTTTACCAAAGTCAAATAATGAGCTTTTGAATTCCATGCTCAAAGTGTCTGATTTGCTGGATGAAATTGTGCAAGTGGTAAGCTCTTGGTAAGGTCATAAACGTTTATCAAGATTTATTACTTATCAAACCTGATTTGGCAGCTGCAATAAGGTATCTGGTTTATGTGATGGATTCAAATTATATGCAATGCACCTGATTAGAAAGTCTTGGCCTAGAAGAATTAAAATTGTCCTCCAAAATTGGAATATGCATCCATCCCTTCCTTTGGTTCATTCAGTATATAACAAGGAGAACTACTCCAGTGTAAATTTCCTGTACAAAGTTTAAATTATAAGGAGTGTGGCTGGAAAGTGATAGGAGACCTAAAAATGGTTCCATTGTTGATTTGGCTCCAGGGGGGGTTTACCAAGTTCCCACGTCGTCTCTATCTTTGAGACAGTAAGAATACAACAAGACGCATTAGCTGCAAGATGTTGAAAGTTTTTAGTAGTAGATATCTAGTGGAAGAGATAGTTTGGTGAAAACACTCAGTTGTTATTTTACCCTGGTGATTGGGCCATCTCTTGCCTTTTTTTCACTCTTTTGAATTTTTATGCTTTGATAATTCTTGCTTTTTGATAAACCTCTCTCTCTCTCTCTCTCTCTCTCTCTCTCTCTCTCTATATATATATATATATATATATATATATATATATATATATATTCTTCATTTTTTACATCTATATTTATTCTCATTTTTATACTTTCATACAGATTTTGACATGTATATTTATTCTAACTTTAAACTTTCCTAAAAATCTTCACATATATTTGATCTAACTTTAAACTTTCATACAAGTTTTGACATAATTTTTCTAACCTTTATACTTGTAAACAAATTTTGACATATATATTTATTCTAACTTTAAACTTTCATACAAATTTTAACATATTTTTTCTAACATTTCTACATTCATACAAAGTCTTATATACACAATTTGTTTATTTTTAATTCAAAAATACATTTACGTATCCGTTTTATTTACTTTATATAAAAATATTTTAAATAATTATATATTTTTAAGGCGTTCAAGCCTTTATATTCTAGTTGTGGCTGAATTAATACATTTTAAGTACGTATTGAAAAACTTTTTTCAACATAAGTGATTTAACTAATTTAAGACAGATTAAGGATTTATTTCATAAGTTGGAGTTTTTAAGCGCTTTTGTCATAATTATGGCGTTTCTATATGAACTTTGGGTCAAACAATACATAAAAGGATAATGTATATAAACCGTTCTGTCAATTCATTCCTTCTCAGCAGTTCGCCTGCCACTTGGGAAGTTAGTCCGTCGTGTGATTTTCCGTTTTAGTGTTGTCATGTCATTGTTTAAGTCCAGGTCTAGACTTGGCAGTATTTTTGTCTCTACTTTGTCCCATGTTTTTTATGTTTGCGATTGTACTAAACTGTTGAATGGCTGTAGTCCTGCTCTTCTGTGTAGTGTTCTCTGTGATATGCACTCCCCTCTTCTTGTATTTTTAATAATCAAGGAGGCTTTATTCTGGACCCTTATGCATAGATCTCAGTGTCTTGATCCATGAGGTTTGGGTGATTATCGCTGCTTATATAAGCATTGGTCTAACGTAGCAAAGGCAGAGTTTCCTTAAGTTACTACTGCTCAGTTTGCGGAAACAGAACATTTTCACCAATTCCACCAGCGCAAAGTTGATCCTTTTTACAACGTGATGCTTATATCCCCGAACGGTAAGTTTGAGCCAGAGCACTGTGCCCTCCTAAGAGTAGTGGTGGTTTCGATCGCTAACATAAATGTCGTCGTATATCGTATGGTTCATGGAAATAATAACGAACTATTGGACGTTCGTCTTTATCTTTCATTTACACTCGTACGAATCTATGTTTTCGATCTCCGCCGCCGTCTCTCTCGCTTGCACTAGGTCGTTTTTATCTGTGCTTGGTACAATCTGCTCGATGTCATCTGCGTATTGCAGATACACCGCATCATCCTTGATTAGTGATAAAAGGTCGATCGTGAAGATGCTATACAGTAGAGTGCTGAGGCAGCTCCCTAGCAGCACACCAGCCTCGAGGATATATTCTGGTCCCTTGTTGCCCTCAATCTGTATCTGCGCTCTTCTTTCCATCACATAATCCCAGAAGATCTTTTCAATGACTGGGTTTAGCCGAAGGTTTACCAGCTGGAATTGTAGATCCTCAGCCAAACCTTGTCAAAGGCCTTCTGTACGTCTCTGAGGACTACGTCAACGTACTTTCCCTCCACCTCGGATTTTAGTAGCTTTTCTGAGAGAAGTGCGAGCGCAGAGTCTGTTCCTCTTCCTCTGCGGAATCCGTGCGGTTGGTAGCTAAGCGCATCGTTATTGGCTAGCTTGGTTCTGTCGCCAGTCGGCTATGACCTTTTCAAAGATCTTGTCTATGAAATCCAGGATGGAGATCAGCCTATAGTTTAGGAGCTGGTTGGGAGGTCTGCTCCCCTTCGGGATGATTATAACCTTTTCAAGTTTAAACACATCAGGAAAGTAGTCGGTGTTCATGACTGCGTTTATTATGTTCAGCATTCCCTGATGCACTTCCGTTGGAGCGTTGTTTATATTCGCTTTTGTTATTTCCGACCAGCCTGGAGCTTTATGTTTGAAGGTTATGATGGCATCAGCGAGTTCCTGCATTGTTATTGCCCTTCTGTGACCCATCATCTCCCTTTCTTCGGAGACGTGCGGGTACGGGAGGTCTGCTCATTATCATCATTCAGCTCATCGATGATCTTCCGTCAAACTCTAAGTCGAAGTCTTCTTTGTCCTCTGGTGTTATTGAGAAGACTTCTTTCCAGTGCTCCCTGAACCGTAACTCGAGTTCTGTTTGTTCCTCGATGTATGATTCGTCCTCCTTGATTACGGTTTTTTCCCTTATGTTTGTACCCATGAGTTTCTTTATCTGTCTTATAATTTATTGAGATTGTCTTCGTCCTCAATGTTTTCAATTAGCTATTCTCATATATTCGTCCGTTTTTCTCTGATTATTCAAGTTAGCTCATTCTCGAGGCGGCACATCCCGCCTACTAATTCCCTGCACGTTCCCGTGCGTCTCAACTGATCATAGAGTTCCTTATGTTCCCTTGCTATATTTCTCATCTCGTTTGTCCATCTTGGCTGGGGGAGCGTTCTGTATGATGTTTTTGGGACACTCTGCCTATCTGTCCTGATGGTCGAGTTGTTCAATAGCTGTAGTTCTTTGTCTATTTGTTCGAGTTTAGTCTCATTTAAATCTTCTGGCTGGTATTCTCTCAGTATTTCTCTCTACCTTTCCGAATTGGCCCAAGCGAAGGACTTCCTTGTCTGTACAGGGATCTGAATAGGCGCAAGGGAAATAGTTGTAGTTATAGGTATGTGATGACTCGAAGTGGGCGGTCACGGAGTGCTATGATGGTTGAATGCGAAGTTGCATCTGTTCAAGATTATGTACGTCCTCGAAGCTGTGCGCGAAGTTACGAATGTCGGGAAGTCAGGTGTAATTATATCTAGTTTGTCTCGGTCCAGAAATAGTTGTAGATTCCTGCCTCTTTCGTTAGTCTTTTTGTATCCTGCTGCTCCTAAGTTAGCGTTTAGGTCACCTACAAAAAAGACTTTTCTTTCTTGCCCACATAGTGAGTTAAAATTGTGTTTTTGGTAGGTACTTTCTCCTATGGGGTTGGTACCCTACCGCTACCACAAGATCTCCGGTGAGAGTCCGCATCGCTATCGCTATAAAGGATTCATCAAGCTCAGGTAGGTGTTTGAACTTGAGGTCTCTCTTTATCGCGATCGCCACCCCGTCATACCTTTCCTGGGAGCAGTTTTTTGTTAATGTCGTGTAGTTTGGGATTTTCATTTTCTGTTTTCTTGTGTCGAGTCCGTGTTCACTCATAAGATGATGTCTGGGTCTATCTCCCTGAATATATTACTGTAAACAGTGTTTTTTTTCTGTCCATCCGTTAACGTTTAGTGTCATTATACTTAGTTTGTTGTTTGTCCTTTCCATTTTATTGTCTGTCGGTTGTCCTTTTTGTTAGTGGTTAGTTCTTGTCCTTTCTTCTCCTTCCACACTGTATTTTTTTGTAATCTTGGTGAGTCTGAGTTTCGCAGTATAACTCGTTGAGTTCAATATCGCCAAGTATTACTGCATCTTCCATTTTTTTCTCGTCTACGTCGGCATCAAACTCCCATTTATACCTGCCGGATCTGATTCTTTCGAGAGAATTTTTGATGTTATCTTTCTTGGGAACGGGGAATCTTCACTGGCGTATATCTTTTGATTGATGTCGTTTCCGTTTATTTTTGCTTTATGTTCTTCTTTGATTTTCGTTGTTTTTAGGCGTTTCTCTCTCACCCTCCGAGCTGTCAGGTTCGATCTTATTTTAGTCTCCTTCAGGTTCCTTTTTTGTTTTTTTATTTCTCTTTTTAGGCTGGGTTATGATGCGTGGGTCCTGTCTTCCTGTTTGTTGTGTCGCGAATTTATTTTCTTCCGTCTTCTTTCGTGCGCCTTTTTCTTGGGAGGTAAGGGGTACTGTCGGGGCGTATTTCTCTCGAAGGCTGTCCTTAGATGCTGGGTTTTTTAGGAAGAACATGAGGCTTATCCCATTGTTCGCTAGCATGGCGTTTAGTTCATCTGTGAACGTCCCTGGCCTCATGTTTCCGCGATTGCGCGTACATTATGCAGGTCAATATCTTGATTGGCATCTCGCTGTAAATATTAAGGTATAAATTCTTCGTGATCTAGGCGTATGTGGTGTTTTTTCTTGTTATTTTTGCCTCTGTCTTTTCGTTGGCTTTTTGTCCTATAATTTCTTTTTTAGTGGGCATAATATGGCCATGGCCCTGTGTGTTATTTTGCAATTAGCACATCTTTCCGGAGGCCTCTTGCACGTCCTGTAGTTATAGCCCAGCTCGCGGCATTGGGAGCATGTCTCCTGTTCTTTTTGCACTTTTTGGTGGTGTGGCTTTCCATCTTAAAGCAGCGGAAGCACATTTGTACTGGGATGAAATCTTCCCTCTTAATTTGGTCGCTGCCTATTCTTGAGTTAAAAAGCTGGAGTCCTGCTTCCTTCGCCTTCTTTTTCATTGCAGTTTCAGTAAATATAACTTTGAATACATGGTTATATTTATTGTTTTTCTCTTCGGTTTTGGAATTTGACAACTTCCGAGACTTTTGCCCAGCTGTGGCTTCTCTCTATTTCAGTTTCAATTTTCTTCTTCCCGTGGTGTCCGTTCCATAGATCTTACTTTCTGAAAATAATGCTTCGGTGGGTTAAGATTTGTCCTAGGATGTTTGGTTAGAGGTTTATTGTTTTGGGGCATCAATTGAGGCTTCTTTTGTCAGCGCCTCGACATAGCTTTCTTTCTCTAAAATTGCGATGTAGCCAGTTGAGTGCAAATGACTGAGTTCTCTGTTAAAGGGAGGAATGTCAAGCATAAGCAATTAAGCCTAGAAATACCACGCCTTTTAGACTCGAAGCTCATTCATTATCCAGTAAATTTACTTCTAAAAAGTTATTTTCAATTCACTTCTTTAAAAGGAAAATTTGTACATATTAATCTTACCTGACTTCCGGAAATTGCATTACAAGATGAGCATTAAATGATTATTCAAATGGGCCGATTTAAGTTAGTATGTATCATGTGGTACCAACACATTGTTTTCTGAGTGTCTCCTTAATATTTGCACTAAGCAGCTACCCTCACAGTCTTGCTCATGACTGCAAACAATTCATTTTGAACGCACAAACGTACACATAACACAAAAGTCTTTTGTTACTAAAGAAATTGTTCTAAAAGTTCACAGAGTATTGAACGAAATAATAATAGTTGTCACATGAATAAAAGTGAAAAGACTAATAAACACATTATACTTTTTAGTTTTTTAGTGTTAAAAGATAAAATTTAGTATGTATGTATGTACTGATATGTCTAAAAATCAATACACACTGCTTATACATGCTTTCTATTTATATCTGCCGGGTTATAAGGTATTAAGAAAAGCAGGGCTCCATGCATACTGGTACTTGACAATCCTTGCACCATAATGTTGTATGCTTTCTAATACATATTTTAGCACAAACTTAACATTGCCTTTGACCCAATTTCTGTTCACATACAGCTGGCATTGAAGCTATAAAATGCTTTGCTGAAAAACCTATTCCTCGTAGTCTATCAAAGAAATTTATCGATGGTCGAGTCCATAATTGTAATTAATTTATTGCATTAATTGAAAATTCTCTGAAAGAAAGCCTTTTTTGTATGCAATCTAAATTCATCAGATGCATGTTATATGCAAGGAGCATGGCCACATCAACAAGACGATAAAAAAGCTCTTGTACCGTTTGGTAGATTATCTAAGACATGTTTATAATGTAATCCATTATTGCATCCTGTTACTTTATTTTTTCTCCGGTTCTATGATATTTTCACCGCGAGTTTACTTACTTGCCTTCGTGTACTGGAGTAATAATCAAAACTTCACGCTTATCAACCCATCTATTGGCTAACATCTCATTCTTTTTTCGTGGTTTAACGGAACATTTAGTTACGGCCTTGTTTAAGTTAGGCAAATTTTTACTGTTTATCTTTACTGTTTCACACAGCCACGTATTCTGATTTGGCACTGAGCTGATGCAAAAGAACTTTAAGAAAAATCTGGCAAGTATACCTGGCGACCCAAGTGCAAAGGAAACCCAAACAATTGCACTTAAAGGGACAACTGGAATCCGGAAAAGAGCTTCCAGAATGCAGTCTCTAAAGCGGGTGAATGTTTGCCATTGGAAAAGATGCCCCATCACCAGCTAATACCGGAAAGAAAAGATAAATGATCTATATCAAGAAGTAAAGAGCACAAATCAGGTCTTATGTACCAATTATCTGTACATAAAATACGCCAGATGAGCTCACAAAATATTAAAAAAACAAATTCACATGAGGCATTAGGAGAGTGAAGGCAATAAAAACGTAGAGCTTGCGTAAGGATAAATTCTTCCATCTCTGTGCGGTGGATGAGGAGAGAAGGGGGTTTCTAAACTTTGTTCATAATAGCCATTTATTTCTATGCATATGTCTGATATGATTTCGTAATTAAAAAAGGCTTAAAAATATTCATAAAGTTTACTTTCCGATTTTAATGCCACGTGCATCGATTCCTGAACGGGGATTGGTAAATATGATCGTGAGGGAGAAATTGGGGCAGCGATGCCACGCTTCATCAATTTGATGATTTTCATCAATTATTGGCTCTTATTCTTCATCAGATGAGTCTGAACTATTATTATCATTGCATTTTGATTCGCATCGATGTGCTGTTGAATATCTTAAGGGTTATTAAGAATTGGAGAAGGTACAAATTTCTCTACTTTCGAGTAATGCGATATCGATCAAATTATAGAGACCAATAATGAACTGAATTTTAAATATAGATCAAAGGCGGGAAGAGCACAAATTTTTCAAGCAAAGAGGAAGATTGGGGATACTTCGAAATTTCTAGGGAAATTATAATTTTAATCATACATTATAAGAGTTTCAATTTTTTTAAAAAAAGACCGACAATATTTATGCCAAAATGGATTTTTTTTTTATTATTTGAGAAAAGAAAAGAAACAGTGCTACGGGTGGGTTTTTGAGCAAGGTGAAAAGAATGAAAGTAGATTTAAAAATATGAAAGGAAAAAGTAGGACAATAGACAGAACAGAAAAAATAAAAACTTATTAAGAATTACAGAATACAGAGTTAAATTCTTTAACCTTATTTTTTTAAGATGGTAACTTATATATTGAACTTAAACAGAGAGCAAACAAGGAATTCAAGGTCATTATATGACAAACCTTTGATCCATAGACGGCCAGAAAAGAAAAAGATTTGACCAAATATGATCTACGAAATCTCAACCTAAGAAAATAACAGTTAATCAAATTTTATTGGAAAACTATATTTCTGAATTATTTTTATTTTATGGATTATATTACCTGAGTTAATGGGTCAGACAGTACGATAAGGTGAAGATAGAAAGGAAGCAATGATTGAGGGTAATTGTCTGAGCAAGGATCTTTTTTGAGGGGGTGGATTATATATTTTAGAAAAATCATATAATGATAAAGAACGTGGATAGAACTGCCAATAAAACAATAAATGAATATTAAAATTATACTAATTACTTAATTTAAGAAACTATAAATAAGAAACTGTAACAAAAATTTCAACTACTAAGCACGCCTCGTCTCCTTCACAAACTCAATCACTCCAGAATCTAGCGTACAGTTGGCAACTACCAGAACCAGCAGCAGGTGGTAGCAACTCTGCTTCGGACGGTACCTAGAGAGAGATATCGCGCACTATCTCCTGAACCCTTGCGTCATTTCGACCACCTAAAAAATAACTTGGCAAAATGCAGTGTGAAAAATAAGAACTCGCAAATATTACTGTCCAAGTAGAGCAAGGGATGAAATTTATAGTTCTCAAGGTTATATCACTGCAAACTGCAAGCGTCTTGCTCGCAGCTGACCATTAAATAGGTGGTTGTCGTGCATGATGAACAGAAGTTCAAGCAAGAGAAATTAGGGACGGTGATGAGGGTGCCGAGGAAGAACTCAAAGTCTCATCTATCGACCTAAAGCGCAGGCACTTAGGTACCCCACAGCAAAAGACTGTCTAAAACCCATACCCATACACACATAAATGTGATAGCATTGGAAATGAAGGCGTTTCCTTAAATGCTGGCCTCCATCCCAACAAGCCTCTCATCCGGCAGCTCCATTCATTAAACCATACAGACAAAAAAATACGCGTAGAAACAGGCCACATCGTGTATAGACACCGACCTATTAAATTTGTCCTAACCCCTCTTAGGTTATTTCCAAAACTCTCCTCTCTAACTAAAATATATTTTGTGAACTAATAGAGATCCCTCTCTTTACTTTCTATACAAAGATAAGATTCAAATGAAATCCATCATCATCCTGAGCGCGATGACCTCCGAGAATATACAACGAATTCCCTTGATCATTCCATTGCCTCGGATCAGGAGGCAAATAAAAAGGGAAGACGGACGGAACGTCTCGGCAACAAATCCTTACGAAGGATTGAGCAAGAGGCAGACCCGACATACAGCCGGGAGCAGTTCGACCAGACTTCACCTTCTACCCCTAAGAGAATATAATACTTTCTTTGGGCCGTCACGAACATGACGGCCTATTACTCCCCTTCTCCCTTCTCCCTTCTTGCTGCAATTTCGCTCCAGTTAAAGTAACTACACTAACATTAACTCGTTGCAACTATGCCTTTTACATAGAAAAGCATAATTGCAGGCTTCGAGGAAAGGACGTTTTTAGTATATCCCCCTGCGGAAACCTAATCAAAGCCATATTAGATTTAGGCTAGAGTTAGAAACTGCAGGGGGTTAGGGGTACCCAGCCTTTCCCGCTAGTCTAGCAGAGCTACAGAGGAAATTTACACCATTCTTTGTTTATGCTGTGCGTAACTCTGAGGGTTAGGCACCTTCAGGCCTTGGTCGTTGATTCGGCCCCACCTATATTAAGTCCGCCATGCTTTTGCACCCTTCTAGGTCTATCTGATTCTATTTCATTCATCATCGGAGTTATCCACGGGGCATATGTCGGCGGGGCTGGAACATCCCACTGCTAAAGTAAGGTAACAAAGAAAACACGTGCATAATATCATGCCAAGACACATTATAGCTATCGAGCACAGTTGACATGCATAACACAAACATCATCAATACACTAACTTGACACATACTATTTTTCAGGTCATCCGCGGATGCCCTGGAATTTCAAACTGACGCACAAATGGCTCTGACAGTGAAATACCACTACACGATGGTGCCAGATGCAATCACAAAATGACAAGATACGCATACGGCTAACCTATCCTTTGTGGCTGGAGTTACCCCGTAAGAGGCGCGACGATTTGCCATCATGGCTGATGTGCCAACAGGATTTAGCACCCTATCCGACCCCAGCTTAGCCTCTTCTCCTTCATTCAAAACACTTGTGTTTTTCACCCGGTTTCATCGCTTTTCATACAACCTCTCCTACAACTTTCTCTGGTCAGCCTCTAATTTCACAGAAGGGATGCTGACCTTTTTCTCAGCCAACCGTTTCAGATTGGTGCTGAGGGGAAAGATGACAATGTTTGAAAACTCCTGAGCTCCAGGTGGGATGGTGATTTTTTAACAACCTGTTTCATCCCCACCCATACTTTCCTCACATCCCTTTTCCTTTTCTCTTCACGCAATATCAATTTTACGCCGTGCCCAAGGCTGAGCAGCCATGTTGAAGGGCTTCCAGGTGACCAGGCTGGAAAGGTGTCCTTAAGTGGCGGCACCTAGCTCTGCACAGCCCGTACGCACCCCTTGCAGAGCAGGCTACTGCGAGGAGTGATGGGGTATTGTATCCCGTAAGAAAAAGAGGGTCACCATGCCCAATGATGAAAAAATCAACAATCTTCCGTCAATTTCCTCTTATTCATCGACGGAGCCGCCCTCGGGCAGCTCCACAGAAAACATAGAGGTCCCCCCCCCTTGTGCTTGCGCAGGGGACCCTCCAAATTCTCTAACCGGAGAGGAGCCTTACTCCTCTCCTTTGCCTATGGGTGTAGGGGACTGTCCCTCACCCCTTCTTAGGAGGTGCTTTCGGGAACCTCCATCTTGCCGGCCGTGGTCCCTCCTTTTCTTTCCAAGGGGACTGCCAAGGAAGCCAGCAGGCAGCCCATAAACAACCGCTTCCATTGAAAGCGGCACGGTAGAACAAACCTCCTTAGGGGGGAGAAGAAAGCCAGGATCCTTCGGTCGCTTGCATTAAAAGACCTGCTGGCTAGAATTTTAAACCTAGCGGCGGTCAAGTCCTGTGCCTCCCCAGATATGACAAATGATGCTGCTGCCAATAGGACCTGTGATATCCTGGGGGGAGGGATAACCAAGTGGAGGCCACCCTGAGATAGACATGTCCTTGAGGCAACCCAGCCTCAGAGGGTAGGGGCTTCCATAGGGGGTAATCCGGGCTCGGCGCCAAGCACCCAACTCGGGTCCTTCCCTAGGCAAGGTCCTCCTCAGATGGCTAGGGTTTCTAAGGCAGTACAAGAAGGGGAGGGATCTCCTCCAACCAATGCCCCTGCGACGGCGAGGACCTTCCCAATCTCGGAGAAGGACCTCGCTGAGGCAGATCCATCTGGCTTGGGGCTCCTGCCAGCGGAAGGGATAAGCGGGTTCATTCCCCACCCTCCTCTCCTAAAAAGAAAAAAAAAAGACTAAAAAGACTCGAGGCTCCTCTCCATCCACGTTGCCTGCGTGGACGGATGGGTCAGCTGCTTCGGTAAGCGACCAAACCAAGATCAGCACATCTGGCCCCTCTGCTTCCAAGGGTACGGAGCCCCTGACTAAGACAAAAAGGGCACAGGGCGGAGCCTGAATGACATGGGGCCCCTCATTCACAGGTTACCTGGCGTTTGAGATGCTTCCTCGTTATTCGATCCACTGATGGCAGCATATTGGCTAAGAGCCACATGATCCACCAGAGGAGAGCATTAGCTAGTGTAGGTAGTAGAGAGCCGAAGGTGAACCGTTTTTTTTCGGAAGCCTTCTAGCGAATGTGGCTGGTCCCTCCGAAAGGCCAAAATAAGTGCTCTTCGGACACTTGATGGCACCACGGTGAGTGTGACGCCGCACTCTACCATGAACTTTGTGAAAGAAGTAGTTTAGACGAAGGAACTCGTTGACTACTCCATAGAGAACATCACCTTAGTGCTGGCCCAATATAAGGCGGTCATGGTCAAACGTGTAAGGAGAAAACAGGGTAGGTTCCTCGACACCTACCCCTACACTCTTTGTCACGTTCGACTGTAACAAGCTCCCTGGTCGGTGCGTGCCGGCTGGTACCACTACCGCGTGGAGTTATTCAGGCCACTGTCGCGGCGGTGATATTACTGTCACCGCTTCGGCCATAGGAATCGTTCATGTATACGTGCAAAGTCGGGGTCACCCGAAGTCTGTGTAAATTGCTCCAAGGCCACACACGATAAGTCCAAGTTGTGTGTGGCCAAGTGTGTCAATTGCAGAGAGCCGCACCCCGCTTCTTCGAAGCAATCTGGTGCATATCTCCTTAAGAAAGAAATCCTGGCAGTTCAGGCCCAGGGTTAACTCTCACTCCGCGAGGGTAAGGACTTGGTCCTGGCGCCCCGGGCTCTGCTTTAGATTTTTTACGCCTCAATTGTTAGAAAGACACCCTATGCTCCTAGCCCATCCAAGCCAAAAAGGACGGTTGTTTTTGCGCCCATTCGGAGCCCTTCTGCAGGTTCTACCCAACCCGGGCGCTCCCCTGGTAAAGCTGGCGCCACAAAAGGTTCAAAACCAGCTTCAGATAAAACCAGGGCTTCCCCACTTCTCCTAGCGTCACTGTTTCCCGTAAGGCGAAACGGCCACGCGCCTTCACCGAATCATTAGACTCACAGGAGTCAAAACCCCTGAAGTTTGTCGCGAGGCCATCTTACGGGGTTCCTAAAGCTGTTTCCCGAAAGGAGGACAGCAACAAAAGAGCTTTGGCTCCTTGTCCCACGCCTACTGGTATGCTGAGTGGCTCGGAGACGGTGGATCCTCGAAAGAAGTGCCCCCGCCTCCGAAAACGCAAAGCCTTCTTAAGGTTTCGAGGAGGAGGGAGGAAAAGACTCGCATGGTGAGCCCAACCTCCCCAATACCTATTCGAAGGCAACAGCGCCTTCAGCGCATTGTCCGGCCAACAGCGCCCGGGGTTCTGCCTCGGGGAACCATACGGCCATCCCCGTGAGGGTCTTCTGTTCAAAGAGGGCCACCGCGTCTCCCCCGAGCTAGGCTTGGAAGGCATATTCCTTCAACGGAATTGCCGTGGACTCTGGGCCAACTGGGAGGAGCTGTGTAGGCTTGTCTTGTACCGTTCCCCGTTAGCTATTTTTCTGCAGGAGACCATGCTAGGCGCGTGCCCCCCCTGCCCACCCTTCCGGGGTATTAAGGTCTTGCAACCCCACCACCGCGGGATGGCCGGGCTGGGAAATGCGCTGTTTACACCCGACATGATGTCTCCGTTCTTCCTTTTTCTTTAGATACCTCCTTTCAGGCAGTGACTGTGCAGCTGCACCTGGATAGGAGGTATACTATTATTTCTGCGTACATTCCACCATCAGCTGACTTCGACGCGGGGAACCTCCGCTGCGTCGTGGCACCTTTGCCGAGGCCCTTTCTCTTTCTTGGAGATCTGAATGGCAGACATTGTAAGTTATTGCAGCACCATCAAACCTTTCCTGAGATTGATTCTTCATGACCACTCTGTAGCCCGGTATTTTAATTTGACCAGATGTAGTGTCAATACCGTGCTCCGTTATAAAAATGATGTCCGGGTCAAGAACTCGGCATATGTTTCCATATGCCGTAGCTTTTCCCTCCTATCCTTTTACATTGAGTGTCAGAATCCTCATTCTATTGCTTACTCTTTCCATGTTGTCTCTTTAGTGTTTTAGGTGATGTTCTTCTTCCTCCCGTTCTCCTTCTTTATGGACTCGGCATTTGAAATCTGCTCGCAGGTATTGTGATGTAGGGTCATAAGCTGGCTGAGCATAGCTTCTTCCACCGTTTCAGCGTCGACTTCATAGTCGTATTTCCATTTGAACACCTTTGCTTTAATCCCATGGAATATATCTCTTGGCTCTATTTCTTCAGGAAAGGGAAACTGGTCCCATGAGTACCATTTAGGATTGATATTGTCTGCACGCAATCTTTTGTTTTTTCGCTTCTTCCCCCTAGCCTTCTTTGTTTGTGAGACTTCGGTGTCCGATGATTCTGAGGATTCCGAGGAATCATTGGTATCAGACCCAGCATTTTTCCTCTCTTCGCTTATTTCTTGTTTTTGTTTTTTCGGCAGGAGTTTTCACTTCGACTGCTTGTTTTTTCTCTTGTTTTCCGTTTTGAAGGTTTTTTGATCGATTATTTATTGATTTGGGACCATCTGCAATTGAAGGACATCCCCAGAGGGAGGGTTTTCCGGGTACCACATTTGGTCCATCGCGTTTTTACCTAGCATTTGGTTCAGCTCTTTAGCGAACGTGCCAGGGCGCGTGAAATTCATGACGTGCGCGTGAAGGGTGTAAGTCATAATCTTCGTCGAGTTCTCGTTTTGAAGCTAAGATAAGTTTTATTTGTGTTTACTTCAGAGAGGGCCACCTATGCTGCTTGACCGTAGCATGTATTCGCTCTACGCGGTTCCTCATTCTTCTTCGCTTCATGCTTTCTTTTAATAATTTCCTATATACAGGGCAGGCACTTCTCGAAATTATCAGTGGACGTACTCCAATTGTGTTACTTTTCACTACATTTGGAGCATGTTTCCTAGGGTTCCTTAAAGTCTTTAGTCGCGTGTTTCTCCATTTTATAACACATAAAACAGAAATGTACTGGTGGGAATTCTCCTTTCTCTTTCTGGTCCCCAGTAACCTTGGCATTGAACATTAGAAGGCCATGTACTTTTGCCTTTTGTGCCGTAGTTGTTTCGGTAAAGCCTACCTTGAAGACGTGAGTGTAGTTGCTATTATCCTTACTGTTTTTTCATCACTTCGGCTACATTGGCCCAGGCTTGCCAAACCTGGATCTCCTACTTGACATTTTCTTTTGAGTGCTGCACGATCCACAGATTGAGTCGCCGGCACACCACGCTCCTGTGGGCCAGGATCTGTGGTAGTACTACTGGCTGCAGCCCAATTCTCTTAAGGACCTCTACTGCTTTCTCTTTGGTAAAATCCTTGATGTCCTTTTAGTAGTTTGCGACATACCCCAAGGTTACCTCTAACAGTCTCATTATGGCAATGCCCAATTTTCCATACACAACTTTGAACACTTTTTCTCTGATGGGCTTGGGCTGTCCGTCGACGGCATGAAGAGGTATTCTGGTTGAATTCTCTTGGGCCATCTCTTCGAGAGAGTGGCCCCTCCGGACTGCATTCTTCTTCGACTTGATTCAAGTAAATGTTCGTGCTCCCTTTCTTCTTACGATGATGTTCTGTTCTTTATTTGATTAAGGTGACTCCCTGTACTTCGTCACTCAGCTTCCGTGAACGTGAACTGCCAAATGGGGGATGAATGATGATGGGTGAACCGGGAGAGGTCCCTCAGACGGGTATAATGTGGCGGACTTAATGATGGGTGGTGATCGAATCAACTACCACCACCCGAGGGTGCCGCCCCATCTGGGGTTTGGTTATCGATGCTGAAAGAAAGAAAACAATTTTAAGGGGCATGTATTCCGTCTACGTTGAGCGTATTGTTAGAGGAAACGGGCAGTCAGGTGAGTGGAATTTTAAAATAATTTTAATGTTCGATTCCAGCTTGTCGCTTGACTGTTAATGACCGTCTTATCTTCGTTTATTAATATGGCTTCTAAGATGCAAGCCTAGCTTTATTAATCCTATTTTCTTTTAATAACGGTGTTGTCAACTAGCATATTTCTCCTTAGCTTAATGTTATGTACATCCTCCATATGATTTTTGGGCCCTCCGCTTTGCAGATGCATGGTTAAACGTATCGAAATTCTAGAAGTTTTCATGTCAATATATTTTGAGTTGTTATAAAGCTTCCAGTCCTTATCGGGGCAGATGAACTCTTAAACTTTGTTGGTTGACTTCAAATTCGAGGAGTTTAGGCAGCTGTTGTTTTTCATCAGGAGATTGCTGGCTTTTGTCGTTTTATAAGATATGATGACGTGAATTTTATCCATTTGATTTTTAACCTTGATTTTACCGTAAATAATCTCCTTGATGGTTTTTCATCTATTTTATAGGCCGTGGACATCTGATTTCTGTAATACACTTTGATGTTGTTGACTTTCAGTTTTATCCGTATCTTTGCAATGATTATTTAAAAATGACTGGAGTTGTTTGTCAATCATGCTACTTGAGAAACAGTTGTTCACGAGTGTTTGTTTTACTCGTGCTATCTCTTGTTGAAAAAGTTCCCACATAGAGCAGCATTTATGTGCTCGGCGGATGTATAAGCCGATTACGCTTATTTTATACCTTTTGGGGCATTCACTCTCCGCATTGGAACATCTTCACATGTTCGTAATTTTTCTATGTACTTTAGTGATATGGCTACCATTGATGTTTTGAACATCAACGTCCAAGAAAGCGAGTTTATTTGCCATGATCAATTAATAAGTGAATTTTAATACGGAGTTCTCCTGAGATTTTCTTCGTTTTGGACGTTGATATAGATGTCGTCTACATATGGCAATATGTGTGTGGCTTATTCTCCATAATGTCTAATAATACCTCTTAAAGTTGACCCATATAATAGTTAGCGAAATTCGGCCCTAATGGTGACCCCATAGCCACTCCATCCACTTGCGTGTATAGATTACCGTCCAGTGTCCTAAACGGAGCCTCTGGTGTGCATGAACGTAACATCCTCCTTAAGATGTTTGGGTCAAGATTCGGGGGAGACATTGTAGGATGGTGGTACACGTTCGTAAACAGGCATTCCACATCAAGGGATGATATTAGTCCTGCCGGTCTTGTAGTGTGGAGTATATCGATGAATCCTATGTGGATTTTATGTTATATTTCGAAGAGATGTACGGTTTTATTGCTTCATTTAGTGTTTTAGCTAAACAGTACGTAGGTGTCTTGACTTGCGAGATGATAGGCCTCATTGGGTTGTTCGGCTTATGAATTTTTACATTTCGATACAGATATCCTGGTGTGTAATCACCAATACGTGCATTAGCTTTAGTCATTTGTCCATTTATTTTCTTTTTTAGTCTTCTGTTGGATCTTTTTTCATGCGTTTAAGTTTAGTGGTGTCACTTAGGATATCATTCAATTTGTTTTATATTCTTCTTTCTTTAGAATGACGTATATGTTGGATTTGTCAGCTTTCCTTATGACTATTTCTTTGTTTGTATTTAGAGAGCTGATGGCCTTACGTATTTCTGGTGTTATAAGTTTGCTGCCAGTAAAACATGTTCGTTTGGTGGCTTCTAAGGGTAGTTGGTCTTTTAGGTTGGAGTTGATTTCAATGATAGCCTGATCTTGTAGCTTCAACATGGATTGAAACAGGGATTCTAGTTCAACAATTTTGAAATTGGGTCGATTTTGGCTTGTAGGTGGCAGTTCAAACCGAGGTTAAGAGCTTCTATTTCACTAGTGGAGAGAGTATAGTGAGAGAGATTAATGAATGATGTTATTGATTCTGGCAGTATTATACATCACCTGATATATATATATATATATATATATATATATATATATATATATATATATATATATATATATATTGTAGAAGTATAAATACATCCATGCATTAGTGCATACATAAATACACCAACGGAGCTGCGTGTTTTATTCCAAATTTGCCTTTTCTCATCGAATATCTTTCACCCCTTTTCGCCCGTCATTAACTCGTGGTTAGAGATGAGGAAAGTTCGAATGGCGGCGAGGCATAAATATTTCGCATGTCCTGGCAGCAGACAAAAGGTCTGTCGATACTCCCACAAAGCAAACAGTTTGCCCGTTGCCGAGAAGAAACTTCGGGGAATTTGTTGTTGCCGTCACGATACTTGTAGGTGCCAAATTTCTCGCAGACCCCCCTCCCCCCTCCACAGACATTCCCTAAATACTTACGAACACCAAGGTATCGTTAAAGTGAATTATTCCCTCCCCTAACTTCACCAATTTAATCATCTAGAATTTCCATCCCGAGCTCATGAGTATTTCAAGTGAGTAATTCAGTGCTTAATTTCGTGCTATTATTCAATTCATTCTGTCGGGTGCAATTAAGACGCAAGCATACTAGTAAGTAGATATCAAGTGTAATCCCCACGACATTATATAGACTTACCAATTCAGCAGGAATATTAATCCTATTTTATACATATATATGCTATTTCATATTTCCAATTTATGTATTAGATTGAGGAATAAGTTCTTGCGGGTTTTTTTTACGTTATGTTGATTAAAGTTTTGTTGACGTGATTTGTGCACATATTAAGAAACAATAATAAATAATTAGAGAAAATTTTCCAAACGTTAGGCTACATCTCTTAACAGCGTAGACTATTAGGCTTAGGCTACGTCTTGAAGTTGAGTAATAACATTGCAGTTTACTTAAAAGTTGTTTTAATTTAATTTTTGTTGTGTACCCTCAAAATGGAATGTCAAGTAGAAAGAAAGGCACATTTTCGGCACTTGTTGTTATTCATTTTCAATCGAGACGGGAACAATGCAAACGCAGCCAAAGCTCCTCGCGATATTTGTGCTATGGTCGGATAAAATGCTTTATCAGAAAGGATAGCTCAATGGTGGAAATAACGTTTCAAAAACGGTCATTTCAATCTTAATGACGAAGAGCGTTCTGCTCGCCCCATTATGTTGGATGAAGATCAATTGAACGACCTTCTTCATAAAAATCCTCGTCAATCGACTAGAGAATTGGCTGTACAATTGGCGTGTGATCAGAAACCTGTAGTAAATCACTTTCATTCGATGGGGAAAGTTCAAAAACTCGGTGCATGGGTTCCGCACGCTTTGAGCGTAAGCAACAAACTTCAACGCTCTACGATTGACGCAGGTTTGCTTGCTCGTCACAAGGCTACTCGTGGATATAAGGATAGATTTCTTCCCCACATCATCACTGGCAACGAAAAGTGGTGTGTTTATGTCAACATGAACCATCGGAAACAATAGCTTAGTGCCAATAAAAAACATTTCCGCGATTAAAGCAAGTATTTCATCCACGAAAAACGATACTGTGTGTGTGGTGGGATTGTGAAGGCATCATTCTTTATGAGTTCCTTGAGAACAACGAAATTGTCGATGCAGAACTCTACGTTCAACAAATGTATCGACTCGCCGAAGCTATTCGTGAAAAGCGACCTCATCGACGTTATGGAGTCCTTCTGCAACACGACAATGCTCGTTCTCACATTGCCAATGTGACAAAAGACGCGATCCAAACGCTTAATTGGGAAATCCTGCCGCACCCTCCATATTTGCCCGACTCCAGACATGGTTCCATCGGATTTCCATCTCTTCCGATGGCTCTCCAACAATTTACGCAACGTTTAGTTCAATACTGATATGGAAGTAAGAACCTGGTTTGACGAATTCTTTGAGTCAAAATCCAGATATTTTTATTGCAGAGGCATCGATAAACTAGTTGAAGGCTGGAAAAAAGTCGTAACTAAGAACGAATAATACATCATTGATTAAATTGCATATGGTTATCAATTAAGAATGAAGTTTTTCTTAAATTTTTAATGGTAATGATTAAATTTGCTAAAACTGTAAGAACTTATTCCTCAACTCATTATAATAAAGTTTATTTTGGTAACTGTGTGTTTTAACTATATTTGGACAATCCTTTGGCAATTAATAAGCAATCCACTCGGCTTAATTCTCAATATTACATAAGTCCACCCATGACTGGCTTTTACTGAGTGAAAACACACTCAAGGGATCATTATCTTAATTTTGGTCAAAAGGGAAGCACCGGGCTTATTCTTATTCACCGGAAGTGGCTACGGTAGGTGTATTGGCTACATTTCACCTCCACTAACTCACTAACCCTCAATGTATATATATATATATATATATATATATATATATATATATATATATATATATATATATATATATATATATAGATATATATATATATATATATATATATATAGATATATATATATATATATATATATATATATATATATATATATATATATATATATATATATATATATATATATATATATATATATATATATATATATATATATATATATATATATATATATATAATGTTCAACAGAAATCCCAAGGCGAGGAAAATGGCTGGTATCATCCTTTTTATTTACCGGCGACGTTTCGACCACAATACGGTCATCTTCTTAGGCCTAAAATATAAATAAACGAAACAAAATATTTTGCACTATTAAGAGAGCACACTGTAAAATTTACATCTAGAACTTTAATAGCTATTATTTAAATATTGAAAATCCTTCCCTAGTCTTTCTATTGTAAATTTGAGCCCCATCTCGAAATATTCCCTTTAACTCTAAAGTTGCAATTCAAAGCTAATAATAGCTATTAAAGTTCTAGATGTAAATTTAGCAGTGTGCTCTCTTAATAGTGCAAAATATTTTGTTTTGTTTATTTATATTTTAGGCCTAAGAAGATGACCGTATTGTGGTCGAAACGTCGCCGGTAAATAAAAAGGATGCTACCAGCCATTTTCCTCGCCTTGGGATTTCTGTTGAACATTAAATTTAGGCTTTCTAGAAGCAATCCTCATCGATATATATATATATATATATATATATATATCTTAAGAGAGCAGAGCGGTTGCACGTTGCCAGGCGTATACGTATTTTTAGGATAAATAAGCAGGCTAAATTTAGCAAGTTCATTACTATATTATAACTTCTTGGTACCGATGTTTCGGGTAGCAACCCATTCTCAAGGATGTCAGATTATAAATATATATATATAAACATAAAATATTTTAGATAAGTTATCAGATATATATAAATTAATTATATGGGAAATGGGAAGCAGCAGATGTGGTAGTATTCAAATTATAAAAATGCAGGGCTTTTAACTATTAGTGAATAGGAAATATGTTTTTGTTTTTAAATATTTCCGAGATTAATTAGTTTTGAGTAGCTTCTTAAAGGGGGAGATAATATAAATATTTGTTAGATAGGGGTTGTTTTGGGGGAAGTGAATTTGGCATGTGTAATTTGTGGGTTATTATAGTTGTATTAAAAGTGAAAATGAGCTTGTGTCAGGTTTTAAGTAGGGTTTTTAAATCTAATATAAAAAGATTTCAGTGTACGTAGTTGGTTTTCGTTGTTTGCTGTGTCTTTAAATAAAAAATATTTAAGTTAGGTTTATGGTGTGGATAGGGGAGAACTCGGGAGTAGTGAGTGTGGCTCCAGTTCTATTGCTGATGCCTAAATGTGCGCAAAGACGCGTATGTAGTGTGCGCTGTTTCGATACTAAATACACCTCGGAATTACATCTCAAGCAGTTGAATTCATATATGATGGAGGATCGATGCAGCGTTGCTATTTTGTCTTTAATGTTGAAAAGTTGTTGTACTTTGCGTATGTTTGAAAAATTGGTATAAAATGTGTTGCAAGAAATAAATTTTTAAGAAATGCTGAGAGTTTGGCCCATAGAAGTGAATTGAGAGGTCCTATATATGGAAGAGGTACAAAAACTTTTTCTTTAGGCACGTTGTATGAGGGATCTTTCAGGGTGAAAATATTTTATTGATAAAATTTCGAAGAGTTCGGTAGTATAAGTTTGAAGGATATCTGTTTTGTTGGAAATATATCGTCTTTGAACAGAAGTAATGTCCGATTTTAAGGTAGATACTAAAAATATAATAATAGACTAATGGAAATATTTAATCATCAATATAATTACCATTGCTTCCTAGAACCTTATTCCATCTGTCAACAAGTTTATAAGTGCCACGGCTGTAAAATTCTTAGGTTGACATCATTGCATGATGTACAATGAAGGCCATTAAAATGGTTTTCTAATGCATATATAAGAAATAATCTGAACGGGCAAAGTCATGAGAATATTGAGGATGAAGCAATATTTCCCATCTCAGTTTCTCCAATAGATATTTTGTCATTTGAGGCTGTGTAAGGATGGGCATTATATTGATAGAGGATAACAACCCTTCTGTTGACTAAGGAAGATCGCCTTGCCACCAAATCAGCTTTCATTCGAAGAAGTTGATTGTAGTAAAGATTAGCATTAAGCGCTTGAGTGTTAGCCATCAATCCTTAATTGACAATTATTTCTTTATCCTCACATATGTACATTCGACATTATCTTTTTTAGATGAAGTCCTACTCTCTGTTATTGTGAAAGTCCTTGACTAATCCACAAATATCTATGTTTAGCGTTATGATAAAGGATTCACCTCTCATCCTCAAAACGAGCCAACCCCAAAAATGATGCCTGAAGGTGTCGTGAAAGCAATGACTCAGAACAAGCAATACGATGTTGCAGATTCGCCATGCATATTTCGTGCAGGACCCACTTTCTAATCACTAGAACCTTTCCAATTCTGTTCACTTCACGTATGATAGTCTTATGGGTTACGAAAATTTCTTCTGCGAGTTATGTATAAGTTGTTGACGGATTTTCTATGACAATAGCTTCCAATTATTCGTAATAAAATTCTTATTAACGACCCTCTTTTGTTCCGCCTTTTAGACTGAAATGCCCACTTCGAAAAGGAGAAAGTCTCTTTTTGCAACTTTTTTCATTTACTGCATCATAACCTTAAGTGATCTAAATTGATTTGGTTCTGTACTTGCATTGACACCTTTATGAAACCACACTATACAACAAATCTACAATTCCGTACTTAGTGAGATTGTACAACACAACGATATGACTCGAGATTATGTAATGGTAAATAACTGTATAAACTTTATTTTCCAACTTTATTTTTTTTTAAATATTAGTATTAATTATCATTATTTGCAAATATTAATAATATATAATCTAAATTTTGTTAACCAAGTCGCTATGTTCAAAAATATTATAATGATTTTGTAACTTTCTTGGAAATAAACTCGGTAGAGGCTAACTCCTTTAATAAGTTTCATAATCCAAAAATAGGAAAAAAACTTTGATACAGTTCAAAATTAATCACTAACTCACGAGGATATATATATATATATATATATATATATATAATTAAAGAAAACATAGAACTTTATTAATGATTTAGAGAATGCAATGAGTAGTTCTTATCTAAGTACATGAGAGGCAAGCATAAGAGAGTGAGAGATTGAAGAATGTTAAAGAAGAGCCAAAGAACCTAAATGTATGCCTAATTAATACGAAGTCTTTGTTTATTATGATTCATAATGAGCTAGAGGATAATTTCTTCAAAGCCAAATATACTTTTCCTAAATGCAAGTGTGCGATATATTTTATACAAATAGAGACCAGAATATTTGTAGCAATGTTTTTATTTGGAATTATTAATATAACAAATTCCCAATATATTTTATGATGTAGAGTAGAGCAAACCGAGGTTAGCGACTGAAGCTCCGTCAGATTGTGTGAACTAAGCTTACGTTCACTTCCTTCGGCGGCTGGTTTGATAAAGTGGAACCCCCTTTCGGAAGCCTTGGCCAAATCATGTCCCGCGAGCCCGTAAAAAAAGATCAGATGCAGGCGTCAAAAGCTAGTATCAGCCAGCCTCTTGAACGCGACGCGTAAACTCCCGATTCTGTTCCCACACCCCTCGAGTTCGAAGGCAAGAAATCTCTCCAGAGTTAACGATAGTCTAGCTACAACTAACCATTATTCTGATGTCGTCTCCGATTCCGTCCAGTGTAATAATCCCTCACTCCATACCATCAAGGTTAAACGTGGTAATTGCGATTCCCATTTTACAATCTCTCTCCCCGACAACTTCCCAAAGCATACCACTAAAAGTAGGCCCTGTGAGTGACTCAAGCGCGAATCCAGATTCCCATGTTCGGCGAATTGTTTGTTAGTTTGTTGGCGCACCCAGCTGCCTCGCGAATGTCCCTTTAACATCGCCAACTTCATCTGACCTTGTAGTTATAACTTCGTGTATCCATTCTATTATTTGTAAATTGTCTGTATAATAATAAATCTTATTTTTGTTTCACCAGTTTCTATACCCAGAACCTCTGAGAAGTTACATTAATTTGGCCAACCGCACTCTTACTTAATTTATTAATATTCACGCACTTCGAGGTTTTAAATTCCCCCTAAATTTTATCTCGCTCCATCTGCCTCGACCAAGGCGAGGGAAGGTCAAGGATCTGAGCTTGACCTAGGACATTCACTCCATTTGTCCTTCCATCTAAATATCATATTAGAAATGTTTATCTATGGGGCATATATGGGTGTCAATGCAATTACAGTAGAAAAATCCATTCAGAGCACTTACGTGGATGATGCAGTAGATAAAATAAATTGCAGGGTGGGGTGGTCCCTTTTCTGAATTGCAGATTTCCATCTTAAAGGCAGAGATAAACATGGTCCATTAAAATAAATGATTCCGAAGAGTTGGGAGCTGTTATCACAGCAAGTCCTGCTACATCTTCTAAGGAACTTGCGAATTAATTTAACATAACCCATATAACTGTCCTATTCCAAATCAAAAGGATTGGGAAGGTTCCAGAGATTGAAAATTGGGTACATCGAATCTGTAACAACAAACTCCTTGCTGTGAGTGTTTTGTTTCACTATACCTTCACGAGGCAGGCTTGTTGCTGAATATGAGAAGTAAATCCTTCATCGTAACGTTAAACACCACCTTTCTTGGATCAGTTAAGGAATCAGAAATTCTCAACAACTGAGAGGAGGACTTTATTAAAAGTATCGTGTTGAGTATAAAGTGAGCTATCTAAGGAAGTAGAAATAACGAATATTTAGACAAGAATTAAACAATTAATGCAAATAGCTACTACAATCAACTTCTTCCTTTGAAAGACTTTTCGGTGAAAAGGTGACCGTCCTTAGTCAACATAATATGTGTCATTATCCATCATAATAATGCCCGTCTTCACACAGCATGAATGGCCAAAGCTTTCTTGGAGGAGCTTGGTAGGGAAGTAGTGTTTTTCGACATATTTCTCTTGACCTTGCTCCTTCTTATTATCACTTGTTTAACTGATTGCATAATATTTTTGTGGTATTAGATTTACATCAAAAGAAGAGTTTGAAAGGGAGTTTGATTCATATTTTACATCAAAACCTAACGAATTTCATAAGTATTTTGACAAATGGAATGATTTCTTTGAATGAAAAGGAAGTTTTCTTATGATTAGCTATTTTTATCGTCATATGTCTTTTTATTTTTAGTATATAAATTAAAATCCGACATTTAGTTACTTTTGCTCCAACCGGCTAAAGAATATCCTCTGGTACGATTCATGATGTAATCTAAATAATAGGGATAGCTAACATAATTATAGACTAATATTATAAAGCTTGATGACTTCATCCTGAAAAATTTTGTGACTGGCTACTCATAGATAACACAAGAAGAAAGTAATATAAAAGAACTTCTTTATCATAAACGTCAGTTCTCTATATATGCAATATATTTAAATCCATTTTTGGTTCTTTCTATTAACAGAATAAGGAAAGGCAGAGTATCATTTTCTTCAAACTTCGGTAATGAATTTGATAGTGACTAAATTATTCAACTGTGATAAAAAAAGTGTTATGGCCCTTATTTTTGCACCTAAATAAGATCTTATTCTTTATGTATCTAAATCAAGTCTGGAAAGTTTAGGGAATAGGGAGTTGTTCTTCAAATAACACGAAGGCAGGCAGAAATTTCTTTCATCCAATCTCCAGCCCTCTTTTTAATTTGTACCACATCATTCAAATAGGCCTCCTCATCCTAGAAGAGAATCTGCTGAATTTCGTAATTAACTTAATTTTCCAGATTTAATTTTCCATTAATGCAAAATCAAGGAACTTGTGTAGGAAGGGCGAAAATATAAGAGTGAATAAAGAAGTGTTTTTCTTTGTCCATCCTGTTCACAGTCTTTTCCGCTTGAGCGATAGCTTCTGAATATCAGCTATGTTTAATAACGCACAATTGCAATCTAGGTTGAACAGTCAATTTAGTGATTGACAAGACCTACAAATGTATGCACAAGAAAAAGAAATAACAGAGAGTAAGCGAATTATGTGGTAGTATAGAATATGTTCTAAATGTTTTCCATTATGACAGAATTAATAATTTAATCGAATAGCATCGAGCACATTTAGTTCTTATGATCATGTTAAAATTTTCTTTATTTCTTATAATTACCGTTATCTTCCCATTATGGTTTTATCAAATTATTGATTGTTGTTCACTTTTATTTTTTTAAACAAATGTGCTCAACACACCTTAGCCCCCTTTTTATAATGATGTTGGATTACCAGTAACCGCTTTGGAAGGATTCACGGTAGCTAAGATCTGGGATTTATTTTTCATTTTAACTTCTGCTATAATTTATCTTTTTGTTAATAATATTTTTTTCATTACTATAATTACAACATTCATCAATATTACACACACCCTATACACTCGAAACCTCTTTCCTCTGCTCCCTGTAATGGGCGCGGCGATTTGCCATCCTGGCCGCCGTGCTGACGGGACTCAGCACCCCATCCGGCCCCAGCTTAGCCTCTCTTCCATCCTTCAAAACACTTGTTTCCTCTCTTTTCATACAACCTCTCCCACAACATTGTCTGGTCAGACTCTAATTTCACAGGGTAGATGCTGACCTTCTTGTCGGCCAACTGTCCTGGATCGGGGCTGAGGGGGGAGGGGACAATGTTCCCTAACCCCTGAGCTCCGGTCTGGGGTGGTTGGTTTTTAACAACCTGCTTCATCATCACCCATACCTTCCTCACATCCCTTTTCCTTTCGTCTTTAAAATCTTTCTTTTTTACGCTGTGTCTAAGGTGGAGCCGCCATGCCGATGGACTGCCAGGCCACCAGGCGGGAGGGGTGGTCCGAAATGGCAGCGCCAGGCCTGTAAGCACCTCTTGCAGTGCGGGCAACTGCAAGAGGTGATGAGCTATTGCGTCCCGTAGCACAAATAGGGTCACCATGCCCAATGATGAAAAAATAAAAACCCAACCCCCCAACTTCCCCAAGAACATCAACGGAGACCCCCTCGGGCAGCTCCACCGAGAAAATAGAGGCGTCTCCCCCCCTTATGCTTGCGCAGGGGACACTCCATACTTCTTTAACCGGAGAGGAGGCTTACTCCTCTCCTACGCCTACGGGTGTAGGGGACTCCCCCTCACCCCCTTCTCTGGAGGTGCTTTCGGGCATCTCCCTATCTCCAGCGGCAGTCCCTCCTTTGCTTTCTAAGGGAAAGGCCAAGAAAGCCAGCAGGCATCCCATTGCCGACCGCCCTTCGTGCAAGGGTTCGGTAGGGCAAACCCCCTTAGGGGGGAAAGGGAAGCCAGGCCCCTTCGGTCGCTTCCCTCGAAAGACCTGCTGGCAAGAATATTGAACCTTGCCGGGGTCAAGGCCTGTGCCTCCCCACTAAACACTTATGACGCTGCCAAGGGGACCTGCTATGACCTGGGAGGGGATGGCCAACTGGAGGCCCCTCCTGTAATAGAAATGGTTTTTGAGGAAAACCAGCCTTAGACGGTAGAGCCTTTTATGTGGGGGGAATCCGGGCTCGGCGCCAAGCACCGAACCCGAATCCAACCCCTATGCAAGGTCCTCCTCAAACGGCTGGGGATTCTCAGGCAGTACAAGGAGGGGAGGGATCTCCTCCGGATGATGCCCCTGCGACCACCAGGACCTTCTCCATTTCGGAAATCCTTAGCGATTGCTTTTTCCGCATTCTTTAGCCAGCATTTAATGCACGACGTGATGTGTCGCGGAAGGCCACCGGCTGGACTTTACCTACAAAGGCGGAGAACCCTTCAACGACAAATTTACTGTAAGCGAGTTGCGTTTCGCTCTCGCTTCGTGCGCGGACACCGCCCATGTTCCGGACAATGTCCCATACACCATGCTTTGACACCTAGGTGAGCGAGGCATGGCCTTTCTGTTAGATTTGTTCAACAGGATCTAGGTAGAAGGTCTTCTCCCAGACTCCTGGCGAATCTCTACTGTGCTTGCCTTTCGCAAACCGGGGAGAGATCACTCTCCTCCGACCGGTTTCCGCCTAATCTCTAAAACCTCTTGCGTGTGCAAGTTGATGGAGAAATTGTTAAATGTTAGATTAGCCTTTTTCTTGGACAGCGAAGGCCATCTGTCTTCCGCACAGTGCGCCTTCCCCAAGTTCCACTGGAAAATGCCGTCTGCGAGGCTTTCCTTCTTAGACAGCACTACGCCATGGTGTTTTTCGATCTGGAGAAGGCCTATGATACCGCATGGCGATACGGTATCATGAAGACTCTCACACGATGGAGGCGAAAGAACGCCTCCAAATGTTTATATCTGAAATTTTTGCGATGTCGTCGATTTTGCGTACGGGTAGGGGAAGCCCTCTCAAGCCCAAAAGAGCAGGAAGAGGGTGTCCTGCAGGGAAGTGTCCTCAGTGTCACACTCTTTGCCCTGAGTATCAATGGCATCACCTCAGTGCTGCCGGAAGCTGTTCTCGCTACGCTCTACGTGGACGACCTTTCGATCTCTTTTGGCGCGGCCCAGATGCTAACTCTAGAGCGTCTACTCCAACAGGCATTGAACCACGTCTGTCACTATGCCGAAGCGCACAGGTTTCGGTTTTCTTTGGCCAAGACTAAGGTGGTGAACTTGTGCCGCTATCCACTGCTTCACTCCGACCCAGATTTGTTTCTTAATGCGGTGCGCCGGATGTGGTTGAGTCGCACCGTTTCCTTGGTCTTGTATTCAACCGACACCTCACCTGGGAGGCTCGTATTCGCAACCTTGGGGTCTCTTGTACCCGCGCCATGGATATTCTCCGTTCCGTGACGTTCAGCGCTTGGGGCGCTGATAGGGCTACTGCCCTACTTTTTTATCGATCCTTTGTTCGTTCAAAGCTCGACTACGGATGCGAGTTTTATGCATCCGCAGCCGAGCGTTTTTTGTGGAAGGTGGATTCGATTCACCACACCGGCCTTCGCCTTGCGGCCGGTGCCTTCGACACTTCCGCTATTGAGAGCCTGTTGGTCGATGCTGGGGAGATGCCACTTGCTCTACGCCGCGTGAAGTGGACTACACGCCTGTATACGCAAGCCTGGCGCCTCCCTTAGTCGCAAACAGCTCTCACTGCATCCGCAGCTGATCTAGATGATGCCTATGCCGCCGAGAGACGCCAGTGATACACTAAGCCCTTTGGGTTTAGGGCCAGGAAACTTCTTCGAGAGGTAGATATAGCTCTCGGGCCGGTGGCGCCTCTGATTTTGCCCAGGATGCCACCCTGGAGGGTACCACATTTGGCTATTTGTCGCCACGCCTCTGTTCCCAAAGCTTGTACTGCGCCGGGAGTATTGCGTTCGACCTTTTTGGAGCACACATCGTGTCACGCTGGAACCGTGCCAGTGTATACGGATGGCTGTAAGTCCCAAGAGGGGACTGGCTTCCACGCCCTATTCCCTCTGTTTGAAGTCAGCGGGGCTTTTTCCAGGCGCTGCGTCTGTCTTAACGGCCGAGCTGGTATCAATACACCACTTAGTACGGGAGATTACGCAACGTGCCCAGTTCGGAGACCGGATTGTGATCTTTAGCGACTCACAAAGCGCCCTGAGTGCTCTCGGCGCATTGGAATCTCCGCATCCCCTGGTTCGCGATATCCGTGACGCCATGGTTTTGGTGAGCCGGGCAGATGTCGAGATTATCTTCTACTGGGTTCCTGGACATGTAGGAATTGCTGGGAATGAGCGCGCCGATGAGGGCGCTAAAGGGTCCGCGAGGACCAGCGTTTCGCTCTTCCTCACCGTGATTACATGGCAGGAATACGGGCAGCTTTTCAGGCTGCTTGGCAAAAAAGATAAGAGATGGTCGAAGGGAACTTAAAGTTGTGTGCCATTGCGCTGTGACTGTTCCCATGGACCTATCCCCCAATGCCGCGGCGGCTTCAGGTTGCTTTCTCTCGTCTCCGAATCGGGCACACTCGTGTGACGCATCGCTATTTGATGGAGCGCTCGCCTCCATCAGTCTGTTCGGCACATTCTTGTCGAATGTCCCAGTCTGGGTGATCTTCGTGCACGATCTGTCCCGGTACCGGGATGGGCGGGGTCGCTACCACCTGTCTCTTGTACTCGGGACAGATTCGTGCAAATTGACTTGTGGACTTGTTAACTTTTGGGGGGAGGCCGTGCTTCTCCCCTTTATTTTTTTTTTTATGTTTTTTTGTTTGTTATTGTTTGGTTTGTAGGTTTCACTCTTCTGCACCGGGAAGAGGGGGACCTCCCCCCGCTTCCGGAGATTGCTTCCTGATTGTTAATTTTTTCCAATATTTATCATTGATATTTTTTCATAAATTTATTTCAAAGTAGCCTAGTTCTAGGCTGTCCTGTTTTTCGGTGACTTATGCCCAAGTGGGCAGTTGCCAGATGGGCTCTATAGATTTAAAAAAAAAAAAATTATCTTCGCTTCTGCCATTCATGATACTCTGGCTTCCTTGGCAGTTTATACCTTCATAGATTGGTTCTGGCAAAAGTCCTAGGAGCTGCCTCCTAAAAGGCACTCTTAGCGGATTGTAAAGTCCTTTGGAGGAGAATTTGCTGGTCGTATATCATCAAATACAAATTTGGATATTTACAAAGATATTTCTCTGGCAGAATTTTAAGGCTGTATGCCCAGTGGCCGTTCGTGACGATTTTTGTATCTAGCTCTGTTAATTTGCACACAAATTTGAATCAATGAGTGTGGTCCTTGAATTTTTTAACTCCCTATATTTCTTGCCAAAATGGTCTCTTCCTCTTTTTGGCAAAAGTGCCCGGTCATCCGCAATTTAATCTTCCTGCATACTGCACTTTTATTGTTCGTTATTTGAGGGGCTAATCGAGCATAGAAATTCTATTTATTTGATGGATTGGTTCCTGTCAGTGAGATGAATATCACTGCTTCGTTATATTCGTAATTTTTCTGGATCCATCTAATTGGATGAATCTTTAAACCTGTGAATATCTGTTGAATAACTTATCGTTGAATCTTTTTCCTTCTTTTGGATGTGAGTCAACAAGGTAGACTCTTTGCCAATTCCGTGGTCTCCATTTCCACATTCGTAGATTCTCTCTCTCCCAACGCGGGTTTTTTTCTTCAACGTTCTGAAAGAGATGATCTTGATTCTCTAGTGAGGGGGTATTGGAGGCCCCTGTTTAAACCTATTTATATATAAAGGGTCTATCTAATCTGGAGTGAATCTACTTGGTTATCCTACCTGAATAACTGGTGTCAGATAACTGACTACTAACGGGCTCTCGTTTTCTGCTCCGGTAGCAGCGCTTGCTTATTCATACGCTAGTGTTTTGGTCCATTGCAGATAAAAAAAATCACGTAGTGCTAGCAAGTTGAATAGGAAAGATGAACAGTTCAAACATGGATAAGAGTTGCAGTATAGCAATAAATAAGACTGCTTTAAGACTGCTTTGCTTACGTGACCAGGATAAATTTCCAATTAGCCTAATAGGTGCATACATTTCTTTTTTTTAAAGATGATTCACAGTTCAGCTTATAATTTGGTAGAGCGCCCTAGCTTACCGAGTTCCTTGTAAAGTTGTTGGTTTAAGAGAAGCGTAGACCCTATATATCAAGTCATTTATATAGGTAAAATAATATAGAGAAATAAGAATAAATCTCAACTCATGATCACCTTTGGGGAGATAGTAGGAGAGTTAATTCATCGCTAGCATAATTTTCTCTTTACCCTCCTCACCCGAATGGAAGGTGGGGAAGGGAAGTAGTCCAGTTCAACTGATTAGCTTTCTCTATCATCCCTCCCAAAAGATCCAAGTTGGCCTAGATGGGGAAGGTTCATCGGGAGCTGATGAATACGGAGAGGAGTAGGATTAAGTAATTCAAAGGAGAGAAGAGAGTTTGAGAATAGAATATGATCTCAGTTGACATTCTTCTCCGAGTGGCAAGTTCCATTGTAGTATCTCATCCTTCAGAATATTTGAACTGCTAATCATTATACACGTCGTTTTCTTTGAGATTTTTTTAAGTCTTTGGTTTAGTATCTTTTGGAAAACTTTCCACATAAGGTTCAATAGCAATATAGGCCTGTAATAGTTTAAGTAACTTGGTGGCTTACCTGGTTTAAGGACGATTATAATCTTTGCCAATTTGTAATCACCCACGTAGTAGGTATGTATTGTTTATGCACGCGATCTAGATGTTCTTCATTGCTTATACGATGTAGTCTCGTGATTGGTTGATGCTACTGGTGGTTATTCGCGTATGGCAGAGCATTTTTTGTTTGAATAAATCAAATGCCCTCTATATTTCTCTTGTTTTTGTAATTTTTCGAGGACCGAGAATTTCTTTCCTTTGTCGCGTCAGTGATGAGTTTGGGGATATTTCTTCTATAACTTCCATTAAATAAGTGTACACCATTTCGTCAATGAGTTGAACACCTTGTTTACCCCTGATATTATGGGTCACACAGAATTCTTGGCAGCATAAAAGTTCCGTGGTACTATCAACCTAAAGTTATGATTTTCTTTCTGGTATGTTCACTCGCGATCTATGTATTAGCTCCCAGCTCTCTTCATGTCTTCATTCTGAGTAAAACTTTATAAGGATATCCCGATTATGTTATTGCTCTAATTTTATGAGATGCTTACCTCCTGATCTCTTCTGAGCGTTGCAAGTCGCCCCATATTGGATTCCAGAATCTTTTCTATGTTCTATATTTGGCTTAGTTGTCTTTCTTTCCTCATGATCTCCTCCATTCTCTGAAGGAATGCAAAGAGCTGATTCTCATTCTCAAGATGTTACTTCCAGCCGCCATTGTGATTATCTTAGTAAACTACTGTCCTCTTTTTCTATTTCCTTAATATGTGCCTAAGAATGATAATTTAAGATGAAGTTTAGTTTTTCCTTTTTAAACCTCCCAATTGGCTCTTCTGTAGTCTTCCCTCTTTGGTACTAGCACTTGTATCGTATAATGATTAATAGTAGTTAATGTTCAATAAGGGGCAATTCTTGCCAAGGTTACTGGTTGCATGTAATTTATATGTCAAGTTGTGGTTCCTTAAAGGATATCCTGGTATTTGCAACATTGCCAGTGAGATACGTCTGAAAGTCTGGTCCATTTTTGGTTGAACACTTAGAGATTATTTAACCTGATTTTTCTTGTGTGGTAGTCTCTTGCGCTGCACCTATCGTTAAGATTGTAGCGTACGAGAATAGCAGGCGAGGGGATTAAAAAGCTTCGCTTGAATAAGCCTTTTTTAAGACTCAGGATGGCCGAATGGATTTACCGCTTGCTAATAGTGGTCCAGCGACGAGGGAAGCTGTTCGCAATTCCCCTAGGCTATCATGCTTCTTTGGCCCTTTTCCTACTCCTTTCTATCTACAATGGTTCCCTTGAACCGGGGGGCGAACGTTAGCCCTTTAAGAATCTGGTTCTCTTTATTTCTTCAAAATACGCTCCGCTTCCTTGAGGTGGGTTGTGTAGCGTACAAGAACTGTTGGCGAGGGGATTAAAAACTTCTCTTAAATGAGTCTTTTTTTGAGATTCAGCATGGCCGAGTGGATTCGTCCCCATTAACAGCTGTCTAGCGAGGCTAAAAACTGTTCGAAACTCTTTTACGTAACTTTTATTCCTTATGTTTATCTGCCCCTTTTCCTGCTCCCCTCTATCTACAAGACCTCCAATTAATATGGTGGGAAGACCTAAAGTAAATATTTAGATTAAATTGTGCATGGATAGTGTAATTTATTCTTGGAGCTTGGTAGCCTGGATCAATTATTACTGACATGAATTCTGGTTAAATTTTTATGGCCAAGTAATCTTCGTCTATGTACTTGATCGCAGGGTTTTCGAGACATTTTCTTATTGTTATTGCCGCTCCCTCATATAACTCCACAGAAAATTAACGTTTATGACGCGGAAATGGAATAGCTCGATTACAGTATTTCTAGATTTAATTAGTTTTCTGGTATCAGGATTATATCTGGATCGGTCTCTCTAAATAAGGTATATTTACTATAGGTACCGTTTTGCCGAAACAGTCTTGCTTATTTACCCACAATAAGCTGATCTTTTTTCTTCTTTCAATTTACAGTCTTAATTAATTTGAATTTCTCATTTTTCTTTTACGTTTGAAGTGTAGTCCTTTTGTTGTTTTAGATACCACTCCTCAACTTGCAATTCTTCAAGTCCCTAAAGGTTAATTGACTAAATGATGTTTTATCTGAGACAGATGCATATCTCGTCATGGGGTAGTATTTCTTCAATTTCTATGTTGTCCTGTTTCCTTTTCCTCGTAAGCCAATTTGCATTTACCTTCCCAGTCGTTTTAATATCTTCCTCCTTTTGCACCTTAGTTGTGGGTAAGTTTCATCACTATACTTTGAGGCTTAAGTCCGCTGCCTCCATAAATTAATTATTTTTCTTTTGGTACTCCGATTGATAATGGTGTTGCTTCTTTGTTATTTGTGTGGGCGTAATTTTATTTTGATAGATAGACACAGGATTAGTAGCAATGAGTTGAATTATTTCAGAATACAGGGGTTCTCGATGAACAACAGTTTTTTCAGGCCTTTATTTTCAAGCATATTTTTTAATGTTGTCAAGTCATTATGGCTTTTTCGATAGACATGAAGTGCGAGAAGAAGTCCTAAGAACGTCGAAAAATCCGTTTGAGATAACTGCTTTACTGGAACGTGCGTTTCTTCTTCCTAGATACATTTATTTTACTGTGATGTTTACCACTCCGGCGTACGTCACATTTCTTTATTTCTTTCTAATTATTTGGTCTCCATTTCCTTTCAGTATTTCATTTTGTAGTATGAAATAGCCATAGACTTGTGGGTTCCATTGCAGTTAATTCCGAACATATATATCCTATTACTGGGTATTGTTTCATTGATTAGCCTTCCATCCTGTAATGGTCCCTGCAACAATTATATAGAAAAAAAAGTGGACACAGAGCAGAAGAGAATACAATGTTGTTCATGGAAGAAGCTGAACTATAACTTAACGTCAGAAAAATAAACAAGCCAAAGTATATATATATATATATATATATATATATATATATATATATATATATATATATATTCATATATCGAAAATTATTTTTGCAATAATTCAATTGTAATTATGCTGTTCAGAATGTAATGTTTTGGTTAACTAGCTCTTCAACAAGTCCTTGGAAGGAGCTCTTCTCACAGTCACGAGAGGAGAACGTATAATCCATATTTTCTAAACAATCTTAAAAGATTGCTGATTGATATCAATTTTTTTAGATTGCTTGGAAAAGCTGAATTATACGTTTTTCTCTCGTAACTGTCAGAAGAGTTCCTTCTAAAAGCTTGATGAAGAACAAGTTAGCAATAACATTGCCTTCTGAACCGCAAGATTACAATTACGTTATTACGAAAATAATTCTTGATTTTTATAGCCGGGCTAGATTAGGTAAAGCGATGTTTCCATTCTCTTCGAAATCTGAGATAACAATTTAAAAAGGCTGATTGATAGCATTCTTTTAAGATTGCTTAGAAAAGCTGTATTATACGTTCTCCTCTCGTGATTGTGAGAAGAGCTCCTTCCGAGGGCTTGATGAAGAGCTAGCTAGCCATAACATTGCATTTTTTAACGCATATATATAACAAGGATATAAAGACGATGAAAATGGCTTTTAACATTTATTGGCCTAACGTTTTACGTTTTGAAACTTAACTAGAACCATCATCAACGAATAACAGAGGAAACAAAAATATTCCCACTAAAAACTTTAAAAATACATTAAATCTTATTTTAAATTAAAAAGCGGGTCAAGTAGATGTAAAACAATGTAATCGACAAATATTGAGTGATATGTAAAACAAAATAACTTTATTAAAATTGCTTAACATTATATAATATAATTTTGCCTAAACGTAGACGACGAAAATTTTTAATACTAACTAACTTAGATAACAAAAATTAAAAATAAAATTAAAAAGGGCAAACTGAATGCATTCAAGATTAAAATAACCCAGTATATTATAAATAAATAAAACAAAATTACATATGTAAACATATTGCTAGAAGGGACTGAGCTGTATTGTTCGAGTTGTGATAGCAACTGACTATCGCTAGAAAATGAATAACCAATAATGTTCAGCGGCAATATTAGCGGGCATTGGTTGGTTAGTTTAATTGAAGAAGTGTAATTATTTAAATTAGGGTATATTTTATTGATGAAAAGCGATTATTATTTTCAAATCAAAAGGTGTTTAGGCTAAAAACAAGATGCTAAAATATTTGAGGTTTACAAGATGTTGATGATTAGACTGTAAAACAAAATTTGTCTTTTGTCTTGTCCTGAAAGTGTTATTTCCCAATTGTTGTTTCTCTATTAAATTTCTATAAGTCAATTTTATTCCCCAAACTTTGCTTTTGTGGCTAGGACAATTAATTTTTAAATTAGCCCATTTATGGTAAATAACAATATTTTGATGCAAATAGGAAAAAATATTAATAAAGTTTCAAGTGTTATGTTTTTTTCAGCTATGATATAGACATTATATACTCAATTTAAAAAAGTTATAAAAACAGAAATAAGGGTAGTTATAGCTATTATATCCCTCATATTATGTTTTTTTGTGACCTAGCCAGCAATGGCATTTCTCTTATATTCCACATAGATTCAGCACTAATTTGATGAAAAATAAACTGCAGAGCTTTTTAGAACTTTCGTTAATTTTTTATATGTTTGAAGAATTTCTAGAACATTCTGACAACGTAGATGACTGTATAAATCCAAAGAATGTCTACTCAACAGATCAGTTTAAATCTAACCATGACAGCGCAGCCATCGTCGCTCGTCATTAATAAATAGAAGCATTCGTCACACATGGTATTAAGAGGTTGTAAGCATAAGACAGACGCATTTTGCTATGTCTGCGGCAATTTTTTTAAAAACAAGAAGGTGAAAGTAATCTGTTGTTAGATCTGTTAAAATGTGTGTGGTCTACAAGTTATATTTTGTCATGCCAATTGGAGATCAAGTCAATCCTTGGGCATCTCATTTCACCTGAAATCTCTGCAAATGAACTCTGAAAGGTAATATATATATATATATATATATATATATATATATATATATATATATATATATATATATATATGTAATTTGTTCTTTTCGATACTGGATTTTTTTATTTTTTAACAATTCTAATAACACTAAGTGAAAATTATTTGTATATTTATAATTATATTTTCATTTTTATTTTTTACAGGGTGGTATAAAGAAGAAAAGAAGATCTACGAATTTCGCACTCCCACAAATTTGGATGTAACCAAGTGACTACTCAAGCAATTGTTTCTTCTGTATTGGGAACCAGTCTAAACGTCGAACAGGCAAAAATGCGCCTGTTATCATGTATTCAGAACTTTAGTCATCAATTGTGCCACTGCCACACAATACTGAGCTCCCCCTACTCACTCCTCTAAAAGAAGAGCTGAAGTTTTTAGAAGGGAAAATTAGGTCAGAAGAGGATGAATTCATTGATCCAGATTACAGAGAGGTCCATTTGAGGAGAGAAACCCAAACTACCCCAACCAAAAAGCTCTCAACGACCTTATGAGAGATCTTGGCCTCACAAGGTCCTATGCAGAGTTTTAAACTTCGAGACAGTGTGCAAATATCAGGTCATAGAAAGCGTCACAGAAAAAAAGAAGACTAGAGACAATAAGGGCAGTGTAATATATATGCAACTTAAACAAATTCGAAAAAAAATGTAAAATAAGAACTACCTAATATCCAGAAATTTCCTGCGATAACATTTCCAAGACAAAATTAGCGGAGATCCTATAGGAAGGACAGAGGTATCAGAAAAGTTTAAAAATAAAATCCAAAGTTACATAAGCCTCGTAACATAAATAATACAAAAGTCAACTCCAAAGATACTATTACTATACTTACTCCGACAATTACATAACAGCGGAAGAAAACGAAAAGTATATATAGGACGAGGAAAGGCAGCACTAACCTACCCTCGACTTCGAAATCATAGAGTGGTAAAGCAAGAAAAAGAAACTAGAAAGAGTACAGAACAATGAACTATTAGTAATCACAAATTAGAAAAGAAGAGAAAACGCAAAACAAGAGATATTCAAAACGAGGCCACACCATAAACTATAAACAGGGTCCTCAGAACAATAAAATAAAATATATAAGGTAAAATAAAGAACAACTCCCCAGATTTTTGCAGATTAGATCGATATATTGTATATTCCAAACGGAAATGGTACAAATCCTCAATTCCAAAGCAATAGTAAACAGTAAGGAGAGAATTTGAACATTTGCTTACGGGAGGAAAGAAAGAAAAGGACAATTAAAGGTGAAAAACTGTCCAATAAAGTAAAAAATCACCGGCTCTGCCTCCATTACCAAATCAATGAGGACAAAAAGTTTAAACGCCTATAACGAAATACGACCTTGATACCAGCTAAAAAACAAAAATAATCGAACGATTTCGACAACTCGATATAAATCTCTCCAGAAAACAAAAAGGAAACACCATCTTGGAAAAACAAAGAAGTAACAAGAAAATGTCAATTACTCATAACAGAGAAAGAGGTACCAAACAACGTAAATGAACTAATGGAGAGGGAGAATAAGAGAAACTCCAAGTAGGACAAGGTTCTTTATTTCCTTGTCACTCTGAGTAACCTCCAGGGGAGCAAAACGTCAGTAATGAAGAATCTTGTACCACTTGGGGTTTCTCTTACTATCTCTCTCTCTCTAGTTTTTGTCAAAACCACACATCAATAAAAGGAATTAATAAACAAAACATTAACTTAGTACAACAAAACCTAGGTCGCATAAATATCATTAAATTATAACTAAATAAATGAAAGCTAATAATATAGGCTCACAAGCTTAGTCAGATCTCCTGACAACTATTGGTGAGAATAGAGCGAAAAACTTGAAGGATGAAGGATGTATAGTCGTTCGGATCTCGCAAATAACTGTAAGTCCCACATTCGTTAGATTTGGAGATATGTATTTTTATTCTTTTCCTAAGTGTAATGGCATCTTTGCATTTTGCCAATTTTCTAAATTTTACCTGTGTTTCAAATATTTCCTTCACTTCGGTATATAAGATATCTTCACTTCTCTCTCAGCTTGATTGGAGCTGTAAGCATAAAATTAGGATAATTGTCTAGGAACGAGCAACCTGTAGCTCACCTTCTCTACTTGCCTCCCCCGACTGAGGAGGAAAAACAAAAATGACCTCGAATATAAACAGGATTTTTTAAAAAATATAGATTTTAGTAGTTTGTTCTATCTGTAGTCATAAGACAAAAATAGAGAATGGCCAAAAGACTACCTACCTTAACCCATCTCCTCCTACCGTAACCATTTGGTAATGTAACATGTCATTGTTTACGACTTATTGTTAAATTCTGTCAAATTCTGTAATTTCAAGAAAACTCACGTTATGAGGCGGTTGATTCAGTGTTTTTACAAATTTAGAGCTAGTGTTCAGTTGCTAAAAAGAACTTCGTGACGCTTGAACATACTACATTTAAGTCACTTGGATTAGGCTCGATTTCGAAAAATGTCATCTGAAACGTTAGTATATATATATTTATATATATATATATATATATATATATATATATATATATATATATATATATATATATATATATATATATATATATATATATATATATATATATATTAGGCGATGGCGCGATTTGCTACCGAGGCACAACTTAATTTTAAATATAAAGCCAATGGCGAAAAATAATGCAATTATTTTTCTAAATCTATTTATTCAAAACAATGTTTCGAACTTGTGCGCTCATTTTCTGGTTCCTAGGAATATATGACAATTCATTAGCAATTTAAAAATAATGAGAAATATAGCTTTAGATTACTTACATGAATTTATTGTAATAACTGTGGAAATTAGGGTGAATGGTTAATTCACTCTATGCAATTTAAATTTCTATTACCTCAAAGTTATGATATACAAAAGGTTTTTGGTAACTATAGTGAAGAACACACTTTAACACTATGTGGTGTAATATTCCAGACTGACGAATATTTGAACAATATTATTGAGCATGGTTTGGTAGGTTGTGGTTTTATTAACATGAAGAGGAACTGACGATTTATTTGAATTAAGATTAGGTTTTAAATATTTTAATATATATTGATTCTGCGATCCGGACTGTGGTCATACATTTAGTGCTGGCTATGATTTTAAAGTTATTTATTGTTATTGAATATATCTTGTTCGATGGCAAATTCCCCTATGTGAAGAATAACGAGCCCCCAATGATCGCACAGTGCTGCCAATATATGAAGCCGACGAAAAACCTGTACAAATCAATTTGTAGACAAAACCACTTCGCAAACAATCAGGTGTTCGATCCTTGACAGGGATAAAATTTTGTATTGATTTATCAGTTACAAATACGAATCTACATTCAATAGGAGAGAAATATTGTTTAACAAGTAATGAGAATTTTCGTCTGCACAATTTATTTATAGTTCACGGAGCTGGAGGGGGGAGGGGGACACCAACAAAAAAATTACACTACTGTAAACCCAACTCAAGATTAAAGAGGAAGAAAGAAGCAGTTATATATAATGGCTAAAAAATCGGATGAAAACAAGTTAAAATAATAAAATTAACAATTATTGAGATTAAAGTAAAAACACATAAACAATATATAGAATTGATTAATACTATCCAGTGTTATTTTAAAAAATAATAGAAAAAAGTGAAGTTATAACAAAAATTGATTTGAATATCAAATATTGAAGGTAAACTTTAATATTTGATACTCAATTCAGTGAAACATGAAAGAATTCTGCAATTAATTGTATCTTAATGAATGTTTTTAGTTTTGAGTAGTGCTTTGGAGTGAGAGTTATGAGCTTTCTATTGCGATTTCCTTATATTGTGGATTATACTTATAAAGTTGGAAAAGTGCTTTTATAGGGATGATGCAGTAAATGAAAATGTTGCAGGATATGGTTTTCTCATTTTCAAAGGGGTCCAGTCTAAGGGACGAGACAAAATAAATTCGTCGATAAGAATTTGATTTCGAAAAGTAGGAAGCTGTTACTAGAGTAAAAAATCCTGATACAACTTATATAAAACTCATAAAACAATATAAAGTAACTCTTAACACTACCATATGCTAACTTGCAAGGGATTCGAAAGGAGTAAGATATTGTACAATCGGTCCCGCACGAAATGTAAAAGGCAAATCTGAACAACGTGTTGCTTAGTGTGAAGCATTGCTTTCATTTCACATTCAGGCACCATTTTTCTTGCAGGTTCGAATGTTAAGGTAAGGGGAGTTGCTAAGGGCTGGGATATTTGCGGTATATATGGCGTAAAGAGTGTGGACAAACACCCCTCTTGTGGGAGGCCAGTTTTAAGCATGGAGTTAGGTCCGTCCATACTCCCCAGTCTGATATACGCTACTCTCTTCATGACATAGTCACAGAGCGCTGTTTCTAAGTTTTCATTTGTTCCTATTCGCAGGATCTGGAATTGCATTCTCCTTTCTCAAACCTTATTAAATGTTTTTGATAAAATTCGACATACATTATCCAAATAAATCCCCTCCCTTTGTCTTGAGCATGCTTTTCCGTGATCAAATTTACCAACATCTTCTTAATTCGCTTTTTGCAGACACCAAATTGGTACTAATTTTACATGGAGTTAATTTCTCGGTGAGATACCAGTCTTCTATTTAGTATTTTATCGAAGAGTTTCCTACCAAATTTCAAGAGTGAAATTGGTGAATAGCTCCCCATCCTTGTTTGGTCCTTTCCGTGCTTGGCAAAGGAGGTCATCTTATCAATCATAAAAGCTCATGGAAAGTATTCTGTATTCAGACAGGCGTTAAAAAGTCTTCTCATTCCTTCGATGATCTCAACTGGTGCTTGTGCAAAGTTTAGTTTTGTTAGCCACAACTTTAATTGGGCATTCTGGTGAAAAGAGTGGAGTGCGCCAAGTAGATCCCCTCGGCTATCTTGGCGCGTCCTTTGTGATGTCTATCTATCCGGTAGTGCGTATCTGTTCTATGGATTGTGCTTGAACTCGTGTCATAGTCTACATCCTAGTCTTTAGTTATATTGAATATGTTTCCTGATAACTTCGGAATATTGCTTTCATATTTTCTTCTTCCGTTTCGATCATTCTAATTTCCATTTTCTTTATTCTTCTAGTCAATTCTTTCTGATTCCTGATTTCTCCCAAAATTCTTTGGTAGATGCAACTTCCTCGAGGCTTTAGTTTTGGGGGGGATTTTATACCGTGTGTTATCTACCTCTAATTCTTCTTGTTTAGTTTCTTTTTCTTCACCTGGTGAACCTCACTAGAGTGTCCAGGATTCTCGGTCTTCGGGGTGAACTAAAAGTTTTTGACATATAATTAGTCTTCCTGGTTCACGTGCAGGGGCTTTCATCAATTAGAGCTGTTTTTTTCTTCTTTATCCTCTTCATATTCTTCCGAGGGCTCTTCCACTGTTGTCTCTATTCCTGATTTTCTTAAAGTATTGTTTAAAAAAACTGACTCCTTGATTGCTCTGTAGCATTCACGGTCGCCCGGCATAACCACTATTGGAATGTTATTCGCCTTCAACAGAGAGGTAAACACCTCATTCAACAAGCAGGCTAAAATGCGTTTGCTACATTTGCATGTGTGATGCATATGAGAATGCTGGCTTTCAGCTCACTGGTCATCCTTGTTTCTACCGGAGGTGCCTTCGGTTGTTGCATATAATTACTTTTCTTCGCGGCGCTTGCATAGGTATTTTGCTTGCTGTGCTCCCTTCTCCATCTTTCCTTTTATTATTTTTGTCTTTGAAGAGATTATAGCCATGGTCCTGTGCTCGCCTTTGAAATTGATGCACTAAGTACGTGTGCTTTTGCATTTGTGAAATCTGTTACCTTAAGTTGCAAATTCACGGAACCATACTTTCTCTTTCTCGTGGCCCTTGGGTCATGTGTGCTCTTCTAGTTTATAGCATAGAAAGCGCATTTGTATGCTATGGAACTTCTCTTGTTAAATATTTTCTCCCTGGATCCTCATACTGAATACCAGGAGTCATTCGCTGTGGATGTTATTGCCATTTCTTTAGATGTGAATGTTACACTGAACTCATTGGTATGATCTCGGAATTTGATAGGTTTTCGGACTTTTGCCCATATGTGTTGATTTTCACTTTCGGTTATCAGTTCCTCAGTCGCTTATTCCCCTTATCCCACTCTACATTTTGCGGCAGACAACGCTTCAGTTAGCTGCCACTTGCGGAGGAAGGCGGGTTTACTTGAGGCAGATTGTCTTTATATGACAGGCTTCCTCTTCGGACGGAAGCTTCTTCACATCTCTGGTTTTGGGACACAAAGCAATAAATTCACTTTAAACCTTAATGAGCTTACCAATGCTACTTTCAGTTTAGCAAATAGTAGTTCCCCAATTCGGCTTATCTGGGGCAAGGGTAACTGAGGATAGTTCTAAAGGGGACTCTTTTAGTGTCCCCTTGAGGGCATACCTTCTTTTACGGTTTCGGTTGGTGTTGCTGACATCACATATTTACGCGCCCATGGATCTTTATAAATTTTTCACCACTCTCGTAGTTTCATTTTTCATAAACCGCAGGTATAACCTGAAAAGAAGAAGAGAGGTAGGCGTAGGTGGATGCTATTGTTCTTATGGTTTGGATTATTTAACGGTGGTATTTTCATGCAGGTTGTGATACTTGCGAGCCTGTCACTTCTCTGATATTATTGTATTTTTCTTTAAAGAGAAAAAATAGAGAGGAAATTATGGGTAAGATACATCGTTATGGTATTTACTTTATACACTGAATACAGGAACTTTTTTCAATCATTTCCTCAAAAATAAGATAAATTTCTTGTTTTTCTTTGCTTTCGTTAATTTATGCCTTTCTTACTTGCACTAATGGCCTACTGCACTTAACGAACAAATAAGAGAACAATTTTCCTTTATTAAAATATTCTCAAAAATAAGATGAGTAAATAAATGAAATTTCCATTGTATATAAAGGCAGGCATTAAATATATTAAATGAAGATTTTAAATCATACAATCATATTTTCAACTAATTATACTAATATACTGACAGATAAAATATTTGGATTTGGATTGGTTCCATATAACTCTTATAACGGACGATCAAATTTGCACAGCATATATCTGATATATCGACTCTTTCTCGGATGAAATTGGGCAAGTAAGTACAGATGCATTAAATTAAGTTCCTCTCAATCCGCATATTCAAAAATCTTCCCTCCTCCATTGACATATCGGTAACCGGCTTCTTCTCACCTTTCATTTGGGTCAACCATGAGGATGGTGGGTAACTTCGTGTTAAAGATGGTTATGGTTGTCTTGATAGGTAAGTAGCCTATCGCGATAGGTAGTATCTTTCCTGAGAATGATTCACTCTTAACATGATATAGTTCCAGATTATAATTCCTTCAACATTTTAGTAAATGTAATGTATGAAAATTAATATATTTGCATCACGTGTGCGGAATATTTTCCCATATTTATTCTCTTTTTGTTTTTTTCTCTTTTTTTATCGAGTGGATTTTGTCTATTTTGTGTTTAATTTCCTAATTTTTAATTTTTTGTTGTGCATGGACTCTTGGTAGACATTTTGCCTCGTCATATGTGCATTGAATCTTCGTCTGTTTTGGAATTATTTTCATCCAAATCTTGTTATTCTGCTGCTACAATCATTTTTTATTTATTGGTGTCAAACCGAAAGTTTTGGAGGATTCTAGGCCCATAGTTATTTTCATTGCAGGCAAGTGTTTTTTTTAAGAATAGCATTTATCAATTTCTCCTACACGCTATGGTTATGTACGTTTGCTACGTGCGCTTAATCACGCACTGGAAATGTAAAAGTATTACTCTCTTGGGTGGTTTTCGAGTGTTTTCGCTGCGGTTGCATACAGTGCTTCAGTCACCTCGTATTTCTTGATTCTTCATATTTTATTTTTATTGTTTCTTATCTGCGTGTTAAGGAAGATGGGGTGATGTTAACCTTGGCAATTAAGGCAATTTCTTGAGTTTGAGTCGTGATCATTAGAAGGGTGGCTTTCATTGCCGCACTCACTACATACAATCTCTCTGTTATTCGGGGAAGTTGATTGATGGATGCTGTTCAATCTTATAACATACAAAACGCACTTGTATAATATGGAAGATTTGTTGCTCGAAGTCTTCAGGTAGAATACTGATTTTTTTTAGGTCATCTTGGTGTTCTCCAAAGTAAGTTTAAAACTTGGAAATGGATATTGAATTTAATAACCTCCGGATCCTAGTCTATCTGTGTTATCTTTGTATTTCTTCCTTTATTGCGGTTTCATGTGTACTTCTAGACAGCTTTCAACCTCACAGAAATTATACTTTTATTAGCAGTCATTTATTGGATGACATTACATCTAATCTGATGTTCTTGAGTATCTGGTTTCCGTTGATTATTAAAATAGAATATACATCTTTATACTCCGAGCATAACGCAATAAATTCGCTAACAACTTCAGTAATTTGCTAAGTGCCACCTTTATTTCAACGAATAAGAACCTGAGAGTCTATGCGAGGACTCTCTTGGTCTGAAGAGCCATCCCCTAAAGTGAGACGATTCTTTCGTTCTTTCTCTTTTTTCTAGGTTCGTCTCCGTTTCCATCTTTCTATTTTTTCCGTTCTTGTTCAATTTGTTCCAACCTTTTGTATATTTTTGTAAAAGACCTCTTCATAATTTTTATGGTATTATTTTCGTTCGTTTTTTATCAATTAGAAGCCTATCTGTAATTTAGTGGAAGATCTATTGTCTTAAAATCTTGCCATATGTCGTTCGCTCTTCCATTTCATGTTTTGTTTTGCCACTTATCCAAATACCAGGTATTCTGTCACGCCAAGTTTTCACCATTTTAATGCTTTAATAGGCTTTTTGTGTTGTTCTAATTTTTAATGTTATCATTTTGGTTAAATCAAAAACATAGACAGCAGTGGCCCAACATCACATCCTTGGATAGGTTTAGCTATAAGAAAACTATGGTCAACTACCTATATTTATTAGAAAAGGTAGAAAGGTAGAGATAAAACTCTGGGGTCAATTTCCACGCCAACACCAAGAGTGACTCGGACCCGATTCAGTTATACAAATTGCATTGCCCCACTGACCAGCACTACTTAGTCTCTACTTGAACCCTCCAGCCTTTCTAGGGTCACCAGTAGTGTCATAGAATTCCCCCCCTTTTTGTTCTATTCTAAGAGTGCTAAGAGTGTCTAATATATATAGATATCTGAATATCTTAACGAACAGAGCCGTTCCGAAACACGTAAGGATATCGAGAGAAACGCAAAATAATCCCAAAATAAACTTATATTTTAACTTTAACCATTGAATACACAACATCTAAACATTAATTACAGCAATACTTGGAATATTATCCTAAACAAGAATTAATTAAATTAGTTTACCCACAAAAAATTGGTTAATTTCTCTACACACAACAATAATATAAGAATTAGGCTTACGGACTCATCTGGAGTTTAAAGGGCCTCAGAAATGTTATTTACTCACGACGCGTGCTGTCTGTCCAGATGTAGATGGGCGAAATTACACGGTCGTTTTGGCGAGGGTAGCAGCTGGGGGGTCCACGCGTTCTTCCGGGCGGGGGGGGGGGAGTTCTTCAAGGACGAGAACAAATACGGTGCTTTATGCAACCCCTATGCAGTCATGGTCTCTCTGGCGAGAGTGAGTCGAACTTGGTTCTTAAACCAAGTTAACTTGGAGTGCGGTGTGACCACCAAGTAACGAGCTCGAGGAGGAGCTTACGTCCTTCGTTACTTATTTCCTTATGGACGAGGAATGAACTCGGCGAGGGTCTTCTCCAAGGGCAAGGATCAATGAGACGGGGTTTCTCTGACGAGAATAAGTTACTTAAAGTTCGGTTTGGTAACCAAGCAACTAGCTCGAGGATGAGCTTCTTCTCAGTTCCAGTCTTCTTCAAGGGCGAGTATAACGGAGGGTGATTTCTCTGGCGAGAATAATTTGAACTTGGTTCCTTACCAAGTTAACTTAGGAGTTCGGTGTGGCCACCGAGTTACGGGCTCGATGGGGAAGCCTTTTCCTTCTTCTTTTCTTAATTCCTCAAGGACGAGGAATACCCCTGGTGTTTAAGGTGCACCAGGATATGAGGAGTCTCTCTGGCGTGAGTAAGTTGAACTTAACAAAGTTAACCTCTTGTTTGGTTTGATAACCTGGGACTAGCTCGATGATGAGCTTCTTCTTAGCCCCTTAAGGTAGGTAGCCCTGCCTCTCTTGCAGGGTACTTCTTGGTCTGGTGAGCCAAGTACACTACCTCTCCAGTCTCGGTAGTTCGGTTTGATCCGAAGACTTCGTCACCTAGAGACTGACGTATACTACCACGATTTTCCTCAGAGTTCCTCATTTATGCCTCGTCACCCCACTGGGGGAGTGGTAAAGGGGGAAGGGGCTTGAGGACGGCCCCAGGAGAGTTCTTTTTCCAAACGCTTTTTCCCACGAAGTCAAACATCGGCTCCTCGTTAGCCTTCAAGATGGGGAGAAACACGTCTCCAATTTCTTATTTGACGTGAACTTGGATCTCACTCTTCTGGGGGAGATCTTACATTTTGACCTTTAGGGTCTTTCATGGCACTGAGTTGTGCCACGCTGCGGTTACGCTTTTGACTCGCCGATGCCTGGGCCGGATGTCTTTGCGGTAACCGCCTTGAGACTGCCCCGCGAGTAAACTGCGGGGGGGGGGGAGTGACTATTTACCTACAAGTAGTTTCTCTTAGAAGAGAACCTATTTCTTCAATAAATCGTGCACTTGAAGGAACAAAGACTCCACTAGTTTCGATTGCTATTGTCTTAAACAGAACCTCTCGGTAAGGACAACAGCCATTATCAGGATGACATGCAGCTAAAAGACGGGCTATTGCAGCCTAATCTGCCTTCTCTTTGAGGCTATTCAGTTTTGAGAGACCAAGAGGTACATTATAACATTTCTACGTTAAGCAATTCTCATATTCAGGCTCAAAGTCATTGTCTCAAGTATCCTACTCCAGAATCTAATAGGTCCAGCCACCCTGTCCACTTGAGTCAAACCAATAAGCAGTAAAATAACAGCTCGTATTGAAGGGTTAAATGAAATCAAGGATGATAGGTACACAGGGAGAGAAATAGCTTGTGTCAATCATATTCCTAAGCCACCCATCCCAATTGGGCGAGTTGCCTGAGTCCATGAATATCTTGAAAAGTATTATTGATTAGTTTGAAGACAGCATCTTTCACAGATTTATAAAAAGAGAGGATCCCAAGAGGTACTGCAGACTATATAAAGAAAATGATTTTTCTTAATGGGAGGGACCAAAGCTTGGTGTAGATCAATTAATTGGAGGCTGAATACCATTCGTTTGAGATCTTCATGTTTTGTGTCTACAGTATATCTTGTTTTATTTCTTCCCAAGTAATGGGAGAGGCTAATACCGACGAATCATCCAAAGCCACAATCTTAACATGGTGGAGAAATCTTTTGAATTTTTGAAGAATGGCATGAGTATCATTATCATTTATGATAGTCAACTAATATTTGGAGCTATTAATCTCTAGCTTTATTTTGTTAAATTCAGAAATGATGCACTGATGGTCATCAAAATATTTTGGGGGGTATCAGCAATTTATCCATCGTTCAAATACCAGATATTTGGGCTTTTAATGATCTTAACTATACTAAGTGAAAACAGTGCAGGACTCAGTGGGTCTCCCTGTTGTATGCCAGTAGCAGAATTAAAAATTCCACCACCACACAAAAGTTAGTTTGACGGAGTATGCTGGATTTAACATTTCACTTAAAGAAGGCATCAGCTCATTGGCAGCAGATGCCTATGGGTAATTAACTTTTGATATATCTTTTCACCTTTTTTCACTTTCCACTTCACTTTGTCTCAATATAATTGAGTTTGGTATTATTCGACTATAATTGTCATTAATTATTAAATTATCTTTCATTTGGTTCACTTCGATTTTTTTTTCGGCATCCCCCGCTATGGTTTTTCTTTATCGGATATTATGGTATTTTTCGGGCCATATGACAATTTCGAATTTAGTACATATTTGGTTTAATACCCCATTCAGGACTCTCTTATGTTTTATTTCATCGTTGATGCCTTTCTCTAGGTCATTAGTTCTTACATATTTAATTCCATGCTTCCTCTACAAATTGGTCCTTCCCTTCCGGCCCCCTTGTCTAAAAAACAACATTCCCACACATTTTAACTAAAAATAATTAAATATTTTATCCTCTTTATTCAGTATGAATTGGTGATATACCTGAAACTACTCAATAGCTACCATAACTTGAATGAGAAGCTGAAAGCACGAGAGGGCACAGTGTGAGGCGTTTACAAACTTCAGCCTGTTTCTTTTATGTTCTTGACAGCAACGATTGAGCATAGAAAATAAGGCTTCACAAAGATACGAAGATATGAACATACTCGTATCTAGATACCTATTAGCGTGTTATGATATCTTAGTGTAAACAAGATGGGAATTGGTCAAAAAGGTCTGAACATCCATTTCTTTGAAATCATTTTTAGCTGTAGAAATGAATTTCTCCTCAAGAATCTCCTCTTGCACTTCATTCGAAACATTACCTACATCAAATTTAAATGGGTTTGATCAATTTCCAGCCTTCTCACTTGTAATTTATTTCTGAGAACTATCTGAGTAAATATGTTTTCAGGTGAGTTATACAACTGATTATTTATTTCTTAATTTCAGAACTAAGATTACTCTGAATGAGAGGAGAATCCAAGTTACTGAAATTGGCTGAATATCCCTGCTAAATTCTATACTACCAGAGCTTGAGATTGGCCATGGAGCTTATTATAGTGTCATGGTGATTGATGCTTCTGATAATTTCACCTTGTAGTTTAAAGTCAAGCGCATCGAACGCTTAGAAGATGTCCGCTAGATAAGCTAGAGAGAGCTGAAAGCCTTCATACTGCACCTATTATACAGATCTGCCTTTTGCTGCGAAAATAGAAATAAAGCTACTTCTTCTCCTAGTTCACAAAGTAGTCCAAGGATGTTGCTCAGTGATATCCTTGCTTCCTTCATGTGAAAAAACAAGGCGCTATGTTGAGATTCCATATCATTACACAGCAGTCTCAAGAGAAGAATGCCTAAGTTCCAGCTAAGACAAAGTCAAATACCCTTTTAGCCATATCCAGGACATCCCACATTTCATCAAGCTAATGAAGCTAATGTTTCACAAAAATTAAGCAGTGTGTACCTACAACAGATTGATTTCTCTCTTTCACCTCTGTAATAGATCTAGACTGCACCCTAAGCGGAGCTGGATCTCTCGCAGTGCACACACCTACAAGCGAGTACGACGGAAGTTTGTTTTCCTGAATGAAGTTTGATACATTATAAAAAATGGTTTCTACTGTTGTAGAACTTTCCATGCAGTGACAGAACAGCATTTCCTATTTTGCTCTTCCTGCGACGAAACTAGCATCTATCAGTAGCCGAGTTCATTGAGCAATATTTTTATTTCGTCAAACTATATGGTAAAAACAGGTGAATCACTTACTTGGTCAAAAATTTATCTTTGATGACTTTACTCATTTTATCGAATCTCCCTTTACTGTATGGTTTGATAATGAAATTAGGGAAAGCTTGTTTGCAAATCTTTCCCCAAGAATAAGTATAGCTGGCGTAGTGTTCTTGGTTTAATGAGAGGATATGATGCTATAGTTCTTAACTCATTTTATCGAATCTCCCTTTACTGTATGGTTTGATAATCAAATTAGGGAAAGCTTGTTTGCAAATCTTTCCCCAAGAATAAGTATAGCTGGCGTAGTGTTCTTGGTTTAATGAGAGGATATGATGCTATAGTTCTTATTGTTCTTTGTAATTAAAAAAGCAATCTCATAAGAAGCCTTAACACCTTTTCATATTTTTATGCTTTTATAGGGAAAAGACTCCAAATCGAATATATTGATCATGATACTTACGCTTCATTTTAATCTTACGAATTATTTGATGTGCAGTGAACAACATAAATCTGTGAACAAAACAAGGCTTTTGATTGGAATTAAAGAGTATATGAGCACATCTCATACTAGTTTAAAAGGTTTAGCATTATTGTTGCCGTCTTTTATTTTTGCAATGTGATTTTATACTGTCGTACAATCGTAATGTATTTTTTTGGTTTTAAGGAAGCCAATCTGATCCTATTAATTATGAAAGACAACAATACTTCAATATTGGCTGAGTGGACTTTTTAATTACTTTATTTTTGAGAGAGTGTCACAGCGTTTAAGCTGTTTTAAGGAGAGAGCCCGTTAAACACGTAAAGGATCCATTGAAACACCAGAATTATCCAAAAATAAATATATATTTTAAATTTATCAATTAACTACAAAAAAAACAGTAAAAATCTTTATATTCACCTCATAAGTTTAACGAGGTTAACCATACATAAAACTGGGCCTATTACAGAATCTATTATTGACCAACTCAAAATTAGTACGCTCCATGTAAACAAAGCAATTGCCGATTATATATTTTATAGTGACCCTTTTAGATTAGCGTTAAACATCAAATTAAATTACACTCTTCTACTTATAAACTATGATGCCATCGCATCATAGTTTTTATTTGTTTATACTTCAATTTATTTAAGGAACCGTAACAAACTCATACTAAAACAATACGAATATAAATGCTCATTTGTAACTTACATGAAAGAAAGGATCAGGGGTTGCCGGATGTCACTAGATGGGTTCGCTCGCTCTTCAGTGTGTTTGAGCCTCCGATAGTAGATTTTCCTCGATATTGGATGGAGGTAAAGGAATCCGATGTCTAATTCTTCGGTCTTAATATCGCGATTTGAGAGTCACTTGAGTGTGACTGGTTCTTCTATTATCATACTTGCAGAATTCCTGTTTGGCACTAGGATTATTGTTCCTACCAAGCTTCTTACTAAGCCTGTGCACGATGCTTCCTGCTGGCACCGAAATAATCCTCCTCTTGCTGCGGAATTCCCTGGTTTAGCACTAGGGATGATAATCCAGTCAGACTTCTTCTAGGTCTGTACAGGATGGTTCGGTCTGGTACCGATACAAAACGTGACGTTTCAAGTTAATTTGACATTAGGGAAAGGATCGATCTTATCGAACTGATCCTTTATCGTCTCTCTTCGAATCTTTTCTCTTTCCTTCAGGGTCTTATTCATAGGCTGGCGACCCCGCTATCTAAGAAGGAAGGGGCGATGCCTCAGAGGAGAGAGCAAGGGGTGAGGCCGCAGAGAGAAGAACGAGGGGTAAGGAGGGTGGCACCGCGGTGCGCAAGTCTGCTTGTTAATTAGAAACGCCACCAACTATCACCACCCTTGGTGTTCCTTCTGACTGGCACAGCTTTTTGGCGATTTAACCACGGGCCTCCAGATCTCGTAGGTAATTGGATCCTTTGAACGCTGCTTAAAGGCCTTTGGTGGTCAACTTAGCACAGTGGCTCGCTCTAGCTACTAATGCAGTGGAGAGATCAAAAAAAGTAGGCAGTTCGACGGTTATTCCTCCGGCTAACGTTCTCACGACTCTCCTCATGTGGCCCGATTCTCTTGCTTTCTCCGCATGGATGGGGGACTTTAATGTATACGTCCACCTGGCCCTCCGATAGGCTTTATGTTGTAATTCCTCTACATATACCCTCCATACTGTTATTTTTAATCTATAGCCTTTACCCTCTGAGTGATGTATGTAGTTCAGGTCATCTACTTCAATCCTGAAGATTTTGAATATTTAAAATTTTCTCCTGTTTGTTCTTATCTTCGAGTCCTTTTAAATATTTTTTTATTTCTATTATTGTCGTTCTATCCTGAAATCATTTGTTTGTCTACGGTGTGACGATAAGCATATGTAATTCGTGCGCAAAGTTTCAGCTTAAGCAATCATGTATAATTTTTGTTGGCAGTTCTACTATATAAATTGAATACAGAATCGGGCTGAGGCATCTCTTGTGTGGTAGTTTAGCTTCCAGGTCGAATTCTGGTCCAATTTATCCATTTATCACCGAGTAATTTTTTCTCTGTGACGTATTCACAGTGAACTCCATCTAAATTAATATTAATTTAGTGAGTTAAGAATTTACATTGCATTCCAATGACCCAGACTTTGATAGTCTTTGTATACATCTCTTAGGACAAGGTCGATATAGTTCTTCTCTTCTCTTCTCTTCTTTTGCCTTTGCTATTTTTCTGTTATTCTGTCAAGTGCGCTCTTGGCTTACTTCCTTCCTTGAATCCAAACTAACAATCACTACATAGATTATTTTCTTCGAAATATTCTTTCCTCTTCGTGTGAAGATTTTTGGAATACTCTGCATTTGAATTTTAATAGTGATATAGGCTTGAAACTGGTGAGATGACTAGACTGTTTACTTGGTTCTAAACGAAAATTACTTTTGCTTTATTTTGTATTATGGGAAATAACCGATACCTGCGCACGCGGTATAGATGTTCTTTATGTTTTTACGCTCTTGTCTGGTGCTTTTATGAAATTTATTCTCGCTATTAATGTAGGGCCTAGAAATTTATTATTCATTGAATAGATTGGGTGTATTACTTTTTCTCTTCTTATATTGGCTCCTGTCCACAAATTTCTTTTGCTCGTGTTCATGCTGAGGATATCATTTTGATGTTGTTTCGCAAGAAGTTGTGGACTATTCCAGCTATATATCAATATAAATTTTCGTTTTGTATTACTATTATCATATTGGGATTTGGTCATCAGCTACCTTTAGGTCTTTTTCTTGTCTAATTATTGTTGTTGACTCTCCCATTATCTTTTTGCTGCTCTTCTATGAGATACCATAGTTTTCCTTTCCTCTTGCTATTGTCTATTTTTTCTCTTAATTATGTCAGTCATGTTGATTCTTTTTTATATCATGAGTTTTCTCGTAGATTTATTCTAAGTTTGCGTCCTGGAAATCTTAGGGAATGAATTTACACAGTTTTTCTTTGTAACCATCCCAGTTAGCTAATCTGTAGTCTTTCCTCTCCCGCTTTGGCACTTCTATTGAATATTTATTCATGAACAGGATGATTCCAACATACTCAATAGATGCTCTAGTGTTCACCTGCATATAAATGATAAATATAAATGATGTAGCTGCTTAGAAGAGATGCCTGGTTTTGTTGCAAAATGTTGGGGTTGCATATGCAGAAAATTTTAATTTCCAATATATTTCTAAATTAACTTGGTTTATCTTTGATGGTAGCCCTATACTCTGCAGCTGAATTTTAATGCCCTCTAAATAATATAGGAAGACTAGTAGCAAAGAGTCTCATTAGGATGTGAAGGCAAAGATGTTTTTTCTAGGCATTTGGTAGTCCATGACAAATATTATTTACACCATTACTGTTGAAATTATAATGTCAGAAGGTATCCTTTATTTAATATTCACACTGGAGAACCTGCCTTCTGAAGAAATTGTCGAATATAATTAAACTCAGCAGATAGTTGGAAATACGTTTATTTACAGTCTATAATAATGCCGATTGGAGGGTATTGCCATAGTGTAAGAGGAAGCACCTAAAAGGACCCGCTTTCAGCCCTCGTTGATCCCAGAACACATGCTCTTTGGTGTAGGAATTGTAGAATCAACGAGAAAGAAACTCACTCGCGCGGAGCCGCCTGACCCGGTTGTATTTACATAAGCCGGACGCACATTGCTCTCTCTTCCCCGCAAAAAATGCTGAGTCCTCGCCTCCATTACTCGCTGACATTTAATTGCTCCACAAACGCGCTCGTACAAACTCTACCCTACATCCAGAGGCAAACTTCGCCGTTTGATCCAACACCTTATCTCGAACTAAATTTGTACAGACTGGCGTCGTTAATTCTATTAGAACGACTATCTAACAGACAAGTCAGCGGACTATATAACCCTCTGTCAGCCAACCCTCGAGGAGATGGACAACCGGCCAGTCCCTCCGTTTAGACCATCGCTCTGTCTCCCACGAAGTCTCGCAACCCCTGTTCAAGTCGTACCTCGTTGTTTATATCTCACCAGCAGGTCGCCCCTGAAGATGCTTTGGCTCATATTTAGAGGAAAGCTTATCAAGTCATCTTCTTCTAGGAGAACTGGCTGGCTCCCCTTGTCCCACAACTACCTTCAAAACTCCCGTGCCCCGTGTCTGAGGCTCCCTGCCGTGCCACAGAACAGTCTTGTTTGAGATCACATCTCTCTGGAGCAGAGAAAATCTCGTCCTTCAGCAGGAAGTACACCCAACATCACCTACGAGATCTCCTCATCAACACGGTCACAAGTGTCTCCTCGAAGACCCGTGGCATGGGTCTTCCCCCCCTCCAAACATCTCTAAGCTTCAAGGTAAACCGATTTTGCTTTGCAATCCCATGATTAGACTCCCCTTGATTCGTTACCGGGATTCCGAAGCAACCCCTTTTAATTGACTCCCCACTCAAAAGTAAATATTAATTTCGCGTTCCCCCTAAGTTTGTCAGATTGTAAATTGTCCCAATGTAACTAACAATCCATATAAAGTGTAATTTGTTCCCCTTTTATATATATTGCCCCATGCTGTTTATTATTATTTAGATTTAAATTATATTTTGGAGTCTTGATCTTTATATATCCTTGAACCGCAACTTAGCATGTCAGTAGATAAACCCCGGCCAATTTTAGACGTACTCGCCTGTGTTTATATATATGTTTTCTTGTATTTGAATTCCTATGCACTCAAACAAGAGGCGGCTTTCCCCTCCACTCATTGCTCCAAAGCCCATCGTAGACGGCCTAGTGTCAGCTCTCTGCCCGTGCAAATGTACGCGTCCTTACACTGAAAGGGTCTACACCGGCATACCTTGACACATATACAATTATGTTCGAAAATTTTATTTACATATTAAATGATATGTTATTTTCTCTGGTTTTGGACGGAGAGTTCTTTTATTTCTAACATAATATATTTCTGCTCTATTATTTATTTCGCTATCAAATTGTGTGTAAATGGTTTATCTACTATTAATACAAATTAAAAACTCAGGTACTGTATATATAACTATCATCATACCGTATCAATCTGCCGCAGTTCTTACAACTCTCTCGCTAATCTCCAGTAAGTTACTGTTGGAGTTCATAGACGCACAATGCATATGTAAGTACAAGGGCCAGTCAATAAGTTTTGTGAATCGGTAGGGCAAAACAGAGGAAGGAGGATGGCTGTTTGTGGGGGTGTTAGGACACGTTATGACAAGTCAGGACCAGCAGCAGCACGCTCCTGCCTCGTCCCTTTAAGAAGCAGTAGCTGATCGCAGATCGTCAGTCACAAATTTTTCAACAATGGAGAAGGTTGAACACCACGCACCTATCAAATTTTTAACCAAGGAAGGCAAGAATGCAAAAGAGATCCATGGACGCATGGTTGCAGTGTACTTCGACACCATCCCTTCCTATGCAACCATTGCTCACTGGAATAGGGACTTCCGCCATGGTCGTGAGTCCCTTGAAGCTCACTACCGTCCCCGACACCAGTCAGACGTGACGAACGAGGACAATGTGGCCCGTGTGGAGAGGATCATCCTAGAAAATTGATGGGTGAAAGTGGAAGAAATCGAGTGAGAACTTGGAATAACACATGGAAGTGTTATCAACATCATGCACGACAATTTGGCCATGATCAAGGTCTCTGCCCGTTCGGTCCCTAGAAACCTCACGAAACCTCAAGCCTTATGATCGACCTAAACGTCGTCAAAGTTCGGAGAAGGTGCTGCTCCTGTACATCCAAGACCCGGCAGGATTCGAGTCACGCATAATAACAGGTGATGAAACCTCGGTTTATCACTGGGATCCCGAGACCAAGCTCGAAAGCATGGCCTGGAAGCACACCGGATCTCCGACGTCCATTAAGCTCCGGACCCAACCCTTAGCCGGGAAGATCACGGCCACCATCTTCTAGAATTCTGAGGGAGTATTGATAGTGGATTATGCGCCCCGTGGAAGGGCCATCACAGGCCAATATTACGCCGAAGAACTGGCTGGGTTGAAAAAGAGCATCCGTCAGAAGCGGTGCAGCAAGTTGACATGCGGTGTCCTGCTCCTTCACGACAATGCCCCTGTCCACAAGGTCAGAGTTGCACAAGCTGCCGTGCGTGAGTGTGGATTCGAGAAGCTCAACCATCCCCCCGACAGTCCACATCTGGCCCCTAGCGACTACTTATTATTCCGCCAGCTCAAGGCTGCACTGCGTGGACGCCGGTTTGGGGACGATGAAGATGTCCAGCTCGCCGTCCAGGAGTGGATTGAACAGCAGTCGGCAGATTTCTAGTTGTCGGGAATTCGAAGCATTAGGGATAAGTGACGCAAGTGCATTGAATTCGAGGGTAGTTATATTGAAAAATAATAAAGCACTTTTCCTCAAATCTTGTTTCCTTATATCCGTATTGCAAAACTTATTTACCGCCCCTCGTATGATATGCCATCTAAATTAATAACTCAGCATCCCTAAATTAGTCTAATGTAAATCTTTATCCAATGTATTACTCAAATATTTTAATATTACGGTCAAGTCCTATATGTATACCTTAGAGTGACGCAAAATCGGGGTAAAAACATTTTGGGGGTTTAGAAACCCCAAGACCAAGACAAATGAATTTCTGATATAAAAAAATGACCTTAGCTAAAATTCAAGTCAAAATTCAAATATCTTAAGGTCGCGTTGGCCCTTTGAAAGTTTGTTGATTTGCAAGACACCCAGGAGGTATCAGCAAGTGTCTCGTACTTTTTTTTAAGTGGAACTTCTCCAAGAGTCCTATTATATTAGTGCTTTTTTTGTTTTATAGTCGACTTTCTGTAATTTGATACAACTTGCAGCAAATACTGTTTCTGTTGTTCATCATTAGTGAGAATTTTGTTTTAATCTTCTATCAGTTTTACTCCTCTTTCAGCAATGTTATTAACATTTGCCCTGCGGTTATCAACATTTTTTGCCACCCAAAAACTCTCTTCTTGAGGCCACTCTTTCACCGGTTTGTCCAAAAAGAAGATTATAAACTAATAATCTTGAAGAAGAACATTGTATTAGTAGTAACAAAATCTTGAATTTTCTTCTTTTCCACAGTTTCAAAATCTAGTTGTGTTTTCTTTGGTGGATCTGGGTCTGATGGTGTTGTAAGAGCTTCTTTAATTTTTTGTTTTGTCTCATGACTGATTCCATTGCCAAAGAAAGCCATAGCATCTATCTCTTCTGACAAATACCACAAATGATTTTTCAATTTTTTAAAAACTCTGCTAGCTAATTTTTCATTTATACTTGTGCAATTTTTAAGGCGCTTGGGTAGGCACAAATCATTACGTGAAACACTTGCAGCACTGGGAGCAGAGAACCGATGTTTGATATATATGGAAGCAGAAAACCAACAAACTTCTCTCAGACCTTACTCTTGTTTTGTTGTTATTTTGAAGGGCTTTTTGACTATAAAACTTTTCTCGAATAAATCAACTTCGTTATCCAACGTGATCTGTGGTAAGCTCCGATGCAAAATCAATTCTTTTCTTTCTTTTCTTGCTGAGGAAAGTTTGCTAATAAATCAAATGATTTCAACTCCAATGTGTTCCAGTTTGATTTAAATCGTTTGAATACCTCAATCTTAGGACCTGAAGATAGGTGCAATGTAGGGGCCACTGCTGCTTCTAAGAGAATTACAAAAATATGGTGGCCTCAAGGAAGTCATACAAAATATTTTTCCATATTTTGTTTAATTAGGACACAAGCTCCATTTTTACGCCCTGTGTTTGATGCTGTTGTATTAAAGCACATTCCTTTTACCTTCTTTGTTAAATTCGCAGTCTTAATGTAAACTGAATTGAATTTCTTCACTATCCGATATATATTTACATTGCTTCCTTTACCGTCCTTCATCATTTTGATTTCCTAATAATTCACCGATCTGAACAATCTTCTATCGCTATATATTTTTTCCTATCTTATTGGTTCAAACCAATATGCTTATGTTAACCTAATTATGCATAAAAAGCAAACATTTTCTTTCATTACCGTATACGAATCCACGAATAAACCTAAAGGTACATACATGTTGTTTCATTCTATAAAATATTTTCGATATACTTTATATAGTGACGTTCACAATATGTCAACATCTACTGACTTACTCCATTTATCACTTTAATTATTTTAACTACTCCAACTCTTACTCTGCTCTAACTTTACCGGCTGCGATCTGCCCTTCAGCAGCTCAGTCCAATTTGATCTTTGTAGATGGAGTTTGATGAATGGTCGACCAGGACCACTCTCCAACTCCGTCTCCTACTTGAGAGAGGGGGTTGGGATGAGCCTCTGCCGGTGATGACTCTTTCTCTCTTCCTATTCCCCTTGAAAATTAATCAGAAACTTATACAGTTACCGATAGCGTCAACGATGAGATACAATAGAGCGAACTGGGGCAAATAGAAAGATTATCTCAGAAGATTCGTTCCAGCCTATCTTAATGAAACTAACATAGAAGAAAAAGATGAAATTGAGCGCCTGAAATCAGCTCTATTTGAGGGAAGCTAGCAACCAAGATTGAAATAATAGATGAGGGTAAAAAACTAATAACTAAGCTTCGTGTACGAACAAATTTCAATACTCAGACCATCCAGAGAAAAAAAAACTGCAATGAAAAGAAAAGAAGAGGTGATGCATCTCATAGAAGAACAACAAGAAAATATAGGCAAAAGCATTATCCAAGAAATAGACGTCGAAATAAATCCCCCCCAAAACTGAAGCCTAATGAAGAGAATCAAAGGAAAACCTCAATTTAACAAAATAGCGCTACAAAGTGAAAAGGGTGAAAAATAAGAGATGAAAAAATATCGAGCATAAATTCAGAAGTCATTGTAAGTCCGTGACTTTTATCAGACATACCAGCATTAAAAAGATTAAGAAAGGAAATTTCCGCAGCGCCCAGAAAAAGAACATAGGTATGCGTGTCTCAACACTCTTCACTTCCCAGGGGATTTGAAACTAGGCAAAATGATCTTTATCTCCAAAACATGCAAAACGCCAGATCTCTTCGTAAGCTACAGACCTATACCACTTCGAATTTTATCGGAAAAGTCTTCTAAAAGTACTCAACAATATCTACAATGAATACCAGGTGAGGCTTCGTAAGGGCAGAAACACAACTATGGTGGTGGCATCATTATCAATAAGATCACAAAGGCCAAATCAGAAAAGAATACATTAGTTTTTGAACAGAGATGTAGAAAAATCCTTTTACACATTCTGGGTCAGCGGCATGCAACACAAGATCTTGAACTTCTAGGTGAACAATAATCTGGAGAGAATTCTCTGCGACTATCTAAGATTCGTACGTGGTATTTACTGACTACAAAGTACCAGAGTTCGAATTGGAAGCTCGATTTTGCCAACACCTTAAGACTAGATGGACGGCCAAGTGCACAACCCCTAGAAAAAATGAGCGGTCATTTCGCCCTCTGGTATTATTTTTCCTTGTTTTCTTCGTTTTTTCACACATTTTGGGGTAAATTCATATCACGAGAATTATGTTTTCTTATTAGTTCCACTTTAAATTCCTTCTCTTGCAAATATTTAATTGTATTATTGTATGGAATAGGTATTAACGAATGATAAATAAAAATACAATATCAATATATTTCCATTTACTTACATATATGTATGAGACAGAGAAAAATAACATAATAACCATCCCATTTATGTTTATCATATAGAATAATTGATGCAACTATATAATATAAAGACTTATCAAAAAGTATTTAGATATTTGTATAATACTAGGTCGTTAGATGTATAAATTAGTATCAATATCATGAACAATTTGTACAAATTATTCGCTTGCGTATTATTCCAGTACATTTACCACACACATATTTCTTGCACTTGTAACATATTTCTTTAGTTTTATTCTTCTTGAATTTGCTAATTTGACAAGTTTTACGCTTATTGATTCTTGGGCATTCTATTGGTTCTTCCAAAAGTTCTTCATCTGTCCATTCGTCTACGAGGTTTCCATTCACACTTCTGTTAAAAGCTCGTTGTCTCCTATGAGTTTTAGAATATAATCTCGTCAACTTATTTTAGTTCCAAACCACTTCACGGTATATTATAACTGAATTAATCACGGCAATATCAAGTAAGTTATAGAAGACCTGTAATAGCCAACGCTGGAAGCCACTTTGGTGGTGTACCGTTTGGCCATCTGGTCAACATTGTCAACGCAAGATTTTGTTTTATTATAACACGTGACAGATTCTGGCAACTTCTTTGTACCACTGTCAATATGCACTGTCTTGTGCAGGGTACTTAGACTTAGTACACTCTTAGAGGGTTTATCTTGGTACATGGTGAGTGTCATGTGATAATTCTTCAAAATAATAGATAAGTGTAGGGGTTGTTTCTTATTTTGGATGCTTGGTATTTCGCGCCGAATTCGATTCATCGTTCCAACGATACTCGTTTTCCTGGTCTGCAGTGTCTTAGCAAGCTTCACCGAAGTAAAAAAGCTATCACATGTGATATTTTGACCATTACTTAGAAAAGTAATTACCAATTTTTATCACTACATATTCCGATAAGCTTTGATTTAGGGAATGATGAACATTTTTTCTAAGATAAAGAAATCCATTCAGCAATTAATGGGACGTTGGGTCTACAGCAAGCCAGAATTGATTCTAAATTTATCCGGTTTATTTGCCATATATTGGGTGAAAGAGCTTCTGGACTTAGAGGGGAAAAGCTGTTGATCAGCAGTTATATCTGCTTCAGGTATGTAACAGGATTGGCAATTTTAAATAAATCTGTTCCATATGGTAGAAAAAAGAGCAAATTTATCTAACTGAATTCGATGATTTCTGGTGGATCTCAAATCAAAGCGTAAAAATCAAAGAAGTTGATTGAATCTATCTCTTGACAAGTCATAGAGAAGAAACGAGGCCTCCAAACCTTCAACCATGAAAAAGCAAGTGGTTGTCCTTTAGAAAAAATCCTCTGGCGTAGACTATTGCCAGCATATGATATATTCTTCCTTAGTTACGGTCCATGATTCATCATTTAATTTGCTGCGAGCTTCTGCTTCTATATATCTTATTATCTCTCGAATTATGAAATCATCAATGAATAAGGAAAATTCGCTCATTATGCTCCCCAACACAACATGTCTCTTGGCATATGCAAAAGGACCGGGAACTACAGTAAGAATATTCTGTGCACTGTATCTTTCACTACTATCGGAGCCTTCAGTAGGGATTTCAATCCACTGGGTCCCATCTGGAGCCTTTAGATTCTTGTCATGTGCAGATGTAGTAGCTTCATCTGATGTATTTCCTTCCATTACTTTTTCATCGGCAGTGGTATTACTCTCAAGAATTCCCTCATCATCTGTAGATAAAGACCTAAGGATTCCTTCTTCATTTATAGTAATACATATGTAACAAAAGTACATAAAATATCTCCCTACATATATCAAAGTAAAATATACTCATCACAAGATACGATAATAAAATATGAATAATATAAATATAATAATGTAATAACATAATTATGATAATAATAATAATAATAATAATAATGACAAAAACAATAAGAAGAAAAATATAAATAATAATGTAAATAGCTACATAGTGTTTTGAACGGTATATCGAACGACATTCCAACAGTATCATAAAATAATCACATCAAACGAACTTCCTCTGTATTTGATGCAATGTTTTCATTTTCTTGGTCTGAACTTGATGAAAAATGGCGTTCAGGAATTTATTCTTGTTCACTATCAAAAGATTCTCCTTCCGATTCATCCTAATGTGTGGCAACAAGTCGTTCCTCTGTCAGACGAGTCTTCCTTGTATCGGACGACATCTTCACCCAACGAGAGTCTATTGTCTACTGCATAATCCTATATTTGCAGCGAGTTTATATAGAAAACACACAAAACTTTTAGGAATATATTGGAACAACCATGTACTGAGTTCTGAACTGTACCCCAATCCCTGTAAGGAAATAAACACGTTAAAACATGATTATATATGCAGCGGTCAATCTGACCGCTCAGTCTTTCTAGGTAGTATACTCTATTGCTCGTTACCTGACTCTTGTAATAATCTTATACTTTCACAATGCCATTTTAAATATAAAAATAAAAGTCTAAAAATTTGAACGGAATGCGAAGGAAAAATGCGGCTGATATTTAATAAATAAACTTGAAAAGCGGTCAAAATGTCCGCTCAGTCATTCTAGGGTTAAATGGGTGAATGCATCAATATCCAATTTTCAGATGATATTAGCTAACTACTCCTGTACTAATATCGGAATGGGAAAGCGCAGACACAGACAACAGCTAGAGAGATTGAAAACATCAACCAATAATAGAGACTGGAAATAAAAAACAAATTGGCAAAAATTAGCCTCAATCAAGATCTCGACATGAAAGGTATGAAATATCAAAGGACAAGGAGAACTGCACCGATATAATTCAGAAGTAAAGTACTAGGGCTATTTATAACTCCAAGAAGCTACACGAGACACGTGTTTGAAAGAATAAATAGAGTAAACCATGTACTGAGACTCCTTTATTCCTTATTAGACTTAAGCACAAAAGTGTAAACACTCTAGTAAGCTCTATTTTCCTTATTAGAAAAGCTCAACAGGGTATAGTGTAAGTATCATTATAGATATAATCAAGAAAGACACTGGATCAAGCAAACTAGAGCCTATACAGCTCACCAAACGAGATTCACTTTGACTGAATGTAGAGGTAAGTCAGAGAGACCTTGTTAAAATTGTCGACTGGACGGGCAAATAGCAGATGGGCTTCAAAATAGGTAAAAGCAAGGTCATGCATTTAGGTTGTCACAAATGAAAAGTAGAATACGACGAGAAAGACCAAATACTCAACTCAGTTAACTTAGAAAAAGACCTGGGGGTTTTAATCTCCGAGGACCTTAAATCATCAAAACAATTCGCAAAAGCTTGTAATAAAGAAAACCGAATGCTAGGATATATCGCTCGGAATTTCACTTTCAAATCTAATGATATAAGTGCTTTTGCGCTCACACTTCAAATATGCAGTTTACTTTTGGGGTCTCTACCTAAATAAGGATATATCACAGTTAGAAAGAGTGTAACGTAGGGTTAAAAAACTAATTCTTTGAATTCAAGACAAACCGTATGTAAGAGACTCCGATCAATAAACCTACTATCCCTTGAAATTAGACCATTACGTGGGCATTAATGGAGGTATTCAAAATCCGAAAAGGATTTATTAATATAAATTACAGAATATCGTTTGAGAATCGAGATGGACAAAATGTCCAACATACATCAAAATGGTTTCAAATTAGTGAATAACTCCTTTAACTCTACTATAGCTCAAAATCTCTTAATTTTTAAATGCACGCAAACTTTAAATAGCTTTCCCACCGTGTAGTAGAAAGCACGCCTGTAAATATGTTAAAAAACTGACTTAATGAGTATTTCAATACTGTAAATATAACATCGTAGGAAAATAGATAAAAAGGTCATATTTAATAAGGAGATATGGAATAAAATGAAATGAACAATGAAAAGATGCCAGTGACTTCTCCTTGCATGGCTTGGGGTGAATGTGAATGTGAATTTTCTTTTTCCGTCTTTCCTATACGTTTATTATTTTCATCACAAGCAGGCAAAGCCTGGGAAAAAAGAGAGTACTGTTGTATCACAACCTCCTCCGTTAGGACCTGATTTGAGAGAAAACTGTAGCTCGATGTCAAGGGCTACACGTGTAGATAAGTACGTACTGTAGAATTTAAGTAGTGAAAAAACCGCATGTTTAAAAAAGAAAAGAATCATGATATACTAACATATGAGAGTTGTAGCTTAACACCTCCTGGGTAAGCGAAGTGTCATTGAGCAGGCCTAGGGCCTCTGCTGGTCTTTGGTTCTGTAGTTAAGATAAATGATTCTAAAAGTGACTAACCACACTGACTTGAAACCACAAAGCGAAAACTAAATTTAAATTGTGAAGTGAGAAAAACCAAGTAAGGTGAAGAAATTAAAAAGAAATGAAACGCAAACTACCTTTGTATAACTATATTGAATGGATATAAAAGTGCTCAACTATAGTGACGGGAGTAAATATAGTGACCGTGAAGAAAAAAGGGAAAAACAAAAAAGAATTGCTCAAGTGGAAGACTTTCGAACCAAAAAAATAATAAACTCAAAACATGCAAGAAATAATAGATTGCAAACGATGGCTTAAAGTAAAGGAAGTGAGCTAATTCAGGGATCACACTCATGTATTCAAAGTTGTATTTAAGATCACAAAAAAGGACATCTAAAGCAGTATAAAAAGGACTAGTAGCATCCACCATGCAAATCCCCCCCTAGAAACCTGAAGAAATATTAATTTATTAACACTTAGATGTACTTCCGTTGCTGGACTATTGAAGACCACACCTCAGAGAGCTGCCCCCCAAAAGACTAATATGTTTTCAATGTGCTCTGGAAGGTCATACGCTCTGCAATAGCACCAACACAGAAATTAAGTCCATTAACTGCGAGGAAAGCCAATGAACAATGAGCATATTCTGCCCCAAAACGAATGAATTTTTCAAAATGAAATAGATACATCGCCCACAGATGCAACGATGGAAGAAATCCCAGAAAAGACGTGGCTACCATGCATAGTAGGAGACATGCATGCTAAGATATACAGAGGCATAATACATGCACACGTACAGAATGAAATACACACGGGAACATAAGCAAACACGCTTATCCCATTCCTGAAATCCAATGTTTTAGAATTAATTATCAACCAACATCAGGTGGACATATCAGCAATGTTGTAGATGGAAATATCAGCAACAAGCAACATATACAAGGTCATTCCCAAAATTTGGGCCTGCACGCATATTTTGTGATATATCCTTCATTTATTCATTCACCAATCACCTTTAATTTGCAGCACATGACAGCAGAAACGCCTGTGAACACAAATAGATCTCAATGGAAGCTTCAGCAAAGAAGATACTGCCTCAAACATTACTACAAGACAGGCTCGTCCAATAAAGTGCAGGACACTTTCGTGCATCAGTTCAAATATGAAAAATCCCCATCCAAGTGCAGAATTCGGGACTGTGTGGACCACTTTGAGAACTATGGGACAGTGGAAAACCTCAATGCAGCCATTGGCAAGCGCCTAAGCCATTCGGGACGCCGCAGGAAGCGTACAGCTGAGCTGGTCAAGAGCGTGAGAGATTCAGTTCAGAAGAATCAAAAACGCTCTGTGCGCAAGCGAAGTCAGTCCCTCGGTATATCCGTGAGATTTGCAGGAGAGTGCAAATAATGGATGCATAGAACTACCTTTACGGAATACAGACAAAGTAGACCCTTACAGCGTCAGACAGAGAGTAGAAAAAGGCTATGGCAGTCAAGATACTAGAAAAGATTCAGGAGACTCCAACTTTCCTTAACATCTTTTGGACCTCGAATGAAGCTCAATTCCATCTTGATGGAAAGGTAAACTCAAAGACAAAAGTCTTTTGGGGGACCTGCAGACCAAATGTGGTAGCCGCCAAGCCCATACACACCCCTAAGTGCACGGTATGGACTGTAATCTCAGCCAGAAGCATCATCGGACCATTCTTCTTCGAGGAATCTGGAGCGACATTGACAGTCACCAAGGAACGGTATATTGAGGTCTTTAAAGCCTTCAAGGGGAATCTGCAGACCATACTACCATCACTTAGATTGGCTGAAAGAGAACTTTGGTGGCCGTGTGATCAGTCTCAAGATTGAATTTGAGCATGCACGTCACAGCCCAGAGCTTATCCCCCCAGATTTCTTTCTCTGGGGCTATCCTACAGACTGAGTGTACCCAGAGAGACCCAGGACCATCACGGAACTCATGAAAGCCATCAGGGAGGAGATCAGTGCCATTAGTTAATCGGTTTGTAAGGACGTCATGGACAACTTTATGCGCCCCTCAAGAAATGCACAGAGCAAAATGGAGGTCATCTGGAACACCTGCTCTAGAATAAAAAAAGAAAAATCCAAAGACTCTCATGTTTTGATATGATGTTTTTAAACACAATAAACTAGTCATTCCCAAAGTTCCATTCAATTATGCAGAAAACTACAAATGAGGAAAAAGCACGAGCAACAGAAACAAAAGTAAGTGACACAGTGGAGACTGTGGAATCCTCAGACGAAAAACGCAAGAAATATGCTGATGAGGAAGAAATCTAAGTCAATAAAGGGCCACACCGGGATGGAAAAATCTCTCAGCGCCGCTTCCCAATCTACATCAACGCATAATAAGAATTAGCGACGAACGAAAGGACGAAACAGCCAAAAAACGGAGTTACTACTAGATATTGATACGTAGAGGAAACGATCAAAAGGACCAGCAACTGATCATGGATATGACAAAACTAAACAACTTATATTTAATACTAATGGATGGAGAGAGATGAATCAGCTATATGGGAACATGTTCAGAAAGATAGATCCTGATCTCTTCTTGATATCAGAACAATGAGTCAACCTCAACAACGATTATGTAAGGATATGGCCTAACAGCGTCATTGCCATAAAATATCAGGAAATCCACACGAAACAGCTATTATCGCTATTAATAAGGGCATTTTATGCAAAACTAGTGAAGAAGAAATATAAATGGAGATATCAAACATCATAATATCTACAGGATAACATCCTCCAAGGATAAATTATTTGCCGGTAAACAACTTCTCACTTCTCTTCAATAATAGAAATCAGGTGAACTTCATGAACGATCTTAATGCACATTCTGCAGCGAACGGTTACTGAAAGAAAAACCAAGCAGGGAGACACCTGGAAGGCTCTATTCACAAGAAGGATCTTCAATCCAATAGGACCTGATTACCCAACTTATTTAACATAAACCACTGCCTTAACCCGGACATCTGCCTATGCAATAATTATTTACCATTTATACATTTCATGTAACTTAAAGACATGTGGTGCAAAGTTCAGAGAACGAAACTCCTCACATTTAACTAGAGACCAATACGATGGCCCTCAAAAGTAAACAGAGCATACAAAAGATAACATTGGGGTAAATACAGGAGAAAACTAAATACATCTACAGAAGAAAAACAGAAATAAAAAATCAATGAGTTTGATGGAAGCGGTAGATTAATTAGCAATCCCGAAATGCAGCTTGAATAAGATAAAGACCTTTAATTGGATGCCTTAAAACGGTTTAAAAGAACAGCCCAATAGGTTAATATTAGAAAAAATAAGAAGAAATGGCACAAAATATGAGCTACATAACATACCGATTTTAAAGAATAAAAGAGAATTGACTACGGAAATAATAAAAAAAACAAACAAACATTGGAACAAAATGGACCTTACAAAAGATTTACCATTAAGCACTTGTCAGAGATTTTAAAAGAATTTCGGATAAAAATGCATTAAATGAAAAGCAAAGAAAGATATATAAAAATAAAAATAAAAAATAATTACACAAGATAGAAGACGAGGATCAGATCGAGGTGTTAATCAGTGAACCCTTTGAAGAGGATTTTTGAAACATGCGCTGAGGAAAAGGAGAATTTTGACATCGATTTTGAACATAATATTATAGACTCGTTTAACGAGGAAATTGATAAAATGCATGGCAACAAATTCTCTGTTGCAATTAGAGACAACTACGGTGATATCGACACGAGGATCACGAAGCAAGTTGTTAAAAGAACAATATCGTTCTTCCAGATAAAACACCAGAAATAGATGGAGTCACCAAAATGAATTACGAGGAAGCTCCCGCCAATATATTAGATGGTATGGAAATGGTAGAAAATGCGTGTCTTAAGACAGTCTATTTCACAGAAAGGCTAAAGGTCGCGAAAATTATCTTTATATCCAAATCAGGAAGCTACCAACTCATGTTGAGAGATACCTGCCTTTCTTTCTACTTGATCTCATCGGGAAAGTATTTGAGAAAATAATCATCGAAAAAGTGACTAGAAACCTGGAGGCAAATGAACTCCTAAACATGTACCAATTTGGATTCAGAAAGAGAAGAAGCACAGAGAGAGCCCTCACACTCACCACTGAGAAAATCGCTTAAACAAAAATAAAAAAGCCAATGTTGATATTGTCTGAAGGTAGGTATCGAAGGCATCCGATAAAGTTTTGGCAAGGGACTGAAATGCAAATTCATACAAATTGGAATAAACGACAAGCTGAAAAGTCTGGTCTTTAACAATGTATGCAATAGAAAAATTCTCATAAATCGAGAGCGAAAAAAGCCAATGGCAGAAATTAAAACGAGGCTGGCCTTCAGTAGGGGTGTTTGAGTCCAACTTTATACTTAGTATGCTACTCAGCATCGAGTTTGCCGATGTTGCCACACAAGTTTAGGTATGCCCTCACATGAAAGGCTATATACACGCAAGATTTATAGCAGAAGATAAGGAATATTAAAGAATAAGAAGGAAAATGCAAAATCATTACGAACAGGAAGAAATTTAACATCATTAAGATTTTCAGATGAAAACTCGGCAAAATATACTGTGAAGAAGAAAGGTAGAGTTACATTAACAAGACCAAAGTTCTAGGATTAACGATTACCAAAACAGGAAACAGCTAGCACGTAAAGAAACGCTTTAATATAGGAAATGTAGCACGAAGACAAAACATTAGGAGCAGATTAATAAACAAGAAGAACAAGAGGAAGATCTACCAGGCAATTATTTAGCCCTCACATCACAATGTAAATAATCTCGAAATCAAACATTTGTCAAATTGCAAAGATTAGAAATCAAGGCAACATTAATTATCACACATTCAAGAAAACAAGAAGTAAAAAGACAAAGCAATATTCACATAGAAACTGAAATGAAATCGTTAAATAAAATAATTGAAGAAAGAGCAAAAAAATTAATAGAAACATTCAACAACAAATAGGAAAAGAAATCTGGGTACTGATACCCCAAAGGGAAAAAATGATATTACAACTCCTCTTCCCAACCTATACCTCAAAGTTCAATCGGGAACAGGAAGAGATCTAAACATAAAAAAACAAAAATGCCTAAGTAACATAGTCACTTAAACTAGCTACCTAAATATGTACAATGCATGATAAATTTACAAAGTAAACAAGGAAACGAAAGTTAAGAGAAAACTAAACTAGCATTATAAAGAAATCAAAGAACACCTAAACACAAACGTATAATAACAACGAAGGATATCATGCTTCTCAGGCAAAAACTCCCTAAACAAACTATTTTCAAACTACCTTATAATATTCTACAAAACGGAAAATTATTAGTATAACCAAAGAATCATTTGTAAATCTACTAGTACCTTTCATTTATCCCAACACTTTTTCTTCTAGCCCTCACAGTTCTTACAGGCTGAACACTTTTTATGTGGCACGGGGGAATTAATGTCCATAATTAAAAGGCCATATATATATATATATATATATATATATATATATATATATATATATTCTGAGGTAAAATTGTCAATTAGGAAGAATTACTGAAAATATTTTTGGACAGAGAACGAGTCTGGTTTGGAGCGAAAGTTGGAAGGCCGAACAAAAGATTCATTATCCGGAAGATTTCTAGAGAAATGTCGATAAATGAATGGTTTAAGAGGATTTTGAAAAAGGACTTGCCTCTGTCTTTCTGGTTGGTTGAAATACTTCCCATATAGCGTCACATAACCCAATCAGGCTCACTGGCACGCTTGTGTGCCATGACCATGACTTTAACTCGCTATATATGTAATATATTCTTATATAGTATTTTTTTAATGAGTACTCTTTTATATATAATTTCAGTTTATATTATACGTATTTAATGAATAACTGGCAATACATACTTCATTAATTAATTTCAAATAATATACAAATATAAATATTTTAATGGTAATACGGTAAATTCCAAGATTATGGTCGCCTTGGTAATAAGATACGCACACTCAACGTATATATGTCAATGGATAGTGAATTTTTCACTTATTATACTATTGTTTTGTTTTATATACATATATGTTGGGTGTGTGTAGCTTATTACCGAGGCGACCATAATCTAGGAATTTACCGATATTACAAATTTACATTATTTTATGAGACAATCCTCATTATCTTAGAGATACAGGATGTCACAGCGAAGTAGACACTTGTTCTTCGAGAAAATGAAGATGTAGCCGTATTTGATGAGGAAGATAGGAATTTTATAGAACAAGATTTAGAAAATACTCAAAATGACTGAAGGTATAAATATAATAATAGAACCTAAAAATTCGCCCATGATTATACAGCAAATCTCTCAGTCCACTTTCAAGCCTACTTGATGCTACTTTAAATCAAACTTCAAGTGTGATTGCAATTTTAGATGAAAGAGAGTACGAAATTAAGAAACAGTAACATCTCTTGAGAACCCTGATCATTTGGAAGCATAAGATTACGGAAAGTGCTTATCAATCTGAGTGATGATCCAAATTCTTAGGAAATATTCAATAGCCTAGCTAGGTTGATGTTTTTCTAAATGAAATTGTATTTCCTCAAACTACATTGTATAACATAAAGGTCATGTCTTTACAACTAAACTGGAAGAATTGAAGGCGTATTTTGGAATGAACAAAGTAATGGGATATTATGTTCTGCCATCAATTAGAGATTATTGGTCAATTGAACCATATCTTGGTGTTCCATTAATATCTAACGTGATGCCTTTGAAGAGTTTTGAAGAAATTAGATCTTTATTACTCTTTAACAACAATTATCTAATGAAAACACAAGCTGATCCATTACACGATAGAGTTTATAAAGTCAGAACTGTATTAGATCATTTCAACCAAACATTTTTATCTCCCATTAATCCTAGTAAATGCTAATCAATTCACGGGCAGATGATTATAACTAAGAATCATAATATCCAAAAACAGTATGGAAAAGTCGACTCAATCAAATAAGGTTTAAAAATGTGGTGCAGATTTGATTCTGAATCAGGATATTCGTTCGAATTTGACCTCTATACTGGTAGTAAAAAAGACAAAAACACAATACGGATTGTGCGAAAGAGGTGTTCTAAATTAAAAATATTGGTTGTGATATTTTTCTAAACTTTTTCAATTTGCCTTCGCTCCAATCCATGTTATCCAAGAAAAATATAAATAGTGCAGGAACTGTACGAATCACAGGTACATTCTGTTAAGACATGCAAAAGGTGATATCTATTGTTTTAAAACAAATGGCATTTTTTATGTAAAGTGAATGGACAATAAAGCAGTGCACATGTTGTCAAATTTTATATTGGCATTTCCTATTTCGAAAGTGTAGCGTAGGAGATTGAATGTCCTGCTGTTGTTAAGCACTACAAGCCAATATGGGTGGATTCGATACATTGGACTCTCCAAAAGTAACATCAGTTTGAGCCTATGTCAAAAGGTAAATATTACTTAAATGCTGTTTTTGATCTTGTTGATATTGCAATTAATATTGCCTTCATCATGTTCTGCAAATTGGAAAGAACGTCAAAAATTTAAATGTTGATGCAAAAACATTCAGAAGAATTGTGGCGCGTAGGTTGATTGTAAACAACTCCAACAGAAAAAGAGACCAACTATCAACTTCTATTGCTGTCAACCCCTCAAAACAAGATATAATCTACAATCACCCATACCAATACATTCAAAGCGAGAAACTGATTGCAGACAAAGTTGCAAAGTGATATCTACGTGTTTAATGTATATATATATATATATATATATATATATATATATATATATATATATATATATATATATATATATATATATATATATATATATATATATTATTTTTAGTTTGAAATATACGCATTCAATAATGCGCATATTTTTTATATAAATAGCTGAAAATGGAAATAAGTTACACATAATTTGGAAAAGCATATACATAAATATTTTAACTATGTTTTTAAATGTTTAATAAAGCCAATTACATTATAATATTGTTTTCCATCCTGATAACATTAATAGAAAATGTGATTATAAGCCCCAAAGGGAAAAATTCTTTTAAAGCATAAATAATTGCCATCCAATATTTTCATAATGTATGAAATATTTTATATTTTTTTAGTAAAAAAATTAACCACCACTCATAAGTTGCCAGTCTAAAACATTTTTCTAAAAATACTAATGCTGGTTTTCTTATGTCCTCTAAAGGGTTAAGTATAATAGGACACTGAAACTATCAAAATTGTTCACAGCTTTTTACTTAGAGAGACATAGAAATGTTGGAAGGAGAGGGGTTCAGCCGAAATCTTATTTTTATTTTGTGTCAAAGAACACTTATTTTATGTTTTCTTCTTGGACCGGAAAATGAACAAATAGACTGGTTGATGGATTACTTTTAAAAAATTCTATTCTGCGAGTTAGCTATAGTTGATATTGCACATACAACTTCCTCTCTACTGTACTTTGTAAATCAGCACTATAACGCTCAAGATTGTACTTTACCTCTTTACTCCTATGGCATTTATCAAACTTATGATAGTGAAACTTGCAATGAAAGAAAACTTACATATATTGCGGGATAAAGCTGGCTAAACTTTTTTCTGCAAAGGAGATTAGATCTTCAATAGAATTTCGAGTCTATTATTTCGCAAGGAATAAAAACTGTACGTTCGCCATATGTTTTACCTTATTCACATTATACTTTTGCATCGGGCAAAAAAATCAAACTTTCTTTCTATTTAATGAAATTTTGAGAAAAATTTCAAACTTATTAAAAAATGATAGAAAAGGAATTTTAAAACTGTACCCACTTGTAAAAATATCTGCGTCTTTACTTTGAATGCATATCATTAAACATGTTCCACTCCAAATCTTATCACTACTCTAAATTTAAATCATATTTTCAAAGGTAGCGACAGAGCTAAGGAGAAGGTCGATTTTTTGTGAAAAGGATGGTACTTAAGCACGAATTTCGTTCTCCCTTCTCCGAGTTAAGACAAAAGTTAATAGGACATACGATAAGTAACGTGTTTTCTTTTAACCTTAGCCCCTGCCTTCCTTCCTTTATCGAAAGAAGCTGTTTTCCTTCTTCTGGTAGCTTGATAAAATATATAAATTTACAAGAATTTTTGCCTTCTCAATTACGTTTACTTTTGATTGCTGATAAAATTACAAAATGAATTTTTAGGAGTGCAAAATAAGCAGTGTATGTCATAAAAGGCTTCCTACGTATATTTTCTCTATCACTGTTATTGCTGAAATTGTGTTGATTGAATATAATTGTTTTCATAGTCAAATAATGACGAATAGAGTCATTTCCTATCTCTTATTTCGATGCATGTTGAATGGCATGCAGTTAACTGGTGTAAACTGAAAAATTGCTAATTCTTAACAAATGACACTACTTACTCTTTTACTATGAAGGTGATATGTGATATGTATATGGTATAGCATACTTACCGATTCTGGTCACAAATTTACTGATACGTTTTTGAGTCGGTCGATATATTGGTTTTGTTATTTTAATTAGCTGCTTGTCCTTTACTTTTGCCTTATGGAGGTCGTCAATTGGTATTATGTTTCATGATTTTTTCTAATTTGATGTTTGGTGGGTTGTATTTGACTAGCATTCTTGTATGATATCTTATCTGCCAAAAATCTTTTCTCAATAAAGATGTACTATTCGAAATATTCCTTTCATTGAATAATTGTTGAATCAGATTTAATTCTGGTCCTCATGACTAAATTTGTTTTATATATTATCTATATTTTCGTGTGAGATAATAAAAGTTAAATGCCTATAGTTAAGATAAACATAGGAAAGAGATTTTCGTATTTTTGTAATTCAACTGCCTTTTTATAGAATGATTAGGAAGGCATTTGCATTATTTTTTTTTTAAATTAATTGTATATATGGTATTCTTGTCTAGAGATTGTTTTGCAACTTGGATATCGTTCGTGAGCAGCCATAGATAGATATTGTGGTGGAATGAATTTCACGAGGACAAGGAGACGCTAATTTGTTCATACAGCGTCAACTGTTAAGCTCCACATGGGCCAACGCTTAACCCCACCCTTTTTCCCGCTGCCCAACATGTCAAGTCGCTAGCAAAGAGGGATTTCAGTCAAGACAATTCGTAGTCCGTTAATATAAACATAGGAGGGTGTTAGAACCTTTAAAATCAAAATATTGCTGCATAAGTCTTCGTCGGCAGAAAAGCTATGAACAGGCTCACTGTTCCATCCGATTGTTTATGTCTAGTTTCGCCAATAGATGAAATATCATCTTCACCGTGCGTAAACTTCAAGGGGCGAAGTGTCACCGCATTGAAAATTTATGCCCTAGGAGAGAGGCTTAATTGTGGGATAATCGACGTATATATAGTTCGATCTTGAGAAATTTAGAGGAAATTTCACTTAGCAAACGAGAAAAGAAGACGAGTGCCTGAGTCAAACAGGGAATCAAGAAGATAAGTTGAACCGAGCGGGATTTTCCCTCCTGAGCTTGTTCATTTGGTCGCTCAGAAGAGCAGACAAGTGGTATCTAGACTAATTCTCATACTATTCCTGTTGAGAGAAAATCCCCTATCTAACTTTTCTCAATAAAAACAGAGATACCCCTCACCATTGAGAAATACCAAAGTGTATTCTCCTTCGAGAAAAGATTCACCTCTTGGTTGTCTCATCAGCGAGAAGCCCGAATTTTAAACACAGGTATCAGAATAACTTCCGTTCATCCAAGATCCCCTCACTTACATCTTCAAGTCAAAAAGCCTCGCCACGCGCCCCCACCTACCCAGTGATAAGCATGAGCTGCATTCCCAACCCTCCTCACGTCAGCGAGGAAGCCTCTAGTCCAACTCACACCAATTCAACTCACCGAGAAGATTTACTTTCCAGATCACACAACTGTCTACTCCTTCAGAGTTAAAGGTAAAAAGAATCCAAAACTTATCTATCTTTTTGTTATTTCCCATTCCGTGCGAAAGTGTATTTAAAGATTTAAAATTGCATTCTTTTAAGTAATTAAAAGTATATTTTTGTGTAAGTTGTTTAATTAGATTCTTGAATTCTGCAAGTGGCAATACATATATCATAATAATAATTCTCCGTGGTTAAAGAATTAAATTAAAGCACTCTTAGAGAAAAGTGGAACGGATTTTCTCATGTATGACTCAGACATACAAACGTACTCGGCCGTAAACCACGATAGATATTTATGTTTAACTTTAATTAAATTAGGGAAGTTATACACTTTGAGAAAATTTAGATATTTTCATTTATTTTATTTATTTGGTCAAAAAGCAGTCTGTCTTCTTACTACCACGTTTTATTTGCATTAGATAACTTCTCCAATACTTTGAAATATCACAAACCTTTTATAATCACTGCCAAAAATATCTCTTATCCCGTACATCATCGTTTTTTTTCCTTCCTATAATAGATGCAGAATTTAAGATACAGGAATACAGTACCACTTCTTGCCTTTCACCCAAACATTATTGTGATAGAACGGGTTGAGGCCGCGTTAATTTCAACCACTATCACATGTTATTTAAAACCACGATGCTACCCACGTGCATCTTCACTTTGAAGCCTGGGGCCTTATCGCAGCCACCTGAGTCAATGTTTAAACAAGGAGGTTTATCTTCCTCCGTCGCCCCATGCTCCGACCTCACCAGATTGAGTTAGGCTTATGGGCAGATAAGGCATTGTTCCCAGGCTCGGCTGTGCATTTCCTCCACGCTCCCACTCCATTGTCCCCCACGCCAAGGGAATGTCCTGACTATTTATTTGGAAACTTTACCACTAAGATCAAATTGGAGATCCAGATTTTCGTCGCGAAACATCACTACGACCCACTCTCACCTTGTGCGCCAAGGGACCTTGACCTCGAGATTGACCATCACTTGTCCAGAAGAAGGACAATATCCCTTGAATGCCGAGGTTCGAGCCTTCGTGACGCCAAGTTCACAAGGCTTTCGCTGTTGTTCAGAAAGAAAACTCAGTTAGAACAGCCATTGTTCTTTTGAACCCGTTGACAAGAAACGGTTCTTCCCCTCCCCCCTGTTGTTCAGAAGAGAACAAAGTAGAACAGCCATTGTTCGTAAGAGCCCGTTTGCCAGGAAACGGTTCTCACCCTTCCCCTGTTGCTCAGAAAGAGAACAACGTTAGAACAGCCATTGTTCGTTCAAGCCCGTTGACAAGAAACGGTTCCCCCCCCCTGTTGTTCAGAAGAGAACAACGTAGAACAGCCATTGTTCGTTTGAGCCCGTTTGCCAAGAAACGGTTCTCACCCTTCCCCCTTGTTGTTCAGAAGAGAACAACATAAAAACAGCCATTGTTCTCGAGCCCGTAGACAAGAGACGGTTCTCATCCCCCCTGTTGTTCAGAAGAGAACAACGTAGAACAGCCATTGTTCTTCAAGCCGTTCGTCGAGAAACGGTTCTCATTCCCAAGACGCCACGTCAGGATCATTTTTTTCCCCCCTTCGGCTGGAACTCGCCGGCCGACCGAAAATTCCTTTACGTCGACTTCCTCTGCACCACTAGTATAAAATTACGGAAGCCGAACGTTACCTTTGAGTATTTAACCCTTTTGTCAATTCTATCCTGTACTTTAAATGGTTTAGCGAACCATCACCTCCCTTTAACTTTATATTTGTTTTACCTTTTTAAATCTTTTAATCCTCGGATTAGCTCGAGGCTTCACGACCCTTTCTATTCTCTGTTTATGTCAATATTTTCCGTTTTGTGTGTTGTTGATAGTTATTATTAATAAAACACTATTTTTTTAATGATAGCAATATTATTATCCTTGAGCTCAGTTCCACTTCTTTAGCATATCGAAGATACATAATATCGGCCAGCCAGACATCCACGCACTCTAAAGATAATTAAAGAAGTTCCCTCAACGAATAGTTATATATGGTATATCGTCGAGAGTCCATTCTACGACAATTATCTTACAACAAATAAAAAAATGCAGATATTAATCGTGATTGATTTTAAATTTTCCTTTTTATTTTATCAATTTTCGAGCAGTTCATCGTTCCCTTTCTAAATTTTCTAAAAAATCAGAGTCCACAATGTCTTTCAGTAAAGATCCTCATAGCTCACACAAGGGGCTATTAAAAAAATTCCGGCCAGAATTCTTTCATACTCAACTTTTATTTGGTGATTTTGAAGCTGATATTAAGCCATGTTTAGGGGGATTCTTAAAGAAAGAATTACAAGTTGCACCTTAGAGTCTGTGTACCTTTGGCTTTTTTTTCTTCTTCTTGTGCGAATGTTTGAACTGGAATGCCTCAATGCTTTATACGAGGCAGTCAACGGATGTGAAAGCACAAATTTAAAATTTGCCGCACTATTCTCTATATATGTATTTTCTTTATTTTATACTAGGCATTTTTGCTGAATAAACAAATTCCTTCAAGAATAATTTTCTAATATGTATATACTGTAACATTAATTTCAGCTAGGAAATATTTATACTCATTTTATTTAAAAAGAGTTTTTTGAATATTCCTTTTATTGAACATCTTTAGATTGTCAAACAAAGAACACCATGATGTGCATAACAAAGACTAAGGGTATGACTTGTACTCTATTTTTTATTTATTTTCAAAATAACACTATGGCTGAGTCATTGCAATCTAATGAAGGGGTGCTCAATTACAGTCTAAATGAGAAAGGGCAGTATATACTTACTAAATAAATAAAAGAATATTGCTTTGAATTTAGTTTTATCAACCAGCAAAATGTATTTATTTAATTCTTTTTCAGAAATTTCACTAAAGAGAAGAAAAACTATGAATTTAAGATATTACACTGTTTATCAGGTCGTGATAATCCAATCTAGATGTAAATAGGTGACAAGGAAATTAGTTTGGCATAAGAGGAACTAAATAGATTGTCTCTTTGAGCAAGACCAATTTTGATGATGCAATATATGAGGACTTATAGTAAACAAAATCATATACCGGTTGAATTATGTAAGCTAAAGAAATGAATATTTAATTTAAAGATATATTTATATCATATAGTGGATCAGAACTATTCGAAAGTATAAAAACTACAATATTTGTTGGAATTCATTGAAGGACTAAATTTTGTGAGAACGTTTGGTAGGGAATCTGAAGTTTATAGTTACTTTTGCCTGTGAGGCAAATTTAAGCACACTTTAAACCCATATAAAGATGTCATCAACTTAATTCGTTTTAAAGTGTTAAGCAAAATGTGTTACTTTAGATTAACATACAGAAATTCCTTTCTACTCTTAATTAAAGAAGCTATCAAGAGAAATCAGTTAAAATTAGTCATTTTATATACATTTAGATTAAGATAATTATTATTAACTCAAGATGTTACAATACATAAAATCATTATCCATAGTTGTTTCTCTTTTTTAATGATAGATATTGAGACTTCCTGATTGTTCTTTCATTGAAAGTGAAACTGGTTTTACAGCTTTATATCTGTTTGCACATATGTGCCATTGTACCTTATTGTTGAGCTCTTTTTCATGTAAACTTACGCCCAATTTTCTCCATCTTTCTGACAGCCGGTACCTTACTCTACTTACTCATTTTCCCTAAAACCTGTCTGCTCGGTCTATAATTTCACAGGGTAGACGCCGACTAGCTTCCTCTCACACAAATATCCAGCATCGGCGCTGAAGGGGTAGAGAACAACGCTCCTTCAACCCTGAGATCCGGTCGGGAGTGGTGTGCTTTTAACAATCTGCTTTATCCCTACCCACCCCCGTAAGGGGCGCGGCGATTTGCCATCCTGGCCGAAGTGCTGACGGGACTCAGCACCCCGTCCGACCCCAGCTTAGCCTCTCTTCCTTCCTTCAAAACACTTGTTTCCTCTCTTTTCACACAACCTCTCCCACAACTTTCTCTGGTCAGCCTCTAATTTCACAGGGTAGATGTTGACCTTCCTTTCAGCCAACCGTCCCGCATCGGGGCTGAGGGGGTGGGGGACAATGTTCCCTAACCCCTGAGCTCCGGTCTGGGGTGGCTGAATTTTAACTACCTGCTTCATCCCCACCCATACCTTCCTCACATCCCTTTTCCTCTCGTCTTCAAAATCTATCATTTTTACGCCGTGTCTAAGGTGGAGCCGCCATGCCGATGGACTGCCAGCCACTAGGCGGGAGGGGTGGTCCCAAATGGCGGCGCCTGGCTCTGCCGGGCCTGCAAGAAGTCGCCCTCAGGCAGCTCAACCCTACTCTTCTACCGGAGAGTATGCTTACTCCTCTCCTATGCCTAGGGTGCAGGGAACTAACCGTCAACCCTTTCTTTGGAGTAACTTTTGGGCGACTTCCTCTTTTTAAGAGGACTACCAAAAAAGCAGACAGGCGCCTTATAATTGACCGCTCTTGGTAGCAGTGGAACGATAAGGCAAACCCCCTTAGGGAGGCAAGGGAAGGCATGGCCCGTCAACCCATGCCCTCCAAAGACCTGCGGAAATGCATAATAAGGTAACAGAGTATAACGATACGTGCCCCCCTCTCTTCGCCAAAGGATGCCGGTTCGCTGGTCAAAGACGTGACGAAAAAAAGGGGTAACCAAAAAAAGTACCTCGAATGGGACCTGTAATGTCTTGAAGGGAGGGTTGCCACATGGAGGCCCCCTCCTGAGATAGATATGATCACTCAGGTAAGCCAGCCCCAGACGGTAGGATCCACATTGGCGTCGAACCCGTGCCTAGTGCCAATCACAGAGCCCGTCTCCGCCTCTCTACATGCTCCTCCTCTGACGGCTCGGGTCTCCGAGGCCCTACAAGGAGAGGATAGATCTATCCCCCGGTTAGTGTTCCTGTGACAGGAAGAAACTTCTCCATTTCGGAGAATGATCTTGCCGAGGCCCGCCCATCTGGTGTACGAGCTCCTGCTAGTGGAGGGGAGAACAGGGTTAATTCCCCGCCCTCCTCTCGTAAATAGAAAAGAAATAGTAAAAATAATAAAAAGCCTCGGGGACGAACTAGGCTGCTGCCATTTCGGTAGGCGACCAAGCCAAGATAGGCACGTCCAGCTACGGTACTCCCTCGGGTGAAGAGTCCCAGACTAGGACCAAAAGTAGGCAGAGAGGAGCTTCCAATACGTCGGGGCCCCTCATTACGAGGTTACCTTGCGTTTTTGAGCCCGCTGGTTTCAAACGCTTCGTCATGTTTCGCTCCACTGATGGCATTATTTTGGCTAAGGGTAACATGATCCATCAGAGGAGAGAATTACCTAGCATGATTGGTAGAGAACCGAAGGTGACCCGTTTCTCGAACAGTAGCTTTCTAGCGAATGAGTCTTATACCTCGGAGGCGGCCATGATTAGTGCACTTCGGACACTTAATGGCACGCTGCACTCTAACATGAACTTTGTGCAAGGAGTGGTTTATGCGGGAGAACTCGTGGACTACTCTATAGGTGACATCACTTTAGAGCTGGCTGAACATGGGGAGGTCAATGTCGAGCGTGTGATGAGAAAATAGGAAGATGCCTCAAAACCGATCCATACACTACCTTCACGTTCGAATGTGACAAGCTCCCTGATTCGGTGCATGCCGGTAGGTAACGATACCGCGTGAAGGCATTCGTGCCCCTGTTGTGGAGGTGCTGCTACTGTCTCCGCTTCGGCAATACAAATCGCTCCTGTAGACGCGTAATCTCCGAGGTAATCTATGTCTGTTTAAGTTGCTCTAAGGACACACATCATAAGTCCAAATTGTGTGTGGCCAAATGTGTCAATTGCAGAGAGCAGCACCCCGCTTCTTATAATCAATGTAGTGCGTATCTCCTTGAGTAACAAATCCAGGCCATTCATGCCCAGGATCATCTCACATTTAGCGAGACTAAGGACTTGCTCCAGGCGCGACCGGCTGTGCCTGGGACGTCTAATTCCTCAACGTTAAGAAAAACACCCTCTGCTTCTGGCCCCTCCAGGCCTAGGGGCATGGTAGATTCAGCTCCCATTCGGAACTCCTATGCGGGTTCTACCCACCCCGGGCGCTACCCTAGTAGAGCTATCTGGATAAAGGTTTTAAACCCAGCCCCTGCTAACACCAGGGTTCCCCTCCTTCCCAAAGCGTGACCCTTTGATGTAAAACAACATGGCCACGCGCCAACACCAAGGTGTTAGACTTACAGGAAGAAACACCACAGAAGTTGGGTGTGAGGCAATCTTTCGCGGTTCCTAAAGCTTCCCTCCGAAAGGGGGACAGCCCTAACGGGGCTTCAGCTCCATGGCTCACACTCAGTGGTGGGAAGGGTGGCTCGAAAACAATGGATCCTCGAAAAGAGGGACTCGCCTCCAAAGCCTGCCTGAAGTTTCGAGGCAGAGGGACTAAAGGACGCGCATGGCCAGCCAAACCTCCAAACTAAGTTCACGAAGGCGAGAGCGCCTTCAGGGCATTATCCGGAGTTCTGCTTCCATAAAGCGTGTGGCCATTCTCGTGAGGGTCTTTTGTTCCAAGAGGATCTCCGCATCTCTTCCGAACTAAGGCTGAAGTGCATTATTCCTTTAATAAAATCACCGCGGACTACGATCAAAGATGAAGGAGCTGTAGAAGCTACTTCACCACGGGATGGAGGCCTGGCGGAAGGATGAGCGATTTAAACCCCACATGATGTCTCCGTTCTCGACTTTGCTTTAGATACCTCCTCTCAGGCAGTAGCTGTGCATCTGCACCTGGATAGAAGGCATACTGTTATTTCTGCTTGCATTCCACCATCAGCCGACTTCGACGCAGGGAACTTCCGCCACGTCGTGGCATGGTTAACTAGTGCCTTTCTCTAGCCATCCTGGCCGCCGTGCTGACGGGATCCAGCGCTCCGTCCGGCCCTAGCTTAGCCACTTTTCCTTCCACCAGATAGCCTGTATTTCTCCCCTACTTCGTCGCTTTTCTAACAACCACTTCCACAGCTTTCTCTGGTCAGCCAACCGTAGGGGATCCGGGCTGAGGGAAGAGGGGACAATATTCCTTAACCCCTGAGCTCTGGTCTGGGGTGGTTGTTTTTTAACAGCCTGCCTCATCCCCACCCATACCTTACCTACATCCCTTTTCCTCTCGTCTTCAAAATCTATCTTTTTTATGCCGTGTTCAAGGTGAAGCTGCCATGCCGATGGAATGCCAGGCCACCAGGCGAGAGGGGTGGTACCAAATGGCGGCGCTTGGCTCTGCCGGACCTGAGGAGAAAATTTGCTAGTGCAATTGGTAGAGAGCCGAAGGTGACCCGTTTCTCGGACGGGAGACTTCTGGCGAAGGCGGTAAATCCCGCTGAGGCGGCTAAGATAAGTGCTCTTCGGACACTTCATTGCACCCCGGTGCGATGAACTTTGTGAAAGGAGTAGTTTATGCGAGGGAACTCGTTGACTACTCCATTGAGGACATCACCCTAGAGCTGGCCGACCATGGGGCAGTCAAGGACGAACGTGTAAGGAGAAAACAGGGAAAGGCCTCAAGACCCACCCCTACACTCTTCGTCACGTTGAACTGTGACAAGCTCACTGAGTTGGTGCGTGCTGGTTGGTACCACAAGCGCGTAAAGGCATTCGTGCTACTACCGCGGCAGGGCTATTATTGTCACCGCTTCGGCCATACGAATCACTCATGTAGAAGTGCGAAGTCGGGGTCACCCGAAGTCTGTGTAAATTGCTACAAGGTCACACACGATAAGTCCAAATCGTGTGTGGCCAAGTGTGTCAATTGCAAAGAGCCGCACCCTTCTTCTTCGAAACAATGTGGTGCATATCTCCTTGAAAAAAGAAATCCTGGCCGTCTAGGCCCAGGATCAACTCTCAATCCGCAAGACTAAGGACTTGATCCTGGCGCTCCCGGCCCCCGTAAGGGGCGCGGCGATTTGCCATCTTGGCCGCCGTGCTGACGGGACTCAGCACCCCGTCCGGCCCCAGTTTAGCCTCTCTTCCTTCCTTCAAAACACTTGTTTCCTCTCTTTTCACACAACCTCTCCCACAACTTTCTCTGGTCAGCCTCTAATTTCACAGGGTAGATGCTGACCTTCCTTTCAGCCAACCGTCCCGCATCGGGGCTGAGGGGGTGGGGGACAATGTTCCCTAACCCCTGAGCTCCGGTCTGGGGTGGCTGGTTTTTAACTACCTGCTTCATCCCCACCCATACCTTCCTCACATCCCTTTTCCTCTCCTCTTCACAATCTAATAATTTTTACGCCGTGTCTAAGGTGGAGCCGCCATGCCGAAGGACTGCCAGGCCACCAGGCGGGAGGGGTGGTCCCAAATAGTGGCGCCTGGCTCGGCCGGGCTTGTAAGCACCTCTCGCAGTGCGGGCTACTGGGAGAGGTGTGCGCGATTGCATCCCGTGTTTAAAAAAGGGTCACCATGCCCACTGATGATAAAAAAACAAAACAAACCCAACCCTCAACTTCCCCTGTTCCATCGACGGGCAGCTCCAGCAAAAAAATGGAGTTCCCCCCCCCTGTGCTTGCACCGGGGACCCTCCATATTTCTCTAACCGGAGAGGAGGCTTACTCCTCTCCTTCGCCTACGGGTGCAGGGGACTCCCCCTCACCCCCTTCTCTGGAGGTGCTTTCGGGCGCCTCCCTTTTCCCAGCGGCAGTCCCCTTTTTTCTTTCCAAGGGGACTGCCAAGAAAGCCAGCAGGCAGCCCTTAGCCAGCCGCTCCCCATCAAAGCGGCTCGGTAGGGCAAACATCCTTAGGGGGGAGAGAGAAGCCAGGCCCCTTCGGTCGCTTCCCTCAAAAGACCTGCTGGCAAGAATTTTGAACCTTGCTGGGGTCAAGGCCTGTGCCTCCCCACACAAGACTAGCGACACTGCCAAGGGGACCTGTGATGTCGTAGGCGGGAATGGCCAACTGTGATAAACATGGTCTTTGAGGAGACCCAGCTTCGGACGGTAGGGCCTTGTTATTGCTTCTTTTTTGTTATTTCTTTTTATTGTTTCCTGTTTAATTTTTAAAGTAGCCTAGAACTAGGCTGTTTGTTTACGGCGACTAATACCTAAGTCGGCAGTCGCCAGATAGCCCCTTAATTAAAAAAAAAAAAAAAAAATGGCGCACCTGGCTCTGCCTGGGACGTCATATGCCTCAATAGATAGAAAGACACCCTCTGCTACTGGCCAATCCAGGTCAACGAGCACGGTTATTTCCGCGCCTTTTAAAGCCCTTTTGCAGGCTCTACCTAACCAGGGCGCCCCCCTTGTAAAGCTGGCAGGTAAAATGGTTCATACTCAGGCCAAACTAAAACCAGGGCTCCCCCCTCTTTCCCCAGCGTGATCGATTCCCGTAAGACGAAACAGTGCCTTCAGAGTTTTGTCCAGGCAACAGCGCCCGGAGTTCTGCCCCCAGGAAGCGTACGGCCACTACCGTAAGAGTCATCTGTTCGAGGAGGGCCCACGCCTCCCCTCCAATCTAGGCCTGAAGGGCATATTCCTTCAATGGAATTTTTGTAGACTCCAGGCCAACTGGGAGGAGCTGCAGAGGCTTGTCTCGTCCCGTTCCCCGTTAGCTATCTTTTTGCACGAGACCATGCTAGGCGCGTGCCCCCTGCCTGCCCTCCCGGGGTATAAGGGTCTCGCGACCCTACCACCACGGGATGGCCGGGCTGGGGGATACGCGGTTTACACCTGGCATGATCTCTCCGTTCTTCCTTTCTCTTTAGGAAACCTACTTTCAGGCAGTGGCTGTGCAGCTGCACCTGGATAGGAGGTATATAATCATTTCTGCGTACATTCCCCTGTCAGCTTTCTTCGACGCGAGGGACTTTCGCCGCGTCCTGTCATGGTTGCCGAGGCCCTTTCTCTTGCTTGAAGATCTAAATGGCAAGCATCCTCTCTAGGGAGATTACTCAATAAATCGAAGAGCTTCAGATGAGTGTCCTAAACGTCGATGAGTTTACGCATCACTGTCTGAGAACCGCTTCATTTTCTTGACTCGACCTATCTTTGTTGTCTTTGGATGCACAGCCTGATTTTGATTAGAGGGCGAGCAATGACCTCCATGGTATTCATCAATTTCCCATTCAAATATCATTTCCAGGGCAACTGCTACCTGAAAGACCGCCTCGGTGGTGCTTGGCGCGGGCGCAAGGGCCTGCATTTCAGGAAATTACTGAATTCTCTATCTCAGTCGAGTAGGTAGGACAGTAAATGAGGCCGTTGAGTTTTTCTCCGGCAATCTCATTGCCACGGGCGTGACTACTATTCCTAGAACGTGTGGCCGTTTTTAACGCCGACCACTCCCATAGTGGTCCGCCAAGTATAAGGGGGCCCTGAAAAAAAAGCGTTATTCCTACATGCGCTATAAGCGCCGCCCGAACGATTTCACTATCGCTGAATTTCGTCGGGCTATGGCTAGGTTCCGGTATATTTCGAAGCACGCCAGCAGCTCTTCTTGGCCGACATACGTGTCTTCACTTAGGTGTGGAGGGAAGTCAAAAGAGTTCGTGGCAAGTTCTCGCAGGACCCTCCTCCCGTTCTTCAGCAGAATGGGACCGCAATCTCGGGCCCTGCGTCCGTGGCGGAATCCTTAGCGACCGCTTTTTCCGCATTCTCTAGCCAGGATGCTGTTCCACCAGCATTCAATGCACGTCGTGATGTCGCGGAAGGCCGCCGGCTGGACTTTACCTCCAGAGGCGGAGAACCCTTCAACGAGAGGTTTACTGTGAGTGAGTTGCGCTCCGCTCTTGCTTCGTTCACGGACACCGCTCATGGTCCGGATGATGTCCTGTACGCCATGCTTCGACACCTGAGTGAATGAGGCATGGCCTTTCTGTTAAATTTGTCCAACGGGATCTGGGTGGAGAATCTTCTCCCAGATTCCTGGTGAATCGCTACTGTGCTCGCCTTTCGCAAACCAGAGAGAGATCACTCTACTCCGACCGGTTTCCTCCCAATCACTCTTACCTCTTGCGTGTGTAACTTGATGGAGAAATTGTAAATTTTAGACTAGCCTTTTTTCTGGACAGCGGAGGCCATCTGTCTTCTGCACAGGGCGGCTTCCGCAAGTTCTAGTCCACGTTTGATTCTCTGCTCCGATTGGAACATGCCTTCTGCGAGGCTTTCCTTCGTAAACAGCACTACGCAACTGTGTTTTTCGATGTGGAGATTGCCTATGATACCGCATGGCTATACGGTATCATGGAGACTCTCCACACGATGGGGGTGAGGGGACGCCTCCCAATGTTTATATCTGAATTTTTGCGAGATCATTGATTCCACGTACGGGTGGGGGGAGCCCTCTCCGGCCCAAAGGAGCAGGAAGAGGGTGTACCGCAGGGAAGTGTCCTCAGGTTCACACTCTTTGCCCTGAGCATCAACAGCATACCCTCAGTGCTGCCGAAAAATGTTCTCGCTACGTTCTACGTGGACGACCTTTCGATCTCTTTTGGCGCGGTTCAGATGCCAAATCTGAAGCGTTAAATCCAATAGGCATTGAACGGCGTCTTTCGCTATGCTGAAGTGCACAGGTTTTGGTTTTCTTTGGCCAAGACTAAGGTGGTGCACTTCTGCCGCCATCCAGGGCTTCACCCCGACCAAGATTTATTTCTTAATGGGTTGCGCCTAGATGAGGTCGAGTCGCACCGGTTCCTTGTTCTTGTATTCGACCGATGCCTCACCTGGGAAGCTCATATTCGCAGCCTAAGGGTCTCTTGTACCCGCGCCATCGATATTCTCCGTTCCGTGACGTTCCGCGCTTGGGGCGCTGATAGGGCTACTGCCCTACTTTTTCATCGATCCTTTGTTCGTTCGAAGCTCGAATACGGATCTGAGTTTTATGCATCCGCAGCCGAGCGTTCATTGCGGAAGGGGGATTCGATCCATCACACCGGCCTCTGCCGTGAGACTGTTGCCTTCCGCACTTCCCCCATTGAGAGCCTGTTGGTCGATGCTGTGGTGATGCCACTCGCTCTGCGCCTATGCAGTGCATTACTTGCATGGACGCGTGAGCCCGGTGCCTCCCTTAGTCGCCAACAGCTCTCACTGCACCTGCAGCTGATCTCGACGGTGCCTATGCCGCCGAGAGACGCCAGTCATACCCTAAGCCCTTTGGGTTTAGCGCCAGGAAACTACTTCACGAGCTAGATATTGCTCTCGGGCGAGTGGCGCCCCTGGTTCTGCCCAGGACGCCACCCTGGAGGGTACCAAATTTAGCTATTTGTAGCAACGCTTCTGCTCCCAAAGCTTGTACGGCGTCGGAAGTATTGCGTTTGACCTTTTTGGAGCACACCTTGTGTCACGTTGGAACCGTGCCAGTGTATATCGAAGTCCCAAGAGGGGGTCGGCTTTCCCGTTGTATCCCCTCTGTTTGAAGTCAGCGGGGCTCTACCAGGCGATGCGTCTGTCTTCTCTGCCGAGCTGGTGGCAATACACCACACCGTAAGTCAGATTTCGCGACGTGCACGGTTCGGAGACCAGATTGTGATATATAGCGTCTTAAAATACTAATAGGATAAAAGCCTATTAGTAACTAGATACTTGTAGTTATACGCGTTTTTTGTTTTTAAGAAGTTACGAACAACGGCAGCAAATGAGAGCCAGGCTGCCTTCTCTTTTTTATTCATGTTGTTTACGAATCTAGGATCACTCAGATGACTTCGAATTTGGAGAATATCAAATACCCCTGCTTCTATTTTTTCGCATGACAAGGGGGAAACGCCGATACTATGTACTGAAAAAAAAAATTCTCATTGATCAACCCCTTGACAGACTAATTTATCAACCCCAGTTTGAGATGAGGTGGAGGGAAAACGATCTTCTCTCAACTTACGATTGGCTCATTAACAATGTTTGGCATTCCTGCTTCCAAAGTTTTTCAAACTCGCCAATCCTTTGGGGACCAGTTTTTGTAACAGCTCGACCCCGTAAGGGGCGCGGTGATTTGCCATCCTGGCCGCCGTGCTGACGGGATCCAGTGCTCCGTCCGGCCCCAGCTTAGCCTCTCTTCCTTCCTTCAGATAGCCCGATTTCTCCCCTACCTCGTCGCTTTAATACAACCTCTCCCACAACTTTCTCTGGTCAGCCTCTAATTTCACAGGGTAGAATGCTGACCTTCTTCTCAAGCCAACCACCCCGGATCGGGGCTGAGGGGGAGGGGACATTGTTCCCTAACCCCTCAGCTCCGGTTCGGGATGGGGTTTTTTTAACAACCTGCTTCATCCCCACCCATACCTTCCTCACATCCCTTTTCCTCTCCTCTTCACAACCTATATTTTTTACGCCGTGTTCAAGGTGGAGCCGCCATGCCGAAGGACTGCCAGGCCACCAGTCGGGAGGGGTGGTCCCGAATGGCGGCGCCTGGCTCTGCCGGGCTTGTAAGCACCTCTCGCAGTGCGGGCAAATGCGAGAGGTGATGAGCTATTGCGTCCCGTAATAAAAAGAGGGTCACCATGCCCATGAATGAAAAAAAACACCAAAAAACCCAACCCCCAACTTCCCCAAGAAAATCAACGGAGCCGCCCTCGGGCAGCTCCACCGAGAAAATGGAGGTCCCCCCCCTTGTGCTTGCGCAAGGAAGCCTCCATAATTCTTTAACCGGAGAGGAGGCTTACTCCTCTCCTACGCCTACGGGTGTAGGGGACTCCCCCTCACCCCCTTCTCTGGAGGTGATTTCGGGCACCTCCCTATCTCCAGCGGCAGTCCCTCCTTTGCTTTCTAAGGGGACTGCCAAGAAAGCCAGCAGGCAGCCCATTGCCGACCGCCCCTCGTGCAAGCGGCTCGGTAGGGCAAACCCCCTTAGGGGGGAGAGGGAAGCCAGGCCCCTTCGGTCGCTTCCCTCAAAAGACCTGCTGGCAAGAATCATAAACCTTGCTGGGGTCAAGGCCTGTGCCTCCCCACACCACCTGACTAGTGACAATACTGCCAAGGGGACCTGCGATGTCCTGGGAGGGGATGGCCAACTGGAGGCCCCTCCTGTGATAGACATGGTCCTTGAGGAGACCCAGCCTCAGACGGTAGGGCCTTCCATGGGGGGGAATTCGGGCTCGGCGCCAAGCACCGAACCCGAATCCGCCCCTATGCAAGGTCCTCCTCAAATGGCTGAGGGCTCCGAGGCAGTAAAAGGAGGGGAGGGATCTCCTCCGACAGGTGCCCCTACGACAACCAGGACCTTCTCCATTTCGAAGAGGGACCTGGCTGAGGCTGGTCCATCTGGCCTGGGGACTTCTGCTGGCGGAGGTGAAAAGCGGGTTCATTCCCCGCCCTCCTCTCCGAAAAAGAAAAAGACTAAAAAGACCAGAAAGACTCGGGGCTCCTCTCCATCCGCGGGGGCTGCGGGGACGGATGGGTCTGCTGCCACTCTGGCAAGCGACCAAGCCAAGATCGGCACATCCGCCCCCTCTGCCCCCCCGGTTGCGGAGCCCCTGACAAAGAAGACTAATACCAAGAGTGCACAGGGCGGAGCCTCGATGACATCGGGGCCCCTGATTCAGAGGTTACCTGGCGTTTTCAAACCCGCTGGCTTCAAACGCTTCCTCGTTATTCGCTCCACTGATGGCACCATGTTGTCCAAGGGCAACATGATCCATCAGAGGAGAGGATTAGCTAGTGCAATTGGTAGAGAGCCGAAGGTAACCCGTTTCTCGGACGGGAGCCTTCTGGCGAATGCGGCGAATCCCGCCGAGGCGGCCAAGATAAGTGCTCTTCGGACACTTCATGGCACCCCGGTGAGTGTGACGCCGCGCTCTACCATGAACTTTGTGAAAGGAGTAGTTTATGCGAGGGAACTCGTTGACTACTCCATTGAGGACATCACCTTAGAGCTGGCCGACCATGGGGCGGTCAAGGTCGAGCGTGTGATGAGAAAACAGGGAGGGGCCTCGAGACCCACCCCTACACTCTTCGTCACGTTCGACCGTGACAAGCTCCCTGAGTCGGTGCGTGCCGGTTGGTACCGCTACCGCGTGAAGGCATTCGTGCCACTGCCGCGGCGGTGCTATTACTGTCACCGCTTCGGCCATACGAATCGATCATGTAGACGTGCAAAATCGGGGTCACCCGAAGTCTGTGTAAATTGCTCCAAGGTCGCACACGATAAGTCCAAATCGTGTGTGGCCAAGTGTGTCAATTGCGGAGAACCGCACCCTGCTTCTTCGAAGCAATGTGGTGCATATCTCCTTGAGAAAGAAATCCTGGCCGTTCAGGCCCAGGATCGACTCTCATTCCGCGAGGCTAAGGACTTGGTCCTGGCGGGCCCAGCTCTGCCTGGGACGTCATATGCCTCAATAGTTAGGAAGGCACCCTCTGCTCCTGGCCCATCCACGCCAACGAGCACGGTTGTTTCCGCGCTCATTCGGAGCCCTTCTGCGGGCTCTACCCAACCCGGGCGCTCCCCTGGTAAAGCTGGCGGCAAAAAGGGTTCATACCCTGCCCCGGCTAAAACCAGAGCTCCCCCCTTTTCCCCCAGCGTGACCGTTTCCCGTAAGGCGAAACGGCCACGTGCCTCCACCGAGTCGTTAGACTCACAGGAGGCAACACCCCTGAAGATGGTCCCTAGGCCATCTTCCGGGGTTCCTAAAGCTGTCCCCCGAAAGGAGGACAGCAACAAAGGAGCTTCGGCTCCTTCGCCCACACCCCGAGGTGGAGCGAGTGGCTTGGAGACGGTGGTTCCTCGAAAAGAGGGCCCCCCGCCTCCGAAGCCGCAACGCCCGCCTAAGGTTTCGAGGCGGAGGGAGGAAAAGACTCGCATGGCGAGCCCAACCTCCCCCAATAAGTCCTCGAAGGCGACAGCGCCTTCAGCGCTTTGTCCGGCCAAAAGAGCCCGGGGTTCTGCTCCCGGGAAGCGTACGGCCATTCCCGTGAGGGTCTTCAATTCAAGGAGGGCCCCCGCGTCTCCTCCGAGCTAGGCCTGGAGGGCATATTCCTTCAATGGAATTGCCGTGGACTCCGGGCCAACTGGGAGGAGCTGCGGAGGCTCGTCTCGTCCCGTTCCCCGTTAGCTATTTTTTTGCAGGAGACCATGCTAGGTGCGTGCCCCCTCCCTGCCCTCCCGGGGTATAAGGGTCTTGCGACCCCACCACCGCGCGGATGGCCGGGCTGGGGGATGCGCAGTTTACACCCGGCATGATGTCTCCGTTCTTCCTTTCTCTTTAGATACCTCCTTTCAGGCAGTGGCTGTGCAGCTGCACCTGGATAGGAGGTATACTATCATTTCTGCGTACATTCCACCGTCAGCTGACTTCGACGCGGGGGACTTCCGCCGCGTCGTTGCACGGTTGCCGAGGCCCTATCTCTTGCTTGGAGATCTGAACGGCAGGCATCCTCTCTGGGGAGATTACTCCATAAATCCCAGGGGACAAGTCCTTGCCGATCTGATCGAAGAGCTTGAGATGGGTGTCTTAAACGTGGATGAGTTTACGCATCACTGTCCGAGAACCGCTTCATTTTCTTGCCTTGACCTATCTTTGTGCTCTTCGGATGCACAGCCTGATTTTGATTGGGGGGTGGTCGATGACCTCCATGGTAGTGATCACTTTCCCATTCAAATATCATTTTCAGGGCAACTGCCGCCTGAGAGACCACCTCGGTGGTGCTTGGCGCGGGCGCGGTGGCCTGCATTTCAGAAAATGACTGAATTCTCTACGAGGAGTTTAGGTCGGTAGATGAGGCCGTTGAGTTCTTCTCCGGCAACCTCATCGCCGTGGGCCTGACTACTATTCCTAGGACGTCTGGCCGTTTTGCACGCCGACCACTCCCATGTTGGTCGGCCGAGTGTGAGACGGCCCTCAAACAGAAGCGTTATGCCTACATGCGCTATAAGCGCCGCCCGAACGATTTCACTGTCGCTGAATTTCGTCGGGCTAGGGCTAGGTTCCGGTATATTTCGAAGCACGCCCGCCGCTCTTCTTGGCGGGCATACGTGTCTTCACTTAACGGGAAGACCCCTTTAGCTGAGGTGTGGAAGCGAGTCAAAAGGATTCGGGGCAAGTTCTCGCAGGACCCCCCTCCCGTTCTCCAGGAGAATGGGACCGCAATCTCGGACCCCGCGTCCGTGGCGGAATCCTTAGCGACCGCTTTTTCCGCATTCTCTAGCCGTGATGCTGCTCCGCCAGCATTCAATGCACGTCGTTTTGTCGCTCGCTTCGTGCGCGGACACCACCCATGGTCTGGACGATCTGTTCAACAGGATCTGGGTGGAAGGTCTTCTCCCAGACTCCTGGCGAATCGCTACTGTGCTCGCCTTTCGCAAACCGGGGAGAGATTACTCTACTCTGACCCGTTTCCGCCCAATCTCTCTAACCTCTTGCGTGTGCAAGTTGATGGAAAAATTGGTAAATGTTAGATTAGCCTTTTTCCTCGACAGCGGAGGCTATCTGTCTTCCGCACAGTGCGGCTTCCGCAAGTTCCACTCCACGTCGGATGCTCTGCTCCTACTGGAAAATGCAGTCTGCGAGGCTTTCCTTCGTAAACAGCACTACGCCACGGTCTTTTTCGATTTGGAGAAGGCCTATGATACCTCATGGCGATACGGTATCATGGAGACTCTCCACACGATGGGGGCGAGGGGACGCCTCCCAATGTTTATATCTGAATTTTTGCGAGATCGTCGATTCCGCGTACGGGTGGGGGGAGCTCTCTCCGGCCCAAAGGAGAAGGAAGAGGGTGTCCCGCAGGGAAGTGTCCTCAGTGTCACACTCTTTGCCCTGAGCATCAACGGCATCACCTCGGTGCTGCCGGAAGATGTTCTCGCTACGCTCTACGTGGACGACCTTTCGATCTCTTGTGGCGCGGCCCAGATGCCAACTCTGGAGCGTCGACTCCAACAGGCATTGAACCGCGTCTCTCGCTATGCCGAAGCGCACAGGTTTCGGTTTTCTTTGGCCAAGACTAAGGTGGTGCACTTCTACCGCCATCCACGGCTTCACCCCGACCCAGATTTGTTTCTTAATGGGGTGCGCCTGGATGTGGTTGAGTCGCACCCTTTCCTTGGTCTTGTATTCGACCGACGCCTCACCTGGGAGGCTCATATTCGCAGCCTTAGGGTCTCTTGTACCTGCGCCATGGACATTCTCCGTTCCGTGACGTTCAGCGCTTGGGGCGCTGATAGGGCTACCGCCTTACTTTTTTATCGATCCTTTGTTCGCTCGAAGCTCGACTACGGATGCGAGTTTTATGCATCCGCAGCCGAGCGTTTATTGCGGAAGGTGGATTCGATCCACCACACCGGCCTTCGCCTTGCGACCGGTGCCTTCCGCACTTCCCCCATTGAGAGCCTGTTGGTCGATGCTGGGGAGATGCCACTCGCTCTGCGCCGCGTGCAGTGCATCACTCGCCTGTACGCGCGAGCCCGGCGCCTCCCTCAGTCGCCAACAGCTCTCACTGCATCCGCAGCTGATCTCGATGGTGCCTATGCCGCCGAGAGACGCCAGTCATACCCTAAGCCCTTTGGGTTTAGGTCCAGGAAACTCCTTCGAGAGCTAGATATAGCTCTCGGGCCGGTGGCGCCCCTGGTTCTGCCCAGGACGCCACCCTGGAGGGTACCACATTTGGCTATTTGTCGCCACGCCTCTGCTCCCAAAGCTTGTACTGCGCCGGGAGTATTGCGTTCGACCTTTTTGGAGCACACATCGTGTCACGCTGGTACCGTGCCAGTGTATACGGATGGCTCCAAGTCCCAAGAGGGGGTCGGCTTCCACGCCGTATCCCCTCTGTTTGAAGTCAGCGGGGCTCTACCAGGCGCTGCGTCTGTCTTCACGGCCGAGCTGGTGGCAATACACCACTCGGTACGGGAGATTACGCGACTTGCCCGGTTCGGAGACCGGATTGTGATCTATAGCGACTCACAAAGCGCCCTGAGTGCTCTCGGGGCATTGGAATCTCCGCATCCCCTGGTTCGCGATATCCGTGACGCCACGGTTTTGGCGAGCCGGGCAGATGTCGAGATTGTCTTCTGCTGGGTTCCTGGACATGTAGGAATTGCGGGGAATGAGCGCGCCGATGAGGGCGCCAAAGAGTCCGCGAGGACTCTGCGACCGGACCAGCGTTTCGCTCTTCCTCACACCGACTACATGGCAGGAATACGGGCAGCTCTTCGGACTGCTTGGCAAAGAATATGGGAGACGGTCGAAGGGAACTTAAAGTTGCGTGGCATTGCGCCGTGACTGTTCCCATGGACCTATCCCCCAATGCCGCGGCGGCTTCAGGTTGCTTTCTGTCGTCTCCGAATCGGACACACTCGTGTGACGCATTGCTATCTGATGGAGCGCTCGCCTGCGCCCTATTGCAACGACTGCGTCGTCCCCCAGACTTTTCGGCACATTCTTGTCGAATGTCCCAGTCTGGGTGATCTTCGCGCACGATACCTGTCCCAGTACCGGGATGGGTGGGGTCGCTACCGCCTGTCCCTTGTGCTCGGGACAGATTCGTGCACATTGACTTGTGGACTTATTGACTTCTTGGGAGAGGCCGGCCTTCTCCCTATTATTTAAGCAAGGTTTGCTTGTTTGTTTTTTTGTGTTTTTTTTGTTTTTTGTTTGTTTTTTTTTCCTTTAGTTGCACGCTCCTGCGCCGGGGTGACCTCTCCCCGACGCACCAGCTTGCTTCCTTTCCCCCTTTTGGGGTGTTGTTTTTTTTTGTTTTGTTTTTTCTCTTTAATTTATTTTAAAGTAGCCTAGAACTAGGCCAGTTTTAATACGGCGACTAATGCCCAAGTAGGCAGTCGCCAGATGAGCTCATAAAAAAAATAAAAAAAAAATTGTAACAGCTCGACTGTTCCACATACAAATATAGCATGGAAACTTTGTATATCCCTTCTGCTGACCAAGGAGTAAGTTGACCATCATAAAGTTTACAAATATTACCCAATTGTGTTCATGTTACTTAAATAAATCCATTACCATTCTTATGTCATCGTGAGTTTCTCGCAGATGGACAGAGTGACCAAGAGGAACTTCACCAAAGTCATTGCCATTATGCAGATGAACAGAATGACCGAGAGGAACTGCACCAAATTCATTGCCCTTGTGCAAAAGATCTCCATTCAGCAGGGCTATATGTGCCAAGTCCCAACTCGGTAAACAGACCAGAAACATCGTGGCAGTATACAAATTGTTTGTCCTCAGAGAAATACTTAACAAATGTACTCTCCCTTGTTCAGTAATATGATACCCGTACCGACCTGTCAAGCATATGTTTTTCACTCAATCTGGAGGTTAAAAGTTCTGCAGCTGTCTTGGAGAGCACCAAATCACGCATCAAGTCATTCAAATCCTCTTGATTGAAACAGTGAAGAGCTAATGACTGTTCAGCACCTGATGATAAATCTTCAGACTCTGAATCCATTCCGTGGATGTCCATATCAGGTACATCATGTTCATCCTCGGAGGAAGCATATCCACTGAAAATAGAAGCTGGTAAAGACTCAGAATGAGGTACTGGCCGAATCGCCGAGGGAATGTTGGGGTAGTCGATATTTTGCCGATTTTTCTTGCAAATCCCTTTAGTATTCATCAGACAGAAATAACAGTACGATACATGATCCTTTGGCTATCGCCACACCATGGGAATTCGAAAAGGAATACAATTTCTCTTTCCTTTCGTCCACTTACGAAGATGTTCCACACAACTATGGCAAACAGCATGTGGGGCTAACTTCTTATCTCGATCGCCAAGAGGAACATTAAAATATGCCTTATAAGTGCGAATCACAAAGTTTGATATATTGCGCCTTTGACGAAGTAGCATGTAACGGCCACCTATGTAGCAGGAAGTGTCTGGATCATTAACGCAATTTCCTCTTGACGTAGTCATCACTCTAACATGAGCCCGGAAAAAAGAAACAATAATGTCAATATTTTGCAGAATAATACTTATTACTATCTTACTACTATGTACTGTGAAGTATTTGCTTTCTACAAGCACCTTCTCTGTCTGTCCGGAGGGCAGTTTTCTGGGAAAAGATAAAATATAAATTACAGAATAACTATAGCATGTAGGTAAAAATGCATTATATATTTTAAATCAGCATGAAAAGACAAATTAAAATTTGCAGTTAAATCTAAGTCACTAGAAAATGTGATGAAATTTGTTCCCCTATGTTATCAGAGTTACCCTTAGATCCGAAATCAGTCCACACCCAAAATTGGCTATAATTCCATTCGTATATTCGAGTAGCATATAATGCCTGCGCGTGTAGAAATCCTCATTTCATACATTCACTCTTTCATCGATTTGCTGTTAGCTGATCTTTTCATCATATCCCGAGGAGCATTTATATCAAACGATTGAAGAAGGTAGGACTCTGGATTAAGACGGAAGTTCTAGAAAGAAATTTCTCTTGGTAGCAGCGATACTCTTGGGAACACTTTCATGAAAACATATTTACCCGTTTTTTTCCCTTGCTTAGCAGTACCTTCAAGATCTGCATTTTATCGTTTATAGTACTGGTTTGACTCGTAGGAAGAAACTTATTATTCCCTCAAATATAGGGCTAAAAAGGTTCGACAGCAAACACCAGAGAGAAGAGTCACCAGAATCAAAGACAGAAGCACACGAATTAGTTCCATTTTGTATGCCTACCTGCATCCATTTCTCAAGCCGAAAGTACCGCAACTTTTCTTCAGTGGTTTGGAGCAAATCCGACTCTAGATAATTTGTTTAGAATCTCCAACAGCGCGAGGATTCGACGAGTGAACTTATGCAAAGACTGATAGAATTTAGGATAGTCTCAATCGATCTAGGACCCAGATATCATAAGGAATCTTTGCCATCTTTTCATAACGCGATTTACCTCTGCAAGGACATTTTCCCTTCTCTCTTCGACGCCTAGTAATACAATAAATTACGCCGAAATTCTCGGGACTCTCAGAATAGTAATCCACTCAATTTTCAATAAAATCTTAGTGTATAGATAAAGATCAATAATATATCATTGCCAAAGAAGTGACACACTTATCTGTTCCTTCTTATTCTAGGAGGAACCAGCAGGTGAATCAATGTTAAACTTGATTTATTCTTGCCCGCTTAGTTCCACGCATTTCTTAACTATTGCACATGTGATAGGTAGTAATAATTAATTTAAAATTTTGGGTACGAATAAAAAGAAATGAAATTATTCATTCTTTGTCACTTTATGAAAATTTTCACGACCCTCGTTAGATATGGAGACTTTTTTCACTTCCCACTAAATAGATTCTAGCTTTGCCCTCACACATATTTAATTAAGTTGGTAAGATAAGCTGAGGATTTTTTTTATTTGCTACTTCTTATAAATAAAATATCCATAAATAGAATTCGCGTCAAAAACTACATGGGCAACATAATTCGTGTCCTCCATATGTAGTTATATTTCTATATCTCTGTATTTACATGTAATTAGGTTTAATGCCCAAGGACTTTGTGGCCTCCATTTCATGCATTACTTGTACTAGCATTAATTTTGAGGAAGAAACAGCATATTGTAAACCATCGAGAACAATATTAGGGTCAAAAAATGGAACAAGAAACCTGTCAAAATCGATTATTTTCTAAGGGAATAATTTTAACTGTTATTAATTAGAGATGCAATATATTTCTTAGAATTGTGTTAGATAGGTAAAATTGACAATATTTTATCTGTATTCAAAATTATATTTTTACTAGCCCTTCAATACATATAATTTACTTATCTTTATTTTTGCTACAAAGATATAAACAGAAATATAGATGTATGGATAAAATACTTATCTCTTTTGATATTTTAAAAGAATTATAAAAAAGTGTATTAACCGCGAATTCTGTGTAAAAACTATGGAAGATTTCCATACAAAATTCAAATCCCACGAACTTTTGGATCCTGCAATTAATTATATTCATCCATGAATACACTGTTCTAAATTTAACTTAATAACTAACCTCGTTTAAGAATTTAGACTCGGTAGGCTTCAAATGCATTATAGACAATGTTGAAAAATTGATACTTGGATTTTCACAAAAGTCACAATCAAAAGATTGAATATGAACTATATCTCTAATTTTCTATACAAATTTTAATTTGAAATAACAATGACTGAAAAGAATTTATTGCCGAAATATTATTGTAGAAAACATCTATAAAAGGTATAATAAGAATATTTAGAGAAAAGATTCTGATATACTTTGAAAAATATACAACACAAAAAATACAAACGGATCTTCCTCCTTTAGATATATTTTGGAACATTACTTATAAAACAAAAATAAAAACACACAATTACGAGGGCCGGTAAATAAGTTTTGCGAATCGGTAGGGTAAAACAGAGGAAGGGGTATGGCTGTTTGTAGGGGTGTTAGGACAAGTTATAACAAGTCAGGACCTGCAGCCGCACGCGCCTGCCTCGTCTATTTAAGAAGACGTAGCTGATCGCAGATCGCCAGTCACAAATTTTTCAACAATGGAGAAGGTTAAGCACCGCCCAGTGATCAAATTTTTAACCAAGGAAGGCAAGAATGCAAAAGAGATCCATGAACAAATGGTTGCCGTGTACACCGACTTCGCCCCTTCCTATGCAACCATTGCTTGCTGGAATAAGGAGTTCCGCCATTGTCGTGAGTCCCTTGAAGTTGACTCCCGTCCAGGACGCCCGTCAGACGTTACCAACGAGGAGAATGTGCCCCGTGTGGAGAGGATGTTTCTTGAAAATCGACGGATGAAGGTGGAAGAAATCGAGCGAGAACTTGTAATATCACATGGAAGTGTTATCAACATCATCCACGACAATTGGGCCATGACCAAGTTCTCTGCCCGTTGGGTCCCCAGAAACCTCACGCCCCATGATCGACTTTAACGTCGTCAAAGTTCGGAGCAGCTGCTACTTCTGTACAACCAAGACCCGGCGGGATTCGAGTCACGCATAGTGACAGGTGATGAAACGTAGGTCCATCACTTGGATCCCGAGACCAAGCTCGAAAGCATCGCCTGGAAGCACAGGGGCTCTCCGATCCCCATCAAGTTCCGGACCCAACCTCAGCCGGGAAGATCATGGCCACCATCTTCCGGGATTCTGTGGGAGTGTTGATGGTGGACTATGGGCCTCGTGGAAGGACCATCACAAGCCAATATTACGCCAAGGAACTGGCTGGGTTGAAGATGTGCAGCTTCCAGAAGCGGCGCGGCAAGTTGACACGCGATGTCCTGCTCCTCCACGAAAATGCTCCTGTCCACTAGGCCATAGTTGCACAAGCTGCACAAGCTGCACTGCGCGAGTGCGGATTCGAGAAGCTCAACCATCCCCACTACACTCCAGATCTGGCCCCTAGCGACTACTTTTTTATTCCACCAGCTCAAGGCTGCACTGCGTGGACGCCGGTTTGGGGACGATGAAGATGTCCAGCTCGCCGTCCAGGAGTGGATTGAACAGTAGTCAGCAGATTCTAGTTGTCGGGAATTCGAAGCCTCAGAGACAAGTGGCGCAAGTGCATTGAAGTCAAGTGTAGTTATATTGAAAAATAATAAAACACTTTTATTCATATCTCGTTTCCTTATATCCGAATTGCAAAACTTATTGACCGCCCCTCGTAATAGCCCAAATTTCAAACTTAGCCTTAAAAAACACAAATAGAATTAAAAAAAAAAATCGCAGCCAAATGGTGTAAAATTTCTCATACAGTGGTGAAAATTGTTCATCTTCGCATGCTTGTTGAATATCGCACTAACCCTATTCGCTTTAAACCAAACAAAATTTGCCGTAACCTTCACAAGAATAGCAAAAAGAATACGGTAGATGATATCTCTCGAAAATTTTAAAATACTATGCAATTCCCTAGATGATAAGCACCTTATACTTGCGTAAGTGATATTAAAGAAAAAAATTATATCCGAACTTAATTTAAAACAAATCAATTTCAACCCTAGCGACCTATATATTGCATAACGTGGTGTCGAATTGTAAATGATGTAATTTACTTTGTATAAATTTTTATTATTCGGTACATAATAAAGTTCAAGTTCAACACCGTGTAAGGTAAGCCCACTATATAACCCAACAACTGTGATTTCATATGAGTGTAATTGAATATTCGATACAATTGAATTAGCAATTTTACTAGGGTGTATAATTTTTGGAAATTGATGGTCAAAGTTTCTGTAAATCGTTATAAGTTTTGCAATATCTGATGGTTGTAGACATGAAGCTAGAAATCAATGAGATGATTTTGCAAAGTGAGAGGAAATGTATCTTCTTGGATAGATTAAATTAGCCAGAGGCGCAGAATATGAAGGTAATGTGATTTGGTTTAAATTATGTATCGTAATAAGATAATTGCCTGAAATGAAAACATAAAGAGAATAAAAATGGGTAAGAAATAGGGATGGTATATTTGCTATTATGAAAACTGGCAATAACTGGCAGTTTAGTTATAAAAGGAATGTGGTCATTTTTTAGTGAAGTACTAGAATGTGTTGGGAAATTGTATGAAGAAGGTAAACAAAAAAAAACACTCAGAAAGATATAATGCTTTTACTTATCTTTTGAAAAATTCAAGAAAGATGATTGGCTGCGTACGGGTTAGGGTAATGAGATTAGCGAGAATATTATATTGAAAAGGACAAAGAAACTTTATAACACCATTTATTCATTAAGGTCTCTCTTCCGAAATAATAAGGTCTATTAAATAATCATGGAGGAACGTTCCTCGCCACGAGGGGGGGGGAGGAACCGGTTCCCGCGACAGATATATGTGGATATAACTAAGAAAAGGTCATGATTTCTCGAAAGAGAGAAGATAGTACATATGTTGATTACACTATGTAACAAAATTTGCCTTTTGTCTTGTCCTTGGGTTAAAAGTGTTATTTCCCAAATGTTTGTGACTCTATTAAATAAAATGTAGATTTTAATCCCAAAACATTACTTCTTTGGCTACGGCATGGAATATTTAAATTAGCCCATTTATGGTAAATAACATTATATTGATGCAAATAGTACAAATATATAAAAATTTTTAAGAGTTATGTTTTTTTTCATTTTATAAACATGATATACTGTATTTAAAATGTTATAGAAACAGTAATACAGTAGTTATAGCTATTATTTCCATTATATTTTGTTTTTTGTGACCTGGACAGCAATGGCAGTTCTCTTAGATTCCATATAGATTCAGCACTAATTTGGTGAAAAATATACTGTAGAGCATTCTAGAAATTTCAAGAAAGCTTATATGTATGAAGAAGCCTTGCTACAACCAGTCCTGTTGGTCAGTCCACGAGCAAACTATCCAAGATGAGCTCCGAATGATATGGACTGAAAAGGCGCTAGCTTCTCACGCAGGCTACCATGGAAGGCCATAATGTGAAGTCATAAACACTCATCAACAAAAGCAACCAAGTTGGCTTCCAGATCCTAGGATGAGAAGATCAATCGGAAGTACAAATGGTCAAGTAGAACAAACAAATTTTCTGCTTCCTTCATTTTTCTGGGCGTTGGCAGCAATGAGGGCAACGTTATGCATTCTCACACCATCCCTCATGGCCACAAGTTCAAGGTTGACGTTAACATTAAAAGTGATAGAGAATGTAGTCAAGCTTTGGATGCACCGACTAGTCTTGGTAATGTCTTACGTTTATCAGAAGGACTCTGCTCCAGTTAACACAACGAGGCAGAAAGAGGCGTAGTTTCATAACAACTTCCTGCACCACTATTGCCAAGAATTGTGGCCGGCAAGCTACAACGACCGCAGCTTTTGATACTACTACCCGTGGCATATTGTCCAGAGGTGGTCAACAAAGTTGCTTACAACAGTTAAGGATACGTGAGGAACACCATTGTGGTTTAATATCCTCCCGAGCGACTCGCGAAACGTGTTGCCGGTAATGAAAAACGATCTTATTGACCCACCTCAAATGATCAGATGTTTTAGTGTTTTAAATAAAATATATAAATATATATATGTATTATGAATGAATATATATAAATATATATATATATAAATATATATATATTATATAATAAACCGTACATATAAATAATAATAATAAGAAAATATTGAAAATCACTGACTTGAAGTGTTCGATGCTACATAGGCCTGGTTTATCTGGGCATCCAATGAAACACCTTCTTTTTTCCTTAGTTTTGGGTAAAACACTCGACATCGCTTTTTGGGATGTATTTGTGACAAACCAGGCAATAGTTCAATGTAAGCGAGAGTGTAAACAGTTTTTTTCGGACTTCTGCTTGCGACCTGCACGAAGATTGCTGCCATCCTGGCCGCCGTGCTGATGGGATCCAGCGCTCCGTCCGGCCCCAACTTAGCCTCTCTTCCTTCCTTCAGATAGCCTGTATTTCTACCCTACTTCGTCGCTTTTCATACAATTTCTTCCACAACTTTCAATGGTGAGCCTCTAATTCCACAGGGTAGATGCTGATCTTCTTCTCAAGCCAACCGTCCCGGATCGGGGCTGAGCGGAGCGGGGACAACGTTCCCTAACCCTTGAGCTCCGGTTCGGAATGGGGGGTTTTAACCACCTGCTTAATCCCCACCCATACCTACCTCACATCCCCTTTCCTTTTTTCTTTACACTCAGTTTTACGCCGCGTCTAAGGTGGAGACGCCATGCCGATGGACTGCCAGGCCACCAGGCGGGAGCGGTGGTCCAAAATGGCGGCGCCTGGCTCTGCCAGGCCTGTAAGCACCTCTTGCAGTGCAGGCGTCTGCAAAAGGTAATGGTCTATTGGTACCGTATAAAAAAGAGGGTCACAATGCGGCATTTATGCAAATCAAAAAGAACCCAAATCTCTCCCCATTCCCCCTTGTACATCGACGGAGCTTTTCTCGGGCAGCTCCACCGAAAAAATGGAGGTCCGCCCCCATCTTTGCTTGCGCAGGGGACCCTACATATTTCTTTAACCGGAGAGGAGGCTTACTTCTCTCCTTCTCCTACGGGTGAATGGGACTCCCCATTACCCCCTTCTCTGGAGGTGCTTTCGGGCACCTCCCTATTTCCAGCGGCAGTCCATCTTTTTCTTTCTAAGGAAACTGCCAAGAAAGCCAGCAAGCAGCCCATTTCCCCTCGTGTAAACGGCTCGGTAGGGCAAACCCCCTTATGGGGAAGAGGGAAGCAAGGCCCATTGGGTCGTTTTCATTAAAAGACCTGCTGGCAAGAATTTTAAACCTTGCCGGGGGCAAGGCCTGTGCCTCCCCACACAAGACTGGCGACACTGCCAAGGGGACCTGCGATGTCTTGGGAGGGGATGGCCAACTAGAGACCCCTCCTGTGACACATATGGTCCTTGAGGAACCCCAGCCTCAGACGGTAAGGCCTTTCATGGGGAATAATCCGGGCTCGGCGCCAAACACCGAACCAGAAACCACCCCTATGCAAGGTCTTCCTCAAACGGCTATAGTTCTGAGGCAGTACAAGAAGGGGAGGGATCTCCTCCTGACGGTGCCCCTGCGACCACCAGGACCTTTTCATTTCGAAGAAGGACCTGACTGAGGCCGGTCCATCTAGCCTAGGGACTTCTGCCGGCGGAGTTCATAAGCAGGTTCATTCCCCGCCCTCCTCTTCCAAAAAAAAAGACTAAGACAAAAAAGACTAAAAAGACTCTGGGATCATCTCAATTGGCGGGGGCTGCGGGGACGGATGGGTCTGCTGCCACTTTGGCAAGCGACCAGGCCAAGATCAGCACATCTGGCCCCTCTGCCTCCCTGGTTGCGAAGCCACTGACTAAGACGAAAAGTGCACAGGGCGGAGCCTTAATGACATTGGGGCCCCTGATTCTAAGGTTACCTGGCGTTTTCGATCCAGCTGGCTTCAAACGATTCCTCGTTATTCGATCCACTGATGAAACCTTGTTGGCCAAGGAAAACATGATCCATCAGAGGAGAAAATTAGCTAGTGCAATTAGGGGAGAGCCGAAGGTGACCCGTTTCTCGGACGGGAGCCTTCCGGCAAATGCGGCTAATCCCGCCGAGGCGGCCAAGATAAGTGCTCTTCGGACACTTCATGGCACCCCGGCGAGAGTGACACCGCACTCTTCCATGAACTTTGTAAAAGGAGTAGTTTATGCGAGGGAACTCGTTGACTACTCAACTGAGGACATCATCTTAGAGCTTGCCGATCATGGAACGGTCAAAGTCGAACGTTTGATGAGAAAACAGAGAAGGGCCTCGAGACCCACCCCTACACTCCTCTTCACGTTTGACTGTGACAAGCTCCCTGAGTCGGTCCGTGCTGGTTAGTACCGCTACCTGGTGAAGGCATTTGTGCCAATGCCGCGGCGGTGCTATTACTGTTACCACTTCTGCCATACGAATCGATCTTGTAGACGTACGAAGTCTGGGTCATTCGAAGTCTCTGGAAATTGCTCCAAGCCCGCACACGATAAGTCTAAATCATGTGTGGCCAAGTGTGTCATGTGCAGAGAACGGCACCCCACAATGTGGTGCATATCTCCTAGAGAAAGAAATCCTGACCGTTCAGGCCCAGGATCGAATCTCGTTCCGCGAGGCTAAGGAATTGGTCCTGGCGCGCCCGGCACCCCGTAAGGGGCGCGGCGATTTGCCACTCTGGCCGCCGTGCTGCCGGGATCCAGCGCTCCGTCCGGCCCCAGCTTAGCCTCTCTTCCTTCCTTCAAAACACTTGTTTCCTCTCTTTTCACACAACCTCTCCCACAACTTTTTCTGGTCAGCCTCTAATTTCACAGGGTAGATGCTGACCTTCCTTTCAGCCAACCGTCCCGCATCGGGGCTGAGGGGGTGGGGGACAATGTTCCCTAACCCCTGAGCTCCGGTCTGGGGTGGTTGGTTTTTAACTAACTGCTTCATCCCCACCCATACCTTCCTCACATCCCTTTTCCTCTCCTCAACACAATCTATTAATTTTTACGCCGTGTCCAAGGTGGAGCCGCCATGCCGATAGACTGCCAGGCCACCAGGCGGGAGGGGTGGTCCCAAATAGCGGCGCCTGGCTCTGCCGGGCTTGTAAGCACCTCTCGCAGTGCGAGCTACTGCGAGAGGTGTGCGCGATTGCATCCCAGGTTTAAAAAAGGGTCACCATGCCCAATGATGATAAAAAAAAAAAACCCAACCCTCAACTTCCCCTGTTCCATCGACGGAGCCGCCCTCGGGCAGCTCCAGCAAAAAAATGGAGGTTCCCCCCCCTGTGCTTGCACAGGGGACCCTCCATATTTCTCTTACCGGAGAGGAGGCTTACTCCTCTCCTTCGCCTACGGGTGCAGGGGACTCCCCCTCCCCCCTTCTCTGGAGGTGCTTTCGAGGACCTCCCTTTTCCCAGCGGCAGTCCCCTCTTTTCTTTCCAAGGGGACAGCCAAGAAAGCCAGCAGGCAGCCCTTAGCCAGCCACTCCCCATCAAAGCGGCTTGGTAGGGCAAACCCCCTTAGGGGGGAGAGGGAAGCCAGGCCCCTTCAGGCGCTTTCTTCAAAAGACCTGCTGGCAAGAATTTTAAACCTTGCTGGGGTCAAGGCCTGTGCCTCCCCACACAAGACTGGCGACACTGCCAAGGGGACCTGCGATGTCCTGGGAGGAGATGGCCAACTGGAGGCCCCTCCTGTGATAAACATGGTCCTTGAGGAGACCCAGCCTCAGACGGTAGGGCCTTCCATGGGGGGGAATTCGGGCTCGGCGCCAAGCACCGAACCCGAATCCGCCCCTATGCAAGGTCCTCCTCAAATGGCTGAGGGCTCCGAGGCAGTAAAAGGAGGGGAGGGATATCCTCCGAAAGGTGCCCCCACGACAACCAGGACATTCTCCATTTCGGAGAGGGACCTGGCTGAGGCCGGTCCATCTGGCCTGGGGGCTTCTGCCGGCGGAGGTGAAAAGCGGGTTCATTCCCCGCCCTCCTCTCCAAAAAAGAAAAAGACAAAAAAGACTAAAAAGACGAAAAGACTCGGGGCTCCTCTCCATCCGCGGGGGCTGCGGGGACGGATGGGTCTGCTGCCACTTTGGTAGGCGACCAAGCCAAGATCCGCCCATCCGGCCCCTCTACCCCCTCGTGTGCAGAGCCCCTGACCAAGACTAACACCAAAAGTGCACAGGGCGGAGCCTCGATGACATCGGGGCCCCTCATTCAGAGGTTACCTGGCGTTTTCGAGCCCGCTGGCTTCAAACGCTTCCTCGTTATTCGCTCAACTGATGGCACCATGTTGTCCAAGGGCAACATGATCCATCAGAGGAGAGGATTAGCTAGTGCAATTGGTAGAGAGCCGAAGGTGACCCGTTTCTCGGACGGGAGCCTTCTGGCGAATGCGGCGAATCCCGCCGAGGCGGCCAAGATAAGTGCTCTTCGGACACTTCATGGCACCCCGGTGAGTGTGACGCCGCACTCTACCATGAACTTTGTAAAAGGAGTAGTTTATGCGAGGGAACTCGTTGACTACTCCATTGAGGACATCACCCTAGAGCTGGCCGACCATGGGGCGGTCAAGGTCGAACGTGTGATGAGAAAACAGGGAGGGGCTTCGAGACCCACCCCTACACTCTTCGTCACGTTCGACTGTGACAAGCTTCCTGAGTCGCTGCGTGCCGGTTGGTACCGCTACCGCGTTAAGGCATTCGTGCCACTGCCGCGGCGGAGCTATTACTGTCACCGCTTCGGCCATACGAATCGCTCATGTAGACGTGCAAAGTCGGGGTCACCCGAAGTCTGTGTAAATTGCTCCAAGGTCCCACACGATAAGTCCAAATCGTGTGTGGCCAAGTGTGTTAATTGCGGAGAGCCGCACCCTGCTTCTTCGAAGCAATGTGGTGCATATCTCCTGGAGAAAGAAATTCTGGCCGTTCAGGCCCAGGATAGACTCTCATTCCGCGAGGCTAAGGACTTGGTCCTGGCGCGCCCAGCTCTGCCTGGGACGTCATATGCCTCAGTAGTTCAAAAGGCACCCTCTGCTCCTGGCCCATCCAGGAGCCCATCCAGGAGTGAGTTGCGCTCCGCTCTTGCTTTGTGCGCAAACACCGCCTATGGTCTGGACAATGTCCCGTACGCCATGCTTCGAAACCTGGGTGAGCGATACATGGCCTTTCTGTTAGATTTGTTTAACAGGATTTGGGTGGAGGGTCTTCTCCCAGATTCCTAGCGAATTGCTACTGTGCTCACCTTTTGAAAGCTGGGGAGAGATTACTGTACTCCAAACAGCTCTCCACCCAATCTCTATTACCTCTTGCGTGTGCAACTTGGTGGAGAAATTAGTAAAGGTTAGATTAGCCTTTTTCCTGGACAGCGGAGGCCATCTGTCTTCTGCACAGTGCGGCTTCCGCAAGTTCCACTCCACGTTTGATGCTCTGCTCCGACTGAAAAATTCCGTGTGCGAGGCTTTCCTTTGTAAACAGCACTACGCCACTGTGTTTTTCGATCTGGATAAAGCCTATGATACCGCATGGCTATACGGTAGCATGGAGAATCTATACACGATGAGGGCGAAGGGACATCTTCCAATGTTTATATCTAGATTTTTGCGAGATCGTCGATTCCGCGTACGGCTGGGGGGAGCCCTCTCCGGCCGAAAGTAGCAGAAAGAGGGTGTCCCGCAGGAAAGTGTCCTCAGTGTCACATTTGTTGTCCTGAGCATCAACGGCATCAGTTTGCCGCTCCCGGAAGATGTTCTTGCTACGCTCTACGTATACGACCTTTCGATCTCTTTTGTCGCGGCCCAGATGCAAACTCTGGAGCATCGATTCCAACATGCATTGAACTGCGTCTTTCGCTATGCCGAAGCGCACAGGTTTCGGTTTTGTTTGTCCAAGACTAAGGTAGTGCACTTCTGCCACCATCACGGCTTCACCCTGACCCAGATTTGTTTCTTAATGGGGTGCGCCTGGATGTGGTTAAGTCGCACCTTTTGCTTGGTCTTGTATTCGACCGACGCCTCACCTGGGAGGTTTATATTCGCAGCCTTAGGGTCTCTTGTACGCGCGCCATCAATATTCTCCGTTCCGTAACGTTCAGCGCTTGGGGTCACCGGCCTTCGCCTTGTGACAAAGGCCTTCCGTACTGGCTTACTTTTTTATCGATCCATGTTCGTTCGAAGCTCGACTACGGAGGCGAGTTTTATGCATCCGCAGCCGACCGTTTATTGCGAAAAGTCATTTCGATCCACCACACTGGCCTTCGCCTTGTGACCATGGCCTTCCGTACTTCCCCCATTAAGAGCCTTTTGGTCGAATCTGGGTTGATGCCACTCGCTCTGCGACGCGTGCAGTGCATCATTTGCCGGTACGCGTGAGCCCAGTGCTTCTCTCAGTCGCCAACAGCTTTCACTGCACCCGCAGCTGATCTCAACGGTGCCTATGCCGCCAAGAGACGCCAGTGATACCCTAAGCCCTTTGGGTTTAGGGCCAGGAAACTCCTTTGAGAGCTAGATATAGTTCTCGGGCCAGGGGCGCCCCTGGTTCTGCCCTGGACGCAACCCTGGAGGATACCACATTTGGCTTTTTGTCGCCACGCTTTTGCTCCCAAAGCTTGTACAGCGCCGGGAGTATTGCGTTCGAACCGTGCCATTGTATACGAATTGCTCCAAGTCCCAAGAGGGGGTCGGCTTCCACGCCATCACGCAGTTTCCTCTCTGTTTAAAGTCAGCGGGGCTCTGTCATGCGCTGCGTCTGTCTTCACGGCCAAGCTGGTGGCAAAACACCACTAGGTACGAGAGATTCCACGACGTGCCCGGTTCAGAGACCGGATTGTGAATTAAAGTGACTTACAAAGCGCCCTGAGTGCTCTCGGTGCATTGGAATCACCGCATCCCCTGGTTTGCGATATCCGTGCCGCCACGGTTTTGGCAAGCCGGGCAGATGTCGAGATTATCTTCTGCTGGGTTCCTGGACATGTAGGAATTGCTGGGAATGAGCGCGCCGATGAGGGCGCCAAAGAGTCCGCGAGGACTCTGCGACCGGAACAGTGTTTCGCTCTTCCTCACACCGACTACATGGCAGGAATACGGGCAGCTCTTCGGACTGCTTGGCAAAGAATATGGGAGACGGTCGAAGGGAACTTAAAGTTGCGTGGCATTGCGCCGTGACTGTTCCCATGGACCTATCCCCCAATGCCGCGGCAGATTCAGGTTGATTTCGGTCGTCTCTGAATCGGACACACTCGTGTGACGCATTTCTATTTGATGGAGCACTTGCCTGCGCCCTATTGCGATGACTGCGTCGTCCCCCAGACTGTTCGGCACATTATTGTCAAATGTCCCCCCCGTAAGGGGCGCGGCGATTTGCCATCCTGGCCGCCGTGCTGACGGGATCCAGCGCTACGTCCAGCCCCAGCTTAGCCTCTCTTCCTTCCTTCAGATAGCCCGATTTCTCCCCTACCTCGTCGCTTTTCATACAACCTTTCCCACAACTTTCTCTGGTCAGCCTCTAATTTCACAGGGTAGAATGCTGACCTTCTTCTCAAGCCAACCACCCCAGATGGGGGCTGAGGGGGGAGGGGACATTGTTCCCTAACCCCTCAGCTCCGGTTCGGGATGGGGGTTTTTTAACAACGTGCATCATCCCCACCCATACCTTCCTCACATCCCTTTTCCTCTCTCTTCACATTCTATCTGTTTTAAACCGTGTCTAACGTGGAGCCGCCATGCCGAAGGACTGCCAGGCCACCAGGCGGGAGGGGTGGTCCCAAATGGCGGCGCCTGGCTCTGCCGGGCCTGTGAGCACCTCTTGCAGTGCGGGCTACTGCAAGAGGTGGTGAGCGATTGCGTCCCGTAAAACAAAGAGGGTCACCATGCCCAATGATGAAAAAAAAAAACATCTTCACCTAATTCCCCCTAAAACAACGGAGCCGCCCTCGTGCAGCTCCACAGAAAAGATGGAGGTCCCCCCCCCCCTGTGCTTGCGCAGGGGACCCTCCATACCTCTTTAACCGGAGAGGAGGCTTAATCCTCTCCTACGTCTACGGGTGTAGGGGACTCCCCCTCACCCCCTTCTCTGGAGGTGCTTTCGGGCACCTCCCTATCTCCAGTGGCAGTCCCTCCTTTTCTTACTAAGGGGACTGCCAAGAAAGCCAGCAGGCAGCCCATTGCCGACCGCCCCTCGTACAAGCGGCTTGGTAGGGAAAACCCCCTTAGAGGGGAGAGGGAAGCCAGGCCCCTTCGGTCGCTTCCCTCAAAAGACCTGCTGGCAAAAATATTAAACCTTGCCGGGGTCAAGGCCTGTGCCTCCCCAATAAAGACTTATGACGCTGCCAAGGGGACCTGCGATGTCCTGGGAGGGGATGGCCAACTGGAGGCCCCTCCTGTCAAAGACATGGTCCTTGAGGAAAACCAGCCTCAGAAGGTAGGGCCTTCCATGGGGAGGAATCCGGGCTGGGCGCCAAGCACCGAACCCGAATCCGCCCCTATGCAAGGTCCTCATCAAACGGCTGTGGATTCTCAGGCAGTACAAGGAGGGGAGGGATCTCCTCCGGATGATGTCCCTGCGACCACCAGGACCTTCTCCATTTCGGAGAAGGACCTGGCTGAGGCAGGTCCATCTGGCCTGGGGGCTTCTACCGGCGGGCGTGAGAAGCGGGTTCATTCCCCGCCCTCCTCTCCAAAAAAGAAAAGGACGAAAAAGACGAAGAAGACTCGGGGCTTCTCTCAATCCGCGGGGGCTACGGGGACGGATGGGTCTGCTGCCACTTTGGCAAGCGACCAAGCCAAGATCGGCACATCCGGGCCCTCTGCTTCCCCGGGTACGGAGCTCCTGACGATGACAAAGACCAAAAGTGCACAGGGCGGAGCCTCGATGACATCGGGGCCCCTGATTCAGAGGTTACCTGGCGTTTTCGAGCCCGCTGGCTTCAAACGCTTCCTCGTTATTCGCTCCACTGATGGCAGCATGTTGTCCAAGGGCAACATGATCCATCAGAGGAGATGATTAGCTAGTGCAATTGGTAGAGAGCTGAAGGTAACCCGTTTCTCGGACGGGAGCCTTCTGGCGAATGCGGCGAATCCCGCCGAGGCGGCCAAGATAAGTGCTCTTCGGACACTTCATGGCACCCCGGTGAGTGTGACGCCGCACTCTACCATGAACTTTGTGAAAGGAGTAGTTTATGCGAGGGAACTCGTTGACTAATCCATTGAGGACATCACCCTAGAGCTGGCCGACCATGGGGCGGTCAAGGTCGAACGTGTGATGATAAAACAGGGAGGGGCCTCGAGACCCACCCCTACACTCTTCGTCACGTTCGACTGTGACAAGCTCCCTAAGTCGGTGCGTGCCGGTTGGTACCGTGACCGCGTGAAGGCATTCGTGCCACTGCCGCGGCGGCGCTATTACTGTCACCGCTTCGGCCATACGAATCGCTCATGTAGACGTGCAAAGTCGGGATCACCCGAAGTATGTGTAAATTGCTCTAAGGTCGTACACGATAAGTCCAAATCGTGTGTGGCCAAGTGTGTCAATTGCAGGGAGCCGCACCCTGCTTCTTCGAAGCAATGTGGTGCATATCCCCTTGAGAAAGAAATCCTGGCCGTTCAGGCCCAGGATCGACTCTTATTCCGCGAGGCAAAGGACTTGGTCCTGGCGCGCCCGGCTCTGCCTGGGACGTCATATGCCTCAATAGTTAGAAAGGCACCCTCTGCTCCTGGCCCATCCAGGCCAACGAGCACGGTTGTTTCCGCGCCCATTCGGAGCCCTTCTGCGGGCTCTACCCAACCTGGGCGCTCCCCTGGTAAAGCTGGCGGCAAAAAGGGTTCATACCCTGCCCCGGCAAAAACCAGGGCTCCCCCCTCTTCCCCCAGCGTGACCGTTTTCCGTAAAGCGAAACGGCCACGCGCCTTCACCGAGTCGTTAGACTCACAGGAGGCAACACCCCTGAACATGGTCGCTAGGCCATCTTCCGGGGTTCCTAAAGCTGTTCCCCGAAAGGAGGACAGCAACAAAGGAGCTTCGGCTCCTTCGCCCATGCCCCGAGTTGGAGCGAGTGGCTCGGAGACGGTGGTTCCTCGAAAAGAGGGCGCCCCCGCCTCCGAAGCCACAACGCCCGCCTAAGGTTTCGAGGCGGAGGGAGGAAAAGACTCGCATGGCGAGCCCAACCTCCCCCAATAAGTCCTCGATGGCGAAAGCGCCTTCAGCGCTTTGTCCGGCCAACAGCGCCCGGGGTTCTGCCCCCGGGAAGCGTACGGCCATTCCCGTGAGGGTCTTCAATTCGAGGGGGGCCCCCGCGTCTCCTTCGAGCTAGGCCTGGAGGGCATATTCCTTCAATGGAATTGCCGTGGACTCCGGGCCAACAGGGAGGAGCTGCGGAGGCTCGTCTCGTTCCGTTCCCCGTTAGCTATTTTTCTGCAGGAGACCATGCTAGGCGCGTGCCCGCTGCCTGCCCTCCCGGGGTATAAGGGTCTTGCGACCCCACCACCGCGGGATGGACGGGCTGAGGGATGCGCGGTTTACACCCGGCATGATGTCTCCGTTCTTCCTTTCTCTTTAGATACCTCCTTTCAGGAAGTGGCTGTGCAGCTGCACCTGGATAGGAGGCATACTATCATTTCTGCGTACATTCCACCGTCAGCTGACTTTGACGCAGGGGACTTCCGCCGCGTCGGGGCACGGTTGCCGAGGCCCTATCTCTTGCTTGGAGATCTGAACGGCAGGCATCCTCTCTGGGAAGATTACTCCATAAATCCCAGGGGACAAGTCCTTGCCGATCTGATCGAAGAGCTTGAGATGGGCGTCCTAAACGTGGATGAGTTTACGTATCACTGTCCGAGAACCGCTTCATTATCTTGCCTTGACCTATCTTTGTGCTCTTCGGATGCACAGCCTGATTTTGATTGGGGGGTGGTCGATGACCTCCATGATAGTGATCACTTTCCCATTCAAATATCATTTTCAGGGCAACTGCCGCCTGAGAGACCACCTCGGTGGTGCTTGGCGCGGGCACGGTGGCCTGCATTTTAGGAAATGACTGAATTCTTTATCTCAGTCGAGGAGTTTAGGTCGGTAGATGAGGCTGTTGAGTTCTTCTCTGGCAACCTCATCGCCGTGGGCCTGACTACTATTCCTAGGACGTCTGGCTGATTTGCACGCCGACCACTCCCATGGTGGTCGGCCAAGTGTGAGGCGGCCCTCAAACAGAAGCGTTATGCCTACATGCGCTATAAGCGCCGCCCAAACGATTTCACTGTCGCTGAATTTCGTCGGGCTAGGGCTAGGTTCCGGTATATTTCGAAGCACGCCCGCCGCTCTTCTTGGCGGGCATACGTGTCTTCACTTAACGGGAATACCCCTTTAGCTGAGGTGTGGAAGCGAGTCAAAAGGATTCGGGGCAAGTTCTCGCAGGACCCCCCTCCTGTTCTCCAGGATAATGGGACCGCAATCTCGGACCCCGCGTCCGTGGCGGAATCCTTAGCGACCGCTTTTTCCGCATTCTCTAGCCGTGATGCTGCTCCGCCAGCATTCAATGCACGGCGTGATGTCGCGGAAGGCCGCTGGCTGGACTTTACCTCCAGAGGCGGAGAACCCTTCAACGACAAGTTTACTGTGAGTGAGTTGCGTTCCGCTCTCGCTTCGTGCGCGTACACCGCCCATGGTCCGGACGATGTCCCGTACGCCATGCTTTGACACCTGGGTGAGCGAGGCATGGCCTTTCTGTTAGATTTGTTCAACATGATCTGGGTGGAAGGTCTTCTCCCGGACTCCTGTCGAATCGCTACTGTGCTTGCCTTTCGCAAACCGGGGAGAGATCACTCTACTCCGACCGGTTTCCGCCCAATCTCTCTAACCTCTTGCGTGTGCAAGTTGATGGAGAAATTGGTAAATGTTAGATTAGCCTATTCCCTGGACAGCGGAGGCCATCTGTCTTCTGCACAGTGCGGCTTCCGTAAGTTTCACTCCACGTCGGATTCTCTGCTCCGACTGGAAAATGCCGTCTGCGAGGCTTTCCTTTGTAGACAGCACTACGCCACGGTGTTTTTTGATCTGGATAAGGCCTATGATACCGCATGGCGTTACGGTATCATGGAGACTCTCCACACGATGGGGGCGAGGGGACGAATCCCAATGTGTATAGGTGAATTTTTGCGAGATCGTCGATTCCGCGTACGGGTGGGGGGAGCCCTTTCTGCCCCAAAGGAACAGGAAGAGGGTGTCCCGCAGAAAAGTGTCCTCAGTGTCACACTCTTTGCCCTCAGCATCAACGGCATCACCTCGGTGCTGCCAGAAGATGTTCTCGCTACGCTCTAAGTGGACGACCTTTCGATCTCTTTTGGCGTGGCCCAGATGCGTCTCTGGAGCATCGACTCCAACAGGCATTAAACCGCGTCTCTCGCTATGCTGAAGCGCACAGGTTTCGCTGTTTTTGGCCAAGACTAAGGTGGTGCACTTCTGCCGCCATCCACGGCTTCACGCCGACCCAGATTTGTTTCTTAATGGGGTGCGCCTGGATGTGGTTGAGTCGCACCGTTTCCTTGGTCTTGTATTCGACCGACGCCTCACCTGGGAGGCTCATATTCGCGGCCTTAGGGTGTCTTGTACCCGCGCCATGGACATTCTCCGTTCCGTGACGTTCAGCGCTTGGGGCGCTGATAGGGCTACCGCCTTACTTTTTCATCGATCCTTTGTTCGTTCGAAGCTCGACTACGGATGCGAGTTTTATGCATCCGCAGCCGAGCGTTTATTGCGGAAGGTGGATTCAATCCACCACACCGGCCTTCGCCTTGCGACCGGTGCCTTTCGCACTTCCCCCATTGAGAGCCTGTTGGTCGATGCTGGGGAGATGCCACTCGCTCTGCGCCGCGTGCAGTGCATCACTCGCCTGTACGTGCAAGCCCGGCGCCTCCCTCAGTCGCCAACAGCTCTCACTGCATCCGCAGCTGATCTCGATGGTGCCTATGCCGCCGAGAGACGCCAGTGATACCCTACGCCCTTTGGGTTTAGGGCCAGGAAACTCCTTCGAGAGGTAGATATAGCTCTCGGGCCGGTGGCGCCCCTGGTTCTGCCCATGACGCCACCCTGGAGGGTACCACATTTGGCTATTTGTCGCCACGCCTCTGCTCTCAAAGCTTGTACTGCCCTGGGAGTATTGCGTTCGACCTATTTGGAGCACACATCGTGTCACGCTGGTACCGTGCCAGTGTATACGGATGGCTCCAAGTCCCAAGAGGGGGTCGGCTTCCACGCCGTATCCCCTCTGTTTGAAGTCAGCGGGGCTCTACCAGGCGCTGCGTATGTCTTCACGGCCGAGCTGGTGGCAATACACCACTCGGTACGGGAGATTACGCGACGTGCCCGGTTCGGAGACCGGATTGTGATCTATAGCGACTCACAAAGCGCCCTGAGTGCTCTCGGGGCATTGGAATCTCCGCATCCCCTGGTTCGCGAAATCTGTGACGCCACGGTTTTGGCGAGCCGGGCAGATGTCGAGATTATCTTCTGCTGGGTTCCTGGACATGTAGGAATTGCGGGGAATGAGCGCGCCGATGAGGGCGCCAAAGAGTCCGCGAGGACTCTGCGACCGGACCAGCGTTTCGCTCTTCCTCACACCGACTACATGGCAGGAATACGGGCAGCTCTTCGGACTGCTTGGCAAAGAAGATGGGAGACGGTCGAAGGGAACTTAAAGTTGCGTGGTATTGCGCCGCGACTGTTCCCATGGACCTATCCCCCAATGCCGCGGCGGCTTCAGGTTGCTTTCTGTCGTCTCCGAATCGGACACACTCGTGTGACGCATCGCTATCTGATGGAGCGCTCGCCTGCGCCCTATTGCAACGATTGCGTCGTCCCTCGGACTGTTCGGCACATTCTTGTCGAATGTCCCAGTCTGGGTGATCTTCGCGCACGATACCTGTCCCAGTACCGGGATGGGGGCGGGGTTGCTACCGCCTGTCCCTTGTGCTCGGAACAGATTCGTGCACATTGACTTGTGGACTTGTTGACTTCTTGTGGGAGGCCGGCCTTCTCCCTATTATTTAAGCAAGGTTTGTTTGTTTTTTGTTTTGTTTTGTTGTTTTTTTGCATTTATTTATTATTTGTTTTGTTTTTTGTTTGTTTTTTTCCTTTAGTTTCACGCTCCTGCGCCGGGGGGACCTCTCCCCGACGCACCAGCTTGCTTCCTTCCTCCTTTTGGGGTGTTGTTTTTTTTTTCTTTCTTTAATTTTATTTTAAAGTAGCCTAGAACTAGGCCAGTTTTAATACGGCGACTAATGCCCAAGTAGGCAGTCGCCAGATGAGTTCTTAAAAAAAAAAAAAAAAAATGTCGAATGTCCCAGTCTGGATGATCTTTGCGCACGATACCTGTCCCGGTACCGGGATGGGCTGGGTCGCTGCCGCCTGTCCTTTGTACACCGGACGAGTGCGTGCACATTGACTAGTGGATGCTCCCATTGGCGTCATCACATATTATGACATGGCAGGGCATGACGCCTACCGTAGCGTCATTGTATGGAAGGGATTAATGTCATTCATTGAAAAAGACTCATTAACAAGGCATGCAAACAGTTCAGCTCTAGCTTGGAAAAGGTCCTAAAGGCAAATGATGGCCATTTCAAATGGCTTTTCAAGTATATATAACGTTCTATATTTGTTTAAATTCTGAGAGAATCTATTGCTTCGTTTGATACAAGCCTAGATGTCTTTTGTAGGTTACAATTTGTATCGATTTACCTGAAACCCCCTCTATTAATCAGACATTAATACAACCTTTGCCAATATTATGGAAAAAATTGAGTAAACGATCGAAACTCATTCACATAATAATTGAAAACAATATAATAAAAAGTTGATTATATCCCATCTATAATTAGCATTTTACTCGTATATGTTTTCCTTTTGCTTTTCTAACCGCTTTAATGCGTTTTTGCATATTATGCATAAGTGCGTGGGGCATCTTTCTGCCATTCAATGTGTGATACTAACATTTATTCTTATTTATTCAGTGAGTATCTTATTGTTTACTTACAGATGTTGTTTTTTTTGTTAAAAGTGACTCCAAAGAAATAGATTCCTGAAGCTCAAAGAGCTCACATCATTGCATTGTCCATAGAGGGATTATCCCAAGTCAAAATTGCCCCAAAAATTTAAATGCTCGAGAAACGGAGTCTAAACAATCATTAAAAGGTACAATGGGACTAATTCTTTCCAAAATCGTGATTGTCAAAGTCACAAAAGGTGTACAACTCAAAGAGAAGTTAAGTTGCTGAAAAGGACATCTCGGGCCGATAGGGAAATAACCCCTTCTGATGTAGCAGCTGAGTTTCGGGCAGGAAAAAACAGAGATATCAAAACGCACAGTGAGAAGAATATTATTAGAAGCTGGGATCAATGGATAACGCTAGAAAGAAACCGTAGCTGTCTCAGGCCAACAAGAAGAAGCGATTGTCCTCCGCCAAAGAGCATAAAGATTGAACATTGTGGTAACACTTGGGCACAAGAGTGAGGGTGAAAAAATATTCCTCAAAAAGTTAATTAAAAGTCAAAATTCATGGCGAATAGCAGAAGATTGAGCCAAACACCTGTCCTAACTAAGTCTGAAATATGTAAAAACACATAAAAGTAGTTATAAAAGCAAAACGAGGACACATCAAATATTAATTATTGATAGAATATACGAAAAAATGTTTATTTGTATTATGTCAATTATGAAATAAATAAGTTTCAATTATATTCTTCACTTTTTCATACCAACCACCTAATTTTGGCAGAGGCTGTATATAGGTGGCAAGGAGAGAGTGACTAAATTCTTTATTGGAGAATTGTGAGATTATTTATTCTGTGTAGGGAAAGAATTAGCTTTACTTATATTAATTACTGTTTCTTACGATATAACTCTCTTCGTAGTTTTAATTGCCATACATCTTGAGAGAACTATTATTAAAGATTTAAATTGCCCATTTTGTGGCACCATACTTTATGATAGAGACATTTGCTATTGCATTGCATGTGAAAGGGATCATTTCTACTCTTCTTGCCAGCAGTATGCACTCTTAATTAAAATCAGTTATCTTACGACTCTTTCGTTACATAATATCTCAATTTACCTAGGTAAAATTAGTCATTCATGAAACTATTTACTGTTTATAGCAAATACTCGTACATCCCAAAATATTGATTATCGCTCCCCTCCAGAGGTTAAAATATTCAGAAGACTAACATAAATTAAATAACTGACGATATATTAGACATTTCTTTACTTTTTGCTATATCTCAAGCGCTAATTGACATGAAAAAAAGACCGTCATATAAAAGAATTTATGTATGGTTGAATCCTCTCATATAGCTATATATGTGCGTAGAATCCTCGAAATAAAAATAACAAGTTCTCCCGACTTTTGTGTAAAGTTCCATCAATATGAAGGCGAAAGAAGATCAACACAATTTTGCTCTCTTGTGACTTTTTTCGACAGCTGATTCAACCTTTCATTTCAATAATATTATTGGATAATTCTGATGAGTTACCTTATTGCGTTGATATGAAGATATGAGATAAAATTGAAGAACTAGAAGTTCACTAACGCCAAAGTTTATGATTAAATTAGTTTTCAGTTCCTTATTAATACAAGTGAGGCAAATAAATATTAAATTCTCGTTATGAAAACAGTTTAATCATTAATAACATGTAATTTATAATGTATGTATTTTATTCAAAATTTAACTATACGTAGAGCTAAGCGCTTACCAAAAACAGGCAGTCTCAAGCGCTCTTCGAAGATCGCGTTTGTTGGGTATCGTTTATAACACGCTTGATAATTTACATGGTTTTGTGGGTTACAGGACAAGTTAAGTAATTTGTGTGTGTAAAAGTGTTCTGACCTATCGTGATTGGACGAAAGGAAGAAGGTTAAGTGTATAATGCTTGTGAGTTTTATCCATAATTTTCTTGAGTGGTTCATTAAAGATTATATAACTGAAAATTGGTGTTAAGTGAACAATTTTCTTTCAATGTTTATTAGGTTGTAAAATGACTCATTATTTTCGTTACTCTATTTGAAGTTTAGTTGCAAACTGTTTTTTTTTTAGAAATAAGATTAGTAATTTAAAAAAATAATTTAGGACTGTATACGATGATTATACTGGAATAATTGACTTTATTACAAGCTAAGGATTTTTCTCTATTTTGCATGCGTTTCTTACCTATATTTTTTACATTTTTGAATAACTTTAATTTATTTGTATATGTCATTACTATATATATATATATATACATATATATATATATATATATATATATATATATATATATATATATATATATATATATATATATATATATATATTTATGATTTTCAATAAAAAAATAATGGCGAGGAATAGACTTAAATCCAAAATCAAAATATCTTTATTGAGATTGAGTAGTGCAACGTTTCGAACTTATGGTCATCTTGTGGCTCTATAAAACAGATTAAGATATACAAATATACAAAAGAGGTTTAAGTGTTCACCCAAAATTATAAGTATAATAAGAGTGGAGTAAAATACAAAGATTTAAGGAAAGAAGTAAAGTAAAATTGTACAGAAAAAACAACTAAATAACTGGCTAATAAAAGCTTAGAAAACAACAAAACACAAATCAATACAAAACCAAAGGGATCAAATGAGAAACATACTTAGAATCTTTGATATCTAGAGGGAATATGGTGTAGTAGAGAGGTGATTGGAAATATAACACTTTCGCAAGTAGTGGGTGTTTAAAGGATGTTTATTGTAATAGAAGAGGAATCAAAATTAAGTGAGGAAGATAGTGTTTTGATATAAATAGATTCAGAGATACGTAGTGACAGTAGGTTTGAGTTGGAGTCCCAAAATCTCGAAGTCATTCAGAGATAAAATTGTTTGTCATTTAATCGAGTGGTCTTTTATAGAAGAATGTTTATTTTTATTAAGAAGTTTCCCTGTTCTAAGGCTAAGGCCCATGTGAGAGAAAAAACGCGCCTGAAGGGTACGTAGGGTGCTTCCAACATATTTTCCAGAGGTACAGTCCAGACAAGAGTAAAAATAAATTACACCACTACATAAGTCCTTAAGAGTTTGATCTTTATTTTAAAAAAATTCCAATTGTGTGGTTGTTGGAACAAACAACTTTAAATTCAGTTTGCATAAAAAATTTTGTTAATAGTTTAGAGATATCTTTTCTGAATTTTCGATTCAAAAACCCCATCTCAGGAACAACAAAAAATCTAACTTCTCTAGTTGCAATGATTTCAGGAAAGGGAGGGTAATATATGTTATTTAAAAATTGTTTTATTGTCCTTTCAATTGTCCTATCCTAAAACAGAAATTCACACATAATCAGTATTTTGTAAGTTTTGATGTCAAATCACTTTTTAGAAATGTACCTGTCAATCAAACCATTGAAATAATTCTTAACAAATTTTCAATCACCAACATACTTTTCAGCGATTTTCTAGATCTCTTTTCAAACAACTTTTGGAGCTTATATTTAATAAGGCCTATTTCACATAACATCAACAGAAAGATGGGGTAGTGATGGGGTCTCCTATGATCTTGATCTTGAACCTAATTCTCAGGCAGGTGACCGCCAAGCGGCATTCCCCTTGGCCTTTGTATCGGCACTACCTGTCAGGGCAGGGAAACAGTTATTATTATCCTAATGTTACCTGCCTATAAACACATTCTGACTTTCCATATGCTCTCCAGGAAGTCTTTCACTGCTACAATCATTCGTCTATTTGTCTGTTCACAGAGTCCCAACAGGATAAACAGCCATTATCTAGCACTCTTTTCTATCACTTCATTCATTTCACATCCAATTTCATTCAGGATGACCTGCATCATTTCCATTCTCTCACCCCCGTAAGGGGCGCGGCGATTTGCCATCCTGGCCGCCGTGCTGACGGGATCCAGCGCTCCGTCCGGCCCCAGCTTAGCCTCTCTTCCTTCCTTCAGATAGCCCGATTTCTCCCCTACCTTGTCGCTTTTCATACAACCTCTCCCACAACTTTCTCTGGTCAGCCTCTAATTTCAAAGGGTAGAATGCTGACCTTCTTCTCAAGCCAACCACCCCGGATCGGGGCTGAGGGGGGAGGAGACATTGTCCCCTAACCCCTGAGCTCCGGTTCGGGATGGGGGTTTTTTAACAACCTGCTTCATCCCCACCCATACCTTCCTCACATCCCTTTTCCTCTCCTCTTCACAACCTATATTTTTTACGCCGTGTCCAAGGTGGAGCCGCCATGCCGATGGACTGCCAGGCCACCAGGCGGGAGGGGTGGTCCCGAATGGCGGCGCCTGGCTCTGCCGGGCTTGTAAGCACCTCTCGCAGTGCGGGCTACTGCGAGGGGTGATGAGCTATTGCGTCCCGTGGAAAAAATAGGGTCACCATGCCCATAGATGAACAACAAAAAAAAAAAACCCAAACCCCTTTAACTCCCCCTTGCTCATCGACGGAGCCGCCCTTGGGCAGCTCCACCGAAAAAATGGAGGTCCCCCCCCCTGTGCTTGCACAGGGGACCCTCCATATTTCTCTAACCGGAGAGGAGGCTTACTCCTCTCCTTCGCCTACGGGTGCAGGGGACTCCCCCTCACCCCCTTCTCTGGAGGTGCTTTCGGGCACCTCCCTTTTCCCAGCGGCAGTCCCATCTTTTCTTTTCAAGGGGACTGCCAAGAAAGCCAGCAGGCAGCCATTAGCCAGCCGCTTCCCATCAAAGCGGCTCGGTAGGGCAAACCCCCTTAGGGGGGAGAGGAAAGCCAGGCCCCTTCGGTCGCTTCCCTCAAAAGACCTGCTGACAAGAATTTTAAACCTTGCCGGGGTCAAGGCCTGTGCCTCCCCATACAAGACTGGCGACACTGCCAAGGGGACCTGCGATGTCCTGGGAGGGGATGGCCAATTGGAGGCCCCTCCTGTGAAAGACATGGTCCTTGAGGAGACCAAGCCCCAGACGGTAGGGCCTTCCATGGGGGGGAATTCGGGCTCGGCGCCAAGCACCGAACCCGAATCCGCCCCTATGCAAGGTCCTCCTCAAATGGCTGAGGGCTCCGAGGCAGTAGAAGGAGGGGAGGGATCTCCTCCGACAGGTGCCCCTACGACAACCAGGACCTTCTCCATTTCGGAGAGGGACCTGGCTGAGGCTGGTCCATCTGGCCTTGGGACTTCTGCCGGCGGAGGTGAAAAGCGGGTTCATTCCCCGCCCTCCTCTCCGAAAAAGAAAAAGACTAAAAAGACTAAAAAGACCAAAAAGACTCGGGGCTCCTCTCCATCCGCGATGGCTGCGGGGACGGATGGGTCTGCTGCCACTCTGGCAAGCGACCAAGCCAAGATCGGCACATCCGCCCCCTCTGCCCCCCCGGTGGCGGAGCCCCTGACAAAGAAGACTACTACCAAGAGTGCACAGGGCAGAGCCTCGATGACATCGGGGCCCCTGATTCAGAGGTTACCTAGGGTTTTCGAGCCCGCTGGCTTCAAACGCTTCCTCGTAATTCGCTCCACTGATGGCACCATGTTGTCCAAGGGCAACATGATCCATCAGTGGAGAGGATTAGCTAGTGCAATTGGTAGAGAGCCGAAGGTAACCCGTTTCTCGGACGGGAGCCTTCTAGCGAATGCGGCGAATCCCGCCGAGGCGGCCAGGATTAGTGCTCTTCGGACACTTCATGGCACCCCGGTGAGTGTGACGCCGCACTCTACCATGAACTTTGTGAAAGGAGTAGTTTATGCGAGGGAACTCGTTGACTACTCCATTGAAGACATCACCTTAGAGCTGGCCGACCATGGGGCGGTCAAGGTCGAACGTGTGATGAGAAAAAAGGGAGGGGCCTCGAGACCCACCCCTACACTCTTCGTCACGTTCGACTGTGACAAGCTCCATGAGTCGGTGCGTGCCGGTCGTTACCGTTACCGCGTGAAGGCATTCGTGCCACTGCCGCGGCGGTGCTATTACTGTCACCGCTTCGGCCATACGAATCGCTCATGTAGACGTGCAAAGTCGGGGTCACCGGAAGTATGTGTAAATTGCTCCAAGGTCGCACACGATAAGTCCAAATCGTGTGTGACCAAGTGTGTCAATTGCGGGGAGCCGCACCCTGCTTCTTCGAAGCAATGTGGTGCATATCTCCTTAAGAAAGAAATCCTGGCCGTTCAGGCCCAGGATCGACTCTCATTCCGCGAGGCAAAGGACTTGGTCCTGGCGCGCCCGGCTCTGCCTGGGACGTCATATGCCTCAATAGTTAGGAAGGCACCCTCTGCTCCCGGCCCATCCAGGCCAACGAGCACGTTTGTTTCCGCGCCCATTCGGAGCCCTTCTGCGGGCTCTACCCAACCCGGGCGCTCCCCTGGTAAAGCTGGCGGCAAAAAGGGCTCATACCCTGCCCCGGCTAAAACCAGGGCTCCCCCCTCTTCCCCCAGCGTGACCGTTTACCGTAAGGCAAAACGGCCACGCGCCTCCACCGAGTCGTTAGACTCACAGGAGGCAACACCCCTGAAGATGGTCGCTAGGCCATCTTCCAGGGTTCCTAAAGCTGTCCCCCGAAAGGAGGACAGCAACAAAGGAGCTTCGGCTCCTTCGCCCACGTCCCGAGGTGGAGCGAGTGGCTCGGAGACGGTGGTTCCTCGAAAAGAGGGCCCCCCGCCTCCCAAGCCGCAACGCCCGCCTAAGGTTTCGAGGCGGAGGGAGGAAAAGACTCGCATGGCGAGCCCAACCTCCCCCAATAAGTCCTCGAAGGCGACAGCGCCTTCAGCGCTTTGTCCGGCCAACAGCGCCCGGGGTTCTGCCCACGGGAAGCGTACGGCCATTCCCGTGAGGGTCTTCAATTTGAGGAGGGCCCCCGCGTCTCCTCCGAGCTAGGCCTGGAGGGCATATTCCTTCAATGGAATTGCCGTGGACTGCGGGCCAACTGGGAGGAGCTGCGGAGGCTCGTCTCGTCCCGTTCCCCGTTAGCTATTTTTTTGCAGGAGACCATGCTAGGTGCGTGCCCCCTCCCTGCCCTCCCAGGGTATAAGGGTCTTGCGACCCCACCACCTCGGGATGGCCGGGCTGGGGGATGCGCAGTTTACACCCGGCATGATGTCTCCGTTCTTCCTTTCTCTTTAGATACCTCCTTTCAGGCAGTGGCTGTGCAGCTGCACCTGGATAGGAGGTATACTATCATTTCTGCGTACATTCCACCGTCAGCTGACTTCGACGCGGGGGACTTCCGCCGCGTCGTTGCACGGTTGCCGAGGCCCTATCTCTTGCTTGGAGATCTGAACGACAGGCATCCTCTCTGGGGAGATTACTCCATAAATCCCAGGGGACAAGTCCTTGCCGATCTGATCGAAGAGCTTGAGATGGGTGTCCTAAACGTGGATGAGTTTACGCATCACTGTCCGAGAACCGCTTCATTTTCTTGCCTTGACCTATTTTTGTGCTCTTCGGATGCATAGCCTGATTTTGATTGGGGAATGGTCGATGACCTCCATGGTAGTGATCACTTTCCTATTCAAATATCATTTTCAGGGCAACTGCCGCCTGAGAGACCACCTCGGTGGTGCTTGGCGCGGGCGCGGTGGCCTGCATTTCAGGAAATGACTGAATTCTCTATCTCAGTCGAGGAGTTTAGGTCGGTAGATGATGCCGTTGAGTTCTTCTCCGGCAACCTCATCGCCGTGGGCCTGACTACTATTCCTAGGACGTCTGGCCGTTTTGCACGCCGACCACTCCCATGGTGGTCGGCCGAGTGTGAGACGGCTCTCAAACAGAAGCGTTATGCCTACATGCGCTATAAGCGCCGCCCGAACGATTTCACTGTCGCTGAATTTCGTCGGGCTAGGGCTAGGTTCCGGTATATTTCGAAGCACGCCCGCCGCTCTTCTTGGCGGGCATACGTGTCTTCACTTAACGGGAAGACCCCTTTAGCTGAGGTGTGGAAGCGAGTCAAAAGGATTCGGGGCAAGTTCTCGCAGGACCCCCCTCCCGTTCTCCAGGAGAATGGGACCGCAATCTCGGACCCCGCGTCCGTGGCGGAATCCTTAGCGACCGCTTTTTCCGCATTCTCTAGCCGTGTTTTTCTCCGCCAGCATTCAATGCACGTCGTGATGTCGCGGAAGGCCGCCGGCTGGACTTTACCTCCAGAGGCGGAGAACCCTTCAACGACAAGTTTACTGTGAGTGAGTTGCGCTCCGCTCTCGCTTCGTGCGCGGACACCGCCCATGGTCCGGACGATGTCCCGTACGCCATGCTTCGACACCTGGGTGAGCGAGGCATAGCCTTTCTGTTAGATTTGTTCAACAGGATCTGGGTGGAAGGTCTTCTCCCAGACTCCTGGCCAATCGCTACTGTGCTCGCCTTTCGCAAGCCGGGGAGAGATCACTCTACTCCGACCGGTTTCCGCCCAATCTCTCTAACCTCTTGCGTGTGCAAGTTGATGGAGAAATTGGTAAATGTTAGATTAGCCTAATTCCTGGACAGCGGAGGCCATCTGTCTTCTGCACAGTGCGGCTTCCGTAAGTTCCACTCCACGTCGGATGCTCTGCTCCGACTGGAAAATGCCGTCTGCGAGGCTTTCCTTCGTAGACAGCACTACGCCACGGTGTTTTTTGATCTGGAGAAGGCCTATGATACCGCATGGCGATACGGTATCATGGAGACTCTCCACACAATGGGGGCGAGGGGACGCCTCCCAATGTTTATATCTGAATTTTTGCGAGATCGTCGATTCCGCGTACGGGTGGGGGGAGCCCTCTCCGGCCCAAAGGAGCAGGAAGAGGGTGTCCCGCAGGGAAGTGTCCTCAGTGTCACACTCTTTGCCCTCAGCATCAACGGCATCACCTCGGTGCTGCCAGAAGATGTTCTCGCTACGCTCTACGTGGACGACCTTTCGATCTCTTTTGGCGCGGCCCAGATGCCAACTCTGGAGCGTCGACTCCAACAGGCATTGAACCGCGTCTCTCGCTATGCCGAAGCGCACAGGTTTCGGTTTTCTTTGGCCGAGACTAAGGTGGTGCACTTCTGCCGCCACCCACGGCTTCACTCCAAACCAGATTTGTTTCTTAATGGGGTGCGCCTGGATGTGGTTGAGTCGCACCGTTTCCTTGGTCTTGTATTCGACCGACGCCTCACCTGGGAGGCTCACATTCGCAGCCTTAGGGTCTCTTGTACCTGCGCCATGGACATTCTCCGTTCCGTGACGTTCAGCGCTTGGGGCGCTGATAGGGCTACCGCCTTACTTTTTTATCGATCCTTTGTTCGCTCGAAGCTCGACTACGGATGCGAGTTTTATGCATCCGCAGCCGAGCGTTTATTGCGGATGGTGGATTCGATCCACCACACCGGCCTTCGCCTTGCGACCGGTGCCTTCCGCACTTCCCCCATTGAGAGCCTGTTGGTCGATGCTGGGGAGATGCCACTCGCTCTGCGCCGCGTGCAGTGCATCACTCGCCTGTACGCGCGAGCCCGGCGCCTCCCTCAGTCGCCAACAGCTCTCACTGCATCCGCAGCTGATCTCGATGGTGCCTATGCCGCCGAGAGACGCCAGTCATACCCTAAGCCCTTTGGGTTTAGGGCCAGGAAACTCCTTGGAGAGGTAGATATAGCTCTCGGGCCGGTGGCGCCCCTGGTTCTGCCCAGGACGCCACCCTGGAGGGTACCACATTTGGCTATTTGTTGCCAGGCCTCTGCTCCCAAAGCTTGTACTGCGCCGGGAGTATTGCGTTCGACCTTTTTGGAGCACACATCGTATCACGCTGGTACCGTGCCAGTGTATACGGATGGCTCTAAGTCCCAAGAGGGGGTCGGCTTCCACGCCGTATCCCCTCTGTTTGAAGTCAGCGGGGCTCTACCAGGCGCTGCGTCTGTCTTCACGGCCGAGCTGGTGGCAATACACCACTCGGTACGGGAGATTACGCGACGTGCCCGGTTCGGAGACCGGATTGTGATTTATAGCGACTCACAAAGCGCCCTGAGTGCTCTCGGGGCATTGGAATCTCCGCATCCCCTGGTTCGCGAAATCCGTGACGCCACGGTTTTGGCGGCCTGGGCAGATGTCGAGATTATCCTTTGCTGGGTTCCTGGACATGTAGTAATTGCGGGGAATGAGCGCGCCGATGAGGGCGCCAAAGAGTCCGCGAGGACTCTGCGACCGGACCAGCGTTTCGCTCTTCCTCACACTGACTACATGGCAGGAATACGGGCAGCTCTTCGGACTGCTTGGCAAAGAAGATGGGAGACGGTCGAGGGGAACTTAAAGTTGCGTGCCATTGCGCCGCGACTGTTCCCATGAACCTATCCCCCAATGCCGCGGCGGCTTCAGGTTACTTTCTGTCGTCTTCGAATCGGACACACTCGTGTGACGCATCGTTACTTGGTGGAGCGCTCGCATGTGCCCTATTGCAACGACTGCGTCGTCCCCCAGACTGTTCGGCATATTCTTGTCGAATGTCCCAGTCTGGGTGATCTTCGCGCACGATACCTGTCTCGGTACCGGGATGGGCGGGGTCGCTACCGCCTGTCCCTTGTACTCGGGACGAGTGCGTGCACCATGACTGGTGGACTTATTGACTTTTTGGGGGAGGCCGGCCTTCTCCCCTTTATTTAAGGTTCCTTTTTTTTGTTATTGTTTTGTTTTAGGTTGCACTCTCCTGCACCGGGGTGAGGGGGACCTCCCCCCGCTGCCGGAGATTGCTTCGATTGTTAAGTTTTTCCAATTTATATTGATTGTTAAGTTTTCATATTTTAACTTTAAAGTAGCCTAATTCTAGGCTGTCGTGTTTTTCGGCGACTTATGCCCAAGTGGGTAGTTGCCAGATGGGCTCTATAAAAAAAAAAAAAAAAAAAAATCCATTCTCTCACTAACATATTTGTCCCATTCCAACATGATATTCTCTACTGTCTCATCTTCACCCCTGTCACACATCTCACACATTTTACTGCCAGACTCTGACCATCTCTAACTTCTCGCATTCACATATATACTTTGTGTACTGGCACGGAAGAGAAGGTCACCACGCAAGCTTCCATCATACCAACCTTCATACCTTGGCGCCTTTTTCTCCTTATATAGCTCTAGTGTCCTCTTTCTCTCCATCTCATCCATCCACTTTCTTTGAGCTATATCTTTCCCTAATTTGTCTATTTCATTTTTCCACTTCCTCCCATCCCAGTTACGTCCCTCCCCATTCGCATTCAACATTGTCTACTCATATAGACTCAAGTCCGCTACTAGGTCACACATATTCATCATCCTCATGTACCTCTTATTCCAACTGCTACTGTTCTCATTCTACAAATAAACTTTTCGTGGCAATCTTGTATCCTCCATTCGCTCAAAGACGCTTTCAGACACCTTTCTCTAAAAGTACTTCATCCCATGTCGCCTCTGACACTCTCAATCGCTGCATACCTAGGTGCGTTCAGGGCTATTCTTCCTAACGTATTTTGCCCAGTCTCTAGATTGTATATTTCCTTCCCCTTCCAAGCTATTACATCCATATCATACATAATACTTGGCACCGCCACACTCTTCCATACTTCCCTCACCACATCATACTTACTAGCCCTAATCCTAGCTACACTGCCCAATCTACCTACCCACTGGTTGGTCATACTGATCTTCTCATTCTTCATTTTTTCATTACCTTTTGAGCTTACTTACACTCCTAGGTACTTGTATTCTTCAGTCTGCTTGAGAACATTTTCTCCGATTTTCCATGTGGCATATCTGTTATTCTCCGACCTATTTACTGTCAGTACCTGGCTTTTTTCCTTGCTGAAACTAACTCCAAAATCTCTGCCATATCCATTTACAACATCTAGCAACCTTTGTAACTTTTCCGCTGAATCACTAATCACAAAAAACATCATCTGCGTACATCAGCAGGCATATCTTCTCATTCCCAATTCTAACTTCCACATTCAACCTTCTTACTCTAGCATCTAACTCCTCAGTGTACACGCTATGCAATGTGGGGGAGAGGATACATCCTTGCCTAACGCCTCTCACAGTCCTCACCCATCCTGTTTTTATATCGCCTAGTCTATACTTTGCTCTAGTATCTACATACATGCTCTTTATAATGTTAACTATCTTCTGACTAAGTATTACTTCCTCCAACACTCTGCACAAAACCGCTGCTGAATTTTTCATGATTTTTTTAGAACCCTTAATTTTTATCAGTGTGCCGACGAATATAAACCACTTTTTTATCATCGTTTTGTCGATGACTGCTTCGCAGTTTTTAATGAACCTTTACAAGTTTAAAGGTTCCTTGATTTTATTCTTTATACCCGAATATTTCTTTCATTATTGAAACAGAAAATAATAAGAGTATCCCCGTTTTAGACATTTTAATTTCCAAAGAAAATGGCAATATCTTGACCTCCATTTAGAGAAAACAGACTTCTACAGGGTTAGGGATTAACTTTTATAGTTTCTGTGATTTTAAATATAAAATTTCTACCATTAAGACTCTTGTACACAGCGGATTTCACCTTTGCTCATCCTTTCTCTCAATCCACCATGAGTCCCAGAACTTGAAGTCACTCTTGATAAAAAACAGGGAAGGCACCAGAGAGGAGAGAGAGTTACCATTCAATTTCTCTGAAAGAATTTTACAGAAAGCCTTTCCCCAAAAAAATTATATCAAAGACTATCACTTCGGCTTCTGAAAGAAAAGAAGCATGGACATGGCAAACTATGTCATCGGACTAAAGAGTGCTCAAGCAAGATAGGGAAGGTACTTAAGTGAACATTGTATGCCGAGATGTAGCAAAAGCATTTATTAAAGCGTGGTAAAGAGGGATGCAGAATAAAATCATAGAGGTAGAAATAAATGAAAACATGGAACCTTCTGTTACTATGTGACTAGATAACTGCGTACATCACTATAGGGAATACAGACCCAAGAGTATTACTTCTGCAAGGGGTAAGCCTGCTTCGAACACTGTACACGGTGTGCCTCTCAGAATGCACAGCACAAAAACAAACAATCGACTAAATATTCAATTTCAGGATTATATCAGCCAGATAATTCAATTCCCCTACAGTACAGGAACTATGAAAGTTCGTATCACTGCGGAAGAAATAGACTTAACATCTACGATACTCAATTTAATTAAATAACCTATCAGAATAAATTAACAGTGGTTCCGATCCAATAAGAAATACTATCATATATCAGGGTAGATAAATATCGCTATCCCTACGCCACAAGGTGTAATAAACTTGCGATGAGATTACTTAAGACCTGTACAAGAAGCACGTCACATGTCATATAAAGTAATCAGCCAGGCTTTACGTAAGATGTGCGATTTAACGTAAAGTAATAATGGGGCAGATACCTTTTGGCTTGTTATCCTCCGATAGTGGGTTGGAATCTCGTTTGATGAGGACATTTAATGGTGGAAATTTCAATTCTTTTAAAAGAGTATTGATAATATTCGTATTGATATTATGTGTGGGGTCAGTATCTATCCCGTCGAGTTGTATTTCTGAAGAGTCGTAACGGTGTATAATTCTCCATGTGTAAGCGAGTGAAGTATTTTAGGCCATATTCACCTTTGCAGAGGGTTAGTGTTGTTAGACCTGTTAATATGCATAATGAGGAGACAAAAGAACTTTTCAAGTCTAATATTGCTATTCTAATTGCTTGATGGTGGATAGATTTCAATTTATTCGGAAGACAATTTTTGCTGCTACAAAAGAGATTTGTACCATAATTTATTTTGGGAAGGAATAACTAGGATGGATATGTAGGAGTGTTTGTCGCTCCGCCCTTCCCCCATATTATTTAGAGAATCTGATTGGCATATTTGATAAAATGTAAAGAGTTCCCCCGAAGTTCATCACTGTGGTGTCCCCATGTAATTTTTCGGTCGGATATAAGGCCTAAGAATTTGGCTAGGTCAAATGTGATTGGAGATTCTGGGAAACACAATGGGATTGTAGTGCCTCCCTTATTTGAGCGAAGGTTAATGTCTTTTTTCCGTCTAGATGTTTAAACCATGGAATGTCACTATGGGGTATCTTGTTTGAGAGAATAGTTTTATAATAAATTAGAACTGCTCTCGAAATCAATGTCAAAATGAAATTAATATTCTTGCTTTCCCTGTTTTCTTTGAATATTTAAAATTCTGCATTACAAGATCCTTTAAAAGAAGTGCCTAAAGAGTCGCTGTATTGTATTAAGGTTTGTCAGTTATTGGATCTTTTGCAATACTTTGCTTGATGAGATTTGGGGAAGTTATCTTTAGGTGAATTGACGAAAAGATTCTGGTATGACGTTTTTGTAATCCGTTTTTCTTGTGAACTTAGTCTTTTGTATTCAATGTAATAATTGACTGATTTAGAGTTAATGAAGTTTCTTTGAGCTGTTTCTATCTTGCTTAGGCTTTTTACATTTTTTATTTCAATATGCAGTGAAAGAGCGGTACAAACACTTTGTGAAAGACTTGTTCAACCTTTATATATGATTTTCTACCATTAAGTCGGTGTAGTTGTTCTACATAGAGTGAAGACAAAAGGTTACGGTTTCATTATAGAAAGCTTGCTAGTTGGCCCTACTGTAACACCAGTGTCTTTTGGTCGGTGGGCTGGTAAGTGGAAGGTAATTTATGATAATTGAATAATGATCGCTTCCATGAAGGTCCGTCTGGATGTGAGAGACAAGGTCTATGAACTGATTTGGGAAGCAGATTTGGAGGTTTATGCTGGTAAATCGGATACTCTGTTATTATTACTGCGTTGGTTTATTGTTTCACCATTATTTAATATTCCCGAGTTGTGATATATTAGTTAAAGTACTACACGGCCAAAGGCATTATCTTCAGTGACTCTCTTGGCACGATTTCTCGATTTGACGTACACAAGGATAAGGAATGGTTGATGGAACTGTTTAAGTAGATCTTCTATATAGTCATAAGTAAATCTTATGTATGGGGATAGTTATAGCGAACATAATTTGGTTACTTTTTCAACTTGGATATATCCTGCGATTTCATTGAATGGTGTATTTAGTTGAAGGTGAGTCAACATAGTATTTTCATTGACAAATATTGCATAGCCAAGTTTTATATTTTGGGTTCGGAGTGGCAAATAAATTTATTTTAAGAAAGTGTTTAGGGTTCATGAGCATAGTTTCTTTGAGAAAAATTCATGTAGGTTTATATTCTTGGGAATGATAGTGCAGAGATTAATTATAAGTCTTGTGGCCAGGAAAATTTCATTGCAGGAACTGGATAGATATTTTTTTAATTTCTAGACCAATCATAGAAGTTCGGCGTTTAGTTGGGCTGTGCTGTTAATATCTTTTTAGAATGTTTGGTATCTTTAGTTTATAATTGATAGTTTGGGGATTGATGAGGGTTGGTTAATGGTTTTCGAGGTTTCTTTCGCTGTGGCCGTATATGATTTGATGATCTAGAGGCTTTGGATCATTGGCCTTGTAATTTGAAATGTTTTGGTCTGGTGTTTTCTGTCCATCTGTGAATAAGATGACATTTTATGTTTATAAACTCAGGAGATCTTAATTGAAGAGATATGTACTACTGCCGTGGATAAGGGCCTTCTGTTTGCAGTTGTCGAGTTCTTATTTGATTTACTCAATGTGTCCTTTATTAAATCATATTTAGTTGGTGGCTTAGTTACTGGATGTGACAGTTATGATCATGATATTGTTAGATGAAAGAGCGCTGATTATTCTTATTGATCTGTATTTCTGCGATTTTCTCAGCTAGCGTGGAGTTCTGTCTTTCACCAACTGTTTTGAGAGATGTATGACAGTTGTTTGTTTGTTTTAATTGCTCCTTTGGTAAAGGATCCAATTAGTTTACCCTCAAATGTGATAGAATCTTGACTGTAGGCCATGTGTCTACTAGGTAAATTAACACATAGGCTTTAGGTAGGGGATCTTGACGATCGGGATTTGGGAGAATCGTTTCTCACTCTATTCTGTGTATGGGTGCTAGAGTTAAGATAAGTTGCTCTGGTCTTCTGGATTTCAAAATCTGTATCGAGATATCTATGGATCTAGACTTTTGGATTTGCCCTTTCGGTAGGGGATCCAATTAATTCATTCTCAAAAGTAATAGCAATTATACTGGAGGCACTATATCTAAGCGTTGATTTAACATCTGGACATTGTTTGATGAAGAAGACAAAGAATTGGAGATAATTTCCAATGTCTTTTCTGTTAATGGATGCGCGTTATTTCCAATTAGAGCAAGGATTCGATGGTGATGCTTTTAAGTGTTGGTTTCAATAGATTTCGCGATTTTTGAGGGCATTACTCGTATCTGATCTTCAATCCTTTTGCAGGTGGAAGGGACACCTTCAACATCTGTGTAGACTTTCTTGTTTAATTATTTTTCCACTTCCATCATATCTGCTAGGGTTAGACATCAGCGGATTCTTGAGGTTAGCATTCTAATTCTAACTTCTCTGTGAAACAGTGAATACGGGCACGTTTTGCGAAAAGCGTTATTCTTACTATCTGCAGCAATTGCTGCATTTTTAAAGAGGTTGCCACTCTGTACATTTCTCTGTCATGATTGAACATTTAATACAGAGCTGCTGGACTTGGCCGCAATATATGATGTGGTATCTGAATTTAAGCAGAATGTGGATGAGAGGGCGAGTAAATCTGATTGTACTGAGAATAACATGGTGTTTAAAGGTTATTTTAACAATTTTCAGTCAGAATTGGAGGAGGGATGTTAATGATTTTTTGAAAAGATTGAGATATTTTTTGCAATATAAATATTTGATGCATTTGGAAATTACGGTTTCGGAGCTCTTTTGGCCAGGTAGGAAGAACAACAAAAGATCTATATGCAATACTCAATAAAGTAGAGTATAAATACATTGAACGTTTTCAAATTTCACTCAGCATATTAGCAAAAGCAAAAACCTGCTAACAACAAGTATGTATGAGCCCAATAAAAATCCAATTAAGTTTTCTCATATAATATATATCTGCTCTGATGTCAAAATAACCTTAAACATCATTTTTATGGCGGCCTTTCTTGAGTAAACGCCGAAAAATAAATAAGAAGAAATTGGCTACACTTCAATATGTATAACTCAAAGATATTATTCAATAAGTTTTTAGATGAAGATTTCTCCTCAGGCATTAACAAACTCTCTGTACTAAGGACATTTGGATTATCGTGTGTATAATCTACCCCACCTTATTGTTATAGCTTAAATGTTAGAGATATATGTGGATAAATCTGAAAACTTTTGAAGAATCTTTATCATTTAACGTAGCTCAGTCACTGAAATAAGAAGATTCTTTTGTCAGGAATGATAATAATTTAAGTCCAACTTACAGTGCATATTTTATGCCAATTTCTATATCAAACAAGATCAATATCTCTAGCCATTACAGTTAAATATGACAGTTGATTAGGTTTCTGTGAAGAAATTCCATACCAGAAGTTACGGAAAGAAAAGTACTTTTCATTTATTTTACACAAATGACTCAAGAACATGGCACCTCAAATAAAAAAAATAAGGAGAAGTATTTCAATTATTTTTACGTTTATGAAGATTATCTTAAAAATCGAAGATAATACTGATTCGTAATTCTGTAAATTCTGTTAGACCCAGCCACATGCGATCTGGTTACATACCTCTCCAAGACGGTGATTTAAGACACGTTAAAAACATTTATCTATCTATGTATGTACAGTAGCAGATTTAGAGCAAACATACATATGGGCTATTTCTACCAGATTAAAATGGTATTACATCGGTATCAACTAACATTAATGTGGCGACTTGACAAGCATCTATAATATTCTCGTAATTGATTAAATTAAATTACTTTTGGTGTAGCATTGACCTCTGAATCTTCCCGTAGGGATGTGCCTGAAGTTCCTTTGTTTTCGTACAAAAGATTATTTGTCCTCCATTGAATCGTCTTTGTAAACATCTTTTTTAGAAATAAAAAACATAGAGATAAATTGCAAAAGAAAGTTATTGTCATCACAATCTTTGCCATCCAAGGCTTTGTAAGTTGTTTTCAGTATATTCGATATTCTTGGTTTCCCAAGAATAACATTTCATCTCATATTATTGCGCGATAGACGCCAATTGTATCCTGTCGATCCAGGAATGTCATGATTATTAAAAATGTTATAGTGAATGAAATTCCCTTTTAAGTTGGGTTTACATATTTGCGTCAGACAAATCTTGTAAATGAATTGTTCCCTCACAATTTCTATTGTGACTCGGTTTTCATTGATATCACGTACTCATCTGGAAAATTTGAAATATCAGAACGTAGTGAATTGAAATTCTCTAGAGACTTTTCCATATCACGTTCTCTGGCTTTACTTATAAATGGATTTTGGTGTAGCATCATTTTAATTCATTATTTTCTGCAAACTGCTATACGGCAACATGTCTACACTTTTCTTATTTCACATTAAATATTTTGCAAGAAAATCATTTTTAAAATTGTGAGTCACATTTTGAGCAGTGTAGTATAGCAGGTAGGTAGATAATAGGCTCCATTGAAATTTATTTCTAGTTATATATACTCTTATATACATATATTCAGAGAGCAGAGGTGTTGAATGCTGAGAGGCGTATAAGTATATTTAGGATAAATGAGAAGGCTGCATTTAGGAAGTTCATTATGATCTTCTAGGGAACGACGTTGCGGGTACGACCACATTTTCAAGGATATGACATTAGGGATATATACAAATAATTTCAGAATATATTTTATAAATAAATTATATGAGAAATGGGAAGCAACAGAGATGCAATATTCAAATTATAAAAATGCAGGACTTTAACTATTAGGGAATGGGAAATAGGTTTTTGTTTTTCAAATAAAAATTAAGATTAATCAGTTTTCGCTGTCTTCGTTGTAGGGAGATAATGAAAATATTGAAGCAATATGGATTGTGTTTTATGGGAGTGGCTTTGCTGTGTGTTATTCGTAGAGGAATATACCAGTAGTAAAAGTAGAAATGATCTTGTTTCCGAGTTTAAAGTGGAGTTTGTATATCTAATATAAAGGGATTCAAGTGTGCGAAATTGCAGTTCGGTGTTGGCTGTATCTTTAAATGAAAAATTATTTAACTTGCGTTTATGGTATAGATATCTATTTTCGCCGCGTAATAGGAGAGGGAAGAAATCACGAGTGTAAGTTGGGTGCCAGCCTGTTGCTGATGCCAAGATGAGGACAAATATTATATTTATAAATCCCATTATATGATAACGCGAACACACTCCATTCCAACTTTGCTACAACTACAAGTATAAACACCCAAGAATCACACACGTCAAAGCCAGTGCCATAAAAAACAACCCATATTGTTTCAATATTTTCAATATCTCTCTTTTCTACAACGAAGACAACCAAAACTGATTAATCTCAGTTTTAATTTGAAAAACAAAAACCTATTTCCCATTACTAATAGGTAAAAGCCCTGCATTTTTTTTATAATTTAAATATTACAACCTCTGATGCTTCCCATTTCCCATATAATTTAATTATAATTATTTTATAAATATCCTAAAAAATTCTTATGTTTGTATATAATCTTTATGTCATATCCTTGAAAGTTGGTACCAAGAAGTTAAACTATCATAATGAACTTTTAAATGCAGCCTTCTTATTTATCCTAAATATATATATATAATGTACCCAAAGAAAGTAAACTCTTTGGAAAATTCTCGTTTATTGTGGTAGAAAACTTAATAGTTATAAGTAATTCCACGGAATCTTTGCTGAATAATTTTTTTTTAGAAATGAAAGAATTTCAAGGCAAATTTGTAGGGTTAATGTATTGCACTATTAGACAACTGTCTCTTCTTTAAATCCAGCGGCATGCCCTTTTCCTCGAAATGGAATATATATATATATATATATATATATATATATATATATATATATATATATATATATATATATATATATATATATATAATCGAAAATCATCAATCACTTAGGAAAATTGTTTTTGCAATTATTCAGTTCATTATCAAGGAACAGAGTAAGAGTATCTAAAAAGATCGGTATTTTATGTGAGGTGTTATGTGAATTTTCCTTATTAAAACAAAAAAGTCCGTGCGCCGTCCTACCAGAAAACGACATGCCTCTAACTGGATAAGAACTTATACTTCATTATTCAAAGAGTTTCTTAAATCAACTTTTGGGGGGATGAGGATTGTGGCAGAGTCGATGAGTGTTGTGGTTGTGATAGCAATAAGCGCTTGATGAAACAAGTTCGAATCAAATTCGTTCATTAACCTTCATATACCAGTTAAGAAGGGTTTCGCTATTCTATTCGTTTCTTAATCTCCCATTTTATTTCTTAAGCTTTTAATGGTCACGAACTATATTTATCAGCGTTTCAATGGGTTGTTGTGAGATCACTTTTCCTTACCCTGTGCTATTTAAAAGATCCATTGTATATGTGATTTTCCCTTTATATATATTTATTATTTATATGTAAATAAGTATATATATATATTATATATATATATATATATATATATATATATATATATATATATATATATTTATATTTATATATGCAACAAAGGCCTCAAAGCAAAATTAAACAAATATTCCAAATATTTTCCAACATTATTCCCAACATTTCTTCATATTGTACTTAAAATATATGTCGAATTATGTCCAAGTGTAAGGGAATATGCGCACACAGGCTCTAAGGTAGGCCAAGCAAGGCAACAACTGTTATTGTTCTAAAAGTGCGATTTGCCTAGATTGCAGCAGCTGCGTGACCAAGGAATATAATAAACACAATGATAAAAATAGATTTTTAATACACACTAAATAAAAAGCAAAACAATAAATATAGATATATAAATGGGTACATAAATAAGACGGACTTAAGTTCCGAATACTAATTTGATAACCGTGGTTAGGGAATGGTATAATGGGATATTGAGGGTAATAAGTGATTTAGTTCCTTTGAAACTCGAGAGTAAGGTGGAGCAAACTTGGAGGAGGTCTTGCTGACCTTGATTACTCACCGGAGTAGAATAATATTATTCTTGAACTTGTTTTTGCGAGATGCGGGCCTCCTCTCCTCAGGAGGTCACTGAATGAACTTCGAAGGAGGGGGAGGTAAATGACTGCTCCACACTAGGCTTAAGCGAGCTAACGGGCCTTTTGTCCTTAAGGGGTCAACAGAAGAACTTCGGAGGAAGGCTTCTCCAATCCTTGATCCGAAGGCGGATGAGAAAGACTGAGGTTGCCTCACGAGCCTATTCTCCCTGACCCGAAGATACGGGTGTGATGTCCAGCTCGTCCGTGGCTTGCGACCGCCACTTTTAGTTATCGGGGGAGAGCTCGTTGATTTGCACTTCTTTCAGGGAAGTCTGCTCTAACCAAATCTGTCTGTAATCCTGGAGTGGATGCATATATACCCGGAGTTCTCCAAAACAGGGAGAGAGATTGAGACCTTCTCTAATCTATGTTATTGGTAGTGACAAACTGAGCGTCTCCTTGCAATGAAATGTTAAAGGCAGGGATCAGCGGGCCAGATGGGCGACCACTTGCGGGAGCAATAAAAGCGGTTCACGCCGAATCCTATAAAGTAATCTTCTGACCCGATGGGGTGAGGGTGATTTCGCGGAGACCTGGAGGGGAGTAAAAAAAGGGTAAGGTCGCAAGAGGGAGGGGTGGAGAGTAACTGCTTGCTTTCTCTCCCGAATAATATCTCAGGAGGTGGGTAAATAATATTATTCTAAGGGGATACCTCCCCAATCCTCCCTATCCAAAGAAATTTTTACAGCGCAGTACACTTTGGAGCGAAAAAAATGTCTACAATAATTTCATTAAGAAAGGAACTTATAAAGCTATAAATTTATTGTTTACCAACAGAGAAAGAAAACATAACACTAGACGGGATTTAGATATGTGTAACAACAGATAAATTAATCTATACATACGCACATACAACATCAACAAAGCAAAGAAAAAAAGGAAAATAGTATTTACAAAAAAAAATCAAACGCCAATTTTACTATACCCTCAGGTTGTTGGAGGGGTTCTTCTATATGATTCCTACTTAAGCTATCGGCTAGGCAGTTGTCGGTGCCTTTAATATACATCATAAACTTACGAATAGATCAACCACACTATGGCTAACGCTTCAAGCTCTTTGATGGCATACGCCTTTTCACTATAAGACAGCTTCCTGCAAGCGTATCCTACAGGATATCCCACTCCTTGGTCATCTTCTTCGACGAGAGCACAACCTATGCTATTCTGGGATGCATTGGTACGAACACCGAATGTTTTATTAGGATTCGGTTATCTCAAAATAGGGGCAGAGATTAGCTTGTCCTTTAACTGGTGGAAGCGCCATCTTCCGCTGAAGGGTTCCAATTGAATGGATCGGGGGCCGTTTCTTTAAGCATTTCGTTAAGGGGCGTGGTTATAGCAGCAAAATTTGGCCCAAAACTACGATATAATGACACGGAAAATCCTTCCAATAAGGCAAGCAATTGAGCCCTCTCAATAGGGGTGAGATTGGAGTTTACGTTCAAGTCGGAGTGAGGCTCTGCTTGGGGGGAAGGAAGAGACGGCAGGGGATGCTTATCGCCTGCTTCTACGCGCCCCATTTGGATCAGATACACGGGTTCAACGGGATAGATATGTCCCTCGCTTGACGGGGGACGAATTGGGGCTATTAGTCCGATTGAGACCCAGGCGAAGGACTCGGACACTCTGTGGGTCTTTTGAAGGGGATGGGGACTACACGCCCTTTGGAGGTGACCTTAAAGGACTTGCAGACGTCAAAAATTTCTTTGGCCTGCCCTGGCCAAAAGAAAAAATTAAAAACTCGCTGTGCCGTTTTGTTATGGCCGAACTGTCTGGCCATTAGGCCATCTTGAGCCATCTTTAGAACGGATTTGATAGTCGTTCTCGACACACACAACGCGTTGGTCGGTGGGCACTCCGACTCAGCAGAAGAACGATATAATAACTCATCCTTCACGGTGTATTCGATCTTCCGATCGCCTCGCACCCTTTCGGTCTACTTCTTCCTCTCTTTTTCCCACAGGGGTTGTAATGGGGGGCAATTCTTCGACGCCTTATCACATTGAACATTGGTGGTGAGGTCGAATTCTGGGGACGATAGGGATACCGGAAGCGATTCATCCTTCTCAGACTGAATTCTGGTAACGACCGGCTGAGAAATTGTTTTTTTTTGAGAGCTGCGCGCTCTGTCCAATGAGGACGGAGCTGAATTTCATCAGAACCGCGACTACGTCGGGCCATTCGATGAAGTACTGGCGCTCAATATGGCACCGTACCAGTGGGAACCTGGTAGCACGACCTAAGAAATCGTGCACCAACGCAAAGCTGTTATGCTGGGGACTTACGGGGGCTAGTAGTTTGTCTAAAACTACTATAAAGGTGGAACCTCTAGCTCTAACGACGATTGACACTCGGTAACCATTTACTGAGCCATTTTCAAACTAGAGCCAACCTGGAGAACTCTTGTTCAACTGGAAATTAACCTGTTGATCCGGGGGAGAGGGAGCATGATCCGTTAGTTATGCGGCTGGCAGATTAGGCGAGAGGGCAACATAGATTTGGTGGACCTGCTGAATCAACGAGGTCCTAGGCTGAGAATTTTGGGGGCAATTGTAACTTAGGTGCCCAGGGGTGCCACACGTAAAGCATACAATTGGTTTACGGGGGTAATTACTAGGCGTGGAGGGGAGTAACGGGAGCTACACGTCCTTTTTCTCTTGGCGAATAAGGCCTGTACTTGTTCGGCGCCTTCACCTTTGCGAAGCCGTTATTGCCCTGGGATGGGCTTCGGTTAAATCCAAACATGTGTTTGGAGGAGGGGGGATGGTTCTTCTTGACCTCCTTGGATAGAGGTCGTGACTGGAAGCGTAAAGGTCGGCTTCTTCCAAAAGCTCCTTAAAAGTGGACGCTCTTCTGCCCGCTATGAAGGTTCTTAGTTCGCGAGGGAGGGTCGACATCAGTTGATCCCTTATAATGAAGTCAATTGCGACTTATAATCATTTGATACTTTGGCGAAATCAATTTAGAATTGGAAATTACGCCGAAGCGCGAATCCAAATTGCCTGTAGGTTGGCCCTGGCTGTATTCGCGCGGAGCGGAAGATAACCCTATAAAGTTCTAAATTTATGTTAACAGCAGAAAGAAGTTCTGCGTTTAGGGTTGAATAATCAAGGGTGGCCTCGGAAGGGAGCTAAATGAATATGTCGCGAAGACGAGAATTTAATAGATGAAGTTCCTGGGCAACGCCAATTGTTGACTTCAAAAATATTCTCGGAGTGCGTTAAATACGAGCAAATTCTTCTCCATACTTGCATGCACGGAGTTTTAATGAGGGAAATTGAGCCTGTTCAATTCGAAATCCTACGGAATTTATCTCGACTTAGTGACGGCTTATCTCTCTCTCATGCTGCCTAATTCTTTCATTAAACCCATATTTAGGCAAAAAGGCCCTTTGTACTGTCCGTGAACACTTCAAACTACCATAAGAGAATCGATTGATATATTCCTATTTTAGGGTTTCAGCACGATATATAAAGCAATTCTTCTTTATTCCAGTCCTTAGGGAATTTGTTTTGGGTGGTATTATATGCAGAATCTTATACTTATCTCTTTAACTTTAGAAGCAGGCAATTTCTTTACTCTGCACGGTTATGCCTTTCTTATGATTTTTCTTGTCCTTCATTATGGATTATTTCCACATTTTCTGCCATTTGCTCCTGTTGTCTATTTAAGTGCTCCTTTTTTAAGTTTTGTAGGTTATCATCTGGGAGACTCTACCCTAGTGGGTCGATTTATGAGGGGTTATGTCATTACCTCCTTAAAATAACTTTTTGGATTGATAGTATTTACTGCACGGACATAAGAAAAACATTATTTCCATGTTTAAACCTACAACTGATGTAACACGATATTCCGTACTCTTCCTCGATTTCATTGGATAGAAGAAATGAAAAGCAAATATAAACCGCTAACCGGAATGTAATATCGAAAAGAGAAAGATCTATTAGGCTCAAGAGGGGGAAATAAGGAACAAGGCATCTTATACAAGAGCAACAAGATCATATATTGTATTGCATAATAGAAAAAATAAATCAATATAGAGAAAAGACTTCAATGAAACTGAGGACCAATAAGCAAAATCAAAAGCAACACCGAGGCCATAAAATAGCAGTAAAACCGAATGGGTTAGGGGGGTGATGGGTTGAATTCAAGAAGATAAGGCCACTGGAGAACTATTTTGCGCTCAGTGTATTTATATCTTCTCTTTATCTCCAAAAAAGAACAAACAAATCAATCCAGAGATAGACGAAATAGTCCACTTTAATTAAAAAATAACAATACCAGCAGTCTCACAAAATAGGGTATAAATTCTAGGTAATGAGGCCAAAATATCAAGATAAAAATTAGAAGTAATTTATTCATTCAAGCCAAAGTTTCCTGGCCCAACATAATAGCTATAAATAAATCTTACCCTAGCAACAAACAACATCTTAGAAACATAACAGAACATTTAAATGCTCAGCTAAACAAACATCGGTTACTTCCCAGAGAGCTATAAACTACCACAAATGATTATCGTTCGTAAAATTGCTAAACCACCTAGTAACCTCAACAGTTACAGAACTATATCCCTATTAAAATTTTTATGTAAAATATTCGAAAAAATACAATAGAAGACTGATATTATTTCTCGAGATAAATAATATATATCTAATGATTGCCATTTTGGATTCAGAAAAGGAGAAGACTCCACAATCCCACTTGGCATAAAAACATAATATATCCAAAGAATATTCAGAGAGAAACTACATCAATCCTGTCCTGGGAGATGTAGAAAAAGCTTTTCGAAATGTACGGTTCAGAAAAATGCAATGGAAGTTCTCAAATTTTTAAATAACAGCAACCTAGAAAAAATTCTCTGCGATTACATCACAAGCAGAAAAGCATTCTTGGTGATTACTGACTACAAAGGACCAGAATTCGAACTGGTAGAGGGAATTTTATAAGGGCGCGTCTGCCTCACAATGTACGGAAACGAACAATTTCAAGCTAAAACTAGAGCAGTAAAAATTAGCAACATCAACAGCTTCGAAATGTCTTGGAAGAACAATATGAGATATTTACGATAGTCCCAATTTACAGGATCAAGGTAGTAGATATCGAATTAGAAGACCAGATCTACAGATATCATACGAAAGATAACGGCTTGGGATTAGAAATAATATAGAAAGGCTTTTAAATCCGATAAAAGAAAAAACAATCAAACACCAAACGTAATTTTATATGCAGCTTAAGGGGTTAAACCTGGAAAATAAATAGTAAATATATACGAGTATAACACATCCCGCTCAACAACGAACAAAGCTTTCTAATTAATTACGGAAAAGTGGACAAGAGAGAAAAACATCAGAGAAGTCTTCATCAAGAAGCGAGAGTAGAACGATTCAATATCACAATCAAGAAGAAAGAGGAGAAAATATGGACAAAACTTGGAGTAATTCCTATAATGTATGTCGAGCATGCAACTATCAGAACAGAAAACCCCTTTAACGCTCGATTCGTAGCGACAAGTAAAAATAACCCGAACAATATCCGAAGTTGTCAACGCAAAATGAACGAAACTACCTTAAATTGAAATACTGATAAGTGAACTCAGCCATAGGTCAAATGATGCCAAAGGTAAATATTATCGACTCAAAGTAAACGGAAAATTGATAAAACCAAAGAAAAGTGAAGTGAAAAAACCAAAGTGAAGTGAAAGTAATTGTAACTGCATCATAATTAAATTGAAATACTAAACTTAAATATAAACTAACAAGTGAAAAGTGTAAAACTAAATAATAAATAAAACACCGCAACGAATACAACATAAACTAAACCTACAACAATCTATATAAGTTAAACAACAAGAAATATAACAGCATGAAGCCACAATTGAATAGGTTAAGCTTCTATCCCGTTATTTATATAGAGGTGAGATGTAAAAGTGAAATAAAAGAGTTAAAAGTGGTTGAAGGAGCTAGAGTGGTTCGGAATCAACGAAAACCATTAGGCCCATAAATGAGAATTGTTCTATTCATACCCTCAATCGATTATAAGAAGAAAGTCAACATTGATCAACATTACTCTTCTCTCTCATTTCAAATAGTTTACTTACCCTCTTACTCCTTTCTAACTTCATCGGCTTCTACAATTTCTAAGATATCTCCGTCTACTTGAATCGTTTAGGCAAGGAGAGGTAGTTAGGTAAAGGATCGACCGGATTACCTCCCACTCTATGTAACTCTCTCGGGAGAGGAGGGCGAAGAGCTGCTTATGCCACCAAATGATTATTTTTCCTATATCTCAAGAAAAGGGAAATATCATTAATATCCATTGGGACTAAGTTACTCTGAGTGTAAGAAATATGAATGAAAGAATTACGTGCGATGATAGATGGTAGTTTGGATTTAACCTTATTCAGTAGGTCCCCCATTTCCTCGGCATATCAATTATACCTTTCTTTACATATGATTGCCGATGTTTGCCTATCGTGAATCCTCTTTAAGCTTAGCTATGGGTGTTTTGTTTTAGCCTCTATCCACTATCAAACTCTGCTAAGCTTTGCTCCAGTGTCTCTTAACAACCCACTACCTCATGGACTCACAATGAGCTGTTTGCCAGAGGAGTGAAGAGTTTTTGGAGGACTGATTCGGCGAAAAGCCTCTTTCTCTACTACTCCCGGATTGAGGGAGGGAGACGGCGAGTAGGATGGATTTCAAAGCTTTTCTTCCTTCCCCCCTCACCTTTAAAACCCCTCAAATTTGGGTAGTGGATTGGCGGCATTGGCAATTGGATTAAAAGATCCATTAATCAGATTAGATTGATTCACGATTAGATGGAATTCACTGGATTCAATCAGCTATGGAAGCATTACTTCTGAGCTCCTAATCAGGTCAAATATCATACCGTTTTTGCACCCACATCTTCAGTATAACACATGCCAACAAGAAACTTAGAGATTTCCTTGCTCTTTGGCTTCATGTATTTTTTATGTCGGCTATAATGAGACGGGTGACACAAAGAGATTTCTTTAAATCCGCACTCGCGCAGGGCAGCTTGTGCAACTCTGGCCTTGTGGACTTTGACGACGTTGAAGTCGATCATGGGGCATGAGGTTTCTAGGGACCCAACGAGCAAAGAGCTTTATAATAGCAACATTGTCGTAGATGATTCTGATAACACTTCAATGTGATATTCCAAGTTCTCGCTCCAATTCTTCGACCTTTACCCATCGATTTTCAAGGATCATCCTTCCCACACGGGCCACATTGTCCTCGTTGGTGACGTCTGACGAAAGTTCTGGACGGGGGTCATCTTCAATGGTCTCACGACCATGGCAGAACTCCCTATTCCAGCGAGCAATGGTGGCATAGGAAGGGGTGGTGTCGCTCTACACTGCAACCATGCGTTCATGGATCTCTTTTGCATTCTTGCCTTCACTGGTCAAAATTTAATCACTGCGCGGTGCTCAACCTTCTCCATTGTTGAAAAATTTGTGACTGATGATCTGCGATCAGCTACTGTTTCTTACAAAGACGAGGCAGGAGCGTGCGGCTGCAGCTCCTGACTTGTGATAACTTGTCCTAACACCCACACAAACAGCCATCTGCTTCCTCTGTTTGTGCCCTACCGATTCGCAAAAATTATTGACCGCCCCTCGTATGTTATAATTTCATAACCTTCTCCGAATTGAATGAAACTTACACTACATATGTAGTTTCTCCGGCAGAGTCCTTGTGTATAAATAAAAATAAAAAATAATTTATATTATAGAAAAAATAGGTTATCGGTAGATAAGTTATCCTTTCATGACCTTCTCTGAATTGAATGAAACTTACACTACATATCTAGGTTTTAATATTGAGTCCATAGATTGAAATAGAGAAAAGAAGATAATATATATTATAGGGGAATTAGGATATTGTGAGATATGTTATACTTTCATTAGCCTCTCCATATTTAATGAAACATACACTACATTTGTAATTTTTAACGCTGAGTACCATGCTATAGATAGAAATATGAATATAATTTATATTATAGTGAATATAGGTTATGCTGCGATAAGTTTGACTTTCAGTACTTTTTCTTTATTGGGTATAAAGAGAAATGAGAAAATTATTTGTATCATAGAGAAAAGAGGTTATGGTGAGATTAGTAAAACCTTCATGTCCTTCTCCGAATTGAATGAAACTTACACTACATATGTCGTTTTAACGCTGAGTCCAAAATATAAAGGAAATAGTTTATCGTGAGATAAGTTATACTTTCATTACCTTCTCCGAATTGAATGAAACTTAAATTACATATTTAGTATTGAACGCTGGATCCATGGGTATAGATAGAAATAAGAAAATAATTTATATTATAGAGAAAATAGGTTATGCTGAGATAAGTTATAAATTCATGACCTTGTCCATATTAAGTGAACCGTACACTACATATGTAGTTTTAACGGTGGGTCCATGGGTATATCTAGAAATGAGAAAATAATTTATATTATAAGGAAAATAGGTTAGCGTATATGATTTATACTTTCATGACCTTCTCTGAATTGAATGAAAATTACACTACATATGTACCTTTTAAAATAGAAATTAGAATATAAGATAAATTATAGTAAAAAGAGAATATGGTGAGATAAGTTATACTTACATGACCCTCTCCGAATTGAATCAAACTAACACAACATATGTAGATTTGACGGGTATAAATAGATATAAGAAAATAATATAAATTGTAAAGAAAATAGGTTTTCGTTAGATCAGTTATACTTTCATGACCTTCTCCCAATTAAATAAATCTAACACAACATATGTAGTTTTTAACGCTGAGTTCATAGGTATAGATAAAAATAAGAAAATAATATAAATTAGAAAGGAAATAAATTATTGTCAAATATGTTAGACTTTCATGACTTTCTTCGAATTGAATGAAACTTACACTACATATGTTGTTTTTTTCGCTGGGTCCATAGGTATAGATAGAAATAATAAAATATTTTTTTAGGCAGAAAATATGTTTTTGTAAAATATGTTATAGTTTCATGACCTTCTCCGAATTGAAATAAACTTACAGTACATATGTAGTTTCTACCGCTGAGTCCATGGGTATAAAAAGATATAGGAAAATAATATAAATTGTAGAGAAAATAGGTTATGTTTAGATAAGTTAGACTATCCTGAACTTCCCTGAATTGAATAAACTAACAGTACATACATAAGTGGTTTTTAACACTGAGTACATGGATATACATAGAAATATAAAGATAATATAAATTATTTAGAAAGTAGGTTCTAGAGCGATAAGTTATAGTTTAATTACCTTCACTGAATTGCATGAAACTTACACTACATATGTAATTTTTAAAATAGAATTAACAATGAAAAATATAATTTATAGAGAAAATAGGTTATTGTGAAATAAGGTATACTTTCATGACGTTCTCCGATTTGAATGAAACTTACAGTACATATGTATTTTTTAACGCTGAGTCTATTGGTATAGATTAAAATATGAATATAATTCATATTATATAGGTTATGCTTCGATAAGTTATATTTTTAAGACTTTCTTCAAATTTTAGGAAACTTAAACTATGTATGTAGTTTTTATCGCTGGGTCCATGGTTATAGATAGAAATGAGAAAATAATTTATTTTAGACAGATAATAGGTTATTGTGACATAAGTTATAGATTCATGACCTTCCGCGAATTAAAATAAACTTGTGCTACTTATGTAGTTTCTTAAACTGAGCCTATGGGTATAAATATATATAAGAAAATAATATAAATTATCGAAACATTAGCTTATTGTGAGATAAGTTCTACTTTTCTAACTTTCTACGAATTGAATGAAACTACCAGTAGATATATAGTATTTAACGCTGAATCCAAAGGTATAGATGGAAATGAGAGAATAACTTATATTAAAGAGAAAATAGGTTATGGCTAGATAAGTTATACTTTCATGACCTTCTCCGAATTGAATGAAACTTTCAAAACTTATATAGCTTTTAACTTGAGTCCATAGATATAGATCGAAATAAGATGATAATATCAATTATAGAGAAAATACGTTATTGTGAGATAGGTTATATTTTAATGACCTTCTCCAAATTGAATGAAACTAACACAACCTACAAGGAGCTCTCAACAAGTTTTGCTAATAGGTAGGGCAAAACAGAGCAAGTGGGATGGCTGTTTGTTGGGTTGTTAGGACAAGTTATCACAAGCAAGACCTGCATCCGCACGCTCCTGCCTCGTTTATTTAAGAAGCAGTAGCTGATCGCAGATCGTCAGTCACCAATTTTTCAACAATAGAAAAGGTTGAGCACCGCAGATTGATCAAATTTTTGACCAAGGAAGGTAAGAATGCAACAGATATCCATGAACGCACAAATTGCAGTGTAGAGCGACACCGCCCCTTCCTAAGCAACAGTTGACCGCTGGAATAAAGAGTTCCGCCATGCTCGTGAGTCCCTTGAAGATGACCCTCGTCCAGAATGCCGGTCAGACGTCACCAACGAAGACATTGTGGCCTGTGTGGAGAAGATGATCCTCGAAAATCGACGGGTGAAGGTCGAAGAAATTAAGCGAGAACTTATAATATCACATGGAAGTGTTATCAACATCATCCCTGAAAATTTGGACATGACTAAGGTCTCTGTCCGTTGGGTCCCTAGAAACCTCATGCCCTATGATCGACTTCAACGTCGTCAAAGTCCAAAAGGCCAGAGTTGTACAAGATGCCCTGTGCGAGTGCAGATTCAGCCAGCTGAAGGCTGCGCTGCGTGGACGCCGGTTTGGGGACGATGAAGATGTCCAGCTCGCCGTCCAGGAGTTGATTGAACAGTAGTCGCAAGATTTCCTGTTGTCAGTAATTCTAAGCCTCAGGGATAGGTGGCGCAAGTGCATTGAAGTCGAGGGCAGTGATATTAAAAAATAATCAACACTTTTCCTCATATCTCTTTTCCTTATATCCGAATTGCAAAACGTATTGACGGCCTCTCGTATGTAGTTTTTAACGCTCAGTTCATACTTATAGATAGAAACAAGGAAATAATTTATATTATGGAGAAAATGGCACATTGTGACATAGGTTATACCCTCATGACCTTCTCCGAATTAAATGAAAATTAGATTACATAAGTACTATTTAACGCTGAGTCCATGAGAAAATAATTTATATTATAGAGAAAATAGGTTATGGTGAGATAAGCTATACTTTCTTGACCTTTTTCGAATCAAATTAAACTTACACTCCACACCTAATTTCTAACTCTCAGCACATGGGTATAAATAGATATTAGAAAATAATATAAATTATAGAGAAATTAGGATTTTGTGAGATTAGTTATACCTTCATTACTTTCACCGAATTGAATGAAACTTACACTATATATGCAGTTTTTAATGCTGAGTCCATTTGTATGGATAGATATAAAAATATAATTTATTTTTTTTTTAGATAGTTTAAGGTGAGATAAGTTATAGCTTTATGACCTTCTCCGGATTGAATGAAACCTACAGTACATATTTATTTTTTAACGTTGAAGAAGATAATATAAATTATAGAAAAAATAGCTTATTGTGAGATAAGTTATACTTTTATGACCTTCTCCGAATTGAATGAAACTTACACTCCATATGCAGTTTATAACGCTGAATCCAGCAGTATAGATTGAAATAAGAAGATAATTAAATTATAAAGAAAATAGGTTATTGTGAGCTAAGTTATTCTTTCCTGATATTCCCTGAATTCAATGAAACTAACAATCTATATGTAGTTATTAACTCTGAGTTCATCGATATAGATTGAAATCAGAAAATAATTTACATTATAGAGAAAATAGCTTTTTCAGGAACGATGAGCTTCGCTATGTATTTCCTGCAATCTCCGATGAATTCTTCATCAGTAAATGGTCTCGAGGATCGAGCAACAATATACGAGGGGCGGTCAATAAGTTTTGCAATTCGGATACGAGATATGAGGAAAAGTGTTTTATTATTTTTCAATATAACTACCCTCGACTTCAATGCAACTTGCGCCACTTGTCCCTGAGGCTTCGAATTCCCGACAACCAGAAATCTCCCGACTGTTGTTCAATCCACTCTTCGACGGCGAGCTGGATATCTTTATCATCCCCAAAACCGCTTCCATGCAGTGCAGCCTTGACCTGGCGGAATAAAAAGTAGGCGTTAGGGGACAGATCTGGACTGCAGGGGGGATGGCTGAGCTCTTTGAATCCACACTCGCGCAGGGCAGCTTGTGCAACTCTGGCCTTGTAGACCTTGACGACGTTGAAGTCGATCATGGGGCGTGAGGTTTCTAGAGACCCAACGGGCACAGACCTTGGTCATAGCCAAATTGTCTTGGATTATGTTGATAACATTTCAATGTGATATTCCAAGTTCTTGCTCGATTTCCTCGATCTTCACCCGTCGATTTTCGAGGATCCTCCTCTCCACACGGGCCACATTGTCCCCGTTGGTCACGTCTGACGGGCGTCCTGGACGGGGCTCATCTTCAAAGGACTCACGACCATGGCGGAATTCCCTCTTCCAGCGAGCAATGGTTGCATAGGAAGGGGCAGTGTCGGTGTACACTGCAACCATGCGTTCCTGGATCTTTTTTGCATTCTTGCCTTCCTTGGTCAAAAATTTGATCAGTGCGCGGTGCTCAACCTTCTCCATTGTTGAAATATTTGTGACTGACGATCTGCGATCAGCTACTGCATCTTAAATAGACGAGGCAGGAGCGTTCGGTTGCCGGTCTTGACTTGTGATAACTCGTCCTAACATCCCCACAAACAGCCATCCCCCTTCCTCTGTTTTGCCCTACCGATTCGAAAAACATATTGACCGCTCCTCGTAGCTTGCACTAAACACCGTGTCTTTGTGTTTAGCAGGTTTGCTGAAGAAGTTTTGCTTAGCAGATAAGGATATCCTGTTTTATTGGAATACTTATCACTGTGCATCGTAACGTAATACCTTTTCACGTTCTAAGTTTTTGATCCAGCAATAGACTTTTGCACACGAAACGCAATGGCTTTCCTTTCAACTCAACAAATAAATATTTTAGGGTCCACTCGTCTTGGAACAGCCAATCATCATTGCGCTTTCTCTTAGTATTCATCTTTGAACACATCAAATTCTGCAAAAAACAAACCAAAAAATAAACCATCATTAAATGCTATGCCCCCAAAAAATTATAGTAAAGTGATAACATTATGAAAATAAAATCATACAGGCTTGCACTGAACCGGACAAAAAATATTAGAATTAATTTTCTAACAAACCGAGAAGCAATATGAGCTAAATATTGCTTTAACTATCTCTAACTTGCTAAATAGAACCTATTTAAATTTCCTCAATAGTACTTGCTTACAAAAAACTAGAAAGCCCTCGGAAAGCACAATTACAGAAAATTGAAATGTTAAGAATAACTAAGTTAAAAGAAAACAATAAGTAGTTAAAACATCGAGCAAGAATCTATGATTTAATCCAGATCATTCCCATAGTCTAATAAATTATTTCTAGTCAGATTTCAGACGTTTCCTTAAAATTTCAACATAATCCTTCAATAACATTTTGAGTTATTTTGCTAAGATTCAGACAGACAAACGCCACCGAAAACATAACCTCTTTGGCGTAGGTAATAATACCTTATACCTCTATGCCTCCAAAGGTTATACCAAAGATTCAATCATTGGAATAACACAATTGGCTCGAATTTCTAACAGCAATCCCGAAATCAGCTTAAGACAGCATCGTATTCGTCAATGTATCAACATTGAAATCACGATCAAAAAATGTAAACAAACAAATTGGTAGTATTGCCAAAATCGCAGTTCAATAAATTTGTTCACGAAAAACAAAAATAGAATGATCTGGGCTTCGCGGGTTACATCCAACCTTCACGCGGGCCTGGAGTTGTGCAGTACTGACATAGAGCATCTGACGAAGGTCCGAAATCATTTTAGGCAAACTGTACATATGAAGAATCAAATTAAAATTAATTACTAAAGTAAATCATATCGCTTTACTTTCTCGAGTAAAATACTTTGAGAATCATCTTGGAGATATAAAGAGTGGAAGAAAGGTTTAGATAAAAAATAACTATTATGTATCTTCGCTTTCTGAATTCATGACCTAAAACGAGCAGTACTGGGTCAACTGCTTAAGGTTGTCTGTCTTTGAAGATGATAACGTTCTTGTTTCCTCTTCTTATTAACAATGAAGCAGGGACACCTGCCTAATGCAATAGAAGAGAGTGCTGAAAGAGTTGCCCTCATCAACAAACGTACTATTCTGACTCTCACATTGTAATCTGGTAGGATGACAAACTCGAAATTAGCAGCAGCTTTACCACCTGCAGCAACTTTCCATAAATCCTCACGCAGATGCACCACGGCAATGGGCCTTTTCTGAGAAAGTTTCTGGGCGCTTGACTTGTACTGCATACTCTAAATTTCTTGTAGATACATGAAATGAGGTCAAAATGGAATAAGGATGCAGAATTTTCTATCCCTATTTATTGAACATTTGATTGCTTGTAAACTTTAAAATACGAGTTTAATATCAAATTCCCTTGCCCAAATAATAGCGCACACTTCTATTTCCCACGATTACTGTAGACAGGCAAGGCTGTTAACAATTTCGCCGTTGTATCTACTTAAGGTGTAGGTGATAAAAATAAATTAATATGATCTAAATATTTTAGTGGGTTCGCCTGCCTGTTCAATAATAAAAGAAATGTATACATGGGTTTGAGACACAAAAACTCACTCGGTCTCTCTCCCTCTTTCTTTCTTTATATATATATATTTATATATATATATATATATATATATATATATATATATATATATATATATATATATATATATATATATATATATTTTATATATATATATATAAGAAAAATTATTGCAGTAACACGAGAAGGTAACACTTAAAATAGGCGTTCTCTCAGATAGGCTATCTGAGAGAACGCCTATTTTAAGTGTTACCTTCTCGTGTATGTGAGAATAGCTCGTTCCGAGGAATTTTGTAATAATATTTGCTACCGTTCAGTTATTGTTAAAGAAACTAACTTGTCTTCTTCGGCAAGTCATTCAAACCCATAATGTTAAACTTAATAAGCTTAATTTGTCTCGTCCAAGCCTACACTCACCTTAGTGGCATTCATAACCTATCCGATTATAAATTATCGCCACGAGAATCTTTTCTCCTCTCACTTGGTCTCTAATTTAAGTTACCCGTTTTTTTTCACAAATTCCCAAACTACTTCCAGTTTTTTGAAAAATTCATTATGATTTACAACCTCTTCCTATACTTGGGAACTACCAAAATCTCAAATCATCCTTTTCCTTACTTACGAATAGATTTTACATAAATTGAAAAATCTTCGATTTAGTTCCCTTTTCATACAAAAAAATGATTTTCAGCTTCTTCGTGACCTCGGAAACAATCCTGATATTTTTTGACCCGCCCTCATGAAGGTAACGCTGTTGTAATTTTCAACAAATTTGATTACATTAACAAAATGAATAACATCCTCTCAGATTCATCTAAATTTAAACTTCTCAGCAAAGATCCCTCGAAACTTTCGTAAATTTTGGATGATAAAGTTAATCGTTTGCTCTCTAAACTTAAAACTCTTAATATCAATGATGAAGGAACTTATAATCAACTTTTCTCCTCTGGCTCGAATCCCGAACTTACGTATGGCCTTCCCAAAATCCACAAGCCTAATGTTCCCCTTCGCCCCATACTAGTGGCATACCCAATGGCAACCTACTTAACCCTTTTACCATAACCCAATACAAAGTTAACAATATTAATTCTCTGTCTGAAGAATTAAAGAACTTGAAACTTCCTGGTCCTCACTTTATGTGTAGCTTTGATGTCGTCTCCCTTTTTACAAATATCCCCGTAAATGAAACTATAGACCTAATCATCCAAAAGGCCTTTCCAGAACCGGATTTGACCTTTTATAAATTCACACCGTCGCTTTTACGGTCTCTTCTTGAACTAACTATTAGAGACAACTGTTTTCTTTTAAACAACTCCATCTATCAACAAGTTGATGGTGTTGGAATGGGTTTCCCCATGGGTCCTCTTCTTGCTGACATATTTATGTTCAACTTTGAAGAAGTTGCTTTGCGAGAATGCCCTCCTGCTTTGAAACCGATATTTTACCGTCGTTTTTTTGACGATACGGTTTCAATATTTATAACAGAACAACAGTCTCTTTCATTCTTGGATTATTTGAATCATAGCCATTCCAATATAAAATTCATAATTGATAAAGAAAAGGATGGAAAATTACCATTTTTAGATTTTCTCATATCCCGCTCCTCGCCCAACTTCACCACTTTCGTCTACCGTAAATCATCCTTTTCTGGTCTCGGCATGAACTTTTACAGTTTTTGTGATATTTCATATAAGATCAACAACATCAAAGCCCTCCCTCACTGTGGCTTTCAGCTTTCATCTGATTATTTTCTTGTTCATTCAGAATTCAGTTTTCTTATGTGTTATTTTCAAAGGAATGCTTTCCAGTCCTCACTTGTACAAAAATGTATCTGTCAATTTTTTGATAAAAATATACCATCCTCCACAACCAATTTCCTCTGTCCCCAAAGATGTCCATACTTACTGTCAACAGTTTTCAAATGATTTGTCACATTTGCAATTAATTAAATAATTTATTACTATTTCTGCTTCATTAAGTCACTAATATCTGTGTCAATCAATAATTGCATCAACTAGTGCTATATTTATCCATATTTAAAGTACCAATAATTGATCCATATCTAAAGTTTCAATAGTTTTCAAACGATTTGTCATAATTTCAATTAACTAAATAATTTATTTCTTAGGTACCGGAAAAATTGTATTTAATTAAATGAGAAATTTTCCATGTCTCATTTTGGGATTTATCCTCAACCTGAAAATAAGCCTTCTTAGAAGCAAACCTATTGAACATATATATATATATATATATATATATATATATATATATATATATATATAAACATCCGCGAATGACATTCTTCTCGCCTCGAAGATCCCATTAAAAAACTTGTAAGAAATATTAAGAAAATACAAGTTAAATTTAATAACGCTGCTACAGCTGTGGACTTCAATAGAACTTGCATACATATATATTTATATATATATATATATATATATATATATATATATATATATATATATTTATATATATATATATATATAGAAAAATTCTAAGACAATTTGGTGCAGTTAATGTATTTGAATAATTAGACAACTGACGCGCTACTTCATGTCAAGCGTGAGACCTTCGTCCTTGAACTGAGAGATGGCACTCGATGATACCTTCTAATCAGTCCCCAAAAGTGATTTCAAAGTTATCATTTTATGCTCGTCTCGTTTACTCTTATTGAAAAGTGTTATTATTATTATATAACACAAAATTGATTTATTTAAAAGATGATTTCAAAATATATAAAACTAGCAAGATTAAATAAACAATCAATCATCATATTAGAATAATAATGATGGAAGAGTAAAAAATTCAAAGTATTCTGGTCATAAAATCTTATAAGGACAAGAGAATTTATTAAAATATAAAAATGAAAAACTGTATTACACAAAAGATGTTAAACATTTAACACTATTGAATTGCGGAATCTTAAAAAAAATCGAAATAGAAGATATTTTATAGCAATTAAAAAATTGACCGCTAAAATTATGGATTTAATGCCTAAATGAGTATTAAAAGGAACAAAGTAAAATTGATTCCTATATCTAAAACGCGAATGAAAAACGAAATCTCGCCCCCCCCTAAAATAAAGTTTGTTCGTTGATTGGTGAATATTCTAACTGAAAACAAAATCTTTTTCAATGCTGTTGGGATGCCTTCAGAATCTCTTCCATCAGTCGGTAAGCTTTGTCATTGACTATAAATAATTATCACTATAGATCAGATCTATATGTTTTGCTCAATTTAAAATCTAAGTGGTCTAGAGATAAAGTTAGTTACGGAAAAATAATATATATGCATTTACTGACTATAGCGTTAAGATGATAAAATATAAAGTGAATGAAATATAAAAATCTCTACCATTTTCTAGCAGCGTGGGCCAGCCTCTCCTTTTTATAATGCTTATAGTAAAACGAGCTGAACTCAACGGTGCTCGGTGAAATTATCCTTGAGGCCAGCTATGTTGATGGATTTTGTTTAAATCTTTAGCGGCTATATGATTGTTCTTGGAGGAACGGACGGGAGTCCTTCTTTCCAGTTCATTCTCTCCTTGTTGGCATGAGTGCAGTGCTTTTCCGTCCTCTTCTCAAACGTGACCGGATCGAATTTGCAATTTGTCTTCAGACACGGCAATCACTGATCTGACTAATGTTCTTAGTATGAGGTGGAAAGGAAATCAAGAAGGAATGATATTTTGTTGGAGTTTTTAAATTATGTTTTTGACCAAACTTATAAAAATATTACGTAGAAGCCGATCTTAAGAGTTTAAATTAACAACGGGTCAGCCTCTGAATCTAATCCCACTACAAAGATTTAGAACTTTCAAGCGAATATGGTTATTTTACGTAAATGGGAGATGCTCAAACGGGAGATTAAATCCAGTCAACCAGAACACAGTAGGGTACAAAGGGTGGGTTTATCCAGATCTTAAGCCAATTGCTCAGTTATGACCGAAAATTTTAAGTTCGGATTTGATCGTATGGTTTCTGAGTGGGGAAAAATTTAAGCAACATAAAAAAAGGGGGTTCAGTAGTGAGAGGGGGAATGCTGATGCTGCTGGAGAGTACTAACTGAGGGTAGGTTTCTGTGACTGGGCCAATGAATGCTTTCAAAGTTAATTTATTTAAAATATTCGAATCGCAATGAATGCTCAGTTTTGCAACCATGAGCAATGGAATTTTGCTAAATGTGTTCCGTTGTTGGAAAGGGCAGAAAATATTTTTACTGATACTCTGGACTTTGCTCGAATATAATTAAAATGCATACATATAAATATATACACGAAGTTATACAAAAAGACGCACATTATATGTACATATATATTCTGCGCTCTTAAATTCATATACGTAATAAATGCCAAATGGGAGTTCATGTCACATATTTTAGAATTTTCTATATTATTGAAATATTAATTTAAAAATTTTAGTCAATAACTGTTTTCTTAATCACTTTTAATTCAGTGCCTAACTAATCACCGTTTGATTTCATTAGTAGTGTTTAACTAATAATGCTTCTTATGTAAATGGAGCACTTTCACACATTGGAATCTGTTAGACAAATCGAAATCACGTCAAAATGTATATATTTTTTATAGTCTTAAATGCAAATATATGCTTTATTTATTGTCGTGGAATGGCCATACTCTCTCTCTCTCTATCTTTCTCTCTTTCTATATATATATATATATATATATATATATATATATATATATATATATATGTAGGTACTTTTAAGCCTTTGAGCCAAAGTTGGTTGAAGACCATTAGTGAATGGGGAAATTGCTATGAGTCCAGTGGGGATGGTTTATTATTAACTTTGCGGGGTCCTTTTTATAACAAATATTTCAGAGTGTAAATTGGCCGAAGATTAGCAGGTAGCTGGTACGCGTTGGGATCGCTCCCAGATTGTATATTTAAATATACACAAATATTGGGTTTAAAGGGAATGGTCGCACAGACGGAATTAAATGGCTACGCGAGATACAGGTGTGTTAATTAAGGGATTAAGGAGGTCGGATTCAGGTCGGTGTTTTAAATGGAAGTTTTAACCAGGGGCGCACACGCAAAGAATGCATCAATTGGGTAACCAGATTTTAGATTAATCGGAAGGCGGCAACGTTTACCCTTGCTTATGTGCTTGTTGCAGGAAAGGGGCCAGTTGGGATACGTTAACTGAGAAGGGGTAAGTCGGGTTACCTCTCGCTTCAGATGAGGGTGCACTAGTAGATGACATTCGGAGATGGAAATCCTCGTCAGACACTCGTCGAATGACTATGGTAGAGTGCACGGATGTCGATTTAGTCTTCTTTGTTAAATCGAAATCACCGATTTCTCTGATCGCGAGGGTAGGCGAGCGTCCTTGAGCTCGTTCGCGGTGATAGGTGGTAAGTCTATTAATGCTCCTTACTAAACTGAGTCCAGGGATTATATAGACGCCCGGTGAGGTGCCTTTTAGATGCCTAGCGGCCGCTTCCACACACATGCGATTTGGGGGAAAAGTAGATGACTCCTTCAGAGGGAGGGGGGGGTGTGGGGTGATAACGTTTGCATGAAATGTTCGACGAATTTCGATCTTATGACGGCAGACAGGAATGTTGGCTGAAAGGCAGCCATGGGAGACGATGAAATCGGTCCCTAAGCAAATACAGCTTGGGTTTGATAACGGCGTAGGCTGCACATTCACCTTGGTTCAGCCGTGCTTTCGAAACTACATTCGGTGATCTCAGGACCACATGGGTAGAGAAGGACTGGTGGTCGCACTTCGAACTTATTCTGCTACATTTATTAATAATTAATGCCAAAATTTGCTACTGATTTATACATATTTAAAATACACGTTAAATTTCACAGATTTATTCAGTTTCAGCATAGCTTGAAATGTCTTAATTATAATTAAAATTATAATAAATAATTATCATATCTGATTTCTACCTTATTTCGAGAAAATAATCTATATATATATGATAGATTCGTTTTATATATTTTCGCAAATGAATTTAAAAATGTGTTTTTAGTATGCAGTTTTATGTGTACTTTTCAGATCGCATGCCCAAGAAATGCCTATTTTTCCCATAATCGACCGAAGTCCATACTAGGAACAATATGCATTTCCAGCGAAAATGAGTTTCAGATCTGAAAACTACACATACAACTGCATCATATAGACACATTATAAATATCATTTAAAAGATCCAGAACAAGACTAGACCTAACCTGGTATTTTAAGACGACAATAGCGCCGATTCGTTTAACTAACCACCGACTTAATTGTGGGGGTTGCACCCCCACACTCCCTGCAACTTAAAAAACACTTGTAATATTCCTAATTAGAAAGTCTACCATCAGATTTGAATGCAAAAACTCAATTGCTAAATGCCGTTAGGTCTATAGTTTGAATCAAAGCTTTGCGCAGAAAACAGATTATAAATAAAACCCCTGCTATTGTTTGAATAACGCCAAAAGCCGCAAGCGCAGATCGCTCCCAGATCTAAACGATCCAGGTCTAGCCGAAATAACAAAAGCTGAATGAACAGGAAAAAAAATAACGGACAAAGATTCAAAACTAGCAAAATAACAACAATTTTGGAAAAGTGGATAAATACGTTAGTATTAAGTTTAGGAAATTAAGAACATCGGTGAGAATCATTTTTAAAATTAAAAACGTTTATCTCTTGAAGAGTATAAAATTGTAAATGTGTTAAAACGAAACTTTACCACATATATTTACTTAGCTGCTTAAATCACAGTAAATACACATTACAAATGTTATGCATTTTTTCGATATTATCAAGTAAATTTAACTTAGCTACATTGGCGGAATTTATTTCTTACCTAATAGTTACCCTTATCTGGAGATAAGTTTAACAAAATCTGTATCTTCGAATTTTCTCTCCGCTTTCCTCGTCAATATTATTTCCAAGGTTGGCATATCGTATAAAGTTTTCCCCTTTATATTTGATACATTTGTTCAATAGACTTTATTCCTTAATCTTATTTCCTCGCTTTCCTTATCTTCTTCCTGTGTAGTAACTTTTGTGGAGTTTGTTTTCAGGAAAACATATCTCAGACAGCTGGGATATGTTTCTCTTTGCCTTGGTCAAAGACAAGTTTGTTTATTTTTGCCAGTGTGCCTGTAAAACATGCCTTTTATAATATCTTTACAAACGTTAATTACGGTTTTATTCTCCATCATTAAAAACAGCGAACGTATATAAGTAAAGGTCTCTAGAAGTTATTTATTTTTAATGATATTTTCATTGTCTTTGCTGAAAGTTCTTTACAGATGCTCCCATAGTAGTTTGTGTTGTTGCTTTCCGATACTTATGCAAATTATCAGCTCTGGTAGTCAATTTATCTCTTACTTTTGCAGCAACGTATACTATTTTTAACTCAAATTCTACGAGGACCGATGTTCTGGTAAAAAGTTCATAAAATATTCTGTTTCTTGATTAAAATACGTCTTTTAAATTCATGGGTACTGTGTGTAGGGGAATCGTCACTCTATCGTGCTCTCTCAGTGAAGACACGGGACGGTAACCGCAAAGACATCCGGGCCCGGCACCGTGAGTTAAACTCATAACCACAGCACCTCGCCACTCGTCTCTATGAACAGTGGAACGGTTTAAAACTGAAAATTCTCCCATAAGAGAGTATATTATATTTTATCTCAAGTAATAAATTGGAGACGCGTTACTCTCAAGCTCGAAAGCCAGCGCGAGCCGAGGTAAGAATTGCTGAGAAAAACCGTTGGAATAAGAACCCTCCTGCGGCCCGTCCACAAGCCCCCTCCCCCCTACCCCTACCTCAGTGGGGTGAGGAGGTATAAATAACAAACAGTTGGGAAAAATGTGGTAGAATACATGAGTCTCCAGACTACGAAGTCCCCGACTATAGAGGCCGGGCTCCCAAAATGGACTGGTAGAATACATGAGTCTCCAGGCTACGAAGTCCCCGGATTGAGACCGGGCTAACAAAACTGGACAGGTAGAATACGTGAGTCGCCAGACTACGAAGTCCCCTGCAAGAGAGGCAGGGCTACCAAGTGTGCTAAGAAGCAGCTCATCCTCGAGCTATCCCTGGTTATCAAACCGAACGTTAAGTTATGTGTTTAAGTTCAACTTACTCTCGTCAGAGAGACTCCTCATATCCTGGTGCATCCTAAATCCCAGGGATATTCCTCGCCCTTGAGGAATTACTAAAAGAAGAGGAAAAAGTCTCCCCCTCGAGCCAGTGACCCGGTGGCCCCCTAAACTCATAAGTTAACTTGGTTGAGAAACCAGGTTCAACTTATTCTCGTCACAGAACCGCCCCTCCCTTCTATCCTGGTGTATTCTTAAACACCGAGATATGCCTTGCCCTTGAGGAAGCCTGGAACTAAGAAGAAGCTCATCCTCGAGCTAGTTTCTGGTTACCAAACCAACCTATAAGTTAACTCGTTCAAGTTATTCGTTCGCAACCTCCATCTGGCCGGTCAGCACGCGTCTTGGAGACAATAACATTTCCGAGGTAAAGAGCTCATTGAGTTCAAGGTCAGACTCAAACCCGTTCCAAGGGGTATCCACAAAGGTAGATGCGGCCAGTAAAGGCCGTTAGCATTTTTTTTTTTAAATTAAAGTGAGTGGTGGGTCAACCATCACTATAATATCAAGTAAGTCAAATTAGAAAGCCTTACGGAGAAATTATTGAAGTCTTTTTTGTATATTTTAAAATTCGTAGTATTTCTGTGGTTCATGTTTTTTTTTGTGTAGTAAATTGTTAAATTTAGATTATAAGTTTATTTGGGGAATTCCTGTGTATTTCCTTATATCCCTACGTGTTGAAGCGGTTCTTCCTTAAAACAACAAAATTAGCACTCTTAGAACAAAGCCTACTTCATCAAAGAAGTATACCACGACAAAAGTGGTGTCAGGTGTGGAGTGATCAAAAAGGGTATTCTACCACACTTTATATACATGGAGTATAACTGTTTTATTTACATGAGTTCCTTTGACTTAATATCTGTGATGGCCTTGTGGTTTTTGCTGGCTATTATATTTTTATGTTGATACTTAGTCTTTATTAAAAATCATATGCATGCATAAATAATTATGATCCAGGTATTGAGTAAAGAATTGAAGTCTTATGCTATATCACAAATTTAATGCTCACAATTAATTAATTAATTAACTCTCTAGTGCATGATTCTCTTTTTAATATCCAGAATTGATTTATTTTTATATATCTTGTTGAATTTTTTCCTAAAAGTGTTTTATACCTAATCTTTAAGGGATCGGTCGGTTACTGACTGAGTAATGGAGTGTTCCTTTAAAAGAGCACCATGGAGGCCAGTTCTGTAGCCAACATTAGGTTATGTATATTTGTGTTTCGTTTTTTATTGTTTTAATGAGGAAAGAGTAACTAAACAAATCATGTGTACTTCGATATGTTTAATGTATGTCCTTGAATGACAAGAAAACAAATACCTCCAGAAATAAAAAAATCTTAAACAAATCTTATTCACATGAAAAATCATATATGCAATTGTTACATTACTTTGCTAAAGCTTAGTTTTTCATCATTTATTTACTCATTTATGCATTCCTATGCAAAGAATTCCTTACTTTCTTGTGTAGTATTGCGACCAACATATGACATGAAGTGCAATAGCACATTTTTTGCACTTCGGTTTTTGCATTTGTTTTGCACACGCCACACCTACGCTGTTTATCACCGATAACAATATAATGTCCAACTGCATCATACTGCAAAAGCACGGAAAGATTTAATGAAATAAATTTATTGGCTTCTCAGTCAGCTTCAAGTGAATGTTCACAATATCTCTCAGAAACTCTAACTCTGTTGTTTTGCTGATCTTTTTGTACCATAACCATCAATTTAAAATTGATGCATTTAGAAAAATATAAGTAGGGAAAAGTACCAGGCACGTTTACAGAACGACACTCTGTACTTGGCCCAAAGTTGATCAAATAAATAAACCCCTCCCATTCAATTATTATAATCTTGAATTATTGTCTGTTGTGGAATGGGTACTACCTTTTTCTTTCATTTTGACCACCTATTGTTTTTTCCTATGCCTAAGGAAGTACTGTAAGTTTTGTGTGTTGCAACTATGACGTCATTGTTGCCATTCCAGTGACAAATAGCTAATGTTTCTTCTTAAATTTTGAATATTTCTGTTCTTCTTCTTTCTTGTTTCCTAATGACAGTAAGGGAAACATCTCTTACTTTGCCTCTGCGTATGGTGCCTGTAAGATTTATATTGGCTTCCTGAATAAATGAAGGAGGAATAGGGTGGTGAATAAATTATATAGCCATTACTGTTCTGCAGGAGCTATTCCTCGTGGCAAACTCTGGACAACTGATTCACCAATTGTTGACTTCTTTTTATACTCAGTATCCTTGCCTTTAAACAGAAAAAAAGCCCTTAACTGAACACAGAAACCAAAATTTGAACCAAAATGTCACAGGCAATCCTTTGATGAACTGAGACAGGTCATGACGTCCAAAATATTGTTCAATTGCCTAATCAACAGCCCATTTCATAGGCAGTGGCTTAGCAAAGTCCATAAATAATTATTCATCGAATTTGCTCAGCCACTGCCAACTTTTTCCTCAAATCTATTAATTGACATCCCAGACGGTGGACAAGGCAAATTTTTGGTATCAGCAGATTTTGACCAGTATATGCTACGATTAGTGACTGTGCTATAACCCGATAAGGGAGATATTCCCAGAACTTGATACAGCGCATTGATAGTGACATGGAGCGCTTTACCAAATTTTAACCAATGATATCCATTTGTTTCTTCCTTTATGATATCCATTATCTTATCATTCCCAAATTTAGTGAAGGTTTCATAAGAATATGAATGTTTATCTACCCACCTATCAGAGAATTACAGGATTGAGTTGACTTTTATGTTCTATCTTTCTTTTTAACATTTTATTCTGGAGGAATACTGCATTTTTCCATTCATATATAGGTTTTGCTTCATTTGGCTTATTCCTCACTGGTTCATTTGTTCTGTTAATTTTCCCCTGAGGTGAAAGCTCTAATACATCATCTTGACAATCTACTTCAGTTGATTAGGATGAACTGGGCTTCACACCTGAATTTCGGTTTGTCAATTCAATGTGAGGTGCCTTAGCTAGCAGGCGGAGTCCAAGAAGTTCACATTTTCTTCTCCGATATCAACCATATCTTTACTTGGATCTTCTGCATCAGATTCATCCTCATAATCAGGGGGCTCAAGTGCTATATCGATGCCCGTAGCCTCATCAGTATCGGGGAGGAAATTGAGGTAAGAAAGAGCATCCTCAACATTCACGAAGCTCCTAAAAAGGAATCAGTTATTAAATATATATGTATACTTTTTTAACTTCTCAACACTTAGTTCAATTTTGATCAGTTTGATAGTTACAGTAATATAACACTTAAAATTATAAAAAATAATATTAGGATACCTGCAGATACTTGACAAATTCATATAAAGCTACAGGTGATAAAAGATTTTTAAAGTTGCGATGGCAATATCAACAGACGTCATGAGTTGCTTCAGAGTAACATCAGTATTCTTACTCACATATTATGAACAATATTAAAGTTTACTATTATTTTATCTCTCCTGGATGATCTTTTGGTATTCTCTTCTACATAATATTACATTCCAATAAAGTTTTGTCTATTTTGAGAAAGATATACATTGCATCTTACCCTCTTTCACTCATTTTTGGAAAACTTGACATCATGTTGTAAGGAAAACAGGAATACTTCTTTTCGTTTTATAAACTGGAGACATATGGCCCGTGTGTTTGAAAACTAAACATCCTCATATTACATTGAAGTACATAAAATATAAATAAGGGGAGACACTTAGATGTACGAATTAATAAAATGTGCCAATTCTATGTTCCTATAAAAGAAAGTTATGTGGTTATCGGTTAAGCCACCCTACTATTTCAAATTTTGGTTAGGTTACACGACCAGATAGTGAAATACACTTAAATATCAATATGAAAATCACTGCTAAGCCCGGGGGAACAAAGGATCAGCCCGATCTGAGAAATTCAGAGGAGGAAGAAGGGTAGTGCAGTATTTAGCCACCAACTTGTGAATTTAAGAACCTAACATAGGTATTTCTGTTAAAAACTAAAGATTCTTATTTTCATATATTTTAATACATCTTTCCTCTCAATCTGAGCTAGAACAAAATATATAACAACTCTACTGTACTCCGATGTTGTGAAACATTGCCGCATGTAACTGGAGTTGATGAAGCAGTATGTCAAGGATTTGAGCACTGACAATAATTGTCAGCGTTTCCCTCTTTGTCGTACGAAAAAATCAAAGCAGGAGTATTTGATGATCCCCAAGTCCGAAAACTGCTGAGTGATTCTAGATTCGTGAACACCATGAATGAAAAAGAGAAGGCAGCCTGGTTCTCATTTTCTGCCGTTGTTCTTAACTTCTTTGGAAAGAAAAAAGCGCATAACTACGAGGATCTGTTAACTAATATGATTTTAGCATATCGTTATCTGCGATGCAACATGAGTGTAAAGCTGCATTTACTAAATAGTCACCTCGATCCATTCTCAGGGAGTCTGGGAGCCATCGTCATCAGGATTTGATGACGATGGAAGAGCGCTCCCAAGGTCACTGGGATAGACACATGATGACAGACTCTTGCTGGATGATTAGAAGAGATCAGCCAGAGAAGACTTACAAGATATAAAGTTACAAACGCAAATATTTGCTCGATTGAAATCAAGAAGAGGTGCTCCATCCTGATGTACAGTCATTAATAAATTAGCATCTATTTGATTACAGTATTTTTAATTCTAATGTGTAATTCAAGTTTCTTCTAATATGCAATTAAATTTTTGCGCATAAAAACCTGCTTTACTATAAATAACACAAAAGGATGATTCAAAATTACTTCAGTGCATGATGATAGGCGTGATAAAATGAAAATTATTGTATAATATTAGTTATTGGTATTACGAAGAATCTCTAGCATTTAGAGAGAATCGGATTTTGGATTTGAATTCAGTATCTCGAATTCGGTAGGAATGTACTTTTGTCACTTAACCAAATACATTGTTCCCTAGTGTAATCAATCTATTTTGCACTTTCACATGTTTCTTCATCATCAATAATATGCATTGTAATACCATAACAATCGAAACTATACAATCAAATTACAATTATCTTTATTTTTCTTTGTACCAAGTTCTTTACAATTATAAAGGTGTTTCTTATCTAAGTTGATGGGCGATATATGTATCACCTGATAGTTTGAATCAACCAACTTCTCATACCTCTAAAATTGCTCAAGCTATCCATATTTTTTTTACTCTTTTGCTCAATTTAATGGTAAATATTTAACTTTATTTACATATATTTTCATACAGCATTAGTTATTTAGCACCATTTTATATCAGACATGAAATAAAGCAGAAAAAAATAAATAATACATTATAATGAGTTAGTACTACAAGTTAGATTAATTTTATGGGCATTTTGTAAAATATCTAAAAAATATTTTAAAATGGCACGGAAGGTTTGATCCCTTTTTGGTATACAGTTGAACCTCTTATCTATGAACTAAAAGGGGGGAGAGGTCCGTTGATATGAACTACCTGTTGTTTTGAAGTGTCATAGGTGGATACAAGGAAAATCACCACTCGGGTCAATAAAATTACATATAATAGACCAAATACACATGACAAACAGCAAAATGTAAATACATAATGCAAAGAAAAACATAAATACATAATATTGTACTATTGTAAATTCTATTTACCTTATGTGTGGAGATGAATCTTTATTTTGCCTTGATCGTATAGTGGGGCTTAGAGTAGCAATTACTGTGAGCCAGAGAAGCTGGTACACTCCACTAAAGCACTGTTCGTTCCTTCTGGAACAGTGCCTCTACTGGTGCTAGATTATGGTGAAAGTGAACGTGAGGTGCCTGGCTGTGGTTCAAAGCCATGGAATTCTTGCTCTGTTTCAGGAGTGGTTCTACATTTAAAAATGTATCCAACTTTAACTATTTGCCTCTCTAAAATTGTTCACGTATCACGAGTTCTATTAATATGCTCAGTTGTCCATAATGAGCCTGAATTTCAGCGTTTGCAGTACCATCACCGTAAGTTATGAGTGTTTCTAGAGCCTGACGCCTCTCACTCATCTTTGGTCTAGCCACCGCTACCTCCTCTGTATCTCTAGTACTCTCTCCCTCCTCTCCTGTAAGAAGAGTTTCAGCGATCTTTTCCAACGAAAAGACTGATAATCAAAGTCAGCATCATTTTCTTCTAGCCAGTCTTCGACATCGTCATTTGTTACATTTCTCTCAACAACACGTAGCACACTGACGAAAATCTTCCGTTTCCAAACTAAGAAGGTTAGCTTGGGGTCTTCGTCAAGCATCAGTTTTTTTCCAGCAGTTATAAATGACACTCTTGAGGTTATAATTTTTAATAATATTTATAGTTCGGAGGCCTCTAGTCTCTTCTTCTATATCTTCTTCTTTCTCGAAAACCACCAAAAGTTTATCAAGATATTTGCGCTGGTAATTTCTTTTACATGAAACAATGACGCCTTGGCCCATCGGTTGTATTAGGGACGTTGTATTAGAGGGGAAGAAATATCACAGGAATTCTGCCATCAGAGCTCTCAGTTTTTCTTCATTAGGGTATGCGGGCGCTGTGTCAAGGAGGGAAAGTGCCTTGACATCCTTAGGTGCGATGTAAAGTACTTTTTCTTGAAAGTTACTTATTTCAGTAATAAAATGCTTAAAGAACCAGTCAGCAACTTCCACTCCAATCACGTCGTGTAAATAAACAAATTGTAGCTGGCGCACTCACGCCACACAGTGGTCAATGACCAAACTACGGATATTCATTTTGTCCGTAGATTCAAATATCCATTAATTCGGGGTCAGTAGATAAGAGGTTCATCAATATTTTGATCACTGAATCCGAATATGCACTTAGTTTTCATGAATTTGGCCTAGTTTTCAAAATATTTTACATCCTTAAATTTTGAGAGTGAAAGATAAAATATATATATATATATATATACATATATATATATATATATATATATATATATATATATATATATAGAGAGAGAGAGAGAGAGAGAGAGAGAGAGAGAGAGAGAGAGAGAGAGAGAGAGAGAGAGAGAGAGAGAGAGAGAGAGAGAGAGCGTGCGGCAAACACACTGTCGATCTCTAAAGTTTTGTAGAGCACGTTCGCACATACTGCGGGGTATGGCGTTAACTTCATCAATAATCCGCTCCCTTAGCTGTGGTAAAGTGTGAGGGCGACGTTTAAACTCCTTTTCTTCCAAATATCCCCAAAGAAAGAAGTCACAAATGCTTAAATCAAGTGACCGCACAAGCCACCTTAAATAACCCCTCAGAGACACCAGAAGTCCGAGAAACTTTCGTCTCAAAACATTGAGTGAATTTCAATCTGTGTGAGCTGTAGCCCCATCCTGCTGGAACCACACGTCCCCCAATCCCTCATCTTCAGCAATCTCCTTCATTCTCGGCTGCAGAAAATTGTGCAACATTGAGAAATAACGTTCTGAATTCATGGTCATTCCTTTCTCCTCAAAAATGTACGGGCGTCTCACGCCCAATTTTTATATGGCTACTGAAATAATGAGGATAGATGTCTACGGAGCAGAACGAAACCACGCGCACCTCCTTCCCGCCTCACTCCCTCAAGCATTGACTCCTCAAAACTGCTCAATCGGTTCTGCCACCCCTATATATATATATATATATATATCCGGAACAGAGATACTTCTAACCAATGATGATCAGTAAAGATGTATCTTTAATGATTAATTTAAAAATATCAACGTTGATAGCAGTGATAGTTTTTAAACATCATTTATCAGGCTCACGAAAGATGAAGTTGCCTTTTTGAAGATATTTTTTGACATTTATTTTTCTTATTAAGCCTATCTGGCAATTGCCTTCGAAAGCATACGTCGCAGTATTTAAGATTTTACACTAACAAAACAAATATAAACAAATACCATACAAAAACCTAAAGAAAAACAAAAACAAGAAACAAAAAGCAAGAAAAAGAAGCAAGTCCTCTCTCGTAGCTAAAACTAACCAGATCAGTTTTCGGCCAAGCTTGACATCAGCCCAATGCATGGAACCACTCTCTTTGCCAGTGATAACATTTGTAGAATCACTTTCAATGGATTGTATGCTTTTTATCAATGCCCTTTTTCTTCATGAATTCTACAAGATTATCAGCAAAAGCATCAGGCGGTTTTTTACTCATTGAGCCTTTCTAATGAGGGATTTAATAAAGTAAGCTTACAACTGTCTCATTGCACACATAAAAATGCTCTTATTTGATAATACTGGGGATCCGCCGATCTGAATTGTGTACTTCAACGTAAACTTAGTTGTATCTTGTCGACCCTAATAGAAAATGCAGTCAATGTCATCCTTCTCATAACTAAAATAGAAGCGGTTGTAATGGCATCTATGTTAAGCAGGCCAACATCATATATGATGCCTCTGTATGTATAGCAATATTCAATATGTCTAATGTGTTTCACTGTGGATTTTAAATGAAAGCTAAAGATGTGCTTCCTATTTTTAATGTCACTTCATAACTTCTATATTTTCCACTTTTAAAATCAGCTATTTTTCCTTCGTTTTCATCAGCAGAGAATTGATTTGATTCATGGCATTTGAACATTGACCTGCTTACTTGTGTGTTTATTTTCAGCTTTCTTCTTCTTTCGCCTTCCTGCCATTTCTGTTTTTTGACCAGTCAGTTGTGCTCCTGTTGGACTGGAAAGCCAATCTGATGTGGTTCAATAGGAATAAACTTTTGTCACTAAGCTTTATTGAAAGCAATTTCCTTCACACGGATTGTCATCTCTATAGGGCATGTGCAATTAAAGTAGGTTTCGTTTTTGAAAACAGGACAGCCATATTCACAGAAAACAACTATTTTGCTTTAGCAACTCAGGATGTCAAAATCTTGTCAAGTTTTTCAGTGAAAGCGTCTTTGACATGTAACTTTCCTCTCCCAAGTAATATGTTTTTATCCTGTTCACAGTTGTTTTGAAAGTTGTTTAATCATATTTTCTTGCGTTCTTTCTTTAATATAAAGATCGCATTGATACACAGTTAATACCCTCTGTTGTATATCAATTCAAGTGTGCCGGCTGCAATGCTTGCTACGTATACCAGATATCCTACATGTTAACAGACGGTCAATAAACATCTTGGATTATCCTATAGAAATCAAAGACCCTTAACTACACCAGAATCATCCAGCATACGAAATCATGCAGAAAATACTGGCCACCTTATTTCATCGGAACATTTTTCCATACTCTCTGGGGCTCCTTCAGTCCATTTATTAAAAAATATTAGAGTCGCTCTATATTAAAAACAACAACAATACTTAACGAGACTAATTCCTGTTTTCCCCTATGTATCTCGTATCTCTACAACCTACCAAGTTAATTTTATGCTCATTTATCATTCACGTTTTCATTCTTGGCAAGAAACAAATATCGGTATGAGGCATTGTGTATATTTTGGGGGAGCATCATTCACATAGTCGTTTCTTTTTAATTTTTTACTTTTTTTCTTAATCTCCTTCTCTAAATTGTGTAGTTTCTTTGACATTAATAGAATCAATGAACATGTTCCGATGTGTGGAACGAAACGACTGGCAGAAATAAATGTCGTATTCCGTCTACTCGTAGGACTTCATTTTCCTGCTATATTAATATATATATATATATATATATATATATATAGGTAATAAATTTTTTGTACCATAGAATTTGTGCCTATGGAGTGTTTGGCCTGATGCTAACTACGGAGTTAGTTATTTATTAATCAAATCTAACATAAGTTAGAGAAGTTTGTTTTAGGTTGGAATAGTTTGGTACCAATCTTTACTTGTCGATTAGAAAACACCCCTTTATGTTGTTTTCCAAGAAAAAATAGTAAGTCTTACCCGAGCTTAAATTAAAAAATATATGTATGTTGAAAGATCCATTGTCTTGAAAAAGCAAGGAACTATTCTTCACAGGGGAAAATTGTAGATGGAATGCAAAAGCTAGTGGAGTGTAATTAGCTGACCCGGGAGTTTTTTTACGAATAGAGCTATTACCCAATGATTTTAGTTGCCGGGGTACGTCTACCAGTCATCGACTCTCGATTAAACAGTTCCCATTAAATTATTAAACCAACAATAAGGCAAAATTTGTATATGATTTTATTTGACAGAACAGATAACTTTGTTTTTAAGATTTATGCCATGCAATTTTAATATTTCCTCTGATTTATGTAGAGAAAAAATCTTCTAAAAATTAATTAATCATTAATTTTTAACTAAGACAATTTAGATGTTTTTCATTTGAAAAATTTCGAGACACTCTGTTATTACATGATAAAATAGCTTTAATTCCAAATGCTCTATTAATGATAAGCTTATTATAAGCTTAATGCCACATATTTGTTTATATCCAATTTGTGAAGACTTAAGTTCTCAAAAGCTTCGATCACTATCACGTGTCATATATGATTAGCTAGTAAAAGAATTTTTGAAATCCTCTCCGTCGTATATAACATGTTATTATGTACTTTTCCACCAAAATACCTGTTGGAGAGAATGGCCAGATAGACACCTAAAAACCTTGAAAAATAGGGTTTCTGAAACCATTTTTATGAAATTTGCCTGAAAGTTGAGTGTTGTTCGATCTTCGAGAACAATTATGATAGATTTTTCGTTTCTATTATCCAATATTGTCCATTTTGTCTATTTGTATCCAGGCCTGTTAATAAGATAAAAGTATTAGAGACTTATACATAATCATGTATACATAAATATTATGCAAGATTATATTAAGAAAAAATTTCAAATAAAAATCTATATGAATAATAGTGAAAGTAATTAAATAAAGAAGTTCTTTAAATTATCTAAATAACTGAAGAAACGTAATATATAATCCTAGCATTGTTAACAGTCTAACCAAAAATCAAGAGGAACGCTTAAAACTTGCTTTTATATTATAATAGAAAATGAAAAATAACATAAAGAATTTGATCGATATAATTCAAAGAACATGAAGTCAGAGCAATTCAAAAGAAATAAACAAGGGAAAAGATAATAAACTTTTTTTCATTCACTTTCCTCGTTCTGACTCGTTTTATTGCAACATTTATCATAGGGTTATTACTAATGTTAATGCATTTCCATAGAAATTGCAAGTTAAGTCGTGTTTTATTAGCATTACGAGTCAATGATACATACATAAACTCTTCTGCTTTGGAATGTAAGAAGATAAAGCAGGATAGCATAATGCCTATGAATCTTATTTCTAATAATAAAACGAACATCTGATAATATATATATATATATATATATATATATATATATATAAATATATATATAATTTAAAAAAAATGTTATTAAAACTGCTGAATTCGGCTTATCCTTAACTAATGACTTAAAACTAGGATCAGTATTTAAATTGAAAATCAACCACCCACCCGTATGCCATCAATAATCATATACGTTTTTCGTTGTTCACGTAGTATGGTATCATATGTGGGGCAACAAGGCATGCCCTTTATTCCTGCTTCATGCAACATATGGGTAGAAGGGAGAGAACTGATCTTTACCTTGGCAACCTGATCCATCCCCAGTTCGAAATCATCTATCACAATGTGGTTCTAAAGATACTCTCGAGAAATATACAATACCTATTTCGCTAAACATACTTCAACCCATTCTAAATAATAACTCGTTATCAGTTCCATTTAATATAGTCACTCATTAACAAACATGTCAATTTGTTAAATTTTACAATGTTTCCCCAAAATAAAATTCCTCGCCAATTATTTTTCTATTTTATATAAGTTCCCTTGTTCGATTTCCTCTCAGTATTTCTAGGGTATTCAATTCTTCTCTAATTTAATATTTATGTTTCCCGCTTTTTGGGGAGTGTGCGTTAAAAACTTTTCATATATGTATATGTTCAATCGGTATTTTTTACTCTTTATTTACGAGAGCACTGATGATAGGATTAGTGATAATCTGGAAACCTTTGTAATAAATGTTAAGAAACGTCTTCGGCTCTGTTCTGGTCATCCTCCTTATATATATATATATATATATATATATATATATATATATATATATATATATATATATATATATATATATATATATATATGTACATTGCTAATGAACTATAATGTCGATATCAATGTGGTTAGTTAAGGGTAATAGAATAAATTTCTTAATACTAGAAGAAACTCTCCTGGATTTCCTCAATTATCTTCAGGAGCGTGACCCACTACAATTCACTTTTCTAAAAAGAAAAATATCAAAAAGATTTTATAAAGGCTGCTCTCTTAATCTTTACCAGAAAAAGATAATTTGGAGAATATTTCTCGGCTCTTAACACCACTATTTTGTAAGATAATGAACTAGAACGTCCATGTCAATGGATGTTCTAGTTCATTAATAAGGTTAATAGTAATGACTCGTAGGTCAGGTAAGATCTTTCGACCTCCGTTTGCTTTCCGTATCTCGGAACGATTAGCGGATAGCACGCAGAGCAACTCTGTAGTTTAGCCTTGCCTCGAATAATGCAATGGAACTTTAAGGTTTCAATAAATCTCTAAGAGTGACTAGTTATACTTACAGAATTAATTCTACTATCTTGAGGGTTCTGTATATCAAACTGGGCGAAACAAAATAAACTTTACTACTGTAGAAACCCCCCAAAAATACTGAACATGAAGGACAAATCCCAAATAAGATAATGGACATGAAAGATAAATCAAAATACACACACTACGCAGTACACTACCGAGAAAAAGGGGATTCCAATTCTGGATAGATCTGTCACCAAAATATCCGGCTGCTTGAGGGGATCATGAGGAGTAGGAGCAATGAGCTTGAGTACTTTCCAACAGCATGGATTGGGTTTGCACTTAAGGCCGATTAGTACTTGGCCTGTTCGAAGTTATGACGAAAAATACAACCTGTATTCCAATAACCGCAGTCAGCCTCTAAAGTAGGGATCGAGAAAGTATTAGACGGGGAGGAAGCTGGGCTCGAGAGATATTTTCTCGTTGTTTTTTCTTCTTATTTTAGGGATCTTGGGGTAATAAGACGCCAAGAGATAGAAGCTTATGCTACATCTCCTCTTAGCACAATAATAGTTTACCATTTATACAGAGCATTTATACTATTTTACTATTTATACAGAGCAGCCGGAAGTGGATTTTGCTTTATATATATAGAGGCACCTGGAGTGAATTGAGATCTTCACTCCATCTCGCGGAACCTCCCGTTGTTGCAATTAGGCTTGCTATAGGGCGTGTTATAAAGCGTAATTTACCTCAAAAAAAGCCGCTCGCGGGTTTTTTCGTTCTACCCACATCTCTCTCTCTCTCTGACATAAGGTTAATAGAAATATATCTTCAATCAAGAATAAAAGTTATAAGAAATGTATTAACAATAATATGCAGCTCATTAGTAAACGTAATGAGCTGCCGTACTCTGATCATTTTAGCTTGGATGGTTTCGATTTTGTTCCCTCTTTACTAAAGTTCCCGTACCCGACCACTTGAATTTCCTTAAGGAACACATCGAAACTGTTGCTCTCCCTATATCCGCTTCTACCCTTATTAAACTCATTACTCTTTGCATCAACAATTGCAAATTTATCTTTAATGGAAAATTTATCTGCAAACATTTGGAATGTCAATGGGAAATTGTTTATCCCCTCTACTCGCCAACCTATACATGGATTTCTTCGAATCTAGAATACTTTCCCGAATTAATAAAACCCCTATAGCTTGGATGCGATATGTTGATGGCATCGTTTGCCTTTGGCCTAATAATTTAGATATTAATACATTTCTTATTAAAATTAAAACCATAGTGCCCTTGATTAACTTTACTTTAGAAGTTAAAATAGTTCGCACATTCCCTTTCCTAGATATTCTAATTGATCGGAAAAACCATTGTTTCAAATATGAAATATATAGAAAACCCACAGCCATTGACTCCTATATACATTTCTATTCTAACCACCATAATAACATCAAACAAAGAGTTTTCTCCTCTATGTTTATGCGTGAGTTAGCCCGTGGATTAGTTCACGGAAATTCATTTCAAAAGTAGTAACGAACGAGGGCAGGAAACTAGCTCACTAAGCCCCCCCAAATTTCATTGACCTGATTATGTTTCAATACACATGTGGCATTCTCAAAGTCAAAGGATTGTAATTTGGACTTGGAAATCAGAGCTCTGTATATACTCGTATAATTATTTATATGGGAACATATATTCGAATATACTTATTTGGATTGGAATTTCTGAAACACAATACAGCTCATTAAAATGAGGGTTGGGACAGTTTCTAATGCTCAATCTATAACGGTCACAGGATTAAGATGTGCAGGGAGGTGTGGAGGTGAGGAAGGGATTGTGAATTATATGTTTTGGGTATATTTAACTTGCGTTGTTTTTTATATATTGCTTCTAATATATGCAAGTAACTGCCGGCTTTTAGGAGTGTGGACTAGAACTTCGGTATTTTCTTCTAGTGACTTACGGTCCAGTTGCCTTCCATGTTATTCCAAGGTGTGTATTTGGGGGGCACCATTTTCTAAATGGTAAATTATTTATCTTGTTTGCTTTTTTAATGTAATTACAATAAAATTTGGCAGCGCTTACGTCTAAAAAAGTAAATTATTCTATAGTGGCTATGATTTAAACGTTAGATTATCCTTAAAAAATTTCCCCAACTGTGATTGGCCAATTTGGAAACCCTTTTGTTCAAATAGAAAAATAAGCAGGGCCTATGTTTTGAACGTTAGTTTGTCCTTAAAATTTTCATAAACTGTGATTAGTCAGTATTTTATCCCTTATATTTAAGTAAAAAAGTATACATAGAGTAGCATTCTGCAAGTCATTCCATTTATGTTCATTCCCTGAAGATGACCGACCATGGTCGAAAGAGGTCTCGGAATGAAATGTCTTTCGCAAATAGATTTTTTCGCCTACAAGAAGGAGACATAAAACTTGTAAGAAAAATAAAGAGAATAAAAGTTAAAATCACTAAAGGCTGCCACTGATGTGGACTTCAACAGTGCATGTATATATATATATATATATATATATATATATATATATATATATATATATATATAATAGGATGAGGCAATTTTCCACTCTTTATGAATCTCTTTGATGGGTAGTGCGGAAAAGGTGCCAACTGGTGAGAAAACATTGTGTTAAAACCATTTTCCTATACGACCCTACTTTTAATCTACGCCTTCGACGTTTAAAATAGAAATATTGGATTAAAAATAGGCTAGATAACGGTAGCACCTCAAATATTTATATTCGATAAAATTAGTTGCGGGTAGTACTCCTAATAATACTGTACAACAAATTTAAGTGTCAAGGAAAAACAGATCTCATGTTTATTTTATCATGCAGTTGAGTGTGTTGAATTAGAATTTCATAACCATAATTTCCCATAAAGTAACATTTTCTTGTCAATTGCCAATTTAATAATTATCCAATTGATACCTATTTCCACGATACCATAAATGTTTTTCGCTATGAAAGTGAGATTAAAAGTGTCCATTTTAATTAATTCTCGAATATTTAATGAATTAGCATGTTTGTTAGCATTTTATAATGTATTAACCTACATTTTAGTATTTACTTCTTTGTTCTAAGACTTCTTATGTGTTCAGGCGTCAGGTTTCAGCATAAGTCAGTCAGCAGAACAGGGCTCCATTTTCTCTTATATCTGTTTTCCATTTATGCTATAGTTTGATGGAACCTCTCTCCATGTTCATCACCTAGATCTCCTACATTTTCTGAGAAGAAAGACAGATGAGAATGAAAAAAGTGTTTCTTCACTGACATATTGCATCCGAAATCGTGGTAGCACTTGATTAGGCTCTTCACTATACGCTCTCACTCTGCCCCTTGGTGCTTTCCCAGAAGTCCTTTCCATATATCTTTAAATACATGCCAGGCGGCCAGCACAGTTTCATTCATTGTCGCCTTAAAATCTTCATTTTTAATGAGTTGACAAGAGTGAAGGCCTAAGAATATGCCTTCTTTAATCTTGGCATTGCCTATTTTAGGGAAGATCGCTTTAATGTACTGGAAACATAGCGTGTTATGTTGCAGAAGTTTGGTAAATTGCCTAATTAGGCCCAGTTTTATTGGCATTGGCGACCAAATGATTTTCTCCTTAACTAGTGGCTCATGAATTACATCATGGCATCCAGGCTTCATAGTTTCCGGAGGTGACTATACTGAGCGTACATAATGTAAAATGTTCTGATTTGGCCCTACTCTTCCATTTGCAAAGAAAGCAGTTAAATCTTGTGTATCCAGTTTGTAGCCCATTGAGTATAGCTTCTAATTTCAAGTCCACACAAATGGGCCACTCATGATCCTTTACTTATGCGGTCTAGAATAAAAGCAAGGTTCTCATATGTCATGACTAAGCATGCAACTAAAAGCGTGGTGTTTCCAATGTCCAGAAAGATCGCTTTTATGGTGTAAGGGAATGAATGTATGAATAACTACTAATTTGGTTCATAGGTAAGCTCGACGGCATTTAATAGGCATTAATATCATTACAATAAGTCAACTTGTTTTCAATATTGAAGAATTGCTATAGAGCGGCAGAACGCTTCCCAAATACTGTAATTCGAGAACGTTCATCAAACTGCTTCCATTGTTGCACAAGTGAGGGCAGGATTTTACTCTGTTGCTTAGTATGTATTAGATCACAGAATTGCTCATTGAGATCTGCCTGGGTAATGAAATGTGGTTTCATGTCAGATTCTAGTTGTGTCATATCTGGTGTATCTTGAGATTCTGATTTGTCTGAGTTGCTGGTGTCATTCATCTCTTGATAGTTCAGAGGGCGGCTGTAGTAAAGGAATAGCACTTGAATGGCGAATTGGGCGAATAGCAGACCGAGGATCTGGATACAGGACAGATTTCTTGCTTTTTATGTTGCAACCTGCAGTGAAATAAAATAAAATCAGACTAAAAATGGATATTACTGACTGTAATGACTTGCAAAAATAGAGAACGTACAATATAGTATGTATTTTGATATTTTTAATTGATAAATCTCTCAAACATATATTAACGGAGCAGCAAATAAATCACATTGAATACCCACCTTTAATATCTGTTAAACAGAAGTAGCAATCTTTTGAATGGTCATTTGGCTCCCTCTAGAACATTGGTATGCAAAACATAAGGGTAGGTGTTTTGGCTTTCACCCGGGCAGAAAGAAAATTTATATACCTGACACAAAATAAGTTGAGTCCGCCGTCTCTTATATTGTCTTAATATAACTGATCCACATATACATATAACAGAAACTTTCTGGGAAACTTTCGAATTCTCTAGGCATTTTAGCTCTGTCTTTTGTAAAGAAAAACACTGTATTATGTGAAAAATAATATAAATAGTAACAACAACAAATATTGAATAAAAAAGTAAAAATAGGAAGCATTTATCGTAAGTTAAAAAATTGTCAAACGTTGCGTAAGAGTTACCACGGATTTGAAGCCATGAGACTAAAAAAGATTTCACTATACTTTCATAAATTTCATAGGTTAAGTTTATGAATACCTAGGAACACCGTATTAAAATTATATCAAAATCCGTTTATAACTTTTAGAGTTGTCTGTTTCGGCCCAATCCTGTTTACATTTGATCTCTATGGAACTATCAGTGTATTTAATGTAAGGCTGATGGTAATTTACGAGAAACTGGAGTGTTGCAGAAAGAGACGGATATTATATTCGTGCTTTAGGCAAAAAAATCCCCGAGGAAAGGTTATTCCCATTTTCGTATTTTTTTCATTGTTGTACAGTGTAATCATTTATCTTTCTATTTTATGTACGCAAATACTTTGAATTGAATAACTATATCTTCAGCTGGTGCAATAAAGGACAATAAAATAAAATATGCCACATTTTCGAATGAATCTGCAAAAATTAGCGAAAATTTATTTTATTTGAGAAATTTGTAAAAATATTCTATGATGTAGATAAGATATGGGAGAAATTTTCATAGCAATAGAACAATTTCTTCAGCTTACGCAAATGACTTATTTTTCTAAGAATATATGATAGTTCACGATACTAAACTAATTTATGATAGGTGATTGATTAAAAATTGGTGAGTTTATAAAGGTGTTGTATCAATTGTCTGCAATTAACAATCACCTGAGTTTAAAATTCAAAATATTATGTGGCTGTGGATGTTTTCCTAATGTTTGTTTAGCTACAGTGTGATTGCGTAACCATGTATGTTTTTGCCAGCATCACCACGCTGCCCGCTCTGGTCTCTATCCCATTCTCAAAGATGTTTCTCCCGTAACGCAGATGGTGCGCATGGCAACTCTTTGGGAGTAGTTGTACGTATGTTAAGCACAATGTCAATAATTTTCGACACAGCGAGCTATTTGAAACCAAATTTTTGGCACTCCTGCAAATCTAAACGAAAGAAATCACCACTTTTGAACATATTTTTAAGAAATATTCTTGAAAAAAAATTCAGTTGAAGAAGGTATCAAATAAAAAAAAACACCTATCGGTGACATTCGCACGAATGTCTGCTGTTGACTTGAAGGAATTTGGAAATCAGAGTCAATTCTAACTCTGCCAACTAACCGCATCAAAGACAGGATGGTCAACAAATTGAATAATGACTGTAAAAACTTTAGCAAATCTTATCACAACATGAAAGATAATCTTAATTACACAAGAACACTTAAGAATTTCAAGGCTAGTTGTAAAGAACTATTCGATATTGCAGCCTGTACATGCCAAAAAATATGTGTACCTATCCAAAAAAACAGTAAGTGCTTACAAAAGAGAAACTATTTCTTAATGATCAGAGAAGTGCAAGAAAAAAAGGCAAATGCAGGAATTGATGCCACTACATCATCAAAACTATCAAAACAATGACGACAAAAGAGATAAGCTGTACTAAGAATACACTTCCAACAGCAAGTGATAATGCTGAACACTGTAAAGAGCAAATGTCATGCAGTTACATGCCACCTGAAACGAGTTCAGTCTCTTCAACAGAATACTCTGACTATGAAACTTAATTTAGTGCTATAAAAAAAGAAAACAGAAAACTGCTCCTCTTTTATCTGTAGCTAAATTATTTGAGAGAACTGGCTTTACGGATCGAACTGCAGCAAGTATTGCTAGTGCAAATTTAAATAATTTTGCCCCCGTAAGGGGCGCGGCGATTTGCCATCATGGCCGCCGTGCTGACAGGATCCAGCGCTCCGTTTGGCCCCATCTTAGCCTCTCTTCCTTCCTTCAGATAGCCCGTATTTCTCCCCTACTTCGTCCCCGTAAGGGGCGCGGCGATTTGCCATCCTGGCCGCCGTGCTGACGGGATCCAGCGCTCCGTCCGGCCCCAGCTTAGCCTCTCTTCCTTCCTTCAGATAGCCCGATTTCTCCCCTACCTTGTCGCTTTTCATACAACCTCTCCCACAACTTTCTCTGGTCAGCCTCTAATTTCAAAGGGTAGAATGCTGACCTTCTTCTCAAGCCAACCACCCCGGATCGGGGCTGAGGGGGGAGGGGACATTGTCCCCTAACCCCTGAGCTCCGGTTCGGGATGGGGGTTTTTTAACAACCTGCTTCATCCCCACCCATACCTTCCTCACATCCCTTTTCCTCTCCTCTTCACAACCTATATTTTTTACGCCGTGTCCAAGGTGGAGCCGCCATGCCGATGGACTGCCAGGCCACCAGGCGGGAGGGGTGGTCCCGAATGGCGGCGCCTGGCTCTGCCGGGCTTGTAAGCACCTCTCGCAGTGCGGGCAACTGCGAGAGGTGATGAGCTATTGCGTCCCGTAATAAAAAGAGGGTCACCATGCCCATGAATGAAAAAAAACACCAAAAAACCCAACCCCCAACTTCCCCAATAAAATCAACGGAGCCGCCCTCGGGCAGCTCCACCGAGAAAATGGAGGTCCCCCCCCTTGTGCTTGCGCAAGGGACCCTCCATAATTCTTTAACCGGAGAGGAGGCTTACTCCTCTCCTACGCCTACGGGTGTAGGGGACTCCCCCTCACCCCCTTCTCTGGAGGTGCTTTCGGGCACCTCCCTTTTCCCAGCGGCAGTCCCATCTTTTCTTTTCAAAGGGACTGCCAAGAAAGCCAGCAGGCAGCCCTTAGCCAGCCGCTTCCCATCAAAGCGGCTCGGTAGGGCAAACCCCCTTAGGGGGGAGAGGGAAGCCAGGCCCCTTCGGTCGCTTCCCTCAAAAGACCTGCTGGCAAGAATTTTAAACCTTGCCGGGGTCAAGGCCTGTGCCTCCCCATACAAGACTGGCGACACTGCCAAGGGGAACTGCGATGTCCTGGGAGGGGATGGCCAATTGGAGGCCCCTCCTGTGATAGACATGGTCCTTGAGGAGACCCAGCCCCAGACGGTAGGGCCTTCCATGGGGGGGAATTCGGGCTCGGCGCCAAGCACCGAACCCGAATCCGCCCCTATGCAAGGTCCTCCTCAAATGGCTGAGGGCTCCGAGGCAGTAGAAGGAGGGGAGGGGTCTCCTCCGACAGGTTCCCCTACGACAACTAGGACCTTCTCCATTTCGGAGAGGGACCTGGCTGAGGCTGGTCCATCTGGCCTGGGGACTTCTGCCGGCGGAAGTGAAAAGCGGGTTCATTCCCCGCCCTCCTCTCCGAAAAAGAAAAAGACTAAAAAGACCAAAAAGACTCGGGGCTCCTCTCCATCCGCGGGGGCTGCGGGGACGGATGGGTCTGCTGCCACTCTGGCAAGCGACCAAGCTAAGATCGGCACATCCGCCCCCTCTGCCCCCCCGGTTGCGGAGCCCCTGACAAAGAAGACTACTACCAAGAGTGCACAGGGCGGAGCCTCGATGACATCGGGGCCTCTGATTCAGAGGTTACCTGGCGTTTTCGAGCCCGCTGGCTTCAAACGCTTCCTCGTTATTCGCTCCACTGATGGCACCATGTTGGCCAAGGGCAACATGATCCATCAGCGGAGAGGATTAGCTAGTGCAATTGGTAGAGAGCCGAAGGTAACCCGTTTCTCGGACGGGAGCCTTCTGGCGAATGCGGCGAATCCCGCCGAGGCGGCCAGGATTAGTGCTCTTCGGACACTTCATGGCACCCCGGTGAGTGTGACGCCGCACTCTACCATGAACTTTGTGAAAGGAGTAGTTTATGCGAGGGAACTCGTTGACTACTCCATTGAAGACATCACCTTAGAGCTGGCCGACCATGGGGCGGTCAAGGTCGAACGTGTGATGAGGAAACAGGGAGGGGCCTCGAGACCCACCCCTACACTCTTCGTCACGTTCGACTGTGACAAGCTCCCTGAGTCGGTGCGTGCCGGTTGGTACCGCTACCGCGTGAAGGCATTCGTGCCACTGCCGCGGCGGTGCTATTACTGTCACCGCTTCGGCCATACGAATCGCTCATGTAGACGTGCAAAGTCGGGGTCACCCGAAGTCTGTGTAAATTGCTCCAAGGTCGCACACGATAAGCCTAAATCGTGTGTGGCCAAGTGTGTCAATTGCGGAGAGCCGCACCCTGCTTCTTCGAAGCAATGTGGTGCATATCTCCTTGAGAAAGAAATCCTGGCCGTTCAGGCCCAGGATCGACTCTCATTCCGCGAGGCAAAGGACTTGGTCCTGGCGCGCCCGGCTCTGCCTGGGACGTCATATGCCTCAATAGTTAGGAAGGCACCCTCTGCTCCCAGCCCATCCAGGCCAACGAGCACGGTTGTTTCCGCGCCCATTCGGAGCCCTTCTGCGGGCTCTACCCAACCCGGGCGCTCCCCTGGTGAAGCTGGCGGCAAAAAGGGCTCATACCCTGCCCCGGCTAAAACCAGGGCTCCCCCCTCTTTCCCCAGCGTGACCGTTTCCCGTAAGGCAAAACGGCCACGCGCCTCCACCGAGTCGTTAGACTCACAGGAGGCAACACCCCTGAAGATGGTCGCTAGGCCATCTTCCGGGGTTCCTAAAGCTGTCCCCCGAAAGGAGGACAGCAACAAAGGAGCTTCGGCTCCTTCGCCCACGTCCCGAGGTGGAGCGAGTGGCTCGGAGACGGTGGTTCCTCGAAAAGAGGGCCCCCCGCCTCCGAAGCCGCAACGCCCGCCTAAGGTTTCGAGGCGGAGGGAGGAAAAGACTCGCATGGCGAGCCCAACCTCCCCCAATAAGTCCTCGAAGGCGACAGCGCCTTCAGCGCTTTGTCCGGCCAACAGCGCCCGGGGTTCTGCCCCCGGGAAGCGTACGGCCATTCCCGTGAGGGTCTTCAATTCGAGGAGGGCCCCCGCGTCTCCTCCGAGCTAGGCCTGGAGGGCATATTCCTTCAATGGAATTGCCGTGAACTCCGGGCCAACTGGGAGGAGCTGCGGAGGCTCGTCTCGTCCCGTTCCCCGTTAGCTATTTTTTTGCAGGAGACCATTCTAGGTGCGTGCCCCCTCCCTGCCCTCCCGGGGTATAAGGGTCTTGCGACCCCACCACCTCGGGATGGCCGGGCTGGGGGATGCGCAGTTTACACCCGGCATGATGTCTCCGTTCTTCTTTCCTCTTTAGATACCTCCTTTCAGGCAGTGGCTGTGCAGCTGCACCTGGATAGGAGGTATACTATCATTTCTGCGTACATTCCACCGTCAGCTGACTTCGACGCGGGGGACTTCCGCCGTGTCGTTGCACGGTTGCCGAGGCCCTATCTCTTGCTTGGAGATCTGAATTCAGGCATCCTCTCTGGGGAGATTACTCCATAAATCCCAGGGGACAAGTCCTTGCCGATCTGATCGAAGAGCTTGAGATGGGTGTCCTAAACGTGGATGAGTTTACGCATCACTGTCCGAGAACCGCTTCATTTTCTTGCCTTGACCTATCTTTGTGCTCTTCGGATGCACAGCCTGATTTTGATTGGGGGGTGGTCGATGACCTCCATGGTAGTGATCACTTTCCCATTCAAATATCATTTTCAGGGCAACTGCCGCCTGAGAGACCACCTCGGTGGTGCTTGGCGCGGGCGCGGTGGCCTGCATTTAAGGAAATGACTGAATTCTCTATCTCAGTCGAGGAGTTTAGGTCGGTAGATGATGCCGTTGAGTTCTTCTCCGGCAACCTCATCGCCGTGGGCCTGACTACTATTCCTAGGACGTCTGGCCGTTTTGCACGCCGACCACTCCCATGGTGGTCGGCCGAGTGGGAGACGGCCCTCAAACAGAAGCGTTATGCCTACATGCGCTATAAGCGCCGCCCGAACGATTTCACTGTCGCTGAATTTCGTCGGGCTAGGGCTAGGTTCCGGTATATTTCGAAGCACGCCCGCCGCTCTTCTTGGCGGGCATACGTGTCTTCACTTAACGGGAAGACCCCTTTAGCTGAGGTGTGGAAGCGAGTCAAAAGGATTCGGGGCAAGTTCTCGCAGGACCCCCCTCCCGTTCTCCAGGAGAATGGGACCGCAATCTCGGACCCCGCGTCCGTGGCGGAATCCTTAGCGACCGCTTTTTCCGCATTCTCTAGCCGTGATGCTGCTCCGCCAGCATTCAATGCACGTCGTGATGTCGCGGAAGGCCGCCGGCTCGACTTTACCTCCAGAGGCGGAGAACCCTTCAACGACAAGTTTACCGTGAGTGAGTTGCGCTCCGCTCTCGCTTCGTGCGCGGACACCGCCCATGGTCCGGACGATGTCCCGTACGCCATGCTTCGACACCTGGGTGAGCGAGGCATGGCCTTTCTGTTAGATTTGTTCAACAGGATCTGGGTAGAAGGTCTTCTCCCAGACTCCTGGCGAATCGCTACTGTGCTCGCCTTTCGCAAGCCGGGGAGAGATCACTCTACTCCGACCGGTTTCCGCCCAATCTCTCTAAACTCTTGCGTGTGCAAGTTGATGGAGAAATTGGTAAATGTTAGATTAGCCTATTTCCTGGACAGCGGAGGCCATCTGTCTTCTGCACAGTGCGGCTTCCGTAAGTTCCACTCCACGTCGGATGCTCTGCTCCTAATGGAAAATGCCGTCTGCGAGGCTTTCCTTCGTAGACAGCACTACGCCACGGTGTTTTTCGATCTGGAGAAGGCCTATGATACCGCATGGCGATACGGTATCATGGAGACTCTCCACACGATGGGGGCGAGGGGACGCCTCCCAATGTTTATATCTGAATTTTTGCGAGATCGTCGATTCCGCGTACGGGTGGGGGGAGCCCTCTCCGGCCCAAAGGAGCAGGAAGAGGGTGTCCCGCAGGGAAGTGTCCTCAGTGTCACACTCTTTGCCGTGAGCATCAACGGCATCACCTCGGTGCTGCCGGAAGATGTTCTCGCTACGCTCTACGTGGACGACCTTTCGATCTCTTTTGGCGCGGCCCAGATGCCAACTCTGGAGCGCCGACTCCAACAGGCATTGAACCGCGTCTCTCGCTATGCCGAAGCGCACAGGTTTCGGTTTTCTTTGGCCAAGACTAAGGTGGTGCACTTCTGCTGCCACCCACGGCTTCACCCCGACCCAGAGATTTTTTTCTTAATGGGGTGCGCCTAGATGTGGTTGAGTCGCACCGTTTCCTTGGTCTTGTATTCGACCGACGCCTCACCTGGGAGGCTCACATTCGCAGCCTTAGGGTCTCTTGTACCCGCGCCATGGACATTCTCCGTTCCGTGACGTTCAGCGCTTGGGGCGCTGATAGGGCTACCGCCTTACTTTTTTATCGATCCTTTGTTCGCTCGAAGCTCGACTACGGATGCGAGTTTTATGCATCCGCAGCCGAGCGTTTATTGCGGAAGGTGGATTCGATCCACCACACCGGCCTTCGCCTTGCGACCGGTGCCTTCCGCACTTCCCCCATTGAGAGCCTGTTGGTCGATGCTGGGGAGATGCCACTCGCTCTGCGCCGCGTGCAGTGCATCACTCGCCTGTACGCGCAAGCCCGGCGCCTCCCTCAGTCGCCAACAGCTCTCACTGCATCCGCAGCTGATCTCGATGGTGCCTATGCCGCCGAGAGACGCCAGTCATACCCTAAGCCCTTTGGGTTTAGGGCCAGGAAACTCCTTCGAGAGGTAGATATAGCTCTCGGGCCGGTGGCGCCCCTGGTTCTGCCCAGGACGCCACCCTGGAGGGTACCACATTTGGCTATTTTTCGCCACGCCTCTGCTCCCAAAGCTTGTACTGCGCCGGGAGTATTGCGTTCGACCTTTTTGGAGCACACATCGTGTCACGCTGGTACCGTGCCAGTGTATACGGATGGCTCCAAGTCCCAAGAGGGGGTCGGCTTCCACGCCGTATCCCCTCTGTTTGAAGTCAGCGGGGCTCTACACGCGCTGCGTCTGTCTTCACGGACGAGCTGGTGGCAATACACCACTCGGTACGGGAGATTACGCGACGTGCCCGGTTCGGAGACCGGATTGTGATTTATAGCGACTCACAAAGCGCCCTGAGTGCTCTTGGGGCATTGGAATCTCCGCATCCCCTGGTTCGCGAAATCCGTGACGCCACGGTTTTGGCGAGCCGGGCAGATGTCGAGATTATCTTCTGCTGGGTTCCTGGACATGTAGGAATTACGGGGAATGAGCGCGCCGATGAGGGCGCCAAAGAGTCCGCGAGGACTCTGCGACCGGACCAGCGTTTCGCTCTTCCTCACACTGACTACATGGCAGGAATACGGGCAGCTCTTCGGACTGCTTGGCAAAGAGGATGGGAGACGGTCGAGGGGAACTTAAAGTTGCGTGCCATTGCGCCGCGACTGTTCCCATGGACCTATCCCCCAATGCCGCGGCGGCCTCAGGTTGCTTTCTGTCGTCTTCGAATCGGACACACTCGTGTGACGCATCGTTACTTGGTGGAGCGCTCGCATGTGCCCTATTGCAACGACTGCGTCGTCCCCCAGACTGTTCGGCATATTCTTGTCGAATGTCCCAGTCTGGGTGATCTTCGCGCACGATACCTGTCTCGGTACCGGGATGGGCGGGGTCGCTACCGCCTGTCCCTTGTACTCGGGACGAGTGCGTGCACCATGACTATTGGACTTATTGACTTTTTGGGGGAGGCTGGCCTTCTCCCTTTCATTTAACCTGGTTTAATTGTTGTTGTTGTTTTTGTTATTGTTTTTGTTATTGCTTTTTTATTGTTATTGTTATTTCTTTTTATTTTTTCCTGTTTATTTTTTTAAAGTAGCCTAGAACTAGGCTGTTTGTTTACGGCGACTAATGCCTAAGTCGGCAGTCAACAGATAGCCCCTTAATTAAAAAAAAAAAAAAAAAATCCTTCGACTGACGGACTGGTGACAATATTTACCACGCGATCGACATGACCTTGACTTTCTGATCTGGTCAAGAATTTTCTGTCACAATCATGATTAGAACCACGCCCTGCTCGTGTACTTGGTTTTAATAATTCTTGACGGCTGCTTCTGTTGTCTCTTTCCGCAACACTTTCCGGTGTCGGCGAATAGATGAGGTGAACCAACTCAGCATTTCCAGGTCTGCAGCGATGGCAGAGTAGACGTGGCGAGGGGTCAACTTTACCTTGTCAGGTTCTGCTGCAAGCTCCTTCGTGATCTTGAGCCTTTTCGGACGAGAAGCAGAAGCAGGGGCGCTTCTCTGAGCAGAAGAGTTGGTGGCGCACGAAGAAGTTGATAAAGAAGCGGTGGTGGAACTCCCGCTTGCCAACTCACCCGTTTCTTCCCTCTTCGAAGTCTCCGTCAACTCCTTCTCCTTCCTCCTTCTCTCAGCAGCCAACCATTCATGTTTTATAGACTCTTTTGCCACGCTCTCCTTGTCAAGAGTACTTATGACAATTTTCCTCTGGCCCCTATTGTCGTGGAAGAAGTTCTTGTCCTCCTGGTTGAGGTGGATCATGGAGAAAGAATTGACAGGGGCTGCGATATCAAACAGTGGCCACAAGTGTCCCTGGAGGAGGGTGTCAGAGACCTTGTCCTCCTTGGATTGACGTTTTTTTCGCCTTCTAACGGACTTCGTATTTCCTGACGAGGGTTTCCAGTTTTTTCATAATTGATCCCAGCGGGACAACAGGAATTTATGCACGTTCCCAAACTTTGACGACTTCGTCGATGACAGCTTTTCGATTGTCCTCGCTGTTCGATCCATGACAGAAGAGTCGCAGCAGAACACCTCTCCCTTTTGGAAGGACAATATGGCTGAGGGCTTCAAGGGGCTGTCCCAACAAAAACAGATCAGTCTGTTTCCGAGTTGAACTCGCCATTTAGACCTGAGTAGAAAACGAGGATGTTTTGAGCTTAGTTCTGGGTCTGACAGTATAAACACAAAGCTATATAACAGCCAAAACTACGTCGGGGTATGCACAAAACGAGTTGAAATCACCAAGAAGTATATCTAAAGGCATAGTGCGCACAACACAGTGTATGGTAGGTACGCTATGCTAAGTGAAAGCAAAGCAAACTTTTGATCACTTGGTGTGACCCCTCAACATGCTTTGATTTGGACGAAACTCAGGATTTGGGAGTTTCTCATGAAGACTCACAACAATTCACGAGTGCAGAAACAAAATGTTCACTCTGAATTTTTTACTATATATCCGTGACCCACCCTAATATATATATATATATATATATATATATATATATATATATATATATATATATATATTAGTGTAGTTAGGTAGCAGTCTTTCCTGAATGCAAATTTTGTTGAAGACCATTGTGTATTTTGTCTTAATTAATTTCCTTTGGCAACTTTCTCTTCTTCTATCTTTTTTATTCTATCTTGTAGATGGTGCATCACTTGTCCAGTATTCATTTCTATTTAAATGAATGTGTTTGGTAAAGAACAGACTAAATTGCTGAGCTTTCGATCTTATTCACTTAAAAAAGAGATGAGTACTGGACAGGTGATCCACCATCTACAAGATGGAATAAAAAATATAGTTAGAAGAAAAGAAAGTTGCCAAAGGAAATTAATTAAGACAAAATACACAATGGTCTTCAACAAAATTTGCATATATATATATATATATATATATATATATATATAGCTCAGTATCTATCGACCTTCTCTAACGGATTCTGTTCTTGAACCATAAAATTTCTGAAAAAAGTTGTTTTTTCCTGTAAGTATTTTAAACGCTTGAGACCGCCGACCTTTGGGTCACTAATTAATTTATTTTCGAATTTCCAATTCATTTGGCGTCGGTGACCATTATTCCTGCTATTTATCAGTAAAATTTCACAAAAACAGTAAGAGCAAGCAATTTTTTTTTAATAGCCTTTTTAACAAATTGGCTGCAAAATATTTTCCCAATTTTATAATCAGTTATCCACTAATACAGATAGAGTAATGAAATTAACGAAGATAATTAGATTCCCTAGCCATCTTTTTTTATATTATAATAAGGTATACATCATATTTATTTAAATATCCTTACGGGACTCTGGTCATCGAGACTACCCGTCTTCAAATGCCCCTTAAAATGTCCTTAGCTAAGAAGACGCCCTCTATGGTCGCGACAACCTGTGCTAGGACAGGCTCTCAGGCCTCTGCACGAGACTTCTCTCCACGTGCTACTACATCTAGCGCCTCTGCCCCTCCGGATCAGGAGAGCACGGCATCCGAATCTGCCGAGGATTTAGAGACCCTGCGCCGTCAGGCGTTGGACTCTATTGGCACTCGGGAGGTCCCGCTTTATCCTAGGAGTTCAACCCCGTGGGTCCCCAACCCCGCCGATGCACGCAGAGTGCTAAGTTTCGATGAACCAGTCCTGGGCTTCCAGCCCAACCAGGGAGTCCCCCAGATCGTCGAGGCCCGCCGGGTCCCCCCGGAGTGGGCTATCGTCGTGACCCACCTTAGGGCTCGGGTTGCGACCCCCTCCACCCCCACCGTCCCGTTTTCGCACTAGGGACGTAAACCCTGAAATTCGTAATTCTTTGGGCGTTTGTTGTCAATGCCTAAATTGTTTAGAGAGAAACGTATAAGTAATCTACTTTTTTATTTATAAAATCCCATGGCATTCTAAATGCGGAAGTTATACCACAAATCGCGTCAAAATTAGGTGTACTCTTGGGTCCCTCAGGCCCCAAATTAGCCACTTAAAAAAAGGGGTATACTTTGTCTTAGCATTGTATCTAGGATACCAGAGGACTCAACTCAATGCCTTCTATAAAGTTAATTAGGAACCGCACTAACCTAATGTCCCCTATGCTGAGGAAATCTTTTGGAAATTCTTTGGAGATTGGGTCCTTCTATGGGGTTCCTAATTATCGTACCCTCAAATCGTCTTCTATCTAACGCTAATAGTCATAATTGCGATAAATCCCAATCTCTGTTTTTTTCTCATAGACATTGAAAAAATGACAAAAAGTGGGGGGGAATTTTGTAAACTTTAGTGGATGGGGATTTAGAAAACCAACCTATTTTATTTCGTAATCTAATTCGTTAGACCTCATCATTAAGCCATTATTTTGCCAAAACTTTCCAAAATCTTTATTTTACTTATTCTTTTGTCATTCCTCCGGATGATTAGTGATATAAGTCTATTACATTTACAGATCCAGGTAGAAGCCTATTTCTTCTGTCTGAAAACTTTTACACTAAAAAAGTATAGATCTGTAGGTTTATCCATGTATTCAGTCACAATATCGTAGCGCGATGATACTTACATTTTAGAGCCCATTATCTTGTATCACATCTATATCCTTATCCATAATTAAGATAAATATAAAATTAAGAATATTTCTCTCACACCCTTGCAGTTTATATTTTTAAAATATTCGAGATCATCGCCTCCCACGAAATTCTGAAAAATATGATAGGTTTTCTATTGCATTTGATTTGGTCAAAAAATTCCTTCCAAATTCTAGAAACTCGTAAGACTAGCCGCTTTGATTAAGAGCTAATTTTTACCGAACTTTTAAGTAAATAAACCGATAAAAAAATGTAATTTCTCGTCCATCTCTGACCTTTATTTTACTCTATATAATTTGTATTTTAATCAATTTTATATATCTTCTTACGTTTTATTTAAAGGTATCAGAATACTTTTGATAAGATTAGTAATTTTTTAATTATGTACTGTCATAACAGGTTTATACAACTCTGCAATTTTCAAAGAAAATGTTTTTAACTGTAGCGATTTCCAAACCTACCACACTTCCCTTAACTTCAGCTTTTTAAGTTTGTTTTTTCTAGTTATATTACTATTTTTCTTTGATATGGACCCATTTTAATCACTTCCGCTTAGCATATTACGTACATAAAATCGAGAAGAGTATATACTTTACCGGATTCTAAACCATCTTTTAACGCCCTTTCTAATGCTATAGTATTATGGGGGGGGGGCATATTTATTATATTATATGTTTTTCTTATTTATCAATATTATACTTCATGTGATTTTCTATATGCGAATCTATTTACTTCTTAAGATGAAGATGCCCCTTCAAACATTGTCTTTCAATTTATCTGACTCTTAGTATTCTTGTAGGCTGAGATTCTTTCTTCTTTAAGTTGGGTTGGCTGGGTTAATTCTTGATCTTCTTTCCTGATGTATCTTTCTTTTTAACGACGATGTGATGATTCCTTCCAATTCTGATGACTTCTTGATGCTTCTTGACGATTTTGATGGGATGAGATGAGTTGAGACGAGTTAGCCCTTGAAAGTCGTATTTCGTAAAATTCCGTTTTCTTTGAGCGCGGTATTCTCTTGAGTCGATTTCTTGGTCCTTCTGGATTAGTTAGTCCTTGAAGCATTCTCCGTTTTCTTCAAGAATTTTCTTCGTAAAAATTTGTGGACTATATGGGATCGATTTTGGGTCTTTGTATCCCGAGGCAAGCACTCTACCGTTACGACACGGCTTAGTCCGCTCTGACTTGGTAATTTAATGGGCTATTTATATTCTCGCTTTGGAAGGAAGTTTTTCTCTTATACATCTTCGCACCCCTACAGTATCCAAGCTGTCTGGCCCATAGATATATAGCTATTAGCGATTATTCATTTTATCTAAAAAAAAATTCCCCAAAGCTAAATGGACCTATTGGTTCTAGCGATTTGAGATATGTACCGTTCTAAAGATTAGTAAAACTACTCTAGATACTATATTTTTAATTACCTCAGCTTAATAGTTTTTTTTTAATTATGTCTATAGGCAAGCAGGCCTTTGTTTTTTCTGTTTGATCTGTAATTTACCCCGTAAATTCAAAGGAAATGAAAAGAGACTGCAGTTTTCTCGACTCATTTTTGGTCTCTCTTTCGAATGTTGTGAGGCAAATCTTAAGATAATGATAATTTTATACTCTACGTATACTAAGGTATTCTTTGCGCGGCCTAATTTTCAAAAATAAAGATTTATTTTCTCCACATTAAAATAAATTTAAACTTAATAGCATTTAGGGAAAAGAACTATGAATCTTGCGACTATTTTATCTTATATATCTTGGTCTGTTCTTTGTATTTTTGTTAGTTTTATCCTCGTGCGCTTAATAGTTTCTAAGGAGTAATTCTTTATTAAATTTTGCAAAAGCTATAGGTTTGATCCTTAGCAGAATATATCAAACTTTAATGCTTAAATCAGGTCAATAGGATATATTTTAGTTTTTTTCAATTACTTCTTAACTAACCTTCGGAACACAGGAAAATAAAAGAGATCAAACTTTGTAACTATCTTTAAATTCACCGTTATCACTGAGGTAGAGGAATGAATTGATATATTAAAAACTTTAATATCCTGAGTCTTAGGAACACCAAAGTTTTAATTCTGCTTAGAATTAATGCCAAAACCCCCAAATTTATAAGTTTCAAAAACTAGAATCACTATAAACTTTAGATAATTACTTATCAAAGGCAATTTTGATTCATTTAATTACAATTATTTCTGATCGAATTCTAACCATCCGATAAATGGCCGTGAATCTTTGACAAAATGAATTATCGTGTCGTTAGTTTGATCAAACCTGAATTTTCTTTTTCAAGAAATGAAAGGAAATTTTTACGAGACTTTTTGATCGCAATTTATTTGTGGTCATTATTCTTCCACAGAGAGATCTTGTTTAATACGTGTAAGAGGATAGTTGCAAAGGAAGTAGTGAAGCTAAAGAAAGTGAAAACGTGTAGAAGATATATATTCTCCATTTCTCCTGCCATCAATCATGATCGGTTAGAAAACTGGATTTAGAGGCCAAAATCACACTAGTTTAAATCATACATATGTAGGTAATGGATAAAACAAATGAGAAAGGTTAGAGGATATTTGCAAAAAAAGCATATCTCGCTATCTATAAATGCCCCCCAAAATAGTAGGAGTAATTATTATAAGTATCAGAAGAAAATTTGTAGACTGTGAAAATGATTTCAAAATTTGGAGCTGGACATTTGCTCAATGTAAAGATTTAAAATGACAAGATCATTTTTCTCGCTCTCGCGTTAAAATATCCTGTTACTGGATGTGAAACCAAAGTGAGACTGATGTTTGCTGAGTGTAGTTAGATTAAATTTAATTTAATGATAAATATTCAAATGTCATCAAATTATTTCATTGTTAATGATACATCGATGATAATATAATATTAAATTTTAGAGAGCATTAGAAACACGCTACGGGGATCCGTATTCGAGATGACAGTATCTTGAAGAATTTTGTTAATTTTTGACCAAACGACACACTTTATGAAATCTTTTCAAATGGTGATTAGTTTGCATAAACAACGTGTGAATGAGGGCTTAAATTTGAAAGTATAGAATGAGGCAGTTGAGTGTTTCTAACTCCCTATCAGTTAAATGAATGAGCAGTATATCCATCCTAGCTGTTTATAGTTACACGCCTGGTATCTGGACTAACGTTCTAGAGAGTATATTAGAAACTAATTACAAGTGAGACGCAGGCGCTGCACATCATCCTCATATCTGATTTACAGAAAAAACTATGTTCCCCGAAATATTTCGTTGTACAATAACGTTTGCCTTTTTCGCCATGTTCGGTCATAGCCAAGAGTTTTAACAGTAGATTATATTTACACTTTGTTTATTCTCTGTTAATATTAACGTATATGAATTATATAATTATTCTAATATATAAAATATTTCAAGTCTATCAAAAAGACAGCAATAAGGAAAATAAAATTAATAACAACATTGCTTGGATTAATCCAAAATGGTTTAATGTTCAGGATACTATTGGAGGTGAGTGGCAGTTAATGGAGTTTTGCTTTTGTAGTAAAACGAAAAATGGTTAAGAAATAATTTTGTGTAATTATAACTATTTATATAATATATAAAGATTTAAATTCCCAGAAATTGTTCTTTTTCTCAGGGAGCAAAATCTTTAGAATCATTAATGACTTTGAAAAAACTGTTTATACTCATGTGTAGAAGTGTTTGTGTTGCGCAAGGGATTCAAACCATTTCCAAAATCACCTAATGGTAAATTCTTAGGTGAAAGATTGGGTTGCCCCAAGTGACAAGTTTACTAACGATTTGAAAGGGGCAGTCATGAACGCTTTAGCATACACAGTTTAGGGAAGATTTTTCAAGTAAGTTCGTAATTTGAGTAGGCATAGAAAGAAACCTCATCTCACAAGAGCAACCTAATGGAGAAGCTGCACTTTCGTAGAAAATATAAAGAAAAAACTTGATGAATTAGGAGATAAAGAGATTTTCTCGAATAAATCACTTTTCACGCCTTGGTGGAGCTTCTGTAAGATGTCTCATTTAAAGGAGAAAATGAAAACGAAACGAATTCATAAGTCCTGTGTCCTGCTTTCGGTATTTTTTTTATTTTTTTTTATTTAAGGGGCTATCTGTTGACAGCCGACTTAGGCATAAGTTGCCGTAAAAAAACAGCCTAGTTCTAGTCTACTTTAAAAAAATAAACAGGAAACAACAATAATCATTTTTTTTTTTTTTTTTGAGCTCATCTGGCGACTGCCTACTTGGGCATTAGTCGCCGTATTAAAACTGGCCTAGTTTTAGGCTACTTTAAAATAAAATTAAAGAGAGAAAAAAAAAAAACCCAAAAGGGGGAAAGGAAGCAAGCTGGTGCGTCGGGGAGAGGTCCCCCCGGCGCAGGAGCGTGCAACTAAAGGAGAAAAACAAACAAAAAACAAAACAAAAACAAACAAACAAACCTTGCTTAAATAATAGGGAGAAGGCCGGCCTCCCCCAAGAAGTCAACAAGTCCACAAGTCAATGTGCACGAATCTGTCCCGAGCACAAGGGACAGGCGGTAGCGATCCTGCCCATCCCGGTACTGGGACAGGTATCGTGCGCGAAGATCACCCCGACTGGGACATTCGACAAGAATGTGCCGAACAGTCTGGGGGACGACGCAGTCGTTGCAATAGGGCGCAGGCGAGCGCTCCACCAGATAGCGATGCGTCACACGAGTGTGTCCGATTCGGAGACGACAGAAAGCAACCTGAAGCCGCCGCGGCATTGGGGGATAGGTCCATGGGAACAGTCGCGGCGCAATGGCACGCAACTTTAAGTTCCCTTCGACCGTCTCCCATCTTCTTTGCCAAGCAGTCCGAAGAGCTGCCCCTATTCCTGCCAGTTTGTGAGTCGCTATAGATCACAATCCGGTCTCCGAACCGGGCACGTCGCGTAATCTCCCGTACCGAGTGGTGTATTGCCATCAGCTCGGCCGTGAAGACAGACGCAGCGCCTGGTAGAGCCCCGCTGACTTCAAACAGAGGGGATAAGGCGTGGAAGCTGACCCCCTCTTGGTACTTGAAGCCAAGCGTATACACTGGCACGGTACCAGCGTGACACGAAGTGTGCTCCGAAAAGGTCGAACGCAATACTCCCGGCGCCGTACAAGCTTTGGGAGCTGAGGCGTGGCGACAAATAGCCAAATGTGGTACCCTCCAGGGTGGCGTCCTGGGGAGAACCAGGGGCACCACCAGCCCGAACGCTATATCTACCTCTCAAAGAAGTTTCCTGGCCCTAAACCCGAAGGGCTTAAGGTATGACTGGCGTCTCTCAGCGGGATAAGCACCATCGAGATCAGCTGCGGATGCAGTGAAAGCCGTTGGCGACTGAGGGAGGCACCGGGCTTGCGCGTACAGGCGAATGATGCACTGCACACGGCGCTGAGCGAGTGGCATCTCCCCAGCATCGACCAATAGTCCTTCAATGGGGAAAGTGCGGAAGGCTCCGGTCGCACAGCGAAGGCCGGTGTGGTGGATCGAACGAATCCACCTTTCGCAATAAACGCTCGGTAGCGGATGCATAAACTCGCATCCGTAGTCGAGCTTCGAGCGAACAAAGGATCGATAAAAAAGTAAGGCAGTAGCCCTATCAGCACCCCAAGCGCTAAACGTCAGGGAACGAATAATGTCCATGGCGCGGGTACAAGAGACCCTAAGGCTGCGAATATGAGCCTCCCAGGTGAGGCGTCGGTCGAATACAAGACCAAGGAAACGGTGCGACTCAACCCCATCCAGGCGCACCCCATTAAGAAACAAATCTGGGTCCTGGTGAAGCCGTGGATGGCGGCAGAAGTGCACTACCTTAGTTTTGGCCAAAGAAAACCAAAACCTGTGTGCTTCGGCATAGCGAGAGACGCGGTTCAATGCCTGTTGGAGTCGACGCTCCAGAGTTGGCATCTGGGCGGCACCAAAAGAGATCGAAAGATCGTCCACGTAGAGCATAGCGAGAACATCTTCCGGCAGCACCGAGGTGATGCCATTGATGCTCAGGGCAAAGAGTGTGACACTGAGGACACTCCCTGCCAGACACCCTCTTCCTGCTCGCTTGGGCCGGAGAGGGCTCCCCCACCCGTACGCGAAATCGACGATCTCTCAAAAATTCAGATATAAACAATAGAAGGCGTCCCTTCGCCCCAATCGTGTGGAGAGTCTCCACGATACCGTATCGCCATGCGGTATTATAGGCCTTCTCCAGATCGAAAAAGACCTTGGCGTAGTGCTGTCTACGAAGGAAAGATTCGCAGACGGCGTTTTCCAGTCGGAGCAGAGCATCCGACGTGGAGTGGAACTTACGGAAGCCGCACTGTGCAGAAGACAGATGGCCTCGGCTGTCAAGAAAATAGGCTAATCAAACATTTACCAATTTCTCCATCAACTTGCAAACGCAAAAGGTTAGAGAGATTGGGCGGAAACCGGTCGGAGTAGAGTGATCTCTCCCCGGTTTGCGAAAGGCGAGCACAATAGCGATTCGCCAGGAATCTGGGAGAAGACCCTCTACCCAGATCCTGTTGAACAAATCTAAGAGAAAGGCCATGCCTCGCTCACTCAGGTGTCGAGGCATGACGTAAGGGACATCGCCTGGACCATGGGCGGTGTCCGCGCACGAAGCAAGAGTGGAACGCAACTCACTGACAGTAAACTTGTTGTTAAAGGGTTCTCTACCTCTGGATTTTTTTTTTTTTTTTTTTTTTAAGAGCTCATCTGGCGACTGCCTACTTGGGCATTAGTCGCCGTATTAAAACTGGCCTAGTTCTAGGCTACTTTAAAATAAAATTAAAGAAAAAAAAAACAAAACACCCTAAAATGGGGAAAGGAAGCAAGCTGGTGCGTCGGGGAGAGGTCCCCCCGGCGCAGGAGCGTGCAACTAAAGGAAAAAAACAAACAAAAAACAAAACAAAACAAAACACAAACCTTGCTTAAATAATAGAGAGAAGGCCGGCCTCCCCCAAAAAGTCAGCAAGTCCACCAGTCAAAGTGCACGACTCGTCCCGAGTACAAGGGACAGGCGGTAGCGACCCCGCCCATCCCGGTACCGGGACAGGTGTCGTGCGCGAAGATCACCCAGACTGGGACATTCGACAAGAATGTGCCGAACAGTCTGGGGGACGACGCAGTCGTTGCAATAGGGCGCAGGCGAGCGCTCCACCAGATAGCGATGCGTCACACGAGTGTGTCCGATTCAGAGACGACAGAAAGCAACCTGAAGCCGCCGCGGCATTGGGGGATAGGTCCATGGGAACAGTCGCGGCGCAATGGCACGCAACTTTAAGTTCCCTTCGACCGTCTCCCATCTTCTTTGCCAAGCAGTCCGAAGAGCTGCCCCTATTCCTGCCATGTAGCGGTGTGAGGAAGAGCGAAACGCTGGTCCGGGCGCAGAGTCCTCGCGGACTCTTTGGCGCCCTCATCGGCGCGCTCATTCCCCGCAATTCCTACATGTCCAGGAACCCAGCAGAAGATAATCTCGACATCTGCCCGGCTCGCCAAAACCGTGGCGTCACGGATTTCACGAACCAGGGGATGCGGAGATTCCAATGCCCCGAGAGCACTCAGGGCGCTTTGTGAGTCGTTATAGATCACAATCCAAGCTCCGAACCGGGCACGTCGCGTAATCTCCCGTACCGAGTGGTGTATTGCCACCAGCAGGGCCGAAGAAGACAGACGCAGCGCCTGGTAGAGCCCCGCTGACTTCAAACAGAGGGAAAACGGCGTGGAAGCCGACCCCCTCTTGGGACTTGGAGCCATCCGTATACACTGGCACGGTACCAGCGTGACGCGATGTGTGCTCCAAAAAGGTCAAACGCAATACTCCCGGCGCAGTACAAGCTTTGGGAGCAGAGGCGTGGCGACAAATAGCCAAATGTGGTACCCTCCAGGGTGGTGTCCTGGGCAGAACCAGGGGCGCCACCGGCCCGAGAGCTATATCTACCTCTCGAAGGAGTTTCCTGGCCCTAAACCCAAAGGGCTTAGGGTATGACTGGCGTCTCTCGGCGGCATAGGCACCATCGAGATCAGCTGCGGATGCAGTGAGAGCTGTTGGCGACTGAGGGAGGCGCCGGGCTCGCGCGTACAGGCGAGTGATGCACTGCACGCGGCGCTGAGCGAGTGGCATCTCCCCAGCATCGACCAACATGCTCTCAATGGGGGAAGTGCGGAAGGCACCGGTCGCAAGGCGAAGGCCGGTGTGGTGGATCGAATCCACCTTCCGCAATAAACGCTCGGCTGCGGATGCATAAAACTCGCATCCGTAGTCGAGCTTCGAGCGAACAAAGGATCGATAAAAAAGTAAGGCGGTAGCCCTATCAGCGCCCCAAGCGCTAAACGTCACAGAACGGAGAATGTCCATGGCGCGGGTACAAGAGACCCTAAGGCTGCGAATATGAGCCTCCCAGGTGAGGCGTCGGTCGAATACAAGACCAAGGAAACGGTGCGACTCAACCACATCCAGGCGCACCCCATTAAGAAACAAATCTGGGTCGGGGTGAAGCCGTGGATGGCGGCAGAAGTGCACCACCTTAGTCTTGGCCAAAGAAAACCGAAACCTGTGCGCTTCGGCATAGCGAGAGACGCGGTTCAATGCCTGTTGGAGTCGGCGCTCCAGAGTTGGCATCTGGGCCGCGCCAAAAGAGATCGAAAGGTCGTCCACGTAGAGCGTAGCGAGAACATCTTCCGGCAGCACCGAGGTGATGCCGTTGATGCTCACGGCAAAGAGTGTGACACTGAGGACACTTCCCTGCGGGACACCCTCTTCCTGCTCCTTTGGGCCGGAGAGGGCTCCCCCCACCCGTACGCGGAATCGACGATCTCGCAAAAATTCAGATATAAACATTGGGAGGCGTCCCCTCGCCCCCATCGTGTGGAGAGTCTCCATGATACCGTATCGCCATGCGGTATCATAGGCCTTCTCCAGATCGAAAAACACCGTGGCGTAGTGCTGTCTACGAAGGAAAGCCTCGCAGACGGCGTTTTCCAGTCGGAGCAGAGCATCCGACGTGGAGTGGAACTTACGGAAGCCGCACTGCGCAGAAGACAGATGGCCTCCGCTGTCCAGGAAATAGGCTAATCTAACATTTACCAATTTCTCCATCAACTTGCACACGCAAGAGGTTAGAGAGATTGAGCGGAAACCGGTCGGAGTAGAGTGATCTCTCCCAGGCTTGCGAAAGGCGAGCACAGTAGCGATTCGCCAGGAGTCTGGGAGAAGACCTTCCACCCAGATACTGTTGAACAAATCTAACAGGAAGGCCATGCCTCGCTTACCCAGGTGTCGAAGCATGGCGTACGGGACATCGTCCGGACCATGGGCGGTGTCCGCGCACGAAGCGAGAGCGGAACGCAACTCACTCACAGTAAACTTGTCGTTGAAGGGTTCTCCGCCTCTGGAGGTAAAGTCCAGCCGGCGGCCTTCCGCGACATCACGACGTGCATTGAATGCTGGCGGAGCAGCATCACGGCTAGAGAATGCGGAAAAAGCGGTTGCTAAGGATTCCGCCACGGACGCGGGGTCCGAGATTGCGGTCCCATTCTGCTGGAGAACGGGAGGAGGGTCCTGCGAGAACTTGCCTCGAATCCGTTTGACTCGCTTCCACACCTCAGCTAAAGGGGTCTTCCCGTTAAGTGAAGACACGTATGCCCGCCAAGAAGAGTGGCGGGCGTGCTTAGAAATATACCGGAACCTAGCCCTAGCCCGACGAAATTCAGCGACAGTGAAATCGTTCGGGCGGCGCTTATAGCGCATGTAGGCATAACGCTTCTGTTTGAGGGCGGTCTCACACTTGGCCGACCACCATGGGAGTGGTCGGCGTGCAAAACGGCCAGACGTCCTAGGAATAGTAGTCAGGCCCACGGCGATGAGGTTGCCGGAGAAGAACTCAACGGCCTCATCTACCGACCTAAACTCCCCGACTGAGATAGAGAATTCAGTCATTTCCTTAAATGCAGGCCACCGCGCCCGCGCCAAGCACCACCGAGGTGGTCTCTCAGGCGGCAGTTGCCCTGAAAATGATATTTGAATGGGAAAGTGATCACTACCATGGAGGTCATCGACCACCCCCAAATCAAAATCAGGCTGTGCATCCGAAAAGCACAAAGATAGGTCAAGGCAAGAAAATGAAGCGGTTTGGGACAGTGATGCGTAAACTCATCCACGTTTAGGACACCCATCTCAAGCTCTTCGATCAGATCGGCAAGGACTTGTCCCCTGGGATTTATGGAGTAATCTCCCCAGAGAGGATGCCTGCCGTTCAGATCTCCAAGCAAGAGATAGGGCCTCGACAACCGTGCCACGACGCGGCGGAAGTCCCCCGCGTCGAAGTCAGCTGACGGTGGAATGTACGCAGAAATGATAGTATACTTCCTATCCAGGTGCAGCTGCACAGCCACTGCCTGAAAGGAGGTATCTAAAGAGAAAGGAAGAACGGAGACATCATGCCGGGTGTAAACCGCGCATCCCCCAGCCCGGCCATCCCGCGGTGGTGGGGTCGCAAGACCCTTATACCCCGGGAGGGCAGGCAGGGGGCACGCGCCTAGCATGGTCTCCTGCAAAAAAATAGCTAACGAAACCTTAGGCGGGCGCTGCGGCTTCGGAGGCGGGGGGGCCTCTTTTCGAGGAACCACCGTCTCCGAGCCACTCGCTCCACCTCGGGGCGTGGGCGAAGGAGCCGAAGCTCCTTTGTTGCTGTCCTCCTTTCGGGGGACAGCTTTAGGAACCCCGGAAGATGGCCTAGCGACCATCTTCAGGGGTGTTGCCTCCTGTGAGTCTAACGACTCGGTGGAGGCGCGTGGCCTTTTCGCCTTGCGGGAAACGGTCACGCTGAGGGAAGAGGGGGGAGCCCTGGTTTTAGCCGGGGCTGGGTATGAACCCTTTTTGCCGCCAGCTTTACCAGGGGAGCGCCCGGGTTGGCTAGAGCCCGCAGAAGGGCTCCGAATGGGCGCGGAAACAACCATACTCGTTGGCCTGGATGGGCCAGGAGCAGAGGGTGCCTTTCGAACTACTGAGGCATATGACGTCCCAGGCAGAGCCGGGCGCGCCAGGACCAAGTCCTTAGCCTCGCGGAATGAGAGTCTATCCTGGGCCTGAACGGCCAGGATTTCTTTCTCCAGGAGATATGCACCACATTGCTTCGAAGAAGCAGGGTGCGGCTCTCCGCAATTGACACACTTGGCCACACACGATTTGGACTTATCGTGTGCGACCTTGGAGCAATTTACACAGACTTCGGGTGACCCCGACTTTGCACGTCTACATGAGCGATTCGTATGGCCGAAGCGGTGACAGTAATAGCACCGCCGCGGCAGTGGCACGAATGCCTTCACGCGGTAGCGGTACCAACCCGCACGCACCGACTCAGGGAGCTTGTCACAGTCGAACGTGACGAAGAGTGTAGGGGTGGGTCTCGAAGCCCCTCCCTGTTTTCTCATCACACGTTCGACCTTGACCGCCCCATGGTCGGCCAGCTCTAGGGTGATGTCCTCAATGGAGTGGTCAACGAGTTCCCTCGCATAAACTACTCCTTTCACAAAGTTCATTGTAGAGTGCGGCGTCACACTCACCTGGGTGCCATGAAGTGTCCGAAGAGCACTTATCTTGGACGCCTCGGCGGGATTCGCCGCATTCGCCAGAAGGCTGCCGTCCGAGAAACGGGTCACTTTCGGCTCTCTACCAATTGCACTAGCTAATTCTCTCCTCTGATGGATCATGTTGCCCTTGGACAACATGGTGCCATCAGTGGAGCGAATAACGAGGAAGCGTTTGAAGCCAGCGGGCTCGGAAACGCCAGGTAACCTCTGAATGAGGGGCCCCGATGTCATCGAGGCTCCGCCCTGTGCACTCTTGGTCTTAATCAGGGGCTCCGCACACGAGGGGGTAGAGGGGCCGGATGTTCCGATCTTGGCTTGGTCGCCTACCAAAGTGGCAGCAGACTCATCCGTCCCCGCAGCTCCCGCGGATGGAGAGGAGCCCCGAGTCTTTTTCGTCCTTTTAGTCTTTTTCGTCCTTTTAGTCTTTTTAGTCTTTTTCTTTTTTGGAGAGGAGGGCGGGGAATGAATCCGCTTTTCACCTCCTCCGGCAGAAGCCCCTAGGCCAGATGGACCGGCCTCAGCCAGGTCCCTCTCCGAAATGGAGAAGGTCCTGGTTGTCGTAGGGGCACCTGTCGGAGGAGATCCCTCCCCTCCTTCTACTTCCTCTGAGCCCTCAGCCATTTGAGGAGGACCTTGCATAGGGGCGGACTCGGGTTCGGTGCTTGGCGCCGAGCCCGAATTCCCCCCCATGGAAGGCCCTACCGTCTGAGGCTGGGTCTCCTCAAGGACCATGTCTATCACGGGAGGGGCCTTCAGTTTGCCATCCCCTCCCAGGACATTGCAGGTCCCCTTGGCAGTGTCGCCAGTCTTGTTTGGGGAGGCACAGGCCTTGACCCCGGCAAGGTTTAATATTTTTGCCAGCAGGTCTTTTGAGGGAAGCGACCGAAGGGGCCTGGCTTGCCTCTCCCCCCTAAGGGGGTTTGCCCTACCGATCCGCTTAGATAGGGAGCGGCTGGCTAAGAGTTGCCTGCTGGCTTTCTTGGCAGTCCCCTTGGAAAAAAATGAGGGGACTGCCGCTGGGAAAAGGGAGGTGCCCGAAAGCACCTCCAGAGAAGGGGGTGAGGGGGAGTCCCCTGCACCCGTAGGCGAAGGAGAGGAGTAAGCCTCCTCTCCGGTTAGAGAAATATGGAGGGTCCCCTGTGCAAGCACAGCGGGGGGACCTCCATTTTTTGCTGGAGCTGCCCGAGGGCGGCTCCGTTGTTCTTGGGGAAGTTGGGGGTTGGTTTTTTTTGGTGTGAATTTCATCATTGGGCATGGTGACCCTTCTTTTAATACGGGATGCAATAGCGCACACCTCTCGCAGTAGCCCGCACTGCGAGAGGTGCTTACAGGCCCAGCAGAGCCAGGCGCCGCCATTTGGGACCACCCCTCCCGCCTGGTGGCCTGGCAGTCCATCGGCATGGCGGCTCCACCTTGGACACGGCGTATAAATGATAGATTTTGAAGACGAGAGGAAAAGGGATGTGAGGAAGGTATGGGTGGGGATAAGGCAGGTAGTTAAAAACCAGCCACCCCAGACCGGAGCTCAGGGGTTAGGGAACATTGTCCCCCACCCCCTCAGCCCCGATGCGGGACGGTTGGCTGAAAGGAAGGTCAGCATCTACCCTGTGAAATTAGAGGCTGACCAGAGAAAGTTGTGGGAGAGGTTGTGTGAAAAGAGAGGAAACAAGTGTTTTGAAGGAAGGAAGAGAGGCTAAGCTGGGGCCGGACGGGGTGCTGAGTCCCGTCAGCACGGCGGCCAGGATGGCAAATCGCCGCGCCCCTTACGGGGCTCTGCCTCTGGAGGTAAAGTCCAGCCAGCGGCCTTTCGCGACATCACGACGCGCATTGAATGCTGGCTGAGGAGCATCATGGCTAGAGAATGCGAAAAAAGCGGTCGCCTAGGATTCCTTTTACGGACGCGGGCTCCAAGATTGCGGTCCCATTCTCCTGGAGAACGGGAGGGAGGTCCTGCGAGAACTTCCCCCAAATCCTTTTGACTTGCTTTTACACCTCAGCTAAAGGGGTCTTCCCGTTAAGTGAAGACACTTATGCCCACCAAGAAGAGCGGCGGGCGTGCTTCGAAATATACCGGAACCTAGCCCCAGCCCGACAAAATTGAGCGATAGTGAAATCGTTCGGGCGGCGCTTATAGCGCATGTAGGCATAACGCTTCTGTTAGAGGGCCATCTCACAATCGGCCGACCACCTTTGGAGTGGTTGGTGTACAAAACAGCCAGACGTCCTAGGAATAGTAGTCAGGCCCACGGTGATGGGGTTGCCGGAGAAGAACTCAACAGCCTCATCTACCGACCTAAACTCCTCGACTGAGATAGAGAATTCAGTCATTTCCTGAAATGCAGGCCGCCGTGCCCGCGCCAAGCACCACCAAGGTGGTCTCTCAGGCGGCAGTTTCCCTGAAAATGATATTTGAATGGGAAAGTAATCACTACCATGGAGGTCATTGACCACCTCCCAATCAAAATCAGGCTGTGCATCCGAAGAGCACAAAGATTGGTCTAGGCAAGAAAATGAAGCGGTTCTCGGATAGTGATGCGTAAACTCATCCACGTTTAGGGCACCCATCTCAAGCTCTTCAATCAGATCGGCAAGGACTTTTCCCATTGGATTTATGGAGTAATCTCCCTAGAAAAGATGCCTGCCGTTCAGATCTCCAAGCAAGAGAAAGGGCCTCGGCAACCGTGCCACCACGCGGTGGAAGTGCCCTGCTTCGAAGTCAGCTGACGGTGGAATGTACGCAGAAATGATAGTATACCTCCTATCCAAGTGCAGCTGCACAGCCACTGCCTGAAAGGAGGTATCTAAAGAGAAAGGAAGGAGGGAAACATCATGCCAGGGGGGAAACTGCGCATCCCGCAGCCCGGCCATCTCGCGGTGGTGGGGTCGCAAGACCCTTATCCCCTGGAATGGTGGGCAGGGGGCCCGCGCCTAGCATAGTCTCCTGCAAAACGATAGCTAGCGTTGAACGGGATGAAACGAGCCTCCGCAACTCCTCCTAGTTAACCCGGAGTCCACGGTAATTCCATTAAAGGAATATGCCCTCCAGGCCTAGCTCGGAGGAGACGCGGGGGCCCTCCTCGAACTGAAGACCCTCACGGGAATGGCCGTACGCTTCCAGGGGGAAAAACCCCGGGCGCTGTTGGCCGGACAATGCGCTGAAGGCGGTGTCGCCTTCGAGGACTTATTGGGGGAGGTTGGGCTCGCCATGCGAGTCTTTTTTTCCCTCCGCCTCGAAACGTTAGGCGGCGTTGAGTTTTCGGAGGCGGAGGGCTAATTTCTCCAGAAACCACCGTCTCCGAGCGACTTGCTCCACCTCGACGCGTGGGCGAAGGGGCCGAAGCTCTTTTGTTGCTGTCCTCCTTTCGGGAAACAGCTTTAGGAACCACGGAAGATTGCCTAGCGACCATCTTCAGAAGTGTTACCTCCTGTGAGTCTAATGACTCGGTGGAGGCGCGTGGCCAATTCGCCTTATGGGAAACGGTCACGCTGGGGGAAGAGGGTGGAGCCCTGGTTTTAGTCGGGGCAGGGTATGAACCCTTTTTCCTGCCAGCTTTACCAGGGGAGCGCTCGGGTTGGGTAGAGCCCGCAGAGGGGCTCCAAATGGGCGCAAAAACAACTATGCTGGTTGGACTGGATGGGCCAGGAGCAGAGGGTGCCTTTCTAACTATTGAGGCATATGACGTCCCAGGCAGATCCGGGCGCACCAGGACCAAGTCCTTTGCCTCGCGGAATGAGAGTCGATCCTGGGCCTGAACGGCCAGGATTTCTTTCTCAAGGAGATATGCACCACATTGCTTCGAAGAAGCAGGGTGCGGCTCTCCGCAATTGACACACTTGGCCACACACGATTTGGACTTATCGTGTGCGACTTTGGAGCAATTTACACAGACTCCGGTTGACCCCGACTTTGCACGTCTACATGAGCGATTCGTATGGCCAAAGCGGTGACGGTAATAGCACCGCCACGGCACAGGCACGAATGACTTTACGTGGTAGCGGTACCAACCGGCACGCACCGACTCAGGGAGCTTGTCACAGTCGAACGTGACGAAGAGTGTAGCGGTGGGTCTCGAGGCTCCTATATGTTTTCTCATCAAACGTTCGACTTTGACCGCCCTATGGTCGGCCAGCTCTAGGGTGATGTCCTCAATGGAGTAGTCAACGAGTTTCCTCGCATAAACTACTCCTTTCACAAAGTTCATGGTAGAGTGCGGCGTCACACTCACCAGGGTGCTATGAAGTGTCCAAAGAGCACTTATCTTGTCCACCTTGGCGGGATTCGCCGCATTCGCCAGAAGTCTCCCGCCCGAGAAACGGGTCACCTTCGGCTCTCTACCAATTGCACTAGCTAATACTCTCCTCTGATGGATCATGTTGCCCTTGGACAACATAGTGCCTTTAGTGGAGTGAATAACGAAGGAGCATTTGAATCCAGCGGGCTCGAAAATGCCAGGTAACCTCTGAATCATGGGCCCCGATGTCATCGAGGCTCCGCCCTGTGCACTCTTGGTCTTATTCTTAGTCAGGGGCTCCGCACACATGAGGCCGGATTTGCCGATCTTGGCTTGGTCGCCTACCAAAGTGGTAGCAGACCCATCTTTCCCCGCAGCCCACGCGGATGGAGAGGAGCCTCGAGTCTTCTTTGTCTTTCTAGTCTTTTTCTTTTTTGGAGAGGAGGGCGGGGAATGAACCCGCTTCTCACCTCCGCCGGCAGAAGCCCTCATGCCAGATGGTCCGGCCTCAGCCTAGGTCCTTTTCCGAAATAGAGAAGTTCCTGGTAGTCGTGGGGGCAACTTTCGGATGAGATCCCTCCCCTCCTTGTATTGCCTTCAAGCCCACAGCCGTTTGAGGGAGACCTTGCATAGGGACGGACTCGGGTTCGGTGCTTGGCGCCGAGCCCAGATTCCCTCCCATGGAAGGCCCTACTGTCTGAGGCTGGGTCTCCTCAACGACCATGTCTTTTACAGGAGGGGCCTCTAGTTGGCCATCCCCTCCCAGGACATCGCAGGTCCCGTTGGCAGCGTCAAGAGTCATTTGTGGGGAGGCACAAGCCTTAACCCCGGAAAGGGGTAAAATCCTTGCCAGCAGGTCTTTTGAGTGATACGACCGAAAGGGCCTAGCTTCCCTTTCCCCCCTAAGAGGGTTTACCCTATCGAGCCGCTTGGTTGTGGAGCGGCTGGCTAAGGGCTGCCTGCTGGCTTCGCTGGAGGTCCCCTTGGAAAAAAAAGAGGGGACTGCCGCTGGTAAAAGGGAGGTGCCCTAAAGCACCTCCAGAGGAGGGGTGAGGGAAAGTTCCCATCACCCGTAGGCGTAGGAGAGGAGTAAGCCTCCTTTCCGGTTGAAGAGATATGGAGGGTCCCCTGCGCAAGCACAGGGGAGGGATCTCCATTTTTTTGCTGGAGCTGCCCGAGGGCGGCTCCGTCGCTGTTTCAGGGGAAGTTGGGGGTTGGTTTTTATTTGTTTTACATACATGGGCATGGTGACCCTCTTTTTAATACGGGACGCAATAGCTCATTCCCTTTCACAGTTGCCCGCACTGCGAGAGGTGCTTACAAGCCCGGCAGAGCCAGGCGCCGCCATTCGGGACCACCCCTCCCGCCTGGTGGCCTGGCAGTCCATCGGCATGGTGGTTCCACCTTGGACATGGCGTAAAATTGATAGAATGTGAAGAGAAGAGGAAAGGGGATATGAGGAAGGTATGGGTGGGATTAAAGCAGGTTGTTCAAAAACCTCCATCCCGAACCGGAGCTCAGGGTTCAGGGAACAATGTCCCCTCCCCCCCCCCAGCCCCGATCCGGGGTGGTTGGCTTGAGAAGAAGGTCAGCATCTACCCTGTGAAATTAGAGGCTGACCAGAGAAAGTTGTGGGAGAGGTTGTATGAAAAGCGACGAGGTAGGGGAGAAATCGGGCTATCTGAAGGAAGGAAGAGAGGCTAAGCTGGGGCCGGACAGGGCGCTGGATCCCGTCAGCACGGCGGCCAGGATGGCAAATCGCCGCGCCACTTACGGGGAATCAAAATAGCAATGATACTAGATATATTCTTTGTTTATTGTATATATACATATATATATATATATATTTATATATATATATATATATATATATATATATATATATATATATATATATGTATATATATATATATATCATCCTTTCCTAAAAAAGCAAAAAAAACGGGCCAAGAAATGGTTTTCATATAACGTCAGATGCAACGTCATATACCGTTTTCTCGTCTAAATACATCTAGTATAACTAGACCGTGAGAATATTCTTACAAGGCTGCCAAGCCATTTCATAGAGAAACTCCAAATGAGCACAAACAGCAAAAACAGTTGAACCTCTTATTTATTCCCAATGCAAAACAGGAAAACGCGCAAACAAACATTAATCAGAAAATTACTTATATGGAAATTCTGTTTACAGCAGGACGTCATTTTATATCAGCCAACAAATAATTCCGAGCCAATTATCATATTGTGTGACGCCGAAAATGTCCCCCTTTGGATAATAAATATGATTACAAAAACCATATTTGAAATCTTATTAGCTAGAGGTTTTACATTTGAAATGACCACTACCAAACTCTATGTCCTTATCAATAAGAATATCAAAATTTATATGACATTCTGCCCACGAAAAAATATTGACGTTGATAGATGCAATGATTACATGAAACTCATTCTTTATTTTTGCGATATTAGATGATGCAGCTAAAAAAAATCTTTATTAAAACAATTCCAATGAAAGTAGTCTAAAGGTGACAATTTAAGCAAGCTATGTAACTTTAGTCGTTGAGGAAATTGAGCCTTCAACCCGGTTATGGTAGCACTTGATGTATGGGCTGTAGCGCCAACTTGCTGAAACTATTCATCAGGATATTAGCTATTAGCAAAAGTTCTTTTAATCATGTAAAAATATCTGGTAGGGTTAATTAACTGAGCATGTCCTGTATCATGGTCCTCAAAGAAATAGGGCCCATACACCTTATTTCCATTTAGTCTATAACATACTCTTTTCTTTGGGGTGTGCCAAGGTTTTTGAAAGTGATGTTTTGGCTTAGTTAGTGACTACTAACGATAATTCTGTTAATTTTTCTTTTGTATGCCTTTAAATTAAGATCACCTTTGAAAATAGTTCTCATAGTTTCTCTATTCAAATGTGTCTCAGAAAACAATTTTATCACCGACTTTCTTTCATCGACATCATTTATCGGGATCAATATTCGTTTCCATCCTTATTCATTTTATGACGACCGAAATTTACTTTAGTTAAATTACAAATTTTGCTGTGTGCATTCAACTTGGCGAAATTTCTTCGATTGCTTTTTATCTAATCGTATACCATATATTACTTGAAAATAACGAATTAATTAATTTGGAGCAATGACGAATCATTAATTCGAGGAAAATCCTGCCCGGTTCAACAGTTAATTATGCAAATTTTGAGAGCCTAAACGAGAACTGTTTGATATATGTTTATATATTCTATCCTAGGCTGAGATAGACTGTCCACTGCAAGCTTAGTTAGCTAAGCTAGGGGATAAAAACTTAAATATTATTCTTTGTAATGATAGGGTCAAGTGGACACAGATCGTACTGGTAGCGTTTTTTTGGTCATCAAATTTAAAGATTTAAAGTTAGCAGAAATCATAAGTACCCAACAAGTAGCTCACGCAAATACCTGTTTTCCATATACAGAACTTAAAAATATATTTACCAGTACAGATTTATGGTGTCATTTTTTAAAGAAGTCTTTTTTACGGAGCGTGAGCATGTAGGACATGCTCAATTCACACTTGGTACCATTTTTGTAATTTTTTTTACATACCACAACTGAATTAACGAATATACGTAATATTAAATGATATACAAATGTTATGAAAATATATATAATATAAAAAAATGGTTAGAATTATTATTTACCACATTTTTACATATGTATCAAAAATAATATAGAAAATAATAAAATTCTTAATTTTCTAGAGCATTTTAATCAAGTAATTCACAGATCTCCTTGTTTATTATTGCACAAATATACTAATATCTTCATAAGGCAATATAAAATCCCTATTTTACTGCAATAATGAAACTGCAAAATTTAAAATTAAAATTCAAAAATTGAATACAAGCATGAATTTCAATTATGTCAAAAAATACTTAAAAAATATAAACACACTTATCCTCTTACTTAATACATTTAGCACATCACTGTATATAGTTAGATCTTTTATCTAATGTAAAATAATGTTAGATAATAACAAAACTAACATCATTTAACATTGATAAAATGTCAAGTTTGCTCTTTGATATCTTGTATTTTTATTCATTTATTAGTTGCATTTTCACATATATAACACGAAACAATGTTAGGTGATTAATATACAGTAGTTTAAAAACGAAATTTTAGTTAGTATAATTTTTACAAAGATATAAATTATGTCCGGTCCCCGTCTCCTTAACCCTACTTATTTATACATTCAAGCTTCATTGGCTACAAATTAAAGCATTATAAAAGCTGATATTTTTGGCTGTCACCCGGTATTAATTATTGGCTTCACTCACCTATTTATTTATATATAAGATATTTTCATGCCTTTTAAAATCACTGAGTTATAACTGTTACAACTCTAACACATAAACTTTAGACCAACCTCATAACAAGCATTTATTCTTAGCACTTCATTTCTTTTTGCGTTAATGTTCAAATAGCAGTTTGTCAATTTTGCCTGTTTTTACGAATTTATTCAGCAATGATTTTCTTAAAGAAATGTTACAAAACTTGGTTGTCTCGATTGCGAAGGTTTCTTTCCCATTTTTCTTCCATCTTTTATCGGAAATAGATGGAATAATAATTGGTAACTAGAAGAAGAAGGCTCCTGGTCGGCACAGAATCCTTCATATCAGGCCTCCTCCTACATTTGACACCTTTAACACGAAAAGACCAACAATCCCTTTAAGAGTAGAACGGGATCCTCTATTCGTTCGTTTTGTGAGCCTAAATTTAATTTGACCTAGAAATTAAGGCAAAATTTAATAAAAACTTTTAAATATTTGGTGTGAAGTGGGTGATACTAGGTAATTATTTTTAACAAATTGTCAACTTTACTTGATTATAACCATTCAAGATCTGTCGATGACTCCACCAAATAATCTATTAATACCATGAAACAAAGTATGTGCCTTTAAAGCTGTAACAATCTCTGAAACAGAATCTTACGTTTTCGGATTCTTAGAATAAAAGTTAAAGTGCACCAACAACTGGCTAATGGTGCTGCACGAGCTCTGAGTAGCAGTTTGAATACAAGGCTGACTTCGATTGCAAAGTTTTCCTCCCAACAATCCCGAAAATATATGAAAGCCACATTGGCCCCTACCAGGCTCTGTTGGACACAAAATTCATCATATCAATAATCGTTTACAATTTATGGCCTTAAACTCGAATGGATCAACATTCCCCTTTAGATAATAACAGATTCATTATTCGTTAATTTGACCGAGGAATTAAGGCAATTTTTTAAATATATGGTGTGAAGTGGCTGATACTAGGTGCTGATTTTTTAACGAATTATGAACTTTATTGATTATCAACATTTAAGATTAGACGATAACACCACCACACTATCCGTTAATAGCATCAAACAAAGTGAGTGCTTTTAGAGCTGCAACAATATCTGAAATAGACTCTTTCGTCTTTTGCTTACTAGAATAAAGGTTGATTCGCACTGCAATGATTAAAACTTTAGCTATTTTGGAATTGATCTTTAGGAGATAGTAGTCTTTAAAATTAGTAAAAATTTTCCTAGCAGCCAGTTATTGAAAGGATGCTGCCTTTTTATTTCATGTATAACTTTCTTCAGTGAAAAACTTAATATCCCATATAATCACAAGTTACAAGTAAATTTTATCTTTATTCAAAGTCAAATTCAGTTGGGTAAATACTCACCGTTATGATGTCTGAGATCAATATAGATGGCTAAAGTCCACAACCACACCTGGCGTTTGATAGAGATTAACCGACAAATAATTCTTTGTGTGCCACTTGAACCACAATCTTAAGACTTTATCAACTACCATGAAAATCAAAATTTGGAAACAAACTTGAAATAATGTTTTATATATTTATGTGAATATTTATAGGATATATCTGATGAAAACACTGAAAATTTAAAATAATATTTCAGATCATTAAAAATTAAAATATTTGAAAGAAAAAAATTAACTTACACCCCTAATAAAAAAAAGGTATATTTTCATGAAGAATTTAAAAAATCTTCTATAATTAGGCTTAAACTGTGAAAATGATAATAAAATTGGAAGGAGAGAATTTTACCACTTTGAATAATCAATATTGATATCAACGGTTAATAAAATTGAGAGATATAAGCAAATCTCCCAGGCAGCTATACTCATATCTTCGGAACATAAGGTCTTTGGTTGAATTTGTAAAGAGAACTCCAAAACATCTTTATGTTTGATTCCTTTGGTTAAAGACAAACAACATTGAAATACACAAAATAGATTTAAAATTTCGACCACGATCATTTTTATATTAGAGCATTTAATATTAGAAATATATACTCTGGACCGTTGAGACAACATTCGCAATTTTCAGTAAGAAAAATAAACTATTCCAAAGGAAGCGTTTGAAAATGCTGAAAGATGGTTTAGAATATAAAATCAAACACACCTGAGAGCTATATTAGCATTTTTGTTTGTTTCTCATGAGTTGAAGCATGGATGAGTGAAAGTCCACGAAATAATAAATCCTGAGAAATATCGATAAATATATTAGGAATTTATCATAAAATACATGCTATAAGACGGCTTTGGCGGAAAAGCTTTGTTTTTCCGCATGGTAACGACTTTACACCTACTCATATAAAAGGAAAGCGGAATTGGGATCAATGAGTTTGGAGAAAACCAACAATATCCTCCGTTTCCATCGATTTTAGCAGTAATTATTGTCGGAACTTTGTCGAGTTGATAGATAAAGAAGAAATCGAAAAAAAATAGACCCTGGTAGATCATTGCCTCAAGCTTTAATTATCAGATCACCAAAGCAATAGTCCAAGATAATAAATTATGGAAAATGCCTAAAATCACCATCAAAGCCATCATCCGATCAAAATGTATCCGCTAAACCTTGTTCCATGTAATGGAAGATCAAACAAAGGAAATTATGAGAATATTAACCTGAAAGGCACTCCAGGAGACTTTTGTAGCAGATTAAGGAATTCTCACCGTTCACCTTAACCTAACCGCATCAAAATGGAAGTTATTGGTCATTCATCTAAATTCATCGCGGGGCGAAGAGCCTCGAGAATATCTACAATTTTCAGTCTGATATTAAGATGTTAAGTATGCATGTCAGAGATGAAAGCAAAAATGTGAAGATTAATTTTTATAGGCCCGAAAGGAATGAAAGTATTCTTTTTTTTTTGAATAAGAAGCTAATCTCTGTTGAAGTTTAGGTTTTAGTATTTCGGTAAAGTTTTTGGCGTACAAACCATAGTCAGCACGAATATTTGCTACTCTCTAATTCATAAGAAAATGTTTAAGTGGCTGAACGTATTAGATCAGATGGAAAAGATATACAGGGAAGGTTCTATTCACCCTCAAAAAGGCTAAGATGAGGCGGAGGTGGCTGGGAAAGTACTTTATTTATTCAGGTGTATATTTCGTATTTTCCCGCTCGTTTATCGACAATGATATTTTCATCTTTCTTCCAGTATAATTTATGAAGGATCTTCTTGTCAAGTTTTTCTCTGATGTCTCTTATTGTCCTCTTGTCCCCTTTTCTCTTGTTTCATCTATACGATAGATTACTTGCCATTTTCGTTTATATATTTTTCTTTTTGTCTTTTTTCCGTGATTATGCATATTTATTTGTTCTTAATTTTTAAAGCTTATTTATACTTGCATTTGTGATGATGTAGAAAGCTATTGGTGGGTACACCCTTGAAGATTAAATTAATGCATTATAGATATTCTTCTTGTTCTTTATATTCATGGTTCTTTTTCTTAAACTCTTTATGTTCCGTGCTATTTGTGCCATCCGAATCTAATTGTTAAGCATCGCACATTTCCTTCCGCGCGGTACCTCTAACATTCACCGTCAACTTCAATGCGTGAAATATTCTTTCTATACACTGTGATTGGGCGGAATATTTTCCTGTTTGTTCTAATTTTCCATTTTTTATCCTAGACTCTGATGTTCTTTATCTGGCTGGATATTATTCTTGCTTTTATCTCTGGATTCTTGTGGAGGGTCAAGATCTCATAGGTCAAGTCGTCTCTTGCTTCCATCTCTAGATTCTTGTGGATGGTCAAGATCTCATAGGTTAAGTCGTCCGCTTATTGAATTTTTAAAATGGTCTGCTTTCTTGTTGGGGGCACCCTGATCATTATACTCTCCTCACAACTAATAGTCATTGGACCTGAAATTAACCGTTGGCTATAAAATCGAGCATGGTTGGAATTAACACAACATCGCTTACACGTTTCATTGATTCGTACTCTACAATATGATTTATTAATGATAACACTCTACAACAAATTTCAGTGTCAAAAAAAAACATAGACTTGTGTGAAATTTATTATGAGGTTAAGTGCGGTGAATTCGAATTTTATAACGAAATATTTCCCAGCATGTTACATTTTCTTGTAAATTACCGATTTACACGATACCATAAATGTATTTCGCTCCGAAAGTCAGATTAAATGTGTCCATTGTAATTAATTCATGAATATATAATGAATCAGCATGTTTGTTAGCATTATATAGTGTATTAACCTAAATCTTGGTATTTACTTCTTCGTCTTAGGTTCCAGCAGAAGTCAGTCAGCATAAAAGGGCTACATTTTACCTTATACCTATTTTCCATTGACGGTATATTTTGATGGAACCTCTCTCCATTTTCATCACTCACATTTTTATTCTTTGCGAACAAGGTCAGATGAGAATGAATAAAATGCATCTTGAGTGATATATTGTATCCAAGATCTTGGTAGCACTTGAATTGGCTCTCCAATATACGCTTTTGCTGGGCCCCTTGCTGCTTTCCCAGAAGTCGTTTGCATACATTTTTGAATGCATGCCAGGTCAGTAGCTCAGTTTCATCTATGTCTCTCAAAGTCCTCATCAGCTACAAGTTGATAAATCTGCGGTCCTACAAATATTTCTTCTATATTCTTGGCATCACTTATTAATGGGAAAATTGCTTTGAGGTACTGGAAACATTGCTTGTTATGTTGCAGTGGTTTGGCAAGTTCCTTCATTACGCCTAGTTTTGCATGAGGTGAAAAAATTATTTTCTTCTTCTTAATTAGTAGCACATGAATTAAATTATGGCATCCGGGCGTTATAGTTTTCCGAGGTAACCATTTTGAGCGTACATAATATTCTGATCTAGCGACACTGTTCTATTTGGAAAAAAACACATAAACTTAGTGTATACAGTTTGTAGCCCATTAATTAGGGCTAACACTTTCAAGTCCGCACAAATTAGCCACTTATGTTCCTTGTAACTTATGCGGTCTAGAATAAAAGCAAGGTTCTCATATGTCTTTCCTAAAATGACTGAGTGAACAACTGAAAGTAAAAACATGGTGTTCCCAATGTGCAACATAACTCCATTTGTCCTGTAAAGGAAAGCATGGGCATTGAATTGGCCTCTGATATCATTATAATAGTTTAAGTTGTTTTTCAAAGTGAAGAAATGCTGTAGATCTGCAGAACGCTTCCTAAATACTGTAACTCGATCATGTTCATCCAACAGGTTCCAGTGTTTCAGGAGTGATTCCAGAAGTTCACATGTTGCTTAGTAAGTGTTAGATCAGGAATTAGATCATCGAGTTCTGGTTGGGGGATGAGGTGTGCTTTCTTGTTAGATTCAAGCTGTGCCACATATGATGTATCTTTATAGTAAATAAATGCTTATTTCCTATCCGAGTTAATATTGGTCAAATGCAAAAGTTCAATCAACATAGAGAGCTTTTGTATTTTAGTATTACATAGGCATTCTTTCCTATATACACTAGCAATTTGTATGCTTTAAATTTTTTTCGTAGCGATTCTAGAGTAAACTAGAAAATTAATTTGGGAAAACTGAAAAAACTTCCGCAAGTTGGGAAATCATCACACACAGGCATAAATTAATTAATAAAAAGGACTGCCCGCGTAAAGGGACGGTTTGTACTCCAATGGATTATTGTTTTTGGAGAGCTGCAAAACAAAGTTTAGCCGGAATTAAAAGTCACCATATCATAAGTATGAGAGGAAATTAAGAATAACGAGGTGGATCGAACAATACCTCTACAATAAATCAGAATCTGATTTGTTTATTACAAGACGATAATTGAATCGATCATTAACTTGGCTAAAATCTATAAAATTTTCATGCTACTTATTTATAACACATATTAATTTGTCAGTAATTTGTAAGAATATATATATATATATATATATATATATATATATATATATATATATATATATATATATATATATATATATATATATATATATATATTATATATAGTTTTCTAATTTTAACTTTATTGTGAGAGTATTTTGATGAAAATTTGTTAATAGATTATCTAAAACCAAGAAATATCAAGATATGATGTCAACTAATAGGAAATATCTTTTGAAGCAACAAATTTAGAATATAGGTAATGAATGATGTTACATAAATTGTTGTGTTTAGTCTTACAATGAGTTAGCTAGCTTGTCCCATCAATGTAAACAAATATCACAGAATATCTTTAATTTGATTTTATAAATAACACCTGTGTTCAGAGAGCAGGATTTCACCAAAAGAATATAAGAAGTTAGCTGAGTATTAATTAATACATTATTTCCTAATTGTTACAAAACATGGCTAAATGCTACAAATGAATAATAAAAAAGTATTAGATGTTTTGGTTTGTTTGAAGTTTTTTTTATTGTTAGAGTAATCATAGAAAAACTTTTAGCTTAATTTTAAAATTGTATAAAACATGAGGTTTGGAAAGAAAATTTGGCCTCCTAGTTAGCCATATTTTAACCTAATACACTTTGTTTCTTAATGGGGTGCGCCTGGATGTGGTGGAATCGCACCGTTTCCTCGGTCTTGAATTCGACCGACGCCTCACCTGGGAGGCTCATATTCGCAGCCTTAAGGTGCATACACACTGCGCTGATGACACGTGTTAACACGCCATATGACGTGTTAACACAAAGCAACAGATTGCATCATATAACACAACAAGGTTTTCATTTATCTGATGCATGTTACGTCAGAAAGATTTGATTTTTTGTGGAGTGAGCACGTTCTTTCTTTTTTATCCTCTAATTTTGTGTTGCATATATTGAAAATGAATCATAATATGTTAAATGAACTCGATGAAGAAGAGGAGCAGTTAGTAGCAATAGCTATAGCGCCTGTTACTTCTGTAAAAAAAACTCAAACAAATGTTATAAACGCCAAAAGGAAAAGTTTAGGTGAGTTTCATCACCTATTTCATCAACTACTGTCAGAGGAAGATCGTTTTGTTATGTTCTTTAGGATGACAAAAGAAGAGTTCTACAACCTTTTACACATTATAAAACCAGCAATTACAAAATCCAACACTCAACTAAGGAAATGTATACCAGCAGAAGAGAGACTTGCTGTATGCTTGAGGTGAGTAAAACTTGCACAATGATGTCTTAATTTTATTTTCAGCTAATTAGGTACATGAACCACATAAATATGTAAGATATTACATAGAAAAATATGGTGTGGCCATTCCTGTAAGACAGGTATAATGTTCCATTTCGGGTAAAGGGGTAGAAGGTGCTGTACTCGAGGTAGAATAGCAGTTGGGATTTGATTCACCAAAGGATGTAATGGAGGATGTGGGAGAGGGTGATGGGATTGGTACTACGGGTGGATGAAAGGGGCCAGATGCAGTGTTTTGATAAAGGTTTTGCTGCTCCATCTCCCGAATCTGGGCCTTGAACACCATATTGCTTATTTCCAACTTTATTCCGGCTTGTTCAATGGCACTAAGTTTTTTAACAGAGCTGGCAATACTTGAAAAGAACATTTCCGTTTCGTCTCTATCCGTTTTGTGGCCTTCTGAAAGTTAAAGAGTTTGGGCCCGCATACGGCTGTTATTCTTTATGATGTTTACTATTTCACTCATGGATGAATCCACCGTCTGCCTTTTCCTATACTTTGGTTTGGGAGTTGATGTACGATCTTCAATTGTAGTTTCTTGATTACCATTGTCATCGGCACCCTTCTCTGATGCTGCATTTTTGTCTACTTGGCTTCTGTTTAAGTCCTCTTCAGTAGTTTCATTGATGACCGCATTAGACACATCATCAACACTTGGACAAAGTGGTTCCACATTGCCATGGGTACTGAAAGAATAGAAAAATAAAAAAAAACAATTAATAAAAGTATGTAAAAGCACAAATTGTTTTCAACTTTGGGGCTTTCCTCCAACCACTGCAGCAAAGGACATTAAAAGAATGATTAAATTTTACGTGAAATTAGTGTGTTTAAATGATTTATCATACATACCTTCGTGGTTCCAATGTTGGGGTCAAAAATGACATTTGGTCTTCATATTTCCACTTAGGAACATTCTTAGCTGCTTGACCAGATTTTGTGTTCCTTCTCTTTCTGACATTTGTATAAGCATTCCGAAGTTTTGTCCATGTGTCTTTGCATGCGTCAGCTGCAAAAGATAACTTTATGATTAATAACGAAATTAAAAATATTCATATTTTATTATTATGATAATTATTGTTATAAGAAAGGAAGCTCCATTTTTTTATTTTATCTTCTTCAGGTATTTGGCGACAGGAAATTCATACAGATCACTTGGATTCTCCTTTCGAATGGGCTTCAGTACGGCTGGACAAATAGTGAAAGAATGTTGCCAAGCTATTTGGGAATCACTTAAATCTATTCATATTCCAGAGCCAAAACAAAAACAGGGGAAAGAAATTGCGAAAGATTTTGAAGAGATATGGGGGTTTTCACATTGCTTAGGAGCAATGGATGGTAAACACATTCAAATGCGATGCCCTTACAATGGGGGATCCTCTTACCACAACTATAAAGGAAAACATTCCATTGTCTTGCTGGCGTTGGTAGATGCCAATTATAAATTTATTATGATTGATGTAGGAGCTTTTGGAAGGAATAGTGATGGTGGAACATTTGAAAGGTCTAATTTTGGTAAAAAATGTGCCAAAAATCTGCTTAATTTTCCTAAAGCTGAAAAACTTGACGCTTCTGGTGATCCATGTGACTTTGTCATGGTAGCAGATGAAGCGTTTCCTCTTAAAACGTACATTATGCGACCTATCGCTAAAAATTCAATCAATGGAGATGAAGAAAAGATTTTGAATTATAGGTTGTCGAGAGCAAGGCGAGTTGTGGAAAACGCCTTTGGCATTCTTGCTGGGTGGTGGAGGGTTTTCCTGAAACCGCTTGAAGTTCAACCTAGAAACAGTTGATTCAATTGTACTGGCTTCCTGCTGCCTTCACAACATGCTTCGTGTTTCCAGGAATACGAATTTCGAAGAAGGTATTCAGGCATCCGAGACAGAAGTTCAGGCATTAGGAGATCTACAATCAGTCAGAAGAAATCATGTGCGAGAAGCTGCTCTAGTACGAGAAAGTTTCAAGAAGCATTTTGTCACACAAGAAGGAGCTTTAAAATGCCCATGGCAGTGGGACGCTATTCGTAAAGGCAGGAATACACATTAACCAGAAAGGAATTCAACGGTGAATTATTGTGACCTTTAAAAATAGAAAATTCTCAACAAACAAGCGAGCAAATGAAATTAGTATACTACTGCTTAAAAAGATATTTGAAACTGCTACCGAACTGTATTCTTTATATATTGTATTCAATAAATAAAATAAATATAATGTTAATTGACATGAAATACCAATTCGTTCGCTGATTTCCTCCCAAGCTTCTCTTCTGGCCTTCAGGTCCCTATAATCCTTGTTTTGTGGATTAAATAAGTGATCGTATCCTCTAACATATTCTATTAACTGTTCCTCCATAAGGAAAACACTTTTACTTTATTTTATCAATTTGTCACCATACAATAGTACCCGTTGAATAAAATCGAAACACTAGAATAATTTCAAAATATACAATAATATCGAAACACTATAGAATACTTCAAAACATACAATAATATTTAAACACTATACAATAATATGTGCCTACTACACCTATCTGACGCAGATTTCTTTCTGACGAATATTTGGGAGTTTTGATTTTCATCTGATGCGTGTTAACACGTGATATGTCGCGTAACACGTGAGCTGACCTGTTACGCGACATATCAGACAAGTTTGAACCTTATTAGGAGAACGCATGTTCCAGATTTTTTGCTAACACGTGTTAACACGTCATATGGCGTGTTAACACGTGTCATCAGCGCAGTGTGTATGCACCTTTAGAGTCTCTTGTACCCGCGCCATGGACATTCTCCGTTCCTTGACGTTCAGCGCTTGGGGCGCTGATAGGGCTACTGCCCTACTTTTTTTATCGATCCTTTGTTCGTTCGAAGCTCAACTATGGATGTGAGTTTCATACATCCGCAGCAGAGCGTTTAGTGCGGACGGTGGATTCGATCCACTACGCCGGCCTTCGCCTTGCCACCGGTGCCTTCCGCACTTCCCCAATTGATAGCCTGTTGGTCGATGCTGGGTAGATGACACTCGCTCTGCGTCACGTGCAGTGCATCACTCGCCTGTACGCGCGAGCACAGCGCATCGTTCAGTCGCCAACAACCCTCACTGCATCCCCAGCTGATCTTCATGGTGCCTATGCCGCCGAGAGACACCAGTCATGGGTTTAGGGCCAGGAAACTCCTTCAAGAGGTAGATATAGCTCTCGGGCCGATTCGCCCCTGGTTTTTCCCAGGACGCCACCCTGGAGGGTACCACATTTGGCTATTTGTCGCCACGCCTCTGCTCCCAAAGCTTGTACGGCGCCGGGAGTATTGCGTTCGACCTTTTTGGAGCACACCTCGTGTCATGCTGAAACCTTGCCAGTGTATACGGATGGCTCCATTTTTTTTTTTTTTTTTTTTATGGAGCCCATCTGGCAACTACCCACTTGGGCATAAGTCGCCGAAAAACACGACAGCCTAGAACTAGGCTATTTTAAAGTAAAAATATGAAAACTTAACAATGATATAAAGTGGAAAAACTTAACAAGCGAAGCAATCTCCGGCAGCGGGGGAAGGTCCCCCTCACCCCGGTGCAGGAGAGTGCAACCTACAAACAAAACAATAACAAAAAAAAGGAACCTTAAATCAAGGGGAGAAGGCCGGCCTCCCCCAAAAAGTCAATAAGTACAGCAGTCATGGTGCACGCACTCGTCCCAAGTACAAGGGATAGGCGGTAGCGACCACGCCCATCCCGGTACCAAGACAGGTATCGTGCGCGAAGATCCCTCAGACTGGGACATTCGACAAGAATATGCCGAACAGTCTGGGGGACGACGCAGTCGTTGCAATAGGGCACATGCAAGCGCTCCATCAAGTAGCGATGCGTCACACGAGTGTGTCCGATTCGAAGACGACTGAAAGCAACCTGAAGCCGCCGCGGCATTAGGGGATAGGTCCATGGGAACAGTCGCAGCAATGGCACGCAACTTTAAGTTCCCTTCGACCGTCTCCCATCTTCTTTGCCAAGCAGTCCTAAGAGCTGCCTGTATTCCTGCCATGTAGTCGGTGTGAGGAAGAGCAACACGCTGGTCCGGTTGCAGAGTCCTTGCGGACTCTTTGGCGCCCTCATCGGCGCGCTCATTCCCCGCAATTCCTACATTTCCAGGAACCCAGCAGAAGATAATCTCGACATCTGCCCGGCTCGCCAAAACCGTGGCGTCACGGATATCGCGAACCATAGGATGCGAAGATTCCAATGCCCCGAGAGCACTCAGGGCGCTTTGTGAGTCGCTATAGATCACAATCCGGTGTCCGAACCGGGCACGCTGCGTAATCTCCCGTACCGAGTGGTGTATTGCCACCAGCTCGGCCGTGAAGACAGACGCAGCGCCTGGTAGAGCCCCGCTGACATTAAACAGAGGGGATACGGCGTGGACCTGCATCCCTCTTGGGACTTGGAGCCATCCGTATACACTGGCACGGTTCGAGCATGACACGATGTGTGCTCCAAAAAGGTCAAACGCAATACTCCCGGCGCAGTACAAGCTTTGGGAGCAGAGGCGTGGCGACAAATAGCCAAATGTGTTACCCTCCAGGGTGGCGTCCTGGGCAGAACCAGGGACGCCATCGTCCCGAGAGCTATATCTACCTCTCGAAGGAGTTTCCTGGCCCTAAACCAAGGGCTTAGGGTATGACTGGCGTCTCTCGACGGCATAAGCACCATCGCGATCAGTTGCGGATTCAGTGAGAGCTGTTGGCGACTGAGGTAGGCGCCGGGCTCGCGCGTACAGTCGAGAGATACACTGCACGCGGCGCAGAGCGAGTGGCATCTCCCCAGCATCGACCAACAGGCTCTCAATGGGGAAAGTGAAGAAGGCACCGGTCGCAAGGCGAAGGCCGGTGTGGTAGATCGAATCCACCTTCCGCAATAAACGCTCGGCTGCGGATGCATAAAACTCGCATCCGTAGTCGAGCTTCGAACGGACAAAGGATCGATAAAAAAGTAAGGCAGTAGCCCTATCAGCACTTCAAGCGCTGAACGTCACGAAACAGAGAATGTCCATGGCGCGGGTACAAGAGACCCCAAGGCTGCGAATATGAGCCTCTTTGGTGAGGCGTCGGTCTAATACAAGCCTAAGGAAACGGTGCGACTCAACCCCATCCAGGCGCACCCCATTAAGAAAAAAATCTGTTTCGGGGTGAAGCCGTGGATGGCGGCAGAAGTGCACCACCTTAGTCTTGGCCGAAGAAAACCGAAACCTGTGCGCTTCGGCATAGCGAGAGACGCGGTTCAATGCCTGTTGGAGTCGACGCTCCAGAGTTGGTATCTGGGCCGCGCCAAAAGAGATCGAAAGGTCGTCCACGTAGAGCGTAGCGAGAACATCTTCCGGCAGCACCGAGGTAATGCCGTTGATGCTCAGGGCAAAGAGTGTGACACTGATACCCTCCCCTGCGGGACACCCTCTTCCTGCTCCTTTAGGCCGGAGAGGGATCCCCCCATCCGTACGCGGAATCGACGATCTCGCAAAAATTCAAATATAAAAATTGGGAGGCGTCCCCTCGCCCCCATCGTGTGGAGAGTCTCCATGATACCGTATCGCCATGCGGTATCATAGGCCTTCTCCAGATCGAAAAACACCGTGGCGTAGTGCTGTCTACGAAGGAAAGCCTCGCAGACGGCATTTTCTAGTCGGAGCAGAGCATCCGACGTGGAGTGGAACTTGCGGAAGCCGCACTGTGCGGAAGACAGATGGCCTCCGCTGTCCAGGAAATAGGCTAATCTAACATTTACCAATTTCTCCATCAACTTGCACACGCAAGAGGTTAGAGAGATTGGGCGGAAACCGGTCGAAGTAGAGTGATCTCTCCCCGGTTTGCGAAAGGCAACAACAGTAGCGATTCGCCAGGAGTCTGGAAGAAGACCTTCCACCCAAATCCTGTTGAACAAATCTAACAGAAAGGCCATGCCTCGCTCACCTAGGTGTCGAAGCATGGCGTACGGGACATCGTCCGCACCATGGGCGGTGTCCGTGCACAAAGCGAGAGCGGAACGCAACTCGCTTACAGTAAACTTGTCGTTGAAGGGTTCTCCGCCTATGGAGGTAAAGTCCAGCCGGCGGGCTTCCGCGACATCACCACGTGCATTGAATGCTGGCGGAGCAGCATCACGGCTAGAGAATGCAGAAAAAGCGGTCGCGAAGGCCTCCGTCACGGACGCGGGGTCCAAGATTGCGGTCCCATTCTCCTGGAGAACGGGAGGGGGGTCCTGCGAGAACTTGCCCCGAATCCTTTTGACTCGCTTCCACACCTCAGCTAAAGGGGTCTTTCCGTTAAGTGAAGACTCGTATGCCCGCCAAGAAGAGCGGCTGGCGTGCTTCGAAATATACCGGAACCTAGTTCTAGCCCGACGAAATTCAGCGACAGTGAAATCGTTCGGACGGCGCTCATAGCGCATGTAGGCATAACGCTTCTGTTTGAGGGCCGTCTCCCACTCGGCCGACCACCATGGGAGTGGTCGGCGTGCAAAACGGCCAGACGTCCTAGGAATAGTAGTCAGGCCCACGGCGATGAGGTTGCTGGAGAAGAACTCAACGGCCTCATCTACCGACCTAAACTCCTCGACTGAGATAGAGAATTCAGTCATTTGTTGAAATGCAGGCACCGCGCCCGCGCCAAGCACCACCGAGGTGGTCTCTCAGGCGGCAGTTGCCCTGAAAATGATATTTGAATGGGAAAGTGATCACTACCATGGAGGTCATCGACTACCCCCCAATCAAAATCAGGCTGTGCATCCGAAGAGCACAAAGATAGGTCAAGGCAAGAAAATGAAGCGGTTCTTGGACAGAGATGCGTAAACTCATTCACGTTTAGGACACCCATCTCAAGCTCTTTGATCAGATCGGCAAGGACTTGTCCCCTGGGATTTATGGAGTAATCTTCCTAGAGAGGATGCCTGCCTTTCAGATCTCCAAGCAAGAGATAGGGCCTCCGCAACCGTGCCCCGACGCGGCGGAAGTCCCCTGCGTCGAAGTCAGCTGACGGTGAAATGTACGCAGAAATGATAGTATACCTCATATCCAGGTACAGCTGCACAGCCACTGCCTGAAAGGAGGTATCTAAAGAGAAAGGAAGAACGGAGACATCATGCCGGGTGTAAACGGCGCATCCCCTAGCTCAACCATCCTGCGGTGGTGGGGTCGCAAGACCCTTGTACCCTGGGAGGGCAGGCAGGGGGCCCACGCCTAGCATGGTCTCCTGCAAAAAGATAGCTAACGGGGAGCGGGACGAGACGAGCCTCCGCAGCTCCTTCCAGTTGGCCCGGAGTCCACGGCAATTCCATTGAAGGAATATGCCCTCCAGGCCTAGCTCGGAGGAGACGCGGGGGCCCTCCTCGAATTGAAGACCCTCACGGGAATGGCCGTACGCTTCCCGGGGGCAGAACCCCGGGCGCTGTTGGCCGGACAAAGCGCTGGAGGCGCTGTCGCCTTCGAGGACTTATTGGGGGAGGTTGGGCTCGCCATGCGAGTCTTTTCCTCCCTCCGCCTCGAAACCTTAGGCGGGCGCTGCGGCTTCGGAGGCGGGGGGCCCTCTTTTCGAGAAACCACCGTCTCCGAGCCACTCGCTCCACCTCGGGGCGTGGGCGAAGGAGCCGAAGCTCCTTTGTTGCTGTCCTCCTTTCGGGAGACAGCTTTAGGAACCCCGGAAGATGGCCTAGCGACCATCTTCAGGGGTGTTGCCTCCTGTCAGTCTAACGACTCGGTGGTGGCGCGTGGCCGTTTCGCCATGCGGGAAACGGTCACGCAGGGGGAAGAGGGGGGAGCCAGATAGCCCCTTTAAAAAAAAGAAAAATCCTATAGTTCCACGAAGAGAGCAGACACTTACCTTTAGAGAGTCATCACACCCCTGGATGCAAAATTAGTTTTCCAAATTTCATTATTAGCAAAAGCTTGGTGATAAGACGATTTGATGTGGATTTGACTTCCTAAAGTTTAGAAGCTTTATTTTATTATTAAGAATATCTTTGAAATATCCTCCTAATTTTTTGCAATTAAATGTTGGAGATGAGCCATGCAGTGTATGCAAAATTTATTACGACAGTCTCTTTCAAATATACAATAAAATTCATGTATCCACCTACCAAAGCAACAGTAGAACCATCAGATGCAATTGGAATATTTTTTTCTCGGAAATAGTTCAATATATATTTAAATATTGTTGCTCCTTTGTTATCTGTCACAAAAACAACATACGCCATAAGAATGCCTTGATTATTAGATAAAATTGTTTCATAATCTGTAACGCAAAATGCCTTAATTGTTAAAGTGCAACTAGTTGATTTTTAATATCGTAGGCTATTTCATCCATGCGTCTTGATACTACATATATATTTTTGCTCAATGGAATAGAATCAGTAATTTCGGGAGGACTATGTTGCATAACAGTCAAAACGGCCACAGATATTGAGAGCATAATCAAATCTTCACTAATATTATGAGGGGTTTCAGTATTGCTATTAGCTTGGAAATTTCATAAATGAGATGAAAACTTTGTCTAATATATTCTCATAAATGTGAAATAAGGAAGTAAGAGTCTTTCCCTTTGGAACTCAGCACAAAGATTTGGGAAATAATCCAATGATTTGTCTTTCCTTTCTTTGTATTTACTGTTCAGATGATATTTAAGTTTACCCGTGCGTATACTATTGTTTGATAGTTCTTTCATACATATGAGACACATTAGCTTTGTTATATTAGTTGGAGAATATAAAGCAGTATGCTAAAGACTCGCTTGAGTATGGTTGGCATGGTTTTTTCTTATCAGCCATTGGTAGTCTGTGAGGAAACAATAAATTAATAACTACCAAGAATCTAAATACAATTATATTATTATATGATTGGGAAAATCACTTAAAATAATTAATGATTGAAATGCCTATTTTAAGTAACAGTTATTCAGGAATGACTAAACTGATTTAAGGAAGAAATTGCAGTGCTCAATCAGAAGGTGGAATAGAGCCAACAAGGAACCTCACAAATTGAGCATCCCGTTGGCCCTATAAAATATAGAATTTGGGACACAAATCAAACATTTAAATTATATTCCATCCGTTAACAATTGCATTATGCAAAACAAAGAAAATACTTGTGAATAACACTAAGTCGATAGTCAATAATCAATGTATCAATGGCAAGCAAAATAGTTGTAAATAATGCAAATGAAATCGCTGTGCTCCCACGCTAAACATACAAATGGTCACCACACATTAGGAAACAGCTGCGATGCCACGGTTTGGCCGCAGAGATAACAAAGACCATTGAAACAGCTGCGATGCCACGGTTTGGCCGCAGAGATAACAAAGACCATTGAAACAGCTGTGAACACAAAGTAATGAATCTATTTGACAAACAGCAATTGACATGGGCCCCTGAAAGAAGAATACTTATTTTGCTACAGATATCGACCAAATAAGGATCGGCTAGATTTTCTAATTCAAACACTGCCTAAGTGTAAACGCACCTACAATAATACCCACAAATACCCTCTTATCAGATAAGTTTCACCCAGCTTTTGGATCTTAAAAACGGAGCCACACACCTAAATTTTAGTTAGGATAAAAGTGCTTGCAAATACATACAAAGACAGTCTTATAGAGAGAGAAAATCTTAGTCTTTTAACGCCGATAACCTGTTACAAGGACGTGAACTTACTAGAAATGAAAACTCAGGAATTTCACTTGCCAGCACTGAGGTGGTTATAAAACCAAAGTTAAATCATACAAAACCGCCATTTTTCTTCTCATTCACTAGTCCCTACCTTGCCAAGAAATAAATGAATAACCAGCAGACATCTAGAGTCAGATTGAATTCTACAGCGTAATCAACAGCCGCCGATAGCCTCAAGGTAAATTTTACCATTCATTTCACCTACTTATAAACAAGTAACACCCCCACACATTTATGCCCCTCGGAGAACGGAGAAGATGAAGACTGACGAATTCACCAATAAAAATAGAGAGTTCGCCTTAACCACCACCTCACCCATATAATAGACATAGGTAGGCTTGCTGGATTCAATAGGCCCGTAAGATGCCTCCACAAATGGACGCGAATTGGTCCTATTAAATCCAAGCATATCCTTACTTGTTATCTGGCGTTCTGGTATAGAAACACAGCCAATTGTGGAACTCGTGATACACCACTGAAAGCTATAAAATACTATTTTCTATATAAGATAAGTATAACTAAGATTAGAGCTAAGTAAAGTAGTTACAATAGAAGCTGCCCACCTAATATGATAACAAAACAAGATTATGACAGAACTGCAATGAGGGTGCATTCCTTTATAAAGTGTTCAGTAATAACTAGAAAGTTTTATTTTTACATTCAAAGAAAACGGTACTAAAAATGGCTAAATAGTTAAAATTCATTAAAATACTAAGTAATTAGTAAATCACTATAATTAAAAAATATTTTAATTATATACTTACATGTTTTTTAATTTCATTAGTCAATAAAAGTTTTAGTAAAGTTTACGATAAGATTCTCGGGCTCCTCGGGGGTGATTCTTCTTTTTTCCAAAGTGTTTCGTCCACTTTCCAATATGTTTTACTTATTGGCATAAGAAGGGATGTGGGGGACCCAATTCCAACCCCCAAAACACAATAAAATATGGGGGGAGGCAAAGCCCCCCACCTGGTATGTTTTACAAAAGAAAGTAACTCGCGTCGCGGGCCAATGTTTACTAAAACCATCATTTGCTGCGATTTCAGTTACGTCCTTTATGAATGAACAATGTTTTTTTTGTATTCTATTTTCCCATTTTTTTCACCCATTCTTACCCCCGTGAGGGGCGCGGCGATTTGCCATCCTGGCCGCCGTGCTGACGGGATCCAGCGCTCCGTCCGGCCCCAGCTTAGCCTCTCTTCCTTCCTTCAGATAGCCCGATTTCCCCCCTACCTCGTCGCTTTTCATACAACCTCTCCCACAAATTTCTCTGGTCAGCCTCTAATTTTACAGGGTAGAATGCCTACCTACTTCTCAAGCCAACCACCCCGGATCGGGGCTGGGGGGGGGAGGGGACATTGTTCCCTAACCCCTCAGCTCCGGTTCGGGATGGGTTTTTTTTAACAACCTGCTTCATCCCCACCCATACCTTCCTCACATCCCTTTACCTCTCCTCTTCACAACCTATATTTTTTACGCCGTGTTCAAGGTGGAGCCGCCATGCCGAAGGACTGCCAGGCCACCAGGCGGGAGGTGGTCCCGAATGGCGGCGCCTGGCTCTGCCGGGCTTGTAAGCACCTCTCGCAGTGCGGGCAACTGCGAGAGGTGATGAGCTATTGCGTCCCGTATTAAAAAGAGGGTCACCATGCCCATGTATGACAAAAAAAAAAAAAACCCAACCCCCAACTTCCCCAAGAAAATCAACGGAGCCACCCTCGGGCAGCTCCACCGAGAAAATGGAGGTCCCCCCCCCCCCTTGTGCTTGCGCAAGGGACCCTCCATAATTCTTTAACCGGAGAGGAGGCTTACTCCTCTCCTACGCCTACGGGTGTAGGGGACTCCCCCTCACCCCCTTCTCTGGAGGTGCTTTCGGGCACCTCCCTATCTCCAGCGGCAGTCCCTCCTTTGCTTTCTAAGGGGACTGCCAAGAAAGCCAGCAGGCAGCCCATTGCCGACCGCCCCTCGTGCAAGCGGCTCGGTAGGGCAAACCCCCTTAGGGGGGAGAGGGAAGCCAGGCCCCTTCGGTCGCTTCCCTTGAAAGACCTGCTGGCCAGAATTTTAAACCTTGCTGGGGTCAAGGCCTGTGCCTCCCCACACAAGACTGGCGACACTGCCAAGGGGACCTGTGATGTCCTGGGAGGGGATGGCCAACTGAAGGCCCCTCCTGTGATAAACATGGTCCTTGAGGAGACCCAGCCTCAGACGGTAGGGCCTTCCATGGGGGGGAATTCGGGCTCAAGGCCAAGCACCGAACCCGAATCCGCCCCTATGCAAGGTCCTCCTCAAATGGCTGAGGGCTCCGAGGCAGTAAAAGGAGGACAGGGATCTCCTCCGACAGGTTCCTTTACGACAACCAGGACCTTTTCCATTTCGGAGAGGGACCTGGCTGAGGCCGGTCCATCTGGCATGGGGGCTTCTGCCGGCGGAGGTGAAAAGCGGGTTCATTCCCCGCCCTCCTCTCCAAAAAAGAAAAAGACAAAGAAGACTAAAAAGACGAAAAAGACTCGGGGCTCCTTTCCATCCGCGGGGGCTGCGGGGACGGATGGGTCTGCTACCACTTTCGTAGGCGACCAAGCCAACATCGGCACATCCGGCCCCTCTACCCCCTCGTGTGCGGAGCCCCTGTCTAAGACTAACACCAAGAATGCACAGGGCGGAGCCTCGATGACATCGGGGCCCCTGATTCAGAGCTTACCTGGCGTTTTCGAGCCCGCTGGCTTCAAGCGCTTCCTCGTTATTCGCTTCACTGATGGCAGCATGTTGTCCAAGGGCAACATGATCCATCAGAGGAGAGGATTAGCTAGAGCAATTGGTAGAGAGCCGAAGGTAACCCGTTTCTCGGACGGGAGCCTTCTGGCGAATGCGGCGAATCCCGCCGAGGCGGCCAACATAAGTGCTCTTCGGACACTTCATGGCACCCCGGTGAGTGTGACGCCGCACTCTACCATGAACTTTGTGAAAGGAGTAGTTTAAGCGAGGGAACTCGTTGACTACTCGATAGAAGACATCACCCTAGAGCTGGCCGACCATGGGGCGGTCAAGGTTGAACAGGTGATGAGAACACAGGGAGGGGCCTCGAGACCCACCCCTACACTCTTCGTCACGTTCGACTGTGACAAGCTCCCTGAGTCGGTGCGTGCCGGTTAGGACCGTTACCGCGTAAAGGCATTCGTGCCACTGCCGCGGCGGTGCTATTACTGTCACCGCTTCGGCCACACGAATCGATCATGTAGACGTGCAAAATCGGGGTCACTCGAAGTCTGTGTAAATTGCTCCAAGGTCGCACACGATAAGTCCAAATCGTGTGTGGCCAAGTGTGTCAATTGCGGAGAGCCGCACCCTGCTTCTTCGAAGCAATGTGCTGCATATCTACTTGAGAAAGAAATCCTGGCCGTTCAGGTCCAGGATCGACTCTCATTCCGCGAGGCTAAGGACTTGGTCCTGGCGCGCCCGGCTCTGCCTGGGACGTCATATGCCTCAATAGTTAGAAAAGCACCCTCTGCTCCTGGCCCATCCAGGCCAACGAGCACGGTTGTTTTTTGCGCCTATTCGGAGCCCTTCTGCGGGCTCTACCCAACACGGGCGCTCCCCTGGTAAAGCTGGCGGCAAAAAGGGTTCACACCCAGCCCCGGCTAAAACCAGGGCTCCCCCCTCTTCCCCCAGCGTGACCGTTTCCCGTAAGGCGAAACGGCCACGCGCCTCCACAGAGTCGTTAGACTCACAAGAGGCCACACCCCTGAAGATGGTCGCTAGGCCATCTTCCGGGGTTCCTAAAGCTGTTCCCCGAAAGGAGGACAGCAATAAAGGAGCTTCGGCCCCTTCGCCCACGCCCCGAGGTGGAGCGAGTGGCTCGGAGACGGTGTTTCCTCGAAAAGAGGGGCCCCCGCCTCCCAAGCCGCCACGCCCGCCTAAGGTTTCGAGGTTGGGCTCGCATGGCGAGCCCAACCTCCCCCAATAAGTCCTCGAAGGCGACAGCGCCTCCAGCGCTTTGTCCGGCCAACAGCGCCGGGGGTTCTGCCCCCGGGAAGCGTACGGCCATTCCCGTGAGGGTCTTCAATTCGAGGAGGGCCCCCGTGTCTCCTCCGAGCTAGGCCTGGAGGGCATATTCCTTCAATGGAATTGCCGTGGACTCCGAACCAACTGGGAGGAGCGACGGAGGGTTGTCTCGTCCCGTTTCCCGTTAGCTATTTTTTTGCAGGAGACCATGCTAGGCGCGTGCCCGCTGCCTGCCCTCCCGGGGTATAAGGGTCTTGCGACCCCACCACCGCGGGATGGCCGGGCTGGGGGATGCGCGGTTTACACCCGGCATGATGTCTCCGTTCTTCCTTTCTCTTTAGATACCTCCTTTCAGGCAGTGGCTGTGCAGCTGCACCTGGATAGGAGGTATACTATCATTTCTGTGTACATTCCACCGTCAGCTGACTTCGACGCGGGGGACTTCCGCGGTTGCCGAGGCCCTATCTCTTGCTTGGAGATCTGAACGGCAGGCATCCTCTCTGGGGAGATCACTCCATAAATCCCAAGGGACAAGTCCTTGCCGATCTGATCGAAGAGCTTGAGATGGGTGTCCTAAACGTGGATGAGTTTACGCATCACTGTCCAAGAACCGCTTCATTTTCTTGCCTTGACCTATCTTTGTGCTCTTCGGATGCACAGCCTGATTTTGATTGGGGGGTGGTCGATGACCTCCATGGTAGTGATCACTTTCCCATTCAAATATCCTTTTCAGGGCAACTGCCGCCTGAGAGACCACCTCGGTGGTGCTTGGCGCGGGCTCGGTGACCTGCATTTCAGGAAATGACTGAATTCTCTATCTTAGTCGAGGAGTTTAGGTCGGTGGATGAGGCCGTTGAGTTCTTCTCCGGCAACCTCATCGCCGTGGGCCTGACTACTATTCCTAGGACGTCTGGCCGTTTTGCACGCCAACCACTCCCATGGTGGTCGGCCGAGTGTGAAACGGCCCTCAAACAGAAGCGTTATGCCTACATGCGCTATAAGCGCCGCCCGAACGATTTCACTGTCGCTGAATTTCGTCGGGCTAGGGCTAGGTTCCGGTATGTTTCGAAGCACGCCCGCCGCTCTTCTTGGCGGGCATACATGTCTTCACTTAACGGGAAGACCCCTTTAGCTGAGGTGCGGAAGCGAGTCAAAAGGATTCGGGGCAAGTTCTCGCAGGACCCCCCTCCTGTTTTTCCAGGAGAATAGGACCGCAATCTCGGACCCCGCATCCGTGGCGGAATCCTTAGCGACCGCTTTTTCCGCATTCTCTAGCCATGATGCTGCTTCCCTAGCATTCAATGTACGTGGTGATGTCGCGGAAGGCCACCGGCTGGACTTTACCTCCAGAGGTGGAGAACCCTTCAACGACAAGTTTACTGTGAGTGAGTGCGTTCCGCTCTCGCTTCGTGCGCGGACACCGCCCATGGTCCGGACGATGTCCCGTACGCCATGCTTCGACACCTGGGTGAGCGAGGTAAGCCTTTCTGTTAGATTTGTTCAACAGGATCTGGGTGGAGGGTCTTCTCCCAGACTCCTGGCGAATCGCTACTCTGCTCGCCTTTCGCAAGCCGGGACGAGATCACTCTACTCCGACCGGTTTCCGCCCAATCTCTTTAACCTCTTGCGTGTGCAAGTTGATGGAGAAATTGGTAAATGTTAGATTAGCCTATTTCCCATGCAGCGGTGGCCATCTGTCTTCTGCACAGTGCGGCTTCCGTAAGTTCCACTCCACGTCGGATGCTCTGCTCCGACTGGAAAATGCCGTCTGCGAGGCTTTCCGTCGTAGACAGCACTACGCCACGGTGTTTTTTGATCTGGAGAAGGCTTATGATACCGCATGGCGATACGGTATCATGGACACTCTCCACACGATGGGGGCGAGGGGACGCCTCCCAATGTTTATATCTGAATTTTTGCGAGATCGTCGATTCCGCGAACGGGTGGGGGGAGCCCTCTCCGGCCCAAAGGAGCAGGAAGAGGGTGTCCCGCAGGGAAGTGTCCTCAGTGTCACACTCTTTGCCCTGAGCATCAACGGCATCACCTCGGTGCTGCCGGAAGATGTTCTCGCTACGCTCTACGTGGACGACCTTTCGATCTCTTTTGGCGCGGCCCAGATGCCAACTCTGGAGCGTCGACTCCAACAGGCATTGAACCGCGTCTCTCGCTATGCCGAAGCGCACAGGTTTCGGTTTTCTTTGGCCAAGACTAAGGTGGTGCACTTCTGCCGCCATCCACGGCTTCACCCCGACCCAGATTCGTTTCTTAATGGGGTGCGCCTGGATGTGGTTGAGTCGCACCGTTTCCTTGGTCTTGTTTTCGACCGACGCCTCACCTGGGAGGCTCATATTCGCAGCCTTAGGGTCTCTTGTACCCGCGCCATAGACATTCTCCGTTCCGTGACATTCAGCGCTTGGGGCGCTGATAGGGCTACTGCCTTACTTTTTTTTCGATCCTTTGTTCGCTCGAAGCTCGACTACGGACGAGAGTTTTATGCACCTTCAGCCGAGCGTTTATTGCGGAATGTGCATTCGATCCACCACACCGGCCTTCGCCTTGCGACCGGTGCCTTCCGCACTTCCCCCATTGAGAGCCTGTTGGTCGATGCTGGGGAGATGCCACTCGCTCTGCGCCGCGTGCAGTGCATCACTCGCCTGTACACGCGAGCCCGGCGCCTCCCTCAGTCGCCAACAGCTCTCACTGCATCCGCAGCTGATCTCGATAGTGCTTATGCCGCCGAAAGACGCCAGTCATACCCTAAGCCCTTGGTTTAGGGCCAGGAAACTCCTTCGAGAGGTAGATATAGCTCTCGGGACGATGGCGTCCCTGGTTCTGCCCAGGACGCCACCCTGGAGGGTAACACATTTGGCTATTTGTCGCCACGCCTCTGCTCCCAAAGCTTGTACTGCGCCGGGAGTATTGCGTTCGACCTTTTTGGAGCACACATCGTGTCACGCTGGTACCGTGCCAGTGTATACGGATGGCTCCAAGTCCCAAGAGGGGGTCGGCTTCCACGCCGTATCCCCTCTGTTTAAAGTCAGCGGGGCTCTACCAGGCACTGCGTCTGTCCTCACGGCCGAGCTGGTGGCAATACACCACTCGGTACGGGAGATTACGCGACGTGCCCGGTTCGGAGACCGGATTGTGATCTATAGCGACTCACAAAGCGCCCTGAGTGCTCTCGGGGCATTGGAATCTCTGCATCCCCTGGTTCGCGAAATCTGTGACGCCACGGTTTTGGCGAGCCGGGAAGATGTCGAGATTATCTTCTGCTGGGTTCCCGGACATGTAGGAGTTGCGTGGTTGAGTGCCCCGATGAGGGCGCCAAAGAGTCCGCGATGACTCTGCGACCGGACCAGCGTTTTGCTCTTCCTCACACTGACTACATGGCAGGAATACGGGCAGCTCTTTGGACTGCTTGGCAAAGAAGATGGGAGACGGTCGAGGGGAACTTAAAGTTGCGATATTGCGCTGCGACTGTTCCCATGGACCTATCCCCCAATGCCGCGGCGGCTTCAGGTTGCTTTCTGTCGTCTCCGAATCGGGCACACTCGTGTGACGCATCGCTATCTGGTGGAGCGCTCGCCTGCGCCCTATTGCAATGACTGCGTCGTCCCCCAGACTGTTCGGCACATTCTTGTCGAATGTCCCAGTCTGGGTGATCTTCGCGCACGACACCTGTACCGGTACCGGGATGGGCGGGGTCGCTGCCGCCTGTCCCTTGTGCTCGGGACGAGTGCGTGTACTTTGACTGGTGGACTTATTGACTTTTTGGGGGAGGCCGGCCTTCTCCCTTTTATTTAACCCGATTTAATTGTTGTTGTTGTTTTTGTAATTGTTTTTGTTATTGCTTTGTTATTGTTATTGTTATTTCTTTTTATTGTTTTCTGTTTAATTTTTTAACGTAGCCTAGAACTAGGCTGTTTTTTACGGCGACTTATGCCTAAGTCGGCAGTCGCCAGATAGCCCCTTAAATAAAAAAAAACAAACACCCATTCTTACACTCAATTCTCTGTTTTTTTAGTCCATCATTTTTGATTAGTTTTAAGTTTTAATTAGGCTTATTATTTTCTTAGGTTTATTTGTAGAATTTTATTAAGGTTTACTTAGGTTTATCATAATTACCTTTTTGCCTATGTTTTCCTAGCATTTATGTCGATTTTTTTATCCTTTTGCAATTTTTGCATATTTTTTAGGAAATTATATACTATTGTAAGATATATAATTCGATATTTTGTCGGATCTAGTTTTGTGCGCCAATACAAACATGCTACAATTTACTTAGTTTTTTTTATTTATTCTTTATCCTATGTTTCCTATCATTTACTTTATTTTTTCTTTTGTAATTTTTGCATTTTATTATAAGTTTGCATACTATTTTAAAATAAATAATTCGATACTTTGTTGCAACTAAGTTTTTGCGCCTATACAAATGTGCGACAAATCTTGAGGCAGCTGAGGCAGTCTTGCTCATGTAAGCTATAGGCAAAGTTTGCTCAAGAATGTATTTACAGTTTGGCTCCTTAATTAGGGACCACAATAAAGTTATTCAATTTATATGCGACCGCAAACTAAGCCCCTCGCTATACAACGGGATTTTACTTTCAAGCGTTTTAAAATTAAGTGTGATGAAACGACCGGTGAGAGCACATGACATTTTCTTTTTCCTCAGCTCTGAATGGAACATTTTTTTCAAGTTCGTGCCTCCCTATAAAAAGGATCTTTAAGATCATATAGTGGTTTGTGTGAAACCAAAGAAGTAATTTAGAAATCAAAATACTGTAGAAAGCTCGCAATTAACTATTGTAAAACACAGCCCAAAAAATATGTAGTGTTGTTAAGTGGTGAAAATAGCTGAGGCCAAATTTTGGAAACACAAGCACAAAAAAGAGAGAGTGATTGAGAGTGTTTTGGTTTTCAGTGGGTTCGAATAGGAGAACAAAAACTTTTTTATAGTCGCGTTTCCCGATCGAACAAAAGAAACAGTTATGGTGGTTATAAAAGTCTGGATCTTACCGGGAACTCAAATAATTTCGGATTGCTGGTGGCCTACTCAGGCTTGGAGTAAGAAGGTTACCAGTACCGAAACATCAACTATTCCAAGAACTTTGTTGACCGAGATAGTGGGGCAAATATCCAAAACCTCGAATGGGTATAGCGGGATGCGAGACAAATAGTCCCGAAATATGGCTGCCAAAACAGCCATTTTGACATATATCTCGCTGCAGCCATGTTTTATAAAAGATTCCCTTTACGATAAAAAAACGGGAATTCGAGATCGATATCACGCCTTCCTCGCCGCTATTTCAAGTTTCTATCTGCAAGAATAATATAAGTAAGATTCATTTTTTTATTTTTATAATTCCTTAACCACCACAAAATGGCGACGTAAACAGAATATTAACACTCGTTGAACGAAACATAAAAAAAAGCACGGCTTCAATAGATTTTGACCCACTCGAAAAAAAATCGCCCGAGGAGCACAGCTTTAACTTTACCAAAGTTTTATGTTCTATTTAATGATTTGTGGCCCATATATTAACCCTATGTCCCTCCCCACCTAAAATTACAAAATTTCTGTGGCCTCTCCGAAATTTCCTATGGCCCATTTTGGCCATGTGGTCACAGGTTGAGAACCGCTGCATTAACCCATTAATGTCCGAAAATATAAAAGTTCTATTTTTTAAGGAAACTAAACTGTTGATATTCTTTGTATTGCTTATAATTTAGTAAAGTCAAAAGTTTGTCAATATCATCATGATTTCAGTGTTTTTTTACCCGTATGTTTTATCATACGCTGCCCATTAGGGTGAAGTAAAAATTGTTTTTTCTTATTTATGCTCAGGAATTTGATGTATTTCCCGCACGCAGCTCACCTAATTTGGTTATCATTTTATTGAAAAAATTATCTTTACCAGCAAATCTTGGTACTTCTAGTACTTGTTTCATTGTTTTAGGGCAAACTCCTCGTATCTTACCTAAGCCGGCTCCAGCAAGTAATGAAATGACGAATTGTTGATTAAACTCTATGATGTAAATATTTATTACAACCTAGCAATAGTGTAACTTTAGATCTATAAGATTCCATTGAGAGAAAATCTGAACAAAGGTCAACACCATTCTCCGGATAATATCCTAATTCTGTAATAAACTCTCATCTTATAGAAAACATCAACGCCTACCGTTTTTTTATTGTATTAGATTACTCCATTTAGTTGACACACATCTATTTGCTTTCCGTAAACTTTCTTCCATCTCAGACATCTTCGTACATTCAAAAACTTCTTTTTCTTGACATTTGTTATTAAAGTAACTTACTTATTATCATTCCATCTGAATAGACGAATGCAACTAACTTTTTCTTCAACTGCACAGCATGTACCTTTCTTATACTTGTTGAGATCTTTTAAGGAAGGTATCTAAGTTCTATTCCTCTTGATGGTTCCAACACAAACCAAACTAGAATTTGACAGGAAATCCACAAGAGGAAGTGTAATGAAGTAATTATCCATATAGATACAATATCTCTGAAATAAAAAGCGAAAGCAAAGTTTTTCTGTTACCGAAAAAACAAGAGTTTTAACTATAACTTTATCTGCAACACCGTTATTTGGTTGACATTTCACTTAGTAACTTTCAGATGTAGTCAAACAACATAACTTGGATCTTTATCGAATAGGCTTCCCTCAAATAAACTGTTTCATCCCATGATGGCCATAATAATGCTCCATTGTTTCATCAAGTAAAAACTGGTTGCTTACTGGTTCAATGAACTGAGTGAATTTACATAGTTACAGGAGCGAGAATGGATTACTTATTCCAATCAAAGGCTTGTCCCATTCTATAATAATAAGCTAGTGGTCCTCCTTTGGCCTAGTCACCCCGATGCTCACTCAGAACTGCTCGGTATTAAACAATATGATTATTCGTAAAATAACTCAAATTTGTTTTTAAAACAATTCACACTACAACCATTTACTACCTGTGCGGGGAGTGTGTTCCATATATGGATCATTTTAAAGGTGAAACCTTTTTTAGCTCTGTTCATTTCAAACCTCTGTAGTTTCAGTTTAAAACCATTGTTACGTGTGATACCATGGTTGTAATTAAAATATTTCATAATTTATGTTTTCAAATTTGCTTAAATTTTTGAATAAGCCCACCTTGCAATCGCCCAGTTTCGAGAGTCAGGAGTTTTAATATATTTAATCTTTCGATATATGACTTATTTCTAATCAAGGGAATTATTTTAGTTGCCCGTCGTTGAATTCTTTCCATATTATTCGGTTTACATGTGTATAAGGTGACCATGGTTGTATCCCGTATTCCACGTGTTGCTTTACTAAAACTTTATATAAAGGTATGATAATATCTTGGTGTTGGTAGTGAAAACTTCTCGCAATAAGATAAATTACATTTAGATGGTCTAATATTGTCATAGGTTGCTTAACTCTGTCAGATGAATCTATTATGTTATCATTGAAATTTAAATATTCCTGAACCTTTTCAAATCTATTACTAATTATTGATTGGTTCATCAGAGAGTTATGGGCATCAAACCGGGTGTACCATTCCATTATTATGAATAGCTTATTATCATATCCTGACAAAAGAAGAATCCCAAAATATGTGTATAGTTACCCAAGTGAAAAAATCAAACTGGGGTTCACCTTTAAGTGATGCATATTTAAATGTTTCCTTACATATGAGTCATTATTTCATCATTATAGAATAACTTGAAAATATCAATAGGTCTGCTTTTATTTTTTCTACTTTTTATAATGGCAGGCTCTGTTTTAATGATAAAGCAATCATTATTTTGTCGACATTGTTCTAGAGCTTTAGGAGCCCATTTTCCGGAAGTTTATTTTCGTTGCAGTTTTTTAGGAAGGATAAAAAGAATTTGCAACCAAATCAGTGTCTCGCTTACCTTCTTTACTTATAACACTAATCTCTGCCAGGTCAAATTGTTTGAAAGAAATTGTCGCCGGTAAATTTATTGTGCTAAAGAAATCCCGATAGACTTCACCGTCTAGTAAATATATGGTCAGTGAATTTATTGTTAAAAATGGGTCATGCCGTAAAGTCAAGCGTCTTTGATAATTTCTTTTAAATAAATGTAATAGATTATATGTCCGAAAAGTTTTTTTCATCTATCATGACTCTAGGCACTTGCTTTTATTCTTAGCCCCAAACCTCTGATTCCATGTAAGTACTTCTTTCTCTCTGCAACTCTCCTCCTCTCTTTGATATAATTGCGTGGTTTTTCTCATCTTATTCTTCCACACTCACAAGCTATTTTGCCCATGCTATCAATACTGCGAAGTGCACGTAGAATAGGAGGCACATGTCTTAGTTCTGTGTTTAGATTTTCTTTTGTATGATCGATCGCTGCAATCGAAACTATTCGTGATATATTCTGCGCTATCGAATATCCTTTTCTTTGCTTAGATATTTAAACATTTTTAATCAATCTGTGAATCGAACCCATTTGTGCCTTCGGTCTTGTCACAAGGCTAGGGCAACTTTAATATTTTATAGAAGATTTTCGTTATACATATAAGCTGAATACCTCGCTATAACTCAATTATTTTTATAGTCAACCTTTCAATGTATATAGTTGAATCACAAATTTAAAAATTTGAGCGGGTGCTAAGAAGATCGAAATTACAAACTGTAATTGTTGAATAGATTAAAAGATCTTTTGGACATTTTCAGGAACATTTCCAATTAATCGAATTATGTTGTGATCTTATTTAAAGTGTTTTTCCTACATCAATACTTTTTAATGATTTTTCATGATTATTCCAAATTGAGTCTAGAGAAATTTATTTGTCTACATGATGTTATGGTATATAAGTACTTCAATTAAATTCACTGCATATTTGGCCGTTTAATCAAAAAATATCTGTTTGGAAAATTGTTTTTGCTGCTTATAATCATTATAATTTTCTGTTTTAAACCAGAAGCTTTCCCCCCCCCAAAAATAATATCATATAATTACACTTGCCTTGTCAGTATATAGATCAAGGAAAAATTATTTTATTTCTTTTAATTATACAATCTATAACATTTATTAGGTAATCCCTAAAGTTTGTGACCGTTTAGAAAAATAAGAAAATTTTATTTTAAATAAATTTAATCAATTAAATAATTACCATGATAATCAACAATAACGAAACAAATAAAAAAAAACTTACTAGCTATTTATTTTCTGTAATAGGATAGCCTAGGCATATTAAATATGCTAACTAAGATTAATTAATCCTTGATTATCTCTCTTTATAGAAGTGTGTTGTTGGATCAAATCAATTTGCATAATAATTACCCTTTTTTTTAGAGAATTTCATTTCTTTTTTTCAAACTAAAATAATACCTCCACCGTTGCTAAAACATCCTATTTAAGGATTTATTTAGCCTCGTTAGTTAACTTCCCTAATAAGGTCATTTGAAGAAGATTTCATTCCCCTTTAACCTGCCCTTGTGGATTAGGGCAGGTAAAATAGGTATTGTGTCCTCCATTTGCCAAAGCACGTATTAAAAAAATTCTCATTAGGCTTCTTTTTTTATTTATATACATACTCTCAACTAATTATATCGCTCCTAATTTAATTAAGGACTTGATAGAACTCTTTTCAAATAAATATTTATTAAAAGAATATTTTTCAGGTTTCTTATTTCTTTATGGTTAAAGGACAATAATTCTCGTAATGTCTACAGTCCCTTTCGAGATTTATTGCTGCTCATTTTATCCTTAGTTATAGGTAACTACATAAAAAAACGAACAAATATAATAATAAATATTGATCTGAAATGCAGATGCAAATACAACAAGACCAAACATAATTTATTATTGCTTGAGCTTCTACAAGCTCTATATTCTCAATGAAACCTATGATTTCTTAGGATTTCCTTTGACAAAATCAAGTCATGAAAGTTTACAGTGTTTACTTTTCTTTTCCTATCCTGAAAAAGATTAATATTTCGTTAATGGAGTATTTTCTCCTATTATTTAGGCTTTTATAAGGTGCTTCTTTCGAATGGCCATAATTATAATTTAGTGTGGCCTTCATAAGCGATTTAAAGTTGTCAATATTTGACTTCACTCTGATATGGATATCTTTATTATGTTACATTTTGGAGACAAAATGAGTGAGATTCTCTTAGGTAATGCTTTTAAGTTGAAGAAAACATTCAAATATACATAATAGCGAGGTAAATTTTATCTTGAAATATACAGAATATAATTCTTTAGTTTATGTTATGATTGGGGGAACAATTGGATGAAAGGCTTAAACTATTAAATTTCCTACACAAAATAGGTTACCGCTCGGATGTTTAGAATCAGTAAAGGTCAGTTATAAGAAAGGGTATTCAGTTTGCGAGGGTGTCTAGAAAATTACTTCTAAGTGGATATGTTGATTGTAGAATAAAGTCGTCGTGAAAAAGTAGGGACGACGAACAGAACATTAATGTACAGCAAAGTTTGTGAATTGGTCTGAAATTGCAGAAGAGGTTTAAAGTAAATGTAGCTAGTTTCACAAGGGATTTACCCAAAGAGATTTATTCGTCTTCGGAAGGCATGTAAACTCAAAACGGCACAAAAATCACCTGGGTTTGCTACACATTACAACTCGTATTATAGACAGTGAACGGAATTATAGCTCCATATTAAAGTTTCATTTTGACACTTGAAACTCGTAGATTTGAGTGCTTATATTGCTTTGGATAGCTAACATATAATGCTTTTCTTCCTTCGAGAAAGGCGAGATTCAACAACAACAGGGAAAGCAACCGCAAACTGAAAGTATGTGCCACCAACGATAGCGGCGTTAACGCACCCTATCACCTTTCTCTGGAAGTGAGACATTTTGTAAGAAGACCTCTCGTAGTAAGTGCGTATGTGTGACCTATTTTGGCAGGGAAACGAAGAAGACCTATTCTAGAATTGTAAAAGAAGCTCTCGTAAGTGAAGCTTAAAACAACGACCAAATACTCAAATTGGCCTTTGTTAAAATTAGTATCTCAGGATTAAAAAGAGGCAAAGCTATGTACTCGTATATTACACCAAAATATTTTTTTCCCTTTTTTTCCAAAGTATTATTTTATTATAATTTGATTAAGGTTTACAGGGCCAGCCTTTGCTTTTTGAGAGTGGGAGAAATAAATAACGCCATATTAATTATACTGGTTAATAAAATTAAAAAAGTATCACGGTTTTTGAGTGCAGTGATGTGAAACTATGTAGGTTAAATCAATGAGTTGAATGTAAATATGACATTCACTTTTCTCTTATCCTTATAGTTAACTCGTTTTTCTTACCTGACGCTTCACATACATCAAATTCTACCTTGAAAAAGCATGATAATTGATCATGGTACCTTTACTTGTTGTAGTGACTGTAATAGTTTCACTGAAGATATACCTTCTTTAAGTATGAGTGGATCTTAATGATATTCATAAATTGTTAAATCAGCCAAAACTGCTTGATACATCAACACTCTATCAAGGCAATCAGTAGAAAACGTTCAAATCAACTACAGGAAATACGTATAATGCCCAATGGGGGATCAATTAAAGCACTAGGCCCCTCATGTAGCTTGTTAACTATATATTATTCACTTGAATGATGGGGTGCATGGAAATTTTTTTCTGGTTTCAAATTTGCCGTACCAATGGTTTACTAACATCAGCCTTGAATTCCTATTCTTCATATTAAAGAAAAATATTAAACTTCAGTCAATATTACAAAATGTCTCAGGAAGAGGAATTCTTCGAACGTCTTCACGACTCCCAAAATATTTTTCCATCAAACTAGAAGCTCTCTGTGCGGTGGATAATAACTTAGAGTAAGCGATCAAACGCTTTGGCTTCACATAAAGTCAGGCCACCACATACAACTTGACCAATCCAAGGAGATGATCTCCAACCCGACGATTGCTTGTTCTTGACCCTCTTCCCCGTAAGGGGCGCGGCGATTTGCCATCCTGGCCGCCGTGCTGACGGGATCCAGCGCTCCGTCCGGCCCCAGCTTAGCCTCTCTTTCTTCCTTCAGATAGCCCGATTTCTCCCCTACCTCGTCGCTTTTCATACAACCTCTCCCACAACTTTCTCTGGTCAGCCTCTAATTTCACAGGGTAGAATGCTGACCTTCTTCTCAAGCCAACCACCCCGGATGGGGGCTGAGGGGGGAGGGGACATTGTTCCCTAACCCCTCAGCTCCGGTTCGGGATGGGTTTTTTTTAACAACCTGCTTCATCCCCACCCATACCTTCCTCACATCCCTTTTCGTCTCCTCTTCACATTCTATCTGTTTTACGCCGTGTCTAAGGTGGAGCCGCCATGCCGAAGGACTGCCAGGCCACCAGGCGGGAGGGGTGGTCCCAAATGGCGGCGCCTGGCTCTGCCTGGCCTGTAAGCACCTCTTGCAGTGCGGGCTACTGCAAGAGGTGGTAAGCGATTGCGTCCCGTAAAACAAAGAGGGTCACCATGCCCAATGATGAAAAAAAAACCCATCTCCCCTTAACTCCCCCTAAAACAACGGAGGCGCCCTCGTGCAGCTCCACAGAAAAGATGGAGGTCCCCCCCCTGTGCTTGCGCAGGGGACCCTCCATACCTCTTTAACCGGAGAGGAGGCTTACTCCTCTCCTACGCCTACGGGTGTAGGGGACTCCCCCTCACCCCCTTCTCTGGAGGTGCTTTCGGGCACCTCCCTATCTCCAGCGGCAGTCCCTCCTTTGCTTTCTAAGGGGACTGCCAAGAAAGCCAGCAGGCAGCCCATTGCCGACCGCCCCTCGTACAAGCGGCTCGGTAGGGCAAACCCCCTTAGGGGAGAGAGAGAAGCCAGGCCCCTTCGGTCGCTTCCCTCAAAAGACCTGCTGGCAAGAATATTAAACCTTGCCGGGGTCAAGGCCTGTGCCTCCCCACTAAAGACTTATGACGCTGCCAAGGGGACCTGCGATGTCCTGGGAGGGGATGGCCAACTGGAGGCCCCTCCTGTGATAGACATGGTCCTTGAGGAAAACCAGCCTCAGAAGGTAGGGCCTTCCATAGGGGGGGAATCCGGGCTCGGCGCCAAGCACCGAACCCGAATCCACCCCTATGCAAGGTCCTCATCAAACGGCTGTAGATTCTCAGGCAGTACAAGGAGCGGAGGGATCTCCTTCGGATGATGCCCCAGCGACCACCAGGACCTTCTCCATTTCGGAGAAGGACCTGGCTGAGGCCGGTCCATCTGGCCTGGGGGCTTCTACCGGCGGGGGTGAGAAGCAGGTTCATTCCCCGCCCTCCTCTCCAAAAAAGAAAATGACCAAAAAGACGAAGAAGACTCGGGGCTCCTCTCAATCCGCGGGGGCTACGGGAACGGATGGGTCTGCTGCCACTTTGGCAAGCGACCAAGCCAAGATCGGCACATCCGGGCCCTCTGCTTCCCCGGGTACGGAGCTCCTGACGATGACAAAGACCAAAAGTGCACAGGGCGGAGCCTCGATGACATGGGGGCCCCTGATTTTAGAGGTTACCTGGCGTTTTCGAGCCCGCTTGCTTCAAACGCTTCCTTGTTATTCGCTCCACTGATGGCAGCATGTTGTCCAAGGGCAACATGATCCATCAGAGGAGAGGATTAGCTAGTGAAATTGGTAGAGAGCCGAAGGTAACCCGTTTCTCGGACGGGAGCCTTCTGGCGAATGCGGCGAATCCCGCCGAGGCGGCTAAGATAAGTGCTCTTCGGACACTTCATGGCACCCTGGTGAGTGTGACGCCGCACTCTACCATGAACTTTGTAAAAGGAGTAGTTTATGCGAGGGAACTCGTTGACTACTTCATAGAAGACATCACCCTAGAGCTGGCCGACCATGGGGCGGTCAAGGTCTAACGTGTGATGAGAAAACAGGGAGGGGCCTCGAGAACCACGCCTACACTCTTCGTCACGTTCGACTGTGACAAGCTCCCTAAGTCAGTGCGTGCTGGTTGGTACCGCTACCGCGTAAAGGCATTCGTGCCACTGCCGCGGCGGTGCTATTACTGTCACCGCTTCGGCCAAACGAATCGATCATGTAGACGTGCAAAATCGGGGTCACCCGAAGTCTGTGTAAATTGCTCCAAGGTCGCAGACGATAAGTCCAAATCGTGTGTGGCCAAGTGTGTCAATTGCGGAGAGCCGCACCCTGGTCTTCGAAGCAATGTGGTGCATATCTCCTTTAGAAAGAAATCCTGGCTGTTCGGGCCCAGGATCGACTCTCATTCCGCGAGGCTAAGGACTTAGTCCTGGCGCTCCCGGCTCTGCCTGGGACGTCATATGCCTCAATAGTTAGAAAAGCACCCTCTGCTCCTGGCCCATCCAGGCCAACGAGCACGGTTGTTTCCGCGCCCATTCGGAGCCCTTCTGCGGGCTCTACTACACCCGGGCGCTCCACTGGGAGAGCTGGCGGCAAAAAGGGTTCACAACCAGCCCCGGCTAAAACCAGGGCTCTCCCCTCTTCCTCCAGCGTGACCGTTTCCCGTAAGGCGAAACAGCCACGCGCCTCCACAGAGTCGTTAGACTCACAGGAGGCAACACCCCTGAAGATGGTCGCTAGGCCATCTTCCGGGGTTCCTAAAGCTGTTCCCTGAAAGGAGGACAGCAACAAAGGAGCTTCGGCCTCTTCGCCCACGCCCCGAGGTGGAGCGAGTGGCTCGGAGACGGTGGTTCCTCGAAAAGAGGGCCCCCCGCCTCCCAAGCCGCAACGCCCGCCTAAGGTTTCGAGGCGGAGGGAGGAAAAGACTCGCATGGCGAGCCCAACCTCCCCCAATAAGTCCTCGAAGGCGACAGCGCCCTCAGCGCTTTGTCCGGCCAACAGCGCCCGGGGTTCTGCCCCCGGGAAGCGTACGGCCATTCCCGTGAGGGTCTTCAATTCGAGGAGGGCCCCCGCGTCTCCTCCGAGCTAGGCCTGGAGGGCATATTCCTTCAATGGAATTGCCGTGGACTCCGGGCCAACTGGGAGGAGCTGCGGAGACTCGTCTCGTCCCGTTCCCCGTTAGCTATTTTTTGCAGGAGACCATGCTAGGCGCGTGCCCGCTGCCTGCCCTCCCGGGGTATAAGGGTCTTGCGACCCCACCAACGCGGGATGGCCGGGCTGGGGGATGCGCGGTTTACACCCGGCATGATGTCTCCGTTCTTCCTTTCTCTTTAGATACCTCCTTTCAGGCAGTGGCTGTGCAGCTGCACCTGGATAGGAGGTATACTATCATTTTTGCGTACATTCCACCGTCAGCTGACTTCGACGCGGGGGACTTCCGTCGCGCCGTGGCACGGTTGCCGAGGCCTTATCTCTTGCTTGGAGATCTGAATGGCAGGCATCCTCTCTGGGGAGATTACTCCATAAATCCCAGGAGACAAGTCCTTGCCGATCTGATCGAAGAGCTTGAGATGGGTGTCCTAAACGTGGATGGGTTTACGCATCACTGTCCGAGAACCGCTTTATTTTCTTGCCTTGACCTATCTTTGTGCTTTTCGGATGCACAGCCTGATTTTGATTGGGGGTCGGTCGATGACCTCCATGGTAGTGATCACTTTCCCATTCAAATATCCTTTCCAGGGCGACTGCCGCCTGAGAGACCACCTCGGTGGTGCTTGGCGCGGGCGCGGTGGCCTGCATTTCAGGAAATGACTGAATTCTCTATCTCAGTCGAGGAGTTTAGGTCGGTAGATGAGGCCGTTGAGTTCTTCTCCGGCAACCTCATCGCCTTGGGCCTGACTACGATTCCTAGGACGTCTGGCTGTTTTGCACACCGACCACTCCCATGGTGGTTGTCCGAGTGTGAGACGGCCCTCAAACAGAAGTGTTATGCCTACATGCGCTATAAGCGCCGCCCGAACGATTTCACTGTCGCTGAATTTCGTCGGGCTAGAGCTAGGTTCCGGTATGTTTCGAAGCACGCCCGCCGCTCTTCTTGGCGGGCATACGTGTCTTCACTTAACGAGAAGCCCCCTTTAGCTGAGGTGTGGAAGCGAGTCAAAAGGATTCGGGGCAAGTTCTCGCAGGACCCCCCTCCTGTTCTCCAGGAGAATGGGACCGCAATCTCGGCCCCAGCGTCCGTGGCGGAATCCTTAGCGACCACTTTTCCGCATTCTCTAGCCGTGATGCTGCTCCGCCAGCATTCAATGCACGTGGTGATGTCGCGGAAGGCCACCGGCTGGACTTTACCTCCACACTATGGGGGCGAGGGGACGCCTCCCAATGTTTATATCTGAATTTTTGCGAGATCGTCGATTCCGCGTACGGGTGGGGGGAGCCCTCTCTGCCCCAAAGGAGCAGGAAGAGGGTGTCCCGCAGGGAAGTGTCCTCAGTGTCACACTCTTTGCCCTGAGCATCAACAGCATCACCTCGGTTCTGCCAGAAGATGTTCTCGCTACGCTCTACGTGGACGACCTTTCGATCTCTTTTGGCGCGGCCCAGATGCCAACTCTGGAGCGTCGACTCCAACAGGCATTGAACCGCGTCTCTCGCTATGCCGAAGCGCACAGGTTTCGGTTTTCTTTGGCCAAGACTAAGGTGGTGCACTTCTGCCGCATCCACGGCTTCACCCCGACCCAGATTTGTTTCTTAATGGGGTGCGCCTGGATGTGGTTGAGTCGCACCGTTTCCTTGGTCTTGTATTCGACCGACGCCTCACCTGGGAGGCTCATATTTGCAGCCTTAGGGGCTCTTGTACCCGCGCCATGGACATTATCCGTTCCGTGACGTTCAGCGCTTTGGGCGCTGATAGGGCTACCGCCTTACTTTTTTATCGATCCTTTGTTCGCTCGAAGCTCGACTACGGATGCGAGTTTTATGCACCTGCAGCCGAGCTTTTATTGCGAAAGGTGGATTCAATCCACCACACTGGCCTTCGCCTTGCGCCTGGTGCCTTCCGCACTTCCCCCATTGAGAGCCTGTTGGTCGATGCTGGGGAGATGCCACTCGCTCTGCGCAGCGTGCAGTGCATCACTCACCTGTACGCGCGAGCCCGGCGCCTCCCTCAGTCGCCAACAGCTCTCACTGCATCCGCAGCTGATCTCGATGGTGCCTATGCCGCCGAGAGACGCCAGTCATACCCTAAGCCCTTTGGGTTTAGGGCCAGGAAACTCCTTCGAGAGGTAGATATAGCTCTCGGGCCGGTGGCGCCCCTGGTTCTGCCCAGGACGCCACCCTAAAGGATACCACATTTGGCTATTTGTCGCCACGCCTCTGCTCCCAAAGCTTGTACTGCGCCGGGAGTATTGCGTTCGACCTTTTTGAAGCACACATCGTGTCACGCTGGTACCGTGCCAGTGTATACGGATGGCTCCAAGTCCCAAGAGGGGGTCGGCTTCCACGCCGTATCCCCTCGGTTTGAAGTCAGCGGGGCTCTACCAGGCGCTGCGTCTGTCTTCACGGCCGAGCTGGTGGCAATACACCACTCGGTACGGGAGATTACGCGATAGTGCCCGGTTCGGAGACCGGATTGTGATCTATAGCGACTCACAAAGCGCCCTGAGTGCTCTCGGGGCATTGGAATCTCCGCATCCCCTGGTTCGCGATATCCGTGACGCCACGGTTTTGGCGAGCCGGGCAGATGTCGAGTTTATCTTCTGCTGGGTTCCTGGACATGTAGGAATTGCGGGGAATGAGCGCGCCGATGAGGGCGCCAAAGAGTCGGCGAGGACTCTGCGACAGGACCAGCGTTTCGCTCTTCCTTACACCGACTACATGGCAGGAATACGGGCAGCTCTTCGGACTGCTTGGCAAAGAAGATGGGAGACGGTCAAAGGGAACTTAAAGTTGCGTGCCATTGCGCCACGACTGTTCCCATGGACCTATCCCCCAATGCCGCGGCGGCTTCAGGTTGCTTTCTTTCCTCTCCGAATCGGACACACTCGTGTGACGCATCGCTATCTGATGGAGCGCTCGCCTGCGCCCTATTGCAACGACTGCGTCGTCCCCCAGACTGTTCGGCACATTCTTGTCGAATGTCCCAGTCTGGGTGATCTTCGCGCACGACACCTGTCCCGGTACCGGGATGGGTGGGGTCACTACCGCCTGTCCCTTGTGCTCGGGACGGGTGCGTGTACTTTGACTGGTGGACTTATTGACTTTTTGGGGGAGGCCGGCCTTCTCCCTTTTATTTAACCCGATTTAATTGTTGTTGTTGTTTTTGTAATTGTTTTGTTATTGCTTTGTTATTGTTATTGTTATTTCTTTTTATTGTTTTCTGTTTAATTTTTTAAAGTACCCTCAAACTAGGCTGTTTGTTTACGGCAACTTATGCCTTAGTCGGCAGTCGCCAGATAGCCCCTTAATTAAAAAAAAAAAAAAAAATCTTGACCCTCTTCGTGTGCGTATTCCAACTTGGAATACCAATCAACTTTATATTTACCTTATAGGGCTTAAATAAAAGTTAAGGATAGGTGATGTAGAGGAATTACAACATAAAGCCTCTCGGAGAGCCAGGCGGACGTAAACATTGAAGTACCCACCCCTCTTGCGGAGGAAGCCAGAGAATCGAGCCACATGAGGAGAGACCTGGGAACGTTAGCCGGCGGAATAACCGTCTAACTGACTACATTGTTTGATCTCCCCCCTGCATAGGTAATCGAAGTGAGCCGTTGTTGCAAAGGTGACCACCAAAGGCGCTTAAACGGCGCTCAAAAGATCCAATTACCTACGAGATCGGTAGGCCCGTGGTTAAATTACAAAAAAGAGGTGTCAGTCAAAAGGAAACACCAAGGATGGTGACTGTCTGTGGTGTCTCTAATTAACAAGTCAATTTTGGCACCACAGTGTCAACCTCTCACCCCTCGCTCTTCTTTCTGCAGCCTTGCTCCTTTTCCCTTAGATTAGGCGAGCGCCAGGCTATAAATTACAGAACTACAGAATCTAGGACCAAAAAAGACCCTAAGGTCCGCTCGAGGCTAGTCCGCTACACTACATCCGAAACTACGATACACACTTATCTACGAGTGTATCTCTAACATGCTATATTTTTTATTTTTTTTTTTTTAAATATATAATCTACTGTACACACTTATCTACATGTGTACAATGTCAGGCATATTAACTACTTCAACCTAGGGGGGGGTGATAGAAAGTTTTTCTTCTCAACTTCCGCAGCCCTCGACTGCTAGTGGTGAAAACCCCGTAAGGGGCGCGGCGATTTGCCATCCTGGCCGCCGTGCTGACGGGATCCAGCGCTCCGTCCGGTCTCAGCTTAGCCTCTCTTCCTTCCTTCAGATAGCCCGATTTCTTCCTTACCTCGTCGCTTTTCATACAACCTCTCCCACAACTTTCTCTGGTCAGCCTCTAATTTCACAGGCTAGATGCTGACCTTCTTCTCAAGCCAACCACCCCGGATCGGGGCTGGGGGAGGAGGGGACATTGTTCCCTAACCCCTGAGCTCCGGTTCGGGATGGGGGTTTTTTAACAACCTGCTTCATCCCCACCCATACCTTCCTCACATCCCTTTTCCTCTCCTCTTCAAAATCTATCTTTTTTACGCCGTGTCCAAGGTGGAGCCGCCATGCCGATGGACTGCCAGGCCACCAGGTGGGAGGGGTGGTCCCGAATGGAGGCGCCTGGCTCTGCCGGGCTTGTAAGCACCTCTCGCAGTGCGGGCTACTGCGAGGGGTGATGAGCTATTGCGTCCCGTGGCAAAAATAGGGTCACCATGCCCATAGATGAACAACCAAAAAAAACCCAAACCCCTTTAACTCCCCCTTGCTCATCGACGGAGCCGCCCTTGGGCAGCTCCACCGAAAAAATGGAGGTCCCCCCCCCTGTGCTTGCACAGGGGACCCTCCATATTTCTCTAACCGGAGAGGAGGCTTACTCCTCTCCTTCGCCTACGGGTGCAGGGCACTCCCCCTCACCCCCTTCTCTGGAGGTGCTTTCGGGCACCTTCCTTTTCCCAGCGGCAGTCCCATCTTTTCTTTTCAAGGGGACTGCCAAGAAAGCCAGCAGGCAGCACTTAGCCAGCCGCTCCCCATCAAAGCGGCTCGGTAGGGCAAACCCCCTTAGGGGAGAGAGAGAAGCCAGGCCCCTTCGGTCGCTTCCCTCAAAAGACCTGCTGGCAAGAATATTAAACCTTGCCGGGGTCAAGGCCTGTGCCTCCCCATACAAGACTGGCGACACTGCCAAGGGGACCTGCGATGTCCTGGGAGGGGATGGCCAACTGGAGGCCCCTCCTGTGATAGACATGGTCGTTGAGGAGACCCAGCCCCAGACGGTAGGGCCTTCCATGGGGGGGAATTCGGGCTCGGCGCCAAGCACCGAACCCGAATCCGCCCTATGCAAGGTCCTCCTCAAATGGCTGAGGGCTCCGAGGCAGTAGAAGGAGGGGAGGGATCTCCTCCGACAGGTGCCCCTACGACAACCAAGACCTTCTCCATTTCGGAGAGGGACCTGGCTGAGGCTGGTCCATCTGGCCTGGGGACTTCTGCCGGCGGAGGTGAAAAGCGGGTTCATTCCCCGCCCTCCTCTCCGAAAAAGAAAAAGACTAAAAAGAATAAAAAGACCAAAAAGACTCGGGGCTCCTCTCCATCCGCGGGGGCTGCGGGGACGGATGGGTCTGCTGCCACTCTGGCAAGCGACCAAGCCAAGATCGGCACATCCGCCCCCTCTGCCCCCCCGGTTGCGGAGCCCCTGACAAAGAAGACTACTACCAAGAGTGCACAGGGCGGAGCCTCGATGACATCGGGGCCCCTGATTCAGAGGTTACCTGGCGTTTTCGAGCCCGCTGGCTTCAAACACTTCCTTTTTATTCGCTCCACTGATGGCACCATGTTGTCCAAGGGCAACATGATCCATCAGCGGAGAGGATTAGCTAGTGCAATTGGTAGAGAGCCGAAGGTAACCCGTTTCTCGGACGGGAGCCTTCTGGCGAATGCGGCGAATCCCGCCGAGGCGGCCAGGATAAGTGCTCTTCGGACACTTCATGGCACCCCGGTGAGTGTGACGCCGCACTCTACCATGAACTTTGTGAAAGGAGTAGTTTATGCGAGGGAACTCGTTGACTACTCCATTGAAGACATCACCTTAGAGCTGGCCGACCATGGGGCGGTCAAGGTCGAACGTGTGATGAGAAAACAGGGAGGGGCCTCGAGACCCACCCCTACACTCTTCGTCACGTTCGACTGTGACAAGCTCCCTGAGTCGGTGCGTGCGGGTTGGTACCGCTACCGCGTGAAGGCATTCGTGCCACTGCCGCGGCGGTGCTATTACTGTCACCGCTTCGGCCATACGAATCGCTCATGTAGACGTGCAAAGTCGGGGTCACCCGAAGTCTGTGTAAATTGCTCCAAGGTCGCACACGATAAGTCCAAATCGTGTGTGGCCAAGTGTGTCAATTGCGGAGAGCCGCACCCTGCTTCTTCGAAGCAATGTGCTGCATATCTCCTTGAGAAAGAAATCCTGGCCGTTCAGGCCCAGAATTGAATCTCATTCCGCGAGGCAAAGGACTTGGTCCTGGCGCGCCCGGCTCTGCCTGGGACGTCATATGCCTCAATAGTTAGGAAGGCACCCTCTGCTCCCGGCCCATCCAGGCCAACGAGCACGGTTGTTTCCGCGCCCATTCGGAGCCCTTCTGCGGGCTCTACCCAACACGGGCGCTCCCCTGGTAAAGCTGGCGGCAAAAAGGGCTCATACCCTGCCCCGGCTAAAACCAGGGCTCCCTCCTTTTCCCATAGCGTGACCGTTTCCCGTAAGGCGAAACGGCCACGCGCCTCCACCGAGTCGTTAGACTCACAGGAGGCAACACCCCTGAAGATGGTCGCTAGGCCATCTTCCGGGGTTCCTAAAGATGTCCCCCGAAAGGAGGACAGCAACAAAGGAGCTTCGGCTCCTTCGCCCACGTCCCGAGGTGGAGCGAGTGGCTCGGAGACGGTGGTTCCTCGAAAAGAGGGCCCCCCGCCTCCCAAGCCGCAACGCCCGCCTAAGGTTTCGAGGCGGAGGGAGGAAAAGACTCGCATGGCGAGCCCAACCTCCCCCAATAAGTCCTCGAAGGCGACAGCGCCTTCAGCGCTTTGTCCGGCCAACAGCGCCTTCAGCGCTTTGTCCGGCCAACAGCGCCCAGGGTTCTGCCCCCGGGAAGCGTACGGCCATTCCCGTGAGGGTCTTCAATTCGAGGAGGGCCCCCGCGTCTCCTCCGAGCTAGGCCTGGAGGGCATATTCCTTCAATGGAATTGCCGTGGACTCCGGGCCAACTGGGAGGAGCTGCGGAGGCTCGTCTCGTCCCGTTCCACGTTAGCTATTTTTTTGCAGGAGACCATGCTAGGTGCGTGCCCTCTTCCTGCCCTCCCGGGGTATAAGGGTCTTGCGACCCCACCACCTCGGGATGGCCGGGCTGGTGGATGCGCAGTTTACACTCGGCATGATGTCTCCGTTCTTCCTTTCTCTTTAGATACCTTCTTTCAGGCAGTGGCTGTGCAGCTGCACCTGGATAGGAGGTATACTATCATTTCTGCGTACATTCCACCGTCAGCTGACTTCGACGCGGGGGACTTCCGCCGCGTCGTTGCACGGTTGCCGAGGCCCTATCTCTTGCTTGGAGATCTGAACGGCAGGCGTCCTCTCTGGGGAGATTACTCCATAAATCCCAGGGGACAAGTCCTTGCCGATCTGATCGAAGAGCTTGAGATGGGTGTCCTAAACGTGGATGAGTTTACGCATCACTGTCCGAGAACCGCTTCATTTTCTTGCCTTGACCTATCTTTGTGCTCTTCGGATGCACAGCCTGATTTTGATTGGGGGGTGGTCGATGACCTCCATGGTAGTGATCACTTTCCCATTCAAATATCCTTTTCAGGGCAACTGCCGCCTGAGAGACCACCTCGGTGGTGCTTAGCGCGTGCGCGGTGGCCTGCATTTCAGGAAATGACTGAATTCTCTATCTCAGTCGAGGAGTTTAGGTCGGTAGATGATGCCGTTGAGTTCTTCTCCGGCAACCTCATCGCCGTGGGCCTGACTACTATTCCTAGGACGTCTGGCCGTTTTGCACGCCGACCACTCCCATGGTGGTCGGCCGAGTGTGAGACGGCCCTCAAACAGAAGCGTTATGCCTACATGCGCTATAAGCGCCGCCCGAACGATTTCACTGTCGCTGAATTTCGTCGGGCTAGGGCTAGGTTCCGGTATATTTCGAAGCACGCCCGCCGCTCTTCTTGGCGGGCATACGTGTCTTCACTTAACGGGAAGACCCCTTTAGCTGAGGTGTGGAAGCGAGTCAAAAGGATTCGGGGCAAGTTCTCGCAGGACCCCCCTCCCTTCTCCAGGAGAATGAGACCGCAATCTCGGACCCCGCGTCCGTGGCGGAATCCTTAGCGACCGCTTTTTCCGCATTCTCTAGCCGTGATATAGGTAGATATAGCTCTCGGGCCGGTGGCGTCCCTGGTTCTGCCCAGGACGCCACCCTGCAGGGTACCACATTTGGCTATTTGTCTCCACGCCTCTGCTCCAAAAGCTTGTACTGCGCCGGGAGTATTGCGTTCGACCTTTTTGGAGCACACATCGTATCACGCTGGTACCGTGCCAGTGTATACGGATGGCTCCAAGTCCCAAGAGGGGGTCGGCTTCCACGCCGTATCTTCTCTGTTTTAAGTCAGCGGGGCTCTACCAGGCGCTGCGTCTGTCTCACGGCCGAGCTGGTGGCAATACACCACTCGGTACGGGAGATTACGCGACGTGCCCGGTTCGGAGACCGGATTGTGATTTATAGCGACTCACAAAGCGCCCTGAGTGCTCTCGGGGCATTGGAATCTCCGCATCCCCTGGTTCGCGAAATCCGTGACGCCACGGTTTTGGCGAGCCGGGCAGATGTCGAGATTATCTTCTGCTGGGTTCCTGGACATGTAGGAATTGCGGGGAATGAGCGCGCCGATGAGGGCGCCAAAGAGTCCGCGAGGACTCTGCGACCGGACCAGCGTTTCGCTCTTCCTCACACTGACTACATGGCAGGAATACGGGCAGCTCTTCGGACTGCTTGGCAAAGAAGATGGGAGACGGTCGAGGGGAACTTAAAGTTGCGTGCCATTGCGCCGCGACTGTTCCCATGGACCTATCCCCCAATGCCGTGGCGGCTTCAGGTTGCTTTCTGTCGTCTTCGAATCGGACACACTCGTGTGACGCATCATTACTTGGTGGAGCGCTCGCATGTGCCCTATTGCAACGACTGCGTCGTCCCCCAGACTGTTCGGCATATTCTTGTCGAATGTCCCAGTCTGGGTGATCTTCGCGCACGATACCTGTCTCGGTACCGGGATGGGCGGGGTCGCTACCGCCTGTCCCTTGTACTCGGGACGAGTGCGTGCACCATGACTGGTGGACTTATTGACTTTTGGGGGGAGGCCGGCCTTCTCCCCTTTATTTAAGGTTCCTTTTTTTTGTTATTGTTTTGTTTTAGGTTGCACTCTCCTGCACCGGGGTGAGGGGGACCTCCCCTCGCTGCCGGAGATTGCTTCGATTGTTAAGTTTTTCCAATTTATATTGATTGTTAAGTTTTCATATTTTAACTTTAAAGTAGCCTAATTCTAGGCTGTCGTGTTTTTCGGCGACTTATGCCCAAGTGGGTAGTTGCCAGATGGGCTCTATAAAAAAAAAAAAAAAAAATAGTGGTGAAAATCTAGTTATAGGATAGGCTGAAAAGAAAATGGATATCTAAACTACACATGCAAGAGAAATCGCTGGCATCATTTTTAGTCATCATTTTTACTCTCGTTGTTCCTCCGCTCCAAACTCCTTTTGCAAAGACTTTATTATTTACTGTGCTTAGACTACGTTATATTTATACTATTTAAGTGCGCGTCGAGACGGTTTTTAAACATATTTACCGACCTACTATCCACTACGTGGGTGGGTAGCCTATTCCAAATTTGAGTAATTTTAAACGTAAAATAGTTTTGGGCTATACTAGTGTTAAATCGCTTGTTCACTAATTTTAATCCGTGTTGCCGAGTATTTCCCCTATTATCCAATTCGAACAAATTCCTATAATCAACGTTTGAAAATCCTTTCAATATTTTAAATACTTCAATTAGCTGGCCACGTAATCTTCTGCCTTCGAGAGATGGCAAATCTAATGCCCTGAGTCTTTCCTCATAGGGCCTGTTTCTCAGCTCGGGAATTAATTTTGTAGCCCTACGCTGCACTCTTTCTAATTGCGCGATATCTTTGTTTAAGTATGGAGCCCAAAATTGAACCGCATATTCGAGCAGTGGACGCACAAGTGATTTATACAATGGTAAAATTATCTCTTTGGATTTGAACGTGAAATTACGCGCGATATAACCCAGCACACGATTTGCTTTTTTTACATGCATCCGCGCATTTTTTCGTGACTTTGAAGTCATCCGAGACTAAAACTCCCAGGTCTCTTTCCAATTTAACTACGTCGAGGACCTGGCCTTTCATGGTATACTCTACCCTCAAATTATGGCAACCCAAATGCATCACCTTACATTTACTTAAATTAAACTGCATTTGCCACTTATCCGCCCATCTGACAATCAAGTTTAGGTCCTTTTGTAATTTTTCTACATCCGATCTTACATAGGCACGGTTGCCCAGCTTCGTGTCGTCAGCAAATTTAGAAATCGTACTAAATACGCCATTATCCAAATCGTTTATATATATTAGAAACAATAATGGGCCAAGAACGGAGCCTTGTGGCACTCCACTACTGACGTTGACCCAATCTGAACATTCACCATTTATAACTACTCGCTGCGAACGATCCTTCAGCCAATTTCTAATCCAATTTAATATCTTACCCTTCACACCGACTGCTTTAACTTTCATTAATAATCTCTCGTGCGGAACGGTGTCAAACGCCTTTTTAAAGTCTAGATAGATTACATCTACAGCTTTGCTTTCGTCGTAAACGCAAATCATTTTATGGAAAATTCGAGCAAATTTGTCAAGCACGATCTCGCCCGCCTAAACCCATGTTGGGAATCTTTAATCAGATTATTTACCTCGAGGTGGCACACTATTCTATCTCTAATTACCGATTCTAAAAGCTTTCCAACTACCGAAGTTAGACTAATAGGACGAAAATTCGTTGCTTCGTATCTATTCCCATTCTTAAATATTGGTGTAACGTTTGCACGCTTGAAGTCTGCAGGGACTACGCCATCTTCTAATGAGCGATTGAAAATTGCACGCAACGGCTTCGCAAGCTCATTCTTAAGTTCCTTTAAATGAGTGGGGTAAACGCCATCGGGCCCGGGTGATTTCGACTTTTTCATCAGGTTAATATATTTAAGAATTTCCACTTCATTAACCGTTATATCGGATATGCAAATATCACTATTATCTACTTCCTCAACTAACGATCCTAATTGGGACGAATCTTCAATAGTAAAGACGCTTGTGAAATGTTCATTTAAAATTTTAGACATTTCCGCCGGAATTTCCGTCAAACGACCATCTTTGTCTTTAATCGGCCCTATTGAACCTTTTAAGGGTTTCCTACTGTTTACATAGCCGTAAAACCGTTTCGGTTCCTTCTTTGAATCCTTCGCCAGTTTTATTTCATATTTCCGCTTCGCATCTCTAACCGCCCGTTTAACTTCTCTTTGAGAATCTATGTAATTTTGCCGACTTATAAATGACTCGTTGTTCTTATGTATTTGAAATTTTCTATTTCGGTCCTTAATTAAGCTTAATATTAGTGGGCTAACCCACGGCGCTCTCATCGACTTCCCGCTCTTACGGCGCACATACTTTACTAAGTCGAAATTTACACTAAGGAGTGTACGCCGAAGCTTAGTGTACATTTCTCCTACCGACCTATTCTCGAAGCGCATTCCCCAGTCTACATCCTTAATCCTTTCGCGAAAAGTATCAAAATCACAGCTACCAAAACGTGGCATGAGCTGTGTACTAATTTTTACATCTACACTCGTGTTAACCACGAATCTAATCGCATTATGGTCACTCGAGGCTAAATGCTCTCCTACACAAACATTTTCTACCAGTGACTCGTCAGTCGCCATGATTAAATCGAGGATATTATTATCACGAGTTGGTTCCTCCACTTTTTGAACGAGAAAATTCTCCAGAATAAAGTTTAGTAGTCTCTCCCCAGCTTTATTTGACGTTAGGTTACTATAATTAACGTTTGGATAGTTAAAATCGCCGCAGACTAATGTGGTTCCTTTTCTAACCCAAGATGAAAGCATATCAAAGAGTGCAGCATCTTCTCTTTCTATTTGCGATGGAGGACGATATATGACGGCTAAATTAATTTTATATTTTGCATTACAACATAATTGGATTAATAAGGCCTCACTTCTCATATCTGCCGTAGACGAGTCGATCGTTATAGCGTTTAAGTCATCTTTTATATACACTAATACGCCCCCTCCTCTACCAGTTTGTCTATTTGTATAATGAATTTTATAACCTGGTATATCAAATTCGCAAACACTGATCCCCGAATGTGTATCTATCCAAGTCTCACTTAAGAATACGAGATCGTAGTCTCCCTCTAGAATTACGGCTTTTATTTTGGCAAGTTTATTTTTTAAGCTACGAACATTTGAATATATACATTTCAATTTGCGCTTTAGGTGGACTCCTCTATCACACGCGAATCTGTTCCGTTTCCCTGCTCCCCAATACTCATTGCCCCTTCAAGCGAGGAACGGTCTGGGGCATGGGCATCACGTGGCCCCGCAACTCTCCTACTTAATATGCTACGTACTGACTGGTCTAAAATCCTACCCAGCCGACTGTTTCCCACATCGCTTAAATGAATTCCGTCCGTTTGATAAAGTGAAGGTTGGTCTTGGAATTTATCCCAAACGTTAAAGAAGCTAACTCCAGTATCGCGACACAAGCGCTTAAGGCACTCGTTTGTATATATAGCACGGGACTGCAGACGCAACGTGGATTTTAGTCGGGGTAAAATGCCAATTATTCCTAGGTTATCCGCTTTAACTTTCGCAGTATGAATCAGAGTCTTAGCGCGGTTTACTATTCCTTCTGGGGTGCTGTCGTATCTGTGCACATCATTCCCCCCTACGAGCGTGAGGATCGTACGCCCGTCACGTGTTTGGTCCAATTTTTCATTTTCACTAACTACTTTATCTATGCGGCCACCAGGAAAGCAAAATCGTTTTCGTTTTGACGGGTTTCGCGCTGTGAATTCCGGCTCTTGGTTTTTAATTAGAGAATCCCCAATTAGTACAGTTTCTTCTTCCCCTTCGATAGGAGTTAGCAGTGCGAAGGGGTTTGAGCATGGTAATGTGAAATGTTGTTCCCTCGATGGTCTAGCCCTATTTCTAACGGGCCTAAATTGCGAATCTTGGGGTCTATATTGTGAATCCTGGGGTCCAAACGAGTTCAAAATCCTTTGTTGCTGGTCAACAATTGTCTGTTGATTCATACGAGTAGGCCGATTGTCGCGATTTCTATTTTCCCTCCCACGCATGTCATGAATGGTAGAATTTAGACTCGAATTTAATTCGTCGACTTTACGGTGGGTCGATATAACGTCCCTCGCGACGGAATTTAGTTCTAATTTAATTTCGCTAATCGCGTTAGCAAACTTACGCTCCAACGCATCGTTTAACATACAAAAACGGCAAATTCTAGTTTGTTCCATGTTAGAAGGAACGTAAATTTCCTTATTAAAGGAAGCCCCACAACTCGAACATTCAAACTTGATCACGGGCATTGTCGATTTCTAGAATACGTATGAAGATAAATAAAATTAACACAGCGAATAAGACGGCCAATCGTTTTAATACAGTGACTAATATTATATGAGCGCAGGAAGTATCTATAATTATTAAGTTACTCAGAAAACGAAATTTATGGGCACAGATGAATTAAGCAGGAGCACAGAGATAACACGTCTTTTCAGTGAGGACTCAGCGGGCGGAATGGGGAGGACTCAGCGGGCGGAAGAAGTCTGACTAAATTACCATTCCTAGTGGCAAACCAGGAATTTCAGCAGCAAGAGAAGAAGGATTATTTCGGTGCCAGCCCGAAGCATCCTGCACAGGTTTAGTAAGGAGCTTAGAACGACCAATATTGCTACTACAAAACAGTAATTTTGCAAGTTAGATAATATAAGAACCAGTCACCCTCGATTGAATCTCAGATTGGAATCTTAAGACCGAAGAATTAGAAATCAGATTCCCTTACATCCATCCCATCTCGAAGCAAATCTACCATCGGCCACTCCAACTCTCCGAAGCGCGAAAAGAGTTTAATTTAATTTGATGTTTACGCTAATCTAAAAGGGTCACGATAAAATAACTAATCGCAAATTGGCTTGTTTACATGGAGCCTATTTTTTTAGTGTTGTCATTAATAGATTTTATAATAGGCCCAGTTAGTTGTAAGCGTGTTTAGCCTCGGTTAACTTATGAGGTGAATATAAATATTTTTACTGTTTTTTTTTATACTTAATTGTTAAATTTATAATATGTTTATTTTGTGATAATTCATGGGCCTTTCACTAAATCCTTACGTGTTTGAGACGGCTCTTCCTTTAAATAATACGATACGATTCTTCGACAAAAGTGGTGTCAGGTGTGGGGTTTTTATGAGAAAGAACCCAGCAGTGTCTAATTAAGGGAGAGCCAACACGTAAAAGGAATAACAAGAATAATAGAAAAATTGACGAGAGGAAAATTTGAATAAGGATAATTCAAATATGTCTTAAAGATTCAGTCACGTGTATTTACGAAGGTAGGAATTATAACTTAACGAAGGGTGTTTAGTTGTTTCGTTTTATTTTTGGATAGGAATAATCCAATCAAGAGGTTGTTATAGGTAAGGTTAGAGTAGGAAGGCCTAGGTGACTCAAAGTTGCATACGTAACGTTCGTTGCATCAGTGAGGTTTCAACGAACATAGGCAATATGCCTTCGTTTGAAAGATTCTTCAAGCAAGGCCAAATATTAGGACTGACAGGCAAAGTTCTGGTTGCCTACGTCCTGGAAGAACTGAGGATAGAAATAGAAGATGAAGAGGAAAGAATACAGCTTGATCGGGATAAAGAAATAGAAAAAGAAATAATACAGTGGAAAATAGAAGTTGAATAAATAAGAGCACCGAAAAAAATCAAAACAAACGAAAAAATATTACAGATGAAAAGAGAAGCCCACAAATTAAGAATGAGGATAGAAAAAGAAGATGAAGAAAGAAGAATAAATATAAGAAGAGAAAACGAACTAAGAAGATTACAGTGGGATAATGAAATAGAAGTAGAAAGAATACCGTGGAAAATAGAAGAAGAAGAAGGAATAGTAAGGCTAATAAAAGAAGCAGAAGAATGGAAAATAAAGATATAAAGGGAACTAGCACTAACTGCTAAGAGAGCCTCGCCTTTGACCCTTCTATCCACTCTGGATCACCCAGGATACGAAGAGCTGAATTCGCAAGTCTTCCCGACCGCGCAAATAGAATGTCCGACTTTCAGTCATCTGTCAGATAAAGCGGCGAGTGCAGAAACTGTTCCCAAACAAATGGTAGTGAGAGAAAGTTCAGAAAATGATGTAAAGCATATGCTTAATAAGCAAGTTGTAACCAAGCAAGTTTCTTCTGATCAAAGTGCAATCAAGGAAACTTTTCAAGAAGAAGTTCTGACTGAGAAATCTACACAGGATCAAAATAAAATTGCAGAATCTCTGCTGGATCAAACCAAGGATAAACTAATTCTCAGAAGACCAAGATGATGACAGAAATCTCAAAGACAAATGCATTGACTGAAACAGGAGTACAAAACTGCTTTCAAGAAAAGAACGTTGTTGAAGAAAGTTTAATGAAAGTAGAGATCAAAGAAGAATTTTTGGAAGATTAAACTCCACTCCCTGATGTATGTGAAGATCAACCCGACTCCCGAGATGAAAACTCAATAGCAAATAGATCATTAAAGATTAAAAGAGAAGCAAAAGTAAGCAAATGTGTAGATTGCTGGAAGGAGGTATCCTTCTATGTTGATAACGTGTACGTACCTACACCGACACGGGAAGGACACTTACATGCGTGCCACCCCGCCCTTCAGGACTCCGCAAACCCGGCTTAAATGTGTTAACATCGAAATGCCATTTCGCTTATGAGGCCACCTCTGATCGAGGAGTCAAAATTGGGAAAAATGATCTATTAACACAACAGGATAAGGCAGACGCCATAATTAAGCTGCCGGTACCGCGAACCAAGAAGAAATTGCGTTCGTTCTTTGGGACCACCCCATGCTACCGAAGACTCGTTTCCCATAGCTTATGCCAGTCCAAAACTCACGATGCGGGAAACAACGTATGCGACTAGAGTACAGAAAGGATTAGCTATAATGCAATAACAAGTTAATATAGTTTACATACGTTATTTTTTTTGTTTTGGGGTTAGAATATTTTTTGTGTGTTTTGTACGTATAAGTGTATCTCTCATGGTATAGTTGTTTTTTTTTGTTTGTGTTGTTTCGTAGAAACGTTTATGATGAGTTGTAATTAACCGCACGGTGAACATAATGAAGAGTTAATAAGAGTGACGCGAATAGAGCGCTACCCCTATCGGTCGATTAGCTTTGGTTAAAATATTTTTGTAGGGCTCTTTGCGTAGAGTACATGCAACGCCCCCCCCCCCTCGTTAATTTATTTAGTAGGGAGTTAAATGTAGAGGAATTACAACATAAAGCCTTCTGGAGGGCTAGGCAGACGTATACATTGAAGTCCACCCCGTTGCGGAAAAAGCAAGAGAATCAATCCACATGAGGAGAGTCGTAGAACGTTAGTTGGCGGAATAATCGTCTAACTGCCTACTCTGTTTAATCTTCTCGCCGCATAGGTAGTCGAAGCGAGCCGCTGTTACAAAGGTGACCACCAAAGGCCCTTAAACGGCGCTCAAAAGAACCAATTACCTACGAGATCTGTAGGCCCGTGGTTAAATTAACAAAAAGTGGTGTCAGTCAAAAGGAAACACCTAGGATGATGACGGTTGGTGGTGTCTCTAATTAGCAAACCGATTTTGGCACCGCGGTGCCAACTCTCTCACCCCTCGCTCTTCTCTCTGCGATCTTGCCCCTTCCCCCTTAGATGGAGCGGTCGATATGCTATAAATAAGCCCCTAAAGGAAAAAGAAGTGATTATTATTCGAGGAGAGACGATAAATAGTCAGTTTGAAAAGATCGATCCTTCATCCAGAAAATATTATTCGATGAGAGACGATAAAGGATCTGTTTGAGAAGATTTATCCTTCAGCTATTAAAGATTATTATTGGGTGAAAGAAGATGGAGGATCAGTTTTAGAAGATCGATCCTTCAGCCAGTCAAGATTATTCGACGAGAGACGATAAAGGATCAGTTTGAGAAGATCATTCCTTTGCCTACTTTTGTTATAACTAGAAGATTATTATTCGAGGAGAGACGATAAAGGATCAGTTCGAGAACATCAATCCTTGAGCCAGTAAAGATTATTCGGTGAGAGACTATAGAGGACCAGTTTGAGAAGATCGGTCCTTCGCTCCATTTCGATATAACCAGAAGATTATTCAGTGAGAACGATAGAGAACCAGTTAAAGAAGATCGGTCCTTCGCAACATTTCGATATAATAAGGATTATTCGGTGACTGAGGATAAAGGACCAGTTCAAGAAGATCGGTCCTTCGCCCCCTCTCGATAAAACTAGAAGATTATCGGAGTAGATGCGATAAAGGATCAGTTCGAGAAGATCGATCCCTCACCCAGCGTCGGATTAACTTAAAACGTCACGTTTTGGTATCGGTACCAGACCGAACCATCCGGTACAGACTTAGATGAAGTCTCTGGACGAGAGGAGGGTCATGCGAGAACTTGCCCCTAATCCTTTTGACTTCCTGCCACACCTCTGCTAGATGGGGTCTTCCCGTTAAGTAAAGACACGTATTCCCGCCAAGAAGAGCGGCGGGCGTGCTTCAAAGTAAACCGGAACCTAGCCCTGCCCGACGAAATTCACCCAGTGTGAAATCGTTTGGGTGCCGCTTAAGGCGTATGTAGGCATAACGCTTCTGTTTGAAGGCCGTCTCACACTCGGCTGACCACTATGTTAGTGGTCGGCGTGCAAAACGGCCAGTCGTTCTAGGAATAGTTGTCAGGCTAAACTCCTCGACTGAAATAGAGAATTCAGTCATTCCCTGAAATGCAGGCCACCGCGCCCGCACTAAGCACCACAAAGGTGGGCTCTCAGGCGGCAGTTGCCCTAAAAGGGCTATTCGAATGGCAATGTGATTACTAACATGGATGTAGTGTGCATCCGAGAGCACAAAGATAGGTCAAGGCAAGAAAATGACGCGGTTCTCGGAAAGTGATGCTTAAACTCATCCACATTTAGGACTCCCATCTTAAGCTCTGCGATCAGAACGGCAAGGACTTGTCCCATGGGATTTATTGAGTAATCTCCCCAGAGAGAATGCCTGCCGTTCAAATCTCCAAGCAAGATAAAGAGCCTCAGCAACAGTGCTACGATGCGGCGGAAGTCCCCCGCGTCGAAAACAGCTGACGGTAGAATGTAGGCAGAAATGATAATATACCTCCTATCCAGGTGTAGATGCACAGCCACTGCCTGAAAGGAGGTATCTAGTGAGGTATCATGTCGGGTGTAACCTGCACATCCCCCAGCCTGGCCATTACGTGGTGGTAGGGTTGCAAGACCCTTATACCCGAGGAGGGCGGGCAGGGGGCACGCACCTAGAATGGGCTCATGCAGAAAAATGGCAAACGGGGAACGGGACCAGACGAGCTTCCGCAGCTCCTCATAGTTGGCCCTGAGTCCACAGCAATTCAATTGAAAGATTATGCCCTCCCTGCCTCGCTCGGATGAGACGAGATGGCTTTCCTCGAACAGAAGACCCTCACGGTAATGGCCGTATGCTTGCCAGAGGCAGAATCTCGGTCGCTGTTGGCCGGACATAGCGCTGAGGGCGCGCTCGCCATGCGAGTGGCTTGGAGACGGTGGTTCCTCGAAAGGTTTCGAGAAGGAGGAAGTCCTTCTCGAAACCTTTCGAGGAACCACCGTCTCCAAGCCACTCACTCCAATACTAGGGGTGGCGAAGGAAACGAAGCTCTGTGTATTGCTGTCCTCGTTTCGGAGGACAGCTTTCGGAACCCCGGAATATGGCCTGGTGACTAACTTCAGGGGTGTTGCCTCCTGTGACTCTATCGAAACGGTGGAGGCGCGTGGTCGTTTCGCCTTACGGGGAGCGGTCACGCTGGGGGAAAAGGGGGGAGCCCTTGTTTTAGCCGGGGCTGGGTATGAACCTTTTTTGCAGCCAGCTTTACCAATGAAGCACCAAGGTTTAGTAAAGCCCGCAGAAGGGCTCTGAATGGGCACGGTAACAACCGTGCTCGTTGGCCTGGATGAGTCAGGAGTAGAGGGTGCCTTTCAACCTTTTGAGGCATATGACGTCCCAGGCAGAGCCAGGTGGACCAAGACCAAGTCCTTAGCCTCGTGGAATGAGAGTCGATCCTGGGCCTGAATGGCCAGGATTTCTTTCTCAATGAGCATTGGGCATGGTTATCCTAAAATTTATGGGGGACGCAATAGCTCACCACCTCTTGCAATGACCCGCACTCCAAGAGGTGCTTACAGGTCTGGCAGTCCATCGGCATGGCGTAAAAAGATAGATTGTGAAGAGGAATGGGAAAAGGGATATGAGGAATGTATGGGTGGGGATGGAACAGATTGATTAAAACCAACCTGACCCAGACCTGAGCTCATGGGTTAGGAAACATTGTCCCCTCCCCCCTCAGCCCCAAACCGTGACGGTTGGCTGAGAAGACGATCAGCATCTACCTTGTAAAATTAGACGCTGACCAGAGAAAGTTGTGGGAGAGATTGTATAAAAAGCGACGAAGTAGGGGAGAAATACAGGCTATCTGAAGGAAGGAAAAGAGGCTAAGCTGGGAGCGGACGGAACGCAGGACCTCGTCAGCACGGTGGCCAGGATGGCAAATCGCTGTGCCCCTTACGGGGTGTCTTTTTTGTATATATTTTCATTTTTATAACTACTTATTTCTCCCTTCCTAATTATTACCTAATGTGAGTGTATCTTTTTTATGGTGTACACTTTTCACAATAATGTTCGGTGCCTACAAAGGTTGATTTATCTTGTAGAAATACTCTAACAGACAAGGTGTCATCGAAGAAAGAAAAGAGTATTTTCCCTCCTGTCTTGTTCAATTTATTTATGAGAGGCTTGTCATAAAGAGAGCTTCATAAGAAATTATGGTCATAAGGTTGGAACGCGGCTTCCGAATCACGTTAAAGTGTAAAATGAATATTTTGTTGGTTGTTGAATTATTCATACATAACTAAAGCATCATAACCCAAGAACAAAAACCAATTTTGTTAAATGTCTCCTAAACAAATAACAATTTAAGATCAAATAATTGTTAATAAATACTGAATGAAATCCAGGGAATAGAACGAAATCGAAATCCTTCCTCTTCCTTCAAAATATGAAGTTTTATGATCGTAAATTCCTTGACAATATAAAGATCCCCGAAGTGGAGAAATGGCTACATTAAGCATCCTGGAGGAGTATAGGTACATTAAAGCCCCCCTCCCTTATGCGGAGAGGCGTGGAAAAGGTAGCCGGCGAAACTGCTTACCATGTGAGATCTCCCCGCTGTGAGCAGTTAGAGCTAACATCTGTTTTAAGGCGACCACCTATGGTCCTTAAACGACGCTCTAACGATCCAATTACCTACGAGACCCATAAACCCGTGGTTATGGAAAAAAAGCGGTGCGAGTCAGAAGGCACGCCAAGTAGCGGTGCGGTTGCGAGCCTATAATTTGCGAGCTGACTTGGGCACCCCTGTGCCACCTCAAGAATTCTCGCACTCCCCAGATGCTAACTCACCATTCGCTCCCCCCCCCCTTTGCCTCTGTGGCCTGGTCACTTTCCCCTTTAGATTGGGCGGCAATCCGCCTATAAATAAGCCCCGCAAAGAAAGACAAGAGGATTATCAGAAGTCGATACGCCAGAGGAGGATTAGTTCGTGAAGATCGATCCATCAGCCAGACAAGAACATTATTAGTAGTCGATTCGCCAGAAGAAAGATTAGTTCGTGAAGATCAATCTTTCAGCCAGACAAGAAGATTAGAAGTCGATACGCCTGAAGAAGGGTTAGTTCGTGAAGATCGATCCTTCAGCTATACTAGACTATTTCCGTGAGAAACGATAGGATCAGGTTGAGAAAATCGATCCCCCCTTTTCGGGGCCGTATTAACCTAAATATTCAAGTTTTATATTGGTGCCATACCGAACAAGCCTTTTTAGTCTGCAAAGAAGTCCGATTGAAGAAAAGCAAAGCCGCTCACACTCGAGTGATTCTCACATCTCAAGCACCGTAAGAGTGAGAGGAGAAGAACCCAGCCCCAACGAGCTCCCGTTGTTTAATTACGGAGAAGAATCAGCCCCCGTCACAGGCGACAAGCAAGCCCTCCTCGATGAAGCAACACTTCAAAGCGAGAGATAAGTCCTCCAGCGACATCCGGCAATCCTAATACCTACCTGTAAGTTAAAAATAACATTTATATCTCTATTGCGATAGTAGAAGTTTAGTTCGTCCCAAGTTTTAAAGGAGTGTAGAAACCATTGTTCTTGAACCTAGGTCATGTGTTTGTGGACGAGAGTACGTTAATTTAATGTTTAACGCTAATCAAATAGAGTCGCGATAAAAAAATACTAATCGGCAATTGGTATGTTTACGGGAAGCCTATTTGTTTATGTTTTCTCATTGAAAGATCTTTGAGGCCAAAGATAGAAATGTGTTTACTGTTGGTGTGTAATATTTAAGTTTTTAATTTAAAAAACATGTTTATTTTGGTAGATTCTGGTGTTTCCTCTTATACTTATGTGTTTAAAAATAGCTCTTCCTTAAGAACTAAACCACTAAATCAGCACTCTTAGAACAAAGCCTAATTCATCATAGAAGTAACGCACGCCCCTTAAAGCATACCGATACTAAAAGGGTGTCAAAAAGTATAGTGATCAAAACTAAGGGTCATTTTACGACATATTATAAAAGTGGTGTCAGGTCTAGAGGTTTTATATTAGAAAGAACCCAGTAGTGTCTATTTAAGGAAGAGCTAACACATGATAGGAACACCAGGAATAATAGAATATTTTACGAGTGGGAAATTGGTAAAGTTAGAGGTGGATACCATCTAAAGGTAATTGTTAGGCCAAGTGGTAAGTTTCGGCGGTGGATTAGGTCAAGCTTGATTAAAAACAAGGTAGATGACTGACATAAGCGCGATGGCATTGTTTGACCTTTATCAGGAGCAAGGTCAAAGCCTCGGACTGGAAAGAACCGAGCTGAACTCGTTTATTCAGGAGAAAGAGAGAAACGAAAGAGAAGAAAGAAGAAAGGAACGTAAAATGAAAATGGAAGCTGATGAAAGAAGAGAAAAGGCGAAAACGGAAGCTGATGAAAGAAGAGAAAAGACGAAAATAGAAGCTGATAAAAGAGAGAAGATAAGGGCCAACGAAAGAGCTCTTAGCAAAGAAGAGTTTGAGGTGCATTCAGTGTCATCCAGAACAGGAGTGTCACCAGCGGCCAGTATGAAACTCCCGGAGTACAGGGACGATGAAGATTTATGCTCATATCTCTCCCATTTTGAGAAAATATTTGAAGTCAATAAGTGGGACCTAGAAGAAGATGGGGTCCCTAGACTGTTACCGCTACTCAATCGTAGGATGAGAGAGATATTCGTATCTTTACCCTCAGAAGCGACTGTGGACTATTCCACTCTCAAAGCCGAACTTCTCTCAGCAACAAACCTTAACCCGGAAGAATATAGGATGAAGTTCAGGCAGTCTCGTATAAGACCTGGACAAACATACAAACATTTTGGCTTTAAACTTCGTCGAAGCCTACAGTTTTGGATGGAGTCAGAAGGGGTAGAGAACGAAGTCGCTGCGGTTGTAGACTTCATGTTAGAGATCAATTACTAAGTACACTAACCAAGGAAATCCGTGCATTCGTTAAGGACCGAAAAGCTTCTACCTTCAACGAGTGTCTGGACGAGGCTGACCTGCACGCGGTAAATCATCGGTTATATTCTAGGGAGTACAAGAAAGAGAAGGCTCCCTCCCCAAAGAAAAATGGGCCGCCACCCAGGCATTTACAGAAGAAGCCCTTTAAGTTCTCAGCAGCAAAAGGAACTTATAAACCAAATTTTAGAGGAGAAAAAAATCAAAAAGAAGGTAGGATTCCACAAGGATCATATCCTAATACCGGCACGTATACCAGGAAGCCCGTCACTTGTTATACCTGCGGAATAATAGGTCACCTGAGTTTCCAGTGCCCACAGAACTCTCGACTGAGGGAGACCTCGAGACAACAGGTGCAAAACCTGACTGCCGCGATCCCAGGAGGACAAGCTGATTCGTCCTACGTCCCCGCGCCAACATCCGAAGGGCCCCAGCAACAGGTAAACTTTCTATTCAACAAAAGTTCGCCAGGCGGCCTACAATTTGAAGAGGGCACTGTTAATGGGTGCCGAGAATCCACTTTAGTCAGAGACACCGGATGTACGTGCATAGTGGTATTCGACAAGTTGCTGCCCCCAGGAAACCCTAACCATAAGAAATTTGCAATCGTCCACGACTTTTTAGGATGCGACAATCGATTCCCCGTCGTGAGATGTCATATACAATGCAGATATTTCACCGGTTGGACGGACGTAGGAGTAGTAGCCCCGATTAAGTTCTGCGCAGTACTAATCGGACAAAACCCCCTAATTCCCCAGCAAGAAGTGGCCCAACAAGTAGTCACCCGGGCACAAGAAGCCCAGAGGAAAGAGAAACCTGCTAAGTTGACCCCGAGGATTACCCTCGAAGACAATGGGTTCAAATTGACTTTCTTCGCCAGTGCTTAGAAGGAATGCCCCACTCTTGAACCTTTATGGGAGAAAGCTATTAAAGGTACAATTCTCCAAGTGAAAGGAAAGAAGCCTATCCAGTATATCGTAGAAGACTCACTTCTCTACCGTACTATCAGCGAGGAGGATAAGGAGAACAAGAAAGCACTGTGTGTACCTCAAGAATACACGCAAAGAATTTTTAATACCGCGCATGATGGAATATTAGCCGGACACTTTGGGCACAACAAAACGGCGCAGCAGATATTCCGACACTTTTATTGGCCCCAGGCCGCCAGGGAAATTGTGGCCTATTGCCGATCATGCGACGTGTGTCAGAAGGATCCCTCCAGAGGACGGGTACCTCCCGCTCCCTTACAAAAGGTGCCCGTTATTACCAAACCATTCTTTCGAGTGGCTATTGATTTGGTGGGACCAATTCACCCCCCTTCAAGTGGAGGACACTCCTACATCCTCACCCTAGTGGATTGTGCCTCCCGGTTCCCAGATGCCGTGGCCCTACGGAAGATTGACACTATTTCCTGCGCAGAAGCATTAATTTCAATTTTTGCACGAGTAGGCCTGCCTAAAGAAATTCTATCGGATAGAGGGCGCCAATTCACCTCAGAATTGATGGAGTATTTTAATAAACTACTGTTAGTCAAGCCAATTTTTACGGGTCCATTTCATCCATCCGCTAACGGAATCTGCGAGAAATTAAAAGGGACTCTCAAAAATATATTGAAGAAGTTGTGTCAAAACAACCCTACACATTGGCACAGATACTTGCCTGCAGCCCTTTCCGCCTGCCGAGAAATACCTCATCGGACGTTGGGATTCTCGCCCTTTGAGCTATTATACGGGAGAAATGTGCGAGGTCCTATGAGTATTCTTAAGGAATTATTTTCCAACGCGAAGCTCGACCAAGAAATCAAATCGTCTTACGCCTACGTGATGGATATGCGCGAGGGCCTAGAATACTGCTCTGGCTTAGCTTGAGAGAACGCCGAGAAAAATTTAGCCAAATTCCGGGACTACTTCGATATGAAAGCAAAGGCTCGAAAATTAAAGGCAGGAGATGAAGTCTTATTATTACTCCCGACCGAAAATAATAAGTTATGGCCCAGTGGAAGGGACCGTTCGAAGTAATCGAGGCACGGGGTCCAGTCGATTACTTGATAGATACCCCAACAGGGCGAAGAGCCTATACCATACCTTGTGTCAGTAGGAAACTGTTGAGTAGAGAAAAAGCCTACGCTACTATCGAAATCGAAGCTTTGGCCATAATATGGTCCATAGGTAAATTCAAATATTATCTAATAGGGCGCGAGTTTAAGGTGGAATGCGACCATAAACCTTTAAAAATAAGAGTAAGAATGGAAGAATCCTGAGATAGAGTTAACTCTTGATGGAGTACCAGTACTCCATTCACTATATAAAAGGGTCCAACAATTGTATGGCCGACTCGTTAAGTCGGAACCCTGCGACGATTAAGGAGCAGCCCAACTATTGTATTATAGCAAAGTTAAGGGTAAATCAGTAGAATTGTAAGTAAGTAGGGGGTAGTAACCCCCTAGTGGTAGGTAATAAGATCCTAAGTTGGCACAGTAATATAGGAATTAATGTAAGGTCAGGTAAAATGTTATCGAGGCATTCCCGGGTGAACTAGAATTTATTGTATAATATAATGTTCCGTAAGTTACCCATGTATATTATTGTAAGCGTCGGATTGGAACCCCCCCCCCTCCCGTTATTTTCTTAAGGAGGGAGGTAAATGTGGAGAAATGGCTACATTAAGCATCCTGGAGGAGTATAGGTACATTAAAGCCCCCCTACCTTATGAGGAGAAGCGTAGGAAAGGTAGCCGGTGAAAATGCTTACCATGTGTGATCTCCCCGCCGCTGTGGGCAGTTGGAGCTAACATCTGTTTGAAGGCGACCACCTAAGGTCCTTAAACAACGCTCTAACGTTCGAATTACCTACGAGACCCATAAACGCGTGGTTATGGAAAAAAAAGCGGTGCGAGTCAGAAGGCACGCCAAGTAGCGGTGCGGTTGCGAGCCTATAATTTGCGAGCTGACTTGGGCACCCCTGTGCAACCTCAGGAATTCTCGCACTCCCCAGATGCTAACTCACCATTCGCTCCCCCCCCTTTGCCTCTGTGGCCTGGTCACTTCCCCCTAAGATTGGGCGGCAATTTGCCTATAAATAAGCCCCGCAAAGAAAGACAAGAGGATTATCAGAAGTCGATACGCCAGAGGAGGATTAGTTCGTGAAGATCGATCCATCAGCCAGACAAGAACATTATTAGTAGTCGATTCGCCAGAAGAAAGATTAGTTTGTGAAGATCGATCTTTCAGCCAGACAAGAAGATTAGAAGTCGATACGCCAGAAGAAGGGTTAGTTCGTGAGGATCGATCCTTCAGCCATACTAGACTATTTCCGTGAGAAACGATAGGATCAGATTGAGAAAATCAATCCCCCCTTTTCGGGGCCGTATTAACCTAAATATTCAAGTTTTATATTGGTGCCATACCGAACAAGCCTTTTCAGTCTGCAAAGAAGTCCGACTGAAGAAAAGCAAAGCCGCTCACACTCGAGTGATTCTCACATCTCAAGCACCGTAAGAGTGAGAGGAGAAGAACCCAGCCCCAACGAGCTCCCGTTGTTTAATTACGGAGAAGAATCAGTCCCCGTCACAGGCGACAAGCAAGCCCTCCTCGATGAAGCAACACTTCAAAGCGAGAGATAAGTCCTCCAGCGACATCCGGCAATCCTAATACCTACCTGTAAGTTAAAAATAACATTTATATCTCTATTGCGATAGTAGAAGTTTAGTTCGTCTCAAGTTTTAAAGGAGAGTAGAAACCATTGTTCTTGAACCTAGGTCATATGTGTTTGTAGACGAGAGTACGTTAATTTAATGTTTAACGCAAATCAAATAGAGTCGCGATAAAAAAATACTAATCGGCAATTGGTATGTTTACGAGAAGCCTATTTGTTTATGTTTTGTCATTGAAAGATCTTTGAGGCCAAAGATAGAAATGTGTTTACTGTTGGTGTGTAATATTTAAGTTTTTAATTTAAAATACATGTTTATTTTGGTAGATTCTGGTGTTTCCTCTTATCCTTATGTGTTTAAAAATAGCTCTTCCTTAAGAACTAAACCACTAAATTAGCACTCTTAGAACAAAGCCTACTTCATCATAGAAGTAACGCACGCCCCTTAAAGCATACCGATACTAAAAGGGTGTCAAAAAGTATAGTGATCAAAACCAAGGGTCATTTTACGACACCAAATATAAAGTTTCCCGTAACAGTCAGTGTCCTGGAATTACAATTGCATCTTTTAAAGCTGAATTTAGGTCATGCTATTTGAATTGGTTGATTTTGCTATCTGTAAAGAACTTTGTTATAGTGCCTAGAATACGATGAATGTACACTGAATCAGATAGAAAACTGAAAGAAAATAATATTTACACAATTTACCTTCAGCATTAAATAGAGGGAACAGTTTTGTAAGTCAGAGAGATCCTATTGAAGAGATGATGTTCATCTCAATGGCATAGGGATGGCACGACTAGCTATGCTTTTAGATAAATGTGATATAATCACTCTAAAATTTCCCCAATGCCGCAGTTTAACAAAATAAAAATTAATTCCTGACCGCACAAACCTGAATAAAATAGCTCTGCATAACAACAGATCACCACATAGTAGTTTAAAAATGATAGTAGGAATTTAGATGATGTAAATAAAAGGGAAAATGGCGATTACAAAAGAAGGCAGCAAAACACTTAAGGTGTAATATTGCAATGTTTGGAGCATTCAAATTAAATTTAATGATTTAAATTTAATTAGTAAATATTATTAAGACATTCTATCTAGTATTGAAAGGTGAGTGCATACATCAAACCGGGGCTCAATATTATCATTTCAAACTCCGAGTTACACTCTATTAAAGAAGGATAATCCTGTAAGATAAAGAGGTTATCTCTTGCTTTACTTAAGAGCGAAGTAAAATATGATTTACTAAATCGACCACACAGTGAGTCGAACTGGATAAAAATTACCAATAAAGCATTTTCTTTAGTTATGGAACTAGTATACAGAACACCGAGTAGTTCATATGAAGAGGACCTTAGACTAATTAATTATATTAATTCGACCATTTATTACAAAAATGTATGCATTGTTGGTGATTTGAATCTTCTGGAAGTTGATTGGTATAATATGAGTTTAGTTTGGGATAAATATATCTTAAACGCAATTTTGCTAATTATCTGCATCAATTTGTCGAACACCTTACAACAGAAAAGCAGACACCATTTTAGTTCTGAAATGATGGGGTTGAAGTTAAGGAACCACTCGGAATTTTGGATCACTACTCATTGATATTTAAGATCAAATATGATTTCACTAATCAAAGAAAATCACAAAAGTTACTTCTATATAAATTACAACACTACCAAGCGATTAGAAATTAATTAAAAGAATGGGATTAGCATAATAACTCACTAATGAAACACATGCTTAGGGTTACAGCTTCAATATGGATCACATTAATGATCTTCAGACTAGATAAATTTCTCATAAAACTGGTTTAAAATATACAAGGCACAAACTTTAGATTCACCAATTTTTTAAGCCTTTGATAGGACAAAAATAGTCTCTTTATAAGCGATTGAAAGAAAAACAGTCATTAGGGCCAATTTATCGACAGATAAAGAGAGAATTCAATACAAGTGAATGAAGGTACGAGAATAGATTAGCAAAAAAGCTTACGCAATAATCTTAAAGTATATTTACGTATCACAGAACCCAAATCAAAGAGTCAGTTCAAATGCTAAAACATAACAAGCGATTAGTTAAAAATGACATTGAAAAGGCGACTAACTCAAATAATAATTTTTTTTTAGTTTTGGACAAAAATATTCTGAATTCAAATGAGAAAATCCTAGAAAATATAAATAATAACATTCTCAAAGTGAATGAAATAATAGTTACGGCAGATGATGTAAAATTTCACATAATAAATTAAGTTCTGTGTTGACGAAATACACGCCCAAAGTATTAAGTTAATACGAAATTTCGCTTTACTCGCTTTTCTTTTTAATTAGTTTCTGCGGACCAAATCTTTTTCCCAGGGATTAAAACCTTGCCAATGTTGTACCCATTTTCAAAATTGGTAGATATGAGGAAAATGAGAATTATCGGCCAGTAAGGTTAACTTCACTTATATGTAAAATAATGTAGTTATAAATTGATTTAACATTGCGCAACCATTTGAAGAGAAATCAAAGGTTTTATTTGAAAGCTGTCCTCTTGATCATTGTGTTCAAAGCTAGACATTTCTACTAAAGCTTTTTGTGTCAGCTTTGATCTTTACGATACAGTAGATAGATTTTTTTAGGACATAGACGAAAAAAGGGTAGTTTCGTGGTATGACATTACATTATATCAATACCATATTATATCTATTAGGGAGGGAACAAATAACTTGAAAGTGAACCGACAAAAGGGACGGAAAAACACGAGTTCAGACGGGCTGAGTAGTGAGAGAGTGCAACGAGGTCAGGTAAATTATGGACAATCGCAAAGTTCAAGGTTATTTAAAGAGGCATGTTTAAAAATATAATTTTATTTACATAAAAATAATGAGAGAATTGATGGGTAAAATTACCTCAGAGTTTAACGGGCAAAATCACATCAGTAAATGAAAGGGGGTATTGTAGTTATAAATCAGGCTATGAAGTTAGAACTTAAGGTATTCCCGGAGGAGACTATTCAAATGGGGGGGGGGCATAAACTCAATTGGGTTACTAAAAGGGATGGAGGGGTTGACTTACGGATGTCTTCTGCACTTGAGGTGAGGCCGCTCGGACTTCAAAGCCGGAGGTTTGAGTGATGACGGTTTTCCAAAAGCAAGGGGGGGAGGTAACTTCCGGTCCAGGGGAGAGTATTTCAGCTACCCGAAATGAGAAGGGCTTCGACAAGAGTTGATGAAAGAAGTCGGGAAAATCACCCGGGGCGATCGTTCCGTGGAATTAGCTCCTGGCTGGGGCTAATTCCAAATACACAAAATAGTCTAGCTGTCACTTTGCTTTTTTGCTAGCACTTGACTTGGAACCATGGGGAAATCTTCTGGGTTCTGGGCGAGACTTCTTAACTCTGTGTCTCCTCATGGGCGTCGAACACTATTTATGTCCGAGGCTCTCCCCGAGGGGGGTTAGCGGAAAACAGCTTTACTCTTGAATGGCCTCGAATCTTCTTGCAGAGGCCATTCTAGTCCGCGTAAAGGTGAATCGTGGGGGACGCGGTTCGAGGCTACCTCTTGTGGAATGGGGGGGGGTTAGGCTTCCTAATTTAGGCCTAACTGGGCCTTCTGCAGCGCGTGGAATTTCCGTCTTCTCAAGATATTCCACGTGGGGTTCCCTCACAGGTAGATTAATTGAAAACAAATACTATTCCAAAATATACCTGATAATGGAGAAAATGTTTCATTTTGCAGATACAACAGCAGCAAAAAATTACTACCAAGCCTAAACAATGGAAAGAAAAATAAATAAACAATTTGGACGTTTGTCCAACCACTCTCTACCTCTAGCAAGGGAAGGAAGGTTGGCAACCATCACTCGATGCCCACTTCAAACCTCCGTACTATAGGCACAGATAGACGGGTAAAAGGGGCGGCTGGGACCATGTAAGAAAGAGAAGAGGAGGACACGAAGTGTGGTACAAGCTTAAGTATAGTAAGATAAAATAAATTGATCTAAGTTGGCCTTCGTCATAAAGGGTGTTAGGTGTTTAGAATGGAATATTTCCATTGTTTGCGCCTCATGATTAACGTGGAAACCGTTGTCCATTTCCATTATATTCTTTTATTTTTGTTGCTCTACAGGTGTGTATTGGCAACTTCTTTATAGTATTCGAGAGAACCGACTAATCTCTTTCTACTTTTGTTTGTTACTTTTTTATTCATGTGGGTAGAGTAGCTTTCATGCCATTTTGTGAAATTTACGCTAAGCTACTGCCTTGCTGGGTAGTGTTGTGTATATCTTAGGTGTCTATACCCTTTTTGTAGTTTGCATGCATTGTAATACTGAGTGAATATGATGCTATAGATTGCTTTTAATTTAAAGCCACTAACTTAACATTTAGTCGACAATGCCGCAGTAAATTTTCGTCTAAGCCTTTTGAGGAGCTTTCGAAGTGTTTTTGATGGATGTTAAAATATGAAAGATGGCAAGAAATAGGTATGTTATATTTTTAGAGATAAATTGATTAGCTACGAATAGTGTTAGAGCCTCAAAATTTAAACATAGCCTAAGTTAACCTAACTTATCCTTACCAGAATTAGGTTAGGTTGTTAGATTTAACTAATATTGCACGATGAAAAAAATGGGCCGAACGGTAAATTAACTAATTAAAATTTTGTTCTTATCCATTCTAATTACATGTTCCTACCAATCAAAGTATTTATTCTCATTCACCTTCCCGTTAAAACCTTTTTTTCACCATAAATCCCTCAACCATTTGTATATTGCTCTATCTACAGTACCGTACCAAATGATTAAAACATCTGTATTTTTATCACGATATTTTCAATAACTTTTGCCAGAGAAAAGCAAAGGTATACGAAATTCGTACATGATAGCCTACAAGTATAAATTATATATGGGTTAAAGTTATGCAAATTCGAATGAATAAAATGAAAGATATCAACATATAATAAATTTACTATAAAGAATGAAGTGTACAAAATTATTCAAACACTTAGGTTTCTTATGAACAGAGCCAGCAAGTTTGCAGAGCAAATAACTTCCGTTCAATCTAGTGTTCGTTAGATCAATTTCTTGCGAGCTGTCTTACAAGTAACGTGCATAACCAATCTGTCACGCCTCGCACTACCCGCCAGCTGATCGTAAAGCTGCGCTCTCCAAAATAGTATTTGAATTAGAGCCATTGAAGAGACCTTCAATTGCATGAAAGCTTAGTCCATAATATTCTAACAACCTATGACACAACAGGTTTTGGTAAGGCTTGTAAAGGCAGTTAGGTCAAGGAATACCTTAAAAAGTGAAGACCAAGTCCGTACAGTGAATAAATACGTGTATATAGAATTGCTGCGAAATAAAGCTTTTCTCCTTCTCTGAGCCTTCAAACTCCAAGCTGAAATTAAAATTTTCTCTTTATTTCTTAATTATCCTTTTTTCTTGCAATCTTTCTCTGTGCTGTAGTTTACAGCCCAGAGGGGGGGGAAACTTCTTGACTTGAAGATGTAAGTGAGGGGATCTTAGATTAAAGGAAGTTATTCCGATCCCTGTGTTGTGAATTCGGGCTTCTCAATGATGAGACTTGGCCAAGAAGTGAATCTTTTCTCAAGTGGGAATCACGTTGGTATTCCTCAATGGTGTATCTCTGTTTTTATTTAGAAAACTGAGATAGGAGTTTTCTCTGGAAGAGAATGGTATGCGAGTGGGTCTCAATACCGCTGGTCTACTCTTTTAAGCGACCAAAGGAACAGCCTCGGGAGGGGAAATCCCGCTCGGTTCCAGCTGTCTTCTTGATTCTCTGTTTGACTCAGGGACTCGAATTCTTCTCTCAATTGCTAAGGGCCTACAGTTAAGCCTCATAGGGCATAAATTTTCGACGTTGTAACACTTCGGACCTTCTAGTTTAGGTACAGAGAAAGTGAAATTTCGTCTATTTGGCAAAGATAGACATAAACAATCGGAGGGGACAGAGAGCCTGTTTCTAAATTTTTATACTAAATGCTATCACACCCTCCTCTGTTTATATTGACAGACTACGAAATTAGCTCACTGAAATCCTTTGCAAGCGAAGGGTCTTGGAGAAGGCGGGGAAAAGGAGAGGGTGTGGGGGTAAAGTCTTGGACAATGTTGAGCGTAACCGTTGACACTGTGTATAAACAAACTAGCGTCTGTTTGACCTCGTTATATTTATTCCTCCACATTTTCTCGTTGTTAAAGAAGGTAATGGCGGGGGGCTGGGGGGCTTCAAGGGCAAAAAAATTAAACGACAACAAAAAAATATGTGTTGGAATGCAATTCCAAATCCGACTGTTACAAGGAAACTACACTGGTCTACCACCATACTAAAGAAGACTTAATGAAATTGTACGCACACGCGCGCACATACATAGACAGATGAACGGCGGACTTTAACCTTGCCTCGAAAGGCCAAGCAGCCAGGAACACACAACCCAATTTAAAAAAAAGAAAACCATCAATTATAACAATGAAAAAGATCGTGAACTTTACTATTAATCTGTACCTAGGCATTTAATTCCTTACAACGAATAAACACTTAACACATTCATATATAGAAAAAATTTGTTTTAGGACTAACGTGAGTTTAATTTCTCTCTGTGGGGTTTAGGCTTAAGTTATCGGCTATACAATTATCGGAGCCTTTTATATAGTTTATGGTAAATTGGAACTCTATTAACAATAGACTCCATCGCATGAGTCTGTCGTTCTGACTTTTGCTGTTACACAAATCTGACAGAGGCTATTTATCGGATTCGACGTTAAACTCACGACGTATTAAATAGAACTTGACTTTCTTTATTCCTCGACTTATGGCTAGCACTTCCTGTTTTATCGTTGCATAAGTTCTTTTTCCAATCGATTGTTTCGGCTGGCATAAGCTAGGGAAAAGGGGTACCATCGTCTTCATATTGCACAAGGACACAACTGATTCCTTCAACACAGGCATCGGTTGGGATCACAAACTTCTTTTGGGGATTAGGTATTCGAATGGTGGGTGCTGAAATTATTTTTCCTTCATTTTGGCGGAAAATTGTGAATTTCTGAGTGGGCCCAGGTGGGATTTCAAATGTACCTAACTCCGTGGACAGGCCGTTCTGAGGGAAGGTTAATGAGGGTAGAGGATATTTGTTATCCGACTCTACGCTTACCATGTTTACCACCTAAAGAGGTTTACATGGGTATAAAGCTTCCACGGTTCCTAATTCATCTAGCGTCACAATATTTTTATTACACGGTCGGCGGTGACACTTCTTAAGCATGTTTATGCGATACATTTTGTGGCCTGAGGGCGTTTCAATCAAGTAGTTAACGGGGCCACGAGCTTCTATGACCGGGAAGGGACCCTTCCATTGGGAGAATAACTTATTTGTATCTGTAGGCAGTAGTAACAATGCTTCGTTGCCAGGCTTTAATTTTCAAGCTTTTGCATTTAAGTCGAAATAACTTCGGTATTTTTCTAGGTTGCACTCCGCGTTTGAGTGGGCGAACTCTGCACATTTCTCCAAACGATCGCGCAGCTCGATCACATAGGCGTAGGAGGATTTAACTTCTTTATCTAATTGTGGGTTAGTGAAGAGCTCCTTAAGGATGCTCATGGGTCCTCGGACGTTACGTACTTACAATAATTCGAAGGAGGAAAACCCAGAGTTCGCTAAGGAATCTCTCGGCACGCGAAGAGAGCGACTGGTAGGTAACAATGCCATTCTCGAGACGGAGACTGACAGAACTATCTTAACACTGCCTTTAGGGTACTATTTAATTCAATTTTTCACACATCCCGTTTGCGGACGGGTGATAAGGCGTCTTAAAGAGGGGTAATGATAAGGACTAACTTGTCCACGTATTCCATCAGTTCCGACGTGAACTGACGGCCTGGAACTGAGAGGATTTCTTTAGGGATGTCGACTCGGAAAAAAGTGGAGATGAGTGCTTCTGCATATGAAATACTGTCAATTTTCCTGAGGGCAACTGAGTCGAGAAGATGAGTGGCGCAGTCAACCAGGGTAAGGATATAATAGTGCCCTTCACTAGAAGGGGGATGGATGGGCCCAACCAAGTCTAAATTGACTCTAAAAAGGGTTCCAAAATGACGGGGGTTTTCTGTAGGGAAGCCGGCGGTACCAGCCCTTTAGCGGTGGCCTTCTGGCACATTTGGCATGACTGGCAGTATACGGCGATCTCTTTAGCGGCGCCGGGCCAAAGGAAGTATTAAAAAATACGAAGACAGGTTTTGTCATCACTAAAATGTCCAGTCAATAAGCTATCATGTGCGATTTTTAATACCCGTTGGGACTAACACCAGAGAATGCACAAGACTCTATCCGACGGGGAGGTTAGTTCAACCGTCGTCCGGAATAGTAGTGAATTCTCCACCACGTATCTTATTCGTTTGTTCCCCCGAACAGATTCTATTTCCCTTTTCGCTGCCTTTTCCCACAAGTGTTGGAGAGTCGGACAGTCCTTTTGTGCGGTAGCGAAGGCTTGGGAATTAAGCTCTTCGTATTCGGTCTTCTCAAGAGGAGATTAAGAGGTCGGGGCCACTGACGTCTTAGTTGCTTGAATCCAAATGACTACTGGCTGAGCCACCAGATTTGGGGACAGCTGCGTGCTCTGGGCTATTAAGCCAGAACAGAATTTAATAGGCGCTGCCACTACCTCGGTCCATCCAGTAAAGTACCCAACCTGGATGTGGCATCTGACTATGGGGAACTAGTTTGATCTATCCAGGAAATCCTGGACTAACGCGAACCTCTTGTGCTTATGGCTGACTGGGGAAAGCAATTTATTTGATATGACGATACAGGTGCACCACGTATGTCGTACTAATGTTGAAACTCGGCAACCATTTACTGATCGAGTAGCGAACTTTCGTCCTCCAGGAGAACTCTTCCTAAACAAAAAGTTCACGTGTTGGTCAGGGGAATTCGATGTGGACGAAGGAGGCGCTGAAGCGAGAGGTTGTTCTTGGGGGAGATATGCGGTGATGTTGTGCACTTGTTGACTCTAGGATGACCTAAGCCTCGAATTTTGTGGGCAATAGAAGCTAATGTGACTTTGGGTGTCACAATTAAAACACGTAACGGCATTTCTGGGCTATTACGAGGACGATGGGTTTAGACTAACTAGGGGCTTAATTTCTCTCTGATTCTTAGATGAAAAGAATTTGGGTTTTGTGGGACCGGAGGTCTTGAAAAATTTAGGGTTTTTTTTTTGCTGGGGTTTCTGGGGATGCCCACCATTCTTTGAACACGGACTCATTGAACGTAACGGCTCGATTGTCCTTGACGAATGCTCGTATTTCTGGGGGCAGGGTACACAATATTATTCTAAATATTCAGGTAAATTAGAACAAAAATTGGCAATCCTCTTCTGTTCAAGCAACCACTTAATCCCTAAATCTCGGATAATTATTTCAAACCCTTCCCTTTTAGAATGAGATTTGGCAAAGGGAGAAAAATCGTTTAAACAATTAAATTAAGTAACCAATTAATGAAAAAGAGTGAAAGAACTGGAAAAGCGTAGGCTCTTAGAACCAAGCAAAGTTAAATTGTACCAAAATTGCCAGTGTTAGATTTACAGCACAAAGTAACGATGGAATCTCCCAGTAAATGTTTTTAAAGAGAAAGTTGGGAAGATAGACAAAATTGATATATGAGAAAGATATGTAGCCATAGATTCTCCTTTACGAATGAAGCCTGAATTGCAAACAATGCTACAGATATCAGCTGCATCATGCAGGCCAGTGCAATACTAGAATCCTTTACTCTTTCAAGTGAGGAGAACTCATATGTAAAGTGTAATGGAGATGTAAAGCAAGATGTTTAAAATATCTATATAATCAATAGTTTCGTCTGCCATCTATTATTTAATGCCTACGATCGTAAAATTAAGCGTTTAGAGAAATGACATGGCACTAACTTTGATTTCTCAATTGTTTCACTAATCTTTTCTACTTATTCAGTTTTATTATTTTCTTCCCACTGCTATTTTTCTCTCCCACATCTAAATGAGCACATTATTCATCAAATATTCATAAGATATTGATCAGCTTGGAAGATTTGAAGCTTTTTATTAAACAGGGAAACTAATAACCATCGGAGATAATAAGAGATGACTTATTTTTTATTTAATTATGCAAGCTTATGGATCAACGTATGCAGAGGTGCCAAATGCTTTTCCAAAAAGATTACAAAAGATGGTGAATAGGTAACTAAACAGAAGTGTTAAGGTCCTTGGTGTGATAATATGTGTTACTTCTATTGTTCTAAGTTGAAGAGCATAGAAAACGTATTAGGTTATTTTAAAATTTGTAAGCTAATTTTCGTTAAATAATTTAACTTGATTTAAAAAAATATAACTAAGAGGGTTGGAATTTGATTACGTCTGATTTAAAGATTTAAGTGTTTAAGCTAATTTTCGTTAAATAATTTAACTTGATTTAAAAAAATATAACTAAGAGGGTTGGAAATAGATTACGTCTGATTTAAAGATTTAAGTGTTTATAAGAAGGATATTTTTAATGTATAATTTATAACAACGAAGGAAAAGCTATGAAAAGAGAAGGGTTAGTTAGTTAATCGACGCCAAGGGTAATCATTTACTTTCCCTTCATGAAGGCATAAGTTGACATGCGTATTATGGTACTTCCTACTTTTATAGAGTTAGAATTAACCACCCAAAATTTCTTTAAAGAAAACAAGAAAAGAAAGAAAAGGGGGTCAAACAGGAAACAGAGCATTTCTCTGAGAATAGGGTAAAATAAAGACGGTTTAAAGCAAAGGGAGGGAAAGGAGGGAGATACTGACTTCCTCTTTAGATGGCTTGCCGTGTTAACTTCTTGAGCCTTTCTTCCATTCTAATAAACCAAGTCGACTGATTAGACTTAATAATTATTTATCCCTTAACTATCATATCTCTAAGGATTCATCGGTTCTAAATACATCTATTTCGTCTCCCTACGGGAGTTTAAATGCAATTTTGCTTAGAGGTAAGACATAATCGAATTAGCAGAAGAAATTAAAGGGCAAGGATCAACACGAGCGAAAGAGAAAAAACTCAAACGATAATAAGCACCCAAGTGAGGCTTACGACCGTAACTATGACTCTTACCACTATAACGTACCTGGAAAAGAAAGGCCGGACAGAGGAAAAGTGTTCGAAGTGGTACACGGAACTTTGAATATTTCCATCAATTAGAAAGTTGACATAACATTTCTCTGTGTAGATATATGAAAAAACGAGAAAAATGTCGAAGTAATCATGAAAGAGGAGGCAGTGGCTACACTTTAAAAGATCAGTCAACATCTGCCTATCGTGCCACAAATTCTAACCAATCTGAGCTTCATCTTTCTATAGCTTAACTTTTGGGTTGAGGAAAGCACAAACGAGGAAATTAATAAGAAACTGATGACAAACCAAAGATAGAAAAAAGTCTTGGATATCATCAAATTCAAGAACAAGAGGGCTAAAAACGACTACAAACTCGTTTTCAAGTTGGTATTTACGGTGATAAAGATGGCAAGAACAAATGATATTGGTTTCACCTCGCCAATGTGAGAATCTGCAGCGAACAGATTAAGATGAGATGATGGTCCAAGATAGCGTAACAGAAAAATTCTGTTCCACGCATATCCAAGACGATAAGAGACCATGAAATTCCAAGAAGCCCAAACCATCGAATTGAGAGAAAAAAAAGAGAAAATGCAAAAAACATAAAACTGTTACAAAGAAAATTGATAATAAAACAACAAAAAAATACCACACAATTGTCTTAGACACGGAGAGCTCGTACAATGAGAAATCATAATGTCAATGAAAATTCCAACAAACTCAGAAGATAGCACCCCGTAAGGGGCGCGGCGATTTGCCATCCTGGCCGCCGTGCTGACGGGACTTAGCATCCCGTCCGGCCCCAGCTTAGCCTCTCTTCCTTCCTTCAAAACACTTGTTTCCTCTCTTTTCATAAAACCTCTCCCAGAACTTTCTCTGGTCAGCCTCTAATTTCACAGGGTAGATGCTGACCTTCTTCTCGGCCAACCGTCCTGGATCAGGGCTGAGTGGAGAGGGGCCAATGTTCCCTAACCACGGAGCTCCGATCTGGGGTGGTTGGTTTTTAACAACCTGCTTCATCCCAACCCATACCTTCCTCACATCCCTTTTCCTCTCCTCTTCACATTCTATCTGTTTTACGCCGTGTCTAAGGTGGAGCCACCATGCCGATGGACTGCCAGGCCACCAGGCTAGAGAGGTGGACCCAAATGGCGGTGCCTGGCTCTGCCGGGCTTGTAAGCACCTCTCGCAGTGCGGGCTACTGCGAGAGGTGATGTTCGATTTGCATCCCGTATTAAACAGAGGGTCACCATGCCCATGTATGTACAACAAAAAAAAAAACAACCCTCAACTTCCCCTGAAACAGCGACGGAGCCGCCCTCGGGACCTCTAGCAAAAAAATGGAGGTCCCCCTCCCTGTGCTTGTGCAGGGGATCCTCCATATTTCTCTAACCGGAGGGAAGCTTACTTCTTTCCTTCGCCTACGGGTGCAGGGGACTCCCCCTCACCCGCTTCTCTGGAGGTGCTTTTGGGCGCCTCTGTTTTTCCAGTGGCAGTCCCCTCTTTTCTTTCCAAGGGGACTGCCAAGAAAGCCAGCAGGCAGCCCTTAGCCAGCCGCGCTCCATCGGAGCGGCACGGTAGGGCAAACCCCCCTAGGGGGAAGAGGGAAGCCAGGCCCCTTCGGTCGCTTCCCTCAAAGGACCTGCTCCAAGGATTTTGAACCTTGCCAGAGTTAAGGCTTGCGCCTCCCCACAAAAGACTAGTGACAATACTGCCAACGGGACCTGCGATGTCTTGGGAGGAGATGGCCAGCTGGAAGCCCCTCCTGTGACACACATGGTCCTTGAGGAAAACCAGCCTCAGACGGTAGGGCCATCCATGGGAGGAAAATCGGGCTGGGCGCTAAGCACCGAACCCGAATCTGCCCCTATGCAAGGTCCTCCTCAAACGGCTGAGGGCTCCGAGGCAGTACAAGAAGGGCAGGGATCTCCTCCGAGAGGTGCCCCTAATACTACCAGAACCTTCTCCATTTTGGAGAGGGACCTGGCTGAGCCTGTCAATCTGGCATGGGGGCTTCTGTCGGTGGAGTTGAGAAGTGGGTTCATTCCCCGCCCTCCTCTCCTAAAAAGAAGAATAAAAAGACAAGAAAGACAAAAAAGACTCGGGGCTCCTCTCCATCTGCGGGGAAAGTGGGGACGGATGGGTCTGCTGCCACTTTGGTAGGCGACCAAGCCAAGATCGGCTCATCCGGCCCCTCTACCCCCCCGTGTGCGGAGCCCCTGACTAAGACCAAGAGTGCACTGGGCGGAGCCTCGATGACATCCGGGCCCCTCATTCAGAGGTTACCTGGCGTTTACGAGCCTGCTGGCTTCAAGTGCTTCCTCGTTATTCGCTCCACTGATGGCACCATGTTGTCCAAGGGCAACATGATCCAGCAGAGAAGAAGATTAGCTAGTGCAATTGGTAGAGAGCCGAAGGTGACCCGTTTCTCGGACGGGAGCCTTCTAGGGAATGCGGCGAATCCCGCCAAGACGACCAAGATAAGTGCTCTTCGGACACATCATGGCACCCCGGTGAGTGTGACGCTGCACTCTACCATGAACTTTGTGAAAGGAGTAGTTTATGCGAAGGAACTACTCCATTGAGGACATTATTCTAGAGCTAGCCAACCATAGGCGGTCAAGGTCGAACGTGTGATGAGAAAACAGGGAGGGGCCTCGAGACCCACCCCTACACTCTTCGTCATATTCGACTGTGACAAGCTGTTTGAGTCGGTGCGTGCCGGTTGGTACCGCTACCGCGTGAAGGCATTTGTGCCACTGCCGCAGCGCTGCTATTACTGTCACCACTTCGGCCATACGAATCGCTCATGTAGACGTGCAAAGTCGGGGTCACCTGAATTCTGTGTAAATTGCTTCAAGGTCGCACACGATAAGTCCAAATCGTGTGTGGCCAAGTGTGTCAATTGCGGAGAGCCGCATCCTGCTTCTTCGAAGCAATGTGGTGCATATCTCCTTGAAAAAAAAATCCTGGCCGTTCAGGCCCAGGATAGACTCTCATTCCGCGAGGCTACGGACTTGGTCCTGGCGCGCCGGGCTTTGCCTGGGACATCATATGCCTAAGTAGTAAGAAAGGCACCCTCTGCTCCTGGCCTATCCTGGCCAACGAGCACAGTTGTTTTCGCGCCCATTCGGAGCCCTTCTGCAAGCTCTCCCCAACCCGGGTGCTCCCCTGGTAAAGCTGGAGGCAAATCTGGTTCATACCCAGCCCCGGCTAAAACCAGGTCTCCCCCCCCTTTCCCCAGCGTGACCGTTTCCCGCGAGGCGAAACGGCCACGCGCCTCCACCGAGTCCTTAGACTCTCAGGAGGCAACACTTCTGAAGATGGTCGCTAGGCCATCTTCGGGGTTCCGAAAGCTGTCCCATGAAAGGAGGACAGCAACAAAGGAGCCTCGGCTCCTTCGCCCACGCCCTGAGGTGGAGCGAATGGCTTGGAAACGGTGGTTCCTCGAAAAGAGGGCCCCTTGCCTCCGAAGCCGCAATGCCCACCTAAGGTTTCGAGGCGAAGGAAGGAAAAGACTCGCGTGGCGAGCCTAACCTCCCCCAATAAGTCCTCGAAGGCGACAGCGCCTTCAGCGCTTTGTCTGGCCAACAGCGCCCGGGGTTCTGCCCCCGGGAAGCGCACGGCTATTCCCGTGAGGGTCTTCAGTTCAAGGAGGGCCCCCGCGTCTCCTCCGAGCTAGGCCTGGAGGGCATATTCCTTCAATGGAATTGCCGTGGACTCCGGGCCAACTGGGAGGAGCTGCGGAGGCTCGTCTCGTCCCCTTCCCGGTTATAAATCTTTTTACAGGAGACCATGCTAGGCGCGTGCCTCCTGCCCGCCCGCTTAGGGTATAAGGGTCTTGCGACCTCACCACCGCAGGATGGCCGGGATGGGGGATGCGCGGTTTACACCCGGGTGTCCTAAACGTGGATGAGTTTACGCATCACTGTCCGAGACCCGCGTTATTTTCTTGCCTTGACCTATCTTTTTGCTCTTCAGATGCACAGCCTGAATTTGATTGGGGGGGTGGTCGATGACCTCCATGGTAGTGATCACTTTCCCATTCAAATATCATTTTCTTGGCAACTGCTGCCTAAAAGACCACCTCGGTGGTGCTTTGGCGTGGGGGCGGTGGCCTGCATTTCAGGAAATTACCGAATTCTCTATCTCAGTCAAGTAGTTTAGGTTGGTAGATGAGGACGTTGAGTTCTTCTCCAGAATCCCTTATCGCCGTGGGCCTGACTACTATTCCTGGGACGTCTGGCCATTTTGCACCCTGACCAATCCCATGGTGGTCTGCCGAGTGTGAGACGGCACTCAAATCGAAGCGTTATGCCTACATGCACTATAAGCGCCACCCAAACGATTTCACTGTCGCTGAATTTCGTCGTGCTAGGGCTAGGTTCCGGTATATTTCGAAGCACGCCCGCCGCTCTTCTTGGCGGTCATACGTGTCTTTACTTAACGGTTAGACCACTTTACCTGAGGTGTGGAAGCGAGTCAAAAGGATTTGGGGCAAGTTTTCGCAGGACCCCCCTCCCGTTCTCGAGAAGAATGGCACCGCAATATCATACCCCGCGTCAGTGACGAAATCCTTAGCGACCGCTTTTTCTGCATTCTCTAGCCGTGATGCTGCTCCGCCAGCATTCAATGCACGTCGTGATGTCGCGGAAGGCCGCCGGCTTGACTTTACCCCCAGACGCGGAGAACCCTTCAAAGACAAGTTTACTGTGAGTGAGTTGCGTTCCGCTCTTGATTTGTGAGCGAATACCGCCCATGGTCCGGACGATGTGCCGTACGCCATGCTTCGACACCTGGGTCTGCGAAGCATGGCCTTTCTGTTAGATTTGTTCAACAGGATCTGGGTGGAAGGTCTTCTCCCAGACTCCTGGAAAATCGCTACTGTGCTTGCCTTTCGCAAACCGGGAAGAGATCACTCTACTCCGACCAGTTTCCGCCTTATCTTTCTAACCTCTTGCGTGTGCAAGTTGATGGAGAAATTTGTAAATTTTAGATTAGCCTTTTTCCTAGGCAGTGGAGGCCATCTGTCTTCCGCACAGTGCAAGTTCCACTCCACGTCGGATGCTATGCCCAGACTGTAAAATGCCGTCTGCGAGGCTTTCTTTCGTAGACACCACTACGCCAGGGTGTTTTTCGATCTGAAGAAGGCCTATGATACCGCATGGCGATACGGTACCATGGAGACTCTCCACACGATGTATGCGAGGAAACGCCTCCCAATGTTTATATCTGAAATTTGGCGAGATCGTCGATTTCACGTATGGGTGATAGGAGCCCTCTCCAGCCAAAAGGAGCATCAAGAGGGTGTCCTGCAGGGAAGTGTCCTCAGTGTCACACTCTTTGCCCTGAGCATCAACGGCATCACTTTGGTGCTGCCGGAAGATGTTATCGCTACGCTCTACGTGGACGACCTTTCGATCTATTTTGGCGTGGCCCAGATGCCAACTTTGGAGCGTCGAATCCAACAGGCATTGAACCGCGTGTCTCGCTATGCCGAGGCGCACAGGTTTCGGGTTTCTTTGGCTAAGCCTAAGGTGGTGCACTTCTGCCGCCATTCACGGCTTCACCCCGACCAAGGTTTATTTCTTAATGTGGTGCGTCTGGATGTGGTTGAGTCACACCGTTTCCTTGGTCTTGTATTCGACCACCGCCCTACCTGGGAGGCTCATATTCGCAGCTTTAGGGTCTGCATACCCGCGCCATGGACATTCTCCGTTTCGTGACGTTCAGCGCTTGAGGCGCTGATAGGGCAACTGCCCTACTTTTTTATTGATCCATGGTTCGTTCAAAGCTCGACTACGGATGCAAGTTTTATGCACCCGCAGCCGAGCGTTTATTGCGGAAGGTGGATTCAATCCACCACACCGGCCTTCGCCTTGCGACCGGTGCCTTCCGCACTTCTTCCATTAAGAGCCTGTTGGTCGATGCAAGGGAGATGCCATTCGCTCTGCGCCGCGTGCAGTGCATCACTCGCCTATACGCACGAGCCCGGTGCCTCCCTCAGTCACCAAGAGCTCTCACTGCATCCGCAGCTGATCTCGATAGTGCCTATGCCGCCTAGAGACGCCAGTCATACCCTAAGCCCTTTGAAATTAGGGCCAGGAAACTCCTTCGAGAGGTAGATATAGCTCTTGGGCCGGTGGCGCCCCTGGTTCTGCCCAGGACGCCACCCTGGAGGGTACCACATTTGGCTATTTGTTGACACGCCTCTGCTCCCAAAGCTTGTACTGCGCCGGGAGTATTGCGTCTGAGCTTCTTGGAGCACACATCGTCTCACGCTGGAACCGTGCCAGTGTATACGGATGGCTCCAAGACCCAAGAGGGGGTCGGCTTCCACGCCGTATCCCCTCTGTTTGAAGTCAGCGGGGCTCTACCTGGCGCAACGTCTGTCTTCACGGCCAAGCTGGTGGCAATAAACCAATAGTTACGGGAGATTACGCGACGTGCCTGGTTCGGACACCGGATTGTGATCTATAGCGACTCACAAAGCGCCCTGAGTGCTCTCGGGGCATTGGAATCTCCGCATCCCCTGGTTCGCGATATCCGTGACGCCACGGTTTTGGCGAGCCGGGCAGATGTCGAGATTATCTTCTGCTGGTTTCTTGGACATGTAGGAATTGCGGGGAATGAGCGCGCCGATGAGGGCGCCAAAGAGTCCGCGAGGACTCTGCAACCGGACCAGCGTTTCGCTCTTCCTCACACCGACTACATGGCAGGAATACGGGCAGCTCTTCGGACTGCTTGGCAAAGAAGATGGGAACTTAAAGTTGCGTACCATTGCGCCGCAACTGTTCCTATGGACCTATCCCATAGTGCCGCGGTGGCTTCAGGTTGCTTTCTGTCGTCTCCGAATTGGGCACTCTCGTGTGACGAATCGCTGTTTGATGGAGCGCTCGCCTGCGCCCTATTGCAACGACTGCGTCGTTCCCCAGACTGTTGGGCACATTCTTTTCGAATTTCCCAGTCTGGGTGATCTTCGTGCACGATACCTTTCTCGGTACCGGGATGGTCGGGGTCGCTACCGCCTTTTCCTTGTACTCGGGACGGATTCGTGCACATTAACTTCTGGACTTGTTGACTTTTGGGGGGATGCCCGGCTTCTCCCCTTTATTTAAGGTTCTTTTTGTTTGTTTTTCTGTTGTTGTTGTTTTGTAGGTTGCACTCACCTGCACCGGGGTGAGGGGGACCTCCTTCCGCTGTCAGAGATTGCTTCCTGGTTGTTAAGTTTTTCGAATTTATATCATTGTTACGTTTTCATATTTTTATTTTAAAATTGCCTGGTTCTAGGCTGTCGTGTTTTTTCGGTGACTTATGCCTAAGTGGGCAGTTGCCAGATGGGCTCTGTAAAAAAAATAAAAAAATCAGAATATAGCAAACAAGAATAATAGACAAAAAGTGATGTTAATGTAGATGAATTCACGAGCAAATTATTAAGGGAACACGGATTTTAAATATATTAAAAAAATCCGAATTGCATAAAAGTAGTTAAAACTCAGACCCAGAGTAAGTGCGATGGGTTGGCGCTTGCCATTTAGAAATTCATGAGGTTCAAACCTCTCCCAGAAATTGATGAATCTTTGTGGGGATCGAAATGTTGGCAGCTATATACAACCACAATGAACATGTTACCTCCCACTAAACATCCTCTACCCGATCTTCGTTATCAATAGTATGCGCCAGCTGGAAGATTCACTAAAATACTAATACTGTAAAAACAGCCTGGAGTATGTGACGGAGGACGGAGAGAAGTCTGAACATTTTTTGACAAATCTCAGAAAACTCAGGGGGACAAAATGATGAGTAAATAACACAAAAAAGACCAAGGAATATATACAGGACCCAGAAGTCATTGATGCGCGATTTACAAATTATCTGAAAAGAATTCTTCAAAATACCAACGGAGGACAACAAAGAATTTTAGCAAGGGTTTAAAAGCAAGTTTAAAGTTGAGCTGAATATGGTTATTGACTACACCTACCATGCCCTCAAGTCTCTGGAAGAAAATAAATGATGAGACACGGACGAACAATAACCATAGACTAGCTCTAAGAACTTTAGAATAAATCTGCCAGACTGGTGAGAATAACCAAATAATAAATCTTTTCAACGCAATAATTAAATTTCTCAGGGGGCTAGGAGAAATTATGAATGCTACTTTAAACACCTAATATTTTCCCGACGCTTTTAAACTTGCAATGGGTATATTTATCTCGAGTGAAATAAATCTACCCACCAACTCCTAAACTATAACACTATCTCTCTCCAGAAGCTCATTGGTTAGATATTAGAGAAGACCTTAGCAAGCATTCGGCAAATCTACTTTTCGGAGAGCAATGCGCACAACCACCAACAACACGGAATCTGGAGGAGAAGATCTGTTATCGCACTCGCTTTTATAACTGAAATGAGATCCAAAACCAGAGCAGAAAGAAAGGACCTCAATATTGTCCTTTAGAAATGTACAGAAGGCCTTTCACAAGGTTTGGTTAAGGGGACGGTGGTAAAAGATAGGAAACTTCCTACAAAACCCGGTCATGGAGAGTAAATCAAAAATCATAACATAGAGTTACAGAGGGCCAGAATATATCCTGGTGACTGGAATGTCGCAAGGGCGCTGCCTTAGTCATTGGTTGTACCTAAAACGTAATGTATCTTCAATTTACAGATGTCTTAACATATAGTTAATTAATTAGATACAAGAACGAAAAATTGCAAGCATTACAAATTGCAACAGAGATAAAACATTAACTTGTTTGAAAAGAATTGGAATATGAAGAAGAACACACAATAGTTCAAGATTATCGCCATTAAACGAATAAAGCTTGCCAACGTTAATGCAAACAATCAACGCTTTTGATCCACAACAGAATGCAGAGAACTCTGGCTAAATATTACCACTAACGGGTATAAATAACACATAAACACAGGTATCCACTTACCTAACAGGAGCTGCACAAACTATTACGAATTTTTAACTTGAGACATAATATCATTAGAAAGCTCTCCTTGAGTTCCATTAGATCTAAGTTGATATATCCACAAGCTGCCAGCTTGCAAGCAAGTAAATACAAAAAGATCTTAAAGGAATTCTGCTTTATAATAAACAGAAAGGTCAAAAGGGAGCTTACCTTAGAAAATATACCAGAGCGTCCACTTAAAATCTATTAACATACCTTTACAAAACCACGTGAGGAAAGCGTAGAAAATATCGTAAAAGAGATACTACTACATAGTGGAGATAGACCTCAAATGACTGCTGCGTAAAATCTCTAAAAAAGATAGTTTCTCAAGCAGTACACTAAGTTCAAATGTAGAAACGGTAAAAATCTACCTATTAGTGAAGGAATATATATTAACTCCTATCTACTAATCAACAAAATGAAATAAAGGCCAAAATGGGGAAAATATGCTCTCATCATCAATTCAAATCTGATTAGTTTATTATCTAATCTGTAACTCTCTCCTATTTTTTTCATCGTAGCAGGAAATGAGATCGTTCCAAAGACCCCCCAACACCAAATGTAGAATATTGAGGAAGTTTGGTAGAGCCAAGCTCAAGAAAAGAAAATAGTACTCACTATCACCTACTACCGATCTTTTCCCCGAAATAGGAACCCAATACAATCTAGCTAAAGCAGTATGAGACGAGATGAAAAAATTTATTCTCTATCTCTCTTTTTTTTCCTGTCATGTAGTCTCAATCTCCTCCTGCGTTAGGTAAGTCTTATAATTTGATAATCATGTTTTCACAGTTAGATCATTTATAGATCATGCAACCTACACCATAAAATGAATTGATTCAGTCTTTCGAACATTCCCTAATCGTAAGCCAACCTAGGAGGAAGGCAAATTGATCGAAGGAGATTTATACTTTGTCAATAAAACCATGAAGAAAAAAAACAAAATTTGAAAACCTTAGCGGACGGGCATAAAAAGTTTGCAACTGGACAGGCCCAACATCCTACAATATAAAAATATATATATCATAAAAATTGAGCAAAACTGGGTTTAAGATGTATATTCTTTTAAACTTTTGGTCTTTAGCAAAATTCTGATGTTCACAGCGTCAGCACAGAAAGTAGACTTGCCGTAATTTTTTGATGAGTCACGCAAAGATCTGATCAAATCTATACCGTCAGTGAAGTTAAAAACAATTGCTGTTTTTTTGCTTATTTACTCCTCGAAATAATACGAAAAATGAAAAGCAATTAAAAAAGGAGATTTAAAGCAAAGTTCCCGTTAGATCTGGTTCATATATTTAAGTTTTTTCTTTAATTTTTATTTTTCTTTGTTGGTTTCGGGAAGTATGCAGTTGAAATCAATAATATCTTCTCCCATCGTTGATTTTCGACTGTAAGGCCAATCATTGCAGCTTGGAAGCCTCCACTTTCTTTTATATTGTTTACGTGAATATTCTCCAGGTTTGGCAGCATTCTATGTCAACTCTGGAGCAGTAGTTTTTTACTTAAATATTCAGGGTATACATATTTATGAGTTTTTTTTATTTATAGACTCTATCTCAGCTATTCGGTGAAGATATGTGAGTCATATTCGCTTTCACTTAGTTATTTTAAGGTACGGGATTCAAGGTAATGTCACTTTTTGATGTTTCGATATCTCGTGTAGTGGAATTGACGGGTACACCATTACCGATCTCATCAAGGTTAGGTATCCGCTCGTGGCGTTCCTTTTACCTATATCCTTTAGGTGTTAAAAGAAACTACTTTTCTATACTCGGTTTGCCTTTGAGCCCGTGTTTTTAAATTTGAGACAAAACCACTTCATTTTTTTTTATATTCTTAAGCTTCTGCAATTTTCTTTCTTCATATTGGAGTCATTGTTTTTTACTTCACTTCATTTGTTAGTCTCTTTCGTAAGTATTTATATATTTATTTCTTCTCCTATTCTTATGCCATGAAATTTGGGTTATAACAAAGGGCGATGCCAATCTAGTTTCTGTTCATGTTAGCTGAGTAGGATATGGTCAGATACTTTGGTCTTGTTATATTGCCATGTACGAGTATAATGAGGGAGCCCTCCTTCAGGTTGAAGTTAAGCCCAGAGTAGATATATTGGTCAGTGAGTACATTTCCCTTCACAACACAAAATATACAGCATTCTCTTCAAGTATGTTTCCATGACCATTCTTATTTTGTATTTGATACCTTATCTCATGCTTTCCCCTAACTGATAAATACTATATCAATTTTTCGTTGCGTTCGGCTTTTCATTCGAAAGCTGCATTGATAGTGGTTGTATAAATATATTTATTTTAACAAAATTTTAGATCAGAGTGATGAAGGAAATGGACTTGTAAGTTAATGGTGCAACTCAGAGTAAAGTCCATTTTCACGAGTATTCAGTTTCGGAAGAAATATTTCGTTTTCGCCTACATATTGAAAATACCCTATATTCTCTTGATGATGGTTTCCGAGGTATTTTAATTTTTTCCAATCTCATTCGACTCGGTCCGGTAGTATTTTTTAACCAACCTAAGTGCTAATGTTTTCCTTAGGAGTAATCGCCACCTGTGTCTCTATTTTTCGTCATGTATCCATTTTAGGCAGTTTTTCGATAGAATTCGATTGTTTATTTGTATGATATTATTCAACTCTTCCTCCACATTTTAGGTGCATTTCTCATTTCTTCTTCCTTAATGGTAGAATATTCTTGACACTTGTTTCTTAATTTGCTTTACAATTTCCTCTCGGCTTATTCATATTACTCAGTTAGTCTCCATTTTCTAATATTTTTTTGCACTTCCCTTTATTACTTTCTTGCTCTCAAAGGAAGTGGAGTATTTCTCTATTTAATTTAAATAATTTCCTTTATATTTCTCTTTATGATCCTTGTACCTTTAGTTTCTTCATTTGTGCCATAATTAAGTTTGTCAATTTTAAGATGTAGGAAGGTTCTGTGAGTTATTTTGGGAACATCCTACTATTTACATATTTTATTGGTTCTGATAGTATAGGTAATACTTCTAAGATTTCTGTGGTAATCTTACTCCTAGTTTGCTTAGGTTTAAAAAGATCCAGGGGGATTTTTCAATGTGCCATGGCGTGCGATTTTCTGTCTTTAATTGCTATTCAGGCCATTTATTGGCAACATCAACAGTATAATATATACATAATTGAGCAAGCTCATCGTCAAAAATAGACAATGTGGCAGGTTTGGTGGCGCTATATTTGAGAAGTGCGTTAGGAAGTGAGTCCTGATTCATTTGCACAAGCTCCTATCTATTTACACTTCTAATTTTTTTAGGGAGGAAAGCTGGTTTATATAATATCTCTAAAATACACAAATTGCATCAAATCCCCTGAGTATTAGTATATAACTTTTATCGGATTTAGATACTTTGTTAATTTGTGAATTGAGAGATAATTCATGCATGTTAGTTGATAACCCACTGCTTTGTAAGTTTTTTTGCGGATGATTTCTATTTTGTAGTTTCTCTCTAGGTAAATTAAAACTTAGTAAGCATAGAAAGATTTATTTTGCAAGATGTTTGACTATTTTTTTCTTTTAAGATTTGTCAACTTGTTTAATAATTAAGGAACTTAGACTGACTGGTCTCGAGCTCTTATAGCAGTAACTCTAGCAATTTAGTTAAAAGTGACATTGCTAATATTTCTTGCTTTAGCCCTCCTTTTGTGATCTATTAAATATTTTTGTCAAATATTTAACAAAGATCTCAATAAGTTATTTTATTTGACGAGGATAAACAAATTTGTCTCAGGTTATTTGGTAAATTTAAGTTTACCTATGTAAGAAACCACTTTCAGCTTCAATGAAGATACAGTACATTATTCATTGTTTAACGCTGCTAGAATGTCCTCAGTGTGACGACAACTGGAATATCGTTTAAGATTTTTTTATATAAATACTCGAATTTTTCAATGAATCTATAATGTTTCTTGTTAAATAATTTTTGATTAGATAATGGTAAAATAAGTTTGTACTCTCTTTGCAATCTTTGGCTAGGGTGGCTTGATAATTTAATTTTACCTTATATAAAATATTTTTGATACTGCGATTTAGTTTGTCTATTGGCTTATATGTCATTCCTCATTTGATATTTTGGCAAGAGAACAAACATTACTTCTTTTTTTACTATTTTAAGAGTCTGATTTTTACCATTTCGATTGTACATTTGGCTCGCGTTTTTCTAGTCTTGGTATAGTTACTTCATTTGCATGTGTGAGAGTGAACAGAAAATTTTGACAATGATTTTACATCATCTTGGTCAAGATCTTTGTCTGCATTCTCACACATGGAAAGTTTGGTTTTAGCAAAATTAGCTCTAACAATTTATAAATCATCTTTGGATTTTGAATGGGCAATATTTAGCATGAATGTTGAATTGAAATGAATTGTGGTCACACTCAGAAAACTGAACGCCAATCCAAATTTCATTTATTACACTTTAATTATTAATCGAAACTTCATGCAATATATTATTTCTACATTTATGACTCGAAACTGGAAAATAAAGCTGTTGTTCATAAAATATAATTAATTTAACACTAAAAGTAATTTTTGGGATTATCAAAGATAAAATGAGTATAGTTGAAGTCGTCGAATAAAATAGGTTTTTACTTTTAAATTTTACTATAATCAAACGGCACATTATCATTAACATTATCTTGGAAGGGTGACCTAAAGCAAAGTTAAATGTTAATTTGCGCACCTAAGTTTTAGTGATTACATTATATCCTGTTTTGGTTATATAGAACGATCAATCGCATAATGTACTGCGCGGAAATTACCTGATACCAGAAGAAAATCGGGGTCGTAGATCGAATCCCCTTCCCCTATACAATAAACACCCAGATGCAGGCTCTGAACTGGCATCCATAGTCAAGTTTGAATGACAAAGACCGGTAAACAAGTAAATCAGTAGCCCTACTTGAATCCTGATTAGTGAATTTCGAGAATGAAGAATGTCGATCACACAGATATAGAGACCATACGGCTAGAATGTAACCCCTCCCCTAAAGTGAGGCCTAGATATAGAACAAGGCCAAGAAAATGGTGTAAATTTACCAATTTTAGGCGAATCCCTGTTTATAAACTAATCTGTAATGTGTAGAGCCGTGGAGAGTGGCAATAGAGCAATGCTTAAGTCTTAGCCCAGGGAATTTGAAACCGATTGGCCTTGGCATAGCGAGAGATGCAGTTCAATGGTTGCTGGATTCGACGCTGTAGAGTTGGCATCTGGTCCCACCAAAAGATATAGTAGGTCGTCTACGTAAAGCGTAGCCAAAATATCTTCCACCAGAACCAAGAAGATACCGTTGATGACCACGGCAAAGTATGTGAGACTGATGACACTTATCGGCGTGACGCCCTCTTCCTGACCTTTTGCGCCTAAGAGGGCTCCTACAAGAGTATTATGAATCGATGAGCTCGCGGAAATCAGATAGGAAATTTGGGGTGGTGTTCACTTACTCCCATAGTTTGGATAGTCTCTATGATGCCGCATTTCCATGCGGTAGCATGGCATAAAGCATTTTTTGGTAAAAAGTAAAAAGTATAACAAAGTTACTTGAGTATAGTACTTAAATATTTGTACTTCGTTCTTCACAACTCTGCATTCAGCCTTACATTTTTGAAGACCATAATAAAAATGCTCTTACCGTGAATTCCAAGCGTAACATCGAAATGCTAAACAACTTCCTTGTGCCTGAATTACGACGAAAATTCTTTCATATCTTACGTGTATGGTTTCTGCAGAATGGGGCGACGGCATACACAGCCAAATTATTGATCGATGTTATTCACCCTCTCTTTGGTGGCCGCCTTATTTTAAAGTTTGATTACACTCCTTGGCCGCCTGGGTAAAAATAGATAGAGCGATGCTTAAGAGAGTTGGACACCACATGAGGGATGTTGATTTCCACACTTGATTTAGTCAAATTCTAATTCAATATGAACACATTACCCATGTAAACCACCCGTTGCGTTTTTGCGGCAAGGAAAAATCTACGGTGAAATATAAATTAATTATTTTGCTAATTTTTTAAAAACATCCGTTCTCTCTGCCTCACCTGGACCTTTTCTAGATCGAAAAATACACATGGCGTAATGCTGTATATGAGGATAGACTCCGCACATAGCATTTTCTAGTCGAATGAAAGCATCCAACGTTGATTGGAATTTGCGGAAACAGCAGGCTGCAAATTAAAGGTGACCTCCACTGTCCAGCAAGAAGTGCAATCTAACATCACCCAATTTCTTCATCAACTTACACACGAAAAGGTTATAGAAATTAGGTGTAAACCGGTTTGCATAGAGTGATCACTCTCCGGTTTGCCAAAAGCGAGCACATTATCCCATCACGCGGAGTTTGACAGGATGCCCCCTGTTCACATCCTATTAAATAAATCTAGCAGAAATGCCATACCTCTGTCACTTAGGTGTCGAGGCAAGGAATACGGGAGATCACCGGACCACGCATGAAGAGCGAGTAGAATGCAGTTACCCAACATAAACCTGTCGTTAAAGAGTTCTCTGACTAGGGAGAAAAGGTAAATTCAGCGGTTATTAGTAACATTATTAGATCCAATGAATGTTGTTAGAGAGGCATCTCGACTGGATAATGTCGTGAAAGTGGTCAGGAAAGTCACCGCCACGCCTGCAGGGTCCGAGATTGAGATGCCATTCTACTGGATATTAAGATGAGGGTCCTGCGAGAACTTACTCTAAACCCTTTTGACTCTCTTCCTTACCTCTGAAAGAATGGTCTTCGAGTTAACTGACCACACGTATGCCGACAAGTAACTGGTGCATGCATGCTGAGAAACATACTAGAACCTATTCCTACTTCAACAAAACTTACTCATGGTAAAATCGTTCGGGGGGCGTTTATAGCACATATAGGCATATTGCTTCTTTCTGAAGGCTGTTTAACACTCAGCCCGCTACCAAGGAAGTGGACGGCATGCAAAATGACCAGACAATCTAAGATAAAATAATAGTTGTTAGACCACTACGATGAGTTTTTATGAAAAGAACTCAACGGCCTGATCGCATCCACTGACCTAAACTCCTTGACATGGACAAAGAAATTAATCGTTAACTGTAATGCGGACCATTACTCCTGTTCTAGCAGCATTGGGGAGTTATTTTCAGGCGACAGCATTCCGAAAAATGATAGATAAACTAGTGAGTAGTCACTGCCGTAAAAATCATCGACCGCCTCTCACCAAAAATTAGGCTTTGCATCCAGAAAGAACAGTGACAAATTTCAGTACTAGGGTAATTATTAAAAATTTTCCCAAAATTTAAATTTTTATACAAAAATGTTAATAAAACTAATTTTATTGCTTAAAATAGATTTATTATGAGACATCGGCAAACTGGCAAATCTTCTATAGTCATTAATAATCAGTGCTTTAAATCGTCTTGGCATGGCAGAGATCAATGTTTTGCAGGTTTCCTCGATTCGCTTAGATCTGAACCAATTTTTAATTGAGGCAGTATATAAGTTGCTGTTTGTTCTTATTGGGCTTTGTGTGTATTTACACTCTCAACACACACTATAAACTCTCAATCGGATTCATGTTCGGGAAAACTTCGGGCCATGGAAGCAGCTGAATTCCATTTTTTTCACACCATGCCTTCACTGATTTTGTTGTATGACATTAGCGAGTCTTGTTGGAATATCCAAAGTCTATCACCATACCATTCCCTTATTTGAGGTAATAGAAGACATAAAAACATCCATATACTTTTCTTGATTAATAGTTTTCTCAACAATGTGCAAACGACTCATTTCATGCAACGAATTGGCTCCCCAAACCATGATTTCCTTTTGAAATTTTATTGCTTTCCTAAGACATTCAAACCGACTTGTTACACTCTTCACGTGGTTATTTAGCCCTCTAATGGTTGCTTGGTGAGACAAAACTACCTGAAATAGTAGAAAATACAACATAAGTAGTTGGAAAATATTGAATTAATGAATCATCAAATGAGATTATAGTTTAATAAGATTGGAGCCATTGCAAAAATACGGCTGTTAATGTTATTAGGTATTACTGCTTTTTTATGAGCTAAATGGTTTGCTAGATGTGTCATTCTTACCTTTTCCTATGGTTCTAAAGTCCACTCAAGGTGATTCTTCTTCCAGGAATAGCCTGCCCTTATCATTGTTTCCTGGAGTCGAGGCTTTATTCTTGGGCGATATGATTTTAATTCAGCTTCCAAAACCATGTTATTTACTGTTCTTCGGGCTAAGCTAACACCCTCTGCTGCTACCTCAATAGAAATCATGCAAGATGTTCTTCTGTTTTAAAGAGCCTCTTGTATTAATTTTCTATTTTTTCTTGGAGATTATTTTCTTTTTTTACCATATTTCCCCACCCTTTTTTAGTTTAAATCTTGACCATTATAATTTTTTCTCAACAACACCGACTGTTTGAGTTGAAGCACCTGGTTATTTTGGTCTTTCTTTCTGTTTTAATTTTGTTTATTTCAGTAAAACGTTTATTTGTCCAATTTTCCGACGACTCAAATCACTCTGTTTATCTATTTTGTTTTAATTCATTTATAATAAAAAATTAACTGAAACACACAAATCAAACTATTAAAATGACTATTAAACTATCTAAAAAAACAAATACTATTGTTAACACTCAGGTTAATACTCGTATAATAACAGAAAACATCCTATTTTCACTTTAAAGCCAAGATACCAACTGAATCACACAACTGGCTATGACTTAATTGAAATGGTCACTGCAGGGTTGTTCCTTCAGTGTTACCAATTATACTTATAAAAGAACCTGATGCTCTTGAAAAAAATGTTGAATAGTTGCTAGGTGTCGGTGCATAAAATAAATCCATTTACAATCAAAGAAATTGGTTTCACTGTTTTTTTTGTAGAAAAAGTCAAATTTTGGAAAAATCCATAATAATTCCGCCAGTACTGTAAGACAATAAAATTAAGTTGTTCTCAGGCAGTCATGCGTAAACTCATTAACATTTACGAAACCAAATGAGCTCTCTACCTATCGAATTCCAGAAGAGGTCAAATAGGATCAGCACCCTTGCCACCCTGGTCGAAGTCATCCGACGATGAAATGTACGCAGAAATAACAGTATTCCTACGATCCATGTATAGCTGCAATTCCTCTTTCTTTTTTTACTTTCTTTAAATCTTGAACTGATCAACCGTATGGAAAAAAGTCAAAATACTATAAATTCAAGGGGCTCCTTAAGGAAAATCAGCTTGCAAACAAAAATACGATAGAGACAAAAGAAGAGTAAAGATTAATTACGAGGAGAAAAAAACCCACCGCAAATCAGGTGATGTCACAGATAATAAGAATAAGTTAGCTCCTCTCTTAAATGTATGAAGATCAGTAGACTCCACAACAGCACCATGCAAAACATTCCATATCATGGAATCAGCCACAATAAAACTCCTGACAAACTGGTTAGTAATATACCTGATACTAGAAATTGTCACACTATTAGCAGTGGCTGCCTTCCTTGTTTTATGAGCCTAAACAGCTAGATCGGGTAAGGAAAATGCAAAGAATTTTTTTTGCTGTAGTACCTATTATGCAACAAGCATAATAACTCACTTAACCTCTATACGAAAGGTCAACATTAATATTTGGTAAAATAAACTTGACCTATGTCATAACTCTATTCAGGAGCTTAAGATGAGAATCTGGACCTGATAACTACACAGAAGAGCAGTACTCCAAATAGGGAAGAAGGAATGAATTAAAAGAATTAGTTATAACAGCTTTGTCTCCAAATTATTCTAATACATGTCTACAAGATAAGAACTTTGGGGGAAACAGAGGACGCAATATTACGTATGTGCCAATCAAAGGTCAATTTCTTGTCTGAAGTAACGCCCAAAACCTTAAAATAGTCAGTGGTATTTAATATTGATCCATCAAAATGTAGATCAGATTGCATAGACAAAAGTGTTCTGGACCAACTAACTATCATATTCTGAGTTTTAGAAAGGTAAATCTTTATGCCCCAAAGCTTACACCACTCATAGATACGTGCTAGGTCTCTATTTATAGAATCCGTTACGGCATTCCTCAGGCGGGGAGAAGGAACAACAGCCAAAAGAGTTACATCATCAGCATATACAAACAGTTTGTTCTCCAAACCATGACACATGTCACCTCTATAAATAATAAATAGCGAGGGATCAAGAACGCTACCCTCAGGCACACCTGAGATTACTTTTCTAACATTACTATACTGGGTTCTGCCCAGCAAGAATTCACTTAAAATATTAAGAAAAGAGCCACCAATCCTTGAGAATCTTAACTTGCAGATAAGTGCTCTATGATTCACATGATCAAAGGCTTCACTGAAATCTAAACCTACCATGCTTGCCTCTGCTCCTTCCTCAGGAGCACTTTGCAACGCTGTAGAGATTGACAAGTGTGCATCACAAGTTCCAAGCCCCTTACGAAATCCAAACTTTATTGTTCGTAGAAAATTATTATCTTCAGCTAACCTAGAGAGGCGCTTAGAGAGAAGTTTCTCAAATACTCTAGATAAGACCGAGGTAATTGATATTGGCCTGTATTCTGGAGGAGATACGGATGGACTATAGTCCTCTAGGTAATGCTGCAATAGTTCCCATCCTCCTCACTGATAGAAAACAATCAAGTCTAACTAACTTGTGAAAAGTTGTAACAATTTTTGGAGTAATAATATCTGCAGTCTTTTTAAAGAAAATTGGTAATATCCCAGTAGGGTCGATACCACGATGACTGCCAAGATTCAAAAGCAAGGTTTTAACCTGACGAGATGTGAAGGCCATTGAACACAACTTAGGTTCTGGAAACGACTGTGGAAACAACAGCGACCCACCACACGGCTTACTATCAAAGAGGTTAGCCAAAAGTTTAGCCTTTACTTTAGGGCAGTAGATTGCATTTCCGTCAGCATTTAGGAGTGGGGACATACTAGAATCAACTCCGAGAGTGATGACTTAAGGGTAGACCACCACTTATGATCACTACTATGGAGAGCAGGACCTCTTTACACCATCATTATAAGCTCTCTCAGCTCTCACATAGATAACCTGAGCTTATCTTCTAAGTTCAATGAAACTTATGCCACAAGAAGTCGCATTTATTGTTTCTCCATAAATGGTAAGCTTCTTGCTTTGCTTGATAGGCAAGTTTACATTCAGCATTTAAAAGAAATTCTCTTCTCTATAATTTGGCTAAGATAGTCATTTAAGCATTCGATAATATCCGTGCTTCTATAAATATCACTCCAACTGATTCCCATAAGGTCATGAAGAATACCATTCCAATCGGCAGGGGACTTAAGGTAAAAATTCCTAGAGAAGTTAACATCCGGAGAAACCTGGTCCATATCAACATTACTCTTAATCGAACTTTGATCAGATGAGCCTACTGGAGAATTGACTCCACAGGTAACAATAACTGTAACATCTGTAAACACAAGATCAAGTAGGTTGCCAGATTGATGTGTGGGTTTATTAATCAGTTTCTCACAGCCAGAAATATTTGTAAAATTTAAAGCAGCTACACCCTGTTACCTGCCTGAAAAAAGTTATTTATAGCATAGAGAGCAACGGCGTCAACATACCAGTTGTAAATCACCATTATACATCTGATAGCTAGTAGCTGGTTACGCACCCAGTATGCTCTCTTGCAAAAACCACATAGCTGAGAAGAGGTTACTAGCTTCTACAGCTTATCCTAATTGACCTTAAGTCAAGGTCAACTCCACTGAAAGTATGTGCCTTCCAGGTCTATCATATGACCTTCTTTGATGAGAAAACCGAGGTGAGACTGGTTTTACGCTTTATTCCGATTGGCGGTGCAATTTACGCAGAAATAAAGGCATTTTGTTCCTTTCCCCTCGAAACTTTTGGCTGGTAGGGCGGGGTGGCTTCATAGATGGTGATCTCCTGTTGAAGAGTTTTGCGTCTACAATACGCTCAGTCAATCTTTAGGCGGAGTGCGGAAGACGAAACTTCTTTGGTAATGTCCTCTTTTATGGTGAAAGCTTTAAGAAACCCCGATAACGGTCTCACGGCTACCTTCGGTGGTTATCCTTCCGTGAGTCTAACGACTTAGTGGAATCAGGCGGTCGTTTCCCATCACGGAAACTCATCAGGCGGTAGGAAGGGTAGCTATAATTTAGCAAATGCAAATTGTGAGCCCTTTTTGGCGATAGCTCTACCAGAGTAGCGCCCTATGTATATGGGCGATACTCTGGGCCACGAGAAGAGGTTGCCCTTTTAGAATTGAGACTAAAGAATTCCCAAGTAGCGCTGAGCACGACAGAACTAAGTCATTAACCTCGCCAAAAGAAAGAAGATGCTCACCCTGATCGGCCTCGAGTTCCTTCTTCAGGAAATATGCGCCACATGGGTTTTAGATAACAGGGTCTAACTCTTAGCAATTGACCCCTCTGGCCATACGCGATATCAATTTCGTTCTTTGAACAATTTATACAGACTTCGGGTAAATCCGAATTTGCAAATCCATATGTGCAATTCCTAGGCATTAAGCAGTGACAGTAGTATCACCTATGCGGTAGTGGCATGAATGGCTTCAGACGGTAGCGATACCAAACGGTACGGAAAGATTCAAGAATTCTGTCATGATTGAACCTAACTAGGACTGTCGGTGGTGGGTTTCGAGACCCCCTGTTATTTTCTCTTTACACGGATCCACCTTCACTGCTCTTTGTCTAGACAGCTCTTCTATGATGTCTTCTAAGGAGTAGTGCACAAACTCCCTCGAAAAAATCACATGATTTCACGAAATTCATGGAAGACTGCGGTGTCAATTTCACCGGCGAGCCACTGAATAGGTGAAAAGCATTTACCGCTCGCGTCCGAAAAATGGTGAACTTACGGCTCTCTAGCAGTCATTTAAGCTAATTTAATCGTTTAATGAAGCATGTTGCCTATACACAACATGGTGCCATCAGTGAGCGGACTACTATATGCGGATGAAGCCAGGGAGCTCACAAAGGCTGGATAGAGACTCAATGATGGGCCCAAAATTATTCTAGGCTCCGCTCATCCTAGTTGATCTTTGGACTTTGTCTCGGCTTCGTTCTTACAGGGTTCTTAGGGAGCGTACAAACCGGTATTAGGCTGAAAGCTTGCCTAAACTGCAACGGAGCCGTTCGTCTCCGGAGCCCTGAGGAGGAAAAGGAATCCCTAGTCTTCTTTGCTTTCTTCTTCATAGGTGCGTTTCTTAGGGGGAAGCGAATGAGGACCAAACTCACTTCTTTCCCCATCAGAGGGAGAGGCCCCAAGCCTGGACAAAACAGCCTCGGTAAGATCTTTCTCCAAAATCGAAAAGATCTTGGCCGTAAAGGGGGCAATATGGAGTACCCTGCCATTTGTGGCTAGCACAAATCCGGGATCAATTCCACCTGAGAAGCCGCCTCTAATTGGTCAAGGTTTCCGGTATCCCGAGCGAATAATCATTGATCTTATTTGTTTTCATGAACTGCACTTAATTCGGCATGCTGAGCAGCATTGGGAAGATAGGGAGAGCGGGAATGCCGGCTTCCATCAACGAGATAAAACTCGTGCCGCAGATGAGTTGGAGTTACACTCGGTTTTATTTATCTGTTGAGAAGTATAAATGTGTAATAAATAGCCGTTAAACAAATGTCTTTTTTATTAGGTGTAATTGTGTAGAGATGGAAGTTTACAGAATCGCGATCTGAGCATTAGGAAGATAGGGAGAGCGGGAATGTCCGCTCCCATCAACGTGACAAAACTCAGTTCGAAGCTGAGTTGGAGTTACACTCGGTTTTATTTATCTGTCGAGAACTCAAAGTGTGTAATAAATAGCCGTCAAACAAACGACTTTTCCATTGGGTGTAGTTGTGTAGAGACGGAAGTTACAAGAGTCAAGATCTGGGCTCTCCTGTGCATGGGCCAAAACAATTCTGATATCACCAAACAGCTCACGTTCAGCCCACTGACAATCCATAGATTCGCAGTAAGAAAAGTGTCCAGAGTCGTCAAGGAGGAGGGTATGGGCAAGAGCTCTACGAGCGGGGAAAGGGATCTGCTCACCATGAGTATAAAAGAGCAACGTCGAAAACGCTGTCGTCTCCTTTTCAACGACTTGAAGATTTGTGGCCTTCAAATTCTCAATGACGGGACTTAGCACTCCGTCCGGCCCCAGCTTAGCCACTCTTCCTTCCTTCAAAACACTTGTTTCCTCTCTTTTCACACAACCTCTCCCACAACTTTCTCTGGTCAGCCTCTAATTTCACAGGGTAGATGCTGACCTTCCTTTCAGCCAACCATCCCGCATCGGGGCTGAGGGGGTGGGGGCCAATGCTCCCTAACCCCTGAGCTCCGGTCTGGGGTGGCTGGTTTTTAACTACCTGCTTCATCCCCACCCATACCTTCTTCACATCCCTTTTCCTCTCGTCTTCAAAATCTATCATTTATACGCCGTGTCTAAGGTGGAGCCGCCATGCCGATGGACTGCCAGGCCACCAGGCGGGAAGGGTGGTCCCAAATGGCGGCGCCTGGTTCTGCCGGGCTTGTAAGCACCTCTTGCAGTGTAGGCAACTGCAAAAGGGTGATGAGCTATTGCGTCCCGTGGCAAAAATAGGGTCACCATGCCCATGGATGAATTTTCAAAACACCAAACCCCTTTAACTCCCCCTTGCAAATCGACGAAGCCGCCCTCGGGCAGCTCCAGCAAAAAAATGGAGGTCCCCCCCCCTGTGCTTGCACAGGGAACCCTCCATATTTCTCTAACCGGAGAGGAGACTTACTCCTCTCCTTCGCCTACGGGTGCAGGGGACTCCCCCTCACCCCCTTCTCTGGAGGTGCTTTCGGGCACCTCCCTTTTCCCAGCGGCAGTCCCCTCTTTTCTTTCCAAGGGGACTGCCAAGAAAGCCAGCAGGCAGCCCTTAGCCAGCCGCTCCGCATCAAAGCGGCTCGGTAGGGCAAACCCCCTTAGGGGGGAGACGGAAGCCAGGCCCCTTCGGTCGCTTCCCTCAAAAGACCTGCTGGCAAGAATTTTAAACCTTGCTGGGGTCAAGGCCTGTGCCTCCCCACACAAGACTGGCGACACTGCCAAGGGGACCTGTGATGTCCTTGGAGGGGATGGCCAACTGGAGGCCCCTCCTGTGATAAACATGGTCCTTGAGGAGACCCAGCCTCAGACGGTAGGGCCTTCCATGGGGGGGAATTCGGGCTCGGCGCCAAGCACCGAACCCGAATCCACCCCTATGCAAGGTCCTCCTCAAATGGCTGAGGGCTCCGAGGCAGTAAAAGGAGGGGAGGGATCTCCTCCGACAGGTGCCCCTACGACAACCACGACCTTCTCCATTTCGGAGAGGGACCTGGCTGAGGCCGGTCCATCTGGCCTGGGGGCTTCTGCCGGCGGAGGTGAAAAGCGGGTTCATTCCCCGCCCTCCTCTCCAAAAAAGAAAAAGACAAAGAAGACTAAAAAGACGAAAAATACTCGGGGCTCCTCTCCATCCGCGGGGGCTGCGGGGCCGGATGGGTCTGCTACCACTTTGGTAGGCGACCAAGCCAAGATCGGAACATCCGGCCCCTCTACCCCCTCGTGTGCGGAGCCCCTGACCAAGACTAACACCAAGAGTGCACAGGGCGGAGCCTCGATGACATCGGGGCCCCTGATTCAGAGGTTACCTGGCGTTTTCGAGCCCGCTGGCTTCAAACGCTTCCTAGTTATTCGCTCCACTGATACTGATGACACCATGTTGTCCAAGGGCAACATGATCCATCAAAGGAGAGGATTAGCTGGTGCAATTGGTAGAGAGCCGAAGGTGACCCGTTTCTCGGACGGCAGCCTTCTGGCGAATGCGACGAATCCCGCCGAGGCGGCCAACATAAGTGCTCTTCGGACACTTCATGGCACCCCGGTGAGTGTGACGCCGCACTCTACCATGAACTTTGTGAAAGGAGTAGTTTATGCGAGGGAACTCGTTGACTACTCCATTGAGGACATCACACTAGAGCTGGCCGACCATGGGGCGGTCAAGGTCGAACGTGTGATGAGAAAACAGGGAGGGGCTTCGAGACCCACCCCTACGCTCTTCGTCACGTTCGACTGTGACAAGCTCCCTGAGTCGGTGCGTGCTGGTTGGTACCGCTACCGCGTGAAGGCATTCGTGCCACTGCCGCAGCGGTGCAATTATTGTCACCGCTTCGGCCATACGAATCGCTCATGTAGAAGTGCAAAGTCGGGGTCACCCGAAGTCTGTGTAAATTGCTCCAAGGTCGCACACGATAAGTCCAAATCGTGTGTGGCCAAGTGTGTCAATTGCGGAGAGCCGCACCCTGCTTCTTCGAAGCAATGTGGTGCATATCTCCTGGAGAAAGAAATCCTGGCCGTTCAGGCCCAGGATAGACTCTCATTCCGCGAGGCTAAGGACTTGGTCCTGGCGCGCCCAGCTCTGCCTGGGACGTCATATGCCTCAGTAGTTCGAAAGGCACCCTCTGCTCCTGGCCCATAAAGGCCAACGAGCACGGTTGTTTCCGCGCCCATTCGGAGCTTTTCTGCGGGCTCTACCCAACCCGGGCGCTCCCCTGGTAAAGCTGGCGGCAAAAAGGGTTCATACCCAGCCCCGGCTAAAACCAGGGCTCCCCCCTCTTCCCCTAACGTGACCGTTTTTCGCAAGGCGAAACGGCCACGCGCCTCCACCGAGTCGTTAGACTCACAGGAGACAACACCCCTGAAGATGGTCGCTAGGCCATCCTCAGGGGTTCCTAAAGCTGTCCCCCGAAAGGAGGACAGCAACAAAGGAGCTTCGGCTCCTTCGCCCACGCCCCGAGGTGGAGCGATTGGCTCGGAGACGGTGGTTCCTCGAAAAGAGGCCCCCCGCCTCCGAAGCCACAGCGCCCGCCTAAGGTTTTGAGGCGGAGGGAGGAAAAGACTCGCATGGCGAGCCCAACCTCCCCCAATAAGTCCTCGAAGGCGACAGCGCCTCCAGCGCTTTGTCCGGCCAACAGTGCCCGGGGTTCTGCCCCCAGGGAAGCGTACAGCCATTTCCGTGAGGGTCTTCAATTCGAGGAGGGCCCCCGCGTCTCCTCCGAGCTAGGCCTGGAGGGTATATTCCTTCAATGGAATTGCCGTGGACTCCGGGCCAACTGGGAGGAGCTGCGGAGGCTCGCCTCGTCCCGTTCCCCGTTAGCTATTTTTTTGCAGGAGACCATGCTAGGCGCGTGCCCCCTGCCTGCCCTCCCGGGGTATAAGGGTCTTGCGACCCCACCACCGCGGGATGGCCGGGCTGGGGGTATGCGCGGTTTACACCCGGCATGATGTCTCCGTTCTTCCTTTATCTTTAGATACCTCCTTTCAGGCAGTGGCTGTGCAGCTGCACCTGGATAGGAGGTATACTATCATTTCTGCGTACATTCCACCGTCAGCTGACTTCGACGCGGGGGACTTCCGCCGCGTCGTGGCACGGTTGCCGAGGCCCTATCTCTTGCTTGGAGATCTGAACGGCAGGCATCCTCTCTGGGGAGATTACTCCATAAATCCCAGGGGAAAAGTCCTTGCCGATCTGATCGATGAGCTTGAGATGGGCGTCCTAAACGTGGATGAGTTTACGCATCACTGTCCAAGAACCGCTTCATTTTCTTGCCTTGACCTATCTTTGTGCTCTTCGGATGCACAGCCTGATTTTGATTGGGGGGTGGTCGATGACCTCCATGGTAGTGATCACTTTCCAAATCAAATATCATTTTCAGGGCAACTGCCGCCTAAGAGACCACCTCGGGTGCTTGGCGCGGGCGCGGTGGCCTGCATTTCAGGAAATGACTGAATTCTCTATCTCAGTCGAGGAGTTTAGGTCGGTAGATGAGGCCGTTGAGTTCTTCTCCGGCAACCTCATCGCCGTGGGCCTGACTACTATTCCTAGGACGTCTGGCCGTTTTGCCTGCCAACCACTCCCATGGTGGTCTGCCGAGTGTGAGACGGCCCTCAAACAGAAGCGTTATACCTACATGCGCTATAAGCGCCGCCCGAACGATTTCACTGTCGCTGAATTTCGTCGGTCTAGGGCTAGGTTCCGGTATATTTCGAAGCACGCCCGCCGCTCTTCTTGGCGGGCATACGTGTCTTCACTTAACGGGAAGACCCCTTTAGCTGAGGTGTGGAAGCGAGTCAAAAGGATTCAGGGCAAGTTCTCGCAGGACCCCCCTCCCGTTCTCCAGGAGAATGGGACCGCAATCTCGGACCCCGCGTCCGTAGCGGAATCCTTAGCGCCTGCTTTTTCCGCATTCTCTAGCCGTGATGCTGCTCCGCCAGCATTCAATCCAAGTCGTGAGTGAGTGGCGTTCCGCTCTCGCTTCGTGCGCGGACACCGCCCATGGTCCGGACGATGTCCCGTACGCCATGCTTCGACAACTGGGTAAGCGAGCCATGGCCTTTCTGTTAGATTTGTTCAACAGGATCTGGGTGGAAGGTCTTCTCCTAGATTCCTGGCGAATCGCTACTGTGCTCGCCTTTCCAAACCCTGGGAGAGATCACTCTTCTCCGACCGGTTTCCGCCCAATCTCTCTAACCTCTTGCGTGTGCAAGTTGATGGAGAAATTGGTAAATGTTAGATTAGCCTATTTCCTGGACAGCGGAGGCCATCTGTCTTCTGCACAGTGCGGCTTCCGTAAGTTCCACTCCACGTCGGATGCTCTGCTCCAAATGGAAAGTGCCGTCTGCGAGGCTTTCCTTCGTAGACAGCACTACGCCACGGTGTTTTTGATTTGGAGAAGGCCTATGATACCGCATGGCGATACGGTATCATGGAGACTCTCCACACGATGGGGGCGAGGGGACGCCTCCTAATGTTTATTTCTGAATTTTTGCGAGATCGTCGATTCCGCGTACGGGTGGGGGGAGCCCTCTCCGGCCCAAAGGAGCAGGAAGAGGGTGTCACGCAGGGAAGTGTCCTCAGTGTCACACTCTTTGCCCTGAGCATCAACGGCATCACCTCGGTGCTGCCGGAAGATGTTCTCGCTACGCTCTACGTGGACGACCTTTCGATCTTTTTTGGCGCGGCCCAGATGCCAACTCTGGAGCGTCGACTCCAACAGGCATTGAACCGCGTCTCTCGCTATGCCGAAGCGCACAGGTTTCGGTTTTCTTTGGCCAAGACTAAGGTGGGTCACTTCTGCCGCCATCCACGGCTTCACCCCGACCCAGATTTGTTTCTTAATGGGGTGCGCCTGGATGTGGTTGAGTCGCACCGTTTCCTTGGTCTTGTATTCGACCGACGCCTCACCTGGGAGGCTCATATTCGCAGCCTTAGGGTCTCTTGTACCCGCGCCATGGACATTCTCCGTTCCGTGACGTTCAGCGCTTGGGGCGCTGAATGGGCTACCGCCTTACTTTTTTATCGATCCTTTGTTCGCTCGAAGCTCGACTACGGATGCGAGTTTTATGCATCCGCAGCCGAGCGTTTATTGCAGGAGGGGGATTCGATCCACCACACTGGCCTTCGCCTTGCGACCGGTGCCTTCCGCACTTTCCCCATTGAGAGCCTGTTGGTCGTTGCTGGGGAGATGCCACTCACTCTGCGCCGCGTGAAGTGCATCACTCGCCTGTACGCGCGAGCCCGGCGCCTCCGTCAGTCGCCAACAGCTCTCACTGCATCCGCAGCTGATCTCGATGGTGCCTATGCCGCCGAGAGACGCCAGTCATACCCTAAGCCCTTTGGGTTTAGGGCCAGGAAACTCCTTCGAGAAGTAAAAATAGCTCTCGGGCCGGTGGCGCCCCTGGTTCTGCCCAGGACGCCACCCTGGAGGGTACCACATTTGGCTATTTGTCGCCACGCCTCTGCTCCCAAAGATGGAAACTGCACCGGGAGTATTGCGTTCGACCTTTTTGGAGCACACATCGTGTCACGCTGGTACCGTGCCAGTGTATACGGATGGCTCCAAGTCCCAAGAGGGGGTCGGCTTCCACGCCGTATCCCCTCTGTTCGAAGTCAGCGGGGCTCTACCAGGCGCTGCGTCTGTCTTCACGGCCGAGCTGGTGGCAATACACCACTCGGTACGGGAGATTACGCGACGTGCCCGGTTCGGAGACCGGATTTTGATCTATAGCGACTCACAAAGCGCCCTGAGTGCTCTCGGGGCATTGGAATCTCCGCCTCCCCTGGTTCGCGATATCCGTGACTCCACGGTTTTGGCGAGCCGGGCAGATGTCGAGATTATCTTCTGCTGGGTTCCTGGACATGTAGGAATTGCGGGGAATGAGCGCGCCGATGAGGGCGCCAAAGAGTCCGCGAGGACTCTGCGACCGGACCAGCGTTTCGCTCTTCCTCACACTGACTACATGGCAGGAATACGGGCAGCTCTTCGGACTGCTTGGCAAAGAAGATGGGAGACGGTCGAGGGGAACTTAAAGTTGCGTGCCATTGCGCCGCGACTGTTCCCATGGACCTATCCCCCAATGCCGCGGCGGCTTTAGGTTGCTTTCTGTCGTCTTCGAATCGGACACACTCGTGTGCTGCATCGCTATCTGATGGAGCGCTCGCCTGCGCCCTATTGCAACGACTGCGTCGTCCCCCAGACTGTTCGGCACATTCTTGTCGAATGTCCCAGTCTGGGTGATCTTCGCGCACGATACCTGTCCCGGTACCGGGATGGGCGGGGTCGCTACCGCCTGTTCCTTGTACTCGGGACGAGTGCGTGCACCATGACTAGTGGACTTATTGACTTTTGGGGGGAGGCTGGCCTTCTCCCTTTCATTTAACCCAGTTTAATTTTTGTTGTTGTTTTTGTTATTGTTTTTGGTATTGCTTTTTTATTGTTATTGTTATCTCTTTTTATTGTTTCCTGTTTAATTTTTAAAGTAGCCTAGAGCTAGGCTGTTTGTTTACGGCGACTAATGCCTAAGTCGGCAGTTTCCAGATAGCCCCTTAATTAAATGAAAAAAAAAAAATCGAATTCTCAATTTTTATCATAAAAATACTTCAGGGTCGATCCAGTCATCAACAAAAACAACGACTGCGTGGTAAGCTTCGACCCGAACGTCTTCTTGTTATGCTATGCATTCAAAATCAAGCTCCAGGCCATGATGATGTTACTGGGCGTCTTGGCTTCACATAGCGAGAAGGTGCCATCGGTGTGGTTCAAGGCCAAAGCTTATCACAAGAAAAAAATTCTAAAAAATAAATTATTAAGGACTTGTTGCAGGCATACAACTTATGACATCTATCTCAGGCTTAGTAGTCAGATAAATGTTCTCCTCATTCAGAGTATGTAGTCTAAATTTGAGCAGCTGCTGACTAGTGAAGCATTGACACCGCATTGAACTATCTCATACGTGAAAACACTTCTAGTATGCTCATTACAAACTCACCTATTTGGGGCTATGTTACTAGGTGTTTGGAAAGAAAAAGATGCAAAGAAAACAAACTTACCTGTGTCTGAGAAGAATAAAGAGAAAATTCTTATTAATTATGTAACTCTAAAATTGCCAATAAGGCGCTGCTACTAATTGAAGGAGGTAAAGAAAATAGATCTTAAAAAAATAACAAAAGGAAAGTTTTATGAGAATACCTTATCAAAAATAAATTAAATTAAGATGAAATACCAAACTCGTGTTAATTTCTCTCTATTGATAATGGAAAAAGAAAAAAGGAAAAAATTAATATGACTAGGTGTTTATATTAGAATAACTTTTAAATATCAGAAATTAAATATAGAAAATAATAAGCGAGATATAATTAAAACTTACGATCTGAAGTGTGGGAACCATGTGGAGAGGATTTTTAGGGCAATTTATTTTACACAGAAATTCTTAACCCCAATTTTTTTCAATCCTATAGGTAATTGTTCATTTTTACTAATACATCCAAACGGATTAACCTTTTGTTACATACCTTATAAGTTATTGTTCCTTTTTACTAATACATCCAAACACATTAACCTTTTGCTTAACAACGATATGAATATCACCTATACTAGCCAACTAAATATAACGTTACAACCACAGTCTTTTCATTCAACATTACAAGAAAGCACATATAAACGAGGGGAATAAGTGGCAAATGAAGTTGACTGATGCAAGTGTAATGTAATCACTCAAAGAAAACAATTATATTAGAATCTTATATTGGGTTGAGGAATAAATTCTTGCAGTTTTATCAAATTTATTCATTACCATTAACAATTTTAAAAAACATCATTTTTAATTGATAACAATATGCAATTTAATCAATAATGTATTCTCTGTTGTTATTTACGACTTCTTCCCAACGTTCTACTAGTTTTTCGACGCCTCTGCAATGAAAATCTTTGAGTTTTGACTCGAAGAATTCGTCTAACCAGGTTCTTAATTCCACATCAGTATTGAACTAAACGCCACACAAATTGTGGGAGAGCGATCGGAACAGATGGAAATGCGATGGAGCCAAGTCTTGAGTCTTGCAAATATGGAGGATGCGGCAAGATTTCCAAATTACGCGTTTGTATGGCGTCTTTTATCATATTGGCAATGTGAGGACGAGCATTGTCGTGTTGCAAACGAACTCCATAACGTCAATGAGGTCGCTTTTCACGAATAGCTTCGGCGAGTCGATACATTTGTTGAACGTAGAGTTCTGCATTGACAATCTTGTTGTTCGCAACGAGCTCATAAAGAATGAAGCCTTCACAATTCCACTACGCACACAGCGTCGTCTTTCGTGGATGAAGTCCTTGCTTTGATCGCGGAAGTGTTTTTTTATTGGGGCTAAGCCATTGTTTCCGATGGTTCATGTTGACATAAATACACCACTTTTCATCGCCAGTGATGATGCGGTGAAGAAATCTGTCCTTATATCCATGAGTATCCTTGTGACGAGCAAGCAAACCTGCGACAATCGTAGAGCGTTGAAGTTTGTTGCTTTCGCTCAAAGCGTGCGGAACCCATGCACCGAGTTTTTGAACTTCCCCCTTCGAATGAAGGTGATTCACTACAGTTTCATGATCACTTTCCAATTGTGCAGCCAATTCTCTAGTCGATTGACGGGGATTTTCTTGAAGGAGGTAGTTCAATCGATCTTTATCTAACTTAATGCGGCGACCAGAACGTTCTTTGTTATTAAGATTAAAATGACGGTTTTGAAACGTAAAAACCACCATTGAGCTGTCTTTTCTGATAAAGCATTTTTTCTGTACACAGCACAAATATCGCTACGAGCTTTGGCTGCGTTCGCATTGTTCCCGTCTTGATTTAAAATGATCAACAACAAGTGTCGAAAATGCACCTTTCTTTCAACTTGAAATTCCATTTTGAGGGTACAAAACAAAAATTAAATTAACACAACTTTTAAATAAACCGCAATGACTTATTACTCAACTTCAAGACGTAGCCTAAGCAAAAGCCATATAGTCTACGCTGTTAAGAGACGTAGCCTAACCTTTGCAAATTTTGCTCTCATTGTTTATTATTGTTTCTTAATATGTGCACAAATCACGTCAACAAAACTTAAATCAACACAACATTAAAAAAAAACGCAAGAACTTATTCCTCGACCTAATATAAAAGAGAAAAACAGACTAAGTTAATTACGTAAACAAACATCAATTTGCTCTGCCTTCTTCAGATCCCCTCTCCCCGAATAAGAATTCCTGCCTATCTTAATCCTGTGAACATTATACATTAACCATTTTAAACAGTCTCAACCCTCATTTCAATGTCCCGTCGTGTGTTTTAGAAATTCCATTACCTATAAGTGTCTTCGTAATTTGTTAAGATCTAACAAATCATGTATGAATATTAAAGCTCTGTCTTCAATTACTTATTTGCAGCGTAAACTAGTTCCCTGCTCTCGTTAAATTACTACTTTTTTATTGAATTTTGGCGTACTTATCTCCGGGTTAATTCACGACCATAAGCAGAATATAAAAGAAAATTGAGAGACTTGAAAACAAAATAATAAACTGTAAATTTGCAGTCACCTTCTTTCAATAATATATATATATATATATATATATATATATATATATATATATATATATATATATATATATATATATATATAATATATATATATATATATATATATATATATATATATATATATATATATATATATATAATCGAAAATCATATGGCAACGTGATATATAATAGATGTATTTAAAGGCCAAAATAAATTAAAACTGGTAACACAATCCGTGAAAACGCTAAGGAAATTAATTACGTTGTCCATTAAAGCTTAATAAGAAAATGGGAGAATTATAGAAACGTAAAATAGGGAAACTATTTTAACCGCTATATGAAAATGAATAAAGGAGTTGGATTTTACCCTATGTCATCAAGCGCTCTTCGCTAAAATGACCACGATGCTCATCCCCAGAGCTACCGTCCTTTATTTGTTCATACTGCATGGAATTTTAGAGGATAAAATGAGATTATGATAATAGTTTTTTCGCGAAGTTGCATGTTCCCACGAGACTTGCTTTAAGCTAATGACTAATCGGGTCTTTATGTAAGCCACCTCCTGTGAATTAGAGAGGCTAAGTATGAATCATTCAACAATAAGGCAGCTGGAGAAAACTGACATGGAAGAGCTTTCTGATGAAATGCAAGCAAGTCTTTGAAGAGCCATTAATGCAAAAAGCTTTCCTCTATCTGCTCAGATCTCAAATTGATTGCGAGATTCATCTTTCCGTCAAAATAGCCGGAGATTGTCAATAATTGAAAGGGATTAAAGCTCTCTTTCCGTTGATTCTCTTTCTTCAAGAGCTCAAAATGATGTGATTTTTTGCACACACCTGCTGATTTTATTATATTCACCCTCAGAGATAGAGTGGCCTTGGTCAATCTTTTGTTTTCTTCATTTCGCTCGTTTAACTAATGTAGATATCCAAAGCTCCGTTCATTTGAACATAAAACTCCTATCTAGGGTTGGGCACCGGCGCTTTCGCCATCGTAACGAGCAGATTTTTTTGATCCCAAGAAGAATGCAAATATCGGAATTTCTGAGCTTTGCAATTTAAATGATTGCAGTTTTATCCGCTGTGGATAAAATGTGATCCGATTTATTGAAGAAAAAAGTGGAGGAATTTGGTTTTCCCATCCAAAATATTTTCAAAAAGACCTGACTCCGTAATTTATCACAGGATTGAGATTCTTGAAGCTTAATTTGGTTATATTGTGCCATCAATGAGATGATATAACTGATGGACGTCTGTGTTTATCTCCATGATTTTAAAGAATCTCTTTAATTCATACATTTCCAAATTTAAGAGAGAACAACAGACAGGAGGGCACAAATTTCTTTTATTGAATCATATGATCCTTCTATGAAATTGTTCCTGGAAGCCTTTAATGTGCCTTCATTGCCCTCTTATTTTGGCATTGTTATATTTAGATAGAAATTAATATTTTTTCAAGTCTTATTCAGGCTCATATATTCTGTTTATTCTATTTATTTCTGCTTTATTTAATGCCATAACACGCTCTTGATTGTATCTGAAGGAGATGATAAGGAACATTAAATGGTAATAAGAATTTTTTAAAAAACGAACAAGTTATAGCTTAGTTATAGCAAGTTTATTTCCCCCTTTCTCTCCGAGAAGAGTCAAAAACTTTAATCCATTTGACAGTGTAAAGCATAGATGCATATTTACACGTCTTTTGAAGATGGATTTAGGATTATTACTCTCTTTGGCAAACTTTGAAAAATATATTCGGCCTAATTCCTTATTCCTTTGTTATAATAACATCATTTCTTTAATTTTACTAGTGTTATAGTTAACATACTATTATATAGGTATCATGCAAGACACTCTACCTTCTCCATCGATATATATTAAATTTCTTATCCCATAGCATCGTATAATATCTTTAGTAACTTATTTATTTAATTTTTTATAATATTTTTAATAAAAGAATTTCTTATATTGTTCAGGGAAAGTCAGATGTATCTGGAGGAAACATATTGCTGTTTGGTTTTCGTTCTCTAGTTTCAAGTACATAATAGAAATAATATATCCTTAGAAATATTGGTTTAACTTCAGCTCTAAAATTCTTAACAACGACAGAGGGTATCTTAGACAAATTTACAGCCTTTTGCTTTCATAACATTAATAATTTTCTCTATTTTTTGTATCCGAGCTTATCTTATTTACCTCTACTCGCACTCAACCCTTTGGCTGCGGCTGGTCTCTATATGGTCTCTATGAAACAACAGTTGACTGCTGCCGATCCAAATATGGTTTCTGCCTTCTTGCTCTCTTTCTACTTAGTCAATGGACGTAATAATCTGCCATTTCCTCTCTTTGACAACCATCTATTTGTTGGAATGTATCAGATAGTAATCTTTTACCTTTATTCAGTTATTTACCCTATAAATATCTAGACGTAAGGAAGAAAGATTTTGCGATTCCGATTTTACCCTTACGATACCAAGAGCCTCAAAAGCGGTTGGGCGTCAAAATATCCAGCGACTCAATTGAGTCTGGCATGTTTTTTAGGCCTGAAAATCTTCCTTTTTTCGGGTAACGGTAAATTTACTTTCTCCTTTGAATTATATATGAAGTATTTCTTTTAGTTTAGTCTTTCTAAGAGAGTTGTAGATATTACAAGCATTTTTAAATTGTGGTAATTAGTTTTTTCATATTAATCAAAAAATGGCTAACCCTTCTGAAATTTTGGATATCTACTATGAACTTGATTCTGATTTGGAACTAACAGACAGTGATACTAACAGTTCCAACTCATCTGATAACGAATTAGAGGCAATTATTCCGGAAAATCAACAAACTGATGATACGTGGCAACGTTTTCTTGACTTCTTCCCCCCAAATATCATATTTCATGACTCTCATTCGGGAATTAAAGCGCACATGGGTTTTAAATCGGAAAGTAAACCTCACACATATTTTGAAGCATTTTTTAATCAGGAAATCGTAGCAGATATATGCATGGAAACAAATCGGAATTATAAACAAAGTTCAGAAACACCCTTCTCCCCTTCATCTAACGCTCATAGATGGAAGAATTTAACTGTAAGCGAGCTTTACGTTTTTATTGGCCTTACCCTATTAATGGCTCATGTGAAAAAATATAAATTAGCTGACTACTGGTCAACTGATGCTTTTATTAAAACTTCTATTTTCAGAAAATTTATGTCAAGGAATAGATATCAGTTAATCTTAAGGTTTCTTCACTTTGCTGACAACTCGGTTGGAGGAATAAGAGGGACAATGTGGAAAATAGGACGTTTTTTTCATTCATTGAGAGATAAATTCCAAAGGGCATTTGTCCCCTTCCAAAAACTTGTGATAGACGAATCTCTCGTTTTATTGAAGGGTCGTCTGTCATTCAAACAATACACTCTTCGAAAAGACATCGCTTTGGCCTCAAGGTTTTTGTTTTGTGCGATTGCTAGACGGGAATAATATTAAATATGTTACTTTACACAGGAAAAACCACAGATATTGTTCATAATGATCCATTAGGAATATCGGGGGCAATTGTGAAAAAACTGATTGAGCCATATTTTTTATTTTTTAGAAAGTTGTGGAAAGGAGGGGGTGAATAGTGAATAAAGAGGGGGGGGGAGGCGTAGAAATGAAAGAAACATTAGGTTAATAGTGTAGTTGCCCGGTGTGCAAGCCATCTCCATTGTTCAGATTATTAAGTGGGTTTTTGAACTTTTTTTTTAACACTTATGTTGATTTATTTCTGCGTATATGCGTATATGAATATACATGTATATACTTTTTTTTTAGTTCATTCTCTTAAATCTTGGTTCTGATTCTTCTCTTTTGGTGTTTGGGAGGTAGTTCTTGTATTCTCCCTCCTTGGGGTCGAGAGTGTCGAGTGTTTCGTTAGGAAGAAGACCTTCTAGTTTCTCCCAGATGCTTTTTCCTCTCTAGTAGAGGTACATGTTTATTGGCTCTGTTCCTGTTTGTTCATGTAGGCTCCTCGAGGTCCGGAAGTCAAACCACTTGGAGCCAGTGATAAATATGAGTCCTTGGTTTTGCACTCGTTGAAGTATCGACTTGTTTCTGTTGGATGCAACGTTGAGTGGTATGCTGGGGTACACCAGCTTGGATCTAACCAAGCTGATGTATAGCTTTTTTTTGTTAGCTATTGTTAGGTTTCGAAATCGATGGAGTTTGTCAAGTTCGGTTTTTGCGTGTCCAATTCTGGTCCTCACGTGCTTGCTCATTCCGCAATGGGAGAGTCCGAATCCGAGAATAGACGCGCGAGGAGAGTAGTCGATGTCAGAATTTCATGTTTTGAAAGGGATGGTGCGATGTCTTCCAATTGCAGTTGCGGAGAACTTAGCCGCCTTCGTTTGTATCTTCCAGCGTCTTTCGAAGCTGGAGATTTTCTCGGCTTCTTCTGCCGTGGCTCTAGCCATCAGTCTTGCCGACTTTATCCTCCACACAACAACTTGGGTGACATCATCCGCGTATTGTATGTTAAATGTTCTCCCGTCGGCTGGTTTAGGGATGCCCCTTGCGTAGATAATGAAGAGAGTGGAGCTAAGGCATCCTCCTTGTGGAACACCGGAGGCAAGGTCAAAGGATTTATCCTGTGTACCCTTCGAAGGCTATCCCTGCTCGCCTATTGGTTAGATAGCTGCAGAGGATTTTCTCGAAGTGGGAAGTGAGTCTCAGCCTAGAGATTTTGTATTTCAGGCCTTCGATCCAGACCTTGTCGAAGGCCTTTTTTACGTCTCTGCATACGACGTCAATCCTAAAACAACTAGCTCGCCATGCTGCCGCGTGTTGCAGCATATGGGCTATCTCTGTCTTGGTGCCTCGGTGTTCTCTGAATCCATGTTATTCTTCGTTCAGGAGGTTCTTTTAAGCTAGGTGTTTAGCCAGTCTGCAGTTAAGAATTTTTTCAAAAACCTTCCTAATGGTTTCCAGCAGTGAGATGGGTCTATAATTCATGACCTGGTTAGATGGTTTTCCCGGTTTGGGTATGAAGATCATTTTGGAGGTCTTCAGCCATCCGGGAAGTATCCCATTGCTAGAGACGCATTGAACAGGTTCAGCAGCCTGGTCTTAAATCTTTCCGGAGCTTCTTTTAAATGCCTGATGGTAATTTAGCTGAGCCCCGGGGCTTTAGACTTAAATGAGGAAATGGAATTCAATAGTTCCTCCATTGCTATTTTCTTTTTATCCTGAGAGTTGCCTTGAAATGGATGGTAGCATGAGGTTCTATAAGGGTCAAACCTCCTTTCTCTCCTTTCCATATACTTGAGAACCTGATTCTCGAAACCTAGGTCAAAGTCTTCTTCTTCTTCCTCTGATATTTTGATGACATTTTCCCAGACTCCGCGGAACATCTTCTCTTTCTCCTTGGGACTGACCGCCTTAGTTCCTTCATTCCAGATTTCTGTTTGACCTGGGTGGCGAGCGTCTCCCTTTAATTTGCTGATGGTCGTCCAAAAGGCCTTCGGGTTTCTCTCAGTGTCTAACTTTTCTATTGGACTATTCCATTTGTTACGGGCTTCGGTTCCTAGCATGAAATTCAGCTGATTTCTCAGATGCTGAACGGATCAAAAATCCATGGGTATGGCATAGCCCAAGTTGAGGATGGTCTCGTAGACTCTGGAGAATCGATGCTGTAGCACCACTCTCAATTGTGTGGGTTTTTTGGGCATGATTATTTTGTGTGACGTTATTAGGATAGCTATAGCGTCGGCGTTAGATATGAGGTCGTTAATAGCAGTCAGTTCGTCATCCAGATCTTCTTCGGATGCGTCCTGTAAATCAGAGGTAACTTCTAGGAATGCTCTCCTGTATTCTTCCCACTTTGCATTAAAGAGGTCTTTTCTTGGGATAACTGGGACTGGGATAGGGGCAGTGGCAATAGTGATCAGCATGGGCAGATGAACACTTGATGTTAGAGGCCCTGGCGAGATCCGTTGGTGGAATGGGAAGTTAGGGTTCGTGAGCACCACGTCAGGTTTGGTGGCTAAACCTGGGTAGAAAAACGTGGGGAAGTTTGGTTCAATGCGCTCTGCCACGCCTTTTCTAGTGAAAAGATATAGTGATCTACCTCTTGAATTTGTAGAAGAGTATCCCGCTGCTCTATTCCTGGCGTTAAGGTCCCCAGCGAATAGTACTGAGTGCTCTTTTGTGAACAGGGTGTACAGGTCATGGTAAGGAAGATATGACCTGCGCGGGGGCTGGTATACCGCGAGAAGTTCTATGTCACCCATAGAGCACTTTAAGATGATCGACAGAGTCGATTCATCCGTAGGGTTACATTGTCTGTAATGTAACTCGTTTTTCACTGCTATTAACGCACCATCAAATCTTTCACCTGTGCATTTCTTTTGTATAACATTGTATCCAAAGATCTTCTGCTTGTCCTCGTCTTTAAGGCTTTTTTCAGACAGCAGAGGAACATCTGAGTCTAGTTCACTGTAGACATTATACAATTTGTTTTTGTTAGGCTCCCATCCTTGCACATTGTGTGCCAAGATGGTTAGCCTATTCCTATACGCTATCCCGTTAGTCTTTATTATTCTTTGGCCGTTTGACGGCGGGATTTTAACTGTTTGTACAGTTCCGGTTCGTAGAGCCTAAAGTTCTTGTTGTAAAGCTTTGTTTTACATGCGAGTAAAGAGGCTATAATTGTCTCCCCGGTAACTGGTGAGTCATAGCACCATTTGATCTGCCCTTTTCTGACTTCGGCTGCCACCTCCTCTGTGGAGATCTCTTTTTTATTGATTTTCTGAGAGTTTACAGCCAAGGTGAGTCTGATTTCTCTGCCGTCAAGCTCGAGTTCATCCTTTTTTTGTTCAGAGTCAGTTACCTGAACCTTTGGTTCAACTTTATTTTTCTTGGGCTTTTTCTGCTTGGGTGAGTTGGGTGGAGGTGCTGTGGCGTCAGTCTGTTGTTGTTAAGTTGTTGTCTGTGCAATATCTTAGGGCTTAGCAGTATTCGTACTATTCGCTGCTTGTGCCGGCTTTGTATTATGGAACGATGCCGAGAGGATGTTTCGGATTGTGGGTTGTCCGGAAAATTAATCGTCTCCATGTTGTTAGCTGCCAGCATTTTATTCATTTCTGTGTTGAATGAACCAGGGCAAGCTAAGTTAATTACGGGTGCATGTAGAATGCATGCCAGCATTATGGTAGGGGTGTTGTCGCTCAGTTGCAACACGATCTGGGGTTGAGTCGACGTTACGTTCGGTTGAGTTTGTAGTTTCCTGTTAGCGGCGTAAATTGCTTCGGACTGTCCGCAGCCTCTCTTTTTTTCCTGAGTTTTTCCTTCCTGATTGGGCATTGCATGCTTAGGGTTTGGTGATTTCCTGCACAGTTAAGGCACATTTTTGTGCTGCTCAAGCAGTGCATCCACTCATGTCCGGAATGCGAGCACTCAGAGCAGATCTTTGGCTTCCCAGAGTCGGGCAGGCGCTACTTGAATGATCCTCGACCTTGTAACAGTTGAAGCATTTAAAAAGCTTGAAAAATCTTTCCCGCTTAACTTGATCATAGGAGATTACCATGGAAAACATTCTGAGGTCTGTTTCTTTGGCTTTTGCTGCCATTTTCACTTTCTTGAATAGTATTTTGAAAACATGGCAGAGGCTATCGAATTTGACTACTTTAGTCACTTCCGCCAATTGATGATTCCTCACTATCTTTGCTTTTATTTCTTCGGCCGATCTTTCGCCTACCCATGGGTACACTCTTATGCAAATTATTGCCTTCCTCGCTGCCAGAGCTGGGGATGGACGTGGTTCTAGGCCAATCTTGCCAAGTTCTGGCGCGCCTTCTGCTGAGGTTATTTTTTCAAGGTCATCTTGAGTATGACAAAGGACTGTGTAGCCTCTGTTGGTCTCTATTAGACGTTTGAGGCCTATGCCATGTTTGTCAAAGATGGCTTCAAATACCTCCGCCTTTTCCGGTTTTTGATTACTGGTCAATTTCAGTGGGACTCGAAAGTCCAGCGGGTTCCCCCTTCCATTCATGGCGAGGGTGACTTTTCATTAATTTAATTAATTTGGGGACCTTCACTTATCTGCTCGTGAAAGAAACAGGAGAAATTTCCAATCAGTCCATCCTGACCGAGGAGTGCCAGAAACAGGAGAAATCTCCAATCAGTCTGGCGCTCCTCTTTAGATTCGTGAGGCAGAGAAGTACGTGTTCGAGAAACCCGCCACTGCTATAACTTCAGTAGAAACAGGAGGTATCTCCAATAAGTCCACCAGGGCTACGTCCCGTTCTCGAGTCGCTGCAGAAACAGGAGGTATCTCCAATCAATCCGCGCCACTCAGTCGGGGAACAGTGCACTTGTCAGTAGGGGGTGCCTCGCTGTTGACGCTTCAGGTTGAGTCCTGCCAGTTCGAGTAACCTTAGGATGACAAGCTGATCAAGCTTGTTCGTTGGCCGGTTTTGCAGAAGTTTCGAGATCAGGAAATCTTTCCCAAAACCTTACCTCCTTTACCGGGTTTGAGATTCAGTCGATGAATTTTCACCTCTCTTTCCTCTGATTGGGCTGGATCCTTGTTCACTTTCACTTCCTGGTCGCCTATATTGATCTAGTCAAGACAGAAACAGGAGAAATCTCCAATCAGTCCTTCTTGAACGAGGAGTGCCAGAAACAGGAGAAATCTCTAATCAGTCTGGCTCTCCTTATTAGATCTCTTAGGCAGGGCGTTAACCTAATTTGGTGAGCAAAGTGATATTCAGCGGTTGGTGCCCCGAAATAGATACTCGAGACTGAGCAATGCCAGTTCCAGGTGAACTGGTGAGTTTGTCTGATCAGACTAGCTTGATAGCCTTTTTTTAAAATTGCACGGAGTTGTGAATTTTCCCTAAAAATTTTCCTCCTTTGCCAGGTTGAAGATCCTACGACGACGCTATTTAAGATTACGGCATATTTTATATACAGACAATTGGTACACAAGCCCTTCTTTGTGCTCTCACCTTCTTGATTAGAATACGGGGCTTTGTGGGACAGTTAAAAACAACCGCAAAAATATGCCTAAGTTAGACAAGGCAGTAACTAAAGGTACAGTTAAACAACACAAAAAAATGGAATGTTAGCCATTCGATGGGTCGATAAACGTGAAGTTTTGATTTTAACACCGTACAAAAAGGCAAGTCAGTAAACTCGCGGAAAAAAAATCATAGAACAGGAGAAGAAATAAAAAAAAGGATGCAATAATGGATTATAATATAAATATGCGTTTAATTGACAAATCAAATATGATGATTAATTCTGTTGAATGTCTTAGAAAATCCATCAAATGGTACAAAAAGCTTTTTTACCGACTTGTTCATGTGTCCATGTTCAATGTATATAACATGCATTTGATGAATTTAGATTGTACACAAAAAAAGGCTTTCTTTCAGAGAATATTCAATGGAAGTAATGAAACAATAACTTGACAGACATTATTCTGGTGCTTCAAACCAAATGCATACTCGGCCCTCGGTAAATTCTTTTGATAGACTACAAGGAGTCGGTTTTTCAGAAAAACATTATATCGCTTCAATGCCAAATGTAGGCTAACGGAAATCGGCTCAAAGACAATGTTATGTTTGTGCTAAAAAACATAGTAGAAAACGAACAACATTATGGTGCAAGCATTGTCAATTGCCACTGTGTATGCAGCCCTGATTTTCTGAATACCATACAATCCAAGAGATGTGAAAACTAACCATGTATAAGCAGTGTGTGTATATTTGTGTACATCCATAAATACATCCATAAAGCTCATCTTGTAATTCAATTTCCGGAAGAGAGGTAAGATAATAAGAAAAAATAAGAAAAAAGATCCAGTTGATAAATCAAGAAAGATTGAATTATTTGATGAGAGGTTTGGCATTGTCAAAGGAAAAATGCAGAACTGTTTGGCTCCGACTACAACAGTGGAATCATCTAGAGGACGGTTCAAAAATATCTAGTTTCCGTAAACGCCATGAGTCCTTAGCTGCCTTCTATAAAGAAGAAGAAGGTGCTTGTTTCTGTACTGATGTTAATAGCCTCATGAATCAGCTAGGAATCGAGCATTTACCTGATGAATGGAGACTATTCATCGATGCAAGCACTGCTAGCCTCAAAGCTGTGTTGCCACACAATGATAACACAAAACCTTTAATTCTTGTCGCACTAAGTGTTGGGATGATAGAGACATATGACTCAATGAAATTCATTTGGAAGGTGTTCACATCATAAGTGGAATATCTTTGGTGATCTAAAGGTAATTTATTTATTTCTTGGACTGCAGCTAGGATATACAAAGAATATGTGCTTTTTATGCCTATGAAATATTCGTGACGACAGGAATCACTATATTGTCAAAAGGGGCCCGAAAGAGAAGAACACATAGTTGGCCGATACAATGTGAAGCACATGCCTTTGGTACATCCAAGAAAGATCTACCTGCCATCACTTCATATCAAACTTGGCCTTATCACGAATTTTGTTAAGGCAATAGCACATGATTCTGATGAATTCCAATATCTCAAAAAGAAATTAAGTGCAGAGATGCATTTCTTGCATTCGCATCTAGATATCTTTCCATCTAATATGGGTGATGTTAGTGACGATAAGGGGAAAGGTTCCACCGAGATATCGCAATGATGGAAAGTAGGTATTAAGGCCCCTTCAACGCAAACTTCATTGGTTACTACTGCTGGTTCCTACAAAGAGAAGATCCTATATCCAAGTACAAGCGCAAGAGAAAGTACTCAAACATTTTTTAAGAAATTTATAGCTAGGACAGTATTACCTCTTTCATATGTAATACATATCTTGTCTGGGTCTACAAAAGGACGTACATAATGCCAAATAGGGTGCCCCGATTCCAAACCTTTGCCCACAAAAGTTTCATTCTTCTCAAATTTGTAATAATTATATCATTAGTTGATAAATGGACAAAAAGTGAGCTATATAGCCTAGTTGCATAATTCAGAAAACTCAAATGCTCGGGCATATTTGGAATCAGCACACCAAACTTGTTATTTACCACAACATTTTCTCAAGTAGCAGAGACAAATTTAAAATTTGTTAGTTAATTATATGCAAGATATGAGTAATTATATCCTATGGACTGTACAGATGTCTTAAGTAAAATATTTTAACAAAGCTGAAGATAGTGTTAGGAATATTATTTTCAGGATAAATATCCTCTTCTTCATTAAGTTTGCTAACGTTTGCTTTCACGATTCCTGCTTTAATGACTGCTACATGATACATAATATTCAACCGGAGTGAGCTTAAATGAGATTTTCCTCGGTGGATATTAAAAATGATAATAACTCTGTAAGATTGAAGTTTAGGTTGGTGGAACGGTAAATAAATTGAGATGTCTTGATACAAACATAAATTAATGGAGATCATTCAGTTTACACGTTATTTACTTACAAGTGTTGATAAACTTATGATAACATCTATGAAGGATGAGACTATTTTTATTATAAAATAAAAATATTCTCATCATCTTCATCATGTGATTTTACTTTTTTATGATCTTCATTTTGTTATTCACCCATTTTCGCTTAATTATTCAATTTAATTATATTTAAAAATGATTGCATAGAAAAATAAGTATTAAGATATCATATACGAAATGCAGTTTTTTTTCATGTTTAGCAATATTTTATGGATACAAACCAAAAAACTCTTTGAAATTGTTTATATTTAGATAGGTGTTTATTTATCATTTAATAAGTAAAATAAACCACAAGCTTATACCACTATTTTCTTTCTTTTTTATTGAATTTCTAATACCATTCATAAAATATTGTATGTCTTTAATTTATACAAGTTCTTTAAGGTTGTTTCAACCTCTTTCCCCTGTTGAGCTCTTCAGTCCTTTCCGATGATTCGATAAGTTTCTCTAAGGAAAATCTAATGCAGCTAAGACTGCTGTGCATGGAGAATGACTTATTAGTTCCCATTCGATATTGTTAAGCTTGTATTTTATATCTTTGTCTTGATGAATGACATCTCTACTTTTATAGATTAATGCTAGTCTTGTGTCTTCAAGTCCTGCATGTCAACGGTCGCACTGAGCACAATAAACTTCTTTGGTGTTAGCTTGATTTTGGTTAAGAACTTTAAATTGTATTGTGTCATTCTTATTCGACCAAGTGGAGTATTGTTTTTACTCTAGATTAATGCAATGTTTAGAAGGGTTATATCATTTTACATGAGTCATCTTTTGTCTACTATGACAATCCTATTCTAGATAGTTAAATATTTAGTTGAGGAACGAGAGATGAATACATTATATTGATTCTTTGTTTTGAGTGTACCTCTAACAGTTCAAAAAAATCGCGAAACCTTGACTATTTCGCTTAATTTAGATCAATAGTAATTTAGATGCTTTTCAAACAATTAATTGTTCACCAGCTTCAATCGGATTTTCTTCAACTGTTACTTTTAAAAGATCATGTTCAAATTCGCTTATCCGTCTTGAACGGGGTTCATCTTTGACGCAAATTTTTCCCGCGAAAATTCTTAAACTATCTTTGGTACTAGTTAACAGTATTTGTTCCTTGAATTTATACGAGTCAATAAACTACCTGTGGGTATCAATCAGAATCTCAATTACAGAACAAGGACTCGAGCTAGAGAGAAAGGAGTTTGAAAAGCGATACGACACTAATTAGTTTGAGAGAAGGAGGCGTTTTTATCAAAAAGTACCAACCTTTAATTTAGAAAAGTTTAAATTATAATTATTTGTAAGCAGGAAAATGAAAAAAAAATATACCAGTGATAGCTCGCATACTAAAAGAAAATGAGATCGGCAAACATCATCGTGGAGGGTACAATGATTGAACTTCACTTCAACTAATTTCTAACAAATGGCGCAAAGTGACAGCTGTGTCTCAAGGTTCAACTCAGCAAACATTAGCAAACTCAGAGTTCTATTTCATTTTCCCCTAAATATTCTGCGTCAAACTTCTACAACGAATGGTGACCAACAGGAAAAAGTCCATGGGAATCGAGCACTTTTGGGAGTTGCTAAGGAATGTCCTGATTGGTTATACAGAGATGGTTAAATTCAGGTTCGAATAAACATGTGATTGAACGGGTTGAGGCCGCGTTAATTTCACCCCCTATCACGTGTTATTTAGAACCACGATGCTTCCCACGTGCATCTTCGCTTTGAAGCTTGGCGCCTCATCGCAGCCACCTGAGTCAATGTTTAAACAAAGAGGTTTATCTTCCCCCGTTCGCTCCCCTACGCGACCTCGCCAGATTGAGTTAGGCTTATGGGCAGATAAGGCATTGTTCCCAGGCTCGGCTGTGCATTCCCTCGAAGCTCCCACTCCATTGTCCCCCACGCCAAGGGAGTGTCTCGACTATTTAGATGGAAACTTTACCACTAAGAGCAGATTGGAGATCCAGATTTTCGTCGCGAAACATCACCCCGACCCTCTCTCACTTTGTGCGCCAAGGGACCTCAACCTCGAGATTCACCATCACTTGTCCAGAAGGAGGACAATATCCCTTGAGTGCCAAGGTTCGAGCCTTTCGTGACGCCAAGTCCACAAGGCTTTCCCCTCGTTGTTCAGAAAGAGAACAACGTTAGAACAGCCATTGTTCGTTCGAGCCTGTTGACCAGAAACGATTCTCACCCCTTCCCCTGTTGTTCAGAAGAGAACAACGTAGAACAGCCATTGTTCTTTTGAGCCCGTTCGGCAAGAAGCGGTTCTCATCCTTCCCCCTTGTTGTTCAGAAGAGAACAACATTAGAACAGCCATTGTTCTTGAGCCTGTAGACAAGAGTCGGTTCTCACCCCCCCTGTTGTTCAGAAGAGAACAACGTAGAACAGCCATTGTTCTTCAAGCCGTTCGTCGAGAAAAGGTTCTCATTCCCAAGACGTCACGTCAGGATGATTTTATTTCCCCCTTCGGCTGGAACTCGCTGGCCGACCGAAAATTCCTTTACGTCGACTTCCTCTGCACCACTAGTATAAAATTACGGAAGCCGAACGTTACCTTTGAGTATTTAACCCTTTTGTCAATTCTATCCTGTGCTTTAAATGGTTTAGCGAACCATCCCTTCTCTTTAACTTTATATTTGTTTTACCTTTTTAAATCTTTTAATCCTCGGATTAGCCCGAGCCCCCACGACCCTTTCCATTCTCTGTTTATGTCAATATTTTCCGTTTTGTGTATTGTTGATAGTTATTATTAATAAAACTCTATTTTATTAATGATAGCAATATTATTATCATTGAGCTCAGTTCCACTTCTTAAGCATATCGAAGATACATAATATCGGCCCGCCAGACATCCACGCACTCTAAAGATAATTAAAGAAGTTACCTCAACGAATAGTTATATATGGTATATCGTCGAGAGTCCATTCTACGACAAAACACATTAAGACGTTGTATATTTCGTAGTGGCAACCGAGAATATTCTTGATACCAGCACTATACACTTTTCACTAGTTATTAACTTTTTATAGGGATTCTCAATCTTCGTGATTCGAATTCTACTTTCTAAGTTTGACTCCACTTTGTGCTAATCTCTCGCTTGCTTTGACAACCACTTTTTTAAGAGATCGACTTCTGATGGCGTATAAACGAAATTATCAATATAAAATTATTCGTTCTAAATTGTGAAGCATCTTTTGTTCTGGAAAAAAAACAATCTGATATTTACAAATTTAACTTGAGGGAATAGTGAATTAGAGAGACCGAAGATAAATGAACAATGTCGATATGAAACAGTCCACAATTTTAACTCAGAAGAAGCATGACCTATTTTGAACACGCCTTGATTATAATTTGATTTGAAGTTAAGCTAGTTTAATGATGGAAACCAAGACGAATGTATTAGATTGAAACCGAGAGAGATGATTTCATATATAAGTTAAAGAGGTTTATCCAGGGAAATGGCAGAGCTACAATTAAACACAGGGCGTATCATCATAGCCGTTTTAACTGATAATTTTATTACACGACGATGCGGTACCAATGCGAAATTATCAAAACCAATCTGGCTCACGAGGAGTTCCTCCAAGATACCTGATTTCAATTGTTATTCAAATACGTCCCAATCAGCCTCCATTAGTCCATTTTCTACCTATTTCGCTTTTACTTAATTTAATGATACCCAAGCAATTTTAAATTGGCTAAAACTTTCGATAAAACCTCCTCGAACGAATGCAGATGGAAAGGGTCCTGGCCGTCTTATATCTCGATGGAGATTTACAAATTCTCAATGTATAATTTATCAATTGACCCTGCGTCACTGACTCTGATTGCAAGTTAATCGGTGTTGAGAAAGTATACAATACCAAAATCTAAATCAGGGTCAGTTTCAGAATCATTTAAAGGACTGAAATAAAAAGGAGAAGAATTCTGAACAGATGTGAAAATCAGTTCAGAGCCCTAGTCGACTTCAGGCTTGGATTTAGATAGCCTTATAAAGCCCATTTACTAGATACCCTGCTTTATTTTCCACTTGGATATCGGAATTGTTTGGAATGCCCCCCATTAGATTATCCCTCGTAATGAAATTTCTGTCAGCCAGCCAGTTATTTTGTCTAATGTTTGTGAGTTATGATTTGGGTGATTGGAAGTAGATTCTGCCCCCTCTGCGTGGTGCATCACTCTCTTGGTTCGAATAATAATCGCGACCCAACTTGACTGGTAAACACCTGCTGTATACCCGGAGGATCCTTCAGAGGCTGCCTTTACCCCGAGTAATTTCTCCCTACTAGAACATGGTGGCTGTTTTAATAAGTGAGGTGGCGTGATTGGTAGCTTGAGATTTTTAAAATTGAATTTTCAACATTTGTCAAAATGTTCAACTCTGAAATTTGAAAGTTTGATTTAAGGCCTTCTTATTCCTAGGACTTTGAACTCTTAGTTAATAACATTTGAACGAAATGGGAAGACTCTGAAAGGGTTTTTAGGAATTTGATATAAGACTGGACAGCAAGTTAAAAATTTCTTGGACTGCAAATTTTCGTGACAAGACAATAGCTACATATATTTGAGGGAGAAGTATTCAATGCAGGTCGCTTCTAATACTGTACATAAGTATATTTGGAAAAAAAATCCTCTTATACTCCTCATCACAAGTCGAAAAGAAGGCATAGGAAAGTCCGCTATCTGATGAGGAACTCGTGATTAGGCGAGGTGTAGTGCCTGCCTCCTACTGACGACTCCACCTCGAAGAGAAATGAGTTACTGTCCTTGAAATCAGGTCGGTGAGGGCGGGCGTATTACTTTGCCAAAGAGGCTGGATTGAGTATAGGGCAGGGTTGTTAATGTCCCTTATTAACACATTTTTTGCATTGTTTCCAGATGTTTTTACGATAAGGTACTATGAATTAATGCAAGACAAACAAATAAGTAACCACAAAATCTAAGACAGAGATTGCGACAAATACGAGGACATACAAACGGACGAGCGCAGAGAAATATATTATTAGAATGGTCAATACAAGCTATCGAATGACAGAAAGATATACCTATATACTAAATCAAATGAAAGAGCTCATGAATAAAACTGGGAACTGTATAAATAATCGATTCAAAATTACTGTCTCTCATTTTAACAGTAGCCTAAAATACACAAGTTCCCTTTTATCATACGAAATGCATACATTTAAACTCTAGATTCGAAAAGTTTTCATTGGTCTTGATTGATGGACCTTTTAGTCCAATGAAGGGTGAAAAGATTGTACGTCTTGGACGGAAATATATTTTTTTCAAGATGGCTTTAATTGTCACGAAAAGAGAAAGTAAAAAAGAGGAACAAACTATTATATCGCAGTGATCTGTTTATTTGTATACGAGAAATGACAGTCAGGACACATCAATTTAAACTTAGAAGCAATTGTACTCAATGTTGTTTTACCCAAATTTCCAATGCTTTTAAATTCGGTATGATATATTAGAATAATCATAAATGGGACTGTCTTTCTGTTTTTTAATTTTATTTTGCTACAGAAAAAGGTTTAAGGAGTTAATTCATAATAAGGGTTCACCATGCAGAAGAAACAATTGCATGAGTGGGCAGTTGGATCCCTCAAAATTCCTGGGATTGCGAAATTCATAGCTCTCTTTTCTCCTCTGTACCATCCTGTAAAAAAAAATGAAACCATATAAATACTTTTAGATATGTTAAAAAAAATCCAGTATCCAGTATCCAGACTTCTTTTACAGAGCCCGCAGGTGAAATGAGGTTCCCAAAGTTTCTCTTGATCTCCGACTGGCATGCAAAAATATGCCTTGTAGGCCTCAACCATTTGTCTTAATAAATTTGCCACAGACATAGCATAATGTGTCTGTTGGACCTTACAAACTCTTGATGACATATGCGACGAATGCTACTATCAATGACGAGCGACGATGTCTGCCTTGTGACAGCTAGAGTTAAAATGATCTGTTGAGTAGACATTCTTTGTATTTATAGTCACCTACGTTGCCAGAATGTTCTAGAAATTCTTGAAACGTATAAAAAATTCTTGAAAGTTGTAGAAAGCTCTACAGTTTATTTCTAACCAAATTAGTGCTGAATCTTTATGGAATGTAAGAAACTTGCCATTAACATCCAGGTCGCAAAAAACAAAATATAAGGGAAATAATAGTTATTAATACTGTATTACTGTTTAATATAACTTTTTAAATACAGTATATCATGTTTATACCAAAAGTGAAGAAAAACATAACCATTGAAATTTTTATATATTTTTACTCTTTACGAGTACATCAAAATAATGTTATTTATCATAAATGGGCTAATTAAAAAATACCTATCCTAGCCACAAAAGCAAAGTTCAGGGATTAAAATTTACTTTTTTATTTAATAGATACACAAACAATTTGAAAATAACACTTTTAACCCAAGGTCAGGAGAAAAGTGAAATTTTGTTACACTGTATAATCATTCGTAGTTGCACGCACATAAAAATGAAAGATAGCTTCTATAAAGGATATCTGCAATTTACTACTGACGAATTGGAAATAAATAATGAGATTGAACTAACTTTCATTTAGCATATGATATGCGATAGATAATTTGTCGTCTAAATTCAACATAAATGAAAATAACACGAGTTCAGCATCTGGCCATGGTAGAAAACTTTCTCGTCCGAGACGAACCAATCCATGCCTTGCTTGAGGGGACGTTTTAGTTTGTTAACAAGTTTTGCAGTACGTTGTTTTAGCTTTTCCTTCATCATCTACGATAGTTGCTCTTACTATCTCACCTTATATACTAGTAGCGGATATCTTCATATACTACCTTCTAATGAGATACTGACACTCCCTTGTCTCTGGCTTTGGATTTCATTGAATTGCTATGATGGTTATCAAAGAATACCTGGATCTCCGGCCAAAATCTAGGAGTTCGTTTCCTATCAAAATATTAGAGTAAGGTTTTCGAGCCGCCCTACCCTCTCAAATCAAAGCCTGACTCATCCATCTCTTTACTAATCATCTGCGACGGCATTAGATTAACAACCAAGCACTCCGAGACCTTTGTTTCGGCGCTCCAATTTTTTGGTGATTGAATTTAGCCATGGTATTGCTTCCATCCCAGACGATGTAAAACTGAATCTACTATGATAAGAAGAAGAGAAAACCCTTGAAAAATTTAAAATTTCCAAGGGTGATAAATTATCCACCGCATCCTGTAGATTTAATCAACATTTCTTACATTTCCAAACATATTCATAGCTTATTTATTCTATCCACTTGCTTGGTTCCCTCAATATTTAGTCGCGCAATGCCCTTAATATACCAGAATGTAGGTGATATAGAGTGATATATCATTGTAATATTTTGAGGATTGTGGAAAACGTGAACAAGTCTCATGATCATGGACTCGGTCCCAAAATATTCCGTCTTTCCTTCTTCTCAGGAAAGTTGCTTCCAAGAGAGCATCAACTAGTACAAATTTTTCTTCTTTGAGTTCAATCCCTTTGAGATTAATTGCCCTCTCAGCGACACCAAGTGGAAAGAAAGAAAGGTTTAAAGGCACAATTTCGTTTTTTGTACATTCACCATAATTGGTGGCCAACTAAGTTATTCTATTCCAATATTAGGAAAGTGATTATACTCATATATATATGATTTAAGACAAGGTGTGATAGAACGGTCTGAGGCCGCTAAAATTCAACCGCTATCACATGTTGTTTAGAAACTCGTTGCAACCCACGTGCATCTTCGCGTACAAGCAGGGCGCCTTATCACCACCTGAGTCAATATTTAACCAAGGAGGTTCATCCCTGCCCCCCTGTTTCGCCCCATGCGCCGATCTCGCCAGATTCAGTTAGGCTAATGGGCAGATAAGGTATGTTCTTAGGCGCGGCTGGGCATTCCCTCGAAGCCGACACTCCATTGTCCCCTACGCCAAGGGGATGGCTTCGACTACTTATACATTTGAATTTTCCAATAAGATCAGATCAGATCTAGATTATCTTTGCGAAACATCACGCCGATCCGGTCTCACCTTAGGCACCAGGGACCCTCTACCTCGAGATCCACTATTTTGTCCAGAAGAGGACAATATCCCTTGAGTGCCAAGGTTCGAGCCTTCAAGACCCCCCTTGTTGTTCAGAAAGAGAACAACGTTAGAACAGCCATTGTTCTTTGAGCCCGTTGACAAGAGACGGTTCTCACCCCTACCCCCCCCTGTTGTTCAGAAAGAGAACAACGTTAGAACAGCCATTGTTCCTTGAGCCCGTAGACAAGAGACGGTTCTCAACCCCCATGTTGTTCAGAAGAGAACAACTTTAGAACAGCCATTGTTCTTCAAGGCCGTTCGTCAAGAAACGGTTCTCATTTCCAAAACGTCACGTCAGAATAATTTAATCCCCCCCCCTCCTTCGGCTGGAACTCGCTAGCGGACCGAAGATTCCTTCGCGTCGCATTCCTCTGCACAACAACTTGTAATTACGTAAGCTGAGCATTACCTTTGAGTATTTAACCTTTCGTCAACCCTACCCTGTGCTTTAAATGGTTTAGCAATCCATCCCATCCCTTTAATTGTTATTTGTTTTTCCTTTTTAAATCTCTCCCAAATCTTAATCTTCGGATTAGCCAAATATTCCCACGACCCTTTCCATTCTCTGTTTATGTAAACATTTTCCGTTTTGTGTGTTGTTGATAGTTTATTTAATAAAACTCTATTTTATTAATGATAGCCATATTATTATCCTTGAGCTCAGTTCCACTTCTTAAGCATATTAAAGATAAATAACATCGGTCAACCAGAAAACCACGCACTCGAAATATAATTGAATCATTCCCCAACGAATAGTTAAATATGGTATATCGTCGAGAGTCCATTCTACGACACAGTTCCATATGTTTATCAAATACACTGTACAATATCTTACTTATCCGATTTATTTCATATTTGTTTGTTTTTTAATAGTCAAAAATTTCTTTCATTCTTTAAGGCTTACAATAAAGTTATGTAGTTGTAAAGAAAATTCATATTACGTTTCACATTTGTAGATTTTAGTGATCTCCCCACACAACCTTTACCAGTTTTTCTAGAAACACTTAGCCACAAGCATCCTAGAATATTTTCCTTACTTTTAATTTCTTAGTTTTTTCGTTATATAATAATTTATCCTTGTAAGATTCATCTTTAACTTCAGTTATCGCAAACATTATAATGAAAATTGCTGCCAGACACAAAATTACGAGGTTTCTTTTACAAATCATTACTATTTTTTTAACTTAACCTATTGTTTTCTTTCGAGCTTGCAGAGAAAATTTCTACTGCAAAGACAAATTAGAGTTTATTCACAAAGGTTCTTCATGAAGCAATTATTGTAAACGATCACACACCATTTAAACTGTTTTGTTTACTTTTGCATAATTAAAATTGTTACATAATGTTTGTTCTAGGGCATTTCTTAAAAACCTAGTCCACCGAATTTTTTTGTAAGAATACTTTTGTAACCTAGTGATTATGTTACAAACCAACTACGAATGTGGCTGTCTGTAGGCTGCCTAACTTTCTCCATTGTTTTACTGAAATAGTCCGTAGGATATAGTTTACTTTAATTTTCACCGAAGGGCTAGAGCAGTAGGTCAATTATGTAAGCTACACGACTAGTGGATTTGTTATACAGTCAAGTAGAACAAGATCCCTCCAGACTTCCTTAGGATATCGCGGAAACCCGCGAAGAGGTGGTGGAGCTCACTGGGCCGAGCGAAGATCAAGATCGAAATTAACATTGAATTACCCTGAGAGGTTCATACTGCAGCAAATACAAATTTAGAAAAAGAAATCGCCACAGGATTATTGCCTAGGTAGTATTTCACGCCTTAAATATTGCCCTAATAAAACACTTCAGTAACCAGCGTGAAAGGGAGCTGCAGCCCAAAAATGGCGGCAGCTGCCTCGCTCGGTATGGATGACCACGATGGACTGGTTGCTTCAGATTGTCAACAAGTGACTGTCCAAAGAAGTTCAAAGAAAAGAAATTTAGAAGAACAAACTCAGAAATATGATGGAAGTTTACATTTTCAGGTGAACAGTAGGTGATTTTCCTAGTCAAACACTTTTTAAACTTATGATGAATATTTATTGATCAAACTAGTGATATGCATTTAAGGTATTTTATATCAATTTTGTTTTTATACTCATTGATGAAAATACCTCCGCTAATCTGTCATACTCTGTATTATAATGATAAATTTGTGGATAATTTTTCTGCTTATCTTCTAATTGTTTGTTGTTTTCTTCTTTCATTTGCCTCATACTTGTGTGAATAAGGCAGACAACCTCTTGTACATTTGTGGTTGGGTGACAGTTGCATCACAGAACTTCCGTATAACTGCTATGGTTAGGATGTAAGATTGGTGACCAAGATAAGAACTGGTGGGCTCCTCCCATATGCTGCAATATTTGTGCTACTAACCTTTACCATTAGTTGAACAGGAAGATGAAAGAAATGCCTTTTCTGTGCCAATGATGTGGAGAGTACCAAAAGACCATACATAACAATTCTTATTTCTGCATGGTACCTCCAGTACACAATGGCTTGTCAAAAGAGAAAAAGGAGTCAATTGAAAATCCAGACGTTCCATCAGCTATTCACCCAGTTACACATGTAGAAGATCTACCTGTGCCTGATGCACCAACTTCGGTATCCTTCAAGTCAGATGAGGAAAGTGGCGAGGAGGAAGCAGAGGAGAATGAGAGTGCTGGATTACAGAGTTACCCAAATTTTGATGAAGCACAATCCTCTAGGCTACATCTCAAAACGCAAGGGGACCTCAATGACCTTGTAATATATCTGCATCTACCGAAGAATAAGGCAGAGCTGCTAGACTTTCGTCTTCAACACTGGAATCTCCTAAACAGCTAATGAGAAAATTTCAAAATTTCGTGAGCGTCAGCAGCAGGTCAACGATTTTTCGTAATGGAAGTTGGTTTAGTAGACTGTAACAAATTTAATGATCTGATGGAAGCACTTGGTATTGAATACGAACTCAGGCGCTGAAGGTTGTTCATTGATTTATGAAAAACAAGTGCTAAAGGTGTCTTCCAGCACAAAGACAATAGTGAAACATCAGTTCCTGAGCGCTATGCACCACATATGAAAGAAACTTTTGAGAATATAAGGCATATGTTGCAATGCCGAAAATATGATAAACTTTAATGGAAGTTCGCTGGTTACTTAAAGATTATTGCTCTTGTGATGGGCTGCAGGATTGATACACCAAGTACTGCTGCTTTACGTGGGAATGTGAGAGCCGTGCAAGAGGTTTCCACTGTATCAGGAAATACTGGCCACCTCGTCATTCATTAAAGACTGCGATGGAAGCTTTTCAACATTTACCTCTCAATCAACCCCAAAAACTACACATAAAACTGGGGCTCATGAAAAACTTTGTAAAACCTATGGACAAATTTGGTCAGGGATTTAAGTATTTAACATCAAAATTACGCTCACTGAGCGAGGTTAAGATCAAAGAGGGAGTTTTAATTGGTTCTCAGATTCAAGAGCTACTTAAAGATTGTGACTTAAAATCAGCTCTTTATGGGGAGGGGAAAGATGTTTAGGAAGCCTTCAGGTTAGGGCCGAAGAGATTTCTCGGAAAGAGAAGGCAAGGAAACTATGAAGTATTGGTGGTAAATCTCATTGTGGCTTACAAGAACATGGGATATTATATGTCACTTAAAATCCACTTTTTGGACTCATATTTCGTCTTTTCCAGCGAAATGAGGGGTAGTTAGTTACGAATATGGTGAAAGGTTTCACCAAGATATTTCAAAAATGGAAAAGCTCTACCTGCATAAATGCAGCACAACAATGGTTGCAGACTTTTGCTGGACATTGGCAAGAGATGATTCTTCAGCCCACTATAATCGTCAAGCAAAACTCTGAGAGTGGATATGGATTAGAATTTCAAACCTGTATGTTATAATAAAATGATCAAACGTCACATGCCGCGTATCTTTAAAAATATAGGCAATAAGTATTTCTCAAAGTGATATTTATATTCAGTGCATGAAAATACATAAAAGTTAACTAATCTCATTTAAGAAGCACACAATTTTTCAAAAATTGTTAACCAGTGTTAATAAAGTTTTAATAGTTGTGTTTATAATCGTTTATTTTTCAGTTGGATAATGATCCATTTGGAGCTGATTTATTGTAGGTATTTTTCTTTTGCCAATCTCTCCAATTAAGTAATCATTCGTGCGTCTTCAATTTTTAGCTTATGCCTTCCGCTGCTTGGTCATAGTTAATTCTGCAAATTTTGTGGAAGAATATCTATTTCCATGCATATTTTATCCTTTATTTTTCCTATTATTGACAGTGAATGGTTCTCTTCCTGATTTAGATGTAAAATTCTCAGATCTTTTTTCAGAACTTTTCGCTCTCTTCTCCTGTTGTTAGTAATTAGGCAGATTTTTGTTCTTTTTTTGGTCTTTGTCTCGATGTTGATTGGGAATGAAGGGGGGAGTAGGGAAGTACCTCCCTCCCACGTGTTATGTAGATTTTCCTTTTTTTCATTACACTTAAGGAGATACCACATTCATTTTTTTCAATCTTTTAGTACGTTAGATTAACATATATGAAATTAAAGCTCATTAAAAGCCCTTTTAGTCCTGCCAAAATCATAATAACCTACGGCGCGGTTTTTGAGATACAGGGGGTTATTTCAGACCCCCCTCCCTTGAAACCAAATATCATATACATGGCTATAGAATTATTAAAAATTAAGCATTGCTACTTAATTCACGACCAAAAGATGCACATATGATTTAGTTATCATTTGAAATCAGTTTTCTTTAGTTTCATTAAAATTTGTGTTAATGGTGGACTAAAACATATTTTTCAGACAAGGTAAACTATACGTCTTGTTTTCAGTTGGAAAATGGGTGTTGGGTGAATAGTAGTGGTGTTCTGAATGCAATTTGCTATCCCTTTAAATGGGGATAGCTTGGATGCTTTACTAAACTTCGTGTATCTGAAAATTTTCTTTGTCGTAATTTTGTTGTACTTGTTGTCAATGTTTTGCAATGACGAAACCCTTGTTTTAAATGAGGAAGATGTTTGTGCCGGTTAGGTGAATATTGTATTACTGCATGATCCTTTGACCTTATAAGGTCAAAATATTTAAGCAATATGACCAAGTTTTAACTTTAAAATGGCAAGTGGGGTCCATTGGACCCTTCAAGCTCCCCTATCTTTTTATAACTCATTACTTTTGATTATTGTAAAAGAACCGTAGTTCAATGCATAGGATTAAGAGGGGTGATCAGAAAGTAATGACAGTGGGACTCGTGGCAGAGAGACCATGAGTGATGGGAAAAAAAGGAGCGCGGGCCATCTAGTGTTACCTGTGGTGACGTCTTTGATCTTGTAACCTCTTTGCTGGGTTACATTTTCATGTTGCGCTGTGCGATTGCATCATTGTTTATTTCGCCCTTTTTCCGAAAATATGGATTTCTAGAAAGAAGGTTGCAGGTTCTACACGTTCACTAGGTGGAAACTTGGAAAAAAAGCAACGGGGATCAGAAGGGAATTATTGCAAGTTTTTCCAGAGTCTACTCCATCACTGAAAACTGATTTCCCCTGGATTCAAGCTTTTGCAGCGGAAGAAAATCAGCTGAAAAATGATCATCGGTTTGGATGCCCTCGAACATATGTGACTGAAGCAATAAGGGTCGGTGCCCGGGCCATCATTGACGAAGATACAACTGTTACTCTTTTATTCTTATATATGGAGCTAGCTATCAGTTATAGTAGTGCACCTGACATCGTTCATGAACACTTAGGACTGAAGATGAAGTGTGCTCGATACCCCATTTGCTAACAGAAGAGCTGAAGAGCAAACGGCTGCGGATTTGTGTTTTCTGGCTGGCTCAATTTGAACTAAATAGTCCGCAACGGTTCTTGGATGTTGCTACCGTTGATCCAAATGGCCAGAAATGATTCTCTGATATTGCTACCGGAGATGATTGTTTTTTTTCTTTCCTCCATATCAGTAATAAGGGGTCCAACATGATGGGGTTAAGTAATGAAGAGCCTTCACCTCAGATTTTGAGGGAAGGATTTCGCAGCAAGAACCACCTTTTCACTATCTTCAGTTCACAGGTATCAATGTGTGTGGATGTGGTGCCTCAACAGTCTACTATCGCAGCCAAGTCCTTCCTCAACTCCTGGTACATCAGGCCAAATCCGCACCACCTGCTGCCGATCGCGCCGTTTGCTGCACAACGACAATGCTGCACCCCACAAAGCGCGCCCACTTCTTGCCCACCTACCGTCCGCACCTACCCATGATCTATGTGATTTTTTGCTGTTTCCAAAGATCAAGGGTGCGATTGCAGGGAAGCAGTTTCATCGTATTTAAGACGTGGTAGGAAAGGACACTTCAGTGCTCTGAGGTATACCAGCTTCTGAGTATCGTGGCTACATAATGAAGTGGTCAAGGAAGATGAAACGTTAGATAGAGGCAGAAAGGGAGTAGTTTGAAGGAATGAAGACTATTGTTCCATCACTGTTATTACCTTCTGATTTTGCGCCTTGAATGTTGATGGCGACTACTACTTTGAAAAGAGGACAAATATATATATATATATATATATATATATATATATATATATATATATATATATATATAAATATTTCGTGCTATGACCAATTGTATGGTGTTATAGGCACACTGGCCTAGTGGCCAACCGAAATTAAGGCTCCAACTGTGGATGGTGCTGAGAGTGGTTTAAATACACAGTTGTTAGGCCAAGGAATATTCAAACACGTCTACAAAAAATATCCTTTAATAGGACTAAAGTTTACATATGCATATAATGCAAGTTAAATGACAATGCAAATAAATATTAACGGTTCACTGCTAAGATGATTAACACTAGCAGAATGAGGCCAAATGGCAGCCACCTACCCTACTGTACTCACGTCGATCCGGAGATCACTTGTCTAAGGACCAATATCATCTCCCCCACCCTCTTGCGACCATCTTTCCGTGAGCATGCGGGCTTCTCTGCTCGAAGATGGAAATCCTTTAGACATTCCAACGAGGGTTATCAAGATTCCTCCATTCTCCGAAGGAGTCGCCGACTTTTCACCTTAAGATCGCGCGCGCCGCCTCTCCAAGCGCATATATAACGCTTCGACCGAGTTTCGACAGCAGCACTGTCACACTTGTACCTACTCCGACTAACAAGCTAAAGGACGCTCCCCTTCCCGCCCGTCCCAGCGGCGATTTCGACTCAAGTGAATGATAAATCGATCCGTGAACGCTGCCTTAGCCAATCGGCAAGTTTCGACTTAAGTGAGCCTGGCCTTAGTCAATTAGCAAGGACTGAAAAGGATTCCAAACTCCGAAGACGACGAGTGCTCCCTCGTATTGAAGCCAGAGGTAAAACAACTTCTACCGTTGCTTCAACATACCACACTGGCCCCCTTTTGGCAACGAGCTCATAAGGTAATCGTAACCATTGTCGCCTGCAGATTGATCTTAAATCTGGCTTATCCCCATTGCTCCATTATTTGTGTACACGCCCCAGTTAAAGTACCACTTTAAATCAACAACTGTATCTAACCTCTCTAATCCCTTACTCAATTTACCTGATCACGTGCAGTTCTTTAACCCCGTCCTGGGCGACCATTCCATTTAAATCCAATTTCTATGTAAATATATATATTCTTTTTTTTATTGTTAGTAAACTTATATTTTTGTCATTGTCTTTCTTTTGCAAAACCAACGCGTACCAGCTACCTTTTAATCATTGGCAACTTGCACTCTGAAGTAATTGCTTAAAAGGTCCCCGCAAATTAAGAATAATTCATCCCTCCCATTTCACTCTGTCTTCAACCCACTTTGGGTCAATCCCCCAAAAGCACCCACGTTTATATAAATATATCGTCTGGCCATTCCACGACAAACACTATCACTTGAGTTTGAACCGAGGGATAATTAATTAAGTGATGATTTTACAATTATGAAAGTTCTAGAGCAAAGGGAATCCTTAAATTTCAACGCGGTAAAGGTAGAAGGAGCGTGACGAAGTGAGGGTTAAATCCCTTTGACCTTGATGTGCCGTTAGTCGGACCAGGTAGGTAAGTTAGACCTTAAACTTGTGGGCATCTCACAGGACGCTCAATCCAACTTCAGGAAACTGAAGTTGCGGGCCTCTTATCCTTAATAGGCGAACAGAGGGTGCTTCTGGAATGGCTTTTCCGAGGCTTTACGTCTTTTTGTTCACGCTGAGGATGAGGCTTGGGCCTATCAGGCGCCTGAATCTTCACGAAGCTACACTTACTCTTAGCGTAAAACTTAATAGGCCCAAACTTATGTTTGGGGGACGGGTGTTGACTTGTTTTTATCACCTTGAGATAGGGAACGTGGCTGAAAGCGTGAAGGTCGGCTTCATCTACACACTCTTTACACGAAGAAGCTCTTCTATTTCTTACGAAGGCCTTCAATTCTCGGGGAACGGTAACTGTGATAGAACGAGTTCAGAGCTGCATTCATTTCAACTTCTATCGCATTTTATTTAAAACCATGAGGCTACCCACGTGCATCTTTGATTCGAGGCTTGGAGTCTTATCAACAGCTACCGGACGCCAATGTTTAAACAAGGAGGTTATCGTCCCCCCCGTTCGCCCCCATACGCCGACCTCGCCAGATCGAGTTAGGCTTATGGGCAGATAAGGCATTGTTCCCCGGCTCGGCTGTGCGTTCCCTCGAAGCTTCCACCCCATTCTCCCCCACGCCAAGGAGATTTCCTGGCTATTTATATGGAAACTTTACCACTAAGATCAGATTGGAGATCCAGATTTTCGTCGCGAAACATCACCACGACCCTCTCTCCCTATGTGCGCCAAGGGACCTCGACCTCGAGATTCACCATCACTTGTCCAGAAGGAGGACAATATTCCTTGAGTGCCAAAGGTTCGAGCCTTTAGTGACGCCAAGTCCCCAAGGCATCCCCTCCCTGTTGTTCAAGGAGAACAACATTAGAACAGCCATTGTTCGTTTTGAGCCCTTCGCCAAGAAACGGTTCTCATCCCCCCCTTGTTGTTCAAGGAGAACAGCATTAGAACAGCCATTGTTCGTTTTGAGCCCTTCGCCAAGAAACGGTTCTCATCCCCCCCCCTGTTGTTCAAGGAGAACAGCATTAGAACAGCCATTGTTCGTTTTGAGCCCTTCGCCAAGAAACGGTTCTCATCCCCCCCTGTTGTTCAAGGAGAACAACATTAGAACAGCCATTGTTCGTTTTGAGCCCTTCGCCAAGAAACGGTTCTCACCCCCCCCTGTTGTTCAAAGGAGAACAACATTAAAACAGCCATTGTTCTTGAGCCCGTAGACAAGAGACGATTCTCATCCCCCCCTTTGTTCAGAAGAGAACAACCTAGAACAGCCATTGTTCGTCAAGCCGTTCGTCGAGTAACGGTTCTCCTTTCCAAGACGCCACGTCAGGATCCTTTTATCCCCCCCCCCTTCGGCTGGAACTCGCCAGCGGACCGAATATTCCTTCAAGTACCTTCCACTGCACCCTAATGAAGTTACGTAAGCCAAGCGTCACCTTTTGAGTATTGATCCCTTATTTGTCAATTCTATCCTGTGCTTTAAATGGTTTATCGAACCATCCCATCTCTTTAACTCCATATTTGTTTTACCTTTTTTAATCCCTTAAATCCTTGGATTAGCCCGAGTCTCCACGACCCTTTCCATTCTGTTTGTCAATATTTTCCGTTTTTTTGTGTTTGCTGATAGTTATTATTAATAAAACTCTATTTTATTAATGATAGCAATATTATTATCCTTGAGCTCAGTTCCACTTCTTAAGCATTTTGAAGATACATAATATCGGCCGCCAGACAGTAAAAACGCACTCTAGAGATAATTAAGGAAGTTCCCTCAACGAATAGTGATATATGGTATATCGTCGGGAGTCATTCTACGACATATATATATATACAATTTAATTTGGTATCAGGTGTGTAAGGTTTAACGCTATATCTTTGCAAACACTGGTCTCAGTCGAGTAATCCATAGTGTTATTCGTTATAATAATAGAATATAGTAGTTCCCTTTTGTTTTAACGATTGCTATCCCCTTTTTTTTGAAACTTAAGAAGCTGGAGTAGCTCAAGGAACGGTTATAATAATTTGTTGTTTTTTTTTGTGATTTTAGTCAGTGGTTATTTAGATTGAGAAACCAAGTACGAATAGTTCAGTGCCCATATTTAGGTAGGCTAATTCTATAGAGGCATAATTCTTGTTGCAAGGAATTTTAGTTAGTTGACTAGTGCGCCCCCAAGTGCAAAGATGACTCCGTTCGAAATCTTTAAAGCGCAGGGAGAGTCCTGTGGACTTTCCGGAAAAGAACTAATTAAGTACATTCAAGAGGAGCAAAGAAGAGAAATACAACGAGAAGAAAGAAAAAGAGAGAAACGGATAAGACAAGCTGACCATCAGATTGAATTAGCTCGGATTGAAGCAGAATTTCAAAGAAAAATGGAAGTAATAGAAAGGGAAAGAGTAATCCGACGAGAAGAACGAGAAAGAAAAATACAACGAGAAGAACGAGAAATAAAAATCCAACGAGAAGAAAGAAGGACGGACTCGCGCTCCTTCCCAGGAAAGCTGACAAAGTTTCCGAGCCCCGTAAAACCTCAAAACTTCTTTCCCCAAAACCAACAACGGGACTCCAAACCTCCCGTTAAGACTTCTCCTCCATCTCTCTTCCCGAAGCGACCAACCATATACTTCACCTGTGGTGTAGAAAACCACATGAGCTGGAATTGCCCCCAAAATTCTAGGCTTAAAAGCGGACCAGCCCACCAAGTTCACCAGATTAATGCGACCCCGGCTCCCCCGGTGGTACAGACCCAAGCAGAAACTTCTCCCCCTCCGTCAGGCCACCAGGTAAATTTTGTTTTTGGTAAAAGTTCATCGGGAACTTTGAAATATGAGGAGGGCAGCGTGGACAGCTGTCGAGTATTGACTCTCGTCAGGGACACAGGATGTACGTGCTTCATCGTGTCCGACGAACTCCTCCCAGTGGCCTCTAACCACGAAAAATTTGCGGTGGTACATGACCAACTTGGGCGGGCGAACCGATTCCCTGTCGCTAGATGTTACCTGCAGTGTCAATATTATAATGGCTGGGCTGAAGTCATTGTAGCACCCATAAAATTCTGTTCCGTACTTATAGGACAGAGCCCCCAAGTAAGTTTCGACCCTGTGTTTCAGGCCGCCCTTCCTCAAGGCCGAGATAAGAAAGAAGCCCAGGAGCCCGTCCCCATCAGAACCCCGATACCGTCCGATTTCTCGGAGACCCCTAACCAGGACTTTAGGACGGCAAAAGAGGAGTGTGAATCACTAAAACCCTTAGGTGGTAAGGCCCCAGACAAGGACACGGAGACTGTCCCTGGACCCCAAGAAAAAAAGAACCCCCAACGCGCCCATGGAGATACCTTCGTAGAACTGGACGAAGCATCGGCGCTTGAAGAGGATTGCCCCGCGGAGTCCCTTAATGTAATCCAGACAGTGTGCATCCAACCTGATGCCGATTACCCTCCTCCTTCCCTACCAGGCGAGTCTTTAGAACCCTCTGACCTGGATAGTGACGCGCAGCTGACACCACGTCAGAAGAGTCAGCTACAAGAACTAATTAAATGGAGTCACCATTTACCCGCCCTATTAGTTCTTTTCGAGCAACTGCGTGAAAATGGCCTCACCATTGGCCCCAGCAAATGCCATTTTGCTCACGAAACCATCAAATATTTGGGTTTCAAAATAGGACGAAGCAAGTTAGGTCCCCACGAGAACAAGATTAAGGCAATCGCCCACATGCCCCTCCCGATTACAAAGAAGCCATTAAGATCGATCCTAGGATCAGCTTCTCCCTATCAGCGATTTGTTCCGAATTTCGCTGCAATTTCGGCCCCCCTATGCCCCCTTCAGGAAAAGAATTTCTCCGATCGGTTACGTTGGAATGATGTCGCTGTTTCCCATTTTAATCAGCTCGAAAGTAAGTTCATTTCTGCCCCCATTTTTAAGTTGCCCAACCCGGAAAAATCCTTTGGAGTTAAGACCGACGTGATCAACGAGGGCATTGGAGGTGTACTCCTTCAATACGTGGATGACAGAACGGGTCATCCAGTTGCATATGCTAGTCGTCAATTATACCACGCGGAAAGAGATATGCCACTAGAGAAAAGATAGCTCTATCAATTATCTGGGTCATAGACAAATTCAAGCTGTACTTGATATGTAAAGAATTTCGAATAGGAACCGACCACCGTCCGTTAGCCTATATTAGGAATTTGAGACACTCAAACGGCCGCATCATGCGCTGGAGTTTACTCTTGCAAGAGTATCAGTTTAAAATAAATTAGATAAAATGTTCCGATAACCAGGTCGCTGACGCCCTCAGTAGAAATGCGTTACCGAATAGCGTAGAATAATTGTATTCATAGGATTAGTATCTCCATGTAGGTATATACCGTCCTGTACGACTTAATTTAAGATTCTTTTGTAATATAATTAATTAATGTATATGTCTGAATTTTGTAACGCTCAATGTCTAATTTTTTGTATGTCTATATATTTGTTCTTATTAATTTACGTATAAATTATTTTGTCCCGTATGTCCTAAGTTTATATCATTTCATTGTTCCATGCCCTTTTATTTCTTTGATTAAGTTGTATTAAAGGTTATTTTCCCCTGTAATCTAAAGATCAAAATAATCATATGTATTGAGGTAATACTAGTTAGGTGCAGGAAGATACGGTTGGTACAAGAAAACGAGTTCCCTACAACGGAGCTCTATCGTTGTCCCTTCTCTCTTTTTTTTTCGAAGTGACAACTTCCCCTGGAATGGAGGGGTGTGATAGAACGAGTTCAGAGCTGCATTCATTTCAACTTCTATCACATTTTATTTAAAACCATGAGGCTACCCACGTGCATCTTCGATTCGAGGCTTGGAGTCTTATCAACAGCTACCGGACGCCAATGTTTAAACAAGGAGGTTATCATCCCCCCCGTTCGCCCCCATACGCCGACCTCGCCAGATCGAGTTAGGCTTATGGGCAGATAAGGCATTGTTCCCCGGCTCGGCTGTGCGTTCCCTCGAAGCTTCCACCCCATTCTCCCCCACGCCAAGGAGATTTCCTGGCTATTTATATGGAAACTTTACCACTAAGATCAGATTGGAGATCCAGATTTTCGTCGCGAAACATCACCACGACCCTCTCTCCCTTTGTGCGCCAAGGGACCTCGACCTCGAGATTCACCATCACTTGTCCAGAGGAGGACAATATTCCTTGAGTGCCAAAGGTTCGAGCCTTTAGTGACGCCAAGTCCCCAAGGCATCCCCCCCCTGTTGTTCAAGGAGAACAGCATTAGAACAGCCATTGTTCGTTTTGAGCCCTTCGCCAAGAAACGGTTCTCACCCCCCTCTGTTGTTCAAAGGAGAACAACATTAGAACAGCCATTGTTCTTGAGCCCATAGACAAGAGACGGTTCTCATCCCCCCCTTTGTTCAAGAGAGAACAACCTAGAACAGCCATTGTTCGTCAAGCCGTTCGTCGAGTAACGGTTCTCCTTTCCAAGACGCCACGTCAGGATCCTTTTATCCCCCCCCCTTCGGCTGGAACTCGCCAGCGGACCGAATATTCCTTCAAGTACCTTCCACTGCACCCTAATGAAGTTACGTAAGCCAAGCGTCACCTTTTGAGTATTGATCCCTTATTTGTCAATTCTATCCTGTGCTTTAAATGGTTTATCGAACCATCCCATCTCTTTAACTCCATATTTGTTTTACCTTTTTTTTGATCCCTTAAATCCTTGGATTAGCCCGAGTCTCCACGACCCTTTCCATTCTGTTTGTCAATATTTTCCGTTTTTTTGTGTTTGCTGATAGTTATTATTAATAAAACTCTATTTTATTAATGATAGCAATATTATTATCCTTGAGCTCAGTTCCACTTCTTAAGCATTTTGAAGATACATAATATCGGCCGCCAGACAGTAAAAACGCACTCTAGAGATAATTAAGGAAGTTCCCTCAACGAATAGTGATATATGGTATATCGTCGGGAGTCATTCTACGACAGTAACCATGAGTTGATCCCCTAAAATAAAGTCGACTAATGACTCATACTTTTTAGTCACTTGTGAGGAGTCCAGCCAAAACTGTAAATTGCGGCGAAGGGTAAAGCCAAATTGCTTAAACGTTTGTCTCGGCTGTATCCTAGCCGAGCGGAATCTAACCCGATAGAACTCCCGATTCATATTAATAGCAGAGAGGAGCTCTGTTTTTAGGGTTAAATAATCCAAAGATGCTTCTGAGGGCAGAGAAAGGAATATTTCACGCAGACGAGTGGTTAAAGAGGGGGAGTAGACGGGCAACTCCATCTGATTCTAAATCCCAATTATTGACTTCGAAAATTTTAGCAAAGTGGGTCCCACAAGAACAAAATTCTTCTCCGTCTTTATACGCTGAGAGGTTTAACGAGAGTGTTTGTGGCTGATGGTTACGGGATCCCACAGAAGCCATTTCGACATGATCACGGCTTAATTCTCTCTCATGCTGTCCTATTTGTTCTTTCTCTTCTGCTTCTCTCTGTCTTTCTTCTACTTCACTCTGTCGTTATTCTACTCATCTCTGTCAAGAGCGGGAAGTCGATGAGGGGGCCGTGGGTCAGTCCACTAATATTAAGCTTAATTAAGGACCGAAATAAAAAATTTCAAATACATAAGAACGGTGAGTCATTTATAAGTCGGCAAAATTACATAGATTCTCGAAGAGAAGTTAAACGGGTGGTTAAAGATGCGAAGCGGAAATATGAAATAAAACTCGCAAAGGATTCGAAAAAGGAACCGAAACGGTTTTAAGGCTACGTTAACAGTAAGAAACCCTTAAAAAGTTCAATAGGGCCGATTAAAGACAAAGATGGTCGTTTGATGGAATTTCCGGCGGAAATGTCTAAAATTTCAAATAAACATTTCACAAGCGTCTTTACTGTTGAAGATTCGTCCGAATTAGGATCGTTAGTTGAAGAAGTACATTATAGTGATATTTGCATATCCGATATAACGGTTAATGAAGAGGAAATTCTTAAATATATTAACCTGATGAAAAAGTCGAAATCACCCCGGCCCGATGGCGTTTACCCCATTCATTCAAAGGAACTTAAGAATGAGCTTGCGAAGCCGTTGCGTGCAATTTTCAATTGCTCATTAAAAGATGGCGTAGTCCCTTTAGACTTCAAGCGTGCAAACGTTACACTAATATTTAAGAATGAGAATAGATATGAAGCAACGAATTTTCGTCCTATTATTCTAACTTCGGTAGTTGGAAAGCTTTTAGAATCGGTAATTAGAGATAGAATAGTGAGCCACCTTGAGCTAAATAATCTGTTTAAAGATTCCCAACATGGGTTTAGGCGGGCGAGATCGTGCTTGACAAATTTTCTGGAATTCTTCCATAAAATTATTTGCGTTTACGACGAAAGCAAAGCAGTAGATGTAATCTATCTAGACTTTAAAAAGGCGTTTGACACCGTTCCGCACGAGAGATTATTAATGAAAGTTAAAGCAATCGGTGCGATCTATCTAGACTTTAAAAAGGCGTTTGACACCGTTCCGCACGAGAGATTATTAATGAAAGTTAAAGCAATCGGTGTGATCTATCTAGACTTTAAAAAGGCGTTTGACACCGTTCCACACCAGATATTATTAATGAAAGTTAAAGCAATCGGTGTTAAGATATTAAATTGGATTAGAAATTGGCTGAAGGATCGTTCGCAGCGAGTAGTTATAAATGGTGAATGTTCTGATTGGGTCACGTCAGTAGTGGAGTGTCACAAGGCTCGGTTCTTGGCCCATTATTGTTTCTAATATATATAAACGATTTGGATAATGGCGTATTTAGTACGATTTCTAAATTTGCTGACGACACGAAGCTGTGCAACCGTGCCTATGTAAGATCAGATGTAGAAAAATTACAAAGGACCTAAACTTGATTGTCAGATGGGCGGATAAGTAGCAAATGCAGTTTAATTTAAGTAAATGCAAGGTGATGCATTTGGGTTGCAATAATTTGAGGGTAGAGTATACCATGAAAGGCCAGGTCCTCGACGTGGTTAAATTGGAAAAAGACCTGGGAGTTTTAGTCTCGAATGACTTCAAAGTCACGAAACAATGCGCGGATGCATGTAAAAAAAGCAAATCGTGTGCTGGGTTATATCGCGCGTAAGTTCACGTTCAATTCCAAAGATGTAATTTTACCGTTATATAAATCACTTGTGCGTCCACTGCTCAAATACGTGGTTGAATTTTGGGCTCCATGCGTAAACAAAGATATTGCGCAATTGGAAAGAGTGCAGCCTAGGGCTACAAAATTAATTCCCGAGCTGAGAAACAGGCCGTACGAGGAAAGACTCAGGGCCTTAGATTTGCCATCTCTCGAAGGCAGAAGATTACGTGGCCAGCTAATAGAAGAATTTAAAATATTGAAAGGATTTTCAAACGTTGAAAATAGGAATTTGTTCGAATTGGATCATAGGGGAAACACTCGCCAACACGGATTAAAATTAGTGAACAAGCGATTTAACACTAGTATAGCCCAAAACTATTTTACGTTTAAAATTACTCAAATTTGGAATAGGCTGCCCACCCACGTAGTAGATAGTACGTCGGTAAATATGTTTAAAAACCGTCTCGACGCGCACTTAAATAGTATAAATATAACGTAGTTTGAGCACAGTAAATAAAAACGTCTTTTGCAAAAGGAGTTTGGAGCGGAGGGACAACGAGTAAAAATGATGACTAAAAATGATTCCAGCGATTTCTCTTGCATGTGTAGTTTAGATATCCATTTTATTTTCTACCTATCCTATAAATAGTCTTACTATCCTAAAATTAGATTTTCACCACTAGCAGTCGAGGGCTGCTGAAGTTGAGAAGAAAAACTTTCTATCACCCCCCCACCCCTAGGTTGAAGTAGTTAATATGCATGACAATGTAAACATGTAGATAAGTGTGTACAGTAGATTATATATTAAAAAAATAAAATAAAATAATAAAAAATAATAAAATAAAAAAATATAAATATATAGCATGTTAGAGATACACTCGTAGATAAGTGTGTATCGTAGTTATGGATTTAGTGTAGCGGACTAGCCTCAAGCGGACCTTAGGGTCTTTGTTGGTCCTAGATTCTGTAGTTCTGTAGTTCCTTAGTTCTCTTTCTGCTTGTTCTTTCATTTCTTCTGTTTCTCTCTCTACTTTCCTTTCTGGCCATTTGTTTCGTTCTTCCCTTTGAACTTAAATGATTAAAACCTTTCCTAATAGTCCTAGGATCTGTCCCTGCTTATGAAAACGATCGAACGAAGACATCATGAATATGCTGCGTTCGTCTTTCGCCAGACGAGAAAGCTTACCAGAACAAGTGAGCCTCTTTCTAATCCATTAAACCTACTTGTAATTAACAATTAACCAAAACAAACACTTACTAAAGCTTCCAATTAATTATGCACACCGGAAGAAGAAAATAACTAACGAGTGAATCTGACTCAGGATTGAGTCTTCTGGTGTAATTTTAACACAACAAAACCAAAATATGTCGGCTATTCTTGCAGTTTAATTAGTAGTATCTTGACTCACGTAAATACGCTCAAGTGATAAAAAATATAATTGCCTATTTCAAAAAATGTCCTATTATTTTTGCTTGAATATTCTTGACACTTGCAATTGTATAGAGTAGAAATAATGATCTTTAAGGAAATAGCAAAATATGAGGTAGGGGGAAAACTTTACAAACCCAAAGAACTAACATAGTTTTATTTCGCGGTATGACCAGGTGTACGTGGTTATACGCACACTGGCCTACTGGCTGATCAATTTAAGACTCCACCTGGGGATTGTTCTAAGAGTGCTTTAAATACACAGTTGCTAGCCCAAGGAATATTCAAACACGGCTATAAAATATACTTTAATAGGACTAAAGATTACATATTCATATAGGGCAAAGTAAATGGCAATGTAATGAAATATTGACGGTTCACTGCTAAGATGATTAACACTATCTATTAAGTTTGAACAGAGGGATAATTAATTAAGTAATGATTTTACAATTATGCAAGTTCTAGAGCAAAGGGGATCCTTGATGTTTGACGCGTTAAATGTACGAGGACGTGACGAAGCAGGGGTTAAATCCCTTTTACCTTGATGTTCGGCGAGTAGGACCAGGTAGGTATGTTCGACTTTAAACTTGTGGCCGTCTCAGGGGACGCTCAATCCAACTTCGGAAAACTGAAGTTAGGGGCCTCTTATCCTTTACCCTTTGGCTGTTGATGGTCTCTATATGGTCTCTCAGAAACAACGGTTAACTGCTCCCGACCCATATATATTTTCTGTTTTCTATCTTTCTCTCTACCAAGTCAATGTGCGTAATATTCGGCGAGTTCCTCTCCATGAAAACTAGCTATCTGTTGCCACGTATTGAATAATAATTTTTTAGATTTTGTTAGTTAATTACTCCCGAAATGTAGAGATGTGAGGAACGAAAACTTTGCGAGTCAGGTTAAAATGCCGAAAGTATGATGGAGGCGAGTCAATTTCTTGAGAATGTAGAGTCTGACGATCTAAGTAACCTATCAAGTGACGATGAATGGCCCTTGAGTTTATCAGTAGAAAATTCTGAAAGTGATTTTAATAAGTTAGATGAAGAGAATAGGTCAAATTCGAGTGAGACAGAAGGGTCCGAAAAACGGCCACGGTAACGAACACGTCAAAAGCCTGGCAACATTTCACACATATTCTCGTGGGAATGACTTTCAAGGCCAAGTTTTTCCTCCTTCCTGCGAGCGTTTGATTTCACGCATTCAGGTTTGACTAGTGTATTTTTCATTAGACAAAATACAAATGAACTTGATTATTTCGAACAATATATTGATCAATGTTAAATAGATCTAATTGTCAATGGAAAGTAATAGTTACAATAAATATATAAAAGACAATTTTACTTTCAAACCAAATAGTCGCCTATCCAATTTCAAAGAAGCGAACGCAGATGAAATTCGAGTATTTCCGTGTATAATTATTTTGAGGGGACAAAATAAGAAAAACAAAATAAAAAATTATTGGTCGAAGGATGACATCTATGAACAAAAGATTTTCGGAAGATTGATGGGAGGGATCGCTTCCTTCAGATATTAAGATTGCTGCCTTTTAGTGATAACAATTTAGAAAAAAATAGCAAAATTTAAAAATTTAAACCCTCACTTGATCTCGTGAAAAAATAATTTCCAGAAAATATTCAGCCCATTTCAAGATCTCTGCATAGATGAATGTCTTCTTCTATGGCGAGGAAGACTGCACTTTCGCCAATACATACCATTTAAAAGACATAAATTTGGAATAAAAGTATTTGTGCTGTGTGATTAGATTTATACCGGAAAAAGGACTGAAATTGTTATTGAACCCAATTTAGTCATTAATGTATCAGTGGTACTGACACTTCTTCAAAATTATTTAAATATGGGACATATTCTTTATACAGACAACTGGTACACTAGCTCTACTCTTGTTGATAACTTATTCAAGAAGGAGACAGGCGCTTGTGGAACAGTTCGCCAAAATAGAAAATATATGCCCAAATTTCAAAAACTGAAGAAAGGTGAATTGTCACTTGCACAGTGCAATGACATTCTCTATATAACTGGTGTGACAAACGGAGTTTACCTAAAGCTGTAATTGAGATAATAAGGAGATGCTTCTTGTAGATAGTAGTGATATGCTATTGAGTGGAAAACGCATGTGTTAGTGATAAGTATAGGGAAAGTGTCAATAGGTCACTTCATGACTTTTCGAAAACTGTTGTAACACAGATGATTGAAAAATATCATAAATATAATCGGTGACCAAATGGGCAAATAGGCAATAAACCACTGCGTCTCATTAACAGGCATTTTATGAAACCTATAAAATCAAGGAGAAGGTGTTTCGTTTGTGCTCACAGTAAAAAAGGGGAAAATAAAACTCAGCAAACAAATTTTATTTGTGAAGAACGCGATGTCCCTCTGTGTGTTTATCCCTGTTTTTAAAATTTCACTGTGAGAAAAGTTTTAAAATCTTAAATTCAATAAAATATCTGTCTATAATATAATTATATTTTTTTATATTTTTCTTATTTTCCTTGAAATAACGAGTAATTTGCTATTTTTAATAGTCACCGTTCAATAGGCCAGAGAAAATGGTTTAAAACAGGGCATAGGATTATAACGGGATTTCTAGATTTGCTCATTCTATTGGAGTTCGAACACATTTATCTGAATCTTTTTATGCGTTTTTCTAATGAATAAAAGTTTAAACCAATCAAATATTATTTATCAGTAGATCATGTAATTACGATATTTAATTATTTTTATAATGCTTAATTCATATTATGATAGAAAGAAGAGGGTAGAGAATGCCCTTTTACGCCTGGCAGGGAGGAGACAGAAATATTCGCAATAAATTATTAGAGCGCTTTTATTCAAACTACTTAGTGTAGAAATTGAAGAAAAGCATCACTATAATCAGAGAGCCAAAACGAATGCTGTCAATAAAATTTTGAGTAGAATTGAGTTATTTTTTTTAAAAACCTCTAACACTGAGAATAATACCTTGAATTAAAAGCGACGCAGTCAAAGTGTTAAGAAGCAAACGGAGAGTGCTTCGTGTATGGCTTTTCCGATCCTTACAATGCGAAGACGTGCTGAGAAGGGTTAAAGCGTGCCTATCTATTTCCACAAACAACACTGAGTGACAAGTAGCTCTTCCTTGGCTCCTCGATAATCACTCAATTCTTCTCTGGACGAGAATGTAGTCGATTTCCTCTCGACTAACGAAGACGTTACGGCTAACGTACTGGACGGCGGCTTTAGACACAATCTTCATGTGAACTCTGAAGTGTGGAATATATACTCCGAAATTATTTAGACGGGGAGAGAGATTCATCGCCAAAAGACTTCCTTAATTGCCTTGGATCGCGATGAATGCCCATAGCGAGAAGTCGCGACACCCCCTTAATAGTCTTTCAATTGTTCTATAGGGCAGACGAATTTAGACTAATCAACGGTGATTGATTGATTGATTATTGATTTTTTAAGGGCTACGTAACTTCAATCAAGAGTTATTGTCGCCCGTCAGAAGGAAGGAGGAGAGGCTAAGCTGGGGCCGGACGGAGCGCTAAATCGAGGCAGCACGGTGGCCAGGAGGGCAAATCGCCGCGCCCCTTACGGGAAGACGAAGTAGGGGTTAGCATAAGGAGAAAAAGTATGCCAAGCTGGGGCCGGGCGGGGCACTGAATACCGTCAGCACGGCGGCCAGGATGGCAAATCGCCGCGCCCTTTACGGGGGTGGTCAACGGCGAACTGCGAAGGTGAGTAGGGGAGGGTATTCCTTCTCTCTCTCCTTATTCTTCCACAATATTTATATATATATATATATATATATATATATATATATATATATATATATATATATATATATAAATATATGTATATATATATTGAAAGATGAACCAAGCCTAACTTGGTATGTCGAAAAAAGTATAAGTTATTTTAGGTTCGAATCCGCATTGAAACATTTCATTGACAATTCTACACGTTAACTGAAGCACAAAGTGTGCTCGGAAATACAATTGATCTTGGGTGCTCTCTGAGGTGGAAGCATTTATTGCATCATTATACACCAATGGAGTAACTGGATCAATTATTATACATAGCACTTGATTCCCTATCTTCTGATCTCTCGTGTTTCCCTTTTTTTAGGCAAATACTTTCGTGGGAACGTTTTTGTAACATTATGACATTTCTAAGATTTAATTATAATTATATATAAAAAAGATCAGCATGACTAGAAACAAACAAATTTGCTAGTTATTTCTTAGATGTGAAAAAGTTTATTAATAATTGCTTGGCAAGCTATAAGAACGCATAAGCGTGATGTTTTTTTTAGGCGAGGTTCCAAGGTAAACAAACTACTTATGACTTATGCTTCAGAAGTGTTCTGGTTTGTTTAAAGATTTACCATTTTCCATTAAGTCAGTGTAAGCTACCTGCAAAAATAAGGGATACCCAAACCAATGCTCCTGCTGAATCAAGCTAGAATATAATGTATGTGAAGCAACACATCAGCTAAAATGAGTCAGAGATTAAGTAAATAAAATACATGAGAATGAGCTAGACTATAAATATCATAAAATAAAATGGTTTAGTTCACCCTAAACCATTAAACTTTTTAAATTTTATTGATCAGTGATAATAGTTAAGAACCCTCATCGAAACCTTATTGCCCTATTCTATTATATTAATGGTTTACTCTGTTATTTCCGTAATGGATCTGGTTCACAATCTCGAGCAAAACCCCACCCTGGAATTTCCTTGATAGAGCTGGCGCCCTCCCCTGCTTGACCCTGGCCGTAAAGCGAAACAGCTATACGCCTACGCTGAGTCTTGATACGCACAGCAGAAAAAATCTCCAAAGGTGGTCTCAAGACCCTCATTGGGTTCCTAAGACTCTCACCCAAAAAGATGACAGCACCAAGGGAGTTTTGATTGCATCCCCTATTCAAGGCGTGACAGGGCGAGTAAAAGACTTAGGACATTCAAAGGAGGGGGCTCGTTCCTTCGAAACTGCCCCGCCTGCAAAAGCTTTTGTAGCGGAGTGAGGAAAGGACTCGAATGGCAACTATAACTTTCCACAATAAGTCCTCGAAGGAAACAGCGTATTCAGGGCCTTGTAAGGCCAACATACATACATTGGAGTTGTGTATTTTGGAAGAGAGCTTGTGTGTACCTTTGACTTTTCGGGCTATGCCGGTGGGGGTACCTCTCTTCTGGCTACCAGACTAAGTGCGTCCTTCCTTACTTTTTCTTCTCTATTCTTCTCCGTTTTTACTTTTATCCTATCTCTTCCACTTGTACAGAAAGAAGAAACCAAAAAAAACCCTACTCCTATTGAAGTCACTCTTACCCTTTTTTCCCTCTATCTACATATAAGGACCTGGCAGCTATCTCATGATTCAGAAGAAGGCTTTTGAACCTCTGTAAACAACGCTAATCGACGCTTACTGGTTGCGAAAGACTAGGACTAGAGGTATCCTAGGCGTTGGGGCACAATGAATGGGATGAGGGTAGTGCCCCGTTAACCCCTTCCCTGGCGCGTAATTATTGACCATTCCCAGTCACCGTTGATGGGTGCCTCTGGTAGCATCGGTCCGAAGTGACGGCCTTTTGTTCCCAGGTTTGTTGCCAGGCTAATAAAAAGCCTTGGGTCGATTCTCTTGGTGTGGCGGGATATCCATAGAACGCTGCTCCGAGATCCTGGCCGTCGTGAAGAGAACTAGTAGGAGTTTAATACAGGGCGTGCTCCGTTGTTCACCTGGTGAGAAATCGATTGCCCTTTCGGGGACCGTCAGTACTGCTTGGCTGGGAGCCACGGCAAGCAGAGGTTTGACGACTCGGTCGGACAAACAGCAGCACATAGAGCGTGCCTCCTGAAAGATCTGAAACGTCTCCGATCAATAGGCGGGGCGAAGCACGCGGGGAGAACTCCCCAACCCCCTCTTTCTATTGATTGGTCGCAAAGTTTTGAGAGAGATAAAGTGTTCAAAACGACTGGGAAAAAAGGTCCATCTGCACTTGAATATACATGTGCGATATGCCAGAAGGATAAGTGGTACATAGACTTCTCAGAGGGATGTTTTTCGAAATGCTACCCGGGAAGTATGTACACCGACTGCATCATTAAAGGAGAGGTCCGAGAGGCATTGGCATACTGCAATGAACTCAAAGATATCTTTACACCTCTGAAGAAAAATCTAGGGCACTGGAAAGTAAAATACAGACCCTAGAAACGCAGCAGGCGCTGCAGATTCAGCGTTCTTGAGGAGAGACCTTAGAGCTAGCCTCTAAACTAGAGGCCCAGTAAGCTCAAGCTCGAGATGAAACTCCCACTGACTTAGGTAGTTCCGCCGATGAGACTCCAACTCAAGGATCTAAAACTGCATTGGCGATGCCACTTCAGCCATGCGGAGAAACTAATAAGAAAAAGAAAAAGAAAAAAATAAGAAAAACAATCACCTTAATGCAGCTCACCCCAGTGTAGCGGATTCGAGCGTTACTTGTGCACAAGGAAAAGTGGAAAGAGAAGAAGAGAAAAGAGAAACAGAAGAAAATTCTAGTAAAGATCGAAAAAAAGGGAAGTAAAAAAAGAAAAAGAATGAAAACAAGGGAAATACGGAGACAAAAGAGAAAAGAGATAAGTCTGTGATGAAATAAAAGAGTTCAGACAAATGTGCGGGGGGCAACCTTATTTGGGACTCTCAAGCACGGGCCCTGCAACCCCTGCTAGCAGCACGCCTTCGCACGAGTGTGAAGGTAAGTTACCTACCAGGAAGGGAAAACCAGCATATCAGAGTAGAGGCGGAGGAATCTCAGATTTCTGAGAACACAGTCGTTGCCCTAATGGTAAGTGGCAACGACCTCTACCTCAGAGGAGAAAGGATTGGCCCCACATAAAAGATTCTCAACGCAGTCATGGGTACTGTGGGCAACTGTGGGCTAAATACACGCAGACGTGTAGTGGTCTGGATGCTCCTGAGAAGAGGTCCAAAACAGGCTGATCACTCGTAGAACGTCTCCCTTAATCGACGCCTCGGAGATTTGTGTACAGCGGAGGTCGTTTTTGTGGACCCTTACCGCACCTTATATGGTAGAAATGATTTCTACCAAAGGGATGGAGTACATCTTTCCTTTAAAGAAAAGGCCCTACTTTGCAACATGATACAAGATGTCGTGGAACGGACTCCTGGAACGAGCTTCTCGGAGGTTGCAAAGAGGAATAGCACCACTCCAGCAAGCAAGCCGGGAAACGGAAGGGTGTAGGGAGTCCTACATTAGGGGACTCCCTGAAAATTCTTCGGTTCAATACGAGGTCAATCAGGGACAAATTCTTGAGTTCCGTAGCCTCGTAGCAACAGAAGAACCTGAGATGGTAGCCATAACTGAGTCGTGGATAAAACCTCAAGCCGAGATTTTGAAGGTGAATTCATGAGTTCCAGTTACCAGCTCTTCCTGAAAGATAGGTCAGACAGAGAAGGTGGCGGTGTGATGTTGTATGTCAAGGATACTCTCAGCTCGACGGATTGCATCATCGTATCCGACCATGAACTTCAAGGTGTTGATCCAGAGATAGGTCCTGCCAAATACAGGACCCTGGTGTTTTATAGACCTCCTGCCCAACTCGTTAAAAAGGATAGAGATCTGTAGGAGCTACTAGAAGAACTTGTAGAAGACAGAGTGTGTATAGTCTTGCAAGATTTCAACACACAAGTTGACTTGAAATTCAGGAAACACTGTGGCGAGAACGCACTACTCCTGGAGTTCGTGAACAACGAGTTTCTGACTCATTGGGTAAGAGAGCCAACGAAAGGAGACAATATCCTCGACTTTGATTTTCACCTATGAGGATGACATCGTTGAGGACTTCTCTTTTGGCGAAGAGCTCGGTGGAAGTGACCACCGACTAATTAGATTTGTAGTCAAAGTTCCGAAAGCAGGGCCTGCAACTAATATATCGAGGAAACTCGATTTGAGAAGAGCAGACTTGGCAGGTCTTTGTGCTGGACTGACTAACGTGAGGCTATTGAGGACTCGTGGAACAGTTTCACAACCTGATTTATGAGTGTTCAATCGCGTTTCATCCCTCTGAAATGCCCCGTCGGTCTCCTGTTCAACCAAAGTGGTTTAATCGAGAAATCGGCCAACTGCTTAGGGAAAAGAGAAATGTGTAGCGGCAATCGAAGATCTCGGGTGACTTTGACAAATACTGGAGGCTAGCCAGGAGAGTAAAGTCCAGTATAAGGGCGGCTAAGCGTTTGGAGGAACTCCGAGTGGCGAAACTTTGTAAAGAGAATCCCAAGGATTTTTTCGGATATGCAAACGGCCGTAAACCAATCCGTCTAACGATTGGCCCTTTGAGGAATGAGCAGGGCACATTGAGGCACTCAGGTGCCGGAAATGCTAACCTCTTCAACGAATGCTTCTCTTCAGTGTTTACTGAAGAGTATAGTCCCATCCCCCAGCCAAGGGATTCCTACTTGGGGGGGGGGGAGCTGGAGGGTACGGGCTTCACCGAAGGGGAAATAGAAAAGAAGATTGAAGATTACTGACCTAATGACGAATAAGTCACCTAGCACGGATGGATTTCTACCTAAAGTGTTGATAGAAGTGCGCGATCAAGTGTCTCGAACCTGAGTGCAATCTTCAGCATGTCAATCCGGACCGAATTTCGTTTATAGAGAATGGGGGGAAGCGGAGGTGACTCCTATCTTTAAGAAAGGAAACCGTAGCCAACCGTCGAACTACCGACCTATCAGTCTGACTTCGATAGTCTATAAACTCATGGAAAGCATCATGGTGGACAAAATGACGTCGCATTTAGAGTCAAAGCTGCTACTGAGGAGTTCCCAGCACGGCTTCCGAAGGCAACGGTCATGCCTGACAAATCTTGTGGAATTCTTCCACTTCGTGTTCAGTGAGCACGATAGGGACAAGGCGGTGAATGTGGTCTACTTAGACTTTTAGAAAGCCTTTGATAAGGTACCACACCGCCGCCTTCTCCGGAAAGTGCAAGCGCTGGGCATAGACGATAAAGTAGCCGGCTGGATAGAGAACTAGCTAAGTCGCAGACGGCAACTGGTGGTGGCGAATGGACAGGCTTCTAAGTGGGTGCCCTTTACTAGCGGGGTGCCTCAAGTTTCTGTCCTGGGACCACTACTATTCATCATCTATCGCAATGATATGGACGGTGACATAGTGCCAAGATTTCCAAATATGCCGACGTTACCAAGCTTGGTATGAACGTTGCAAAGGATGGAAATTCTGCCCGCCTGCAGGAAGATGTTGGGAAGATTGGGGAGTGGTCGGATACGTGGCAAATGCCTTTTAACGTTAAAAAATGCAAAGTGATGCATATCGGCCTCCGAAATCCCCAATCACCCTATATCCTTAAGGGCACTGCTCTCGAATCCACCGACATTGAAAAGCACTTAGGTGTAACAATTAGTAGTGAAGTCAAGTTCTCGAAACAGTGCATTGAGGCGGAGAAAAAGGCCCAAAGGTTGCTAAGCTATATAACGCGTCAGTTTGGATATCGGATCAAGGAGATTGTACTGTATTTGTACAACTCACTTGTCCGACCGCACCAGGAGTATGCTGTACAATTTTGTAGTCCTTCATTTAGAAAGGGCATCGCGAGATTGGAACGCGTCCAAGCCAGGGCAACCAAACTGATTCTCTCTATCAGACATAAAAGTTATGAAGATAGATTAAGGGAATTAGATCTGTTCACGTTGGAAACCGTAAACTTCGTGGTCAGCTCATCTAAGTTTTCCAAATACTTCGAGGGTTCGACAATGTTCACTACAGAGATCTTTTCACACTTGTTGAGAGCAGAACAAGAAATTAGGCTTTAAACTTGAACTGAAGCGTTACAACCGCGATCTGTGTGGGAAATTTTTCACGTACAGTATCTGCAGTAGTTGGAATGCACTTCCAGTGTAAGTTGTCAACGGTGAATCTGTTGACCAGTTCAAGTCAAGACTAGTCAGTGTCTTGAAAATGGCCGTTTAAGGACGTAAAGCATTTGAGCAGAGATGTGCCCGCTTGACTGCTAGTCCAAAGGTACCCTCATTGAATGGACCGTAAGGTCTTCTAGGGTACTTTTTTTCCTTGTTACTCCTTGTTACTCCTCTGTGCTAATTCTGGAAGGCATATTCATTAAATGGAATTGCCTTGGTCTCTGAGCGGATTGGGAGGAGCTAGTTTGCTCGTCGCTTCACATTAGGCGTTTGTTACCTTATTTCAGGAGACTATGCTGGGTACGTGCCCTATGCCCACCCTCCAGAGGTAAAATGTTTTTGCAACCCCATCACCACAAGTCGGGTTTCAAAGAGGAGGATGCGCTATTTACATCTGCCTTGATGTCTCCTTCTTTTACTAGCTATAAATTCCTCCTTTCCAACTGTATGAGTGCATCTACACTTGAATAATATGTATACTATAACTGGTCTGCACTGTTTTCAAGGTCTAACACATAATACCTAATTTTAGGCCAGTTTATCGCATTGAAACCGAAAATCATGCTCACTTTATCTAATCAGATAATGTTTTTGAGATATAATCACATGCCAGAAAATCCTATATACCAATCTATTTGTAAGCCAATGTACACAAAATAGTACCTTATGAACTGATTTATACATACAAAATGTTCCAATTAATACCAAGAAGAATTTAATATACAAAAAAGCTACTTATGGATGAATGGTCTCTTCAGGGACTTCCGATTGTCCTTTTTTAGGCACCAACATTAGTCATCCAGAATGTTGACATCCCAATGCCTTTTCACTGACATGCGCACACCATGTTTGCAGAAATTCTCCATTAACAAATTTAATGCCTTCTCATATTGATGACTTTTGTGGTTGCCAAGGACGTTTGTAATGACTGACTTAAAGGACAACCAGGCAGAGAGTTGAGCAGAATTCAGTGTTTCTTCAAAACTGGTGTCCTTGATGAGCTTCCTTATTTGAGGACCATCAAATACACCTGGCTTCAGTTTTCTAAGCTGACTCGTGGAAACTACTTACGGAGGAAAGCAAATCCTCTACCTTCTCTGCCCATTGCTCGAGATAGGTGACCTAAATATGTATGGCTTTGTGCATAACTGCACGATAATAGCTTGATTTTCTGGTCTCGATCTATCCCTTTCCTTTCCAGCAGTTTCTAGTTGGTAGGTGATCGATGAACATCAAGGTAGTGACCACTTTGCCATTCATCTATCATTTTCGGGGCCGGAGCCACCAGAGAAACCGGGTTTGCATTTGAGTAAATGATTGCTTTTCTTTTTCTCTTTTTTACGTTCAGGACTTGGAGTGGTAATTTGGCTAGCGCTCTGCTTTATTGTTTTATTTGTTCGTTTGTTAGCATAAAACTCGACTACGTATCCGTGCTTTACGCATGTGCAGCCGAGCGTGTATGTAGAAGGTGAAAGTGATCCAGCACAACCGTCTCTGGTGACCGTCGCCAGTGACAGCCAGCTTGTCGATGCTGAGATATGCGACTTCTCTGCAAAGTGCACAGTGCAATTGGCGCTTGTACGCTTGAGTTTGTCTTATCCCTCACTGGCTAACGGCTTTCGTCACATCATCCACTGATGTTGAAAGTTGCTATGCCATGAAGAGACGCAGATCATACTCTAAGCCCTTCGAGTTCATGGCTAATAAACATCTGGGGGAGTTAGGTGTAGCTATTGTGCGGTGGCACCATTAGCTTCGCCTAGAACTATATCCTGGATTGTACTAAATTTGATTATTTGTGGCCACGCACCGGCTTCTAAAGCTTACATATCGCAGAGTAAATTACGTACGACATTTCATGGAGTGCACACTTTGTAAGATTGATTCGTGCCAGTGTAAACGGATGGCTCCAAGTTCGAAGAGATGGACAACTTCCACGCATTATCCCCTCATTTTGAAGTAAGTGGGTCCCTACAATGCACTGTGCTTCAAATCTCTCGGCCGAGTTAGCTACAACACACCGTTTGGTACTGAAGTTAACGAGTTTAGCCCCGTTGGAGTTACCAAAACAATAAAAAGACTTTTTAGCTAACTGATGGCATTTATCAAGGAAATGAAAAGGATAGCAAAGTTTATGACCGATGTCAAAACTTTTGGAAACTTCAGATTCAAAGAATTCATGACTCATCACATGAAGGGCACGGAGAAACATTGAAATAAAAATAGATCTTTTGACAGAATGAAGGTATTCCTTTCCTTGATTTATAAATACATCGCACGCCTTCTGGTTTCAAATTATCTGTCTATCGGAAACCAAATAATTCTTCTTATATTCATTTTTACTCCTCTCATTATATTAAAGTCAAAAGACTTATTTTTATTTTAATGTTTCTCCGTGCCCTTCGTGTGATGAGTCCTGAATTTTTTACTCTGAAGTTTTGAAAAGTTTTGACATCGGCCATAAACTTTGCTATCCTTTTTATTTCCTTGACAAATGCCATCAGTTAGCTAAAAAGTATTTTATCGTTTAGAACCTCGCGCGTTTTTTACCTTAAATATAATAGTTGCGTGGATCTTATTCAATTGTTCAAACAAAGAATCAAATCTGTGATCATTGATGGGCTATGTGGCATATATATCGTTTACATAGCGGAACCACGTTATGGGATTGTGTTAAATGGGGGGAAGGAGGTGCTTTTCCAAATCATCTATAAACAGATTGCATAATCTTGGAGAAAGGGGATTGCCCATACTCATGCCATATTTCTGCCTGTAAAAACAATCTTCAGCTCCGAACACATTGTCCGTCACAAACAAACGAACTAATTTTACAATTTTATTATACGATAGGGGTAATGTCAGGTTAGGACTAAGGCAAGTTTTTCATAATAACATTCAGAGCTTCATCGACGGGAACTTTTGTAGAAAGACTATTGACATTAAGAATTAACAACTGCTTATTCGATAGGTATACCTCTTTAATTTTATTCACAAAATCACCATAGTAGATAATGTGAGCATAAGAAATGCTACCAATTAATTTAGATAGGATTTTCGCAAGCCATTGAGAGAGTTTGTAGGCATGGATGATTTTGAAGAGCACCTAAAAAACGAGTAAAGTGGTCTGATTGAAAATTCTCTCTCTTTGACCCTCGATCATGGTTGAACATCCGGCCAGAGAGGAAGAGCTCCAATTAAACCTAGGTAAAATGAACAGCACTGGACACCCTTGACAACTTGTACCTTTAAGTCTCCCTACAGACAAAGGACACAAAATCCGTTACAGGACCAAAGTGTTTAAAATAATATTTGGCAAACTTGAAATTTGAGTGGTACGTCTTATCGAAGTGACACAAGGATATACGCCTTCTGACTCACTCAAAAAGATTGAGATATTAGAACCTCTGTAAATTTAAAGAACCTTCTAGAAATATAAGTCTCGAACAAAAATTATGTATCTCCCTCAGTCAAAGAGAAAAAGGTAGAAATCTGAAACCAGATTGACTATTGGGTCGAAGAGAAACCAGCAGCCGAAGTCAAAGCTAACAGAGAGAAAAAAATCAAGTACGGGCCAAAGTAGCGAAACTGATAAACTTCGTAAACCTCAGGCACATCTTCAGAGTATTATTTGAGGAATCTCAATTGGGAGCAAAGGCCAAACAGACTGGTAACGGACTTTATAGCGTAGTCATTTTGGCTGGATCAAGTGACTCAGAAGAAGTACCTGACAATCTTCTCTTGATACAAAATCAAAGATTAACCATAAGGGACTGTCCCCTAAAAGAATCGACCCGCTCTTCCAAATGTGGATAGATAGGCCACAGCTGGAATAATTTTAAACTGAGTATGCAGGGCATCATGGGCCACACAGATTTAGACAAATAAAACAAAAAACATGAAGATCCTCGGCGTCGTGGATTCAAATAACGAAAATATGAACTGGTGTAGCTTGCGGACGGTTACAACCTCACCGCGGCCGATTAGAGGAAAATCATGGCCACGAAAAAACTGTCCTTGGTGATAGAAATTACAAAGAAAACAGTCTACCTCTTTCAGCAGGATAGCTTCCCCGTCCCACACGGCCAAGACCATGCAAAGGTTGTTTGGATTTTAACATAATCTTTGGGTCAAATGATTTGGGCAGCTGCAGTCGCCCGACCTCAAACATCTCGAATACAGCGTACGGGTGCACACAGCAGGTCGACCACAGCAGCATCGACGAACTTAGTCTTCCGTCAACCACTTGTTTTCCAGCATGAGACTAGGCTTCGCCTGCAACGTTTGCGCCGCCTTCAGGTCTCACCTTTAGCGCGTGTTCGCCGCCGACGGCAGACATATTGATTAATAATACAACTTAAACACATATTTATATATAAAAACAATAAAACAAACTATAACTGCATTTAAACTATCATTGTGTCCTTTTTTTGAGTGCGTCATAACGAGTCAAACAGGATTTTGCCATCATTCTAAATAATAATAATCCGTAAAATATATATTAGTGTTGTTAATACGAGAATAATGATTGTTAAGAGCAATAATAATAACAAGTATTAATAAGGAAACTCTTTGCTATTAATTAAAATTTATTTTATGACGTTGTAACAGTTACTGATTTCAACATGTCTGATGATGTGGTCTTGCTTGGAGTGCTAAGCTTCGATAAACTCTCTTTATTTCTTTATCTCTCAATGACTTTTAACTCTTGCCACTTTAAAATGTCACCCTCTGTGATGTAGTAAAGGTAATTGCAGAGAACAAGCCATTTATTAAATCAGATGATTGTTGTTCTTGCATTGGTATTTTCAGCTATTTTACAATTTATTCCTCGTAGTTATTTCGGCAGCCACCTCAATTGACCTTGAAAATAAGTGCCGAAAGATCTATCGATGCGAATTGTCTTATCCCGGTCAATATCTTACGTATTATATTTGTCTGTTTATGGGACAGTTACATTTCATGGCCACATATATATTACATCGCACCCTCATATGTCTTCGATAATAGGATTTTAGCCGTATGCTTATATTGTGCTCTGAGGAACGGTCTTAGCTTAAACACGAAAGTTTACCAAATATAATATTAAGGCTCGGTCGGGCATTTTCTCCTTATATATATATATATATATATATATATATATATATATATATATATATATATATATATATATATATATAAATCTTTCATCAACACGAAAGAATTATGAAATGAATCCAGCAGACCACAAGAAACAGAAAACAGTATATTGTTTCTTCGGAAGTCTTATTTCCTAATTAGCAAAAATTCCTTAGAGGCAGTGGTGGGATTCAAACAGTGCTCAGTGAGGCAGCGAGCAATCGCTTTGATCAAAATTAAACCACAAATAACATTTCCGAAGCAAAATTATCTTGTTTTTCTGTTTCTTGTGGCTTGCTGGATTTATTTCATCACTCTTTCGGGTTCATAAAAGATTTATATATTGTATATTCGCAGCGTGTTTACCTCAACTCTCCTTTGTCCTTTGAATTCCCTATTAATTTCTCTTTCTTTAATAGTCCCAATCGACCTTTCGAAGCGTACCTTAAAAGCTTGTTTATTGTGAATATTTTTGTCTTCTGCGTAGCCGAGTGGTCTAAGGGACGGTTTATTTGAGATCAAAGCGATTGCTCGCTGCTTCAGTGTGCACGGTTCGAATCCCACCCCTGTACGGAATTTTTGCGAATTAGGAAATAACGTTTCCAAAGAAAAACTATCCTGTTTTCTGTTTCTTGCGGTTTGTAGGATTCATTTCTCCACTCTTTCGCGTTCATAAAAGATTTATACATTGTATATTCGCGGTGTGTTTACCTTAACTCTCCTTTGTCCTTTGAATTCCCTATTAATTTCTCTTTCTTTCATAGTCCCGATCGACCTTGCGAAGCGTATCTTAAAAGCTTGTTTATTGTGAATACTTTTGTTATCTGCGTAGCCGAGTGGTCTAAGGGACAGTTTATTTGAGATCAAAGCGATTGCTCACTGCTTTAGTGTGCACGGTTCGAATCCCACCCCTGTACGGAATTTTTACGAATTAGGAAATAACGTTTCCAAAGGAAAACCATCCTGTTTTCTGTTTCTTGTGGTTTGTGGGATTCATTTCTTCACTCTTTGGCGTTCATGAAAGATTTATACATTGTATATTCGCGGCGTGTTTACCTCAACTCTCCTTTGTCCTTTGAATTTCCTATTAATTTCTCTTTCTTTCATAGTCCCGATCGACCTTGCGAAGCGTACCTTAAAAGCTTGTTTATTGTGAATATTTTTGTCTTCTGCGTAGCCGAGTGGTCTAAGGGACGGTTTATTTGAAATCAAAGCGATTGCTCGCTGCTTCAGTGTGCACGGTTCGAATCCCACCCCTGTACGGAATTTTTGCGAATTAGGAAATAAAGTTTTCAAAGAAAAACTATCCTGTTTTCTGTTTCTTGCGGTTTGTGGGATTCATTTCTTCACTCTTCCGCGTTCATGAAAGATTTATACATTGTATATTCGCGGCGTGTTTACCTCAACTCTCCTTTGTCCCTTAAATTTCCTATTAATTTCTCTCTTTTTCATAGTCCCGATCGACCTTGGGAAGCATACTGTATATATATATATATATATATATATATATATATATATATATATATATGTAGGCTTTAATTCCTACTGAACGTGCGAAAGCTGGTTAGAGGCGGGTTGTGCCGTAGCCAGGATTCTCACTATAAAAGTCTTACTTGTTACTGAGGGGAGGTTTGTGATTGTTGAATTCTAAAAGTGCAAAATACAGGTTGAATAAATTAGCCGAAGGGATTCTTAATTAAAGTCTTGCCAAGGGTACGTCAAAAGGGAGGAGCCACAAATAAACACACGTACAAAAAATAAATTTACTTCACACAAATATAATAATAAGTAATAGTTAAATGGGCAAAATTAAGGATTAAATATTAAACACTGACGTTAAGCGTTTAGATTTATAATGACTCAATGGAAGTATCAATCACTGTTAATTAAATAGGTAATTTAAGAATAGAGGGACACTGGGTTTACAGATTACTATTAACTGTGCTGGATTGGAGATATTACTACTCAGGTCCAGACGGGGTGGTTCGGGTGGCGTTAACACGAGTTCTCGGTGAGAGGGGGGGATAAGACGACGGGTTCGGGGCTGCTGGCTGCAGTTCCAGTTAGTTCACTCCTAACTGGATGTGACACTAACAAATAGTAACTTCAAGTAACTATTTGGGTGTTCCTTTTCTTTCTCAAGTTACGTTGAGCAACAGAGCGTATTCTTCTAGTCACAGACTCTGCGGGGCGGGATTTACTTCAGGAACACTTTGAGACAGCGACCAGGTTGACTCAACGGCGCGTTGACAGTCGATACGTTACGGCAACGACTCTCGTTCAACGTGAGGATTACGCGAGTAGGTTTGGGACACTGCTCTAGAGGGATGAACGGCGCTATTATTTATACCGAGGATTGTGGGAAATCGAGAGGGAGATTCCATTCACGATAATTCGCTTATCGCAGCGCCTTCTGGACAATAACATTCCTGAGGTATTTTTAACTCCAGTAGAATCAATCAGCCTAAATCTTGTATATTGAAGTGCGTAGTGAATTTAACCAATTTTAGATGGGCAAGTTAATTAAAGCAATTATTGAGTATTATAATATTCGGAGTATTTCTGTGGTTAATGGTTAATTTTTGTGTAGTAAATTGTTAGAGTTAAAATATAAGTTTATTTTGGGAATTCTTGTGCGTTTCTCTATATCCTTACGAGTTTCCAACGGCTCTTCTTTAAAATAATAATATTAGCACTCTTAGCACTCTTAGAACAAAGCCTACTTCATCAAAGAAGTATATCACTACCACCGAGAATACCACTACAACAGTGGTTTGTGTGTAGAAAGATAAAAGAGGGTCATTCTCCTACACATGATTCCTTTTACAGTGAATGAAGTAAAAACATGTCTAGGCCTTATCTTGTATGCAGGAGCCGATTGTCATAACAGGTTGATGGTAAACTGATATATCGCGCTGTTTTGTCTCAAAATCGCTTAGGATTTTTCCTTCGTACTGTAAGATTTGATAACTACCGAGATCGACAAACTTGATTACCTAATGATCGACTTGCTGCAATTAGCGAAGTATGGCATGAATTGAATGAGAACCTCTCAAAATTTTACATACCGGGAGACATATTGACTGTAGATGAGCAGCTTCTTGGTTACCGAGGAAGCATCCCAAGCCGCACTTATATACTAACAAAACCAAGAAAGTAGGCTCTGAAAATATTTTAGGTATATGGAGCTTTCACTAGATATGCTTTAAATTATATGATGTACACAGGTAAACAAGTAAATTCAGTCCAGCGGGAACTTGGAAAAATGTTATTTTACAATTATGGAAGCCTTATGAAAATTCGGGAGGTTAAAGAGTTACAGATAATTATTTTAAATCACAAAGCCTAGCTGTTTCACTGCTTCAGAAAAGACTTACCATACCTGAGACAATCAGAATAGACAGAAAAGAAATTCCTTCAACTCTCAGAAATACAAAGAGGACATTGCATTCAACCTTATTTGCTTATGACCATCATAATAAAATAATGTTGGCTTCTTACATTCCAAAAATAATAAGGTTCTCATCTTCCTCAGCTTTTCTCAAGATGGGAATGAGCGTATTTCTGAACATGCCAATAAGCTAGCATTGATTATCGACTGCAACTGTGGCAAAAAGGGAGTTAATTAGTTTGATGAAAACATAGAATAGTTCACTTGTAGGAGGAAAACCGTTTGATGGCCGCTTCTTCTTTTCAACAAAACGATGGACGTTGCTGCACTGAATGCTTTTCTACGCGTGAAAAAGGATGATTAAAAAATACACCTAAAGTGCTTTTGAAAATCTTAGCAAATTGCTTATCCGACCGACTGCCCAGAAGAGGTTTGAAACAAATAAACAAAGAATGCAAATGAGATCAAAAGAAGCTGCTGAAATTTTGGGCTTTATTTCATCCTCAACAACTTGCATTACGGCAGAGAAAAGTGCAAATCTTCTTGGGCGATGTACAATGTGCTAAAAATTATGCAGATTTAAATGAGACAAATACCAGAAAGGCATCTGTCCGTCTCACATGCCCAACATGCTACAGATTCTTTGAAGTGGACTAGGCCTACTGGGGAAACCACTACATATAAAAAAGCGAGTGCAGCCATATACCGCAAGGTCACTTGTAAACTAGGGCAAATGTGTGTGTGTGTGTAGTACATCTGTAAATGTGCGCATGCCTGTGTGTGCTATATACATATAAATATAAATAATGTGTGTGTCATATTCATATAAATACATATATATATATATATATATATATATATATATATATATATATATATATATATATATATATAGAGAGAGAGAGAGAGAGAGAGAGAGAGAGAGAGAGAGAGAGAGAGAGAGAGAGAGAGAGAGATATAAAGACTTGAAACAAAATGTTACACGCATATTGATGAAGTTCCTTTATTCCCGCAAAAAGCTTGTTTATTCGGAAGATTTTTGTCTTCCGCGTAGGCAAGTAGTCTAAGGGACGGTTTAATTGAGATCAAGGCGGTTACTCGCTGCCTCTGTATGCAGAGTTCGAATCCCAACAATATACGTAATTTTTGTGCATTAGAAAATAACATTTTCGAAGAAAAATTATCCTGTTTTTCTGTTTTTAGCGGTTTGCTGGATTCGATTTATACATTGGATATTCGACGAGTGTTTACCTCAACTCTCCTTTACCCTTTAAATTCCCTATTAATTTCTCTTTCTTCAATAGTCTGGATCGATCTTGCGAAGCGTACCATAAATATCTTATTTATTCTCAAGATTTTTATCTTCCGCGTATCCGACTGGTCTAAGGCATGGTTTAATTGAGATCAAAGCAGTTGCTCGCTCCCTCAGTGTGCACGGTTTGAATCCCACAAGTAGGAAATAACATGTACGAAGAAAAATTATTCTGCTTTTCTCTTTCTTGCGGTTTGCTTAAAATATATATATATATATATATATATATATATATATATATATATATATATATATATTGTCGTGATATACGGCCAAGTATGTATGTACGTTTGATCCGTACATGAATACCTCCATTCTTTTTTCTCTAAGAGTCCTATACTTGCTTTTACTTTGGTTTTGATTCTCTAACAAAGGAGGATGCGTAATATTATATATCTATTGCCATATGCAGCGTTTCGAGGATTTAATTGAACAACTTGGGCAGAATTCTACTTTTAATTACATAAAAAAAATCAAATATTAAAACTTTAAATATACTGAGGCTATAATAAGAGTATCTAAATAAAAATTGATACTACCAATGAGTACTATGCGATGGTTGGCACGAAAATTCACTTTAGTACGGAATGGTAACTAAAGAACATAAATAAGTTGGATTCCTTTCCCCTTTAACTAAGTGTGAGTCTGGCGTGTTATGACCTTGAACGAAACCTCGTTGATATGATGATTAGATGCGTTAGGCTGACTCGTACTTACAGCTGTCCGTGTCACTGCGTGAAGGATAAGTTTGATGTAGGTAATTCGGGAATAACAGTTGACTTCGAGTTAAGTTGGGACCACGTGGTGTTGCTTCTTGACTTGACGATATAACCGTGGAGATTGGGGATGTATGATTATTCCAATCCTTGGGTTACTCTTGTGGGGTCTTCGATGATGAGACTTGACCAAGAGGTGAATCTTTTTTCGAGTTGAACTTCACATTGGTATTTATCAATGGTGAGGGATATAACTGTTTTTATTCGATAAACTGATATAGGGGGTTTCCTTTGAATGAGATTTGTATGATAGTGATTGTCTATACCGATTGTCTACTATTCTATGTGACCAAAAAGAACAGATGCGGGAAGAAAATTCCCGCTTGGTTGCGCTTCTTCTTGATTCCCTGTTTTACTCAGGGATTGCTCTTCTTCTCTCGATTGCTACCTCTATTCTCTTTTTTTTCTACAGATCGAATTATATATACCTTGATTATCCCCTTGGGGGAGAGGAGGGAAGATGAGAGCCCACCTTTTCGCTTCGCTCTTATGGCATCAATTTTCCACGTTGTGACCCTTAGCCTTTCTGGTTTACGTAGGAGAATGAGAAATTTCGTCTATTTGGCGAAAATAGATCTAAACAATAGGAGGAGAAAGTTAGCTGGTTCATATATTTTTATTCTAAATGCTAGCCCACCCTCCTTTGTTTATATTAACGGAGTAAGAAATCTTCTGCTGGTAATCCCTTTTTTGCGAGCAATCTCGCGGATTGTTGGCACAGCGGGGCAAAGTGGAGGGGGATAAAGTATCCGACCATATGGAACGTAACCTTTGACGCTGTGTAACCAAACTAACATCTGTTTGCCCTCGCAATATTGATTTCCCCAATATATATATATATATATATATATATATATATATATATATATATATATATATATATATATATATATATATATATATATCTAAAAGTAGCACGAGAGAATGATAAAAATGAATTCATTAAACCACATTGAAAGAGAAAACGGAATAATTTTTCCTTGCAGTAATATTATGCAGTAATATAATGTGCTACTTTGAGAGATATATACATTTGTATATCTGCCACGCGTTTAACTATTCCTAATTTATTCTTTGAATTTCCAATTCATTTTCTATTTCTCTCATAGTCTCCGTTCGAGCTTGCGAAAGTGTTCCTTAAAAGCTATTCTATTCAGAGAATTTTTTGGTTCTTTGCGTAGCGTAGTGTACTAACGACGCTTCTATCACATGATTACTGAGCTTATTCCATTTACCTAGCACTCGATATGAAAAACAATTTCTAACACTCATTCCTAAACCTTATACTTGTCCAGTTTAAACTAATTGCTACGTGTCCTATCTTGTTCACTGAAAATAAGAAACTTACCTATGACTCCCTTATTAAAACCTTTTGCCCATTTCAAGCCCTTAATCCAGTCTCATTAAATTTTTTCTTTATGTATATTTAGTTTCCTAAATGTTTCACTATACGGTAAATTCCTTAACCCATAAATTGCGGTAGTCATCCTACTAGGCCCAGACGCAAGCAAACAAATATCCATCCTATAATTGAGTCACCACAATCCACCCTCTAGTCATAATGAGTCCTAATGAATGGCATGTACATTCTCAGAATGCAATAAGTACTCCTATTTATCGCGCTCGTCCAAATCAGCTCTTAGCTCTATTTGCTCTATCCCTAGGATTTAAACACTGCTTTCTTTACTGGAGATCAGAACTTACAAGGACAGGTAATCATCTTTCACATTCTGACCTTCATAAAAGTCTCTATTCAATTTATAATAAGCAGGGTATTACAGATTCATATACTAAGTAAACTACACTTGCTTTTGTGCAATTCCATTGGCTATTTTTGCGCCAATTGGAAAAAATTGTTCAATTCTTCCTTCCAGCCATCTGCTCATTTTAGGCCGCTTACTCCAGACATTTAGCTCAACGTCCACATCTTACTCAACATGAGAGGCTGTACCGATAGTTCCCTCTAGACAGTCACTTAACACTTTCGCGCTCTTGGACTCAAGGGCAACTCATCCTTTGCATACAAATCTTCCCTACTCAAAAAAACACTGCATGTATCCATAATTATTATTATTATTGTGTAATATAATTATCATTGTGTATTATTGTCGTAGAATGCCGAGCTATATATATTTATTTGTTTTATTAGCTTTTAATAAACCAAATAACTTTAAATTGAGGCGTAAGTTCGTGCCTCGGAGATCGCTTGAGGATCGGGTTCTAAGAGTGCTAAACTTGATTTTTATTCTATTGAATGAATAAACTGGGTTTCTTTCTTAGCTTTATCAAATATTGCCACTTCAACTCATTCGGGGATAATTAAAACAGTGCATTTACTAAAGAAAAAAATAGACTTTAATCAACATAACCCACCTCACTAATTAACATTAAAACACAAAGATCTAACACACGTATAAAAAGAAAATATTTACGGGAGGAACAATTTTTAAGTTAATAGTTTTTGTCCTTAGTCAGACATCCAATAAACTAATTTTTAAGCACGGGGACATAAATAACAAGATTGTTCTTTACTTACATAAGGTAATGGAGATTAATACCAGTTTCCCGTAAGAATATCTTCGGGGTTTTTGATCGCTAGATGGCGCTCGTTGACCTGCCTGGCGAGTTGACGGGTGACGTCACGAGGAATTTCGAGTTGGCTAAGAGAATCAAAACAAAGACGCCGATGAGGAGGGTGGGTTCTCGTACGTTTATGACCTTGAAACGGTTTCTAATCTTGGGATATGATTATATTCTTTCCTAGCGATTTGTGTCTCGCTTATATAATTTCGATGTTGGATGAGAAATCTATTTAGTTTGGAGTTGTCAAACTCAGATAGAATAAGATTTGGAGTCCTCAATCTGTGTCGGTTGATACTCACTAATCTTGGGGCTCGAACGGCGCCGAGCTTCCTTGGTACAATCTGGTATTGTCAAGGACTGCAAATTCTCCTTAACTTGCAATAACTTTGTACCGGTGATTTTTGAGTCTTCTTGTCGAACTCGAAAAATCTTCTGTCAACCGGTGACTTTCTTGTCTCTCCAGTGGGAACGAACAAAAAGCCACGTTTACACGGGTCCTCAGGTTATATACCCAACTTACTCCCGCTGAGGTGGGTGGGGGAGGTGGATGGGGGGGGGGCTCGCAAGGTGGGACCTTGGGTTGGTCTGCCGCCCTTTTGCGTCTGGTATGCTCGGAGAGGGGGTAATACGAGACTTGCAGTTTGCACTTTTGAATGGGTTGTTTATAAGTACACCCTCGAAGTGCCTGCCTTTTGAGCTGAGGTCAGGAATCAGTCTCGTATCACTTACGCTTTTGCCCGTTCTCCTATGTTACCGGAGAACATCGAAGGGGCACAGCTAAACCCAGATGTCTTTAGTTATTATTTCCTTAGACTATATAAACATATATATATATATATATATATATATATATGTATACTAATTTCTTATTATTCATCTACAATTATTATCAGTATAATTTTATATTTGTATTATCTATTAATTATTTTTATTACGGCTGTCCTCTCTTCCTTTTGTACCCATACTTTGTACGAGGAGGACTACTCCCACCTGGACAGAGTTGGTCCTGTATCCATTGTGTCTTGATGGACAGCACCAGGGCATGATAATAATAGAAGATGCCCCTATACACGTCAGTAGACGCACCTAACTCTACTTCTATTTATTAGATAACCGTCTTAACCCTTGAAAACTTGTTCGTATATCCACACTGGTTCTGGTTGCCTGGTTCTTTTTTGCCTGCTTATGGATCCTTAGTCGAGTTTCCTTAGCACGCTGGCTAAAGCAAATAGTAAACAAAGCGTGCGATTGGCCGTTAACTATGCTTACTTTCTTCCACTACATATATAAGATATATATGTACTAGAGGAGATTGAAACCGGACTATTTTAAAGATAATAGGTTGTCGTAAAAAAAAATCGGTTACACAATAATTAATATGTTATAAAATTAAAAAAATAACCTACGTCCGGCCAATTCAACCCTAGAACTAGCTATCTTTATTAATATATTAATATATTATGTGACTGTCTTCAAAATCGCTCATTGGATAGGGGCTTAAGAACCGAGAATGCCTAACTTTTTTCTATCTAAATCTTGTCTCTAAATTAAGTTATGATAATATAACTAAATTCCAAGCAAGGAACAAGCCTTTTTTAATGAAACATCAAATGAAATGAACGCAAGAAGGATTAAAAACATGAGAAATGCATATTATCACCGTCACTTTGAAAAATAGAACGATTGTAAGTAACTAATCATTTTCACAAACTCTTTTTTGTGTCAGCTTTCGCTAAAAAATATATGGAAACCATTCTCGCGCAAATATACACAACTCTTTCATCAATACCAGCAATTTTTCTGAATGCACTTGTTAATTCGCGAATCAGGCGCTCAGTTACATCTCACCAACATCGCTGCCTTGGCGAAGGTCCATCCATAATCTTGCGAAGGGTGAAGGCGCGGAGATTTGGATTATCGTCGCAGAGGAAAGAAACGAGCAGATTTTGGAGGTGTGCGTTTCATAATTTGATATAAGGGGACACCATGTCTTGCGTTGATTGAGGAAGAAAGCAAAGATATTGGATTTTGAAAAGAATGTGATTGGTGGCGTCAGAAATATGTGGTCAAGTTTTGATCGCAAACCAACAATGAACGTAGTTGGTGACGACGTAGAAGATGAGAGATTGCAGGTTTTGATTAACTTTACCTTTAAAAGGATGCTTGGAAAGGTAAGTTGCGCCAAGGCGACAGGCTAAATTCAACCCTTTGAAGCAGGAAATGGGTCCTGGCTTCCAAGTTATAAGTTGCGGATAAATTTTCCCGCTGTGAATGGAATGGAGACGAGGAAAAAGTACATCTGATCAAAGGACAAATCCAACAACACTTCATTTTTCAGCGGAATTTCTGGTCTATCTGTGATAGGAAAGAATAATTCATCCCATATTAACTCTCCCACCTTTGAAAAAGACTTCCCTATTGGTGCCTTGAAAGAATTATTGCCTGTGGAAGGTCCGTCGACGGTTTGGAACTGATGACGAAGGCTGAGTTCATTTCTATGGAGGTCACAAATTAACCAATGAACTTTTTCACCTCGACGATCCTTAATCTTTATCAAGATCTCACCATCTCTTTCTCTCTCCCTCTCTCTCTCTCTCTCTCTCTCTCTCTTTCTCTCTCTCTCTCTCTCTCTCTCTCTCTGACAAATAGATGTAATTAACTGTCCCTCACATCGAGAAGAGAAATATAGGCTAAATTATATCTTGTATTTGGAGATGTGAGAGTGGCAACGGCTTAGAAAGTCCAGTGGTATTTTTTGAGCCACATGATAATTATCGTGTTTGCTTGCTTTAGGCATTTTTTTTACAATATATACTATTAAATTCGAATGATGCAATGGATTTACATGTCAGTTGTTACAGTCTTCGCATTTTTTTAAAAATTATGGTTGGAGTGATAAAATGTGTGGTAGGTTTCATAGGGGTGAAATAGGTTTGTAGTATAGCCATTACCCCCAAAAGGCAACATACAGTTGAGAGAACATCGCTATTCCTAATCAAAAGAAACTGCAAGAGGAAGCATACGACCAATTTGCACTTAAAAACATTGCAAGGAACATGCTACAAAATCAAGACCATAAAACCGGATATTGGAACTAAAAACAAAAGAGGGGAAATGCCCAGATTAAGATTGACAAGATGTTACTCTATGTAACAAAACAAGAAAAGCGTAAATAAAAGCAGCAAATTGCCCAAAAATAATAAACAAAGGAAAAAACAAAAAGAAAATCGTAAATAAAAGAGGCGAAGTGCCCAAAACTAAAAAGCGAAGGAAAACAAGAAAAGTTTTTATATGTAAAAGGCTTAGTACCCAAAATTAATAAAACGAAGGAAAAACAGAGTAAAAAACGTAAATTAATGAGGCGAGGTTCCCAAAACTAAAAACCAAAGGAAAACAAGAAAAGCGTAAAAAAAGAAGCGAAGTGCCACCAAATAAAAAAAACCAAAAGAACAATAAAATGGCCAAATAAAAACTGAATTATAACAGAGATATATAAAAGAAAACATGGCTCGGCACAAATTTCAGGACTCCCATCCTCCAATAAGAGTTCGAGTTTAAGATAACTATGAGTGAATATGATACTTTTTACTGATTGGCTCAGCTCAAATTTTAGGATTCTCATCTTCCAATCAGAGCTCGAGTTTAAAATAACAGCGCGTGAATATGACATTTTCAAACGTAGCGCCAATCTTTGAGCGGATCTTAGCAATGTTAGTTTTAATCGCCTTTATGTTTATAATTACTTTATATTGTCGTTTTTTTCTCACTTCAAATATTACAAATGTTCATTCTAATGATTTCTATTTACGATAACTCACAGTTCTGAACTCAATTCTCCCCCCCCCCCTTCCTTAGTGGCTACGCTTGCACCATTCTTTATGGTAAAAGCTCGAAGACAATTTTACCCGAATGGCAGGTCCGGCTGTCAAAGCCCACCAAGGTAGGATCCGTGGAATGAGTGAATGAAACTGATCACATTATGGAATTTTCTGTTCCTAGGGCAACATTTTACTCACATCGCATGGCATGGAGGGGTAATAGTATGTCTTTTGATGCATTTTTTCTTTTCTTAACTACTCATAGCTACAACTATATACAATAGTGGGAGTGCTCATGGAGATCCACCTCCAAGCATGACCTCGCCACCCTCACCTGTCGGTAAGGATGAGGAAAATGATACTGCCCTTCAATTGATGTAGTGGCTCCTCTCTCACCATCCCTATGTGGCAAAAGGGCTTCCACTTTGCGATATTTAGAGCTACTCCCAGCTAGCTCCACTTTTGAAAAAGAGGTAGCCCCTCCATCATGTGCTATCACAGGATCTCCTCTCACATCCTCTTCCAGCGGAAAGGAGGTATATTCCTCTCAGAGAACTATGGGTTTGGTGGCTTTCCCCCTTACTCTTTCTTTAGAGACGCCCTTGGGCCATCCATCTCTCTACCAGTGACAGTCCCTCCTTCTCCATAACAGGTGATTGTCAAGAGACCACCTCTGCAGACCAATATTGACCACCTCCGTTTGGAGCGGACCAATAAGGATAACTCCCTTAGGATTTTCCGTGTGGTCGATCTCGCACTAGGTACATAACAGACAAATCGACCCTTCCTTTCCAAACCTCTTGTTAGACAGCACGCTTCAGAGGACACACAAGGATAGAAGGGATCTCCTCATCGACTAGTACTCTGTTCACCAAAAACTGAGTGAAACTTGTGTGTGGAGAAATGAATATAAAGAGGACAAGCAGACGCTAGTTTGTTTCAACAGCGTAAACCAATACGTTCCACATGGGCTAAGACTTTTCCCCTCCCCTTTCGTCGCTGCCTTAAGACCCTTCAAAGTTTCTCGCAAAGAAGGATTTCGGTCAGCAGATTTCTTTTTTTACGAGACTGGTGGTGAAGTCCGTTAATATAAACATTTTAGGGTGTGAGAGCCTTTAGAATGAAAATCTTGCTGCCTAAGGATTCAATGGCAGAAAATCTAGGTCCAAGCTCACTGTTCCATCCGATCGCTTATGACTATTTTCGCCAAATAGACGAAATCTCACCTCCCCGTGCGTAAACATGAAGGGGCGAAGTGTCACCGCTTTGAAAATTTATGCCCTAGGAGAAGACCTTAACTCTTGGCTATTTAGGGTTCGCCTTCTCCTAAACTTTTAATTCCACGGAGTAGAAAAAGATTCTATATAAAACTACACTTTTTTTAAGATGAAATAAACTCTTAGGATAAATTTGAATGCGATTAAATTACAAACAGCATCGTCAAAAAATAGAGCACATAATTTCAATTTATTTGAAATTATTCGTTTAAAATTTCTGAGAATTGAACATAATTTCTTGGAAATTGCCCTCTGATACTATTCAAACTATTTCAGAAAATTGAACAAAATATTAATGAGAAGTATCCAGACCATAGTGTGAGTGAGAAATGCACATCCACGGCTGCAGAACTTCTAGAATTTGTCGCATTCTTCGGACGTGATTTTGTTCCATTCATCTTCCATTCTTATCAGAGACCTTGAGCATTCTTCGGTTTCCGAGGAATAACTGTGTTTCCTAGAATAGGTTTTCATTGGGTTAAAATTAGGTATCTGCCCGGGAAAGTTCAATAGGTCGGTATTTTCAGCAGTCAAGTAATCCTTCGCCGTGTTCACTCTGTGCCTGGGACATTATTTTGCATGAAAAGAGGTTTACATAATCTTTATGTTTGTAGAGAAAGAAACACAAATTCTTGAAACAGATTATCGTATAGTGCATGCAGCATTTACTTTGCGCATAAATGGACGAGCGGTCATATTTCAGCGCTTTAATATAAAACCTACTGCGCCATGACGATGAAACCTTCAAATTTAAGTATTTTCTACATGCGAGTTTCAATTTTTATTTCATCACGTTTACCATCCTATTTATCCACCAGTCCAAACAAATTAAATTTGCTTTTGTCACTAGAAAACCTTCCTACATATGAACACACTAAACGACATGCTGAGTAGCGAAGGCCACCCTAGCCACTTTATTTTTTTACTTACTGTGGTAGAATGGACTTTCGACGATATACCATATATGACTATTCGTTGAGGGAACTTATTCAACTATATTTGGAGTGCATGGTGTCTGGTCGATCGAGGTTATTTATCTTCAATATGCTTAAGAAGTGGAACTGAGTTCAAGGATAATAATATGGCTATCATTAATAAAATAGAGTTTTATAAATATAAACTATCAACAACACACAAAACGGAAAATATTGACATAAACAGAGAATGGAAAGGGTCGTTGGGAATCTAGTTAATCCAAGGATTAAGATTTGGAAGAGATTTAAAAAGGTAAAACAAATCAAAATTAAAGGGATGGGATGGTTTGCTAAACCATTTAAAGCACAAGATAAGGTTGACAAAAAGGTTAAATACTCAAAGGTAACGTTCAGCTTACGTAATTAAATTTGTTGTGCAGAGGAAGGCGACGTAAAGGAATCTTCGGTCTTCTGGCGATTTCCAGCCAAAGGAAGGGGAAGGAATTAAATGATCCTGACGTGGCGCTTTGGGAATGAGAACCGATTCTTGGCGAACGGGCTTAAAGAACCATGGCTGTTCTACGTTGTTCTCTTCTTAACAACAGGGGAGGGGGGGTAAACCGTCTCTTGTATACAGGCAAAAAAGAACAATGGCTGTTCTAATGTTGTTCTCTTTCTGAACAGCAGGGGGGAAGGGTGAGAACCGGTTCTTGTCAACGGGCTCAAAGAACAATGGCTGTTCTAATGTTGATCTCTTCTGGACAACAGGGGGGAAGGGTGAGAACCGTTTCTTGTCAACGGGCTCAAAGAACAATGGCTGTTCTAACGTTGTTTTCTTTCTGAAGAACAACCGAAGCCTTGTGGACTTGGCGTCATGAAGGCTCGAACCTTGGCACTCAAGGGATATTGTCCTCTTCTGGACAAATGATGGTGGATCTCGAGGTAGAGGACCCTTTGGTGCACAAGGTGAGACTGGACCGTAGAGATGTGTCGCGAAGAAAATCTGGATCTTGAATCTGCTGTTTGTGGTAAAGTTTCCGTATAAATAGTCGAGACATCCCCTTGGCGTAGGGGACAATGGAGTGGGGGCTTCGAGGGAATGCACAGCCGCGCCTGAGAACAATACCTTATCTGCCCATAAGCCTAACTCAATCTAGCGAGGTCGGTGCATGGGGCGAAACGGGGGAAGATAAACCTCCTTGGTTAAACATTGACTCAGGTAGCGGCTATAATGCGCCCGGCTTCAAGGCGAAGATGCACGTGGGTAGCATCGTGTTTCTAAAAACATATGATAACGGTTGAAATTAAGCGGCCTCAAACCGTTCTATCACACTTACCTATAAATGGTTTCCTATGCGTGGATCGTCCAACCTCTCTCAACCCACTTAATGCATTTTGGCGAGATCTATTTATGTTTATTTAATCAAAAACTTTACTTGACATACGAGTAGCAGTTGGTGTCTCAAATTTTTCCTTCATCGTTTTTCGTTCATTTATGATCTTCCCTGAAAGTGTTATTTCTACGGTGTCCTGTTTTCTTCTTCGACACGCAGGATCCAGTATTTTAAAGGATTTTTATTATGCGTCAAATTACACTGTTTAATAGATTACAATGCCTGTATATAACAGAAAGCACCAGAGATTTACAATTATTCTTAAAGATCAAGATTGGTTGTCATTTTGAGTTTTAATAAACATACAAATATTTTATTTTCATTTTATGCAGCACAATTTATTGTTTATAGTATATGTTGCCTACAATTTTATCAGACTTCGTAGCATTCGTAAATTTCCATTAAAATCCGTAATTCCTATTTTTTAAACATCATCGATGTTGATAACACTAAATAATATCATATTTCTTGATGTACTGATTTTCTTTGCTTCCTTATGACATCAAGTTTTTAAGATAAAAATTTCCCCACAGTTCTGATAAGTGTCATCCAACATAGTTATTACTTTAACGGCTTTTGAGGTATCATTTTGTGATTGGCTTCCTTTATCTCAGTCTTGATAACATATCAAACTCATACAATTCTATACACGACCTACAAACTTTTCTCGCGTTGTCGACCACTGAAAAGCTGAAAAGGATTACAAGGGAAGACTTAGATTCTCATTTTTTATGTATGTAAGTTTGTTACCTGATTACTGGAGGACTTTCTTGAAAGAGTTTCTTTTTTGTTACGTGCGTGATGTCAATTTGCTTAAGGTCACGTTCGATCAAAGAGCGGAAGGCTCGTCGAATACATTAGGCCAGATGAAGAATAAAACTTGGGAAAGGAGGAAAACATGTAGTACATTTTATGTTCTAGGTAAACTGAATAATTAAATTAGTTCGCTTGTAATGAATAAAATATTTATAACTCGTCCAAAAACTAAATACTATTTTGTTAACTTTGTCCTATCAGTAGTAATTCAAAATCAAATACAGGTCACCCGATATTAAAACAGATAAAACAAAAAATTCTGGTAGCTTTGATTACATAAATATTCATTGAGGTGAAGAGAACAAACAAGAAGTCATTCATATTCACTTACACAACAAAAGTTTACATATATCTAAATCCACAGACTCTTGAATGTTCTCAGGAATGAAAAACTATCAGTGTTCGGAATTTTAGCACTTCTACCTTTTCAACTTGATTTAAAAATATGTTATTCAAATACATTATTCACAATCGTTTACACTGATCTGATTTGTTTTCAAGGTCTAACATAATATCTGATTTTAGGCCAGTGTTTCGCGCTCAATCCGAAAATCATGCTCATTATATCTAATCAGATCAGTTTATGAGAAATAAGCATATGCCAGAAATTTTTATATCCTCAAATATTTGTAGCCGAAGCTAATGTCCACACGATAGTAATTAAGAGAATTACGATTGCACCTATAAGACACCAAATACCCTTTCAGGCACCGCCAGTAATTTGCCAGAAATTTGCCATCCCAAAGCCTTTATTAGCGTTCCTCCATCAGATGGAAATATTGGTGAAAGTCTTCACCCTTTTTTTCGCTGAAGTCTCCGAAATTCTCAGGAAAATAGTCGAGGTGGGACCGAAGGAAGTGCATTTTCACTGACATGCGCGCACCAAGTTTGCGAAAATTATCCATTAACTCATCAATTTCCTTCTCAGACTGAGGACTTCTGTGGTCGCCAAGGATGTTTGTAATGACTGAATTAAGGGAAAATCAGGCAGAGAGTTAAGCCTGATTCAGTGCTTCATTAAAACTGGTGTCCTTGATGAGATCCCTTATTTGAGGACAATCAAATACACCTGCCTTTAGTTTTTCGATGCTGACTTGTGGAAACCTCTGACGGACGAATGCAAATCCTCAACCTTTCCTGCCATTGCCTTGTCAAATTTCTTTAACAAAACGAGCTTGATGTGCAAGGGTGGAAGCAACATCTTGCTCGGTTCCACCAGAAGGTGTAATAGAACGTTATGTGAACCGGGTTCTAATCCTTGTCTTGTCGGCCAATCTTATCTGACCTTATGCTGATCGTCAGCCCAACTGTCACACAAGCATATAAACCATAGATACATTGTGTACCCACCTTGAAGGCCTAGCATGAGTCCAACAACTTTAAGATATCTACAGATAAGCAATTTGTTCAATTTCGTTATAGTAGACTAGTAAAGAGCTTCATTATACGTGGAAGATTTCTTAAATTCTTTTTCGCGTTTCTGATATCAATGGAATGTTTTCCCTGGTGCCAGCATACATTTCTTAATATAGTATTTAAGTGATGAAAGTGATATAACCCAAGAGAGGATTTTCCCTACTAGAGCATAATAAATTAATTAAATATAAAAGATAGGTTAAGTTTAGAAAAAATTATAAGGATCCAAATGTTGGCGCCAAAATTGAATTTAATTTGAATCATGGAAATCTGTGTTTGTATTATAAACATTCAGTTAGAAGTATTTAGTATGAGTATGGGCATTAGAAAGTATGAGACTAAAATTCTTGAGGCAGTACAGAAGTGTGAATGATAGAAGAATCTCCTAGAACAAGTGAAAAATATTAAATATATTTAATCCATTTTTTCTTTTTTTTTTCAATTTACAGTCTCTTCAAAGGTTAAAGGAATTTGTCATGTATCCACTGGTCCCTCTATATTTCACTATATCGGTCGGTCGATTCCCGTTTTTGGGGGGGTGGGGGGGATTGATAATAACATTGTAACTATTCGGCCGATTCTAACGAAATTTGAAACCCTTATGTTTTTTGCATTCTCTTTCGAATGATATAATTGCCAAGGTTCCCCCAAAATTAATTAGCATCGTAATTATTTGTTTTGGCAATAACATCATAACTATTCGGCCGTTTCTAACAAAATTTGAAACTCTTATATTGTTTTACATTCTCTTTCGAATGATATAATTGCCGAACACCTTCCAAGGTAACCATAGAATTATTGAAAGTTTTGAAGGTCGTAAGGTCATAAATCAGAATAAGTGAGAGCTCGCGACTTTGTTCAGCAGACCTTGTTTACAGTAAACCAAACCTTAATTCGTTTTACTCGTTTTTTGTCTTGTTCCACCACTTTATTAACGCCATTAACAACCAGGATTCGAGTGTGTACTATTTAGTATCAGCAGATTTATATCAGATTGTTGTCACTTTTAATGTAATGACCAAATCTTTAGAAAGCATAAATTTCTTAATACTAATTGATTGCTACTTCCATCGAGGCCAAATTCCCGTCCTCCCTCTAGCTTCTGCCTAAATTTGTATATGTACGAGTATTTCTATTCCTTTTTGTTAGGTAGTTTGGATTTCTAGTTTCATGTGAATATTAGAAGGTTAATTACATTTTCTACTTTGGCAGGAAGTTTAGAAAAAAATTTGATATTGGTTATGTTCAGAGGAGGAAACGTATCTTAGGCCCATTGTGTCATTTCATCATAACGTTGGAAACCAGTTTGTTTTTCATATTTTAAGATTATTTTTACAAAATTTTGTTTAGTGTAATTCTGCTAAACGTCACAACTAGCTTAAAATATTGAACTAAAAGAAAATCATATTAATTATGTCTATATTAGGATGAATCACTGAGGTAGGCAATAAAGGGCACACAAAGTAGTTAGGCAATATAGTTGGTATTAATAATTTTTTTTATTAACTTATATTTTTGTAAATCCCAGAGAATATTAATTTTTTGCTGAATTATCTCTCGAATTAAGTAAATAATTTGTATTTGCATTTAATTTGTGGTAAGTTTGTTTTAGGAATTTTCCGAATATGGAAAGGAGGTAGAATGTCGCCAAGCTCTGAGAAGTTGGATAATAAACAGAGCAAACGCCGCAAGTAAAATAAAAACGAAACCAATTTTCTAAAAGGTTTTACGAGAATGTACATCCAAAGGTTGAGATAAACAGATATTGAATGGAGGAAAATAAAGTCGTCACTTATTTTTTAAAATGGAGTATATTACTGGACAAGAACACGAGTAAGTCTAAAAATAGTTAAAAAAGTTTTTCAGATAATTAAGGGAAGTATTATATCTAATTGGTTCCTAGTGAATAAAAAAATCTACACTTTTGGCGTATTATAAAACGTCTCTGCACTCTTTCTCCCCGTAAATTAACCATTATTTTACCTCTTTACCAAATATAAACTAGATATGTTTTTTTAATTTTAAAGATTTGATCTCCTCCGAAATGATATTCATGGTCGTATATAATTTTATTTGCCTTCGGTGTAAACAAGGGAATTACATTGGTATCATCACCGTGCGCTCTTTGAAAGCCAGATTTTGTTGACATCTTGATCTTTAGCCTAACATTGCAATATATGTAAAACTGAGATGTCTTTCAATCATTTTAAAATATTGGAATCTACTCAAGACCCTATCTACCTCAAGATTTTGAAATGGCTATATATTATTAAGTAATACGATCCTTTTATCAACAGCAACCTATCTTCCTTCCTATTCTCAATTACATAGTTTCCCCCAACCAATATTTAACATGAACTGTAAACCAACCTTACTTCTATGCTACTTCTCTTCCCGTTCTCATTTTTTCTTGAATCTTCATTCCGCAAGGTGAGCTTTTACGCATGTGACTAAATTCTTATGTTCATTTAATCGCTTTGTTTTTGTATTTGTATTTTTCTGTTGTTCTAATTTATAACATCAACTCTAGTTTTACCCTTTTATTTCATATTTCATATTTAAAATTTCTTTATTATTTAATTTTACCCGAGGATGGGAGTGTATATATCGGTGTATCTATATATCGTTGTAACCACCTTCCTATTCAAGATACTTTAAATCATTCTTTTTCTAATGCAAAAAAGGAAATTTTGATACCTATTATAGTTTTATTGCACTTTACTAAACTAAACCAGAGGTAAAAAAATCCAATATCGAGTGTGAAGCAATAAAAAAATCAGAACTTTAACTTACAGTAAATGATCGATTGGACCACCACTTTGATGAATCACTGATCGAGTCTTTTTTCCAACCACACAAATTTTTTCTTGCTTCATTAATGCCAATTTTCTGCTGAGTTTGCGTACTTTGCTTTTTAATTCTGGTTAAGGGAAATACTCTCTCCGACCTCAGGAAAACCTTTGTTTTTAGTAACTCCCAAATTGAGTAATCCAGGGAGTTATAATGTGGACTTTGTGGTGGCAATTAATCTTGGCGTATTGCTAATTAGAAACAACTGTGTGGCATAGTTTGTATGCGACGGTGCTCTATCTTGTTGCACGATAAAGTCATTTTCTTAATAAAAGCGACGATAATTAGGCAACAACTTTGTTTTCAGCAGTTAAATGTAATTAGCAGAACTCACTTTTGTCTTTTCAGTATTAAAAAAATTAATATCGTTTTTACAATTTCAAGAAAGACCTACAGATATCGTAACCTATTTGGAAATTCTTAAAGTTTCATGACACAATCTGTTTATCGGAATAACACTTTTTACCACGCCTGTAGGCAACATCATTTTGGCGTTGTCGCGGAATTTGTAAAGTGAAACCTTTTTTAGCCGTGAAGACATTATTTTTAACATCAAATAACGGTGTGTATCTTATTTTTCTTTTATCCTTAACAGTACCACTAATTTTGGAAGACAGTATTTTTTTCGACGCTTTTAGTTTTTGTATCTTAATTATTCGTTGTACAGAACTCTTTCCAATATTGAAGTTCTTATCAATTGTTCTTTATGGTTTATCTTCTTGAGAACAGATGTTATCGTTAATGTAATTCACATTTTCAGGTTCTGAAGCCATTTTAGGTCTCCCTTTTCCTAGTTTTGTGTTAGCCCTTCAATTTTGCAAATCTTTTTAAGTCTTTCCACAGCACGTCTTTTCCCCTTTTTCCAGGAAATTCTCGCAATACTCTCCAGTCTTCCGCCCCCTTTCATATTCACAAGCTTTAATGAGAATGCGATCTTTTTCTGACAACGTCCTTATGGGTACTGAGGAACTGTAAAAAAGATATCCATAGTATGAAATTTTCAGTCCAGAAGGCTTTTCTAAAAACGTGAAAGGTCCTGTATGATATTGCTCAATAAAATACGATTTTACCTCATTATTCATTTTTTTTTTAACTTAGGAAGGGCGGTCAATAAGTTTGGCGAATCAGTAGGTCAAAACAGAGGAAGGGGGATGGCTGTTTGTGGCCCAAATGCGACAATTTTGCTAATTAATGAATCCACTAAGGTGAAAATGGGTTTCATCACTAAAGATAATTTTTTGCGAAAAATTATCATCGGCTTGTCTTTGCTCGTGCACCCAATTGACGAATGTATGGCGCTTCAAATAGTTGGCAGTCTCAAGTTCTTGTGTCAATTGAAGTCGATGTAAAGTTGAGGGGAGAGGTTCAATTCTCTGCGCGCGATGACGAATAGAGGTGTCTGGATCTTCGGCCACATTCTCGCCCACTGCAGCAATGTTTCCAGCTGAAAGGTGTAAACGAGCACGCAATGGCGTTTTCATATCTGTCACTGACCTTGTTTGTTTGAATTTACGAACAATTTTCCAAATTGGACTCTCGGTTGGTCGATTATGTTGACCAAAATATCGCGAAGTGCCCATAATGCGTTCCTTTTTGAACGTCCCTTTTCGTAATAGGCTTCGATAACTTTAACACGTTGTTCGATTGTTAATCTTTCTATGGTTGAAATTGCCAAAGACTGAAGTTGTTAAATCTAAAAGAAAAGAAAATATCATTAGACGCTTAAATTTAATTCACATTTAAAATCGGTCCAAGTTATTGGAACACCCTATATGTATATATATATATATATATATATATATATATATATATATATATATATATATATATATATATTCTGCGAGTGATAGCAACCACCACAGGTCTTTCGCCATATTTCTTCTCTGCCTTTCAAAACAATTTTGAAGACAGAAAGAAAGATGCAAAAACCTTGTATTGCAGACTATAAACAATAAAGTGCAAGAGAGAGAGAAATTTGACGCGAATAAACAATGAGAGAAGAAACGAGATTTTTAGAGGTGAACTTGTATTTTCTCTTTTTTATGTGACATGGATAATGAGCCTTTAAATTGTGAGCGGGTAAGAACATGTGGTATAAAGATTTCTTGGAGGTTCCTAGCTTAGGGAGATACTGGGTCTGATGGGGTAACGCTTTGGGCGATGTAGAGTCACTGTGCCTGGTAGTTTAACGGTAGAGCATCTGACAGGCAATCAGCAGACCCGAGTTCGAGTCTTGGCCAGGAATTTCAAACTTTTTCCGGTCGCGTTATTTCTGTCTTCTCGGTAAGGGATTGCCTTCATTGTGACGCCCTCTGCTCTCTTTGATTCTAGAGTTCTCTTAATGTCCCTTTCTCTTACCTCTAAAAAACCTCCTGTTTCTTGTCTTATTTCTCATTCTCGTCAAATTTCTCTTTCTCTTGTATATATATATATATATATATATATATGTGGAAAGGAAAACTCACAAAGTATCGCGTGCGTAAGCAATAAATGCAACAAAGCCCACAGGGAAAATTAATACGAGGATTCCAAATACTTTCGAACTTTATTTCGTGTTCTTTATCAATGAAAAGCACAAGTATTGAAAATTGTAATATTTATAAGGATGATAGAGAGGAGAGGGAAGCCCACATGAAAGCGAAAAACCAATCAACAAAATGCATTAATATGAAATGGAAACCTTAGGAGGAGCGAAGATAAATACAAAATAAGATCATTAAATCAGGTAAATTCAAAAGACTAAAGGTTGACAAGAGGATTAAAATACCGCCTCGGCAATTAAGGAGGAAGAAAAATCTTAACGAGAGATTAACCTCAGAGGTCAGGATCTAAAAACCAAGGTATAATAAGTACAAACTTTCTAAAGTCTTGACTCAAATCGAAATAAATACAGACAAAAACATAAGTCTACATAGATGCATACAAAATAATTTATTAAGATTAATATAAATATTTCGTCTCAAATTAAAAGTTTTGACAGTACGTTGTGAATATAATTTAAAAAATAACTATCAAGTTTATATAAGCCAGGACTTAAATTAAAATTTGGGACTTACTAATAATGGTTGATTCAATGATTGGATTTCTGCTAAAATCATGTCATAATAACGATTCACTTTACTGAAATATCATTGAATCAACCGTTATTAGTAAATTCACAAATAATATGCTGACTAAATCCTCTTTAATAATATCAATTCGAGGATCAATAATAATCATAATGGACACAATTTTATCCCTTGGGTGTCATTTACGATGGCTTTTGCGTAGATCTCAATAATGATGCTTGTTATTCGGGGTTATCTATAGAGTGGGTGGAGGAATTTTTTGATATTGATTTCTGGTTTTCATTGTAATCCAGGACTTTGATGGAAATTTAGATTATTTTAACGAACTGGACCGGGAACTCTAATTTGTTACGAACAGTGGTTAATGGAGAAAAAAAATAGACATAGGGTTTAGAACACTCAGATGCTATTACATTATAGTGAGGAGAAATTATAGGTGGAGCTTTATCGTCACAGTTGCCTCCGATCATCAATCATATTGGTCAGAAATTCCTATCAAATGTAGTTTTAAACGCATAATCTATAACTATGAGAGTTCTACCCATGAAACAACTAAAAGATAAACCATGTTTAATTTAATATTTCCACATTTGTCCAAAATTACCATGTGATTTAAACTTCCTAATTATTAAAGTACAAAAAGTGTGGCTATTTATTACCAGGGTCTACGGCCAAAGGTAAAGCAAATATCCCATCCCAAATTGTGAATTTAAAATACATCTTATGATTATCCACAGAATCAGGTATTATTCAAATCGATATTTCTTTTTAGATTTCTTTATTCAACTATTCGCCAAGTTTCATTTTCTTTCTGAATTTTCCTCAACCCCAAAATATTAATGTGAAAAATATATGTTAAAATGAGTTTGAGGAATGAGGTTTAAGAATCCAATTATTTTTACGAACTGATTGCGAATATGAAGGAAATGAATGCGAAGTGACGCACAGAGCAATGTCAAGTGACAGAAATAAATGAAGATAAAGTAAGCCATATGTAAGGGCGAAAAGCGCCCGTTTATATGATCGTATAGTGAGAAAACAAAATCCGTTAATAATAGACTAGATTTATATAAAAAGAGATCAAATTTTGGAAAGGGACCTAAAATATTATGAAACTTACATAGACTACCTTCGAATTGAATCATAGCCTAATGAGAACTAGCCAGGTGTCAGTGAATGAAGAAAGAAAGATTTAAAAGCAATTTTCGACTCTGATTTACAATTCTATATATGAGACTTCCTCTTTTACCTTTTTAGTACTTCATCATTTAGATTCTTTATAGCTTTATTTTCCAGTGATAATCAATATTTCTTATAATCCTTCTATTTCCACTACTAATTTGTTTGACAGTAAATCTGTAAAATGTTAAAAAGCGGAATTAAAGATTTAAAGTAAACAGTATTGAGCTTACAACGTAAATAATATTATACAATATATAATTAAATCAAAGACACAATGGCAATCTGCGTATATTCTAATAACCAATTCACATATAAATGAAGTTAACGTATCTCAGTCTTCGTTTTTTAAAGAGAATGTTGAAGAAGGGAAAATGATTTAAACAATGAAATAAAGGGACCAATTAGCGAACATTTTGTAGAGGAAGTGGAAACGTGTTCATTAGAAGCGAGCTAGAAAAGTAGAATTCACCCCAAAGACTGGCAACAGAGTTCAAAGGTATGGACGACGTAGTTGAGGATTGAGGGAAAAGTTTATTGTCTAAGAGCGACATAATTAGAGGATGGAAGTAAAGAAGATTTTTATATAAACACGAACCGTATATCATATAATAGACTGAAAAATCTCTCCATAATCTATTAGCACGCAAGATGATAAAAAAAACGGTGTTTTTGGCACAAATCAGGCACATGAGGCTTTTACTAAATGGTCCGATATTCCATTACGTGTACGTACTGTGCATCTCTATAAATGTAGTACTACTAAAGCAAAGTACTCCCTACAATGTTCCTTTCCTGTATAAATTTAATCAATGAATTTGATTTGTTGAAAAGATCTCAATTCATTTCAACTTTGATTGTCCTTAAAATTAAAAAAAACTATATATATTTTTCTGGTATGATGCAGGAAAAGATATGTTTGGTCTCTTCTCTAGTTAACTAGATAGCGTCATTCGTCACTCGCACAGGGTCAAGATCCCTCACTGAATGATCTAATGCACATAAATATCAGAATGACAATTACTGTGGAAAGGTTTAAGTCGCATATTGTGTGATTTTGAAATCAACAAGTGATGGTGGAACGCTTCGTGATACCGAGATGGGGGGGGGCGGGGGGGGGGTCCATTTCACATCAGAGGATATTTGAATATGAGTGGCCCTAAAGGGATTACTAGTACTTAATCGACAGGGTTTCAGAACAAAAGGGAGTATTGGTAGGATTTTCCGCGAGAACAGGAATGAAAATGATAGCGGTGTTGGGATTATCTACATTTATGTTTGGTGATGCCTTTTGAGACACTCATCCCACGGGGGTGACATTGAGCGTATTCGTCCAATGAGAATCTAGCTTATGATGCAGCGGAAAGACGCGTTATCGTGTTATATAGAGTTGCATAGATAAACAGGTCACAGCAGACCTTGTGGTCCATACTAGGTGACATGGGATAAAGATTATGGAGAGGATAGATAGTACACCTTGCAAAATCAGTGCATCTGTCACCTGAAGGCTAGGATGTTAATTATTCGCTAGAAAATGCTGTTAGTCGAAGATTAGATTCAAGGTATTTATCATTACGACTTTTGAAAGTGTCTACAGTGCCAGAGTCTATCAATATAGGAGGAAGCCCATTCCATAAGTTGACGATCCGGTTAAAAACTAAATTCTTGGATTCTTGCGAGTTAAAATGTTTACCTATAATTTTGCCACCGTTTCCTTTTCCATAATTTGACTGGTCGATAGTGAAATATTTGTTACAATCCATATTGTCTATACCTTCGATAATTTTAAAGACCTGAATTAAATCCCCTCTTAATCTACGCTGAGTTAACGAAAATAGATTTAGTTCTCAAGTCGCTCTTCGTATGTTTTGTTCTTTAAATTTGGTATAATTTTAGTAATCCTTCGTTGGGTTCGTTCTAATTTAGCTATATCTTTCAGGTAGTAAGGGCAGTCGGCTTGAACGCAGTAATCCAAAGTTGGATGGACCAAGGAATTATAGAGAGTAAAGATTATTTATATCTTTGGACTTATAATTGAACGCTCTACCAATAAATTCAACTATTTTATTTGCTTTCTTAAGGACTTCTGAACATTGCTCACTTGGTTTTAGGGCGCTCGATATTGTTACTCCTAGGTCCATCTTTCTGTCTACCCTTAAGAGTTGAGTAGCATTTAATGAGTAATTTGCCTTTTTGTTACTGTATCCGATATGGAGCACTTTACATTTATCTGCGTTAAAAGGCATTTGCCACGTTTGCGTCCAGTTGAACAATTTGTCGAAATTGTTTTGCATTTCATTAATTGGTGCGTTATTGAGTACTGAATTCGCAATTTTGGTGTCGTCAGCAAACTTAGATATTATGCCTGAAATGTCTTCGTTTAAGTCGTTAATGTATATTGAAATATATTTGGTCCCAGAACAAACCAGTAAGGTACCCCGCTAGTGACCCCGTTACCTACGATTACTCAGCAAGTCTTGTATCCACCTCACTATAAAGCCTTGAACTCCGTGCGCTTTTAATTTAGCTAAGTAAACGTTTATGGGGAATTTTATCGAAAGCCTTTTGAAAGTCGAGATAAACTATGTCAACCTCTTTACTCACGTCGTATTCATTAACAATCTTAATAAAGAAGTCTAATTGAATCGATAGGCAAGAGTTTTTATTTCGAAAGCCGTGTTGGGCGTCTATGAGGAACTTCTTTTCTTCAAATTGGTTAACGAGTTGGTTTCTTATGAGTGTTTCTAACAATTTGCAAGGGACCGAGGTTAAACTAATTGAGTGATAATTACAAGGTAGGGATTTACTGACTTTTTTAAAATATTGGTGTTACGTTAGCGAGCTTCCACTCATTGGGTATTGTTCCGGTCTGTAGCGAAAAATTGAAAAATTACGACAGCGGTTAGGCTAGTTCACTTTTGGCTTACTTTAATACAGAGGGGAGTTCATATCCGTGCCGGATGACTTATTTATCTTAATTTGTTCAATACATCCCAATACGTCTCTTTTTCTAACGCTGATACTACTTAAAGCCTCCTCGTTACCTATTTAGACAACTTCCAAATAGGTAGTAAAAACCGATTGAGAGAATGTGTTTAAGATACAGCTCAATCGCTCTTCTTTATTAGTAAAGTCTCGTTTCTCTTCAGTTAGCGGTCCGATAGATGAAGTTGTTTCTCTCTTTTGTCTTATGTAACTGTAGGAGAATAGCCTAATACTCCCACGTTTCCCACCACCATTCTGGGCGGGCGGCGATATCAAACCTTCCCCTTCCGCCCGATGTTTGATGGCCTCCCGCCGGAAGAACCCGCCGGCCATTTCAGCTAACCACCGAATTCCTTCCCAGACTGAGTATCGATAGATGGGAGCCCATCTTGTCTTCTGGTGGTTTCCAAAAGTTTACAAAAGACGAAATGGAGGAGATAAGCAAGAAGATCTTACCTTAAGAAGGGAGTTTAACATCAAATCTACTTCTGGAGCCATGTGAACCTCTTCCGAGTTTCGGGTATAAAAAATGAATTCTTTTAACCCTCGGTAGTAGAGCTTGTACATCATCTGGCGGGGAGGAATTGCCATCTACCTTGGTGTTGTAGTAAATCGTTGAAGCACCAGGTCTTCAGAGAGGAGATCAGTCCCAGTTAGGGAGGTTCCTTACGCCATTAGTCTGCAAGTCAGTGCAGACCCAGGTTCGTACTCGCGTTTTCAGAGCCGAAGCTAGAAACAGCCTCACTCTGGTTCCCCAAGCCAAAAAACTATATCCCGACATTTCTCCGTGACCCTACGCGTTGATAGGTCACTTCGCATCCCCCCGCCCTCCCTCACAGAGGCACCCATGATTCCTCGGAGATCACGAGCGTACGGCCGTCTTTAACAAGAAGCTCCTGTCACCGCCTTCTTCCAGCAGAATCGTGACGGAATTGTGGGATCAGTTCGGTCCCTGGAGAATCTACCTCATTGTCTCTACCCCGTATCTCAACACCTTCACTCACCAGCGCCCCCGAACATCAGGTTCCAAGGTAACCCTTCCCTTTCACATTCCTCAACTTCACTGCGAAGCTTAGCAACATGAAAAGTGTATAGGGATTTACATAGTGAAGAGTTATTTCCAACCAAGTGAGATATCCGAGCTTCACTTATTAATTCATCTCTCAAAGATCCTTATTTGTATATATAAATTTTTCTTGTTTAGCGTTCATGAAAACTTTATTTTCATATTGTTTTATATCTAACTTACTTTGGGTCGCTTGCTGCCAAAGTAGTTTATTCTAATCCCTCTGTAGCCAACCTCTAAGCACTCTGAGTCAATAAGCCCATTCAGGGCACGAGCCGAAAGAAATATAAGGAGTAGTACGACGTCCTCTCCGCATTCGTGATAATAGGATATATATATATATATATATATATATATATATATATATATATATATATATATATATATATATATAAGAGTCGGGGAAAATTCCAACCACCCCTCGACCTATTCCTCGACAGTAACTATAGATCTCTTTCGGGTTGGTTTTACTTTGATTCGCCGCGCGTGATTCCAAGGACTTTTTACTCTGTTTGACTATATTCCTCATCTTCTGAGATTTTAATTTGTTATGGACGTTTCTGTTATCTTGTAACCAGTTAGTTATCTCACTACTGCACCACTTAGGTTTATTTTTGTGTAACAAACGTCGATTTTTTAAGGGTATAAATTCTTTTCCGCTTCGAAGTACAAACTAGTAAAAAATATTCATTTAGCTTTTATATCATTCTTGCCACAGAAACTGTTCCATTCTTGTTTCATAAATTTTGCACTGAGATTAATAATATTCGCATTTCTAAACTCGGGGTAATTTTCCTTGTTACTAATTATATAGCTTTTAGTGAAATTCATGTTAAATGTGATTGCACTTTGGTCGCTATTACTAAATTCCTCTCCGACATTAATATCCTCTATCAAATCTTCTTTTGTTGCAAAACTTAGGTTGAGTATGTTATTTCCACGATTAGGGAAATAACAAACTTCCTTACAAGTTAGTATAGAATTCAAGTTGATAATGAGCGGAGAGTGGTTCTTGCCACTTTGATATGGTAAATTAAAACGCCCAAAATAACGGTATCATGCGTTTTACTTATTTCGCTGATTTGTTCATAGATATCGCATTCGGTTTGCACTGGATGAGCTGAAGATCTGTATATTAGGACCCGCACTATTTTCATCCCGTAATTGTTTCTAAGAAGTGTCAACCTTTGTGATTTGTGGCTTTGATAATTGGATCAGTTTGAGATTTTCTTTGACATAGAATAGACACCACCTCCCCTTATATTAATTTGACTTTTTTCAAACATTTTGTATCCGGGTAGCTTCTACTCTGTTAGGAAATCTCTTTTTTCGATATTTAACCACGATTCTGTTATCCGATTATATCGTAATTATCTGTTAAAGCAATTTCGTCTAAATCTTAAAATTTGTACGAATGCTTCGAGCGTTAACATAGAAAACATTCAAGGTGTTACGGATGGGACCCTAGCAATTTTCTCAGATCTTATTTGCTGATTGCTAGTAAAGAAAGAATTACTTATTATTTAATTGCGTAAAATCTTTTTATTATCCTAAAATTTGTGATTGCCTCTGTAAACAATCGTGATAACCTTGTTGAACCCATACTGTTGAGGTGGAGACCGTCTTGAGAAAAAGTTAATTTTTATTATAAGAGTCATTCCAGATGTTTACAAATTCAACGCCTTCACTCCTGCAGATAGTCTCAAGGCCATTATTTGTGTAGTGGAATTTACTGAAAAAACTATGCTGAATTTGCTCCTGGGAGAATGCCTGAAGTAATAAAATTATTTGTTTTCTTATAATTTGATAATTTTCTTATAAAGGGTGTTCCAATAACTTGGACCGATTTTAAATTTAAGTTAAGTTTAAGCGTCTAATAATTTTTTTCTTTTTCTTTCAGATTTAACAACTTCAGTCTTTGGCAATTTCAACCAGCGAAAGATTTACAATCGAACAACGTGTCAAAGTTATCTAATGCTATTACAAAAATGGACGTTCAAACAGAAATGCATTTCGGGCACTTTGCGATATTTTTAGTCAACATAATCGACCAACCGAAAGTGCAATTGGGAAAATTGTTCGTAAACTCAAACAAACGGGGTCGGTGGCAGATATGAAAACGCCATTGCGTGTTCGTTTATGCCGTTCAGCTGAAAACATTGCGGCAGTGCGCGAGAATGTGGCCGAAGACAAGCCAATGATGATTTTTCACAAAAAAATCATCTTTAGTGATAAAGCCCATTTTCATCGTGATGGATTCGTTAATAAGCAGAATTGTCGCATTTGGGCTGATGAAAATCCCAGGAAGATTGTTAAAAAGCCATTGCACCTAAAAAAGGTCACTGTTTGGTGTGCATTTTTTGCTAAGGGAATCATTGGGCCATATTTCTTCGAAAATGATGCAGGGAATTCTTTTACGGTGACAGGCGAGCGATACCGTGCCATGATAACCAACTTTTTATAGCCTGAATTGAATTCTATGTATGTCAAAGATTTGTGATTTCAACAGGACGGCGCCACATGCCACACAGCCAATGCAACAATGGCTTTATTGAATGAGAAGTTCCCAGGTCGCATCATCTCTCGAAGCAGCGAGGTCAATTGGCCACCACGATCGTGTGACTTGATGCCTTTAGATTTCTTCCTTTGGGTTCATCTCATAAGTAAGGTCTATGCCAACAAGCCAACAACAATTCAACAGCTGAAGGATGAGATAATAAGGCATAATGGCGAGATCGAGGAGCAACTATGCAGAGACATCATAAAAAATTTTGACCATCGAGTGGAGGTGTGCCGCCAAAGCCTTGGCTGACATTTAGGCGATATTATTTTTCACAGATGATGACCATGACTCAAATAAGATGATCCAATAGTGAAATCAAGAGATTTTCACCAATAACACTGTTTTATTTACTGCTAACTTCGATCCCTCTTAATGGAACAGCCGTTATTTATCTAGCAGTTCTTTAAATCTGGTTGTGAGCAGGTCGTTTGTACCTACGTGCTGGAAGTACTGTGACTTTCCTGACCTCCTGAAAGAGAGAGTCAAGAGAATTTATGTCCTCCATGGACGCACCCGGTAGGCAAAATGTTTGGCGTCTTTTAGGATTCGCTCTACAAAAGGTTTCAAGTTGACCTCTTACTAGTGTCCTCTGCAATAGCAGATTCAACTTCATTGTCATTCTCTTTGGCTAAAACCTGAAAGGAATGGAAAGATTTAATGGGGTGGAACTTTTTCTGCTGGGTTTTTGCAACGTTTTTAGCCTATTGGAATGAGCTATTGTTATTAGAATTATTATTATTACTATTATTTTTATGATGCTGGGTGTTCAGTTTATACTTTAGAGGCAAAGATGGTACCTTCTTTCCCTTTGCGGGTTGGAAATAAAGGGTCTCATTTTCTCCTTCCTGGGTTGGATCATGCATTCACCCCAGAGCCTCATTTCTCTTTACAAATTCCTGCTAGGAGGAGACTTTTTCTAAATTAGTAAATTCCTTGAAAGGATTATTTGCGGCTACATTCATGGCAGTTGAGGTACTACGGGGACATTTTAATTCGGCTAGTTCCTCTTTGAGTGCTGCGATCCTAGCTCATATTTTGTTCATTTCTTCCTTGTGTTCATCTCTAATCTCACAGAATAGGAAAATAGAAGAGTCAGTTATGGCTACATAACCTCACTCTCAATTGCCTAGCGAGTGCTTCACACTTTGAGTAGACCGCTTTCTTCTTCTCCTCTACACCTGGCATGTCAGAGGAATCTAAGAAATGTAAAGACGAGTGAAAAGGAGAGAGAGAGAGGATGCAAACCTGTGCTTCTTGACTCTCCGAGATAACGATGGGTAGGAATTAGGGCGACTCGACTTTTGAAATGTGGAAGAAATAATGGCTGACCTGTTTTAAATTATTGTCTATTAAATTTTTTCTTCTTTCTAAATGTAACTTACTTCTTCACAGTTAAATATATAGAAAAAAAGAGGACGATGCGAAAACAATAATATAAAATGCAGTTATAGGAAGTTAGGGAAATTGAATGGAATGTAGCACTACAAAACTCGACTTATCTGAGTGAGCGTCGAATCTGAGACTAGCGAAACTATAGATTAACATCCGGCTTATTTAGAGTGAATTTCTTAATAGTTTCGTATTTAAATCACTTTTCGATAAAAACACCACTGACTAACAGAAACAAAAGTCACCTTCTCAACACTGGAAAAATAAAGTTTAATATTCAATAAATTTATAATTGGGAAGCGGGAACGAAGTAACTTCGTATAGCGAACTTCATCTGGGTATAGATTTGCAAACGCTTTTGAATACTTTTTTTACCTAAAAACACCTAAAGACAACAGCAACAAACAAAATACTTACTCAAGATAAAATTGACGTCAGGAAATTCAACGCAGTTTGCTGTAGCAAGGGAGAGATGGCCCTTGTTTTAATGAATAATGCTCTCACCTTTTTGAATGAATTTAAATCTTCAACTTATTGCCATTAATCCCGATCCTTGTTATGTTTTGGCCGTTGTTGCATGTTATTCAAATCCCTTATTTGCATTTGAAAACCTTTTAGCTTTAGTCTGAATACAGCGCTCGCTTATTTTATCTCGAGCAGACGGTGCATGTATCTGATGGACCCGGTTTGCTTCGTTTGGGTTCAGGTTTAAACTTGTAGAGGAGACTTTAGGAACAATTTCGTGTCGCCATCTTGCATCCAGGAATTACTACCGAGAGTGCTATCTTGTGAGGCAAGGTTATCTAAGATGGTTTGTGTTGCATATATTGATTGGCATTTTTGGACGCTCGAATGATCTAATCCATTTGCAAATATCATTTAAAATAATATAGACAAACGCCTCAAATCTTTCACACACCTATTATTAGTAATTCCGATAATCGTAATAAGAAATGATGTTTGACTTATTTTGAATGAATCGTGGAAGTGGATGGAAGCTCCCAGAAGAGAAGTTGCGAGTGAATTGAAAAAAAAACCTGGAAAGGGAGAGATGCTTAGCTTACTGGAAAGTCTGCATTGCGAAGATGTTCATCAATCTGTTGGAGTATGACCCTTTGGAATACAAAAAAAGTGACCAAATATAGAATCCCTCACCACACTGATCAACTGTAGAATATCCTCAACTACATTCAATTTTACCATCTCCACCTCAATACATAATGTTTAAATAAAAGACTAATAAAACAATATAATTTTAGTCAAGATATTGGAAAACAATGTGTTAACACTAATTTGTAAACCAATTTAAGGCATAGCGGGCTCTTCACATGAATTCTATTATGGAAGAGGACTAAATTTTCATCTGCTGCCACGCATTTTCTTAATTTGAGCCTTGTGCTTATTCCAGTACGACACGATATGCAGGGTATGGACTCTATTTACCGGCTCGACATAATACAGTTTGACAAAGCTGACTCAAGTCAAATAGTACATCCTAGGACACCATGTCTTATGTGCCATAGAGAGCTGAGAAAGGGAGTGTCATGACCTCACCATTAAGTTATTCCCGACCGGTGCTTGTGTGTAATAAGTGTTTTGTGTCTTCTATTTATTTAATCGTGCTTGACCTGAAATTACCCCTAAGTCTTTCTTGGCTACGGTGTAGGAGGAGTGAAATTGTTCTTGTCATTATTTGATGTAGTTTAGTTATACAGTGTGCAGTGTGCAGTTTTAAAGGCTCTGATGTGTACGCGTATGATACCATGGTTCCCTTGTAGTGTAAATATGTGTGCGTTTTTTGCATGACACCTTTTAAGAGCAGTTGTAAGGCCCAGGAGACTAGAGCGTAATTGCTTGTCTCAAACGAAGAATTGCGAAGACAGCTCCATTTCATTTTGAATAACGGATGCCAACAGTTGAGAGGTTTGACCAAGTTCTTTTTATCCTGTAAACCTAGGGCAAACTGTTTCCACATGTGGTTATTCTAATGAGATAAAAGGGGTCTCTATGGATAGGAAGACTACAGCGTTAAATTATTTGAGATGGTCAGAACTCTTTGCACACCTTTCCTGAGTTACCTAATGCCAAAGTGAATGCAGGAAAGTTAGTTAGCCACCTAGATGTAGGGTCTATTACAAATTAGAGAACTTAATATCTCAGTGCATACGTTCATGTAATGCTTTGCCTCTGGCGTTGAAATGTCTTGTAAAAATGTACCCATTGGCTGTGAGTTTCAAGAGTTGTGTGAATAATCCAGAACTATCTATAGTGTGTTAACCGAGATATTGTTAATGAAGTCTTCAGCTATAGCCTGGAACATGGGATAATTTAGTGCAGCTTCTAGAAACTTATTTTAGCGACATATTACCCATTACCCATTACAAATTGGAATAGATTTTCCCTACAGTTAGCGCAATAATATTTAACGCCTCACTATGATGCCTCAGGGGTTCTCAATTTGGTTCTCTATGTAATGGAACATACAAATATCGTAACACTACTTAATTAGCTTAATTGGGCACATAGGCGTACCGCTCTACATTAACACTTCACTCTGGAAAGCGTCAAAACAATCCGCAAGAGGGTTGTAGAGCAGTTCTAATTACCCCTCGTTGTTTGAGGTAATGTTTTTCTCCCAGAGATAACCTACTAAAGATGCAGTGAAAAACGAGCTTTCTAACTGTGGGCTCCTTGATCTTTGCGCACCAGTAACCATATATAGTCCCCCATCATAGCAGTGTCCTATCTTTCTTGGTATTTTTTTCTCCATTACAGCAATGTCCCGATGGAATCGCTCACCATGCTCCTCACTCACTTCTCCCAATTTTTCACAAAAAAAACTACAAATGTGAATGCAAAACGTACACCTTTAGTGACATTCTACATCCTAAATTCTAATAACTTTCTTAAGGTTTTGCTACCAGCTGCTTGTAGTTGTGATCTTTATTTTTACCAAAGAATTCATTACCTATATTTCGAAATGCAACCCACGCCTCACTTTCGACATCACTCATTAGATTTTCAAGTTCTACTGACTTCAATATTTTCTTGACTTGCGGTCTAGTAAATATACCACCCTGAAATTTGGCCTCTGATAGCTTTGGAAAGAATAGACGAATCTCTTGAAATGCTTCTTCAACATGATCTAATACTTTTACAAACTGCTTGACCAAACCTAACTTTATATTAAGTGGAGGTAGCAAAGCTTTGGCAGGCTCTACAAGAGGCTGTCTAATAACACTTAATTTTCCTGGCTGCAAGTCATCTTGAGGTGGCCACTCAACTTTCTGGTAATGTTCATGATCAGCCCGATTGTCCCATAGGCAAAGAAAACATGAATAGTTGGTGTATCCACCTGCAATCCGAGTAAGAAGGCAAGCATTTTAAAATCACCACAAACATCCCATTTAAACTTAGTATAGTATACCTTCTCGAGAAGCTTCTTTATATTGTCATATTCTTCCTTCATCTGTACCGAGCAGCCATAGGCAGGGATGGATACTGGTTTCCATTATGTATTAAAACTTTTTTTTTTTTTTTTTTTTAAGAGCTCATCTGGCGACTGCCTACTTGGGCATTAGTCGCCGTATTAAAACTGGCCTAGTTCTAGGCTACTTTAAAATGAAATTAAAGAGATAAAAAAAAAAACAACAACCCAAAAGGGGGAAAGGAAGCAAGCTGGTGCGTCGGGGAGAGGTCCCCCCGGCGCAGGATCGTGCAACTAAAGAAAAAAAACAAAACAAAAAACAAAAAATGCAAAAAAACAACAAAAAACAAAACAAACAAACCTTGCTTAAATAATAGGGAGAAGGCTGGCCTCCCCCAAGAAGTCAACAAGTCCACAAGTCAGTGTGCACGAATCTGTCCCGAGCACAAGGGACAGGCGGTAGCGACCCCGCCCATCCCGGTACTGGGACAGGTATCGTGCGCGAAGATCACCCAGACTGGGACATTCGACAAGAATGTGCCGAACAGTCTGGGGGACGACGCAGTCGTTGCAATAGGGCGCAGGCGAGCGCTCCATCAGATAGCGATGCGTCACACGAGTGTGTCCGATTCGGAGACGACAGAAAGCAACCTGAAGCCGCCGCAGCATTGAGAGATAGGTCCATGGGAACAGTCGCGGCGCAATGGCACGCAACTTTAAGTTCCCCTCGACCGTCTCCCATCTTCTTTGCCAAGCAGTCCGAAGAGCTGCCCGTATTCCTGCCATGTAGTCGGTGTGAGGAAGAGCGAAACGCTGGTCCGGTCGCAGAGTCCTCGCGGACTCTTTGGCGCCCTCATCGGCGCGCTCATTCCCCGCAATTCCTACATGTCCAGGAACCCAGCAGAAGATAATCTCGACATCTGCCCGGCTCGCCAAAACCGTGGCGTCACGGATATCGCGAACCAGGGGATGCGGAGATTCCAATGCCCCGAGATCACTCAGGGCGCTTTGTGAGTCGCTATAGATCACAATCCGGTCTCCGAACCGGGCACGTCGCGTAATCTCCCGTACCGAGTGGTGTATTGCCACCAGCTCGGCCGTGAAGACAGACGCAGCGCCTGGTAGAGCCCCGCTGACTTCAAACAGAGGGGATACGGCGTGGAAGCCGACCCCCTCTTGGGACTTGGAGCCATCCGTATACACTGGCACGGTACCAGCGTGACACGATGTGTGCTCCAAAAAGGTCGAACGCAATACTCCCGGCGCAGTACAAGCTTTGGAAGCAGAGGCGTGGCGACAAATAGCCAAATGTGGTACCCTCCAGGGTGGCGTCCTTGGCAGAACCAGGGGCGCCACCGGCCCGAGAGCTATATCTACCTCTCGAAGGAGTTTCCTGGCCCTAAACCCAAAGGGCTTAGGGTATGACTGGCGTCTCTCGGCGGCATAGGCACCATCGAGATCAGCTGCGGATGCAGTGAGAGCTGTTGGCGACTGAGGGAGGCGCCGGGCTCGCGCATACAGGCGAGTGATGCACTGCACGCGGCGCAGAGCGAGTGGCATCTCCCCAGCATCGACCAACAGGCTCTCAATGGGGGAAGTGCGGAAGGCACCGGTCGCAAGGCGTAGGCCGGTGTGGTGGATTGAATCCACCTTCCGCAATAGACGCTCGGCTGCGGATGCATAAAACTCGCATCCGTAGTCGAGCTTCGAGCGAACAAAGGATCGATAAAAAAGTAAGGCGGTAGCCCTATCAGCGCCCCAAGCGCTGAACGTCACGGAACGGAGAATGTCCATGGCGCGGGTACAAGAGACCCTAAGGCTGCGAATATGAGCCTCCCAGGTGAGGCGTCGGTCGAATACAAGACCAAGGAAAGGGTGCGACTCAACCACATCCAGGCGCACCCCATTAAGAAACAAATCTGGGTCGGGGTGAAGCCGTGGATGGTGGCAACAGTGCACCACCTTAGTCTTGCCTAAAGAAAACCGAAACCTGTGCGCTTCGGCACAGCCGAGAGACGCGGTTCAATGCCAGTTGGAGTCGACGCTCCAGAGTTGGCATCTGGGCCGCGCCAAAAGAGATCGAAAGGTCGTCCACGTAGAGCGTAGCGAAAACATCTTCTGGCAGAAGCGAGGTGATGCCGTTTATGCTCAGGGCAAAGAGTGTGACACTGAGGACACTTCCCTGCGGGACACCCTCTTCCTGCTCCTTTGGGGCAGAGAGGGCTCCCCCCACCCGTACGCGGAATCGACGATCTCGCAAAAATTCAGATATAAACATTGGGAGGCGTCCCCTCGCCCCCATCGTGTGGAGAGTCTCCATGATACCGTATCGCCATGCGGTATCATAGGCCTTCTCCAGATCAAAAAACACCGTGGCGTAGTGCTGTCTACGAAGGAAAGCCTCGCAGACGGCATTTTCCAGTCGGAGCAGAGCATCCGACGTGGAGTGAAACTTACGGAAGCCGCACTGTGCAAAAGACAGATGGCCTCCGCTGTCCAGGAAATGGGCTAATCTAACATTTACCAATTTCTCCATTAACTTGCACACGCAAGAGGTTAGAGAGATTGGGCGGAAACCGGTCGGAGTAGAGTGATCTCTCCCCGGCTTGCGAAAGGCGAGCACAGTAGCGATTCGCCAGGAGTCTGGGAGAAGACCTTCCACCCAGATCCTGTTGAACAGATCTAACACAAAGGCCATGCCTCGCTCACCCAGGTGTCGAAGCATGGCGTACGGGACATCGTCTGGACCATGGGCGGTGTCCGCGCACGAAGCGAGAGCGGAACGCAACTCACTCACAGTAAACTTGTCGTTGAAGGGTTCTCCGCCTCTGGAGGTAAAGTCCAGCCGGAGGCCTTCCGCGACATCACGACGTGCATTGAATGCTGGCGGAGCAGCATCACGGCTAGAGAATGCAGAGAAAGCGGTCGCTAAGGATTCCGCCACGGACGCGGGGTCCGAGATTGCGGTCCCATTCTCCTGGAGAACGGGAGGGGGGTCCTGCGAGAACTTGCCCCGAATCCTTTTGACTCTCTTCCACACCTCAGCTAAAGGGGTCTTCCCGTTAAGTGAAGACACGTATGCCCGCCAAGAAGAGCGGCGGGCGTGCTTCGAAATATACCGGAACCTAGCCCTAGCCCGACGAAATTCAGCGACAGTGAAATCGTTTGGGCGGCGCTTATAGCGCATGTAGGCATAACGCTTCTGTTTGAGGGCCGTCTCACACTCGGCCGACCACCATGGGAGTGGTCGGCGTGCAAAACAGCCAGACGTCCTAGGAATAGTAGTCAGGCCCACGGCGATAAGGTTGCCGGAGAAGAACTCAACGGCCTCATCTACCGACCTAAACTCCTCGACTGAGATAGAGAATTCAGTCATTTCCTGAAATGCAGGCCACCGCGCATGTGCCAAGCACCACCGAGGTGGTCTCTCAGGCGGCAGTTGCCCTGAAAATGATATTTGAATGGGAAAGTGATCACTACCATGAAGGTCATCGACCACCCCCCAATCAAAATCAAGCTGTGCATCCGAAGAGCACAAAGATAGGTCAAGGCAAGAAAATGAAGCGGTTCTCGGACAGTGATGCGTAAACTCATCCACGTTTAGGACACCCATCTCAAGCTCTTCGATCAGATCGGCAAGGACTTGTCCCCTGGGATTTATGGTGTAATCTCCCCAGAGAGGATGCCTGCCGTTCAGATCTCCAAGCAAGAGATAGGGCCTCGGCAACCGTGCCACGACGCGGCGGAAGTCCCCCGCGTCGAAGTCAGCTGACGGTGGAATGTACGCAGAAATGATAGTATACCTCCTATCCAGGTGCAGCTGCACAGCCACTGCCTGTAAGGAGGTATCTAAAGAGAAAGGAAGAACGGAGACATCATGCCGGGTGTAAACCGCGCATCCCCCAGCCCGGCCGTCCCGCGGTGGTGGGGTTGCAAGACCCTTATACCCCGGGAGGGCAGGCAGTGGGCACGCGCCTAGCATGGTCTCCTGCAAAAAAATAGCTAACGGGGAACGGGACGAGGCGAGCCTCCGCAGCTCCTCCCAGTTGGCCCGGAGTCCACGGCAATTCCATTGAAGGAATATGCCCTCCAGGCCTAGCTCGGAGGAGACGCGGGGGCCCTCCTCGAATTGAAGACCCTCACGGGAATGGCCGTACGCTTCCCGGGGGCAGAACCCCGGGCGCTGTTGGCCGGACAAAGCGCTGGAGGCGCTGTCGCCTTCGAGGACTTATTGGGGGAGGTTGACCTCGCCATGCGAGTCTTTTCCTCCCTCCGCCTCGAAACCTTAGGTGGGCGCTGCGGCTTCGGAGGCGGGGGGCCCTCTTTTCGAGGAACCACCGTCTCCGAGCCACTCGCTCCACCTCGTGGCGTGGGCGAAGGAGCCGAAGCTCCTTTGTTGCTGTCCTCCTTTCTGGGGACAGCTTTAGGAACCCCCGAAGATGGCCTAGCGACCATCTTCAGGGGTGTTGCCTCCTGTGAGTCTAACGACTCTGTGGAGGCGCGTGGCCGTTTCGCCTTACGGGAAACGGTCACGCTGGGGGAAGAGGGGGGAGCCCTGGTTTTAGCCGGGGCTGGGTGTGAACCCTTTTTGCCGCCAGCTCTACCAGGGAAGCGCCCGGGTGTAGTAGAGCCCGCAGAAGGGCTCCGAATGGGCGCGGAAACAACCGTGCTCGTTGGCCTGGATGGGCCAGGGGCAGAGGGTGCCCTTCGAACTACTGAGGCATATGACGTCCCAGGCAGAGCTGGGCGCGCCAGTACCAAGTCCTTAGCCTCGCGGAATGAGAGTCTATCCTGGGCCTGAACGGCCAGGATTTCTTTCTCCAGGAGATATGCACCACATTGCTTCGAAGAAGCAGGGTGCGGCTCTCCGCAATTGACACACTTGGCCACACACGATTTGGACTTATCGTGTGCGACCTTGGAGCAATTTACACAGACTTCGGGTGACCCCGACTTTGCACGTCTACATGAGGGATTCGTATGGCCGAAGCGGTGACAGTAATAGCACCGCCGCGGCAGTGGCACGAATGCCTTCACGCGGTAGCGGTACCAACCGGCACGCACCGACTCAGGGAGCTTGTCACAGTCGAACGTGACGAAGAGTGTAGGGGTGGGTCTCGAAGCCCCTCCCTGTTTTCTCATCACACGTTCGACCTTGACCGCCCCATGGTCGGCCAGCTCTAGGGTGATGTCCTCAATGGAGTAGTCAACGAGTTCCCTCGCATAAACTACTCCTTTCACAAAGTTCATGGTAGAGTGCGGCGTCACACTCACCGGGGTGCCATGAAGTGTCCGAAGAGCACTTATCTTGGCCGCCTCGGCGGGATTCACCGCATTCGCCAGAAGGCTGCCGTCCGAGAAACGGGTCACCTTCGGCTCTCTACCAATTGCACTAGCTAATCCTCTCCTCTGATGGATCATGTTGCCCTTAGACAACATGGTGCCATCAGTGGAGCGAATAACGAGGAAGCGTTTGAAGCCAGCGGGCTCGAAAACGCCAGGTAACCTCTGAATGAGGGGCCCCGATGTCATCGAGGCTCCGCCCTGTGCATTCTTCGTCTTAGTCTTGGTCAGGAGCTCCGCACACGAGGGGGTAGAGGGGCCGGATGTGCCGATCTTGGCTTGGTCGCCTACCAAAGTGGCAGCAGACCCATCCGTCCCCGCAGCCCCCGCGGATGGAGAGGAGCCCCGAGTCTTTTTCGTCTTTCTTGTCTTTTTCTTCTTTTTAGGAGAGGAGGGCGGGGAATGAACCCGCTTCTCACCCCCGCCGGTAGAAGCCCCCAGGCCAGATGGACCGGCCTCAGCCAGGTCTTTCTTTGAAATGGAGAAGGTCCCGGTGGGCGCAGGGGATTCATCCGGAGGAGATCCCTCCCCTCCTTGTCCTGCCTGAGAATCCACAGCCGTTTGATGAGGACCTTGCATAGGGGCGGATTCGGGTTCGGTGCTTGGCACCAAGCCCGGATTCCCCCCCATGGAAGGCCCTACCATCTGAGGCTGGTTTTCCTCAAGGACCATGTCTATCACAGGAGGGGCCTCCAGTTGGCCATCCCCTCCCAGGACGTCGCAGGTCCCCTTGGCAGCGTCATAAGTCTTTAGTGGGGAGGCACAGGCCTTGACCCCGGCAAGGTTTAATATTTTTGCCAGCAGGTCTTTTGAGGGAAGCGACCGAAGGGGCCTGGCTTCCCTCTCCCCCCTAAGGGGGTTTGCCCTACCGAGCCGCTTGTACGAGGGGCGGTCGGCAATGGGCTGCCTGCTGGCTTTCTTGGCAGTCCCCTTAGAAAGCATAGGAGGGACTGCCGCTGGAGATAGGGAGGTGCCCGAAAGCACCTCCAGAGAAGGGGGTGAGGGGGAGTCCCCTACACCCATAGGCGTAGGAGAGGAGTACGCCTCCTCTCCGGTTAAAGAGGTATGGAGGGTCCCCTGCGCAAGCACAGGGGGGGGAACCTCCATCTTTTCTGTGGAGCTGCACGAGGGCGGCTCCGATGTTGTTATATGGGGAATTAAGGGGAGATGTTTTTTTGTTTCATCATTGGGCATGGTGACCCTCTTTGTTTTACGGGACGCAATCGCTCACCACCTCTTGCAGTAGCCCGCACTGCAAGAGGTGCTTACAGGCCAGGCAGAGCCAGGCGCCGCCATTTGGGACCACCCCTCCCGCCTGGTGGCCTGGCAGTCCTTCGGCATGGCGGCTCCACCTTGAACACGGCGTAAAACGGATAGATTTTGAAGACGAGAGGAAAAGGGATGTGAGGAAGGTATGGGTGGGGATGAAGCAGGTTGTTAAAAGCCAACCACCCCAGACCGGAGCTCAGGGGTTAGGGGACATTGTCCCCTCCCCCCTCAGCCCCGATCCGGGACGATTGGCTGAGAAGAAGGTCAGCTTCTACCCTGTGAAATTAGAGGCTGACCAGAGAAAGTTGTGGGAGAGGTTGTATGAAAAGCGACGAGGTAGGATAGGAATACAGGCTATCTGAAGGAAGGAAGAGAGGCTAAGCTGGGGCCGGACGGGGCGCTGGAACCCGTCAGCACGGCGGCCAGGATGGCAAATCGCCGCGCCCCTTACGGGCTGTATTAAAACAGCTTTGAGGCTTTTCGTATTAGGTTGAGGAAAAAGTTCTTGCGTTTTTTTTAAATGTTGTGTTGATTTAAGTTTCGTTGACGTGATTTGTGCACATATTAAGAAACAATAATAAATAATGAGAACAAAATTTGCAAACGTTAGGCTACGTTTCTTAACAGCGTAGACTATTAGGCTTTTGCTTAGGCTACGTCTTGAAGTTGAGTAATAAGTCATTGCAGTTTATTTAAAAGTTTTTTAAATATAATTTTTGTTCTATACTCTCAAAATGGAATGTCAAGTTGAAAGAAAGGCGCATTTTCGACACTTGTTATTTATTTTCAATCGAGATGGGAACAATGCAAACGCAGGCAAAGCTCGTCGCGATATTTCTGCTGTGTACGGAGAAAATGATTTATCAGAAAGGACAGCTCAATGGTGGTTTTCATGTATCAAAAACGGTTAATTCAATCTTAATGACGAAGAACGTTCTGGTCGCCCCCTTCTTCATGAAAATCCTCGTCAATCGACTAGAGAATTGGCTGTACAATTGGCGTGTGATCAGAAAACTGTAGTGAATCACCTTTATTTGATGTAGTAATTTCAAAAAACTCGGTGCATGGGTTCCGCACGTTTTGAGCGAATGCAACAAACTTCAACGCTCCACGATTGCCGCAGGCTTGCTTGCTCGTCACAAGGCTACTCGTGGATATAAGGAGAGATTTCTTTACCGCATCATCATGGCGACGAGAACTTGTGTGTTTATGTCAACATGAACCACCGAAAACAATGGCTTAGCCCCAATAAAAAACGACTTCCGCGATTAAAGCAAGGACTTCATCCACGAAAGACGATGTTGTGTGTGTGGTGGGATTGTGAAGGCATCATTCTTTACGAGCTCCTTGCGAACAACGAGATTGTCAATGCAGAACTATAGGTTCAACAAATGTATCGATTTGCCGAAGCTATTCGTGAAAAGTTACCTCATCGACGTTATGGAGTCCTTCTGCAACACGATAATGCTCGTCCTCACATTGCCAATATGACTAAAAACGCCATCCAAACGCTTAATTAGGAAATCCTGCCGCATCCTTCATATTCACCAGACTTGGCTCCATCGGATTTCCATCTGTTCCAATCGCTCTCCAACAATTTGCGCGGCGTTTCGTTCAATACCGATGTGGAATTAAGAACCTGGCTAAACGAATTCTTCGAGTCAAAATCCAGAGATTTTTATTGCAGAGGCATCGAAAACTAGTTGAACTTTGGGAATAAGTCGTAAATAACCTCGGAGAATACATTATTGATTAAATTGCATATTGTTATCAATTAAAAATGAAGTTTTTTCTAAAATTGTTAATGGTAGTGAATAAATTTGATAAAACCGCAAGAACTTATTCCTCAACCCAATAGAACTATCTATGAAAAGTCGCCATTCTTCAGGGTTGTGATCAATTCCAATAGCTGTAAACAAGCCATTAATATATTTGCAGAAGCAGAGATCCCCACTTATATCAAAGTATACTTCGAATTCCTCATAGCGCTTCCTGTATACTGTTTATCTGCAGTTCTCCACCAACAGATTCCATCCATTAGGTCTGGATGCCAAAAGCACAGCTCCTGTCTTAGTGAGATCCAAGTTCCTGCGAGATGATCTAGTAAACGTTGATTTGGAAAGTGTGGGTGGGTACTCATTCTTGGCTCAAACGTTTCATCCATTTTTTTCATTGTCACAACCTTCCGACTATCCTGATGAGTCATAATATACCCTCTACCTGAAAGAAATATATATAAAAAGAGATGCTGTAGGGTTTGAGTCAGTTATGGTATTCTCTTTCTTTAGCTTTGCAGGCTGGGTTTAAGTGATCATCAGCTTCCTTACGGGGTGAAGGAAAAATATATATTTATATCTGGATTCTTTATTCCTGTATATTATAGACGGAATAAGCTTTTAAAATGGTGAACAAGGAACATAATTTTTCTTATTAAAATAACAATAAAATTTCAGATTCTGACTGATTTTTACACAAAAATTCACCTATATAAATAGTAATTTCATCTAAACTTAACTCTATAACATTTCAACCAATCAGGTGCCAGCATAGATTTAAATGTTACTTGCGCTTCAATCGTATACACATAAACACGGCCGAAGTCAGTTTTCCGAATTTTTAGACTTGGAAAGAAATCAACAAAAATTGTGGTCCATAGAATAGGCCCGGACTTCCAAACATATACTCGAGGAAGAAGTACCACAAAACCAGACATTTGTCTGGCTAATCGTCAGCTGCCGTTCAATTACTACATGCAACCAATCCAGGTACCATGTAGTGATCATATAGGGATCCTACTTACCATCAACAGGAACCCTATACAAGTCCCAGCTCCAGTCAGAAAAGACTACAGGAGAGCAAACTGGGCACGGTACGCGGGCCTCCTCGAGGCCTATCGCCCACCAGATCTGGACGAGGCAATTCTCGAGGAGATAGACGAGGCACTCGACGACCTCAACGAACATCTTATGAATGCAGATAGGGCTTGCATCCCCAAAACCCAGTATAAAACCATCTCCTCATACAGGTGGACTGGGTACATGAAAGAACTCTACAGAGAATTGAGAGTCATGTACGAGTTAAACATCAGAAATGCATCAGTTGACTCGCGACAACGAAGTAGAGAGATTAAGGAAGAGCTCAACCAGTTGATCCTCGAACAACAACAGAGACAATGGGACGATGCGATCGAGAGCCTCGATCAAGATGCATCTCCCAAGGACTTTTAGAAGAAAGTCAAAAGTCTCAGAGGATCATCTGGAAAAAAGAAGAAAATGGAAATCCAAAAAGAAGATGGATCCATGAAACAGAATAGAAAAACATCGAAGTAATACTCCGGCGTTATTGGGAAAAAATCTTCAGCATATCGGAAGAAGAAAACGAAGTTTTGATATAGAGTTCGAAAACAACATCGTAGACGAGCTTAGCACGGAAAGACACCGAACGCATCCTCATCACCAAGTGGATAGACTGCGTGACGGAGACGCCGAGATCACCAAAGAAGAGATCCTTGGCGTACTCCGCTCATTCCGACAAAAAGCCCCAAGCCAATCGGGGCTTACGAAGGTAAACTTCGAAAAGGCACCAGCCAACATCATCGAAGGAATGAGACGTATTTTCAACGCATGTCTGAATACAGGGTACTTTCCAGATGCTTAAAAGACGGCAAAGATGATCTTCTTGCCCAAGCATGGAAAGGACCCAACGTTGAGAGAGAGCTACTGCCCAATTTCACTCTTGGAATTTGGCGGGAAACTCTTTGAGAAGATCCTCAACGGGAGACTGGTGTCTCACCTGGAAGAAAACTCCCTCTACAACCCATGTCAATTCGGGTTTAGAAAGAAGCGAAGTACGGAAATGGCAATGAATGTCATATCGGAAAAGCTTTCCCAAGCCAAACGGGACAGGAGTTATGTGGATATCGTTTGTCGGGATGTATCAAAGGCGTTTGATAAGGTGTGGCAGCGGGGCATGCAGTATAAGATCTTACGGCTGGGTCTAAGTGAAAACTTAGAAAGAACTCTCTGTGACTATGTCATGGAGAGAGCGGCATATGTCAGTCTAGAGTGCACGGACGGACCAAAGTTTCCGCTCACTGCGGGCCTCCCGCAGGGAGGGGTGTCTGTCCCCCACCCTTTACTCGATATACACTGCGGACGTCCCAGCCCCTGTGTACCCCTCTTCCCTCAATATTCAGTACGCCGATGATTTCAGCCAGATAATCGTATCTCCATGGAGGAATGCGCCATGGCAAGCTCGCATGACAGCGATGGAAATCGGAAACCTGAACAACTACGAGGCTCAGTGGAAGATAAGAACAAACCAAGAGAAATTCAAGGTGGTCCCCATCGGACGCACCTTAAGGGCAGACGTGCGTGTGGGAGATACGCGATACCCCTACACCAACGAATGCAATGTACTCGGTATGAAAATCACCTCTACCGGGTACTAAAAGCGGGTCGAAGAAAGGATTTCTCGAGCCACGTACGCTGTCAGAACTCTATACACATTTAGAAATCTACGTGAAAGCAACAAGAAGAAGATCTATAATGCCCTTGTAAGATCTACGTTGCTTTACCCCGCCTCTACCCTCTCATGTGTCTCAAAAACACAAAAGAGGCGACTTCAAGTAGTGCAAAACAAAGGCATGTACCTAATCACATGTATACGCAGGCAAGAAAGAAGACGGCAAGAAGACCTGCACAGAGAGGCGGGGATAACTCCCATTAACAAAGTCATAGAAGAACGGACCCGAAAAATGCAGGATCTGGTGAATCGGGAACTAAGTGATAAAATCACCCAGATGATTAACCAGAACAGAAGAGCTAACTGTCACCCCAGATTCCCCAGCTCCGCCAACCGAGTGGCTGGCAGAGACGATTTTTTTTTTTTTTCAAGGGGCTATCTGGCGACTGCCCACTTGGGCATAAGTCGACGCAAACAAACAGCCCAGTTCTAGGCTACTTTAAAATAAAATTTTTAACAAAAACAACAATAAAAAAGGGATAACAAACAGGGAGCAAGCTCCGGCGTCAGGGGGAGGTCCCCCTCTCCCCGGCGTAGGAGCCTGCGACCTACAAAAAAACAAAACAAAAAACAAATAACAATAACAAAAAAACAAGTTAAATACAAGGGAGAAGGCCGTCCTTCCCCAAAAAGTCAACAAGTCCACCAGTCAATGTGCACGAATCTATCCAGAGTACAAGGGACAGGCGGTAGCGACCCCGCCCATCCCGGTACCGGGACAGGTATCGTGCGCGAAGATCACCCAGACTGGGACAATCGACAAGAATGTGCCGAACAGTCTAAGGGACGACGCAGTCATTGCAATAGGGCGCAGGCGAGCGCTCCATCAAATAGCGATGCGTCACACGAGTGTGTCTGATTCGGAGACGACAAAGAGCAACCTGAAGCAACCGCGGCATTGGGGGATAGGTCCATGTAAACAGTGGCGGCGCAATGGCACGCAACTTTAAGTTCCCTTTGACCGTCTCCCATCTTCTTTGCCAAGCATTCCGAAGAGTTGCCCGTATTCCTGCCATGTAGTCGGTGTGAGAAAGAGCAAAACGCTAGTCCGGTCGCAGAGTCCTCGCGGACCGTTGACGCCCTCATCAGGGTGCTCATTCCCCGCAATTCCTAGATGTCCAGGAACCCAGCAGAAGATAATCTCGACATCTGCCCGGCTCGCGAAAACCGTGGCGTCACGGATATCGCGAACCAGGGGATGCGGAGATTCCAATGCACCGAGAGCACTCAGGGAGCTTTGTGAGTCGCTATAGATCCGGTTTCCGAACCATGCACGGCACGTAATCTCCCGTACCGAGTGGTGTATTGCCACCAGTTCGGCCGTAAGGACAGACGCAGCGCCTGGTAGAGCCCCGCTGACTTCAAACAGAGGGGATACGGCGTGGAAGCCAACCCCCTCTTGGGACTTGGAGCCATCCGTATACACTGGCATGGTCCCAGCGTGACTCAATGTGTGCTCCAAAAAAGTCGAACGCAATACTCCCGGCGCAGTACAAGCTTTAGGAGCAGAGGCGTGGCGACAAATAGCCAAATGTGGTACCCCCTAGGGTGGCGTCCTGGGCAGAACCAGGGGCGCCAGCGGCCCGAGAGCTATATCTACCTCTCGAAGGAGTTTCCTGGCCCTAAACCCAAAGGGATTAGGGTATGACTGGCGTCTCTTGGCGGCATAGGCACCATCGAGACCAGCTGTGGATGCGGTGAGAGCTGTTGGCGACTGAGGGAGGCACCGGGCTCGCGCGTACAGGCGATTGATGCACTGCACGCGGCGCAGAGCGAGTGGCATCTCCCCAGCATCGACCAACAGGCTCTCAATGGGGGAAGTGCGGAAGGCACCGGTCGCAAGCCGAAGGCCGGTGTATTGGATTGAATCCACCTTCCGCAATAAACGCTCGGCTGCGGATGCATAAAACTAGCATGCGTAGTCGAGCTTCGAACGAACAAAGGATAAATAAAAAAGTAGGGCAGTAGCCCTATAAGCGCCTCAAGCGCTGAACGTCACGGAACGGAGAATGTCCATGGCGCGGGTACAAGAGACCCTAAGGCTGCAAATATGAGCCTCCCAGGTGAGGCGTCGGTCGAATACAAGACCAAGGAAACGGTGCAACTCAACCACATCCAGGCGCACCCCATTAATAAAAAATCTGGGTCGGGGTAAAGCCGTGAATGGCAGCAGAATTGCACCACCTTGGTCTTGGCCAAAGAAAACCGAACCCCCTGCGCTTCGGCATAGAGTCGATGCTCCCGAGTTGGCATCTGGGCCGCGCCAAAAGAGATCGAAAGGTCGTCCACGTAGAGCGTAGCGAGAACATCTTCCGACAGCACCGAGGTGATGCCGTTGATGCTCAGGGCAAAGAGTGTGACACTGAGGAAACTTCCCTGCGGGACACCCTCTTCCTGCTCCTTTGGGCCGGAGAGGGCTCCCCCCACCCGTACGCGGAATCGACGATCTCGCAAAAATTCAAATATAAACATTGGGAGGCGTCCCCTGCCCCCATCGTGTGGAGAGTCTCCATGATACCGTATCACCATGCGGTATCATAGGCCTTCTCCAAATCGAAAAAGACCGTGGCGTAGTGCTGTCTACGAAGGAACTTCTCGCAGACGGCATTTTCCATTCGGAGCAGAGCATCCGACGTGGAGTGGAACTTGCGGAAGCCGCACTGTGCGGAAGAAAGATGGCCTCCGCTGTCCAGGAAAAAGGCTAATCTAACATTTACCAATTTTTCCATTAACTTGCACACGCAAGAGGTTAGAGAGATTGGGCGGAAACCGGTCTGAGTAGAGTGATCTCTCCCCGGCTTGCGAAAGGCGAGCACAGTAGCGATTCGCCAGGAGTCTGGGAGAAGACCTTCCACCTAGATCCTCTTGAACAAATCTAACAGAAAGGCCATGCCTCGCTCACCTAGGTGTCGAAGCATGGCGTACGGGACATCGTCCGCACCATGGGCGGTGTCCGCGCACGAAGCGAAAGCGGAACGCAACCCACTCACAGTAAACTTTTCGTTGAAGGGTTCTCCGCCTCTGGAGGTAAAGTCGAGCCAGCGGCCTTCCGCGACATCACGACGTGCATTGAATGCTGGCGGAGCAGCATCACGGCTAGAGAATGCGGAAAAAGCGGTCGCTAAGGATTCCGCCACGGACGCGGGGTCCGAGATTGCGGTCCCATTCTCTTGGAGAACGGGAGGGGGGTCCTGCGAGAACTTGCCCCGAATCCTTTTGACTCGCTTCCACACCTCAGCTAAAGGGGTCTTCCCGTTAAGTGAAGACACGTATGCCCGCCAAGAAGAGCAGCGGGCGTGCTTCGAAATAAACTTGAACTTAGCCCTAGCCTGACGAAATTCAGCGACAGTAAAATCGTTCAAGCATCGCTTATCGCGCATGTAAGCATAACGCTTCTGTTTAAGGGCCATCTCACACTCGGCCCACCACCATAGGAGTGGTTGGCGTGCAAAACGGTCAGACTTCATAGAAATAGTAGTCACGCCCACGGCGATGAGGTTGCCGGAGAAGAACTCAACGGCCTCATCTACTGACCTAAACCCCTCGACTGAGATAGAGAATTCAGTCATTTCCTGAAATGCAGGCCACCGCGCCCGCGCCAAGCACCACCGAGGTGGTCTCGCAGGTGGCAGTTGCCTTGAAAATAATATTTGAATGGGAAAGTGATCACTACCATGGAGGTCATTGACCACCCACCAATCAAAATCAGTCTGTGCATCCGAAGAGCACAAAGATAGGTCAAGGAAAAAAAATGAAGCAGTTTTTGGACAGTTCTTCGATCAGATCGGCAAGGACTTGTCCCCTGGGATTTATGGAGTAATCTCCCCAGAGAGGATGCCCTCCGTTCAGATCTCCAAGGAAGAGATAAGGCCTCGGCAATCGTGCCACGACGCGGCGGAAGTCCCCTGCGTCGAAGTCAGCTGACGGTGGAATGTACGCAAAAATGATAGTATACCTCCTATCCAGGTGCAGCTGCACAGCCACTGCTTAAAAGGAGGTATCTAAAGAGAAAGGAAGTTCGGAGACATCACGCCGGTATAAACCGCGCATCCCCCAGCCCGGCCGTCCCGCGGTGGTGGGGTCGCTAGACCTTTATACCCTGGGAGGGCAGCCAGGGGACACGCGCCTAGCATGGTCTCCTGCAAAAAAATAGCTAACGGGGAACGGGACGAGAAGAGACTCCGCAGCTCATCCCAGTTGGCCCGGAGTCCACGGCAATTCCATTGAAGGAATATGCCCTCCAGGCCTAGCTTAGAAAAGACGCGGGGGCCCTCCACGAACAGAAGACCCTTACGGGAAAGGCCGTACGCTTCCCGGGGGCAGAAGCCCGGGCGCTGCTGGCCAGACAAAGCGCTAAAGGCGCTGTCGCCTTCGCGGACTTATTGGGGGAGGTTGGGCTCGCCATGCGAGTCTTTTCTTCCCTTCGCCTCGAAACCTTAGGCGGGCGCTGTGGCTTCGGAGGCGGGGGGGCCTCTTTTCGAGGAACCACCGTCTCCGAGCCACTCGCTCCACCTCGGGGCGTGGGCGAAGAAGCCGAAGCTCCTTTGTTGCTGTCCTCCTTTCGGTGGACAGCTTTAGGAACTCCCGAAGATTGCCTAGCGACCATCTTCAGGGGTTTTGCCTCCTGTGAGTCTAACTACTCGGTGGAGGCGCATGGCCGTTTTGCCTAACGGGAAACGGTCACGCTGGGGGAAAAGGGGGGAGCCCTGGTTGTAGCCGGGCCTGGGTATGAACCCTTCTTGCCGCCAGCTTTACCAGGGAAGCGCCCAGGTTGGGTAGAGCCCACAGAAGGGCTCCGAATCGGCGCGGTTAACAACCGTTCGTTGGCCTGGATAGGCCAGGAGCAGAGGGTGCTTTTCTAACTATTTAGGCATATGACGTCCCAGGCAGAGCCGGGTGCGCCAGGACTAAGTCCTTAGCCTCGCGGAATGAGAGTCGATCCTGGGCCTGAACGGCCAGGATTTCTTTCTCAAGAAGATATGCACCACATTGCTTCGAAGAAGCGGACTGCGGCTCTCCGCAATTGACACACTTGGCCACACATGATTTGTACTTATCGTGTGCGACCTTGGAGCAATTTACACAGACTTCGGGTGACCCCGACTTTGCACGTCTACATGAGCGATTCGTATGGCCGAAGCGGTGACAGTAATAGCACCGCCGCGGCAGTGGCACGAATGCCTTCACGCGGTAGCGGCACCAACCGGCACGCACCGACTCAGGGAGCTTGTCACAGTCGAACGTGACGAAGAGTGTAGGGGTGGGTCTCGAGGCCCCTTCCTGTTTTCTCATCACACGTTCGACCTTGACCGCCCCATGGTCGGCCAGCTCTAGGGTGATGTCCTCAATGGAGTAGTCAACGAGTTTCCTCGCATAAACTACTCCTTTCACAAAGTTCATGGTAGTGTGCGGCGTCACACTAACCGGGGTGCCATGAAGTGTCCGAAGAGCACTTATCTTGGCCGCCTCGGCGGGATTCGCCGCATTCGCCAGAAGGCTGCCGTCCGAGAAACGGGTCACCTTCGGCTCTCTACCAATTGCACTAGCTAATCCTCTCCTCTGATGGATCATGTTGCCCTTGGACAACATGGTGCCATCAGTGGAGCGAATAACGAGGAAGCGTTTGAAGCCAGCGGGCTCGAAAACGCCAGGTAACCTCTGAATCAGGGGCCTCGATGTCATCGAGGCTCCGCCCTGTGCCTTTTTCGCCTTTGTCAGGGGCTCCGCAACCGGGGGGCAGAGGGGCCGGATGTGCCGATCTTGGCTTGGTCGCTTCTCTAAAATAGAGAAGGTCCTGGTGGTCGCAGGGGTATCATCCGGAGGAGATCCCTTCCCTCCTTGTACTGCCTCAGAATCCTCAGCCTTTTGAGGAGGTCCTTGCATAGGGGCGGCTTCAGGTTCGGTGCTTGGCGCCGAACCCGGTTTCCCTCCCATGGAAGGCCCTACCGTCTGAGGCTGGGTCTCCTCAAGGACCATGTCTATCACAGGAGGGGCCTCCAGTTGGCCATCGCCTCCCAGGACATCGCAGGTCCCCTTGGCAGCGTCAAGAGTCTTTTGTGGGGAGGCACAGGCCTTGACCCCGGCAAGGTTTAATATCCTTGCCAGCAAGTCTTTTGAGGGAAGTGACCGAAGGGGACTGGCTTCCCTCTCCCCCCTAAGGGGGTTTGCCCTACCGAGCCGCTTCGATGTGGAGCGGCTGGCTAAGGGCTGCCTGCTGGCTTTCTTGGCAGTCCCCTTGGAAAGAACAGAGGGGACTGCCGCTGGTAAAAGGGAGGTGCCCGAAAGCACCTCCAGAGAAGGGGGTGAGGGGGAGTCCCCTACACCCGTAAGCGAAGGAGAGGAGTAAGCCTCCTCTCCGGTTAGAGATATATGGAGGGTCCCTTGAGCAAGCACCGGGGGGTGCCCTCCATTTTTTTGCTGGAGCCCTCCAAGGGCGGCTCCGTCGATGTTATAGGGGAAGTTGGGGGTTGGGTTTTTTTTTTAAACTCATCATTGGGCATGGTGACCCTCTTTTTGACACGGGACGCAATCGCGCATTACCTCTCGCAGTTGCCCGCACTGCGAGAGGTGCTTACAAGCCCGGCAGAGCCAGGCGCCGCCATTTAAGACCCCCCCACCCGCCTGGTGGCATGGCAGTCCATCGGCATGGCGGCTCCACCTTGGACACGGCGTAAAAAATAATAGATTGTGAAGAGGAGAGGAAAAGGGATGTGAGGAAGGTATGGGTGGGGATGAAGCAGGTTGTTAAAAAACAGCCACCCCAGACCGGTGCTCAGGGGTTAGGGAACATTGTCCTCCACCCCCTCAGCCCCGATGCGGGACAGTTGGCTGAAAGGAAGGTCAGCATCTACCCTGTAAAATTCGAGGCTGACCAGAGAAAGTTGTGGAAGAGGTTGTGTGAAAAGAGAGGAAACAAGTGTTTTTAAGGAAGGAAGAGAGGCTAAGCTGGGGCCGGACGGAGCGCTGGATCCCGTCAGCACGGTGGCCAGGATGGCAAATCGCCGCGCTCCTTACGGGGTGGATTCTCTTCAACCCTTCAGTTCTCTCCTCCTGATTTTCAAAGCATAGGAGGGTTTAAGGGATGGCCTTACTGTACCCATACCAAGCGGATCTCTTAACAGTTGGCAAAACAATATCCAACACCTCCTTCCTCTGAGACTTAAGGCAGTGAAGTTGATAAAGAATCAGAGTGCTTAATCTTAACGTTAAACCAGTTGTAGATTTTTAAAAGCTTTTCCTTTGAGGTCATGCTTTAAGACCCACAGCCGAAGCAGTCTCTTTGCTGTTGTCATCCAGCGACTGTGGTTTACTAGTCCTATTTCCATAGAGACAGTCCTGAAGGAAACAGTCCATCTCTGATTGCCGATACAATTATATAGCCGTAGTGTTGATCACTGGAAAGATCTTGCACCACTTCCTGAGGTATCTTGATAAGAGGAGAACCTAAAGATATTTGAGTGAAATTTGGGTTGATATACAAGTCTGTATCAGAGTCAAGAAGCTTTCCTATTAGTCCAGACTATCTGTTGTCAGATAGTGTTGGGCCATCGACGTTGATAATTAGGTGATGGAGAGGGAGTTCCCCAGTGTGCAGGTTATAGACCAACCAAACAAGCTTTCTGCCCAAATAGAGCTTCATTTTTCGCATTACTCCAGCATTTACACCTGTGTTTACATTCGTGGAGCTCCTCAAATGGCCATTAAGCTATGGGGGGGAGCTCTTCTTATTATATTTTCTTATTTATCAATATCATTCTTCATCTTGTGATTTTCTATATTCGAATCTATTTATTTATTTCTTGACTGAAGTTGACCCTTGAAACATTTGTCTTCCATTTATCTGACTCTTGGTATTCTTGTTGGCTGAGATTCCTTCTTCTTTAAGTTGGTTGGGTTAATTCTTGATCTTCGTATCCTTCCTTGCTTGATGCATCTTCCTATTAACTTGATGTGAAGATTTCTTCTTGCTTCTTGACGAGTTCTTCTTGCATCTTGATGAGTTGATGATTTCTTGGATTCTTGATGAGTTAGCCCTTGAAGTCGTTTTCCTTGAGTTCCGTTTTCTTCGCGATTTTTCTTCGTAAAATTTGTGGACTTTTTGAGTTTCGAACGTGGTACCTTTCGATCTAAATGCCAATGCTCTTAGCCATCACGCTACGGTGGAGTCCGTACTGAGTTGCTAATTTGATGGGCTATTTATATTATCGACTTGGAAGGAATTTTTCTCTGATACATCTTCGCACTCCTACAAAACTTCTATCCAAACCCCTTTGCCTCAGCCATCCAAACATAGCCTTAGCGATCTTCTCAGGATGTGATTCTTCTTTTGTAGCCTTTTCTGGGACAAAGAGGAAGAGTTAATTGCTCCCAGGCTCACAGATGACAGTGTAATGCTCCTCTTTCGTTTTGGCTGGAAACAATTTATCACTTCCCTCTGCCTCTATCATAAAATATGGCATATCATTATCAATTCTTCAATCAAAGAGAAAACAAGAAATTTGCGATCCTTCCTTATGTTTTCCTCAAACTCATGTTCAATAACTGTCATTAGCTTTTTATTCTTATCAATTAATTTACTTGCATCTTCCTCAGTAATGAATCCAGCATCTATTAAAGCTGTTGTTGCTATAGCTTCAGTTTCTCTCAATCCGTCACCATACCTTATACTAGCAAGAGCAATATTTGGAATTTCATCATAATTCTTTCTATTCCTGGTGGAAGATTCCTGCTCTTGAACCGCTTCAAAAGTTACTTCATCACCCAAACTGTTGTCGTCATCAGAATTTTCTGCCTCCAGATCTTCACTTTCTGCCAAAAAATGCTTGATTTATTTTCTTGCTGCTTTTTCTGCTAAAACAGCGCTCTCCTCCTTACTTTTTCTCTTTTATTCTGCTATCCTTTCTTTTTCTTTCCTTTCTGAAGCTCCTAATTGTCTATTATGCTCTGGAATATCAGGACCTCCAATTTGAAAGGTACCTTTACTTCCAACCTTCTCCTTTTTTTCTTTAATAAAGGACAGTTCCCTAGTAGGTATTTTTTCTCTTTACTACAACAGCAGTTAATGTTGGCTTCAGTCTTACAGCCATTACAACCTACTTCCCCACAAGTGGGAATTTGACATTTGCATGTCAATATATCAAATAACTTATCCACTTTTGCAATGAACCTCTCTTTTACTTCAATCTTTCGTTTACCAAGCGAAACTTTTACTGCCTCCTTCCACACCTCCTTAACCTTTGATATTATTGTGACCTTTTGATTTACAACAGGTGGTTTGAAGAGAGAATTAGCTTTGGTCCACAGATTAATCAAACCCTGATACATGTCTTTTACCAGCTGGTCCCCTTCATAATTTCTCCGGCCATCATCAATTTACTCCCTCAGGTAAATGCCGTACCTCAAAATATCTCTTATTGTTGGTAACTCAGACACCATTACCTCTTGCCCAGTCCCAACAAAACTAGTCAGATGAGAACCTGATTTGGAACTTGTCTTGATTTTCACCATTGTCGCACTAATCGAAGGTATATCTGCAAATGAAAAGATGGCACTTAGATTAAGAAATAATATCTACCAATTAATTATGTTATTTTAAAATGATCCACAGCCTTTACTAGCATTCAAATAAAATGTAAATGCTCTATAAGCAGTTACCAGTTACAATAGTTACCAAAAGTGGCAACACTACTGGAATATTGCCTTCCACTGAGTAATGAGTACTAGCTACTTGCAATTTTGGAGTTAGATTAAACTAAATTAAGGGGCATTTTTAACAGGTTTCCTACTTGTCATGTGTCTCTATCACATTTTTAGATTCTTTTTAGACAAATATCTTTCAGACTACATAAATATATTGATGATAGAAAACGGTAAATTTGATCTTTATGGGTAACTAAAATAATAGTAAAATATAGTAAATGATCCAGTATTAACAATATTTCAGCTTTAAATTATGTAGGTTAGATTAATCAGAATTTAACTTCTTCTGCCCAAGGTATGTTCTTTTCACCAATATTCATCATTTGAATATCCCTCATCCCAAATTTCATAAAATTCTAGAGTATAACCCGCCCTATTACCCTATACATTTATTTATATTAGCATAAGTTTTTATCTTTCAAACGGTCGATGGTAGAGAAAAGTTAAGGCCATATTTGGAATCAGCGCAAAAATATAGTACTAAAAGCAATAAAAAAAAGCGAAACAAATTTTTTTAGAAAATTTGTTACCCAGTAATATATAGACTACTAGTATCCCGTAGAGTTTATTTTCGTAAGTCCATATTTGCCTTAAATCTTCGATAAGCCCAGCTAAGTACAATAACAATGTATGATCATTTAGCATTGGAGTCAAATAAATATTCGCCGTAACGCCTTCTTTCACTTATAAACTGGAACTAGCCGCTCCATCAACAAGTGGTAGTTTACGGAGACATCTTTCATTCACCCTCATCAGGACCTATATAACTGGTAACCTGGTCGTCTACAATGCAATTTACCTAACTCCCCATAACTGGTGCCCCCCCCCCCCCCAATCCTTCCTACTTTCATCCTTTTCTTGTGAGATGCTCATTGGGCGAAATGGAGATCGTCGCATGGCTGTAGTAAGATAGTCCCAATAGAGGGGCCTTCTTTAGGGGACGTAGGTAGGTACTTCTTCTTGCTTTTGTAAAATCCTTTCCTTAGCCTTCATCTGCCTCTGGACAACCCTTAAAGTCCTCTTCGAGGTTTCAAGTGGCCACTCTGGCCTCTTTCTTTGAAGCAGTAGTTAGGCGTGACTTTTCTTGCGTGCTTTCAGTGCCCACATCTGAACGCTACGCAGGCTTACTCAGGTTAGGGCAGTTATTTCCTTGTTGAACTTGGTTGTATTAACAATGATGCTATCTATCCCTGCTTTCTAGGTAGAATTAAGGCCTTACTCCTACCTATAGCCAAACCTCAGCACAAAACAGGTAAGCATGTTCCCACTTCTAAAAAACAACCTCTAACTAGGAATACCATAGGTAAAATCAAGCTTGTTTGCCTAGCCTCACTGAGTCTCCTGCTACCCCTCCCAAGCTGGCTCACGCGCCAAGTAATATTACGTTTTCTTTAAGTACCATTTGGGCACCATATTAGATGGCGATCATTTTTCCTCCAAGTATTATGGCGCTGACTCTCTATAAATATGTAATATAAAAACCACTGTGTTAAGCCGTGTCTCGCGTGCATTTTGATTTGGTATTTCTTTGCATCTTCGATTTCAGGCAAGCAGTGCAATTCTTGATCTATTCGCTCTTTTTCTTTCTCATGTTTTTTCAAAAGCATCTGCCTAATTAGGCATCGTTGAAAAACACCTTAAATTTTAATTATAAAAATTTAAACAATACCGTCACAGATAGTACCTTTATAAGAGTTTTGGGTAAAAAATGAGCAATTTTGTAACATTTTAGAGAGGTTAACGGGACAGCTTCCATCATTAGCAGCTGCAAATCTTTTGAATAGATAAAACTAATGCAGATTTTCAAGCCCTAAAGTTTTTTTGGTGTTTAGAACTCTTAGATTTATTCGGCTGTTACAGGTGGCCTTCTGTGATGAAATAACCAGTGCGGAGCTGGAAGACTCTGTGCAGAGTGTGAAGCAGCCAGGTGTGGAATTTTTGCCTGAAGATCTGCGGAAGACGGTAAGATTTCCAACCAAAATCATTGTGTGGAGGGTCATTTCATTATATGCAAAACGTCTTTTACACTCTGTTTATGGTACTAGGAATCAGTTAAATTATATAAAGCTATTTAGGGCGATTACTACCTCATGTATGGAATGGTATGGAGACAGAGTTTGGTTATTTAAACAAGACTCGGCTCCATGACGCACAACTAAAGCAGTGAGGACATGGCCTACCCAAAATGGCGTTCAGCTGCTCTCATGGGCTGGAAATTCCCCAGAAAAAAATGTCAAATTTGAAAAAAATCCATAATAATTCCGCCAATAATATATATATATATATATATATATATATATATATATATATATATATATATATATATATATATATATTATTCTATGTATACGCTGTCATTAATAATTATATATATATATATATATATAATTATTAATGACAGCGTATACATAGAATAAAATATATAAAATGCAAATAAATCGATAAAATAGGAGTACAATGATGAACATAATCTTTATCAAGATTAATTTTTCATTATGTTAGACTAAAAGTAGCAACTAATTGCAAACCTACTGTCAGTTTTCTGCTATAAGGAAGTTTTTTCTGTATAGTTTACTCTTTAAAAACACACAATTGTCTTGTTTGTCTGTAAACAAGGTCAACAGACCTACGGTTGTGTGATCTCAATTATTCTAACTAATGACCTCATGACCATATGACCTTACGAACCTTAAAGCTTTTAACAATTGGGCCAATCCGAACCAGAGTTAGTTTTCTTTTAATAATTCTTGGACTAACCCACCGACCGACGACCTCGGACCGACATAAAAACTTATAGAGTGGCGTGTACGCTACTAAAAATGCGACTGATCAGCTAACTGCTATTACTGTATTATCTATTTATCAAGAGCAAATTATAAATATTGGAAGGAAAAAGGTAAATTTGCTTCATATAAATTAAGTTTATTAACACTTAGACCGTGACTCGTAGCAGAGGGACTATTAGCAAATGGAGACAGTTTTGTAACTTGTCTATTTAATTATACGTACGATAGTGCGGTGAGAGGTTGTGTTCTCTTCTATTTATGTGATTAATATTATTTTCTGCAAACAATTTCGTTTCTTTTAGATCATCTCTCTCTCTGCTACTTCTCGTTGTAAATGCCGATTCCTCTTGGATTCCCTCTTTGTTATATCTGTGCTCGTTTCTCTTCAACTGGAACAAAACAGCTTCTGACAATAGCTGCTATGTCTAGGCCAGATTAAGCTGAAATTTCATTCCAAGTTTTAGTTCAATAAACCTCTTAAATATCTGGATTAGGATTAAGAACTCAATGACCTCAATGATGAAGATTATCAAATTGAAGATGAATCAGCTCTTAAAGTATTCTATCAGCATAAAACGAATTATTTAGCAAGAGATCTGGGACTATCACAAAGGCATCAGGTCTCCTAAAACCATGAATGAATGAGAAAAAATGCCTGAAAATGAAGCTTGTATATTCTAATTTCGATCCAGATAAAGCGTGTTTCTACAGTACTTTCGAAGTGACAGTAGCTTTCTTTATTGAGCTCCAATACGAGGTTTAGAGGAGGAATTGGGAATTCCGAGCTACATCTCGAAAGAATAGCGACTGTTCATCGAAACCTCAACATGGAGTTTAAAGTGTGCCTCCCACATAATCGCATACTATATGGTGTAGGCTCAGTGGGGGCATTAAGACAGAAAGAGTCAATAAGTTGTTGCAATATCATAAACAGAATCCGATCAACTGTGTTTAACTTCAAATAGTACGTTTTCTTCTTGGTTAGCAACACGGGTACAATAAATGTCCTTGATTTTGGTTTATGGAGGACAGCAGAGCTCGAGAGAAGCATTGGATTGAGATCAATTGGCTTAAGAGACCTGACCTCAAATGTGCTGATCCTAAAATGCGACAAGAGAGAAATAATATAGATTTTCCTGATTGTATATCAAACTGCGTCTCAGGAATCAATTTCTTAAGGCATTTCAAACTGAATGCGACACTTTTAAGAATCTCTATTTTTCTTTTCCTGGCCTGTCATATAAACAAGTCGCGTGCTCTCACTTATTCTGATTTATGACCTTGCGACCTTCAAAACTCTCAATAATTCCCGGAGTAACATTGGGAGGATCTTTACATTTATATCATTCGAAAGAGAATGTGAAACAACCTAAGGGTTTCAAATTTCGTAGAATTGGCAGAATAGTTATAATTCATCCCGGCTAACTTTGGGATGACTTTGTCAATTATATCATTTAAAAGAAAATGTAAAACAACATAAGGGCTTCAAATTTGTTAGGATCGTCAGAATAATTACAATTTTATAACAAAAAAAGAAGCAAAACGGGAACCGACCGACCAACATAGTGAGATATAGAGTCGCATGCTACTATAAACTCAAGGCCGTTCTCTTTGATGGTTTACAGATTCGGCAGCCTATCAAAGATGAACATTTCATTAGGGAAAAGGCATAACTCGAAAAGAAGGCTTGGTTATTATTCATAGACCTAGTCCTGAATTTTCCACCAAAATTGTGCAGAAAATATTAAAAGGTACAAAGCGCTAGGCTTTAACATGATCATCAACTTTTCTTTCTATGTACATAGCCATCTTGCAAACTTACTGGAAAACCATAGTGAAGTCAAAGAAAGGACACTGGAGACGACACGGCCAAGTCTGGTCTTTGCATATGTATTACGTCAAATTTAAGTTCCATTGAGATAGACACTTAAGTACCTCTATGATTCTGGCCGGGTCCCCCGGGCGATGAGGATCTCTCCTCCGTCCAAGACTCGCAGTTATGCCCCAGTTTCGAGATAATTTCTGACTTAGGCTTCCGCTGTGGGCTAAGCCTCAAACTACTTTTCACATAAGCCCTTAATTATGTCAGTCCAAGTGGCCGGCATAGTTAAGACGAAATCAATGAATGGGAGACACCCGAGCAGATTCATACGCAGGGGGTGGACGGGAGCAGGGGGGTGGACGGGAGCAGGGGGGTGGACGGGAGCAGTGAGGTGCTTAAGCCCTCATTCTGTTATATATTTTCGATGAATAATAAGTATTTCTCTTTTTGAAGGTTGCAGCGTAATTCACCGTAAGACTTTCAGAATAGGCGCTCTTCTATGCAGGTACTGCTCAAAGTCCGTAACTACGCAAGTAAAAATGCATTATCCGAAGGGTGTCAGCAGAGCCTCTTAGTCGACTATTCGGCCGTCAGCACATCAGGTGATGTGCAAAGTCAACAATTTTACCTCGATTTGAAAGTCACGGAAGAACAGTATCAGGGTAGATATTGAACACTCCAAGAAAAGCCATAAGCGTCAATTTTTGCCTTAACTACTTGCAAACAATTTAACTTCCAGTAACAATGTCCTTTTCGGAGCAAAATAAATTTATACAAACATTACAGTTAAGCATGGTTTTATCATTTACAGTGTATGCAAGTTCTTAAACCATTCTATATAATAAGCACGAATAGGTAAGATACAGTATCTTTATGGTTTTTATACAAAGCTGGGTAACCTGTAAACCAAAAGGTTGATGTGATACAAAAAAAACCTGGGGTCATTTTTGGATACAGAAGCCAAATGCCACTCAACGAAAATTTTGTTCGCCATTGATCTAATTAGTGAATGAATACATATATAACATGAATCGTAGTCAAACGATCAACTATAATAATTTAAATCCACGTGAAAATTAACCTTTAAACAATTTAAAATAATTAAAATTAATTAAGGCCATATGAAGAGCAGCATCTGACGTACAGATATATGAGCGGAGAGTGAAATATGTTGTTTTAAAAGGAATTTTTTTTTTTTTAAGAGCTCATCTGGCGACTGCCCACTTGGGCATTAGTCGCCGTATTAAAACTGGCCTAGTTCTAGGCTACTTTAAAATAAAATTGAAGAGAAAAAAAACAACATCCCAAAAGGGGGAAAGGAAGCAAGCTGGTGCGTCGGGGAGAGGTCTCCCCGGCGCAGGAGCGCGCAACTAAAGGAAAAAAAAACAAACAAACAAAACAAATGCCCAAAAAACAAAACAAAAAAAAAACACTTGCTTAAATAATAGGGAGAAGGCCGGCCTCCCCCAAGAAGTCAACAAGTCCACAAGTCAATGTGCACGAATCTGTCCCGAGTACAAGGGACAGGCGGTAGCGACCCCGCTCATCCCGGTACCGGGACAGGTATCGTGCGCGATATTAAAAGGAAAAAAAGGTCAAGCACACTTCGCTTTTGCGGATATTAAATGTGTGTTACTTCCTGTGAAAGATTTAAGTCATCTTGCCTCAAGGACATTTTTCTGCGTTTGATGAGGAGAGTTAGCGTGGACAAGAAATTTTCACCAACGGAAGGTTAATGAATTTGTCAGAAGAGGGGAGGTGATCCTTTGTGTGGGATTAGGAAACGCAAAGTTTGGAAGAGATTACATTATGAGCAGCATTACAGTGGTCTTGACATATTTTTAAATTTACACATTAAGCAGTTTGATTTACCTTAATTAAAAAGTTTCAAGGATTCAAGGAAGGTAAGGTTAAATTCTGAAAATAATTTGAATGTTCTTTACAAATTAATGCTTAAATGTATGCAACTCTTCTTAGTATTTGGTGATCGAAGAGAAAACTGGCATTTAAAGTCGGAGTTATTTCCTTCAGCATTCTTTAATATAGTTACCAAATCAGATAATGTAATTCTGATTATACAGTAGTATTCTCAGAGTGTGAAATGCAAGTCACGTGAATCCCGTTCAACAAGTAAAGCCTATCTGGTCCCCGACCCAGTTAACTAGGCTCTCTATGTGAATCGTCGTAGTTATAATTTTTTTTTTTTTAATTTTATGGAGCCCATCTGGCAACTACCCACTTAGGCATAAGTCGCCGAAAAACACGACAGCCTAGAACTAGGCTACTTTAAAGTAAAAATATGAAAAACTTAACAATGATATGAATTGGAAAAACTTAACAATCGAAGCAATCTCCGGCAGCGGGGGGAGGTCCCCCGCACCCCGGTGCAGAAGAGTGCAACCTACAAACAAAACAATAACAAAAAAAAGGAACCTTAAGTAAAGAAGAGAAGGCCGGCCTCCCCCCAAAAGTCAATAAGTCCACCAGTCATGGTGCACGCACTCGTCCTGAGTACAAGGGACAGGCGGTAGCGACCCCGCCCATCCCGGTACCGAGACAGGTATCGTGCGCGAAGATCACCCAGACTGGGACATTCGACAAGAATATGCCAAACAGTCAGGGGGACGACGCAGTCGTTGCAACAGGGCGCATGCGAGCGCTCCATCAAGTAGCGATGCGTCACACGAGTGTGCCCGATTCGAAGACGACAGAAAGCAACCTGAAGACACCGCGGCATTGGGGGATAGGTCCATGGGAACAGTCGCGGCGCAATGGCACGCAACTTTAAGTTCCCTTCGACCGTCTCCCATCTTCTTTGCCAAGCAGTCCGAAGAGCTGCCCGTATTCCTGCCATGTAGTCGGTGTGAGGAAGAGCGAAACGCTGGTCGGGTCGCAGAGTCCTCGCGGACTCTTTGGCGCCCTCATCGGCGCGCTCATTCCCCGCAATTCCTACATGTCCAGCAACCCACCAGAAGATAATCTAGACAGCTGCCCGGCTCGCAAAAACAGTGGCGTCACGGATATCGCGAACCAGGGGATGCGGAGATTCCAATGCCCCGAGAGCACTCAGGGCGCTTTGTGAGTCGCTATAGATCACAATCCGGTCTCCGAACCGGGCACGTCGCGTAATCTCCCGTACCGAGTGGTGTATTGCCACCAGCTCGGCCGTGAAAACAGACGCAGCGCCTTGTAGAGCCCCGCTGACTTCAAACAGAAGGGATACGGCGTGAAAGCCGACCCCCTCTTAGGACTTGGAGCCATCCGTATACACTGGCACGGTTCCAGCGTGATACGATGTGTGCTCCAAAGAGGTCGAAAGCAATATTCCCGGCGCAGTACAAGCTTTGGGAGCAGAGGCGTGGTGACAAATAGCCAAATGTGGTACCCTCCAGGGTGGCGTCCTGGGCAAAACCAGGGGCGCCACCGGCCCGAGAGCAAAATCTACCTCTCGAAGGAGTTTCCTGGCCCTAAATCCAAAAGGCTCAGGGTATGAATGGCGTCTCTCGATGGCATAGGCAACATCGAGATCAGCTGCGGATGCAGTGAGAGCTGTTTGCGACTGAGGGAGGCGCCGGGCTCGCGCGTACAGTCGAGTGATACACTGCACGCGGCGCAGAGCAAGTGGAATCTCCCAAGCATCGACCAACAGGCTCTCAATGGGGGAAGTGCGAAAGGCACCGGTCGCAAGGCGAAGGCCGGTGTGGTGGATCGAATCCACCTTCCGCAATAAACGCTCGGCTGCGGATGCATAAAACTCGCATCCGTATTCGAGCTTTGAACGAACAAAGGATCAGGAAATAGGTGAGGCAGTAGCCCTATCAGCGCCCCAAGCGCTGAACGTCACGGAACGGAGAATGTCCATGGCGCGGGTACAAGAGACCCTAAGGCTGTGAATATGAGCCTGCCAGGTGAGGCGTTGGTCGAACACAAGACCAAGGAAACGGTGCGACTCAACCACATCCAGGCGCACCCCTTTAAGAAACAAATCTGGGTCGGGGTGAAGCCGTGGATGGCGGCAGAATTGCACCTCCTTAGTCTTAGCCAAAGAAAACCAAAACCTGTGCGCTTCGGCATAGCGAGAGATGCGGTTCAATGCCTGTTGGAGTCGACGCTCCAGAGTTGGCATCTGGGCCGCGCCAAAAGAGATCGAAAGGTCGTCCACGTAGAGCGTAGCGAGAACATCTTCCGGCAGCACCGAGGTGATGCCGTTGATGCTCAGGGCAAAGAGTGTGACACTGAGGACACTTCCGGGCGGGACACCCTCTTCCTGCTCCTTTGGGCCGGAGAGGGCTCCCCCCACCAGTACGCGGAATCGACGATCTCGCAAAAATTCAGATATAAAATTGGGAGGTGTCCCTTCGCCCCCATCGTGTGGAGAGTCTCCATGATCCCGTTTTACCATGCGGTATCATAGGCCTTCTCCAGATCGAAAAACACCGTGGCGTAGTGCTGTCTACGAAGGAAAGCCTCGCAGACGGCATTTTCCAGTCGGAGCAGAGCCTCCGACGTGGAGTGGAACTTGCAGGAGCCGCACTGTGCAGAACACAGATGGCCCCTGCTGTCCAGGAAAAAGGCTAATCTAACATTTACCAATTTCTCCATCAACTTGCACACGCAAGAGGTTAGAGAGATTGGGCGGAAACCGGTCAGAGTAGAGTGATCTCTCCCTGGTTTGCGAAAGGCAAGCACAGTAGCGATTCGCCAGGAGTCTGGGGGAAGACCTTCAACCCAGATCCTGTTGAACAAATCTAACAGAAAGGCCATGCCTCGCTCACCTAGGTTTCGAAGCATAACGTACGGGACATCGCCTGGACCATAGGCGGTGTCCGCGCACGAAGCGAGAGCGGAACGCAACTCACTCACAGTAAACTTGTCGTTGAAGGGTTCTCTGCCTCTTGAGGTAAAGTCCAGCAGGTGGCATTCCGTGACATCACGACGTGCATTGAATGCTAGAGGAGCAGACACGGCTAGAGAATGCAGAAAAAGCGGTCGCGAAGGATTCCGCCATGGACGCGGGTTCTAAGATTGCGGTCCCATTCTCCTGGAGAAAGGGAGGGGGGTCCTGCGAGAACTTGCCACGAATCCTTTTGACTCGCTTCCACATCTCAGCTAAAGGGGTCTTTCCCGTTAAGGGAAGACACGTATGCCCGCTAAGAAGAGCGGCGGGCGTGCTTCGAAATATACCGGAACCTAGCCCTAGCCCGACGAAATTCAGCGACAGTGAAATCGTTCGGGCGGCACTTATAGCGCATGTAGGCATAACGCTTCTGTTTGAGTGCCGTTTCACACTTGGCCCACCACCATGGGAGTGGTTGGTGTGCAAAACGGCCAGACGTCCTAGGAATAGTAGTCAGGCCCACGGCGATGAGGTTGCCGGAGAAGAACTCAACGGCCTCATCTACCGACCTAAACTCCTTGACTGAGATAAAGAATTCAGTCATTTCCTGAAATACAGGCCACCGCGCTCACGCCAAGCACTACCGAGGAGGTCTCTCAGGCCTCAGTTGCCCTGAAAATGATATTTGAATGGGAAAGTGATCACTACCATGGAGGTCATCGACCACCCCCTAATCAAAATCAGGCTGTGCATCCAAAGAGCACAAAGATAGGTCAAGGCAAGAAAATGAAGCGGTTCTCGGACAGTAATGCGTAAACTCATCCACGTTTAGGACACCCATCTCAAGCTCTTCGATCAGATCGGCAAGGACTTGTCCCCTGGGATTTATGGAGTAATCTTCCCAGAGAGGATGCCTGCCGTTCAGATCTCCAAGCAAGAGATAGGCCCTCGGCAACCGTGCCACGACGCGGCGGAAGTCCCCCGCGTCGAAGTCAGCTGACCGTGGAATGTACGCAGAAATGATAGTATACCTCCTATCCAGGTGCAGCTGCACAGCCACTGCCTGAAAGGAGGTATCTAAAGAGAAAGGAAGAACAGAGACATCATGCCGGGTGTAAACCGCGCATCCCCCAGCCCGGCCATCCCGCGGTGGTGGGGTTGCAAGACCCTTGTACCCCGGGAGGGCGGGCAGGGGGCACGCGCCTAGCATGGTCTCCTGCAAAAAGATAGCTAACGGGGAGCGGGACGAGACGAGCCTCCGCAGCTCCTCCCAGTTGGCCCGGAGTCCACGGCAATTCCATTGAAAGAATATGCCTTCCAGGCCTAGCTCGGAGAAGACGCGGGGGCCCTCCTCGAACTTAAGACCCTCACGGAAATGGCCGTACGCTTCCCGGGGGCAGAACCCCGGGCGCTGTTGGCCGGACAAAGCGCTGGAGGCGCTGTTGCCTTCGAGAACTTATTGGGGGAGGTTGGGCTCGCCATGCGAGTATTTTCCTGCCTCCGCCTCGAAACCTTAGGTGGGCGCTGCGGCTTCGGAGGGGGGAGGTCCTCTTTTCGAGGAACCACCGTCTCCGAGCCACTCGCTCCACCTCAAGGCGTGGGCGAAGAAGCCGAAGCTTCTTAGTTGCCGTCTTCCTTTTGGAAGACAGCTTTAGGAACCCCCGAAGATGGCCTAGCGACCATCTTCAGGGGTGTTGCCTCCTGTGAGTCTAACGACTCGGTGGAGGCGCGTGGCCGTTTCGCCTTGCGCGAAACGGTCACGCTGGGGGAAGAGGTGGGAGCCCTGGTTGTAGCCGGGGCTGGGTATGAACCCTTTTTGCCACCAGCTTTACTAGGGGAGCGCCCGGGTTGGCTAGAGCCCACAGAAGGGCTCCAAATGGGCGCGGAAACAACCGTACTCGTTGGCCTGAATAAGCCAGGAGCAGAGGGGGGTGCCTTTCTAACTACTGAGGCATATGACGTCCCAGGCAGAGCCAAGCGCCAGGACCAAGTCCCTAGCCTCGCGGAATGAGAGTCTATCCTGGGCCTGAATGGCCAGGATTTCTTTCTCCAGGAGATATGCACCACATTGCTTCGAAGAAGCAGGGTGCGGCTCTCTGCAATTGACACACTTGGCTACACACGATTTGGACTTATCGTGTGCGACCTTGGAGCAATTTATTCAGACTTCGGGTGACCCCGACTTTGCACGTCTACATGAGGGATTCGTATGGCCGAAGCGGTGACAGTAATAGCACCGCCGTGGCAGTGGCACGAATGCCTTCACGCGGTAGCGGTACCAACCGGCACGCACCGACTCAGGGAGCTTGTCTCAGTCGAACGTGAAGAAGAGTGTAGGGGTGGGCTTCGAAGCCCCTTCCTGTTTTCTCATCACACGTTCGACCTTGCCTGCCCCATGGTCGGCCAGCTCTAGGGTGATGTCCTCAATGGAGTAGTCACCGAGTTCCCTCGCATAAACTACTCCTTTCACAAAGTTCATGGTAGAGTGCGGCGTCACACTCACCTGGGGTGCCATGAAGTGTCCGAAGAGCACTTATCCTGGCAGCCTCGGCGGGATTCGCGGCATTCGCCAGAAGGCTGCCGTCCGAGAAACGGGTCACCTTCGGCTCTCTACCAATTGCACTAGCTAATCCTCTCCTCTGATGGATCATGTTACCCTTGGACAACATGGTGCCATCAGTGGAGCGAATAACGAGGAACCGTTTGAAGCCAGCGGGCTCGAAAACGCCAGGTAACCTCTAAATGAGGGGCCGCGATGTCATCGAGGCTCCGCTCTGTGCACTCTTGGTGTTAGTCTTGGTCAGGGGCACCGCACACGAGGAGGTAGAGGGGCCGGATGTGCCGATCTTGGCTTGGTCGCCTACCAAAGTGGTAGCAGACCCATCCGTCCCCGCAGCCCCTTCGGATGGAGAGGAGCCCCGAGTCTTTTTCGTCTTTTTAGTCTTTTTCTTTTTTGGAGAGGAGGGCGGGGAATGAACCCGCTTCTCACCTCCACCGGCAGAAGCCCCCAGGCCAGATGGACCGGCCTCAGCCAGGTCCCTCTCCGAAATGGAGAAGGTCCTGGTTGTCGTAGGGGCACCTGTCGGAGGAGATCCCTCCCCTCCTTTTACTGCCTCGGAGCCCTCAGCCATTTGAGGAGGACCTTGCATAGGGGCGGATTCGGGTTCAGTGCTTGGCGCCGAGCCCGAATTCCCCCCCATGGAAGGCCCTACCGTCTGAGGCTGGGTCTCCTCAAGGACCATGTCTATCACAGGAGGGGCCTCCAGTTGGCCATCCCCTCCCAGGACATCGCAGGTCCCCTTGGCAGTGTCGCCAGTCTTGTGTTGGGAGGCACAGGCCTTGACCCCGGCAAGGTTTAAAATTCTTGCCAGCAGGTCTTTTGAGGGAAGCGACCGAAGGGGCCTGGCTTCCCTCTTCCCCCTAAGGGGGTTTGCCCTACCGAGCCGCTTCGATGGGCAGCAGCTGGCTAAGGGCTGCCTGCTGGCTTTCTTGGCAGTCCCCTTGGAAAGAAAAGAGGGGACTGCCGCTGGGAAAAGGGATGTGCCCGAAAGCACCTCCAGAGAAGGGGGTGAGGGGAAGTCCCTTGCACCCGTAGGTGAAGGAGAGGAGTAAGCCTCCTCTCCGGTTAGAGAAATATGGAGGGTCCCCTGTGCAAGCACAGGGGGGAGAGACCTCCATTTTTTTGCTGGAGCTGCCCGAGGGCGGCTCCGTTGATGTTTAGGGAAAGTTGGGGGTTGGGGGTTGAGTTTTTTTTTTTTGGTCTTCATCATTGGGCATGGTGACCCTTTTTTTAACACGGGATGCTATAGCGCACACCTCTTGCAGTAGCCCGCACTGCGATACGTGCTTACAAGCCCGGCAGAGCCAGGCACCACCATTTTGGACCACCCCTCCCGCCTGGTGGCCTGGCAGTCCATCGGCATGGCGGCTCCACCTTGAACACGGCGTAAAATATATAGATTTTGAAGAGGAGAGGAAAAGGGATGTGAGGAAGGTATGGGTGGGGATGAAGCAGGTTGTTAAAAACTAGCCACCCCAGACCGGAGCTCAGGGGTTAGGGAACATTGTCCCCCACACCCTCAGCCCCGATGCAGGACGGTTGGCTGAAAGGAAGGTCTGCATCTACCCTGTGAAATTAGAGGCTGACCAGAGAAAGTTGTGGGAGAGGTTGTGTGAAAAGAGAGGAAACAGGTGTTTTGAAGGAAGGAAGAGAGGCTAAGCTGGGGCCGGATGGAGCGCTGGATCCCGTCAGCACGGCGGCCAGGATGGCAAATCGCCGCGCCCCTTACGGGGGTCGTAGTTATAAAACTGGCAACAACGAGCCAGACGAGGAAAACTGATATGAAACACAGTTTCTGATGAAGTGCAAACACGCCCCTTTAGAGACATTAATAGATGCCGTCCGAAAGATCGTTCAGGGTTCAAATTGCTCAATATACTTATATGTCATTCGAAAAGGAAGAATAGGTTCAATAAAAGAAAAAGCTTTAGCTCTCACTCTTTCCTACACATTTACTGAGGGCTCAATCCATTTTACTCGAATTTTTTATTCTACTCTACTCTCCCTCAGAGCTTATGTTTCTCTGTATTTACTCTGTTTAATTTATTCCTGGTCTTAAATATATGTAGATGTCTAAAGATTCGTTCCTTTTAGCGTTAAGGTTGGCCTCGATATATTAGCTATTGCCAGGAGCTGTTTCGTTCGATTTAAAGACAAATTCAAATGCCTAAATTCCTGAGCTTTGCAGTTTAAATGATTGCTTTTGACTACACTCACATAGTAATCAATTTATAAGAAGTTAACATGGAAGAATGGTCAAAAAGATAAAATTGGTTTCGGGAAGAGAAAACACATTGGGCATAACAAGAACTGAGAATTCGGCTTCTGGAATGTTTGATGATGAATCTGTAAAAGGATTGCTTCCTCCCTCTGTCCCAAATTTCAAAATTCATTCATGTTTTATTTAACTTAAGCTATAGAATGGTTTTATAAACGCTCAAATGCATTTTAATTAAAAAAAGCAACATATAAATATTATTAGTTGAAAAAAATAATTTTGTTGAATTCCTAAATTTTAAGAATATATGAGTAAAGTAGAGGAGTTAAATTCTTTGAACGAATTTGTCCCAGGAGTCGTTCAATGCTCATACCCTGCATTCTGTGCTTGTTTGTTTTGTTCATTCGTTTTATTTGCCCATTATTTTATTCTCTTTTCATTTTCTTGATTAGACTGGGTACCATATTAAATCTTTCTCGACACAGTTGAGGATTTCTAAAATACTGTAAGTATTAAGTCTTCCTCTAATAAGCTCTATTCTTATAATTTACCCCTTTCATTCTCCTCATAGAAGTTGCATCCATGCCAAGCGGAAATTAAGGGAAAACGTCTTGCTTCCTTCGAAGACATTCCTATTTTAATGGACTTTCCTCTCTATGAGATCGAATGGAAATACCGTGAGGAAGAGTGAATTACACTTTTACTTTTTGTACATTTTGTAATTGACCTACATTGTTATATATGATATACGGCTCTTTTTTCTGTGTATCGTATGTAGTCTTTCATTATATTTATAAATATTTCACTTTCGGTGTTTTAAAAATAATATTTCCTTCTATCCTTCACGTCCGTCAAGTGTGTGTTAGATATTAAGAAGGAAAATATTTTTTGACTAGGTTGTAGAAGATAACTTACGCGTGTATGGGTGGGTGGGGGTTAAGATAAACTTGAACGTTGGCACATTGCTTATTTAATATCATTATAGCCGAAATAATGAAATAATCACCCGAGTATTTCATGCTATCAACCTTTAATAAAGGCAAATTTTAAGAATTTAGGATTCATTGCAAACAATTGTGGTACAGATAAAGCAGATTACACCCACACTGCTTTAAAGGGTAGGAGAGTCTCTGGATATATTAGAGTGTTATTGAAGCCTAAGCGTTCGAAGATAAAATATGTCACGAATCTGGATGAAGGTATGAAGATGCCATTGTTGATTTATAGAAGTTAGACTAGACTATGGAAGTAGAAGAAAATAACTCGAGTGAGAGAAATATAAAAAGACAACTTGAGAGATTTGGATTGTCAACGAATGGTAGATAGAGTAAGGAAAGCATGAGTAAGAGGGTGTATTATTTGAAGAATTATGTCAATGAGGATGAGATTGAAATTTTTTCAGGATGGGATTGACAAGTTATAAGAATGGCCAAGCAAATAGTTTTAAAGATAATATTTTTGAGAGTATCAAAGTATGGTTTGGAATTAACTTAGCACCCAAAGTGTAATCGTTAGTACTTTCAGACAAAAGGCTTCAGAGTAATAATTATTTGAATATATAAAAAAAAATTTGAACCACATATACATGGCAAAATATCAAAGGAAATTTATCTAAATTAATGGTTAAGTTTTTTTAAATGGACAGACCCAATCAAATTCATTGGCGAGTAAATAAATGGAATATACTTTTAAATATGTATTCGCAAAATCCTGTTACATTTTACTTTTAGTCAAATAAGTAGAAAACAACGAGATGTCAGCTTTATGTGTTTTCTTTGTCAGGTTTCATTCCTACGTAAAAAGTTAAAGACACTGGAAAATATATTTTGCGAGCTGTTCTATAAGTTTTAAGCCACCAAACTTTTCAAATATCATTGGATTTAGAAGTGCGAAGAACATCAATCTGGAAAACTTTTCACCTCTCAATTTCGGCTGGTTGCATTTCAGTACATTCTTTTCGTTTTAAGCTACTCTCTTTATATATGTGTCAATGTGATGTAGATTCTAATCTTCCTCTTTTTATTTATTGCCTTTTCTTTTGAATTTGCTCATTAACTTAGTATCTGTGTCATAGTTTCCAGTGTGATACGGTCTTAAAATCAGTTTCCCTCAGCTCACCACTCTAGTTTTCCTCTTTTTCTGTCTATCTATATGTCTACTTATTTTTTGCCTCTTCCTCGATTTCTGTCTTTTCGTGTCTCTTTTCTTCCCCCACCAAAAACGCAGGAATTGTGAATTAAGATGATTTTTAAATGTAGACTACAGTTGACATAGAAGAATATCTCTTTTAAATCTCAACAAAGTTAAGTCTACTCAGAAAGGTAAGGGAAAGAGGAATACGTTCAAAAATGATTTTTCGAGGCGTTAAAGGAAAGTTTTGAAGTGAGGAAAGAAAATGAATTTCGAAAGCTCCTAACATCTTTTTCGTGTCACAGGCATCAAATTTCTTTGTCCTACTTTTTCACTGAATCTAAATTTGATCTAAAAAATTCATACCTTCTTTAAATAACTAACATTTTCTTTATATTAATAAGTACCCTGAGTTTTATAGATATATTTAATTCCTATGACTTCAAAGTACTTTAAATCTTTACCATATATCTTCTTTTTAAAGGTATATTTACGCTCATAAGATTTACAAATTTATAATTGTGAATATTAGTATAGACCAAAATACCTCTTCAAAGAATGAAGAAATCACATTATTTTTGCTACACAAGTCTTAATAGTGTTTGCTATACATCCTGCGAAACTTGTTCATGTTTGCACACGATCTTTTGAGCTTTCACTATTTATCACTGAACGAGAAACAAATTGAAAATGAATTTTATTTCCATAAGGACAAATATTATGCGTGAATCTCAATTTATATATGTAAAAACAAAAATCTTTTTTTTCCATAAGTATTAATGAAAAAATAAACAAAGTGATCTATTCTAAAAATAAATGTTGTCTAAAAGATTATGCGGTGAGTTACTATTAATCCAGATTATATAAAAATAAAAAAGTTGCCAATAAATAAATGCGTTGCAAGTCGTCTATAAAATAGGGAGTAAAAACTTGTTTTACTTGGTTTTTTCATGTTTCTGGCATATTTCCAACATGCGGAATATGATGGCAGAATTATTTCCATCATAGCATCAATATTTTTTCATCTACATAAAAAAAATAATTTTATATCATGTATACTCGTATTTATAAGGCAGAGTAAATAAACAGTAATGATACAACTTATTAGCCCAGAAAATAACGGCTAGTGTATGGATATATAGGCTTCGAGTTTACTAAAATGGGTTAGTATAAAACAAAAACCTGATTTTAAGTATTTCTATCCATAAAATAATGATAAACTTACAAAAAAGAAATGTTACATTACTTAGGAGATGACCTAATATTTTAGAAATTTAATCTAAATGTCAAATAACTGATTGATAAAAGGTTTCTAACGGTATTTAGAAGTATTTTAACCCATGGGTCGAGATGAATTTGCTCCGGATCATTAGAAGGGACTCGTTTCCTTGGTTATTGTTTGAATTAATGCCATAAATCCTCGATTATTTCAAGATTTGGTAAATGTTGGGGCAATTAAAGTGTATGACATCCTTTCCGCCCATTTAAATCAAGGTTTGAATGAATTTAGCAGTGTGACAGGGGGTGCATGCTTGTCCTGAAAGATGAAGCCGCCAATGACAAAGAGCGTTTTCACCATGAGATACATCTGTAGAGCCAAAATTGACCAATAATTGGTGGAATTCACACATGTCATTCAGTATCACACAACTCATCATTTTTCCCCCACCATACTTATCTGTAAGAATGAGTCACAAGGCATCATTAATCTCTTTAGGTCTCTCCAGATGTAAATTTTTTCCGTTAAAAAGAAAAATAATGTAAAGAATTATCTGTCCAATATATCGCATTCTTCCATTGGTTCTTTGTTTATATCCTGTAATTTATTTTACGTGTTGACGTCGTTTCATGTTGATTTGAGTAAACGAAGGTTTAGCAATTGAAGCCATTTTATGAAGCTCTTGAAGAAAAATCATGTGCGACAAAGACTTATTACGCGTAGATTCTAATTAAGTTCGTTAGTCAACTATGATTCTTAAAACTATAAGCTCTTTAAAATTCTACGAACACTACTGCTTGGCTTTTCCTTTCGTCCGCTAATAATTTTGTCGTAACATCTGTCTCCGGTGCTATTAACAGAAGTGATGAAGAAGATTGTCAGGATTTTTGGATAGACATTGCAAAACGTTCTTCGTGCTATTATAACTCATCTTGTCTCATTTAATTGTGAACGCCGTGCTTTCTAAATAAGAAGGGATTTCTCTTTTGAGAATGGCCTGCAAGTGTATTTTCTACCTTTTTTTACACGAGTCAATGCTCTTATATTAAATAATATTTTGGAACCATTTATTTGATCCTCAATGTTTCTAAAAGCGGAAAATAATTTAAGATTGATGATCTGGCTCTTTCGCTACAATGTCCAGAGGTTCAAAGGAAATCATAGTGAGACATTGTAGCTGTCGGTGATGGCTTGTTTGTCATAAAAGTCAAGACATTTCTGAATAAAAAAAATATTATTTTCATTGATTGTTTTAGAGATTATATGCAAATATTGAAAATAGTCAAAGCTCTATTTAAACAAGTGCATTTTGTGTAACGTTCCTAATGGAGTAAATATAATTATGTGCAGGAAATATTTTGTCAATATATTGAATTTAAAAGCCATGGTGAGAGGAAAATAAAAATTGCTAATGGATTGACTATTTTACTCTTAAGAAATCATTTGCAGATTTTTTCTTAGTAAGATTACATATATTTATCAACCTAAATATATTAATGATCCTATAATAACAAAGTATAGCACATTTAAACAACTTATATGGAGTAATTATGAGAAATACGATGGAAGGAAATTAGAAGAAACAAATTTTTATATAACAACTGTTCAAAAGTTCCTAGAAAAAGGAACAGTTCTTCTGAAAAACTGTGACCAGCCAGTTTTTTAAAGAAGAAAACAATGCTTTAATGCATCAGCAGAAATATTCTTTGCAGCATCTTGAATTACTTCCATAATTTTATTTCGGTTTCTAACTTACGAGTCATACACGATGCTGCAAAGTTTTCTATTAAAATAAGTTTGCAACAATTAGGTGGTCAGTCTAAGATTCAGTTCATAAAAAATCCTTCGATTAACCAATTCTTAGAGAATTTGCAAGTAATACTAGATGTAATATCACATATGATTTTTGGTGACTTATTCATCATCACTGGTGGCTTTGGAACAAGGAGAGTATGTTTTTCCCAGGAACTTTTATTATGCCTTCGATCCAATTTGATGCCACCATCTATTGGGAAACTCTTATTGGCTTGTCTCAACTAATTTCAGTCTAAATTATCAATCCTCTTCTTCCATGGTTTCACTTGAACTGCATTACTTCAAATCCATTGACAACCCAGCTTGATGCCAAACCTTCAGGCCAATTCTGAGAAACTTTTCATTCGTATTTGAGGATAACATTAGCAGTGAGTTTAATGCATTTTTTTGCCCAAGACAGACGTTTTTCATTATGCTTTTTGGTTAAGAAGACTTTGTAGTCTTATTTCTAATTGGAGCAACTTTCCTGAATGCCTTAAGATTTGTTTGTCTTAAAAATGTAAGGAAGCCCAGCATCTTGAAAAATGGCTTTTTTGTTAGTATGTTTTTACTAAACACTTCTCTTTTGATTTGAAAAAGATTGCTAAGGGCAAAAGCTTGAAATTATTGTCGAACCGTTTTATTTTGAATAAATTACTTCGCTACAATTTGCTAAAATCATTTAAACTTTTAAGAAGACTATCGTCGTTTACTTAATTCTTTCATGATATAATAGTTCTCCTCATCGGAACGTTCCTTTTTCTGGCCACTTTATCAAAAAATGCTTCTTGCTATAAAGGCTGAACAGTCGTTGTTTTCGAACTTCAAAAATTTACTATAAAGTCTGTACTACCTGGATAAATGATTTTGTGAGTCTTTACTAAATTGTGGATATTAAATTTATACACGCATTTAAAACAAAACAAATCCTAACAAAAAATTAGGAAAACGATGGTATGCTAAATAGGTATTTCGTATAATCTCTACAAAAACCTTAGAAGGTACGTGTTAATATTAAATGCACGAAATACACGAAAATAAACATTTTGGTTGAATATTTCTAACTTGTTTAAGTTTATTTGGGCCGAACCTTGTGAATATTTCGGAAAATATATTTTAATTCTTTTCTACTTTGTGTTGGGATTGTGTTGCTTTTTCTCAAACAGAAAAGCGTTTGAAAATGAATATATATATAAAGAGAATCAGTGAGTCTTTTAATATCTTTACTTAATTCTCGATTACTTTTCACTATATTTGTATTTCGCAATAAACTTTTTTCCTTTCCTTTAGGTAATCGGTCATACGACAATGTTGTATATTTAGAATGCAGAAGTGGCTATATTATTAAGGATGAGTTTCATAAATTTAACCTAATTACGATTGTCAATATGGCTAAAAAGTGGCATATTTGTCACTTCCTTACAAATTTATCTCCCAACAGTTCAAAGAAAGATCATTATTAATGAATTTTAAGAAAATTCTTAATTTTCTAATTAATATATATACTAAATCTATATTCACTATGTTCCTGTACCCTCACGCTAACACATTTATCCTGTAACTATACAGAAACAATATTGAGACTGTATCTATCCTACGCAAAACAAACTGGACAATATGCTCGTTCCGGGTGTCAATACATGTGTGAAAATTAGGACACTTCATAGCCCAAATTACGACTTATATAACTCTGTTCTTCTGACGGTTATGGGTGTAGTTTTGTGTTGGTGTGGCGTGCGAGACGCGAATTTAGTGAAAGGCTTCTGTTATTGTTTACCAATGTGCCATAAAGTGGTAAATAGTGGCGCCATCGAAACGTTCGCATCTTTATTGCAGTTACGAAAATTATGTTTTCTTTAGTTTTCCTGGTTTTGGTTCTATTAGCAGTCGATTATAGTGATATCGCCCGTACTGAAATGGGCTTAGATATATGGACTTTGTTATATTATCAGTTTAAAAAATATATTAAATCTTTTGGCAAATGATTTGTGAGAAAGATATATTCCAAAGCGGTAAAGCATGAACTATATATTTTAGGAAAAATTAACCGGGGAATAATTAAATAAGGGTTAACATATGATTGTGGTAGAAAATTCAAGCACAAATGAGGAACCTTGAATCGTAGGCAACAAGGTCGATAAATTAGGCAGAAAATAAGGATCGTCTTTAGTCAATATCAAAATTAGGTGAAAATTTTCGTTAAATATATAAAATATTAGTTTATTCATTTATTCAGCTTCGTTCCTTTAAGATATTCTATTTAGAGGTGCGAGAGAAAGCCTATATTTTAGTAATTATCCAGAATAAGCCGCTATTAGTAAATATATTATCATAAAGATTCAAATTTATGAATGAAAACTGTGTTTTCTGTAAACTCCACCTTTTGAAAATTTTAAGGAATCAATCAATAAACAATCTTGCCGTCATTATCTCAATTTTTATATCTTTGGCCTGTCTTAATTTTAATGTCCTTTCCACACATTTGCCATTAAGGACAAAGGACAAATCATGTCAAATCCTCGAGAGTGCATAAGGCTCCTACTTTAAATACCAGTTAACATTGTACTCATTTATTTCTTGATGGTTTTGAATGATTCTCCTTACAATAGCATCTGGGAATCGTCAAATTTATTGCACCATAGCTATTTGCTTCCCATATTATTTTCAATAATTTTCACCTTTTGCTATTACACAGAATGGTCTTGATTAAAGGTAAGACAAGACGTTAAAACATATAATTTGAACAAGTCCTGAAAAACAGTAAAAGCAATGATGATTCGAAAACGGCTCTCCGATCAATAGCTAGGAAAAACATTAATCTTTTGCTAGCTCAGCTAAATATTTTTGAAATCCGACCAAATTTTCGGATTAACTCCTATTATAACAACAAAGCTTTGATATAATAATGGAGGCTAATAGTGAGGTCAAAATATCTCATGACCTCACACAAATTGCAACATAAGCAAACTCAACAGATTTTGGACCCTTGATATGTCCCCAATGGCAGAGAAAAGTTCTAAAGAATCCTCTGGGGGGAAAGTCCTAAAATCATAGGAATCAAATATGGCCGCTACTCGCTGGAATCGAAAATGTAAATATTATAAATTATACTTCAGCTTGTAAATACATATTTTCAGCATTCTTATTGTATCTAGTTATGGTCAGTATATGAATAAACAAGATTAATTGTAAAAAAGTGAAATGTATTCATGCCTAAATAAATATTATAGCTTTTTTGTCCAAACATTTCTATATTTTTCCCAGAAAAAATATATTTGAGAAACTTTCTTCATATAAGAACATATTTGTATCCCCAGGCATTTATTTTATATATTTACATATATGAGGGTATTATTACTATCCTTTGGTGAAAGAATGAACACACAATATTAATTTTTATTGAAGTTATTTCTATTTGCCTAGCCTAAACCCATTAATTTGAGAAATGGTTACTTTCTGCGTATTTGGTCCAATGCCTGTTTATAGATAATTAATACATTAATAGGATTATGATAACTTCTGATTTCAAGTACCATTGTTAAATTTATTTGTTATTCCAAAGTTCAAAAAAAGTATAAAAATGTAATTCTGTATTTCTCTTCTCAGGCATGAGGGTTTCTCAACAGTGTTCCATCAGCAAGCAGGGTGAGGGAGGCCCATTTTCAACTATCCAAGAATATGGTGTTCAACCATCAACCAGGCCAGTACTGCAAGGATGGCCAGCATTCATACACAAAGACTGCCGATGTACCTACTGCAACCCACATCGGATAGTCAAGGAGACCAGGATAGAAGAGTCAAAGTCCAGCACTAGCAGAGATGCACATGTACATAATTAATCTGAGAAGCGGTTTTCTTTCAAGACTAATTGTGTATTCACTGGTAGTTCAGCCAAGTATGGTAGGAATCAGAAGGCGCAGGATGTCGTTCTATTAAAGAGAATTGAATTATAACACACGATGCTGGCCATACACCATGAACAAGCTAATATTTGGTCAAATAGTGTAAAGACAAGGATTTTGCATGCGCATGAATTGCATGGAGCAGATTCAGTTTACAACCATACATGTAGTGTTATCTTTCGCACAAATAAACAGATACCAATAACTCATATAACAAACACCAAAGAATCAATGATTCCAAAGTTTGGACAGTCTCTGGCCAGTGAGAGAACATTATTCTCTCAAGTGGAAAATTATTTTGACCAAAATAATGATGAGTAGATCACTATCAATGATCTCATTAACCTCATAACAGAGAAACTTGTAGACACTAACCAAGAAGCATATAGCTACACCCACATAAAGGAGATGCTTGCAATCAACGGCAAGCAGGACGTGGTCACCTTCAGGACAACGGCCAGAGTAGTGCTTCATGAATATTGAAACAATCAGCAGCAGGGAAGGGACACGACTGAAGAGAAAAATCAAAGTTAAACAGCCCGCTGCCACACTCACCAAGGAAGACATTGAAGTCATTGACATATCCAATGTAGTCTACCCATGTGGTGATGACGTGCACTTGCAAGAGGTTGGCATTAAATACTTACCAGATACTCTTATGATACTACGTGAAGGACTGGTTTTGGGAAAGAAAGATAGTCTTAAAATAGCTTCAATAGGCCAAGCCATAGGGCTGGAACCTAGATCCAGAGTTTTACTGGCACCACTGCAGATTGGATTGGATATGCAGGTATATGACCACTTCTCATCACTTTTTATCATTGACACCCTTCATCATCATTAGTTCTTCTGTTCGTATAAAGAGGTGAAGCAGTTTGAACGTAATGCTGCTCACTCCCATGGAACAGACATCCCTATCCTGACAACAAAGTTTGTACAGTACGCAGCTAACAATGTAGATCACAACCTTTGGTCCCTGATAGTCATGGCACATTTCATGGCATGGGGATGCTTACCGCTGTCTCCTCTGGAACCAGATCAGACCGGTCAATACCCAGGGCTAAGGTGACATCTCATGATGTAACAATGGTTGCAAAGGTGCTGTTACGGTACAACGAGGATAAAAGCCACCAATGTAGTAACACATCTAATAGTGCACAATTAATAGTTGATGCAGCTCTCAATGCCTCGCTGTTGATAAATGTTCTCAATGCGAATTAAGATCCAAACTTAGCCAAAGCTGCTGCAAGGCCGCTACATGACCAGCTCATAATGTAAGAAATAATGCAGACTTCAACGAAACTTGTATCCTCTATGATAATCTGATGGCTAGGTCACTGCCTGTGCAAGAAGCATGTAAGTCTGATATCTTGAAATGAATCAAAGACAACCTTCAGAAGCATGTCGAGTCTGCAAAGAAATGCTGCCTTACCTGGCAGCCGCGGGCTAAAATCTGTATGTCAAATTGGCTTGGTTGTATCTGCAGCAAATGTCAAACATCATAACTCAACATCATATTGTCTACCAATACATTCAACTTATTTTAAAATTTATCTTGTTTATTGATAGACTAACCATAACAAGATACAATAAGAATGCTGAAAATATGTATTTTTAAGCTAAAATATTAATATTTACCATATTCACATTTAGGATTCAAGCCGGGTGGTGGCCTTATTTGATTCCAATGATTTTAGGACTTTACCCACAGAGGATTCCTTAAAACCTTTTTCTGTCATTGAGGACATATCAAGGATTCAAAATCTGTTGAGTTTGCTTATGTTGGAATTTGTGTGATGTTGGCCAAGTATTTCTGCTAAAATGCCTGGACTATAAAGGCCTGACAATATAGATATTTAAGGTCATACATCATAGATCTTATATTCGTGAACATATTAGCTTCAATGTATTTGATTTAGATCTCGTGTTAATAGCATAGCGATATTTTATGTGAGTTATAACAGTTTGCTATGGCTATATTTCACAATAAAATGAGAGTAATCAAAGAGGTCTCTTATTTATAAATATCCATAATAACGGTAGACACGAAAGGATTTTATATATTCGATGATATTCATTAACATAGCCTCAAAAATGTGTACGCTGTGTATGCTGTTACACCAGGTGTATGGAAGAACGGTACATCCTTCCCACCACAGTGACAAAGAAAAACTCCTTCGCTCTCTCAGATCATCCTTTACGTCTCTTTTTATATGTTCCAATATCTTCAACTATCATTCTTCACACGTGTTTTTATATCCAATGTAAGAGGGTAGATGGCGTAGTAGGAGGAATTCTCTTGCTACAACTGAAACATGAAGAAGTGGTACACTATCCCTGCCTCAATAGCTGCAGTTGTGCACCTTTCTGACCCCCATGAAAGCCGGAAGACCTGAGGCTAGTTATCATTCACCATTTTCGCTTCGTGTACCCTCATGTTTTTCGTTACAGATTTACTTAGAAGCTATCTGAGCGATATGGCCTATTTGCTAAAGGGTTCACGTTCGTAGTTTTGAATCGAGGTCTATCCTCATTTGCCCGTTCAATATCTCTAAATCTTAAAATATATCCTCAAATACAAAGTTTTGGGATTAATAAGGGTTATTGACCGTTTCTGTCATTTTTATTTCTTGTTCCAATTTTGACTATCGTCTTCGTTCTATTTTATCCCATATCGAACACACCCATGATAATGCAAACTCGTTTTCTTTTTATTCATCAAAAGAGACGTTATTTCGATAGAACGAACAGACCTAATATCATACTCGTAAAATTTTAACCTTTAATTTACTAATGCCATTAGAAATAACTTTTAGTCGATAAGAATGAAGAGTAAGTAGTGCATATCATGGAATTTTCAATGATGATTCATATTAATAAATTTAATAAAGTTGGAAATTTTACTCATTATTAAAATGGTAGTTTTTATTGTTCATTGCGAATATTTGAAGTTTATTCTTATTTATTAGCATACTGAGGGGGGCCAATTTACACTCAAAGAATTAACCTGTTGGTAGTTCTCTTGTTTGTATATAGATAGAGACATGTAAATGGTAATTAAACACCCAGATTTTTCTGATAAAATGATTTTATTCCGATTTTTTGGCATTATTATGAGTAGAAATTTTTTCAGCATTTCAGAATTTAATATTTTAATTATTAAATATTCTTAGGAAGTAAAATGCAAGGAAATTTCTCTTTTTCAAAACGGTTGGAATATTGGTAATTCTGAGTGTGGATTATCACAAAGACAAATTGCTAGGAATTTAAAATACCCCTTACTTCTTTTGATAAAATTGTGTACAACCCTGTGTAATACATACTGAGGTGCATGAAAGATTCTAAATCAGCCTATCAACATTAATAAATTTGCCTGCCCTATCTTGGATATTATTAATATGTAGCCAGGAAGAAGCCTCGTTTAATATATGACCAATATTAATAAGAAAAATGAGTGGGCTGAAGAAATGCGTAAAAAAGATTGGAATTTTGCGACTATATTGTTTCTAAAGGAACAAAATTGGCTCAGGTTTAAGAGAGTCGACGAATATTGGTTTTAAGATTAGTCCATCGGGAGTAAAAAAAAATATAATTAACGTTGATTCAAAACGGTCTTTCTGTTAATAGTGTAAGAAGCAATACGGAGTAATGGAATGTTATTTTTGGTTGAATGTATTTGGAATATGGACTAGGATAATTGCATTTCTTTTCCATTTTTAACTAGGAAGTTATAGCACGGTATTGAGAAGGACGGTTTGAAAAAGAAAGTTGCCTATGTTGAAATAATGTCATATTGAAACTAAGAAAAGAGAATGGGCGGACCAAATTATATAAAACGACTCCCTTGCACCAGTTACTATCCTGTCATGCATACACTAGAACATGTTTGAGGAATATTAGACAAGACTTTACCGAAAAAAAAACCAGAATCACGATCATGTATGTGAATGAATATCATGCGCCTAATTTTCTTTAAATTAATGCCTAGGCGAGTTGCCGCTCTAGAAGCCGTTAAATGGCTGTTCACAAAGTATAAATGATACTGTTTCATTATTCAAACTGTATTTTATTTTGTAAATTTACAAATAAAGTTGTTTAAGTAATTAACTTAGTACGTCAATAAAAAAACGTATTTAAATTCCTTTGTTCTTCCTGATTTTCATAATCGATTATTGCTTGATTTTGATATGTTAACATTACGTCACACACTTCATCACAAAGCTATACACAAACACATGAATTTTCGTGCGAGTTTCGAGCAGTCGACTCTCCAACAAATTGGTTCCTTTGAAAATATGAAATATTTATCATTATTCGATGGATTTATACATTAATCCGAAATAAACACAACCTGAGATTAACGAAAGCACGTATAAGGTCTTTAAAATGCATTTTAGAAAAAAATGTTGACACTTTCTCTATAATTGTCCTGAGATAAAAGTACGAAAATGAGTGACGAAGATTGAAAAAATAATATCTGTTTAAAATTAAGATTGAAATTTTACATTAGTGAGAAAAGTATGTAGAAAGGTTAGAGAGTTTCAGGACGTATCTTCCAATATAATGATGCAAACAATTCATTCAACTCCAAAATGGTTGTTCTTCTATATATATACGGATTTTTATCAACTTATTAAACAAAATAGTGATTTAACAATTCAGATAAACTGGAAAATAATAAAATATTTCCTTACATTAATGTTTGTATAAATTAATTTTTTTATACAAAGGATATTGTTACTATAAGTCAATTTGGATATACATAGTTAAAGCCAATAGTTTACGCTTATAGCTTTTCCTTGAATTTAAAATATTTGACTATGAAGGGCTGAGGTCATAATAACTTCACTGACTTCGTGCCCATTAAAATTAGGACAACTAGGAATGCCCGCAGACTTGCTCTCTCACGTCACCCACATCGCATCCAACCGCCTGTTCAAAAACATAAAGTGATACAAAATATATTTGATAAATGTAAAGTAACAGAAGAGTGCACCAACTTTTTGATAACGGTCACGGTGGCCATACTATCAAAGAATAATCTAGGCCATGGGCATCTCCTATTGAGGCAAAATGAAGCTACAAACTCTGTTCGCACTGTGAGGAGTGGGTAACATATGACAGGTCGAGGCCGTCGGATCAGGAAAGACCTAACCTAGTGCCACCGGGGTGGCATCCGAAAAGGTCACGCCCCGTTTGGACTTGGAGGGGGAAGGAACCAGGAAACCCATGCGGACGACAACAGGAGACCTAGCTAGCCAACCCTGTAGAAACTCCGGTAGACCAGCTGGGCCCAAAATCGAGGAAATAAGGAGGCACTACACACAAAGTTGAGTATAATCCCAAGGCGGGCCCAGTAGGAAGAGTGCTTGGGGACCCGGGGGGCAGCTTCAGCGCGAGGCACAATCTGCGTTACATCTTAATCGTTAAGCGTGTGTATTTAGCGGCTAGGTTAACTTACAAACCCAAGTACACCAATTGTTGGGTGAGCTTCAGAACGCTCTTGCTAATAGTTACACTCGGGCTCGAATACAGTAAAGCGGCGACAAGGAGGAGAAGTTCCTGAGGGGAACCAATGACCAAAACATCGTCTGGACAGGTGTATGCCCTATACTCATACTGGCCCACAAAGCTAAAAAGGATCGTGTTTATGTATTTCGGCATTATATATGCCCCCATATCGAAGCGCATGGGGAGCCGAGAGAATAGGTAAGAGACTCCAGCACCTTTTTCTCCAAACAAACTGCTCGCCACAGGCTGAAGCGGAATGTGGCACAAGAACTCGGTAGGATGCGATATGTCATACATTATTCGGTCTTCCTCCCCCTTCTTGGAAACAAGGAAGAAACGGTTGGCACAGCGCACGTGAGATGAGACATCAATACGCCCGGCTGACGCAGGGATTTTAGGACCGGTACAAGCTAGGGGTCGGAAGAGGCGAAGTGGCAGTATCCTCCCAATTATACGCGCGCTCCGCGTCATGCAGCAACCTTCGCGACGTTGGAAGGAAGAGGAAAGCCTCGACAAACCGTACCTGGAATAAAGTTGCATATGTGCCACTTGCAAGGGTCATTAACCTTGTTCCCACGACCTATCTTATCAAACATTTACCCTATCAGCTTGGTCGCCATTCTCATTGTCGTCGTCCTCGCGAGACTCAACCTGATGATCTGGTAGTGCATCCTGATAAGGGAGCCCTCCGGAGGACTAGGCTACAGCTGATTTGGAAAATCCGACAGGGACGACCCATGGTCCTTGATGACTTGAAGAGCCTGTGCTAGACCAAGGATTTCGTCAATAAGTCGCTGCTGGTCGTCATCCAGCAAACTGCATAGATCCAGGGCCGCAACAGCGGCTGCCTGTACAGGGTCTGCGTCGAGAAGTCGTTCTTGGCTTGAGAGTACTAAGTGGTCGAGATCTTCATCCTCGTAGCGATGGTCCAGAGGCGAAAACTCCCGACGCGGTGAAGAGGGGACTAGTTAGAGATCCAAAGGAGGCATCGAGGATCGAAGCCATTCGCACACCACTGAAATACAACAAGGGTCGTCCCCAGCGAACTCCATGGTGAGTTAGAAGTCAGTCCCAGGCGAAGAAACAGAGATACAAGGCCGCCTGGCTTCTAACTTTTCACGGGGGGGGGGATTATTAGGGGGATGCGGGCCAAACAATACCTTACGGATCACCCATACCTCATCCTCACAATCAGTTTCGGCAACGCAACAAAGACCGCTTCGGGCGTCTCCCGCCCCTTCTTCTGGAAGGTCTAGCGGTGAGTGGGGCGGGAGCGCAGGCGGTGGCGGCTGCATACTAATCGGCTAGGCGTGCTTGGTTGTAGATCACCTGATCAATCCCAATCCTAACCTCCTGACAACTCTGGATTCGAGCTTCCTCTAAGGCGTACGTCCAATTGAATAGAGACACGGGATAATATAGGCGGAGGAGGTAGCTCAGGTGAGCATCCTCTTCACGCAGTAACTCGTTCCGAAGCCTATGGAGCGTAAACAATAAACGGACCTTCTCGTTAACACGATTCTTAAGAGGGTTGATAGGGGATGTAATCCTCATCTGAAGGTTAACCACATCCAGGTCCTAGTAGAAGCTTAGCTGTCTACGCCCTAGAACGTGTGGTAGGCCGATTTCTGTCTGGAAAGCAAGTAGCAAGTGCGGGCCTAACGATCTCGTTAAGCGAGCCAGCCAGCTTCCAAATCTCAAATTCAGGTATAGTTTGGAGATGTGAAATTGCAGAACTGTTCCTCGTTTGGGCACTAAATTCCCGAGTGCCCATGGAGTCAAATGACTAATGACGCAGCTCTGGCATGGTGGGCTCGGCTACCGAATTACTGTTCCTACTCCTACGGAGTGTGGCTGGCACAGTCGTGGAAGGACCGGCACCATTCGGTCTAATTTCTGAATCCGACCCTCTTCTTTGTTGCTCTAGATCGCAGGTAGGTGGGAAATCCTGCAGTGTAGCGCGTGTCGCACTCTGCGTGGTCCTTATTAGCGTGCGCTTCCTAGGTGGCATAAGGATGGATATTCGATTTATCGAATCTTTTTTCACATAATATGTTTAGAGTAAGTCAAATACCGTGTAGATCGTAGATGTAACACAATAATTTGTGTACACTTGCACTCCTTTATTATTTTACAATAATGTCAGTATAAACAATTTAATACAAACACGAACCGACATACTATACAGGAATATACAACGCAAATAAAGTTACCAGAAGAACGGCTGCGACGCGAGTCCCGAGCAACCCCCAAGTTCGTCCTTTTATAGTCAGATAATGACCTATGACTAACGACTATAAGCGGCTGTTCTAGGAACTAAAATTTATTTTTATCAAAGATAAAATTCAATGTATTTTATGTTCAATTTTCATAGAAATAAAATTTCAAGAAAATGTAGATTTGGGTTTTTTTTTTTCTGTGTAGCTTTGAAGAGCATTGTATCCTGATAACCAGATCTTTTTACCTTTCTTTTCCTTAACCATTAAGGAGGACATTAGGAGAGGAATTAAAAAGTTTTGGTAGATTTAAAGTTCCCTTTGGTTGAAATTTTGTCTGTCATATCCTTTTTGCATTTCAGGTTCTTGCCTTCCACACAGTTTTCAGCGGCTGCTATTAGCATGAAAGAAAAAAGACATGCACTAAATGACCTCGAATGTTAAATTAGTATGCGAGTTTCACATACCTACTTCTGTGATCTAGTTAAAGAAAATCAACAAAAGAATTGAATTCTATTTTTTTCATTTGATTTATACAAAAAAGAACTGAGAGAGAAGCTTAATATTCAAAAACTAAGGTTTCCAAATTTATGCAGTTTTCCTTGCAGAAATCGATAATAAAAGACAAAGAATTTTTCAAAATCACAATAAATCTAATGCTTTTGCATAGAAAAAGCATTATGGCCCTATTGGTTTCCATTCGCATTATTCCTGGCAGCTGCTCTGGTTTTGATATTTAGATATAAGCTTATAAGCTTATAGGATCTCTAAATTTGATTGCATTTCAACGTAGCTGCAAATATCCTCCTCCTCTAATTTTGATTCATATGTGCTACTTAAAGTAAGATTTCGAATAGGTGGAAGGAAGCCTTGAGGCATTTGCCCAATAACAAAATACATTTTCGTATATTTGATCTTACATAGGGTTTTAGTGATTGTCCCTTTTACGAGTACGTTGAGTTAATGAGAGAGATGAGGTAGGAATTATATGATAGTAAATTTTCATAAGTTTTAAACCTGAATGACTTTATAGATCAGACATGCATTTAATTATTAGTATAATATCAAATATATGTCTAATTACAGTATATTATATCTATTAAAATACCTTAACATCAATTACTGTCCCTCTCAGGATATCACATTCCAATATACAGTATATAATAATAAAAAAACAGTACTCTGGCAAAAAGATTACAAAAAATATGAATGGCCCTCCACGAGCTACACAGAAGTATGTTTGATATAGATGATTATTTATTAATACGAGATAAAATACTATTTTCCTCCTCGATAATACTACCAAAATAATCCCTATTTCAATATATAATAGATTACTTATTTAATGTTCAAGTGACAATCACTAAAAACCTATGTAAGATCAAGTATACGAAAATGTATTTTGTTATTGGGCAAATGCCTCAAGGCCTACTTCCACCTATTCGAAATCTTACTTTAAGTAGCACATATGAATCAAAATTAGAGGAGGAGGATATTTGCTGCTACGTTGAAATGCAATCAAATTTAGAGATCCTATGAGCTTATGAGCTTATATCTAAATATCAAAACCAGAGCAGCTGCAAGGAATAATGCGAATGGAAACCAATAGGGCCATAATGCTTTTTCTATGCAAAAGCATTAGATTTATTGTGATTTTGACAAATTCTTTGTCTTTTATTATCGATTTCTACAAGAAAAACTGCATAAATTTGGAGAAACCTTAGTTTTTGAATTTTAAGCTTCTCTCCCAGTTCTTTTTTGTATAAATCAAATGAAAAAAATAGAATTTAATTCTTCTGTTGATTTCCGAAACACACGAAAATATGATTCTTTGAAAAAATTAATATAATTAGGCACAAAGTTAAATTCGATAGTGGATCACCAGGTATTTTGAATGGCGAAAGATCGATGCTAAATAAAGAAATATCGACATGCCAGATTGTCTCGATTTGGTGCAGAAGAGTTGGCTGGTTGTCATTTTAAGACCGGAAAAGTACACGAATGGGAGAGAATGATAGTGTATTTCTTTCCTCTGCTACAATGTAAAGCAATCCTTAGTTATGTGTTCAATTTTATTATATTGGAGAAAGAAATTCTTTCGGAGTCCGCCAAAATTTGCATTGTATTTTTCTATTGCATTTGAAACAATATGCACATTCACTATAACACCCAAATTAATCAAATATTTATCAAATATATTATTAAAATACCACATTTGTGACGTACATTAAAATAACTCTTTCAAGCTGTATATAAATGTTTGCATCTTCCTTTTAATAGTTACCCTAAAATGGCCTTGTAAAATGAAAATAAAAGTGCCTAGGATCATATTTGTTTAATTTTTCAGTGAGGAATTTTCACTATATTCCCAAGTTTCAAAAGGTGTACTATTTATTAATCAAAGTAAAGTTAATCTTAGACACCATGGAATAATATTTCTTTGTCTTAATTAACTAAGCCGTTTAAGTTTGGGGAAAACTCTACATCTTAGCAAAACCTTAGTATCATATTCTAAATTACACCACCCCTTATAACTGAAATCTCTCCATAATATATTGAGGCCATAATACAGAACTACAGAACTACAGAATCTAGGACCAGCAAAGACCCTAAGGTCCGCTCGAGGCTAGTCCGCTACACTACACCTGAAACTACGATACACACTTATCTACGAGTGTATCTCTAACATGCTATATATTTTTTTTTTTTTATTATTATTATTATTTTTTTTTTAAATATATAATCTACTGTACACACTTATCTACATGTGTACAATGTCATGCATATTAACTACTTCAACCTAGGGGGGGTGATAGAAAGTTTTTCTTCTCAACTTCCGCAGCCCTCGACTGCTAGTGGTGAAAATCTAGTTATAGGATAGGCGGAAAAGAAAATGGATATCTAAACTACACATGCAAGAGAAATCGCTGGCATCATTTTTAGTCATCATTTTTACTCTCGTTGTTCCTCCGCTCCAAACTCCTTTTGCAAAGACGTTATTCTTTACTGTGCTCAGACTACGTTATATTTATACTATTTAAGTGCGCGTCGGGACGGTTTTTAAACATATTTACCGACCTACTATCCACTACGTGGGTGGGTAGCCTATTCCAAATTTGAGTAATTTTAAACGTAAAATAGTTTTGGGCTATACTAGTGTTAAATCGCTTGTTGACTAATTTTAATCCGTGTTGCCGAGTGTTTCCCCTATGATCCAATTCGAACAAATTCCTATAATCAACGTTTGAAAATCCTTTCAATATTTTAAATACTTCTATTAGCTGGCCACGTAATCTTCTGCCTTCGAGAGATGGCAAATCTAATGCCCTGAGTCTATCCTCATAGGGCCTGTTTCTCAGCTCGGGAATTAATTTTGTAGCCCTACGCTGCACTCTTTCTAATTGCGCGATATCTTTGTTTAAGTATGGAGCCCAAAATTGAACCGCATATTCGAGCAGTGGACGCACAAGTGATTTATACAATGGTAAAATTATCTCTTTGGATTTGAACGTGAAATTACGTGCGATATAACCCAGCACATAAGAATTTAATGAGAATCGTTTTCAATTTGGGTAAGAAAATAGTACATTTAGTTTAGTATTTATAAAAATCTTTTGTATTCTGCTTGAACAGGACTCAAACTTCATGCGACCCTTTTATTCGATCATAATTTAAAATTAAAAAATGTTTCATCTTGCTAAAGCCTGACTTTTAATCTGAATACACTTTTGAAAAAAAATTATCTTCTGTGTTAGTTTTTTCTTTCTAAAAAGAATTGTTAATCCTTCATGGATCCATATTAGGGATCCTTATTATAACCTCTTGATCGTCTTACACATCAACTTTCTGATAGGATCACGAAATACTAAAGGACGAGATATTTCCAAAACTTATGAATTTGGTAATGAATTTATGGGCAGTTCTAGGAAAACATGATAATTCAGAGCTAGTTGATTGTTTCTTCTATTAAAGGAATAAAAATTAGGATTGAAGATGTTTTTAGATAGATAAAAGTAGAAAAATGATACTGAAAATCTTAATCAGGAAGAATGAAACTAAGGGATTATTAAATGCAAGGAATATAAGATATTGGTGAAGTTCCTGGTCATTCTTATCATATTAATCAAAAACTCTGATAGTGATGAGATAACAAAATTCAAAAGATTTACGCCTCTTGCTCTTGTGTTTACCCCCCAAAAAAATTATGTATAATTATTTGGAAAGTGCAATGCTACAATTTAAGACACATTTAATTTAATTCAAACTTATTAAGTCTAATGGTAGAAATTCAAATTGTTTGTAAGAAAAATGAGATCTTTGTATAGAAATGAGAATTTAAGAAAGAGTTTAGTATAAAGCACAGATTAAGCAATTTTATTTTCACGAGGTGGTCATGAGATAGAGTTAATGAAATCTTCGGGAAAAATGTTTACAAATATTAGTGAAGGAAATAAAATAAATATGAATAAATTGCACAATTGAAAAAACAATGATAGAGTAAATTACATATATTTATATGCACAACCACAAATACTAAACTGTGGATGCAACAATACAGACTTACTTGCCAACAATATTTATATACGTAGAGTAGTTTGAACAATTCATGAACTCCAAAAAATCTTGCAGGGAGCGGAAAAATAATATTTCGTTTTTACTGTTATTATGCAATGTTGTCATTCATTTAGCCTTCTGTATTTGTTTTATTTGCCAACCTACTTTATTATTAAAGGCAAAGCATATATATATATATATATATATATATATATATATATATATATATGATACTTTCAAAGACGTTGACAAATTGATAATTAGTCATCTTCTTATGTTTTATCTGATTTGTCTTAATTATTGACAGCTAATCTAAAAGGAGAATTACTGCGGATGCCATGAAAAGCGAAATATCATAGAAAGGTGATTAGGGTTTGTTCCTGATCTATATGACATTGCATTTTAAGCCAAGGAAGCATAAAATTGCAATGCTCTCGGTTTGTTTGTTAAGAAGAATATTATTTTGTAAATGGGTTTCATATAATGCGTTCCATTTTATTGCAATAACTTGATGACCACTGAAAAATTAGTATATCTTTTAGGAGATATCCCTCTTTGTTTAATAACACTGATCAATAGACAAAATGGATCAGATACGTTTTATGGTGCCTTTACTATACTTTTCTGGCCTAATTTTGATAATACAATCCATTTGTCGAGTTTATATGAGGGCAATTCTGTCCTAGGTCTTACGGGCAGGGTTAAGTCCCACAACACTAAAGAAGATTAATAAGAACTTAGTTATTAACAAGAGATTCGAGAATGCCAATTATAGGCTAAGCTGGACTCTATGCCAGTCTTAAGAAACCCAAATGTGTACCGACGGTTAAGTAACGATGATAAGTTACATAAATTGCTTAAATCAGAGTTCAACCTATAGCACAGCCTAGTACTGGTAAGGCAAAACAAAGAAAATATAGAAAATAATATATTAAGGTTATAAATGAATATATGAAATCATGAATATCATATTTACAGTTTATACAATAAATAAAATCTTAATAGTACTTATCACACGTGAGAGAGAGGTCTGGGTACATAGGCGCCAAACTGAACAACTATAAGGGACTTACGTAGCAGTAGTAGTGCACTTAATAATAACACAAAACAATAGAGCGCATTTATTCAACAGTTACACAAAATCTATAGCAACTCAATTCCAGTAGGAGCGCGTTAAGTGGTTGGAGGTGAACTGCCTAAAATGGGGAACTTTAAGCTTAAATAAGTATCGGTAGCAAGTTAGTTGGTTGTGTGGGAGGAGGTTAGTCGGTTGCATGGGAGAAGGTTAGTTAGTTCTGCTATGGGCAATTAATTAAGGAGTTGGAGATTGTTGCTCCGATATTACACAAATATACCTTACAAATACATTACAAATATATATATATATTAAACGTTACAAATATATATTACAAATATACATTACATATATATAAAAAATACATAATTTTACATAACTAGTAGTATACATAACCTAAGTAATAAAATGTTATGTAACAGCTCAGGCCCTAAATACGTGATCTCCATCAATATTCGTGTATTTACTTTGTTATGTTTATTGCTCGTTTACTACCAAACTCGGGAGTCTTCCTTCAATTTTCCGAAAGCAAAGAGAAAATCGGTGAGGTATAGTGTATTTTTTTGCAGCTTGTTCAACTAGGTTAGATGACGTAAAAATAGAAAAAGGTAATGTCATTTGTTGTTTTTTTCATAATATAGAGGGTGCAAAAGAACCATACTATAGATTCTTACTATACTATAGTCAAATTTACTAGATTTTATACTAGGAACAAACATAATCTTTTACCAATTTTGGACTCCCGATACGATCAGTGCTCCAAAACCCTGCATTTACCATTCCGCTACTACAGGAGCAAAGGAATAAAAATACCCATGATAGTGACGAGTATGATAATGAAGCCGGTACTGCTATATGTGAAACAAGTATGGACGCAAATATTAATACAGAATTAAATTATTTGGTCCAAAGGATAGAGCTAGACGGTTGACATCTCCTCTGAAATGAAAATCTCTGATCAAAAAGGACGTTCAGGTAACATATTTCATTAAAAGGAATCAAACCTTTAGTTCCTATTTTGCAGTAATAGTATCATTATGTTTTTGCAACAACATTGCTCTTTTCTTAGGCAAACTTTCACAAGAGTATGAATCTTCTGAGTGGCCCTTAGTCATAAAAGATAAGCCTAAAGGCTGCAACACCGCGAAGAGAAACCCTCTATTCTTGAAGACATTTAGTGAACATAAAATAATGTTAAGGAAACAACGAGGAATTTCTAGATGCTTTAAAATTCTAGACCAGAGATACAATTGGAATTTATGTAGAGACTTGAAAGTAATTCTTAGGGTTATTGGATTATGGTCAGGTTCAACAAAACTTCGATTTTCTATACCTCAGGTATACCCGGTGACTACTACATATTAAGCATCAGCATGTTCAAACATCGTGATGAAGCATCTAGTCTCTTCATACGAGGCTTGCTCCCATCGCTTTATTAATAGCTTTGTTTAGTAAAATGATTCATGACCTCGTTACAAGTAAATTTTCGAGTGGATGACATCTTCGTCACACTCAATATTATCACCTTATTTAGTCTCACTATCCTACAACAAAATAGAAAAGCCTTAGCATGTTCTTATATGTAATAGAGTTAACTAACTGCATATAACACACGGCACATCTATCATAGTCTCGCTTTTTCAAAGAGGTTACATACGGAAAATCAATACCTTTTGGTGATGAATATTGAGTGAGGGAGAAGGGAATTTGTTCAAATGGAAGAAAGTCAACTTCAATACATTTTACTTATAAAACATTTATTTATAAATAAGACAATCTAAGGAGACACTTTCGAAATTATAAGCCAAATAATATTTTTATACATTTAAATTATTCTTAATCAATGACACAGGAGTGACAAAATCTCAATCAACAAGAATAAATATTCTTTTTACCTTTGTTTCAAGAAAGTCTATTTAATCCACTTTCTCTATTAGACACGTTTTTCCTTACTTTTAGATGCATTTTCCAAACAAGTATTCTTTTGAGCACCAGAAATTAAACCAATATAAAATTGAGTACAATCTTTTTGTAATTTACATGTGTTGGAAAATAAAACACTGAGCATAGAGTAATTTTCATATTTTGTATGTTTCATAAAATATTTTGATATTACTAAGAATTTGACATACATGTACATATTCTAACAATTCTCATTTTACAACGAGGTTGGCCGAACTATGTAATTCTCTGTATTTTAATGAGTCGAAAGGTGAAGTATTGTTAAGCCGCTCCAGTCAATATATCTAAAGGGAGACGAGTCATTACGAAAAAAGTGCGCCAAATAGAGCAGCAAAAATATTATTTTGGCCTCTCATATACAATAAGAAGCATTCAATATAAACCGCAAGCTAATATCTATAGTCGGCCATTACTTTTATGATTCATTACTATGCGATGAACCCCATACGGTTTACAAAAGCTCAAAATATTCAAAATCCGAAGAGAAACAACCACCCGCTAAGCTTATGGGATTGTCAACAAATTGCTTACGGTCTGAACATAAAATTATATATTGCCTCCCGAAATAAAAGTATTTAACTTGTAACAATAGACATCATTCTAGCCTCTGTTTTTCTTGTAACACTAAAGAGTAAATGGTGGAGGAAACGAATGTTTTTAAGTTCCTATAGTGAATTTGATCTTGCATTGCTCTTTGCTCAATTTGAGCTAATAGGTTCTAAGGGATGTACAAAGACTAAGGTATTTATTAACCAGAGGTCCCAAAGGACCTTAATTAATACAGTTGGTCCCAACTGTTTGCAAGGTTAAAAAGCGAATAAGTGGTTTTGAGTGTAAAGTCAATTTAAAAGCTTATGATGAAGTATCGTTTACAGCTAATACTAAACATAAGCCAACTTATGATGATTAAAATTAGCAAGTACATCTATGAGCAAATCAATAAGCAATTTTTCGATCCTTTCGGGTCCAACATTTATTTTAGATTTGTTTATAGTGTAAAGAAGCAAAACGGTATTTCTTTTCTCGAAACAAATGTTGGCGTCAATCCTTCAAGCGCTTTGACCGTCGACGAAAATTTCTAAAGGAATTCCTACCCAATGGAGTAGCCGTACCTAATGCTACCGTAGACGAAATAAATGGACCTTAAGGTACGAATACTATCTCGCATAAAGGTGGCATAAAATCTATATGGGAAATGGATTCCTTCGAAGTGTGCTACTTCGGCTTTTGGACCCCAGGACTAAAAGGTGTTTGCCCATTTTGTACCTACTGTCGAATTCCGTGACAGGATATGTGTAGTAGGGTTCACTTGGAAGGAAAACCACCCAAACTTAACAATTACGCAATTGTTAAGACCAGACTCTATACTTAGACTAATCGGTTAAGGCAAAGTGGCCCATAACAAATACTAACTTATGAGGAAATCTTTAAGGAACAACTAACAAAAATGGTATAGCGATAAGGTTACTTGCAGGAGCCCACCAATAGAGGGGTTAAAAAATCTCCCTCATCACGGTGTTAATAAGGACTACGCAACTACCCGGTTACGAGTTATTTTTGATTGTTCGGTGGAAAAGACAAACCCTAATGATTACTTGCATCCTTGACATTCTTTAATAAAAAATATTTTCCACATTTTATTAACTTCTAAGCAGTACTCTTTGCCTGTATGGCGGATATAGACAAAGCTTACTTGCAGATACGGTTAAAATACAAAAGTAACCAACCTAAATAAGGTTGTGGTTTTGAATCCACAAGTAGTCGGGTATTATTAAAAGTAAATTTCGTATAATCGAATATAAGAGCGGAAGATTGCGTTGATGTACGAACAATGTGCTTATATAATTATAATTTACACTCTTTCTTATCTACATAAAAGGGTATAATCAAGTTGTATTGGTCATCAAGGGAAATCCTAAGCAAAGCAGGTTATAATTTTACCCCTACTCCAATGGTCATACTATTAAACAGCAACTTAGATAATGGTCCTATTCAATTCTTGGGTTTAGGGTGGAATACCGATGGAGATATGGTATTGTACCCCAATACTGACATTAATTTTATATCTATTACAAAACGGTAGTTCTTAAGCTGTATAGTTTCTAATTTTGAACCATTGGGATAAATGAGTAGAAAGGGACGAGTCTTTGGACGATAAGTTCTACGAGGGGCGGTCAATAGGTTTCGCAATGAGATATGAGGAAAAGTGTCTTATTATTTTTCAATATAACTAACCTCGACTTCAATGCACTTGCGCCAATTGTCCCTGAGTCTTCGAATTCCCGATAACCAGAAATCTCCCGACTGCTGTTCAATCCACTCCTGGACGGCGAGCTAAACATCTTCATCGTCCACAAACCGGCGTCCACGCAGTGCAGCCTTGAGCTGGCGGAATAAAAAGTAGTCGCTGGGGGCCAGATCTGGACAGCAGGGGGGATGGTTGAGCTCCTCGAATCCGCACTCGCGCAGAGCACTTGTGCAACTCTGGCCTTGTCGACTTTGACGACGTTGAAGTCGTTCATGGGGCGTGAGGTTTCTAAGGACCCAACGGGCAGAGACCTTGGTCATGACCAAATTGTCGGGGATGATGTTGATAACACTTCGTCGTGATATTGCACGTTCTCGCTCGATTTCTTCGACCTTTACCCATCGATTTCCGACGATCATCCTCTCCATACAGGCACCATTGTTCTCGTTGGTCACGTCTAACGGGCGTCCTGGACGGGGGTCATCTTCAAGGGACTCACGATCATGGCGGAACTCCCTATTCCAGCGAGCAATGGTTGCATGGGAATGGGCGGTGTCGGTGTACACTGCAACCATGCGTTCATGGATATCTTTTGCATTCTTGCCTTCCTTGGTCAAAAATTTGATCACTGCCTGGTGCTCAACCTTCTTCATTGTTGAAATATTTGTGAATGACGATCTGCGATCAGCTACTGCTTCTTAAATATACGAGGCACGAGCGTGCGGCTGCACGTCCTGACTTGTCATAACTTGTCCTAACACCCCCACAAACAGCCATCCCCCTTCGTCTGTTTTGCCCTACCGATTCGCAAAACTTATTGACCGCCCCTCGTAGATGTTGGGTTCTAGCGGGGTGGGGTGAGCCTTATCTCTTTGACATTTAATTTTATATTTCCTTGTCCCACCGTCAGTGTGTCAGAAAATGAATATTCCGACCTCCATTTATTCTCAATTTTTTTATTTGTCGTGATAAATAATATATTTTCCTATTATTAATTTATTGACATACTTGTATTTTAACCATTTTCATTTTAAGGAAAGGTTAGAAAACATAAATCTTTTTATTTTAACATCTCGAGAGGTTAATTAGCGTGGAGACTCTCTAAGCTTTAACTCTATCTACATATTCTGAGTTGTATGTCTTTGTCATTGTAAATATAACTTTCTTTGGTAGCTATTGTGGTTTATCTAAACACAATCACCTATAAAGGTCTGCGTAAATTTTGATGGTTATCATTGCACTTTGACCCTAAAGGTCTTTAGATACTCTTTACCTTGAAATTCATTGGCCCTTTAGCACATTGTGTATATATTGTTCATCTGGGAATTTATAACATTATTAGTGTATTATCTTTATATAATTAAAATTAGGGGGAAGTCAACGTATATAGTTTAATATATGTAAATGTAATCTTCCCTATTCCCACGGATTATGAGTGTTATAATGGTTATTCGCGTTCAGAGCAATTGATTTTGCTTAATTAGTACGTGTAGTGAAATCTTCTCTTGTGACCCCGTTTTGGTAAAAAAAAGAAGAGTATGTATATATATATATAGATATATATATATATATAAATATGTATATATATATATATATATATATATATATATATATATATATATATATATATATATATATATATATATATATATATATATTGCAGGGCTGACATTTACATATTTTGTTTATTTACTTTCGTATTACAGGATTAAAAGAAAATTGACCCTCAGATAGATTTAAATTAGGAACTGACGATATCAAGCTCGATTCTACGATTCTTCTCTTAACATAGTTAGCCGATTTAAATACCATTTTACTTCCATTGAAATCGATCGAATGATTCAAGTCTCTAATATAGCAAAATATTCCACTGCTTTCGCTGCCCATTCTAATATCTCTTTTGTGTTCATACAATCTCTTGTCTAGATTTCTCCCCGTTTCCCCTATATAAACTTTATGGCAATCGTTTCATGCTATTGCATATACTCCTATGTTATGATGTTCTTTGGGTTTCCTGGCAATCATCAATTGGTTTAAGGAATTATTATATTTAAAGGCTAGATTAATACCCGCTTTTCCAAATATGTCTTTTAAACTATTTAATTTATTATTAGATGGCAATGTTATACATTTGTTGAAGTCATTAGTGCGGGAAAGCTTATTACCATAGAATGTTTTCCTAGCCGCAAAATGGGCAGACGATATGAACTAATCGGGGTAATACAAATTAGAAAACGGAAAGATGACATATTTTGTATGCTCTAAGGAAAAGGTCAGAAATTACTAATTTTTTAACAGTATTATCGTGAAACGAAAAATAATGTATATAGGCATTCGAGTGGGTTGGTTTCCTATAAACGTCAAGTTTTAATTCATGGTGATCTTTATTAATGACGACTAACTAAAAAGGGTAATCTATTATCATATTCCCATTCATATTTAAATTTGATGGCCATTAGGCCATACAGAAAGTACCTTAACCATATAAAATTAGGGGGAGAAATTGTGAGAAGGAGTTCAGTCTCAAAATATTCCATGAAGAGACATGCCAATATCGGAGATAAACTATTTCCCATGCTAAGGCCAAATATTTGTCTATAAAACTCATTATATGGTTAAGGTACATTGACGATGTATTTTCTCTATGGCTTAATGGCCATGTGATAGTTTATTCTCAATAAATTGAAATCACTGTCTTCATATTTATGCGAAATGCTAAACTGATGACCTCAGAGGGCAATATGAGATTCATATTCATATTTATAGTTATCACGCGTTAACTTTGATGATATTTTCAATATATATATATATATATATATATATATATATATATATATATATATATATATATATATATATACACTATATTTTATTGTTTATATTTTTCAGAATACCTGGATAGGATGGATCGACGCACTTTGTTAACAACAACTGATGTCCAAAGAACGCTGAAAGAATTTAGCGATTCAGAATACTCAATAGAAAACGTTGAGGTTGCAATTATCCAACCCGATGCAGATGAAATGACACACGAAGAAGCAATTAACGTGGAAGAAATTCCAGAAGAAATTATTCTTCAAGAAGTGGCAGGCCGACTAGAACTAATTATTAATGGAAACGAGAAACAAGTTGCAACTGCAGAACCATCAATATCAAAGGCCCCAAAACACAGAAATAATGACCCTGATTTACTCCCCAGTGGAAAAAGTGTAATCCAGTCTATAACGATCGGATGAATGCTCCAGCTTAAAGTAAATCCTATAAGCTTGTAAGCCTGCTAGGTAAGGGTGTTGTTAATAGATCAGAATATGATTTATGCTCAGCAGAAAAATAATCCTAAATTTACTCTTGACATGAATGAGCTCAAAATATTTGTAGGAATTCTTATGTTCACGGGATACCACAGACTTCCTCAGCAAAATATGTTCTGGGAACAATCTCTAGATGTAGGTGTACCTTTTATATATAATGATAGGCCTAGGCCTAAATTCAAAGAAATAAAAAAGTACCTTCATTTCGATAATAATGCCCTTATTGTTAAAACTGACAGAATCTATAAATTGAGGCCTTACCTAGATGTCCTAAAACAAAATTTGCAGTAATTTGGCGTCTCTGATTCTTATGTGTCACTTGATGGAATGATGATTAGGTATTATGGATTGCAACCTGTAAAAATGTATATGATAGGCAAACCGATAAATTTCGGATATAGGATTCGGTGTTTATGTAGTCACAGTGGATATTTATATAATATTTCGCCTTATCTTTGCACAAATAATGAGACAAGCAATGAACCTATAGGGCTAATGGTCATAAAGAATCTGAATTCTGTCATTCCTGAAACAGAAGCAGGAGACCCTATGATATTCTTTGAAATCTTCTGTACAAGCTTTGAAGCCTTAAAAGATCATGGGAACAGAGGTCTGAAAGTATCTAGTACGAATCGTGAAAATAGAGGGCTTATAGATTATAAATTTGATAATAATATCAAAATTTTGATCTTAAAGTGGCATAATAGATAACCTGTTTCTGTTGCCACAAATTACTCTACAGTATACCCAACTGGTACTGCAATCCGCTATTAGTAGGAGCTCCCAAAACGACTCCCCAAAGTTGTATCTGATTAGAAGAAATCAATGGGTGGAGTTGATAGAATCCGCAGTAAAAAATGAAGGTTCCCGATATTTACACAAATACTTGATATCGCTGTTTTGAACTTTTGGAGAATATATAACTTACTAAATAAAACGAAACTCTTTCATTACTAGAAATAAGGAGAAACATTGTCTTAGCTTATATTTCGAAACTGTTTCTATCAAATCGCAAACGTTTTGGTCCTCAAAGAAGTAGATTTTTGCAAGAAGGGTGTAAAGGCGACAAAGTTTGGCGCCCATTTTAAAGTTATTTTCCCGTCTCTAGCCCTGTCCGTTGATAGACGCCCCACGCGCGCATGAGGCTATTACGTCACAGCACTCGTATAAAAGGACGCCTACTTCTCTCGAGAAGGGAAGAACCCGTTCAAGTCCGTACGGCGAGGATCCTTGCTTTATCTCCTGCCAGTTTGACGTTGACCTGCTGTACTAGTGCTAGTAATATTGGACGTTGACAGTTCTCCATTCGGGAAGTCTGAAAACCCTGGGTTTATTTTGGCTCTCCCCTCCTCACCTACCTTTTGTGTCACTCAAGATTATCCCCGTGTGGTACGCCGGTCGCTCGGCCATAGCAACTTCTGAATCCCTCGTCACCGAGATCTATAACCACCTCCGTCGTCGCCATCCGTAGATTCGTCCTGCGTTGGATTACCCTCATCCGAGGTGTCCCTCCACTGCTCCAGTATCAGGTACTTTAGAATAGTTATTTGATCTTGCGCCCTTACTAGTCCTGCGAGTAAGACTCGAGTCTCCCTCTGCATCGTAGGAAAGGGCTTAAGACAGGGGAGGGGGGTATTCTGTGTGTGCCTCGTACTCGAGAAGTGAAGCCGATTGTTTCCCCTTAATTAGTACGACGTGAATTCCTCGTAATCGTCCACACTTTTTATATAACGACTTGGGTTGTTTGTGGCCAAGGTGACTTTAAGTTATTATAAATCTTATTTTTGTGTTTACCAAATATATATTTTGTATTTATGATCAAGAAGTTCATCTCATTAAATTACAAGATTATAATTTTTCTTGCGTTTCTCTTTACCTCGCTGATACTCCAAGATCCACCTGGTGACCAACCGTAACCTACATAGTGTAGCCTAGTAGCACGACCTTTTTTCCTCCTCGAAGCGTACTTGGTTTTCCTTCTGAATAAATATTTTGGCGACCTTGTTAGTTAACTAAAGTTATAAAGGGCCGCTTGAACCGAATTCCACGTTTGCCTTTACAGAGGGCGAGTATGAAAGACATCAGGTTTGATCATGGAAATAACTTTGTAAAACCAATACAGACACAACGACGTTGTGCACTGTGTGGAAAGAAAACTAAAAGAATATGCAGTAGATGTGATGTTCCACTTTATGATGGATGCTTTTAAAGATTTCATATAAACTAAATTAAACAATAATCCAACATTTTATGTCTAGCTATATCTTGCAACCTTAGGTGTTGTCAGGGAAAATTTTTATAAAAAGAAAGTTACTTTCTTAATTCCATTAGGTGAAAATGAAAAAAAAAACTATATTTGTAGCTGAAAATATATATATTGTGTTCATAGTAATAAAAAAATAACAGCGAATCCAGTGGTATTTAATTACTTTTTCCTTTTAATAAATATTATGAATTGTGGCCAATTTCCCCAAAATGAGACGGTAGTTTTAGCCCCCTCCCCCCAAATAGAAGAATTTTCGTGTAATTCATGTATTATCATATCTAGGGGCTTTAAAAGATAAGAATAAGTCTGATATCCTCCAAATTCTCAGTTATATTATTTCAGCCCTTAATGGGTTAAACTAAGATTTGTGTTAGAGTGCGTTCCTATTTTTGTTTTCTCACTAAAAGAGTCTCGGCATTTGAAGTGATTCGAGCCTGTTCCTAACCATGTTGTATTCCGATTACACCCAAAATTAAACAAAACTGCTGGAGAATTATTCGTTAATTATATCCAAAGTACTTTTCAAACGTGTTTAAAATCTGATAGTTCCTGAAAAGTCTAATTATACTTGATACATTTTTCGTATTACCACCTTTTAAAGAATGAATTTAATGAGTTATCAACTTTTCGTGCAGAAATGACAAAAGTGCAGGAAACATTCTCACATGTATGGAATGATTAATTAAAACTTTGTTAGTATGAATGTCTCATACCTCCGAACACTTATGACGTTCATTTATTTAAAGAAACCATATTGGTTGTGACAACCAATTTGGTCCTTTGACTTGGAAGGACAACCTTTCCAAAGTTGTAAGTACCAATATCTCCAATTTTTGCAATGCGATCAAAAAGCCGTTGGCCTTGACTGTTTTGGGGAAGCCTCTGGAGAAATAATAGGTTTTGGGGGGAAAAAACGTATATATTTCATTCTTGGGGGTTTTAACAGAATTATACATATATATAAGACATTTAAACGAATAAACTCTTTATGTAGTGGCTGAAAACTATATTTACTTAGCCAGTAGGGCTACTTCACAAAATGGTAAAACAGCAGATTTACTATAGGTAAAAACAAGGTCTGCTGGCCAAAGTCGCGTGCTCTCAGTTTTTAAGATTTTTGACCTTATGACCTTAAAGACTTTCAATAATTTCAGGAATAACCTTGGGATGACCTTGTCAATGATATCATTCGAAAGAGAATGTAAAGCAATATAAAGCTTCAAATATCGTTAGAATCAGCAGAATGGTTATGATTTTATTGCCAAATAATTACCCGGTTAACCTTGCGAGGACTTTGTTAATTATATTATTCAAAATAGAATAAAAAAATAAATGTTTTAAATTTATTTAGATTCCTTATAATAGTCACAACTTTATTACCAAAACAAAATAAGCAAACTGGGACCGACGGACCGACCGACCGACGAACGACCGACATAGTGAGAAATAGTGTCGCACGCGTCTAAAAATTCAGACGGGCAACTTTCCTAAATAGATTAAAATGTGTCCAAATCTAGAGTCTCTTATAAAATGTAAAATCTTGAAACCCATGTTTGAAAGCAAGAGTAAAGAGATTAGAATTAATTTTAAAAAATTCTAGTAAAATATCTCTTAAATCAATTTATCTTCTTTAAGTTGCTTGTGTTATGGACAGGTTAAGTATTTTGGATTACAAGTTGAGTATTTAGGATGACTGTAAAATTCGTTGGTATTTAACGCATACAAATTAACACTACACGAGCTTATCATCAAATCTATCTTTCAAAGTTTACCTGGGTCGGCGTGCTTGCACCCTTTTCGCGAGGGGCGTCGGCTTGGTGGCACAAAACGAACCACGGAAAGACGGATTTCTCGATTGAGATTCGTGATGCCTTGAGTGGAGATGGACACATGTGGCAGTGATCACCAGCTAGTTAGATTTAGCGTCAAGATCCCGAAGGTAAGGTTTGTTGCCAGTCAATCAAAGAAACTTGACTTGAGAAGAGCAGACTTTGCAAGCCTTCGAGATGGACTGACTGACGTGAGGCTAGAAGTGTGCGATGCCGTTGAAGACTCGTGGAATAGTTTCAAAACCACATTCATGAGTCTTTAATCGCGTTTCATCCCGGTGAAATGCTCCCGTCTGTCTTTTGTTCAACCTAAGTGGTTTAATCGAGAAATCGGCCAACTGCTTAGGGAGAAGAGAACTATGTACCGGCAATCGAAGATCTCGGGTGACTTTGACGAATACCGGAGGCTAGGCAGGAGAGTGAAGTCCAGCATAAGGGCGGCTAAGCGGTCTGAGGGACTCCGAGTGGCGAGACTCTGTAAAGAGAATCCCAAGGAGTTCTTTGGATATGTAAACAGCCGTAAACCAATCCGTCGAACGATTGGCCCTTTGAGGAACGAAGAGGGGACATTAAAGCATTCAGATGCAGAAAATACTAACCTCCTCAACGACTACTTCTCTTCAGTGTTCACTGAAGAATGTGGTCCCATCCCCCAGCCGACGGATTCCTACTCGGGGGAAAAGCTGGAGGATATGGACTTCACCGAAGTTGAAATCAAAAGGAAGATCAGTGACCTAATGAATAAGTCACCTGGCCCGGATGGGTTTCTACCTAAAGTGTTGAAAGAAGTGCGCGATCAAGTGTCACGACACCTGAGCGCAATCTTCAACATGTCAATCCGGACCAAATGCGTTCCTAGAGACTGGCGTGAGTCGGAGGTGACTCCAATCTTCAAGAAAGGAGATCGTAACCAACCGTCGAGCTACCGACCTATCAGTCTGACTTCGATAGTCGGTAAACTCATGGAAAGTATCATGGTGGACAAAGTGACGTCGTATTTAGAGTCAAACCTGCTACTAAGGAGTTCCCAGCACGGCTTCCGAAGGCAACGGTCATGCCTGACGAACCTTGTAAAATTCTTCAACTTCGTTTTCAGTGCGCACGATCGGGACAAGGCGGTGGATGTGGTCTACCTAGACTTTCAGAAAGCCTTTGATAAGGTACCGCACCGCCGCCTTCTCCGGAAAGTGCGAACGCTTGGCATAGACGGAAAGGTAGCCGGCTGGATAGAGAACTGGCTAAGTGGCAGACGGCAACGGGTGGTGGTAAATGAACAGTCTTCTGAGTGGGTGCCCGTTACTAGCGGGGTGCCTCAAGGTTCTGTCCTGGGACCACTACTATTCATCATCTACGTCAACGACATGGACGGTGACATGGTTGCCAAGATTTCCAAATTTGCCGACGATACCAAGCTTGATATGAACGTTGCAAAGGATGGAAATACTGTCCGCTTGCAGGAAGATATTGGGAAGATTGGGGAGTGGTCGAACACGTGGCAAATGCCTTTTAACCTGTGAAAATGCAAAGTGATGCATATCGGCCACAGAAACCCCCAATCTCAGTATATCCTTGAGGCGGAGAAAAAGGCCCAAAGAATGCTAGGCTATATTAAGCACCAGTTTGGTTATCGGAACCAGGAGATTGTACTGTGCCTGTACAACTCACTTGTCCGACCGCACCTGGAGTATGCCGTACAATTTTGGAGTCCTTCATTGCAAAAGGACATCGCGAGATTGGAACGCGTACAAGCCAGGGCAACCAAGCTAATTCCCTCTATCCGACATAAAATTTATGAGGATAGACTGAGGGAATTAGATCTGTTCTCGTTGGAAACCCGTAGACTGCGTGGTCAGTTCATCGAAGTTTTCAAAATACTTCGAGGGTTCGACAATGTTGACTACCGGGATATTTTCACACTGAGTGAGAACAGAACGCGCAATCACGGCTTCAAACTTGAACTGAAGCGTTACAACCGCAATCTGTGTGGAAATTTTTTCACTTACAGTATCTGCGGTATGTGGAACGCACTTCCAGTGGAAGTTGTCAACAGTGAATCTGTTGACCAGTTAAAGTCAAGACTAGACAAGATCTTGAAAAGTGGCCGTTTAGGGACGCAAAACAATTGAGCAGCCTTGTGCCGCTCGATTGCTAGTCCAAAGGTACCCTCTTTGAATGGACCGTAAGGTCTCCTAGGGTACCTTATTTCCTTGTTGTTACTCCTTGTTGTTACATGGTCCCGGAGTTTAACAAGCCATAGATTGCAGAATCTTCCTTGTGTTCGATCTCGGACTAGGTGTCAAACACCAAAGCTGAATCCGCCCCTGTGCAAGCTTTTCGGCAAGCCACACGCTTCCAAGGACTCACAAGGATAGGAGTGATCTTCTACTCCGTCTAGTGCTCCCTTTACCACGAATTGCGTGAAAGAAGTGGCTTATGGGACAGAACTCGTGCAGTACTCCTTAGAATACATTACCTTAGATTAGCCGACTACAGGGCAGTCAAGGTTAATCATGTGATGATCGAGACCCACAGCTACACTCTTTTTCACTTTCGACGTTACAGGTTTCCTGTGTCTGTGCGTGCCACTTGGTATCAGTACCGAGTGAAGGCATTCAGGGCACTAATCCAAATGTGCTACTATTATTACCGCTTTGCACATACGGTTCGCTCGTGTAGACGTGCAAATTGGGGATTACCCGAAGTCTGTAAGTTGCTCAAAGGCCCTATACGATAAGTTGCTATCGTGTCTATCCATGTGTGTCCATTGCGGAGGGAGCCACGCAGCACTTCAAATCAATGTGGTGCGTATCTCCTGGAGAAGTTAATCATAGCCGTTCAGTTGCGGACTGTCTTTTATTTTCCAAGGAAAAGGACTTGGTTTTGGCGCGCTGGGCGCTGCCTGCTACTTCTAATTCCTGAATAAAAAAAAACACTCTCTGCTCCTTAGACCTCCAGCCTACGAGCACGTTCTTTTTCGCGCCCATCCTGAACCCAGATGCAGGTTATACTCACCCTAGGAGCTCCCCTGGAATAGTTAACCGCCTAAAGGGGTTCACCTCCAGCCTCGGCTAAAACCATGACTTCCTTCCCGCAGCATGTCCGTTTCCCGTTTTTTGAAATGGCCACTAGCCTCCAGCAAATCTTAGACTCAGAGGAGGCATCACCCTTGAAGAAGGTTCTGAGATCGTCTTCAGGGTCTTTTATTTAGGAGGGACTCTGTATATTTTCCTAATATTATTATTAATTCGGGCGTTGTCTAGGAAGTTAGAAAGTTTGTCATTAAAGTTAGTAAAGAAATAAAGTCTGAGAAGAAAAATGCTTGGAAAGTAAATTTCGCACATTTTTCCTACCACAGCAAAATCTGAGCACAAAGCGACTCATTCACCTCAAGTGGATCTCATGTGTGGCAGTCATACTCGTCTGCTACCTTGGTCGTCCCTCTTAGGCCACCACTGTGCCTATCTCTCTTAATAAAGAGATCAAAAGAAGCACCATCATGACCACATCATCAGTGAAGAGACTATTCCCACTAATGGTTATCTTTACTTCATCGGTACTAACAATATTTCATTACTATTTTAGAGAGGAAACCTGTCCTTCGTGACAGAGAGTACACGCAACCTTCAAGAACTTTCAATCCTTGTTAAAGGTAAATATTACAGTCGGGGTTAAAATATTGTAAGCTACCCGCAAAAATTTCGTCTAACGAACATTATCACTTCGAAGTACGGAATACAGCGTTTGTTAGGGTACTTTCTTCGTGTATTAGTATTATTATCAAGTGCGCTTGCCCGCATTATCCTTATATGTACTTTGGCGGGAGCCACTGACTAAATAATTAGGACCACAACAAGATCGGTATGCCAAGCCGGAGTACAGATAGATGGCCCTTGTAACGGGTGGATATGCGTAGAAAGAATGGTATTACTGGGTTCTGTAACCTACCAGGCTAACCAGGCTCAATCGAGACCCTTCCCAACACGACAAAGGAGTGTGCATTGAAGATGGGGAGGAGGGGTCAATATAAAGAAGAATAATAAGTGTGAACGAAAGAAGAAACTGAAAAAAGCCTATGGTGTTCTGAATGTCTGAGTGTAATGACGTTGGACATCGCACACAACCCGGGCATAAAAATTCAACTACTTATCCACTATGGGTCATTTTCTTCCAATGGAATTGCCGCGGAATCCGGGAGAACTGGGAGGAGCTGTGGAGGCTGGTCTCCTTCATTTCATCATTAGCTATCTTTTTGCCGGAAAACATGTTAGGCGAGTACCCCCTGCCCACTCTCCAAGGGTCTAGGGGATTTGCGCACCTCCACGGGATTAGGGCCGGGAAGGAGGATGCGCGATTTACCCCTGACATGATTTTTGCGTTCTTTTCTTTGCTATAAATACCTCCTTCATACAGTAGTTGTGCATTTGCTGCTGAAAAGAAGGTATAGTGTAATTTCTGCGTATATTTCACCGTCAGCCGACTTACTCGTAGATGCTGGGGCATTCCTCCGCGTCGTTGCACGGTTGCGGAGGCCCTTTCTACTGCTCTGGGATTGGAACGTTAGTCAACCCATCTGGGGAGACTACTTGATCTCTCCCCAAGGGCCAGGTGATTGCCGACCTGATCGACGAGCTTAAGATAGGTATCCTAAATGTGGATGAGTTTACGCATCACAACAAAAGAACTCCTTCAATTTCCTGTCTTGATCTATAACTCTGCTCTCCATACGCACAGCCTGATTTTGTTTGGGAGGAGTCCGTGACTATCTTCGTAGAGAGATCATTGGCACGGTGTATTCTGATCTGAAGGAGACCTATGTTTACACATGGTAGTATGGTATCGAGGAGATTCTCTCTACGATGGATGCGAGTGGTATACTGGCTGTACAATCAGCCAATTGATGGAACGCTCCCCTGCACTTAATTACGAGGTCTGCATTGCCCCAAGACTGTTGAGAACATTCTTGTTGAGTAGCCCAGGCTGGGTCATCTTCGTGCGCGTTACCCTACTCGGTACGCGGACGATCTGGCTCGCTACAACTTGTGCCTTGTACTCCTGGTGGATTCCAGCACACATTTTATTTGAGTCTCTCTGTTGTATGTTACATGTTGCGTAGCAAGGGGGAGGTGGACCTCCTTCTGACGACGGACTGTACTTCCTTCATCTTCTTATTTTTTTTGCTTGTGTTAGTATATTTGTTCGTTTTTGTGTTTTTTTGTCTGTGCCTTTTGCAAATTTCTGTTTTTAATATAGCCTAACATTAGGTTTTGAAAGAATTAAGGTAAATTATACTCGAGTAAGCGGTTGCCAGCTGGCCGAAAACTGTACAAAAATTCCCCTAAATGATTGCACCCAGCCATATTTACTCAATAATATTAAAATAGTCCTTAACTTAAGTAAAAAAGGAATAAATATTCTCACGAGAGTGAAATCTATCTAATTTACTATATGAATTAAAGTTTATTGGTAGTCTGCCGGGTTTGTTACGTTGCTCATAGAGAAGCTGTATAACTATAAGTGCTACAAGCGACGATTGAAAGATTTCTTCGAACGCTGCCTTCTATGATAGCTTGAGAGCTACTCTCAATTTTATTTCTTGAGTTCTTTGGATATAGTCAATTCAGCATACTATTGCGAAGATATCTCCCCCATTAAATAAGACGGGAAAAATGCCTTGTTGCAGGATTGTTTTTTCAGCTTTATTCTCTTTGTTTTGAGCATTACTGGTATCATATCGTTGCGACTCTTTCCTACGCTAGAACATTGAATGGTACAGATTCTGATCATCATATCTCGTACTGCTGAAGCGCATGGGATTTGGTTATCCTCAACCAAAACCTCATATGGTACATGTTTGAAGCGTTCTACGGCTCCCTACCAAGTCAAATCTGTTCTTAAATGAGACTGGCTTTATATTATATAGTCGAATCGTTTTCATGATCACGATTTTTGACCAACGGTTTACCTGGCAGCTTATATTTGCAGCTTTAGTTTCTCCTGTATTGGCGTGATTGATATTCTTCGTTCTGTGACGTTCAGCACTTGAGCGCTGTTAGCACTACTCTTCTACTTTTCTAACGTTGTTTTTTGGTTCTAAGGTAGAATAATGATGTAGATAAGTAATACTTATCTGCATCGGTGCCTGAATTACAAAAGGTGAACCCGAACCACCTCACTGGTCTCCGTTTAGAGACGGATGCCTTCCACTATCCTCAGCAGAGAGCATGCTTTTCAATGTGAGGGAGATAACCTTTGGTTCATACAGTACACAGTACATTATGTGTTTGTTCGCGTAAGTTCAACTTCTACCTTAATTGCCAATGTCTCTCACTTCGGTCGCTAGTTATCTGGAAGGTGCCTATTCCGAGATGAGACACTAATCATACCATAAGCCTTCTAGGTTTAGGGCAAAGATGCTCTTTCAATAGCTGATGTAACTTTCGGTCAGATCGCAGAACTGGGTATACCCAGAACACCACCTTAGAAGGTACCACTTAACCTTTTTTCCCCATACTTCTGCTCCCATAGCTGCTAAAACATGGGAGCATTTATCTCCTATTTGTGGAGAATAAACACCGCGTCCCGTTGGAGCAGTGCCACAATAAAAGTGTAGCTCCAAATTAAAAAAAGGCGTCGCCAACCATTCTCTCTCTCAAATGTTTTTGTCATCTCGTAAATTCCGACAGCTGATTCTGTATTCGCAGCCAAACTGGGTCGAATACATCTCTCGCTACGGAAGATTATGCACCGTGATTGCTTTAGATACCGAACTGCGATATATAGATTTACATAACGCACTGAGTGCACACAAAGTATAAAATTTGAATCTCATGTCCTCTCTGATTCGCAGTATCCGTGATGCCACGGCTACTGCGTGCCGTAGGATTTCTAGAGTGTGCCTATGCTGATCTACCTCAAAAATAGAGATTGAGAAAAATGAAGGCGTCAAGCAGTTTTAACTGACTGAAAAAAAAGATCAATGTTTTGCTCTTTCTTATTCTGATAATATGGTCGGAATCAGCTCAGCCATTCGGGCTCTATGGCAAAAAAGATAGGAGATGATCGAGGAAAATGTACAGCTGCGTGCATCCTGAACATTACATACTGTGACGAGTGTTATTTCCCCAAGAATGCAAGTCACATTCTTATGTAATCTAACAATCTGGAAGAGCTTTTCGTGAGCTACCTATCTCGGTACCATGACAAGTGCGACTTCTAACGGTTATCCCTTTTGCTCATGACGGTTTCGTGCACTCCTGAGATTGACATTATCATGTTCCTGAATGAGGTGGGTATCGTTTATATTATTTGATTTCGTGGTGTTGGGTGGGCGCTCAGACCATGATAGAGTGCACCTCTTTCTGGCCCCAGTGAGTACTTTCTTTTCTTATTTAATCTTTTAAATTTTGTTATTTTGACTTTGGAGGGGGCATTGACTTAGACTCTATTTAGGCTCAAAAAATAGAAATAAGAGTGAATAATTTGAAATTTCTTCTGCTCAACTCTTGGGGGCAGCCGCCAGTAAACAAACATATAAAAACTGTATCTTACAAGCAAAGTCAAATAATAACTGGTGAATAGATCAAAGGTGTGTGTTTTCTTTAGTTTTTAAGGGAACAGAATAATGATACTTAATTGTACTCGTTGACGAAAGGGAATTGAATCGTAGATATTTTATGTTTGTGTATGAAATAAGGGATTTTTAACAGCAGGGGAAATTCTTGTAGTCCGATAACATTTTAACCCCTTAACAATTTTCAATTTCTGTTTGTGTAAAAATGTTAATTTCTAAATGAAGTTTCAGTAATTAATAGGTCGTTGAGTGTAAATGACAATCATAAAAACTTTGATATTATGTTCATATAATGTTTGAGATTCTCCTCTATGCTTTTAAAACATTGTTTAGCGATTTAAATAAACTGCATTTGTAAATATTTATACAAACACGAGATGCTCCTTAAATTATCTTTAGCATTAAAGTTGATTGCAATGTAACAAGATTAGGTGGATTATTTTACCTTTTACAGAAGGATATTTAAAGGTTGACATCGAGATGCTGTTTCATTTCTGCAAACCTCGTGGAATACATAATTCCCCACGAAGAATAAAACTTGTAAAAGGAAGCGGTAACTTAGGTAAATCTATCTACATATAATGTTTTTTCTTGATTTATTAGTCCTTTCCTTAGTTTTCATTTTCAATGAATAAAATATTTATAACTAGTCCAAGAACTAAATAATATTTGTAAAAAGTTTTCCTACTATAATAATCCAAGATAAAATAAATGTAGCACGATAGAAAAATGGATGAGATAATAAATTCTGGTACCTATGATTACATAAATATTCATTGGGAAGAATAGAGCAAACAATAAATCATTCTTATTTACTTATCCAACTAAGTTTTGCATATTTTAAATTCATTGACTCTGAAATGTTCTATGTAAGCAACAAGTCCAAAAGACTGTGAGTGTTAGGAAATTTTACTAATTTGAAAATATGTTATTCGAATTCAGTGTTCGACCATCGTTTTAGAGAACTGTGTATTACTTAAGGAATTTAAAATTCCACGCAAACTCTCAAATTTCTATTCCTAAGTTTTCCTGTTTAGTTACAATTTATTTGCTACTAGATAATTCTCCAAAGCCACCTCACTTCCTTCTTTCTCTCAAAAATTACACTGCAAAAGTACGAATGAAACATAGGTTTAGGTAACATATTCGCAACGTCACTAGATAATTATTTGCATCTTTTGGGTGACAATACCTATTCAGTGACGTGGGAGTGGCAGCCTTTGCATGTTTGGGCCTGTATCGCTAATGTATGAATCACGTGTTTTTTTTTAAATTGTATCATCGAAAAATAATGATCGTTGCCATAGGTAGTATTATAAGTTGCTCTTGACTTTGTAGTCAGTTTCCTTCTTCTTTTTTAGAGAACAATAACTTCATCCCAAAAGGACCAAAAAATTCTAGGAAAATAGATTGTTTCTCTACCTTCCAATTTTGTACCTTGGTCATAAAAGTCACCTGATTCTCGACAATTCAAAACAAGAAACGACAATAGCTTGGTAATCATATTGTGTAATAATTTCTTCTCTTTTGAACTAATTTTTCAGCATTCTTTATTTAGTATTCTCCTATAAAATAATACAGTTACAAAAAAATGAGTTATTTCTTTATGAATAAAACGCGCTTGGCAATAACTAAGGTCAAATTTACGAGTATCTACATATAATGTTCCTTCTTGATCTATTAGTCCCTGTTTAGTTTTCCAAATAATTTATGTTTTTATCTAACTTCTCTTCCTCATGCTTTCTGCTTTCCTTCATTTTCTTGTAGAGACTAGCAATGTCCTCAAACAAAACAATACATAAATTTCTTAATTTAATGTGAGTGTGCATTAGAAGGATTATATTGGCAAAAATCTAGGGAGCCACCCAAAAGATAACGCTTTCTACAATTACTCTGGTTTTCTCAGGAGTGTAAATCTCCTGAAAATTTATTTAATTATGCCTTCTATCTTTCATATTCTGTCGATTGCATATAATTTGCATTATTAGAAAAATAATATATTTTATAAAGTATCGAAACACATTTGGGCTCAGATTTTGAAACAAATTTCTTGTATCAAGAATAATTTTACCAATAGTGAGAAATCTATCCTAAGTTTTTTAATTCTATCAGGATAATAAGCAATACAATTTTCTACATTTCCTTCTCATCTTCTTGGTTTTCATAAAATTCTGGAATAACACTAATTAACACTAAAATATAGTGCTGAAGATAGGTGTTTGTTTCACCTAATTTGTTTCAAAGTACCTCTCTATTACCTAAATATTCAAGGGTATGGATATCTTTGACAATTTTACTTTCACTCCTACTTAGCTAATGAAGGGTGAATGTTTGAATTTTTTTTTATATTTTCTCCATCACACCACCTTTGAGAGTGATAGTCAGCATCTCTTTTTTTCAGCTTCTTCCTCTTCATTTTCCACTTCATCTTCATCATTATATATATTATATTTATATGTCTGTGTGTGTGTGTGTGTGTGTGTATGACCCAAACAATAAAAGAGAATTAACAAAATAAATACAAAATTTGCCAAAAACATATTATGTGTGACATTAACAAATATCAGTTAATAAAAAAAAATGAAGCATCATATTGGCGTCCAATTTGCATGGATTCTATTGCCTACGTCTTTAATTCTTCTGAATAAAATTATTATTAAATTTGTTTCTTAGTTTTTATTTTTATAATTTTAAGTTTGCTGACCTTTTACGAAGGTTAGCTTAGGTAGGTGGGCTGTTTGTTTCGTATGATTATTCAAAGATAATTTTTTAGACTTAGGCAGAAAATTTGTAAAAAATAGTTGTTAAGTGGTTATTTTCAAAGCAAGGAGCATAACATAATTTCACGGATGACCAAAGCCCCAAGGGCCTGTCAAATATCTTAGGCTTGTTCAATCTTTTCATAATGACGTTGCAAACCAGTTTGATTTTCATCTTTGACTTTTACAAACTTCTGGTTTAATTAAGGAAAGAAATGACGTATAGTCATCATATTATACTAAATAAACAAACAGACTGAGTCCTACACAACGTCAACTAGCTCAAAATATTCAAATAAAAAAAAATCACAATGATAATGTCTATATTAGGATGAATCACTAAGCTAGGTAATATAGGCCACATAGTTGGACAATATAGTTAGTATTAAAAACTTCTTTATTAACTGAATTATCTATCGAATGGTCTAAATATCTTATATTTGCATTTAGTTTGTTGTAGGGTTGTTGTAACGATTTAGCGAATATGAAAACGAATTAAATGTCGCAGGGCTGTGAGAAGCGGGAGTAAGAAACAGAACAAACGCCGCAAAGAGATTAACAGAAAACTAAATTTCTGAAAGGTATTACGAGAAAGGGTTGTCCAATGGTTGAGCTTAAGAGATATTGGATGAAGGTAAAGAAAGATGAGAAAATAAATTGCTATTACTTATTTTTTTAAAAGTACTATATTAATCGAACAAAAACGTGAATAAGTCTAAAGAGAGTTTAAAAAAAGGTAATATCCGAGATAATTAATGGAAGTAGTTTATCAAATTGGTCCTTAGTGACTATGAAATCCTTCACGTTTGGTGTCTTATGAAACTTCTCTGTATCTTTTCTCTTTGTAAATTTACTATTTCTTTAGTTCTCTTTCACAATTATCAACTGGAAATGTTTTATAATTGTAAGGATAGGCTCTCCATCGACAAGAGAAACCTGGTTGTATATTACTTTATTTGCCCTGAGTGTAAGCAAGGGAAGTACATATGTATCACCGTGCGCTCATTCAAGGCCAGAGTTTGTTCACATCTTTGATTTTATCCTTACATTGCAATAATTGTAAAACTAAGATAACTACTAATAATTTCAAAATATGTATTTGGATTTACTCAAGACCAAACGTCACTCAGTATTTTGGACTCACTATATATTAAGCATTACGATCCTTCTCTCTATAGCTATATAGTGTAAGAACTTTTGAATCCCTACTTATACAGAGAAAATCCCCTACACTCAACATAGATATACCGCTGTTCCCCTTCTTATTTCATAATTCTAATTACCTCACTCAACAACCAACCAACTTTCTCTTATTCAACAACCAACCAATCAAAATCCTATCCTTCTTCAAACCACTCCCATTATAATTTCTTCCCTTTATGATTTCCCCTGAACTTCATCGGTAAGCAATATTATAATTACTTTAATTATTTACTTTTGTTGTTTTTTAGATTTTTGTTTTATTAGCGGTTACACTAAATTAATACTTTGATACTCTTGACTTTTAAATCCCTGAGTTATTTTTTAATTTTTTTATTTATCTACATGGTCTTAACTTGATTATCTCTAATATTGCAAGTTTAAATTTGTTTTAGTCCTTTTTAGTTTTCTTAACTTGTATTTTATATCACCATTTTTTACCATATGGATCTTTTACTTTAGCATATTATATTTTTATAAGATCTTAATTGCCTTTTTATAATGTTAGTTTTATTCATAATTTTGGAGTTTTATATTTTTACTCTTCTAAATTTTTTTTAGTTTAATGAAATTCCATTACTTTAGTTTAAAGAAAATTTAACGCCCCTCCCTTATGAAAATATTTCAAATTCTAGTTTTAACAGAATTTCTGACTTCTTAATAAGTTTACTGAAAATAACAATTTAATTATATATATATAAATATATATATATATATATATATATATATATATATATATATATATATATATATATATATATATATATAAGAACATAAGAAAAGAAGGAGACTGCAAAAGACCATTCATGGCCTACACTTGGCAGCTCCTGTGTGTGTGTGTGTGTACGCCCCAAACAATAAACGAGAATTAACAAAATAAATACAAAATTTGCCAAAAACATGTAATATCTGCAACATATAACAGATAAGTTTCTGCGAAAATTCGAGCAAAGCTAAGCTGATAGTGAAAGCTCAGTAACGTGTCAACAATCCCAGGCTTGCTCACCACGATGGTGCGAAAATTTGGTCACAGGATCAGAATATGTCCTTTTTAAAAAAAGGATTAATCAATTTGTCACGAACTGAGGCTTGGCAAAAGTGAAATTTACAAAATTCTCTAACATAAGACATTTCCTTGTGGAAATCAATTAGTTATATGATACTTTATAGGCACTATAATTTCCAACACTTAATGATGATATTTTGAAACAGGTCGGTAAACATGAGAAAAAATCTATTAGTAGGATTTAAAATTTTTTATTATTTAGAGAGCTGAGATAATGACGCCTATTTTTAAAAATAAGGAAACAATCTTTGCATCCTTTTTTAGAAAATATGTTTAACTAGTTGACAAAATTTAGAAACCCAAGGCTTTTCCAATTTACATGGATCTGCATCTGCACAGGATTGACCCCAATTTGAACTGAATACCATCTCATTCCTTTCTCTGAAATAGATGCTATTAAAACCAATAATGTCTTCAATTGCAAATTTTTAGAATATCTGTTCATCCTAAAGACAGAATTAAACTATAGCAAATCTTTTATTTTACTATAAATCGCTTAATAAATATTTAGTTAATCTTTATTTGAAACTACGTAAAAGATACTCATTTTTCACGAATATATTGATAAACTTGATTTTTAGTTCATTTTTTCAAATGAGGATTCTTTCATTGTATAACATTCTTTCCCATCATATCTTCCTTATTGAAGGAATCAACTCGGAAGATTTGTAATATGTACCGAAGGTTTAATTAGCAAACTGGTGAAAAGAGAAAATTTAAGTTACCTAAATGACAGTTTTAGTCAAAACTCAAATCATAGGCCTTTGCTCCTAGTCAGATGTTGCTGTGTAATGATTATATTAATCTAAATAAAATTGTATATATATATGAATATTACTGATTAATAGATAAAGTTATTCATCAAACTTATGTATGTAGATAAGACGGATTATTCTTCTCCTTCTTTAAAACATTAATTTTCTTATTTCTCCCTACCACCTTTTTATCCATTTCCCCGAAAATATCAACCTTCCCCTTTTACAAGATTGCCTAACTCAAAAAGATATATTCGAATTATTAATAACCATATTAATTATTCTTCTGTATTTATAATTCACTTGATTGCAGTCTATCATAATTGATACACGGTAGTCTATGCTTGTATAAGCTGTACAATTTTATTTGGAGAAAGATCAATATTGAATAGATTAAATCTTCCAATATGTGGTCTTATTCTCGTCTTGACACCCTAAAGTTATACCCTTGGGTGAAATTCCGTCCTGGGTGAGAAACCCTGTTTGTTGCCTATTTAACGATAGATAAAGTAAATTGCCCTAAGTTAAGCATGATTCGGTTTTTATGTTATTTGAGGATAGTATTTCTGTTACTGTTTTCCTGGCCGTGTCATTCATTATGATACCAATACGGACATACCGCTTACTTGATAAATTGCTTGCCCGCAGCGGGGTACCCTGGGTAGCCGTTTACACTTGGTACCGGCCTGAGTGTAAATTAGGAAAGCTCCGTCAATGGGCTGATTTGAACTCTCTGAAGGGGCCTGGGAAAAGTGTTGGTCGCGCTTTCCCTTCGCCTCCTCTCAGCACTACTTGACGTTATTTATTAGTATTATTACCACATATCATTTATTATTATTAGTATTATTATTTTTATTATCATTCTTATTATTAGTTATTATTATGTATCGTTCTTTTATTACTATTTAATATAAGTTTTATTATATTTATTATTATTATGTATTATAATTATGTGTATTTTTATTTATTATACTTAGTATTAATTATTAGTAGTGTTGTTATTTTTATTATTTACATAGTAGTAGTATTTACTATTATATATTATTATCATTACGGCGATCCCCTCAAAGTTTTCCATCTGTACTTTCTACCAGGAGGAGTGTTTCCACCTGTACAGAGTTCAGTCCACTAGCCATGGGGTCTTGGTGGACTGTATGCCATCCTGTGATTACCTAGCACCAGGGTATAATAATAATAGGGAATCATCCACCTTATTCGTTAGTGGATTTAGCTATCTATACTTAACTTTATTACATAACCTCATATCGCTTTCTAAACTTGTTCTTGTATCACACAGTTCCTGGTTGCCCGGAACATTTTTATCCTTTTATGAGCAAGAGTCAACTGTCATTGTATACCCTGAGGTCCTTGCCAGCTGGGAGAGCCGAAAGCCCACCGTCGGCGGCATGTATTATGTACGTGCTGTGTTGGGCCGTCGACTCTGCTCGCCTTCCTACAATAAACCTATAAAGGGCTACGCAACTCCATTAGGATGACCAGCATCTATCGGGCCATGTACTCAAACGTCCTCCAATCCTGTAATTTAAGCCTGCAAGTGTCAACAAATCACGAACAGACTGAACTCGATTGCGATCTGTAATGCTTCCAGGGGGATGGCAGCCACATAGAAGCCTATGTGAAATGGCCATAGTCCCGGAGGCAATCCAGCCACGTATAGAAGGACCTTCCATGCGGCGAACCTGCGCTCGCTGTCAAACGCCGAACCTAGATCCACCCCTGTACAATCTTTTCCTTACGTGACTCGAGCCCCAAAGAATCATTCATAAGATGAGGATGGTCCTCCTCCCACTGCTGGTTCTCCTTTGACAGTCAAGACTTTCTCTCTATTTCAGAGATGCATGTTACTGTCGCCGATCCATCTGGCCTAGGGCTTCTCCCTGTAGTGAAGAGAAGTAAGTTCATTTCCCAGCGGAATAAGAGTTCTTTTTTATCCATGGGGGCTTCATGAATGTACAGGCCTGCTGCCGATTCGTCAAGCGACTAGGCCAAAATCAGCATGGCCGGCCGTAGGCACCCTTGGGTCGAGGCCTAGACTAAGACCAAATGTGAAAGTGCGCCGAGTGGCATCTTTATTACGTCAGGGCCCCTCATTGAGAGACTTCCTGGCGTTTTCAAACCAGCTGGATTCCAACGCTTTCTGGTTATTTGATCCTCTGATGGCAACATGCTGGCCAAGGGCAACATGTTCCATCAAAAGAGACCATTAGCTAGCTTAATTGTGAGAAAGGCGAATATGAAACTTTTCTCTGGTGGAAGCCTTCTGGCGAATGCGTCAGATTCTTCCGAAACGGCTATGATTAATAGTGTCCTTCAAACACTAAAGGGCGTACAGATAAATGTGACTCCCTAATCTACCATGAACCTCGTGAAAGAGGTGCTTTACACGATGGAATATTTCATATAAAACATCAGTTTATTTCTGGCCGATCATGGAACGATCAAAGTTGAACGTGTGAGGAGGAAAAAACTCGACGTGGCTCGAGACCTTACCCTACACTCTTAGCGAAGTTCTACTGTAACACATTGCAGCATTCGTTGTGTGGCGGTGGTAGCTCTACTGCGTGAAGCCATTTGTGCTACTGTCACGGAGATGTCATATGTAACTGCCACCGTATCGGTCATAAGAATAACTCATGTAAACGTGCAAATTCAGGCTTACTCCGTCCCTTTAAGTGTTCCAATGGCCTACATGAAACTTCCTCATCAGATTTACTGGCCGTTCACGCTATGATTCGTTTTTTATTTAGTGAGACTAAGTTCTTTATCCTGGGACGCGTGGGACGTCTTGTGAGGGAATCCCCACGTGGAAGATCTTTAGCAAAAAGGAACTCCCATGTGCAGCAGAAGTCCCGGCTAGGCCTAAAGTGGTAACCCTACCCTTCCCCCTTCCACAAGTAATAGCCTTGAATCGAGTCCCCCACGATTCACCTTTATGCGGGCTAAAATAGCTCTGCAAGAAGATTCGAGGCCCTTCGAGAGTAGAGCTGTTTCCCACTAACCCCCAACTCCGGGGAGAGCCTCAAATATAATAACGCTCGACTCCCCGGAAGAGACACAGAGTTGAGAAGTCTTGCTAGAACCCAGAAGATTTCCCCATGGTTCCCAGTCAAGTGCTAGCAACAAAGCAAAGTGACAGCTGGACTATTTTGTGTATTTGGAATTAGCCCCAGCCAGAGGTAATTCCACTGAACGATCGGCCCGAGTGATTTTCCTGACTTCTTTCATCAACTCCTGTCGAAGCCCTCCTAATTTCGGGTAGCCGAAATACTCTCCCCTGGATCGGAAGTTACCCCCCCCCCCTTGCTTTTGGAGAACCGTCATCACTCCAACCTCCAGCTTTGAAGTCCGAGCGGTCTCACCTCAAGTGCAGAAGACATCCGTAAGCCAACCCCTCTCCCCATTTTAGTAACCCAATTGAGTTAATCCCCCCCCCCCTTTGAATAGTCTCCTCCGGGAATACCTTAAGTTCTAACTTCATAGCCTGATTTATAACCTGAATTTTCCCTTTCGTTTATTGATGTGATTTTTGCCCGTTAATTCTCTGAGATAATTTTACCGTTCAATTCTCTTATTATTTTTTTGTGTAAATAAAATTCTATTTTTGTACATGTCTCTTTAAATAACCTTGAACTTTGCCATTGTCCATAATTTACCTGACCTAGTTGCACTCTCTCGATACTCAGCCCATCTAAACTCGTGGTTTTCCGTCCCTTTTGTCGGTTCGCTTTCAAGTTATTGGTCCCTCCCTCATAGATATAATATGGTATTGATATAATGTAATGTCATACCACGACACGTCTTATGCCTCAAATTTAAAAATGGCACCTTCTGCGCCTAGCCTCTTGAGGCACACGAGCACGGTCGTTTTCGCACCAATTCTGAAACATTCTGTATGTTCTGCTTATCCAGAGCTCCGCTCCTTACATAGCGTGACTATTTCCTGTGTTGTAAAACGGCCATGAGACTGCACAAAGTCGTTTGAATCACAGGAGGCAAAACCTCGGTTGGTAGACATAAGGCTGATGACGCGGTTATTAGACCTGCACTCAGTAAATAAGACGGCACCAAAGGAATTTCGGTTCTTACTCTAACAACCGAGGGCTGTACTGGGTGGTCCAGAGAACGTAGATGCTCCAAATAAGCAGCCCCCGCCGACGAAGCTGGTCTCATCTAGCGGCTGCCAAAAGATGTTCTTGCTATGCTCTAGGTCAGTGGTTCCCAAAGTGGGCGGTACCGCCCCCCTGGGGGTGGTGAGGAAGAAGGGGGCGGTAGGGGGGCGGCAGTCCGAAGTCGAAGTCAGAAGTTCGAACGTTTGTTTGACGATTTGTACACAACACGTGCAGCAGGACGAGTCAGTGGACGACGCATCAGGGTCCGGTTACCGCACGCCATTCTGGCCCAGTCAGATCCGACAGCATAGATTACAAAAGCAAAAGCTTAGGTTTGTAATTTCAAGCTTGTAATGTTCAGAATTTTATCTTATAATAAAAACCGCATCCTGGCGGTCAACATCATCTTGAGTTCAAGTCAACATGGAATTGGGGACTCGCCAGAACGCGCCGTGTTGTGTTGTGTTAAGCTGGTTAGGGTGGTGCATTCACTGATATATATTGTTACGAATGTATATGACTTTGTACCTGTGTGTGCATGTGTTTGTGTGTGTGTGTGTGCATATATGCGTGTTCGCGCGTGTGTCATTGTGTGGGTGATTACGTCCGCCACTATTTTCTGTGAGTAAATGGAAGAAAATGAATACGTGAGAGGGTAAACTTGCTTTTTATACCTTCAATGTTGTCATTTTTGTCTTTAAGTAGGCCTATTTATGAAATGCGATAAAATGCTGTATTTTACATGGTTTTATTTTTTTGTTCCAGAATAAAGTATGGCCTTGGTACAGCAAACAAAAAAGAAGTGTCGGCAATATAGTGTGGAATATCTGAAATATGGATTTGTCGCAGCACCACACAACCAACAACAACCAATGTGTCTACTGTGTGATAGAGTGTTTTCAAATGAAGCTATGAAACCTTCGAGGCTTTTGGAACATTTGAAGAAAATGCACTCTGATAAAGCAGACAAAAACTTGGCATATTTTCAGTCACTCCGAGACAACGTTCGGAAACGGAAAACCATCGGAAATATATTTGCCAGCAGTTTACAACAATCTACTGACGGTTTGCGAGCATCATACAACATCTCTTTGCTGATTGCTAGATCTGGTAAGCCTCATACAATTGGAGAAGAGCTTATTCTACCAGCAGTAAGAGAGGTTTTACACACAGTTCTACACAAGTCACCTGACCAAATTATAAAAGCTATTCCTCTCAGTGATAACTCTGTTCAGAGAAGAATAGATGAAATGGCTGAAAATATTGAAGAAACATTGTGTAACATGCTTAGGACAACAGAATTTAGTTTACAGTTAGATGAGTCCACTCTGCCAGGCAATGAATCTTTGCTTCTTGCTTATGTTCGTTTCGTCAAAGATGAAAGCTTGGTTCAAGAGCTGTTGTTGAATTCTTCCAAGACTCCAATTCTGTTCTGTGTAATGAACTAAGAAACATGAAGCATGACATTGCTTATTTGGCAGATATATTCACAAAGTTCAATGAAGTTAATTTGCAGATGCAAGGAAATGAGGCTAATCTAATTACAGTCAAATCAGCTATCTCCACCTTCCTGGCCAAGTTACAGTTATTCAAACGAAATATAGCTCGCCATGCACTCTACCAGTTCCCAAGCCTCTCTGAATTGGATAAGGAAAAAGGCATACCATTCGATGACCTTCAAGTGTATTGTACACACCTGGATGAACTGCACAGAGACATGTCTGAGAGATTTGAGGACATTTTATTGCTTGAAATACCAGACTGGGTGATCAATCCATTCCTAAATGTCGACGGTGAAGAAACTGGAGTGGCAGAGGAAGAACTGATTTCCATTCAAAATGACATTGAGCTAAGGCCAATGTTCAAAAAGTCATATCAAGATTTTTGGTTACCAAAAAAAATCGCTGACTGCTATCAAGTGCTGTGGAACAAGGTCAAGATGTACTTTATTGCCTTGCCAACATCATATTTAGTAGAACGGGGCTTCAGTGCAGGCGCCTTGCTTCTTTCCAAGCAAAGAAACCGACTGAAAATTACTGACCGCGGGGATCTACGACTTCTTCTTAGTGAGTTCCAGCCTGATGTTGAGAAGCTTATGTCCCTGCACCAAGCACATCCATCCCATTAATATTAAGTGTGAGACAATGAAGGTTACTGGTGGAATGTTTATTTACCATTCTATGTTGCTGAAACAGTTAAAACTGCTAAAAAATAAATTGGTTTACTAAATTGGGTTTTATTTGTGAAATACACATTTGTGTTTAACCTTTCTCTTTTCAAATTGCAGCATACCAAATATCAAGAAAGAGGTGTTTGTTTCCATATGTGTCTGTGGAAGGCGCTAGGAATTCACTGGGGAGCCAAGGGGGCGCCAGCCTGCAAAAGTTTGGGAAATATTGCTCTAGGTGAACGACCTTTCACTCTATGTTTTTGGCAGAGATGCTAATGCTGGAGCGTCGACTCAGACAGGCATTGAACCACATCTATCGCTATGCCTAAGTGCACAGCTTTCTGTTTTATTCGGCCAAGCGTAAGGTGGTGCATTTATGCTGCCAATTACGGCTCCATCCCCTAGCCAGACTTGTTTCTTTGGGTCTTGTTTTCGACCGATGCCTTACGTGGGAGGCTCATATTCGCAGCCTTACATACTTTTGTCCCCGTAAGGGGCGCGGCGATTTGCCATCCTGGCCGCCGTGCTGACGGGACTCAGCACCCCGTCCGGCCCCAGCTTAGCCTCTCTTCCCACCTTCAAAACACTTGTTTCCTCTCTTTTCACACAACCTCTCCCACAACTTTCTCTGGTCAGCCTCTAATTTCACAGGGTAGATGCTGACCTTCCTTTCAGCCAACCATCCCGCATCGGGGCTGAGGGGGTGGGGGACAATGTTCCCTAACCCCTGAGCTCCGGTCTGGGGTGGCTGGTTTTTAACTACCTGCTTCATCCCCACCCATACCTTCCTCACATCCCTTTTCCTCTCGTCTTCAAAATCTATCATTTTTAGGCCGTGTCTAAGGTGGAGCCGCCAAGCCGATAGACTGCCAGGCCACGAGGCGGGAGGGGTGGTCCCAAATGGCGGCGCCTGGCTCTGCCGGGCCTGCAAGCACCTCTTGCAGTGCGGGCAACTGTGAGAGGTGGTGAGCTGTTGCATCCCGTGTAAATAAGAGGGTCACCATGCCCAATGATGAGTATCCACAAAAAACCCCAACCCCCAACTTCCCCAAGAACAACGGAGCCACCCTCAGGCCGCTCCACCAAAAAAATGGAGGCCCCCCCCTTGTGCTTGCCCAGGGGACCCTCCATACTTCTTCAACCGGAGAGGAGGCTTACTCCTCTCCTACGCCTACGGGTGTAGGGGACTTCCCCTCACTCCCTTCTCTGGAGGTGCTTTCGGGCACCTCCCTATTTCCAGCGGCAGTCCCTCCTTTTCTTTCTAAGGGGACTGCCAAGAAAGCCAGCAGGCAGCCCATTGCCGACCGCCCCTCTTGTAAGCGGCTCGGTAGGGCAAACCCCCTTAAGAAGGAGAGGGAAGCCAGGCCCTTTCGGTCGCTTCCCTCACAAGACCTGCTGGCAAGGATATTAAACCTTGCCGGGGTTAAGGCTTGTGCATCCCCACAAATGACTCTTGACGCTGCCAAAGGGACCTGCGATGTCCTGGGAGAGGATGGCCAACTGGAGGCCCCTCCTTTGAAAGACATGGTCCTTGAGGAGACCCAGCCTCAGACGGTAGGGCCTTCCATGGGGGGGGAATCCGGGCTCGGCGCCAAGCACCGAACCCGAGTTCGCCCCTATGCAAGGTCCCCCTAAAACGGCTGAGGGCTCCGAGGCAATACAAGGATGGAAGGGATCTAATCCGACAGGTGCCCCCACGACTACCAGGACCCTACCATGAACTTTGTAAAAGGAGTAGTTTATGCGAGGTAACTCGTTGACTACTCCATTGAGGACATCACCCTAGAGCTGGCCGACCATGGGGCGGTCAAGGTCGAACGTGTGATGAGAAAACAGGGAGGGGCCTCGAGACCCACCCCTACACTCTTCGTAACGTTCGACTGTGACAAGCTCCCTGAGTCGGAGCGTGCCAGTTGGTACCGCTACCGCGTGAAGGCATTCGTGCCACTTCCGCGGCGGTGCTATTACTGTCACCACTTCGGCCAAACGAATCGCTCATGTAGACGTGCAAAGTCGGGGTCACCCGAAGTATGTGTAAATTGCTCCAAGGTCGCACACGATAAGTCCAAATCGTGTGTGGTCAAGTGTGTCAATTGCGGAGAGCCGCACCCTGCTTCTTCGAAGCAATGTGGTGCATATCTCCCGGAGAAAGAAATCCTGGCCGTTTAGGCCCAGGATCGACTCTCATTCCGCGAGGCTAAGGACTTGGTCCTGGCGCGCCCAGCTCTGCCTGGGACGTCATATGCCTAAGTAGCTAGAAAGGCACCCTCTGCTCCTGGCCCATCCAGGCAAACGAGGACGGTTGTTTCCGCGCCCATTCGGAGCCCTTCTGCGGGCTCTACCCAACCCGGGTGCTTCCCTGGTAAAGCTGGCGGCAAAAAGGGTTCATACCCAGCCTCGGCTAAAACCAGGGCTACGCACTCTTCCCCCAGCGTGACCGTTTCCCGCAAGGTGAAACGGCCACGCGCCTCCACCGAGTCGTTAGACTCACAGGAAGCAACACCCCTGAAGATGGTCGCTAGGCCATCTTCGGGGGTTCCTAAAGCTGTCCCCCGAAAGGAGGACAGCAACAAAGGAGCTTCGGCTCCTTCGCCCATGCCTCGAGGTGGAGCGAATGTCTCGGAGACGGTGGTTCCTCGAAAAGAGGGCCCGCCGCCTCCAAAGCCGCAGCGCCCGCCTAAGGTTTCGAGGCGGAGGAAGGAAAAGACTCGTATGGCGAGCCCAACCTCCCCCAATAAGTCCTCGAAGGCGACAGCGCCTCTAGCGCTTTGTCCGGCAAACAGCGCCCGACGTTCTGCCCACGGGAAGCGTACGGCCATTCCCGTCAGCGTCTTAAGTTCAAGGAGGGCCCCCGCGTCTCCTCCGAGCTAGGCCTGGAGGGCATATTCCTTCAATGGAATTGCCGTGGACTCCGGGCCAACTGGGAGGAGCTGCGGAGGCTCGTCTCGTCCCGCTCCCCGTTAGCTATCTTTTTGCAGGAAACCAAGCTAGGCGCGTGACCCCTGCCCGCCCTCCCGGGTACAAGGGTCTTGCGACCCCACCACCGTGGGATGGCCGAGCTGGGGGATGCGCGGTTTACACCCAGCATGATGTCTCCGTTCTTCCTTTCTCTTTAGATACCTCCTTTCAGGCAGTGGCTGTGCAGCTGCACCTGGATAGGAGGTATACTATCATTTCTGCGTACATTCCACCGTCAGCTGACTTCGACGCGGGGGATTCCGCCGCCTCGTGGCACGGTTGCCGAGGCCCTATGTCTTGCTTGTAGATCTGAACGGCAGGCATCCTCTCTGGGGAGATTACTCCATAAATCCCAGGGGACAAGTCCTTGCCGATCTGATCGAAGAGCTTGAGATGGGTGTCCTAAACGTGGATGAGTTTACGCATCACTGTCCGAGAACCGCTTCATTTTCTTGCCTTGACCTATCTTTGTGCTCTTCGGATGCATAGCCTGATTTTGATTGGGGGGTGGTCGATGACCTCCATGGTAGTGATCACTTTCTCATTCAAATATCATTTTCAGTGCAACTGCCGCCTGAGAAACCACCTCGGTGGTGCCTGGCGCGGGCGCGGTGGCCTGAATTTTAGGAAATGACTGAATTCTCTATCTCAGTCGAAGAGTTTAGGTCGGTAGATGAGGCCGTTAAGTTCTTCTCCGGCAACCTTATCGCCGTGGGCCTGACTACTATTCCTAGGACGTCTGGCCGTTTTGCACGCCGACCACTCCCATGGTGGTCGGCCGAGTGTGAGACGGCCCTCAAACAGAAGCGTTATGCCTACATGCGCTATAAGCGCCGCCCGAACGATTTAACTGTCGCTGAATTTCGTCGGGCTAGGGCTAGGTTCCGGTATATTTCGAATCACGCCCACCGCTCTTCTTGGCGGGCATACGTGTCTTCACTTAACGAGCAGCCTCCTTTAGCTGAGGTGTGGAAGCGAGTCAAAAGGATTCGTGGCAAGTTCTCGCAGGACCCTCCTCTCGTTCTCCAGGAGAATGGGACCGCAATCTCGGACCCCGCGTCCGTGGCGGAATCCTTCGCGCCCGCTTTTTCCGCATTCTCTAGCCGTGAAGCTGCTCCTCCAGCATTCAATGCACGTCGTGATGTCGGGGAAGGCCGCCGGCTGGACTTTATTTCCAGAGGCGGAGAACCCTTCAACGACAAGTTTACTGTAAGCGAGTTGCGTTCCGCTCTCGCTTCGTGCGCGGACACCGCCTATTGTCCGGACGATGTCCCGTACGCCAGGCCTCGACACCTAGGTAAGCAAGGCATGGCATTTCTGTTAGATTTGTTCAACAGGATCTGGGTGGAAGGCCTTCTCCCAGACTCCTGGCGAATCGCTACTGTGCTTGCCTTTCGCAAACCGGGGAGAGATCACTCTACTCCGACCGGTTTCCGCCCAATCTCTCTAACCTCTAGCGTGTGCAAGTTGATGGAGAAATTGGTAAATGTTAGATCAGCCTTTTTCCTGGACAGCGGAGGCCATCTGTCTTTCGCACAGTGCGGCTTCTGCCAGTTCCACTCCACGTCGGATGCTCTGCTCCGACTGGAAAATGCCGTCTGCGAGGCTTTCCTTCGTAGACAGCACTACGCCACGGTGTTTTTTGATCTGGAAAAGGCCTATGATACCGCATGGCGATACGGTATCATGGAGACTCTCCACACGATGGGGGCGAGGGGACGCCTCCCAATTTTTATATCTGAATTTTTGCGAGATCGTCGATTCCGCGTACGGGTGGGGGGATCCCTCTCCGGCCCAAAGGAGCAGGAAGAGGGTGTCCCGCAGGGAAGTGTCCTCAGTGTCACACTCTTTGCCCTGCGCATCAAGGGCATCAACACGGTTCTGCCGGAAGATGTTCTCGCTACGCTCTACGTGGACGACCTTTCGATCTCTTTCTTGGCGCGGCCCAGATGCCAACTCTGGAGCGTCGTCTATAACGGGCATTGAACCGCGTCTCTCGCTATGCCGAAGCGCACAGGTTTCGGTTTTCTTTGGCCAAGACTAAGGTGGTGCACTTCTGCCGCCATCCACGGCTTCACCCCGACCCAGATTTGTTTCTTAAAGGGGTGCGCGTGGATGTGGTTGAGTCACACCGTTTCCTTGGTCTTGTATTCGACCGACGCCTCACCTGGGAGGCTCATATTCGCAGCCTTAGGGTCTCTTGTACCCGCGCCATGGACATTCTCCGTTCCGTGACGTTCAGCGCTTGGGGCGCTGATAGGGCTACCGCCTTACTTTTTTATCGATCCTTTGTTCGTTCGAAGCTCGACTACGGATGCGAGTTTTATGCATCCCCAGCCGAGCGTTTATTGCGGAAGGTGGATTAGATCCACCACACCGGCCTTCGCCTTGCGCCTGGTGCCTTCCGCACTTCCCCCATTGAGAGCCTGTTGGTCGATGCTTGGGAGATGCCACTTGCTCTGCGCCGCGTGCAGTGTATCACTCGACTGTACGCGCGAGGCCGGCGCCTCCCTCAGTCGCCAACAGCTCCCACTGCATCCGCAGCTGATCTCGATGGTGCCTATGCCGCCGAGAGACGCCAGTCATACCCTAAGCCTTTGGGGTTTAGGGCCAGGAAACTCCTTCGAGAGGTAGATATCGCTCTTTGGCTGGTGACGCCCCTGTTTTGCCAAGGACGCCACCCTGGAGGGTACCACATTTGGCTATTTGTCGCCACGCCTCTGCTCCCAAAGCTTGTACTGCGCCGGGAGTATTGCGTTCGATCTTTTTGGAGCACACAGCGTTTCGCTCTTCCTCACACCGACTACATGGCAGGAATACGGGCAGCTCTTCGGACTGCTTGGCAAAGAAGATGGGAGACGGTCGAAGGGAACTTAAAGGTGCGTGCCATTGCGCCGCGACTGTTCCCATGGACCTATCCCCCAATGCCGCGGTGGCTTCAGGTTGCTTTCTGTCGTCTTCGAATCGGACACACTCGTGTGACGCATCGCTACTTGATGGAGTGCCCACATGCGCCCTATTGCAACGACTGCGTCGTCCCCCAGACTGTTCGGCATATTCTTGTCGAATGTCCCAGTCTGGGTGATCTTCGCGCACGATACCTGTCTCAGTACCGGGACGGGTGGGGTCGCTACCGCCTGTCCCTTGTACTCGGGACGAGTGCGTGCACCATGAATGGTGGACTTATTGACTTTTGGGGGGAGGCCGGCCTTCTCCCTTTTTTTTAACCAGGCTTACTTTTTGTTGTTGTTGTTTTTGTTGTTGTTGTTTTTGTTATTGTTATTTCTTTTTTGTTGTTCCCTGTTCCATTTTTTGAAGTAGCCTAGAACTAGGCTGTTTGTTTACGGCGACTTATGCCTAAGTCGGCAGTCGCCAGATAGCCCCTTACATAAAAAAAATAAAAAAATTCCCATTAAGGAATCTACATTCCCATCATATTCCCTCAGTTTAAAGTCAGCGGTGCTCTACCAGGGGATGCATCTGTCTTCACTGCCAAGCTGTACGGGAGATAAAGCCTCTTCCCGGGTTCCCTTGACAGGATTGTGATCTACATAAAGTTACTCACAAACCGCCTTAAGTGCTCTCGTGGCATTGAAATCTCAACACACCATGGTTTGGGGTATTCTTGACAACTCGCTTGCCGCGAGCCAGCTGTCTTTCGAGATTAACTTATGCTGAGTTCCTGGAGATGTGGAATTAGCGGGGAATGAGCGAGCCGATGAGAGCATTTCCTTATGTTTTTGTTGCTTAGATGTTTTTAATTGTTCTTGTTTTTTTTTCTCTTCTTTGTTTTTTGCGTATTTTAGAATAGCCTAATACAAGGATAGAATTTTAATTATAGGGACTTGTACCTGTGAATGCAGCTGCCAGATGGGCAATTTATTAAAAAAGATTATTATAAAATTGATGAATTAGTTAATCTTCTTTAGATGAAATAGTTAATCTTTTTTAGACACATGGAATACACCGAAGTCAACAGAATACATGAGCTTGGATTCGAAGCAACAGATTACGTATGACTTAGCCAAGCTAAGTTAAGTCACATCGAGTACAATTAGTCACAAGATAGATACACAATTCGGACTGAATTTACAATGAGTGGAATATACTTCATATTAGGGTTGTTTTGATCGCACATTATAGTGTAGATCTAGTTTGAGGAATAAAAGGTGTCAAAAAACAGACAACGCAGGCAAAAGTGTACAGGCGCACCAGTTGCTTGTGTTAAGTATTCCATTAAGATCGGATTAAAAAGAAGACTTTGTAATTATTAAAGTAATGTTTAATACATAAAATATTGGCCATCAGTAGAAGGAACAAGTACAGAATTACACCTTAGGCCTAAAAATATTATAGAATGAAGCCTGGTATCACCAACAGAAAGACCATAGCATCTTACAGCTTTTGAAAAAAAACATGATCTTTCTTGCAAAAACACAAGAATGCTTAAAATTTGTATTTTTAACATAAAAAACATGTTTAATATTGACTAACCTCATATTGGCATTTTTTCATCTTTCCTTTCGATTTGATGACTTGTTGTAGGTGCTTCGGCAAAGATTTCATCAAGTTTTGACAAACTTTTCCTGATATTTCTTTGGACTATGATGGCCTCTGTACATTTTTCGCCCCAACCAGTGTCTTGGTCTTCAACCTTATTCTTTTGTTTTATTATTAGCCATAAATTTTCTACGGGATTGTGATCTGGGTTATTACTAGGCCAATCCAAAAATATTAAATTTATTATTAATAAGCCATTTTGTCACAAGTTTAGCCTTGTGACAAGGTGCTCAATCATGCATGAATGTTTCTGTCTGATCGATTGTCATTACCACTGGAGGTTTCTTTTGTAACATTGTTAAATACCATGCGGCATTCAAAGTTGGGTTCTTAGGAAGGAAATATATGCTTACTGTCCCTTGGAAACTGAAACAACCCAAGATCATCACAATTGGAGGATATTTCATTGTCTTCCAGCTGTATTTAGGGTCCATTCTATTTGAGCCAATGGGCAGGCAAACCTTCTTAGGACAGCTTCTGAATGTTAAAAATGTTGACTCATCCCTAAATAAAACTTTTTTCCACTCCTCAACAGTCCAATGAATGTAGTTTTTACAAAATCCGTCACATTTTTTACGCATATTTTCAATAATGAATGGTTTCTGTGCAGCATGGCGAGATGGTAATCCGAGTTCTTTTTGTAGCCGTTCCTGGATAGTTGGTTCAGAAACATAAGATAATAAATTATTCATCTTAAATTTTAGTTCTTTCGCAATAAGTGTTGGATTATTCACTAATAAACGTTTCATAAGCATGTCTCTTTGCAAGTTTGTCTTTCTTGGTCTGCCATGATCGTTTCTTATGTACTGAGGTAGATAGGCTAACATTGATTTAGCAGGTGAAACACATAAATTAATAGCTATCTGTCTCTGAGACTTTCCACAATTATGCAGAGCAACAATAGCACCTCGACCATCACTCTGGAAGTGTTTCTTAGCACAGGTTAGAGATAAATATAATTAGACAAAATCTTATGTCAAAAATCACAAAATAATAACGAAATGGCAAAAAACATGAAATCGGACAGATTTGACGCACGCCCACACGCAACAGACGCTACCACAATACTAACTTAAGATTCAAATGAAAAGCTGTCATATCAGAGCAATATATAAAAGCTACTAGATGTCAATAAAACAAATAGAAAGTGAATTATGCGTGTATGAATATCATTGAAAATAATACAGATTTTGAGGGTGATCGGATACTTTTTGCGGGCACTATATATATATATATATATATATATATATATATATATATATATATATATATATATATATATATATATATATATATAATATATATATATATAAATATATATATATATATATATTATTTAAGGCCAAAGTGAATATAGCATTAATTATTTTCTTTTTGAGTCTCTCGATTTGTCTTTTTATACTGCTTTTGGTCGTGAGTCAATCCACTAAGCAAAACAAATTATTTATTAGCCTGACGCATTTTGATACACAACTGTATCATTATCGAATATATGTTAACAAATATATGAACATTCTTATAAGCAAGAGAAATTCAATAACACAAAAAAAGATACATTAAAATGAGGGATTAGATTGCTTAATATGGTTAGTTTATAATGGACACAGGGTTAAGATGGGCAGGGATTATTATTCAGGGTAAAGGTAAGTGTGAAAAGCAGAGTGAATTGTACGTTTGTTTGCGTATTGAATTTGGGCGGTTTTTCTATTATATATAAGGCTTATAATATAAGTAGCTATTGGTGGTTTCGAGCATGTTCTAGGATTTCGGTAGAACTAAACCAATAACTGTGAGGCAGCGGACAGTTCTTTGATCTCAGTTGAAGAAACGCCTTATTCCACTCGCTACAGCGTGAGAGATAAAATTCTCATGAATAGACAGGCTTTTAAGATATGATTTGTTGGGGCGATCGGAAGTACCATATAAGAGAGAAAGATTAATTGGCAATTCAAAGGAAAAACGGTAAATAGAGTTGAATAAGCAGCGGATATATATATATATATATATATATATATATATATATATATATATATATATATATATATATATATATATATATTGTATGTGTGTGTCTGTGTGTTTTTTTGTGTTAACCTGTTTTCCACACATCTCATAGTAGGTTAAGTCAGTGAAGATGTGATAAGTTTTGCGTATTGGGAGTACTGTGGATAAAGGAATGTGACAACGGGTCATTTTTTATTATAGAGAAGCATTGGCTCTTTTGATATATTCTGAAAAGATAAGGATATTGAAAGCATTTCATGAAAACTTTCTTCCTTGAGATGGTGTGGAATAGTAGTGAACTAGAAAATTAAATCAACTGGTGGGACTTCTGACAAAGAGACTGAGGTTTGAACTATACAGTGACATCATTTTGGAAGGTGCAATGGTACCATCATCTACTGCTGGGGAAAGTCGTCCCTTATGTGAAGATGCTGGCATGACCAATCAGGCTCGATGTGCGGGAGTGACGGTTGGAACGAGAATTACGATGTTTTGCGATTTTCTCTCTTCCAAGTTCAAGAATGAGTTGCCTGACAACAACGATTTGGGGATCACGTGCGATTGAAGCAAAGCCGCTCATCGTCAGGAGCTTTGTGTGACCCATACTGGCTGTGTTTGCGGAAGCTCATAGTGGAGATGAAACTCGTTTCCTGAGGAGAGATGGCTAGATTTCACTAGGATGTCAACCAAATATAGGGAGATTCTGATTTATAATCCCGTAGATATTGCATCTTATATGGGGGAATTATGGTCTGTTAGAAGTTGAAGCGACACGGCCGTCGCGGGCTAATGTGACTTTCGGGTGCAATTTCGTGGTCACGGAATTTTAGTGTCGTTGAACGAAAAGACACCAAAATAAGAGATGTTGGTGACTGAAAACATCCCTCTTTTGTATGAGTGTGCAGTGATAGTACTTGAATATCATGGTGTTGTTGCTTTAAGTGCCTTGAACATTTGCTTTTGGATCAAACTCATGACAGGATTCATTTTAAATTACCGAGATTAGGCACTGATTTCTGATTCTTGCTTTCGCAATAAGTGTTCACCATGTGCTCGATAAGCATTAAGAAATCTCCTGGGCCAAAATAACTTGGAGGTGCTCATGCAGAGTAAAAGAGCAGAGCTTTAATAGATTTTATTGAAAAGAATGGAAAGAGAATGAAACAAAATGAGATAGATGAATGCCTGCACGGGCACTGCAAGAAGAGATAGAATTGTGTGCAACTGGTTGCTTGAGGTGGTCATTTGTTTGCCTTGTATCTTGTTGCTCATCAGAGTTGTCGGTGATGGGTCAGTGAGTCTTGCAACAAGGTATTAAAAAAGCGTTCATTTCGATTAGAAAACCGTACCAAATATTTATTGTTGTATTTTATTATTTTATTCTTCTCATATGTGTACTTCTCCATTTGACTAAACACTAACTAAGCGGATATTCATTCATTTCAAAGAATTCATTTTCATTTTCCTGAGGTGCTTTTTAATGCATAATATTTTCATAAAGATTTATGTGATAAACTTGAAGAAATTAGAGATAGCAGCAACAAGATAGCGCAATCAAAATTGTGAAAGAGCAGAGCTTTGAAGGATTTTAGTGAAAAGAATGGAAAGAGAATGAACAAAATGAGATAGATGAATGCCTGCACGAGGACTTAATTTTACGATTTGAAAAACTTTCCTAAGGCCACATACCTCGAAGAGAGCTTAATCGCTCCCGTAATGCATTTTTTGAGGCGAGTTTCCCTTTCACCTCTATAAGTACAATCGCCCAAGCTTTACAGATCCCTCTCTTCATTTTTAATAGTCAGTTGGGCTTTTCCTCTATCATCTCTTTGTATTATGATTAATTAAAAGTGTTAAAGATTCTCTTAAAATTTATAAAATAGTGTAAATCGGCTGACCGTTATATAGCTTTATTTCTCAAAAAAATTTGTTTAATAAATTATTCATTCTTCATTGAAATCGTATTGTATTTAAATTTTTGATACATTAGTGAAAAAGAAAAATCTCCAATAGAACATCTATGAGATTAAATACCTAATTTAAAAATTCCAATTCTTTGATCAATAAGAAAATGCTACTTTTAAGAAGAGTTCAATGAAAAACCGAGCGAAATTAGCGAATAAAAGTATCTTATCCCTTCAAATATTTAGCTGTAATGAAAATTTGAATTTATCAAGTTTAGGCAAAGAATTCTTGGTAAACATAGGATCTACCTGAATGAAGAAAGTCTGAAATTGGAGAGGTTGGTCTAGATTTTTATTTATTTAAACTTTTGCGAAATAAAATTTCCCCATTTCGAAGATTAAATAAAGTTGTCCGGTTTTTTATATATTTTTTTCGTTTTAGTATTATTAAAGTTGCTAAGTGCACCATCTTTATAGTAAAGTTTTTGATAGCGTTTAATGTTCTTAAAAGGTTCGGAAGAAAGGTACATTAATTAAGGAGAAGAGGGCAGAACTAGGTTATTTATTACTTTAATTTCTGTAGCATCGTCCTTGTGACACGAGGTAAGGAATTTTAATAAAGAGAAGTAGGATCTAACTACTTCACAGACTGTTTGTTTCATTAACAACTTTTGATGGGGTTATTCCAATCGTTATGTAAGTGCTCAAAACTCTAAAGTATCATGTAAGCAAGCTACTGTCCTTCCCACATATGTAATTTTTACTCTATTTTGGTGCAATTTAAAATTTGAAAGGCGTTTAAAAGATAATACTTGCATACAATAATTGTTAAAATCTTACCCAATAGTTTTAAGAGTCGGCTTTTCATTGCAGCTAAATAATAAATCTAGAAAATTATAAAATTAATCTCATCTAATCAATAGGAAATTGGTTTCATAGCGTTTATTTTGTTATTAAGGTAATGCAAAACCGACCTATACAATTTTAACTTCCTTCCATTTTCAAGCAGCTGACTACAAACTCTTGAATAATTAGCTAACTACAGCACTAGTTGAGAGGCATATATCAATATTTTGGGGACCCAAATTTATTTATAGACAAATAAAAAAAATATTCCTTCAGCTTTTTATTATTTTGTGCGAAGAATTTTATAGGAGACAAATAGAATTTGGTGTTGCTTGAATCTTATCTGAATGCATATTTCTTACGACGAATAATAGATACTTGTAGATTATAATCTAATTATCTTGCCACAAAATTTAAAAAACTTTTTTAAATTTTGTAAATTGCGAAAACACTTGAATATCAATTATCTAATTTTACTTAATAATTGGTTTCACTATCATTCTTGATAACAATTTTCACCGATTTCTCCTTTTCCTAGTAAATTACTCTGCTTTTATGCTTCTGACTCTGTGTATCAACAAAGGTTCATAATGAAATCACGACTAACTTTCCCTAATTATATCAATTCCAGGATCAATAAAAATCCTAATGGACAGAGATTTATCCCTTGGAGAGGGAGTCATCAACGATGGCTTTTGCGAAGTCACTAATGATGCTTTCATTTAGAATTATTTATTTATTGCAGTCCATGACTTTGAAGAGAATTTAGATTGTTTTGAAGAACCGGACCAGGAACTCTAATTTGTTACGACTAGTGAGTAATGGAGAAAAGATCGACAGCATGGTTTTAAACACTCAGACGCAATAATTATTACATCAGATCAAAGTGAGATTATAGGCAGATATTTATCATCTCAGTCGCCTTCCATCGTGAATCACATTGGTAAGAAACTCCTATCCAAGGAACAGTTTCGAACGCATTAATCTACGCCTAGAAGAGTTATTACCCTAGAAAACAACTAAAGGGTAAACCATGCCTGATATATATTTCCTAATATGTCACAAATTTCCATGTGATTTAAACTTCTTAATGCTTTAATGTAGAACAAGGGGGTCTATTTATTTCGGTGGTATATGTATGGTCGACGGGAAAGGAAACATCCCTTCCCAAGTTGCGCATTTAAACTACATCCTATGATTAGCCGCCGCATCAGGCATAATTCAAGTCGATGTTGCGTTGATTGCTTTTAATGCAATCTATGTGTTGGGTGCGACGTTACCTCTAGATCTCAAGAACCGAACTAGCAAGAACCGAAACAATAAAAACAAACGCAAAATATGAATGTGAAAAATACGGGTTAAGAAGACCGTTATAAAGAGAAATTTAAGAATCCCATAATTTTCGGAACTGATTGTAAATTTGAAAAAATAATCCGGAGTGAACGATACACTGAGCAGTGCTAATTGACAGAAATAAATCAAAGTTACCTTAAGGTAAGGTAAAGTAAGATATAAATGCGCAAAGCAGGCTATTTCTAATGATTGTAGAGTAAAAGAAAATATGAGTTAACACTAAATCCGCTTTATATAAATAAGAGAATAAATATTTGAAAGCGAAGCGAAATTTAATAAAAATGACATAAAATTAAGTGACTGGTTTGAATCGCAGCCTTATGAGAACAATCCAGGTTTGAGTGAATGAAATAAGAAAGATTTGTAAACAATTTTCGACTCAGATTTACAATCATGTATATGATATTTCCTCATTATGCTCTTTGTTACTTTATTATTTTGATTCTTCATCGCTTTATTTTAAGGTGATAATCAATAATTCTTATTATCCTTCTATTTCTGATTCTTCTCTTTTGTTTGGCGATAAATCTAAAAAAATGTTAAAACGCCGAAATATAGATTGAAAATAAGCACTAAGGATATTTTAACGTTTAAATAGTATTGTCCAATATATAATAAAATAAAAAACACAATAACAATCTGCATATATTTTAATAAACAATTAAAATATAAATGAATTTAAATTATCTCAGTCTTCTATTTTATTAAGAGAATGTAGAAGGGAAAATCTTTTTAACATAAAATAAAGGGACCAATAAGCGAACATTGTGTCTAGGAACTGGAAAATAGGAGTTTATTATACGCGATCAAGAAAAGTAGAATTCCTCCCAAAGTCTAGCAGCCGAGCAAAAGTTATTTATGCTATAGTTGAGAATTAAGCAAAAGGATCATTGGCGAAGAGCAACATAGTTTAGGCATGGAAATGAAGAATAGTTTTTATATAAACGTGGACCGTTTATCATATAATAGACTTCTAAGTCTCTGCATAACCTATTGGTACGCAAAAAGATTGAATGATACGGTGTTCTTGGTCATTTTCCTTCAGGTATACGTATTGTGCATCTCTATCAACGTAGTAGTATTTCAAGAAGTAATCGCCACTATCTTCCTTCCCCATATAAAATTACTCAATAAATTCTATTTGTTTCAAAAGATCTTAATTCATTTCAGCTTTTATTGTCCTTAAAATCAAACCTACACTATCAATTTTTCTGGTATGGTGCAGGACCAGAGATATGTTTGTCCTATCGTCTAGTTAGGTAGTTAGCCTCATTTGTTCGTCACACAGAGAGAACTTCCCTTTATTGGATCATTTAATGCACATAAAGATCAGAATGTCAAGTACTGGGGTAGGTAGCAGGCTCATATTGTGGGATTTTGAAAGAAACAAGTAATGTTGGAACCATTCGTGATACCGAGGGGGTGACATCCTTTTCGTATGAGAGGATATTTGGATATAAGTGCCTCTAAAAGGGATACTAGTACTTAATCAGAAGGGATTCAGAACAAAAGAAAGTGTGGGTAGGTTTTTCCTCGAGAACGAGTATGGGTAGCTAACACATTACGCCGTGGAAAGACTCGTTATCGTGCTCAGTGTGAATTAACGACTGGCTTGAGGACAGTGGTTCGATAACTCAACATGGAGTTTAAAGTGCATCGTCATACACAATAGCAAATTATATGGTGCAGGGTCAGTTGGGCATTGAGACAAAGGGAAACATTGAGAGGTTGTAATATCACAAACACAATCCGAACACATGTGCTCACCTTCAAATGGTACATTTTATTCTTGCTCAACAACGCCGAGACAATGAGTTCCCCTGCTATCTGTTCATGCAGGACAACTGAGCTCGAGAGAAGCATTGAATGGAAAGGAATTAGCCTAAGATATCTGACCTCGAACCTGTTGATCCAAAGATGCGACAAAAGCAAGTTGTTGAGCGAAATAATTATATTCACAAGTTTTTACATCAGAGTGCGTCTCTTGAAGAAATTTGCCAAAGCAGTGCAAAGTGTAGGCGAGACTTTTAAGTACTTCTATTTGTCATTTCCTTGCCTGCTTTACAGATTCGGCAGCTTTTGAAAAAAGAAGATGCCATTCAAACAAGAGCATAACTCGCAAAGAATGCTTGATTATCATTCACAAACTTTTGTCTAGAACTTTATTCTAAATACACAGGCAAAGATTTACACATAAATTGTCAGGACCTAATAAAAGGTACATGACGCTCTGCTGCAACATGATCATCAGGTTGCGTTTCTGCATAACCATCTTTCAAACATACCAGAAACCCTAGTGAAGTCACTTTTAAGCAGAGTGAAGATCTCACCTGATTTTTTATGTTTTTTTGTACAATGCAGGGTATCGGGTAGCGTAGAAGGTTTTTGTGATACAAAAATCTGGCTCCGTTTTGGATACAGAGGCCAACGGTTATTCAACGAACTTTTTGTTCGCCAGTAATAAAATTAGTGAATGAATACATCATATACAATATAAATCCTGGTCAGACGATCAACTATAATATTTTTTAGGGTTTTTGGTACAATGCTGAGTATTGTGTAGCGTAGAAGGCTGTTGTGATAAAAAATTCTAGGTCCTCTTTAGATACAGAGCCCAAAGGTTAGTCAAAGAACTTTTCGTTCGCCAGTAATAAAATTAGTGAATGAATACATCATATAGGAAATAAATTTTAGTCAGACGATCAACTATAATATTTTAAAGTGAAAATTAACGTTTAATTAATCCACCATGAGAATATCAGCATCAGACGTACACATACATGAGCAGAGAGTAAAATATGTGATTCTAACATGAGTAGAGGTTAAACACCTTCTCTTTTTCGAATTTTAGATGTTTTCTAGATTTGTATTATTAATTGTGAAAAATTTAGGTCGTCTTAACTTAAAAGTCATTGTTCTGCGATTGAAAGGGATAGTTGGTGCGGATAAACAATTTTTACAATCGGAATGATAATGTATCTCTCAGAATAGGGGGAAGGGATTCTTTATGTTGATTTGGGAAGAGCAAAGTTTAGAAGAGTTTCATTAAGAGCAGCATTATGGCAAGCTTGACAGATCTTAAATTTAAACTTTACAGAGTTAGATTTACTTTAATTCTCACCTTATATTTTATTCCTTTTAGAAATTTAAATTCTGGAAATATTTTGAATGTTATTTACCAATTAATGCCTGCATCAATGCAACCGTTGGGAGTATAAGGTGATCAAAGAGACAAAGGGCATTTAAAGTTTCGGGTTATTTTCACACTATTTCTTTAATATATATTTACAAAATCAGCTAATTTGATACTGATTTTCGGAGCGTGTAAAGCAAGCTACGAGACTACCTTTCGACCAAATAAAACCTATCTCGTCTTTTGCTCAGCTACATTGTCTCTGTCTGTGAATTGTCCTGGCTATAAATCTGGCACCAGCGAGCCGGAAAATGAAAGATGATAGTAAACACAGTTCCTGAACAAGTGCGAACACGCCTCTAATCGGACATTAATGGATGCCGTCCGAAAGATCACTTAAAGTTCAAATTGCCCATTAGAGACTGAAAGCCATTCAAGCGGGAAGAATAGTGTAAATAAAAGAAAAAGGCTTTAACTCTCTCTTTCTTTCTCTTTTTCCAACGCTCAAGCCTATTTACTCGAATTTTTCTCCTACTCTACTCGCCCTCATAGTTTAAGGGCTCCTTGTTATTACTTTGATTCCTTTATCTATGCTCTTAAATATATGTAGATGTCAGAGGCTTCCTTCCGTTTAACTTTAAATGCCTATCTATGGTTTGGCCTACACATTTCCTCTATTGTCAGGAGCTGCTTCGAGCAAAAGAGAAATGCAAATTCCTGAATTCCTGAGCTTTACAGGATAAATTATTGCTTTTGACTCCACTCAAGGAGTAATATGACGCAATTTAGGAGAAGCAAACATGGAGGTATGCTCAAAGAGATGAAATTGGATTCGGAACGACAAGATACATTGGATATAACAAGAACTAAAAATTCGGTTCCTGGACTGTTTAGTGATGCATATGTAAAATGATTTCTTCCTACTCCTATCCCGAATTTCGAAATTACTTCAGCTTTTATTTAATTTAAGCTATAAAATGCTTATATAAACTGTGTTAAAGGTTTGAATTTTAGAGAGCAATATTTAAATATTATTATTAGTTGAATAAAATATTTTGGTGAAATTTCTAAATTCAAAGAATATATGAGTAAAGAAAATATAGGGGAAAATTAATTTCGTATTGTCGTTCAATGCATACCCATGCCCTGCCTTATTTGCTTGTTTGTTTTGTTCATTCGTTTTAATTTTCCTATATTTTATTTTATTCGCACTCCCTTGAATAGACTTGGATTTCTCAAATACTGAAATTATTAAGTTTTCCTCTAATGTAGGGGCATGATCTTAATGAAGGATGGGTAAAGATGGGATCTATGTTGGTGTATGATGATGACATTTTATCTTTTCGACAATTACAAATTTTTAATAACACTATATATTATTTTCTTAAAATACATCAATTGCTTACATACCTACTCTAAGAGGGCTTGGAATAGAGCTTAGCAAGGCAAGGTTAATTGTTATTACTTTATGAAAATAAGTTTCAGATAAATAATTATTTCAAGGATATCAAATAAAATCTATCTAAATTAATACCAAAATATTTTTATTTGTAAAAATTGACAAATACAATAAAAAGCTATGGGCGATCCCTTAAAGTGAATCTACTCTTAAATGTAAATTGTAAAGTCTTGTCACATTTTACATTCAGACAAATGAGTTGAAAACAACGAGGTATCAGCTTAATTTTTCTTTGTCTGGTTTCATTCCTACGTGATAAGTCCATTACACATGGGAAAATATATATTCCGAGCTTTCTATAAGTTGTTAGAGACCAAATGTATTAATTATCATTGGATTTAGAACTGCGAAGAATATCAATCGGGAAAACTTTTTACCTCTCAATTTCCGCTGGATGCAATTCGGTATAATTAATGTGAACTTTCTTGTATTTATAATCTACTCTCTTTATTATGTTTTATCAATGTTATGTAGATTTTAATCCTGCTCGTTTTATTTATTGCCTTTTATTTTTTCAATTAGCTTATTAACAGCATATCTATTTCTGGTTTACATTATAACCCGGTCTATAAAGCACTCCCTACAGCTCACGACATTATTAATTGGAATCTAGTTGTCCCCTTATTTTGTCTAATTATGTCTTTTTGTTTTTTGGTCTCTTCCTCAATTTCTGTTTTATTGGTGAATTAATATGATTTTCAAATGTTTACTGAAGTTGACTATAGTCGCAACAAAATTAAGTCGACTGAAAAAGGAAGGTGAAGAGAAATTAGGCCAAATATTATTTTCCGAGATGTTAAAGAAAAGGTTTTGAAGCATGGAACGAAAATGCATTAAAAAAGAACTTAACATTTATTGTAGTGTCACAGTCATCAGCTGTCTCTTTGTTTCATATTTTCACTGAATCTGAAGTTGATCTAAACACTTCGTACCTTCCATACAAAATTAATATTTTCTTTGTATTAATAAGTACTTTGATTTTTATAGATATATTTAGTTTCTATAACTACAAACCTTATTTATTTACATCATATACATCATTTAACCTTCTACTATATAGCTACTTCTCAAAGATATCTTTATGATAAGAATATATAAAAAATTATAAATTGGAATATTACCATGCACAAAAACAACCATCAACGAATAAAGTATGCAGCTGAAAGAGGAGCGACAAAAAAATCATATTGTAGCCGTACCTTGCAATTGCTCCATAAAAAAATTCTACACAAGTATTAATGGTGTTTGCTATACATCCTGTGTCTCGCGCCTTGCTCTTAAAGGAAGAATAGATTCCGCTTCGGGATTAAGATGTCTGGTGCTTGTGACTTCTTTCTCTAAATTTCCCCCTTCCTCTTCAGAATCGCGATACAAATACTCAGTTTTGACTGCAGATCGAAGAGTCCAGCGCGCACCTCAAGACCATCCTCATAGTCTCTTCAAAGTCCCGTGAGCGTTCATCAGACAGCAAAATTTCTCCGCCGCCGTGATTCTACCATAGTCAATTGGTAGGTTCTCTGATCGGCAAGTCTTTGAATTTGCGCAAGTCTCCATCGCTTACCTTTGAGGAAAAGAAGTTTCCTCTTCCAGTGGAATTACGAGAATTCACATATTTTCCCTCGAACTTCATCTTTGAAGATTGGCTATCTTCATCAGAAGGTTGTTTCAGATCGTGCCTTATTCGGATCGTTCCCAACTTGCCTAATCGCAACGTTCCTCACTCGCCTCATCGCAAGAAGGACCTTCCACGAAGCACAGAGATCACGAAGATTGTCATGGATAGAGATTGCAAAACGTTCTTCTTTCTTTATAACTCATCTTTTCTCATTTGATATTAGACGTTGTGCGTTCTAAATAAGGTTGAAATTCTCTTTTGTGAATGATATGCATGTTCATTCTCCATCATTTTTCACAAGAGTGAATCAATGGTCGTAAATTAAATAATATTTTCGGACTATATAACTAATATTTAATGTTTCTAAAGGCAGAAAATAATAAAACGTCTGCCTGTTTTTCTACAATGTCCAGGAGTTCAAGGGAAATCACAGTTAGATGTTCTAGCGTTAGAGATTATATGCAAATATTGAAAATAACCACAGCTTTCTTAAAATAACCTCACATTTTAAGGTTTTGATGGAATTAATACAATTATATGCAGAAAATCTAATATTAATATATTGAATATAAAGCCGATCTGATAGGAAAATACCTATTGCTACTGCATTGAATATTTTGCTTGTAAGATATCATTTTTTCCATTATTTGTTTGAGGAATTCCTAGAATTTTAAACCTATGTAAATATATTACCAAACTTATGATAACGAGGTGTAACAATTTTAAACAACTTACATGGAGTAATCCAGTTTTGTACAAAGGAAAACAATGATTTAATGCAATCAGCAGAAATTTCCTAGGAATAATCTTGAATTGCTTTCTTATGGTAATTTTTTTTCATATATTGCGTGTCATCTGCAATGCTGCACAAGTTTTCTATTAGAATTATGTCGGAACTGTTTTGAGGTGAATCTAAGGTTTACTCTCCTACAAATCGTTTCGAGGAACATATTTTAAGAGAAGCTGGAAGCACCACTAAGAGCTTATGAAAATTAGTAGCGTTTTTACTCTCGCTGTTTATCTTTGGACCAGGATAGTAAGGTTTTTCTTTCCTGAATAAATGTCATTCTCTACAATTTGATAAAATCTTTTAAACTTTACAGAAAACCTTGTCTTTTAGATTATTTATTCATGATATAATAGTTGTCGTCGTAACGTTCCTTTGGCAGCCATTTTATCAGAAAATTCTTTTTGTTAAAGATGACTCGAAAGTCGTTCTATTTAAATTTCAAACTTTGCTATAAACTATGTAACACCTGACATAAATAATGTGTCTTTAATAAATTGTGGATATTAAATTTATAAACACATCTAAAACCAAAAAGTTTCATAAACATTTTCTAGAAAAAGATGTTAAGCTAATTTGGCATTGTGCAAATCTCTATAGACACATTAGAAGGTCTCTGTTAATAGTAAAATAAACATTTTGGAGAATAGTTCTCACATAGTTGAGTTTAGTAGCGCCTACCGTTGTTAATATTTGTAAAATTAATGCGAAATTCTTTGTTCTTTGTGCTTAGGATTATGTTGCTTTTTCTCTAATAGATAGATCATTTAAAATTTAATATCTATATAGAGAATCCGTCAGTTTATGAATATTTTTCTTTAATTTCCGATCACATTTCACTATATCGGTATATTGACATAACATTTATCTTTTTTATTTGGGTAATCGGTTATACGACAATGGTATATAACGTACGTGCCTATAGTATTAAGAATGATTAGCATAAATTTAATTTGATAGAAAAATGTCATGTTTGTCACTCACATAAATTTCTCGCATAACAAGTCAAAAAAGATCATTATTAATCAATTTGAAGAAAATTATTAATATTAAAATTAATATATATGCTAAATCTATAATCACCATATTCTTGTAAGCTCACATTAACACATTCATCCTGTAACTTACAGAAACAATATTAAGAGTATCTTTCTTCTACGCATAAACAAAATGAACAAAATGATGGTTCCTGGTGTCAATACATTGGTGAAAATTAAGAAACCTCATAGACCAAATTACAACTGATATAACTTTGTTTTTCTGACGGTTATGGGATATAGTTTTGTGTTGTTGTGGTGTTAGAGACGCGAATTCAGTGAAAGGCTTTTGTTATTGTTTTCCAATGCACCATAAAGTGGTAAATATCTTGAACCATCGAAATGTTTGCATCTCTATTGCTTTTATTATAATAAGTCTTTCTCTTGTTTCTCTGGATTCTGTTCTATTAGCAGTTGATTATAGTGACGTCTAAATATACACGGTTTCCCAAAAGTCACGCACCATAGGAGAATTGGGTAAGTTTCACCTATGGTGTGTCACTTTTCGGACACACTGTATTTTTGGCTTGATACACTGTCTAACAAAATGTAACATTTTTTCTACAACAAAGATTAGAATAACATTTTTTAATGTAATTTTATATATAGATTTAAAAAATGGAAGTCATTTTTATCGAAATTACTCAAGTTTTTTGTAAGTTGCTAATTACTATTTTTGGCAAATTTTGAATATTTTAACGAATTTCAATCTTTCCTTTCATATTTGCAGGTTATTTAACTAAATAAAATTTTAAATAAATGCAACATTTTAATTAAAATTCCAAGAGGACAGTGCAAAAATAGCACAAATATATTCTGCTACACATGTGGCTCAGTAACATTTAAAAAAAATCAAAGAAATATTTCTCGTCTAGTGAAAAAAAACTATATAATTTGTACTTTTTATGTAAAATTGGCAACCAAGATAAACTATGGGCACCACAAATCTCTTGCAATACATGCTTTAATTTTTTATCTAAATGGTCTAAAGGAAAATTGAAAAGCCTTCAATTTGGGGATCCAATGGTATGGCGAGAGCCCCAAGATCATGCCACTGGCTGATATTTCTGTTTGGTAGATATACAGCCCAAGCTTAGCCTCTCTTCCTTCCATCAGATAGCCCGATTTCTCCCCTACCTCGTCGCTTTTCATACAACTTCTCCCACAACTTTCTCTGGTCAGCCTCTAATTTCACAGGGTAGATGCTGACCTTCCTTTCAGCCAACCGTCCCGCATCGGGGCTCAGGGGGTGGGGGACAATGTTCCCTAACCCCTGAGCTCCGGTCTGGGGTGGCTGGTTTTTAACAACCTGCTTCACCCCCACCCATACCTTCCACACATCCCTTTTCCTCTCTTCTTCACAACCTATATTTTTTACGCCGTGTCTAAGGTGGAGCCGCCATGCCGATGGACTGCCAGGCCACTAGGCAAGAGGGGTGGTCCCAAATGGCGGCGCCTGGATCTGCCAGGCCTGTAAGCACCTCTTGCAGTGCGGGCAACTGCAAGTTCTCGCAGGACCCCCCTCCCGTTCTCCAGGAGAATGGGACCGCATTCTCGGACCCCGCGTCCGTGGCGGAATCCTTAGCGACCGCTTTTTCCGCATTCTCTAGCCGTGATGCTGCTCCGCCAGCATTCAATGCACGTCGTGATGTCGCGGAAGGCCGCCGGCTGGACTTTACCCCCAGAGGCGGAGAACCCTTCAACGACAAGTTTACTGTGAGTGAGTTGCGTTCCGCTCTCGCTTCGTGCGCGGACACCACCCATGGTCCGGACGATGTCCCGTACGCCATGCTATGACACCTGGGTGAGCGAGGCATGGCCTTTCTGTTAGATTTGTTCAACAGGATCTGGGTGGAAGGTCTTCTCCCAGACTCCTGGCGAATCGCTACTGTGCTCGCCTTTCGCAAGCCGGGGAGAGATCACTCTACTCCGACCGGTTTCCGCCCAATCTCTCTAACCTCTTGCGTGTGCAAGTTGATGGAGAAATTGGTAAATGTTAGATTAGCCTATTTCCTGGACAGTGAAGGCCATCTGTCTTCTGCACAGTGCGGCTTCCGTAAGTTCCACTCCACGTCGGATGCTCTGCTCCGACTGGAAAATGCCGTCTGCGAGGCTTTCCTTCGTAGACAGCACTACGCCACGGTGTTTTTTGATCTGGAAAAGGCCTATGATACCGCATGGCGATAAGGTATCATGGAGACTCTCCACACGATGAAGGCGAGGGGACGCCTCCCAATGTTTATATCTGAATTTTTGCGAGATCGTCGATTCCGCGTACGGGTGGGGGGAGCCCTCTCTGCCCCAAAGGAGCAGGAAGAGGGTGTCCCGAAGGGAAGTGTCCTCAGTGTCACACTCTTTGCCCTGAGCATCAACGGCATCACCTCGGTTCTGCCAGAAGATGTTCTCGCTACGCTCTACGTGGACGACCTTTCGATCTCTTTTGGCGCGGCCCAGATGCCAACTCTGGAGCGTCGACTCCAACAAGCATTGAACCGCGTCTCTCGCTATGCCGAAGCGCACAGGTTTCGCTTTTCTTTGGCCAAGACTAAGGTGGTGCAATTCTGCCGCCATCCACGGCTAAACCTCGACCCAAATTTGTTTCTTAATCGGGTGCGCCTGGATGTGGTTGAGTCGCACCGTTTCCTTGGTCTTGTATTCGACCGACGCCTCACCTGGGAGGCTCATATTCGCAGCCTTAGGGTCTCTTGTACCTGCGCCATGGACATTCTCCGTTACGTGACGTTTAGCGCTTGGGGCGCTGATAGGGCTACCGCCTTACTTTTTTATCGATCATTTGTTCGCTCGAAGCTCGACTACGGATGCGAGTTTTATGCATCCGCAGCCGAGCGTTTATTGCGGAAGGTGGATTAAATCCACCACACCGGCCTTCACCTTGCGACCGGTACCTTCCGCACTTCCCCCATTGAGAGCCTGTTGGTCGATGCTGGGGAGATGCCACTCGCTCTGCGCCGCGTGCAGTGCATCACTCGCCTGTACGCGCGAGCCCGGCGCCTCCCTCAGTCGCCAACAGCTCTCACTGCATCCGCAGCTGATCTCGATGGTGCCTATGCCACCAAGAGACGCCAGTCATACCCTAAGCCCTTTGGGTTTAGGGCCAGGAAACTCCTTCGAGAGGTAGATATAGCTCTCGGGCTGGTGGCGCCCCTAGTTCTGCCCAGGACGCCAGCCTGGAGGGTCCCCGTAAGGGGCGCGGCGATTTGCCATCCTGGCCGCCGTGCTGACGGGATCCAGCACTCCCTCCGGCCCCAGCTTAGCCTTTCTTCCTTCCTTCAGATAGCCCGATTTCTCCCCTACCTCGTCGCTTTTCATACAACCTCTCCCACAACTTTCTCTGGTCAGCCTCTAATTTCACAGGGTAGAATGCTGACCTTCTTCTCAAGCCAACCACCCCGGATCGGGGCTGAGGGGGGAGGGGACATTGTTCCCTAACCCCTCAGCTCCGGTTCGGGATGGGGTTTTTTTAACAACCTGCTTCATCCCCACCCATACCTTCCTCACATCCCTTTTCCTCTCCTCTTCACAACCTATATTTTTTACGCCGTGTTCAAGGTGGAGCCGCCATGCCGAAGGACTGCCAGGCCACCAGGCGGGAGGGGTGGTCCCGAATGGCGGCGCCTGGCTCTGCCGGGCTTGTAAGCACCTCTCGCAGTGCGGGCAACTGCGAGAGGTGATGAGCTATTGCGTCCCGTAATAAAAAGAGGGTCACCATGCCCAGGAATGAAAAAAAACACCAAAAAACCCAACCCCCAATTTCCCCAAGAAAATCGACGGAGCCGCCCTCGGGCAGCTCCGCCGAGAAAATGGAGGTCCCCCCCCTTGTGCTTGCGCAAGGGACCCTCCATAACTCTTTAACCGGAGAGGAGGCTTACTCCTCTCCTACGCCTACGGGTGTAGGGGACTCCCCCTCACCCCCTTCTCTGGAGGTGCTTTCAGGCACCTCCCTATCTCCAGCGGCAGTCCCTCCTTTGCTTTCTAAGGGGACTGCCAAGAAAGCCAGCAGGCAGCCCATTGCCGACCGCCCCTCGTGCAAGCGGCTCGGTAGGGCAAACCCCCTTAGGGGGGAGACGGAAGCCAGGCCCCTTCGGTCGCTTCCCTCAAAAGACCTGCTGGCAAGAATTTTAAACCTTGCTGGGGTCAAGGCCTGTGCCTCCTCACACCACCTGACTAGTGACAACACTGCCAAGGGGACCTGCGATGGCCTGGGAGGGGATGGCCAACTGGAGGCCCCTCCTGTGATAGACATGGTCCTTGAGGAGACCCAGCCTCAGACGGTAGGGCCTTCCATGGGGGGGAATTCGGGCTCGGCGCCAAGCACCGAACCCGAATCCGCCCCTATGCAAGGTCCTCCTCAAATGGCTGAGGGCTCCGAGGCAGTAAAAGGAGGGGAGGGATCTCCTCCGACAGGTGCCCCTACGACAACCAGGACCTTCTCTATTACGGAGAGGGACCTGGCTGAGGCTGGTCCATCTGGCCTGGGGACTTCTGCCGGCGGAGGTGAAAAGCGGGTTCATTCCCCGCCCTCCTCTCCGAAAAAGAAAAAGAAAAAGACAAAAAAGACTCGGGGCTCCTCTCCATCCGCGGGGGCTGCGGGGACGGATGGGTCTGCTGCCACTCTGGCAAGCGACCAAGCCAAGATCGGCACATCCGCCCCCTCTGCCCCCCCGGTTGCGGAGCCCCTGAAAAAGAAGACTAATACCAAGAGTACACAGGGCGGAGCCTCGATGACATCGGGGCCCCTGATTCAGAGGTTACCTGGCGTTTTCGAGCCCGCTGGCTTCAAACGCTTCCTCGTTATTCGCTCCACTGATGGCACCATGTTGTCCAAGGGTAACATGATCCATCAGAGGAGAGGATTAGCTAGTGCAATTGGTAGAGAGCCGAAGGTAACCCGTTTCTCGGACGGGAGCCTTCTGGTGAATGCGGCGAATCCCGCCGAGGCGGCTAAGATTAGTGCTCTTCGGACACTTCATGGCACCCCGGTCAGTGTGACGCCGCACTCTACCATGAACTTTGTGAAAGGAGTAGTTTATGCGAGGGAACTCGTTGACTACTCCATTGAGGACATCACCTTAGAGCTGGCCGACCATGGGGCGGTCAAGGTCGAACGTGTGATGAGAAAACAGGGAGGGGCCTCGAGACCCACCCCTACACTCTTCGTCACGTTCGACTGTGACAAGCTCCCTGAGTCAGGGCGTGCCGGTTGGTACCGCTACCGCGTGAAGGCATTCGTGCCACTTCCGCGGCGGTGCTATTACTGTCACCGCTTCGGCCATACGAATCGCTCATGTAGACGTGCAAAGTCGGGGTCACCCGAAGTCTGTGTAAATTGCTCCAAGGTCGCACACGATAAGTCCAAATCGTGTGTGGCCAAGTGTGTCAATTGCGGAGAGCCGCACCCTGCTTCTTCGAAGCAATGTGGTGCATATCTCCTTGAGAAAGAAATCCTGGCCGTTCAGGCCCAGGATCGACTCTCATTCCGCGAGGCAAAGGACTTGGTCCTGGCGCGCCCGGCTCTGCCTGGGACGTCATATGCCTCAATAGTTAGGAAGGCACCCTCTGCTCCCGGCCCATTTAGGCCAACGAGCACGGTTGTTTCCGCGCCTATTCGGAGCCCTTCTGCGGGCTCTACCCAACCCGGGCGCTCCCCTGGTAAGCTGGCGGCAAAAAGGGCTCATACCCTGCCCCGGATAAAACCAGGGCTCACCCCTCTTCCCCCAGCGTGACCGTTTCCCGTAAGGCGAAACGGATACGCGCCTCCACCGAGTCGTTAGACTCACAGGAGGCAACACCCCTGAAGATGGTCGCTAGGCCATCTTCCGGGGTTCCTAAAGCTGCCCCCCGAAAGGAGGACAGCAACAAAGGAGCTTCGGCTCCTTCGCCCACGCCCCGAGGTGGAGCGAGTGGCTCGGAGACGGTGGTTCCTCGAAAAGAGGGCCCCCCGCCTCCGAAGCCGCAACGCCCGCCTAAGGTTTCGAGGCGGAGGGAGGAAAAGACTCGCATGGCGAGCCCAACCTCTTCCAATAAGTCCTCGAAGGCGACAGCGCCTTCAGCGCTTTGTCCGGCCAACAGCGCCCGGGGTTCTGCCCCCGGGAAGCGTACGGCCATTCCCGTGAGGGTCTTCAATTCGAGGAGGGCCCCCGCGTCTCCTCCGAGCTAGGCCTGGAGGGCATATTCCTTCAATGGAATTGCCGTGGACTCCGGGCCAGCTGGGAGGAGCTGCGGAGGCTCGTCTCGTCCCGTTCCCCGTTAGCTATTTTTTTGCAGGAGACCATGCTAGGTGCGTGCCCCCTCCCTGCCCTCCTGGGGTATAAGGGTCTTGCGACCCCACCACTGCGGGATGGCCGGGCTGGGGGATGCGCAGTTTACACCCGGCATGATGTCTCCGTTCTTCCTTTCTCTTTAGATACCTCCTTTCAGGCAGTGGCTGTGCAGCTGCACCTGGATAGGAGGTATACTATCATTTCTGCGTACATTCCACCGTCAGCTGACTTCGACGCGGGGGACTTCCGCCGCGTCGTTGCACGGTTGCCGAGGCCCTATCTCTTGCTTGGAGATCTGAACGGCAGGCATCCTCTCTGGGGAGATTACTCCATAAATCCCAGGGGACAAGTCCTTGCCGATCGGATCGAAGAGCTTGAGATGGGTGTCCTAAACGTGGATGAGTTTACGCATCACTGTCCGAGAACCGCTTCATTTTCTTGCCTTGACCTATCTTTGTGCTCTTCGGATGCACAGCCTGATTTTTATTAGGGGGGGTCGATGACCTCCATGGTAGTGATCACTTTCCCATTCAAATATCATTTTCAGGGCAACTGCCGCCTGAGAGACCACCTCGGTGGTGCTTGGCGCGGGCGCGGTGGCCTGCATTTCAGGAAATGACTGAATTCTCTATCTCAGTCGAGGAGTTTAGGTCGGTAGATGAGGGCGTTGAGTTCTTCTCCGGCAACCTCATCGCCGTGGGCATGACTACTATTCCTAGGACGTCTGGCCGTTTTGCACGCCGACCACTCCCATGGTGGTCGGCCGAGTGTGAGACGGCCCTCAAACAGAAGCGTTATGCCTACATGCGCTATAAGCGCCGCCCGAACGATTTCACTGTCGCTGAATTTCGTCGGGCTAGGGCTAGGTTCCGGTATATTTCGAAGCACGCCCGCCGCTCTTCTTGGCGGGCATACGTGTCTTCACTTAACGGGAAGACCCCTTTAGCTGAGGTGTGGAAGCGAGTCAAAAGGATTCGGGGCAAGTTCTCGCAGGACCCCCCTCCCGTTCTCCAGGAGAATGGGACCGCAATCTCGGACCCCGCGTCCGTGGCGGAATCCTTAGCGACCGCTTTTTCCGCATTCTCTAGCCGTGATGCTGCTCCGCCAGCATTCAATGCACGTCGTGATGTCGCGGAAGGCCGCCGGCTGGACTTTACCTCCAGAGGCGGAGAACCCTTCAACGACAAGTTTACTGTGAGTGAGTTGCGCTCCGCTCTCGCTTCGTGCGCGGACACCGCCCATGGTCCGGACGATGTCCCGTACGCCATGCTTCGACACCTGGGTGAGCGAGGCATGGCTTTTCTGTTAGATTTGTTCAACAGGATCTGGGTGGGAGGTCTTCTCCCAGACTCCTGGCGAATCGCTACTGTGCTCGCCTTTCGCAAGCCGGGGAGAGATCACTCTACTCCGTCCGGTTTCCGCCCAATCTCTCTAACCTCTTGCGTGTGCAAGTTGATGGAGAAATTGGTAAATGTTAGATTAGCCTATTTCCTGGACAGCGGAGGCCATCTGTCTTCTGCACAGTGCGGCTTCCGTAAGTTCCACTCCACGTCGGATGCTCTGCTCCGACTGGAAAATGCCGTCTGCGAGGCTTTCCTTCGTAGACAGCACTACGCCACGGTGTTTTTTGATCTGGAGAAGGCCTATGATACCGCATGGCGATACGGTATCATGGAGACTCTCCACACGATGGGGGCGAGGGGACGCCTCCCAAAGTTTATATCTGAATTTTTGCGAGATCGTCGATTCCGCGTACGGGTGGGGGGAGCCCTCTCCGGCCCAAAGGAGCAGGAAGAGGGTGTCCCGCAGGGAAGTGTCCTCAGTGTCACACTCTTTGCCCTGAGCATCAACGGCATCAACTCGGTGCTGCCGGAAGATGTTCTCGCTACGCTCTACGTGGACGACCTTTCGATCTCTTTTGGCGCGGCCCAGATGCCAACTCTGGAGCGCCGTCTCCAACAGGCATTGAACCGCGTCTCTCGCTATGCCAAAGCGCACAGGTTTCGCTTTTCTTTGGCCAAGACTAAGGTGGTGCACTTCTGCAGCCACATACGGCTTCACCCCGACCCAGATTTGTTTGTTAATGGGGTGCGCCTGCATGTGGTTGAGTCGCACCGTTTCCTTGGTCTTGTATTCGACTGACGCCTCACCTGGGAGGCTCACATTCGCAGCCTTAGGGTCTCTTGTACCCGCGCGATGGACATTCTCCGTTCCGTGACGTTCAGCGCTTGGGGCGCTGATAGGGCTACCGCCTTACTTTTTTATCGATCCTTTGTTCGCTCGAAGCTCGACTACGGATGCGAGTTTTATGCATCCGCAGCCGAGCGTTTATTGCGGAAGGTGGATTCGATCCACCACACCGGCCTTCGCCTTGCGACCGGTGCCTTCCGCACTTCCCCAATTGAGAGCCTGTTGGTCGATGCTGGGGAGATGCCACTCGCTCTGCGCCGCGTGCAGTGCATCACTCGCCTGTACGCGCGAGCCCGGCGCCTCCCTCAGTCGCCAACAGCTCTCACTGCATCCGCAGCTGATCTCGATGGTGCCTATGCCGCCGAGAGACGCCAGTCATACCCTAAGCCCTTTGGGTTTAGGGCCAGGAAACTCCTTCGAGAGGTAGATATAGCTCTCGGGCCGGTGGCGCCCCTGGTTCTGCCCAGGACGCCACCCTGGAGGGTACCACATTTGGCTATTTGTCGCCACGCCTCTGCTCCCAAAGCTTGTACTGCGCCGGGAGTATTGCGTTCGACTTTTTTGGAGCACACATCGTGTCACGCTGGTACCGTGCCAGTGTATACGGATGGCTCCAAGTCCCAAGAGGGGGTCGGCTTCCACGCTGTATCCCCTTTGTTTGAAGTCAGCGGGGCTCTACCAGGCGCTGCGTCTGTCTTCACGGCCGAGCTGGTGGCAATACACCACTCGGTACGGGAGATTACGCGACGTGCCCGGTTCGGAGACCGGATTGTGATTTATAGCGACTCACAAAGCGCCCTGAGTGCTCTCGGGGCATTGGAATCTCCGCATCCCCTGGTTCGCGAAATCCGTGACGCCACGGTTTTGGCGAGCCGGGCAGATGTCGAGATTATCTTCTGCTGGGTTCCTGGACATGTAGGAATTGCGGGGAATGAGCGCGCCGATGAGGGCGCCAAAGAGTCCGCGAGGACTCTGCGACCGGACCAGCGTTTCGCTCTTCCTCACACTGACTACATGGCAGGAATACGGGCAGCTCTTCGGACTGCTTGGCAAAGAAGATGGGAGACGGTCGAGGGGAACTTTAAGTTGCGTGCCATTGCGCCGCGACTGTTCCCATGGACCTATCCCCCAATGCCGCGGCGGCTTCAGGTTGCTTTCTGTCGTCTTCGAATCGGACACACTCGTGTGACGCATCGTTACTTGGTGGAGCGCTCGCATGTGCCCTATAGCAACGACTGCTTCATCCCCCAGACTGTTCGGCATATTCTTGTCGAATGTCCCAGTCTGGGTGATCTTCGCGCACGATACCTGTCTCGGTACCGGGATGGGCGGGGTCGCTACCGCCTGTCCCTTGTACTCGGGACGAGTGCGTGCACCATGACTGGTGGACTTATTGACTTTTTGGGGGAGGCCGGCCTTCTCCCCTTTATTTAAGGTTCCCTCTTTTTTGTTATTGTTTTGTTTTAGGTTGCACTCTCCTGCACCGGGGTGAGGGGGACCTCCCCCCGCTGCCGGAGATTGCTTCGATTGTTAAGTTTTTCCAATTTATATTGATTGTTAAGTTTTCATATTTTAACTTTAAAGTAGCCTAATTCTAGGCTGTCGTGTTTTTCGGCGACTTATGCCCAAGTGGGTAGTTGCCAGATGGGCTCTATAAAAAAAAACAAAAAAAAAACAGCCTGGAGGGTACCACATTTGGCTATTTGTCGCCACGCCTCTGCTCCCAAAGCTTGTACTGCGCCGGGAGTATTGCGTTCGACCTTTTTGGAGCACACATCGTGTCACGCTGGTACCGTGCCAGTGTATACGGATGGCTCCAAGTCCCAAGAGGGGGTCGGCTTCCACGCCGTATCCCCTCTGTTTGAAGTCAGCGGGGCTCTAACAGGCGCTGCGTCAGGCTTCACGGCCGAGCTGGTGGCAATACACCACTCGGTACTTGAGATTACGCGACGTGCCCGGTTTGGAGACCGGATTGTGATCTATAGCGACTCACAAAGCGCCCTGAGTGCTCTCGTGGCATTGGAATCTCCGCATCCCCTGGTTCGCGATATCCGTGACGCCACGGTTTTGGCGAGCCGGGCAGATGTCGAGATTATCTTCTGCGGGGTTCCTGGACATGTAGGAATTGCGGGGAATGAGCGCGCCGATGAGGGCGCCAAAGAGTCCGCGAGGACTCTGCGACCGGACCAGCGTTTCGCTCTTCCTCACACTGACTACATGGCAGGAATACGGGCAGCTCTTCGGACTGCTTGGCAAAGAAGATGGGAGACGGTCGAGGGGAACTTAAAGTTACGTGCCATTGCGCCGCGACTGTTCCCAGGGACCTATCCCCGAATGCCGCGGCGGCTTCAGGTTGCTTTCTGTCGTCTTCGAATCGGACACACTCGTGTGACGCATCGTTACTTGGTGGAGCGCTCGCATGTGCCCTATAGCAACGACTGCGTCGTCCCCCAGACTGTTCGGCATATTCTTGTCGAATGTCCCAGTCTGGGTGATCTTCGCGCACGATACCTGTCTCGGTACCGGGATGGGCGGGGTCGCTACCGCCTGTCCCTTGTACTCGGGACGAGTGCGTGCACCATGACTGGTGGACTTATTGACTTTTGGGGGGAGGCCGGCCTTCTCCCCTTTATTTAAGTTTCCTTTTTTTGTTATTGTTTTGTTTTAGGTTGCACTCTCCTGCACCAGGGTGAGGGGGACCTCCCCCCGCTTCCGGGGATTGCTTCGATTGTTAAGTTTTTCCAATTTATATTGATTGTTAAGTTTTCATATTTTAACTTTAAAGTAGCCTAATTCTAGGCTGTCGTGTTTTTCGGCGACTTATGCCCAAGTGGGTAGTTGCCAGATGGGCTCTATAAAAAAAAAAAAAAAAAAAAAAAAAAAAAAAAAACAGCCTGGAGGGTACCACATTTGGCTATTTGTCTCCACGCCTCTGCTCCCAAAGCTTGTACTGCGCCGGGAGTATTGCGTTCGACCTTTTTGGAGCACACATCGTGTCACGCTGGTACCGTGCCAGTGTATACGGATGGCTCCAAGTCCCAAGAGGGGGTCGGCTTCCACGCCGTATCCCCTCTGTTTGAAGTCAGCGGGGCTCTAACAGGCGCTGCGTCTGTCTTCACGGCCGAGCTGGTGGCAATACACCCCTCGGTACGGGAATTACGCGACGTGCCCGGTTCGGAGACCGCATTGTGATCTATAGCGACTCACAAAGCGCCCTGAGTGCTCTCGGGGCATTGGAATCTCCGCATCCCCTGGTTCGCGATATCCGTGACGCCACGGTTTTGGCGAGCCGGGCAGATGTCGAGATTATCTTCTGCGGGGTTCCTGGACATGTAGGAATTGCGGGGAATGAGCGCGCCGATGAGGGTGCCAAAGAGTCCGCGAGGACTCTGCGACCGGACCAGCGTTTCGCTCTTCCTCACACCGACTACATGGCAGGAATACGGGCAGCTCTTCGGACTGCTTGGCAAAGAAGATGGGAGACGGTCGAAGGGAACTTAAAGTTGCGTGCCATTGCCTTGCGACTGTTCCCATGGACCTATCCCCCAATGCCACGGCGGCTTCAGGTTGCTTTCTGTCGTCTCCGAATCGGAAACACTCGTGTGACGCATCGCTATCTGATGGAGCGCTCGCCTGCGCCCTATTGCAATGACTGCGTCGTCCCCCAGACTGTTCGGCACATTCTTGTCGAATGTCCCAGTCTGGGTGATCTTCGCGCACGACACCTGTTCCCGTACCGGGATGGGCGGGGTCGCTACCGCCTGTCCATTGTGCTCGGGACGAGTGCGTGTACTTTGACTGGTGGACTTATTGACTTTTGGGGGGAGGCCGGCCTTCTCCCTTTTATTTAACCCGATTTAATTGTTGTTGTTGTTTTTGTAATTGTTTTGTTATTGTTATTGTTATATCTTTTTATTGTTTTCTGTTTAATTTTTTAAAGTAGCCTAAAACTAGGCTGTTTGTTTACGGCAACTTATGCCTTAGTCGGCAGTCGCCAGATAGCCCCTTAATTAAAAAAAAAAAAAATCTCGCTACGCTCTACGTGGACGACCTTTCGATCTCTTTTGGCGCGGCCCAGATGCCAACTTTGGAGCGTCGACTCCAACAGGCATTAAACCACGTCACCCGCTATGCCGAAGCGCACAGGTTTCGCTTTTCTTTGGCCAAGACTAAGGTGGTGCAATTCTGCCGCCATCCCCTGCTTCACCCCGACCCAGATTTGTTTCTTAATGGGGTGCGCCTGGATGTGGTTGAGTCGCACCGTTTCCTTGGTCTTGTATTCGACCGACGCCTCACCTGGGAGGCTCATATTCGCAGCCTTAGGGTCTCTTTTACCCGCGCCATGGACATTCTCCGTTCCGTGACGTTCAGCGCTTGGGGCGCTGATAGGGCTACCGCCTTACTTTTTCATCGATCCTTTGTTCGCTCGAAGCTCGACTACGGATGCGAGTTTTATGCATCCGCAGCCGAGCGTTTATTGCGGAAGGTGGATTCAATCCACCACACCGGCCTTCGCCTTGCGACCGGTACCTTCCGCACTTCCCCCATTGAGAGCCTGTTGGTCGATGCTGGGGAGATGCCACTCGCTCTGCGCCGCGTGCAGTGCATCACTCGCCTGTACGCGCGAGCCCGGCGCCTCCCTTAGTCGCCAACAGCTCTCACTGCATCCACAGCTGATCTCGATGGTGCATATGCCGCCGAGAGACGCAGTCATACCCTAAGCCCTTTGGGTTTAGGGCCAGGAAACTCCTTCGAGAGGTAGATATAGCTCTCGGGCCGGTGACGCCCCTGGTTCTGCCCAGGACGCCACCCTGGAGGGTACCACATTTGGCTATTTGTCGCCACGCCTCTGCTCCCAAAGCTTGTACTGCGCCGGGAGTATTGCGTTCGACCTTTTTGGAGCACACATCGTGTCACGCTGGTACCGTGCCAGTGTATACGGATGGCTCCAAGTCCCAAGAGGGGGTCGGCTTCCACGCCGTATCCCCTCTGTTTGAAGTCAGCGGGGCTCTAACAGGCGCTGCGTCAGGCTTCACGGCCGAGCTGGTGGCAATACACCACTCGGTACGTGAGATTACGCGACGTGCCCGGTTTGGAGACCGGATTGTGATCTATAGCGACTCACAAAGCGCCCTGAGTGCTCTCGGGGCATTGGAATCTCCGCATCCCCTGGTTCGCGATATCCGTGACGCCACGGTTTTGGCGAGCCGGGCAGATGTCGAGATTATCTTCTGCGGGGTTCCTGGACATGTAGGAATTGCGGGGAATGAGCGCGCCGATGAGGGCGCCAAAGAGTCCGCGAGGACTCTGCGACCGGACCAGCGTTTCGCTCTTCCTCACACTGACTACATGGCAGGAATACGGGCAGCTCTTCGGACTGCTTGGCAAAGAAGATGGGAGACGGTCGAGGGGAACTTAAAGTTACGTGCCATTGCGCCGCGACTGTTCCCAGGGACCTATCCCCGAATGCCGCGGCGGCTTCAGGTTGCTTTCTGTCGTCTTCGAATCGGACACACTCGTGTGACGCATCGTTACTTGGTGGAGCGCTCGCATGTGCCCTATAGCAACGACTGCGTCGTCCCCCAGACTGTTCGGCATATTCTTGTCGAATGTCCCAGTCTGGGTGATCTTCGCGCACGATACCTGTCTCGGTACCGGGATGGGCGGGGTCGCTACCGCCTGTCCCTTGTACTCGGGACGAGTGCGTGCACCATGACTGGTGGACTTATTGACTTTTGGGGGGAGGCCGGCCTTCTCCCCTTTATTTAAGGTTCCTTTTTTTGTTATTGTTTTGTTTTAGGTTGCACTCTCCTGCACCAGGGTGAGGGGGACCTCCCCCCGCTTCCGGAGATTGCTTCGATTGTTAAGTTTTTCCAATTTATATTGATTGTTAAGTTTTCATATTTTAACTTTAAAGTAGCCTAATTCTAGGCTGTCGTGTTTTTCGGCGACTTATGCCCAAGTGGGTAGTTGCCAGATGGGCTCTATAAAAAAAAAAAAAAAAAAAAAAAAAAAAAAAAACAGCCTGGAGGGTACCACATTTGGCTATTTGTCTCCACGCCTCTGCTCCCAAAGCTTGTACTGCGCCGGGAGTATTGCGTTCGACCTTTTTGGAGCACACATCGTGTCACGCTGGTACCGTGCCAGTGTATACGGATGGCTCCAAGTCCCAAGAGGGGGTCGGCTTCCACGCCGTATCCCCTCTGTTTGAAGTCAGCGGGGCTCTAACAGGCGCTGCGTCTGTCTTCACGGCCGAGCTGGTGGCAATACACCCCTCGGTACGGGAATTACGCGACGTGCCCGGTTCGGAGACCGCATTGTGATCTATAGCGACTCACAAAGCGCCCTGAGTGCTCTCGGGGCATTGGAATCTCCGCATCCCCTGGTTCGCGATATCCGTGACGCCACGGTTTTGGCGAGCCGGGCAGATGTCGAGATTATCTTCTGCGGGGTTCCTGGACATGTAGGAATTGCGGGGAATGAGCGCGCCGATGAGGGTGCCAAAGAGTCCGCGAGGACTCTGCGACCGGACCAGCGTTTCGCTCTTCCTCACACCGACTACATGGCAGGAATACGGGCAGCTCTTCGGACTGCTTGGCAAAGAAGATGGGAGACGGTCGAAGGGAACTTAAAGTTGCGTGCCATTGCCTTGCGACTGTTCCCATGGACCTATCCCCCAATGCCACGGCGGCTTCAGGTTGCTTTCTGTCGTCTCCGAATCGGAAACACTCGTGTGACGCATCGCTATCTGATGGAGCGCTCGCCTGCGCCCTATTGCAATGACTGCGTCGTCCCCCAGACTGTTCGGCACATTCTTGTCGAATGTCCCAGTCTGGGTGATCTTCGCGCACGACACCTGTCCCCGTACCGGGATGGGCGGGGTCGCTACCGCCTGTCCATTGTGCTCGGGACGAGTGCGTGTACTTTGACTGGTGGACTTATTGACTTTTGGGGGGAGGCCGGCCTTCTCCCTTTTATTTAACCCGATTTAATTGTTGTTGTTGTTTTTGTAATTGTTTTGTTATTGTTATTGTTATATCTTTTTATTGTTTTCTGTTTAATTTTTTAAAGTAGCCTAAAACTAGGCTGTTTGTTTACGGCAACTTATGCCTTAGTCGGCAGTCGCCAGATAGCCCCTTAATTAAAAAAAAAAAAAATCTCGCTACGCTCTACGTGGACGACCTTTCGATCTCTTTTGGCGCGGCCCAGATGCCAACTTTGGAGCGTCGACTCCAACAGGCATTAAACCACGTCACCCGCTATGCCGAAGCGCACAGGTTTCGCTTTTCTTTGGCCAAGACTAAGGTGGTGCAATTCTGCCGCCATCCCCTGCTTCACCCCGACCCAGATTTGTTTCTTAATGGGGTGCGCCTGGATGTGGTTGAGTCGCACCGTTTCCTTGGTCTTGTATTCGACCGACGCCTCACCTGGGAGGCTCATATTCGCAGCCTTAGGGTCTCTTTTACCCGCGCCATGGACATTCTCCGTTCCGTGACGTTCAGCGCTTGGGGCGCTGATAGGGCTACCGCCTTACTTTTTCATCGATCCTTTGTTCGCTCGAAGCTCGACTACGGATGCGAGTTTTATGCATCCGCAGCCGAGCGTTTATTGCGGAAGGTGGATTCAATCCACCACACCGGCCTTCGCCTTGCGACCGGTACCTTCCGCACTTCCCCCATTGAGAGCCTGTTGGTCGATGCTGGGGAGATGCCACTCGCTCTGCGCCGCGTGCAGTGCATCACTCGCCTGTACGCGCGAGCCCGGCGCCTCCCTTAGTCGCCAACAGCTCTCACTGCATCCACAGCTGATCTCGATGGTGCATATGCCGCCGAGAGACGCAGTCATACCCTAAGCCCTTTGGGTTTAGGGCCAGGAAACTCCTTCGAGAGGTAGATATAGCTCTCGGGCCGGTGACGCCCCTGGTTCTGCCCAGGACGCCACCCTGGAGGGTACCACATTTGGCTATTTGTCGCCACGCCTCTGCTCCCAAAGCTTGTACTGCGCCGGGAGTATTGCGTTCGACCTTTTTGGAGCACACATCGTGTCACGCTGGTACCGTGCCAGTGTATACGGATGGCTCCAAGTCCCAAGAGGGGGTCGGCTTCCACGCCGTATCCCCTCTGTTTGAAGTCAGCGGGGCTCTAACAGGCGCTGCGTCAGGCTTCACGGCCGAGCTGGTGGCAATACACCACTCGGTACGTGAGATTACGCGACGTGCCCGGTTTGGAGACCGGATTGTGATCTATAGCGACTCACAAAGCGCCCTGAGTGCTCTCGGGGCATTGGAATCTCCGCATCCCCTGGTTCGCGATATCCGTGACGCCACGGTTTTGGCGAGCCGGGCAGATGTCGAGATTATCTTCTGCGGGGTTCCTGGACATGTAGGAATTGCGGGGAATGAGCGCGCCGATGAGGGCGCCAAAGAGTCCGCGAGGACTCTGCGACCGGACCAGCGTTTCGCTCTTCCTCACACTGACTACATGGCAGGAATACGGGCAGCTCTTCGGACTGCTTGGCAAAGAAGATGGGAGACGGTCGAGGGGAACTTAAAGTTACGTGCCATTGCGCCGCGACTGTTCCCAGGGACCTATCCCCGAATGCCGCGGCGGCTTCAGGTTGCTTTCTGTCGTCTTCGAATCGGACACACTCGTGTGACGCATCGTTACTTGGTGGAGCGCTCGCATGTGCCCTATAGCAACGACTGCGTCGTCCCCCAGACTGTTCGGCATATTCTTGTCGAATGTCCCAGTCTGGGTGATCTTCGCGCACGATACCTGTCTCGGTACCGGGATGGGCGGGGTCGCTACCGCCTGTCCCTTGTACTCGGGACGAGTGCGTGCACCATGACTGGTGGACTTATTGACTTTTGGGGGGAGGCCGGCCTTCTCCCCTTTATTTAAGGTTCCTTTTTTTGTTTTTGTTTTGTTTTAGGTTGCACTCTCCTGCACCAGGGTGAGGGGGACCTCCCCCCGCTTCCTGGAGATTGCTTCGATTGTTAAGTTTTTCCAATTTATATTGATTGTTAAGTTTTCATATTTTAACTTTAAAGTAGCCTAATTCTAGGCTGTCGTGTTTTTCGGCGACTTATGCCCAAGTGGGTAGTTGCCAGATGGGCTCTATAAAAAAAAAAAAAAAAAAAAAAAAAAACAGCCTGGAGGGTACCACATTTGGCTATTTGTCTCCACGCCTCTGCTCCCAAAGCTTGTACTGCGCCGGGAGTATTGCGTTCGACCTTTTTGGAGCACACATCGTGTCACGCTGGTACCGTGCCAGTGTATACGGATGGCTCCAAGTCCCAAGAGGGGGTCGGCTTCCACGCCGTATCCCCTCTGTTTGAAGTCAGCGGGGCTCTAACAGGCGCTGCGTCTGTCTTCACGGCCGAGCTGGTGGCAATACACCCCTCGGTACGGGAATTACGCGACGTGCCCGGTTCGGAGACCGCATTGTGATCTATAGCGACTCACAAAGCGCCCTGAGTGCTCTCGGGGCATTGGAATCTCCGCATCCCCTGGTTCGCGATATCCGTGACGCCACGGTTTTGGCGAGCCGGGCAGATGTCGAGATTATCTTCTGCGGGGTTCCTGGACATGTAGGAATTGCGGGGAATGAGCGCGCCGATGAGGGTGCCAAAGAGTCCGCGAGGACTCTGCGACCGGACCAGCGTTTCGCTCTTCCTCACACCGACTACATGGCAGGAATACGGGCAGCTCTTCGGACTGCTTGGCAAAGAAGATGGGAGACGGTCGAAGGGAACTTAAAGTTGCGTGCCATTGCCTTGCGACTGTTCCCATGGACCTATCCCCCAATGCCACGGCGGCTTCAGGTTGCTTTCTGTCGTCTCCGAATCGGAAACACTCGTGTGACGCATCGCTATCTGATGGAGCGCTCGCCTGCGCCCTATTGCAATGACTGCGTCGTCCCCCAGACTGTTCGGCACATTCTTGTCGAATGTCCCAGTCTGGGTGATCTTCGCGCACGACACCTGTCCCCGTACCGGGATGGGCGGGGTCGCTACCGCCTGTCCATTGTGCTCGGGACGAGTGCGTGTACTTTGACTGGTGGACTTATTGACTTTTGGGGGGAGGCCGGCCTTCTCCCTTTTATTTAACCCGATTTAATTGTTGTTGTTGTTTTTGTAATTGTTTTGTTATTGTTATTGTTATATCTTTTTATTGTTTTCTGTTTAATTTTTTAAAGTAGCCTAAAACTAGGCTGTTTGTTTACGGCAACTTATGCCTTAGTCGGCAGTCGCCAGATAGCCCCTTAATTAAAAAAAAAAAAAATCTCGCTACGCTCTACGTGGACGACCTTTCGATCTCTTTTGGCGCGGCCCAGATGCCAACTTTGGAGCGTCGACTCCAACAGGCATTAAACCACGTCACCCGCTATGCCGAAGCGCACAGGTTTCGCTTTTCTTTGGCCAAGACTAAGGTGGTGCAATTCTGCCGCCATCCCCTGCTTCACCCCGACCCAGATTTGTTTCTTAATGGGGTGCGCCTGGATGTGGTTGAGTCGCACCGTTTCCTTGGTCTTGTATTCGACCGACGCCTCACCTGGGAGGCTCATATTCGCAGCCTTAGGGTCTCTTTTACCCGCGCCATGGACATTCTCCGTTCCGTGACGTTCAGCGCTTGGGGCGCTGATAGGGCTACCGCCTTACTTTTTCATCGATCCTTTGTTCGCTCGAAGCTCGACTACGGATGCGAGTTTTATGCATCCGCAGCCGAGCGTTTATTGCGGAAGGTGGATTCAATCCACCACACCGGCCTTCGCCTTGCGACCGGTACCTTCCGCACTTCCCCCATTGAGAGCCTGTTGGTCGATGCTGGGGAGATGCCACTCGCTCTGCGCCGCGTGCAGTGCATCACTCGCCTGTACGCGCGAGCCCGGCGCTTCCCTTAGTCGCCAACAGCTCTCACTGCATCCACAGCTGATCTCGATGGTGCATATGCCGCCGAGAGACGCAGTCATACCCTAAGCCCTTTGGGTTTAGGGCCAGGAAACTCCTTCGAGAGGTAGATATAGCTCTCGGGCCGGTGACGCCCCTGGTTCTGCCCAGGACGCCACCCTGGAGGGTACCACATTTGGCTATTTGTCGCCACGCCTCTGCTCCCAAAGCTTGTACTGCGCCGGGAGTATTGCGTTCGACCTTTTTGGAGCACACATCGTGTCACGCTGGTACCGTGCCAGTGTATACGGATGGCTCCAAGTCCCAAGAGGGGGTCGGCTTCCACGCCGTATCCCCTCTGTTTGAAGTCAGCGGGGCTCTACCAGGCGCTGCGTCTGTCTTCACGGCCGAGCTGGTGGCAATACACCACTCGGTACGGGAGATTACGCGACGTGCCCGGTTCGGAGACCGGATTGTGATCTATAGCGACTCACAAAGCGCCCTGAGTGCTCTCGGGGCATTGGAATCTCCGCATCCCCTGGTTCGCGATATCCGTGACGCCACGGTTTTGGCGAGCCGGGCAGATGTCGAGATTATCTTCTGCTGGGTTCCTGGACATGTAGGAATTGCGGGGAATGAGCGTGCCGATGAGGGCGCCAAAGAGTCCGCGAGGACTCTTTGACCGGACCAGCGTTTCGCTCTTCCTCACACTGACTACATGGCAGGAATACGGGCAGCTCTTCGGACTGCTTGGCAAAGAAGATGGGAGACGGTCGAGGGGAACTTAAAGTTACGTGCCATTGCTCCGCGACTGTTCCCATGGACCTATCCCCGAATGCCGCGGCGGCTTCAGGTTGCTTTCTGTCGTCTTCGAATCGGACACACTCGTGTGACGCATCGTTACTTGGTGGAGCGCTCGCATGTGCCCTATAGCAACGACTGCGTCGTCCCCCAGACTGTTCGGCATATTCTTGTCGAATGTCCCAGTCTGGGTGATCTTCGCGCACGATACCTGTCTCGGTACCAGGATGGGCGGGGTCGCTACCGCCTGTCCCTTGTACTCGGGACGAGTGCGTGCACCATGACTGGTGGACTTATTGACTTTTGGGGGGAGGCCGGCCTTCTCCCCTTTATTTAAGGTTCCTTTTTTTGTTATTGTTTTGTTTTAGGTTGCACTCTCCTGCACCAGGGTGAGGGGGACCTCCCCCCGCTTCCGGAGATTGCTTCGATTGTTAAGTTTTTCCAATTTATATTGATTGTTAAGTTTTCATATTTTAACTTTAAAGTAGCCTAATTCTAGGCTGTCGTGTTTTTCGGCGACTTATGCCCAAGTGGGTAGTTGCCAGATGGGCTCTATAAAAAAAAAAAAAAAAAAAAAAAAAAAAACAGCCTGGAGGGTACCACATTTGGCTATTTGTCTCCACGCCTCTGCTCCCAAAGCTTGTACTGCGCCGGGAGTATTGCGTTCGACCTTTTTGGAGCACACATCGTGTCACGCTGGTACCGTGCCAGTGTATACGGATGGCTCCAAGTCCCAAGAGGGGGTCGGCTTCCACGCCGTATCCCCTCTGTTTGAAGTCAGCGGGGCTCTAACAGGCGCTGCGTCTGTCTTCACGGCCGAGCTGGTGGCAATACACCCCTCGGTACGGGAGATTACGCGACGTGCCCGGTTCGGAGACCGGATTGTGATCTATAGCGACTCACAAAGCGCCCTGAGTGCTCTCGGGGCATTGGAATCTCCGCATCCCCTGGTTCGCGATATCCGTGACGCCACGGTTTTGGCGAGCCGGGCAGATGTCGAGATTATCTTCTGCGGGGTTCCTGGACATGTAGGAATTGCGGGGAATGAGCGCGCCGATGAGGGCGCCAAAGAGTCCGCGAGGACTCTGCGACCGGACCAGCGTTTCGCTCTTCCTCACACCGACTACATGGCAGGAATACGGGCAGCTCTTCGGACTGCTTGGCAAAGAAGATGGGAGACGGTCGAAGGGAACTTAAAGTTGCGTGCCATTGCGCCGCGACTGTTCCCATGGACCTATCCCCCAATGCCACGGCGGCTTCAGGTTGCTTTCTGTCGTCTCCGAATCGGAAACACTCGTGTGACGCATCGCTATCTGATGGAGCGCTCGCCTGCGCCCTATTGCAATGACTGCGTCGTCCCCCAGACTGTTCGGCACATTCTTGTCGAATGTCCCAGTCTGGGTGATCTTCGCGCACGACACCTGTCCCCGTACCGGGATGGGCGGGGTCGCTACCGCCTGTCCATTGTGCTCGGGACGAGTGCGTGTACTTTGACTGGTGGACTTATTGACTTTTGGGGGGAGGCCGGCCTTCTCCCTTTTATTTAACCCGATTTAATTGTTGTTGTTGTTTTTGTAATTGTTTTGTTATTGTTATTGTTATATCTTTTTATTGTTTTCTGTTTAATTTTTTAAAGTAGCCTAAAACTAGGCTGTTTGTTTACGGCAACTTATGCCTTAGTCGGCAGTCGCCAGATAGCCCCTTAATTAAAAAAAAAAAAAAAATCTCGCTACGCTCTACGTGGACGACCTTTCGATCTCTTTTGGCGCGGCCCAGATGCCAACTTTGGAGCGTCGACTCCAACAGGCATTAAACCACGTCACCCGCTATGCCGAAGCGCACAGGTTTCGCTTTTCTTTGGCCAAGACTAAGGTGGTGCAATTCTGCCGCCATCCCCTGCTTCACCCCGACCCAGATTTGTTTCTTAATGGGGTGCGCCTGGATGTGGTTGAGTCGCACCGTTTCCTTGGTCTTGTATTCGACCGACGCCTCACCTGGGAGGCTCATATTCGCAGCCTTAGGGTCTCTTTTACCCGCGCCATGGACATTCTCCGTTCCGTGACGTTCAGCGCTTGGGGCGCTGATAGGGCTACCGCCTTACTTTTTCATCGATCCTTTGTTCGCTCGAAGCTCGACTACGGATGCGAGTTTTATGCATCCGCAGCCGAGCGTTTATTGCGGAAGGTGGATTCAATCCACCACACCGGCCTTCGCCTTGCGACCGGTACCTTCCGCACTTCCCCCATTGAGAGCCTGTTGGTCGATGCTGGGGAGATGCCACTCGCTCTGCGCCGCGTGCAGTGCATCAATCGCCTGTACGCGCGAGCCCGGCGCCTCCCTTAGTCGCCAACAGCTCTCACTGCATCCGCAGCTGATCTCGATGGTGCATATGCCGCCGAGAGACGCAGTCATACCCTAAGCCCTTTGGGTTTAGGGCCAGGAAACTCCTTCGAGAGGTAGATATAGCTCTCGGGCCGGTGACGCCCCTGGTTCTGCCCAGGACGCCACCCTGGAGGGTACCACATTTGGCTATTTGTCGCCACGCCTCTGCTCCCAAAGCTTGTACTGCGCCGGGAGTATTGCGTTCGACCTTTTTGGAGCACACATCGTGTCACGCTGGTACCGTGCCAGTGTATACGGATGGCTCCAAGTCCCAAGAGGGGGTCGTCTTCCACGCCGTATCCCCTCTGTTTGAAGTCAGCGGGGCTCTACCAGGCGCTGCGTCTGTCTTCACGGCCGAGCTGGTGGCAATACACCACTTGGTACGGGAGATTACGCGACGTGCCCGGTTCGGAGACCGGATTGTGATCTATAGCGACTCACAAAGCGCCCTGAGTGCTCTCGGGGCATTGGAATCTCCGCATCCCCTGGTTCGCGATATCCGTGACGCCACGGTTTTGGCGAGCCGGGCAGATGTCGGGATTATCTTCTGCTGGGTTCCTGGACATGTAGGAATTGCGGGGAATGAGCGTGCCGATGAGGGCGCCAAAGAGTCCGCGAGGACTCTTCGACCGGACCAGCGTTTCGCTCTTCCTCACACTGACTACATGGCAGGAATACGGGCAGCTCTTCGGACTGCTTGGCAAAGAAGATGGGAGACGGTCGAGGGGAACTTAAAGTTACGTGCCATTGCTCCGCGACTGTTCCCATGGACCTATCCCCGAATGCCGCGGCGGCTTCAGGTTGCTTTCTGTCGTCTTCGAATCGGACACACTCGTGTGACGCATCGTTACTTGGTGGAGCGCTCGCATGTGCCCTATAGCAACGACTGCGTCGTCCCCCAGACTGTTCGGCATATTCTTGTCGAATGTCCCAGTCTGGGTGATCTTCGCGCACGATACCTGTCTCGGTACCGGGATGGGCGGGGTCGCTACCGCCTGTCCCTTGTACTCGGGACGAGTGCGTGCACCATGACTGGTGGACTTATTGACTTTTGGGGGGAGGCCGGCCTTCTCCCCTTTATTTAAGGTTCCTTTTTTTGTTATTGTTTTGTTTTAGGTTGCACTCTCCTGCACCAGGGTGAGGGGGACCTCCCCCCGCTTCCGGAGATTGCTTCGATTGTTAAGTTTTTCCAATTTATATTGATTGTTAAGTTTTCATATTTTAACTTTAAAGTAGCCTAATTCTAGGCTGTCGTGTTTTTCGGCGACTTATGCCCAAGTGGGTAGTTGCCAGATGGGCTCTATAAAAAAAAAAAAAAAAAAAAAAAAAAAACAGCCTGGAGGGTACCACATTTGGCTATTTGTCTCCACGCCTCTGCTCCCAAAGCTTGTACTGCGCCGGGAGTATTGCGTTCGACCTTTTTGGAGCACACATCGTGTCACGCTGGTACCGTGCCAGTGTATACGGATGGCTCCAAGTCCCAAGAGGGGGTCGGCTTCCACGCCGTATCCCCTCTGTTTGAAGTCAGCGGGGCTCTAACAGGCGCTGCGTCTGTCTTCACGGCCGAGCTGGTGGCAATACACCCCTCGGTACGGGAGATTACGCGACGTGCCCGGTTCGGAGACCGGATTGTGATCTATAGCGACTCACAAAGCGCCCTGAGTGCTCTCGGGGCATTGGAATCTCCGCATCCCCTGGTTCGCGATATCTGTGACGCCACGGTTTTGGCGAGCCGGGCAGATGTCGAGATTATCTTCTGCGGGGTTCCTGGACATGTAGGAATTGCGGGGAATGAGCGCGCCGATGAGGGCGCCAAAGAGTCCGCGAGGACTCTGCGACCGGACCAGCGTTTCGCTCTTCCTCACACCGACTACATGGCAGGAATACGGGCAGCTCTTCGGACTGCTTGGCAAAGAAGATGGGAGACGGTCGAAGGGAACTTAAAGTTGCGTGCCATTGCGCCGCGACTGTTCCCATGGACCTATCCCCCAATGCCGCGGCGGCTTCAGGTTGCTTTCTGTCGTCTCCGAATCGGACACACTCGTGTGACGCATCGCTATCTGATGGAGCGCTCGCCTGCGCCCTATTGCAACGACTGCGTCGTCCCCCAGACTGTTCGGCACATTCTTGTCGAATGTCCCAGTCTGGGTGATCTTCGCGCACGATACCTGTCCCAGTACCGGGATGGGCGGGGTCGCTACCGCCTGTCCCTTGTGCTTGGGACAGATTCGTGCACACTGACTTGTGGACTTGTTGACTTCTTGGGGGAGGCCGGCCTTCTCCCTATTATTTCAGCAAGGTTTGTTTTGTTTTTTTTTGTTTTTTTTTGTTGTTTTTTTGCATTTGTTTTGTTTGTTGTTTGTTTGTTTTTTTCTTTAGTTGCACGCTCCTGCGCCGGGGGGACCTCTCCCCGACGCACCAGCTTGCTTCCTTTCCCCCTTTTGGGGTGTTGTTGTTTTTTTTCTTTAATTTCATTTTAAAGTAGCCTAGAACTAGGCCAGTTTTAATACGGCGACTAATGCCCAAGTAGGCAGTCGCCAAATGAGCTCTTGAAAAAAAAAAAAAAAAACTGTCCCAGTACCGGGATGGGCGGGGTCGCTACCGCCTGTCCCTTGTGCTCGGGACAGATTCGTGCACATTGACTTGTGGACTTGTTGACTTCTTGGGGGAGGCCGGCCTTCTCCCTATTATTTAAGCAAGGTTTGTTTGTTTTTTTGTTTTGTTTTGTTGTTTTTTTGTATTTGTTTTTTGTTTTTTTGTTTGTTTTTTTCCTTTAGTTGCACGCTCCTGCGCTGGGGGAACCTCTCCCCGACGCACCCGCTTGCCTCCTTTCCCCCTTTTGGTGTGTTTTTTTTTTTTCTTTCTTTCTTTAATTTTATTTCAAAGTAGCCTAGAACTAGGCCAGTTTTAATACGGCGACAAATGCCCAAGTAGGCAGTCGCCAGATGAGCTCTTAAAAAAAAAAAAAAAAAAAAAAAATGGTAGATATACAATGTAAGTAATTGTCCATTGTCCACTGTACCTATATTTCGAAGTAGTATAGTGTAATATTATTTTTTTAAATATAAATTAATTAAGGTTAGATTCAATGTATTGTAATCACACATATGTACATAACTTAAAATTTCATGCATATAATTTACATACTTTTGGGTAAAACAACGAAGTGCGCTTCAGCTGTGGTATATCCCAACCTTAGATTTGCTATTCGTCCTATACCTCAATCAAAAGACATTCTAGTACCTGTACCACCTGCATAAATTGTTTTTTAAAACTCTAGTGAATCAGATATGTAATCATGTGAACCAGAAACTGAAATTTATGTTGCTGAAACTGTTGATACTATGTACTCTAAAACCTTTCTCACAATTTGCTCTAGATTATCTTGTAATATATCTAAACTTAACAAACCAACAGAGTAAATTACTAGCCTCTAGAGTGAAAGAAAGAAGTTTAGTAGCAGAAGATGTTCGAATTACTAAGTTTCGCATTCGATCAAACAATTTATAAGACAAACTTTCATTTGACAACAATTTATGCTACTGTAATAATATTCCACGTCTCTTTGAAGAATTAGATATACAATCTAATCACAGTTAATGGAGACTTTTCATTGACGCATCTTTCTATAGTAGTAACGCCGTGGAAATATACTAACATCGATACTAGTAACTCACTCTGTTGTTTGAAAGAAACTTATTAGAATTTAGAATTCATTTTAAAAAGCATTAAGGAAAGTGAACATAAATGGTTGATTTGTTCTGACCTTAAGGTAGTAACCATTTTAAATGGCTTGCACTCAGGCTACACAAAATCCATGTGTTTTCTGTGCCCGTGGGACAGTAGTGTTCGGAGAGACCATTACATACGCTTAGAATGGCCTTTAGGAGAAGAGACAAAAGTTGGTGTGATAATGTTATACGTGAAACATTGATTCTTAAGGAAAACATCCGTTTTATATTTACAAACAGAATTTCCTAAGATTAGTGATGCTAAAATTAAAGAAGGAATCTTTGTTAGGCCTAAGATTCGACAACTTATGGTAGATAGTGAGTTTGAGGCAAAATTGAGCAAGCCAGAATTTGAGGCCTGGCATAGTTTCTCCTTGGAAGGCACAAATAAGAAAATTACCACATTCTTGTTAAGAATTTGATTAGGTCTTATAATGAGTTTGGGATGTTATATGTCACTATAGGTGCCTTTTTTTTGCATTCCCATTTGTCTTTTTTTCGAGAGAATTTCAGCAGACGTCAGCGATGAGCATGGTGAAAGATCCATCAGGATATTGCAACTATAGAAAATCGTTATAAAGGAAAATGGAGTCCTGCAATACTTGCTACAAAGGAGATTCGGCTCCTTCGCCCACGCCCTGAGGTGGAGCGAGTGGCTCGGAGAGGTGGTTCCTCGAAAAGAGGGCCCTCCGCTAGCGGAGCCGCAGCGCCCGCCTAAGGTTTCGAGGCGAAGGGAGGAAAAGACTCGCATGGCGAGCCCAACCTCCCCCAATAAGTCCTCGAAGGCGACAGCGCCTCCAGCGCTTTGTCCGGCCAACAGCGCCCGGGGTTCTGCCCCCGGGAAGCGTACGGCCATTCCCGTGAGGGTCTTCAATTCGAGGAAGGCCCCCGCGTCTCCTCCGAGCTAGGCCTGGAGGGCATATTCCTTCAATGGAATTGCCGTGGACTCCGGGCCAACTGGGAGGAGCTGCGGAGGCTCGCCTCGTCCCGTTCCCCGTTAGCTATTTTTTTGCAGGAGACCATGCTAGGCGCGTGCCCCCTGCCTGCCCTCCCGGGGTATAAGGGTCTTGCGACCCCACTACCGCGGGATGGCCGGGTTGAGGATGCGCAGTTTACACCCGGCATGATGTCTCCGTTCTTCCTTTCTCTTTAGATACCTCCTTTCAGGCAGTGGCTGTGCAGCTGCACCTGGATAGGAGGTATACTATCATTTCTGCGTACATTCCACCGTCAGCTGACTTCGACGCGGGGGACTTCCGCCGCGTCGTTGCACGGTTGCCGAGGCCCTATCTCTTGCTTGGAGATCTGAACGGCAGGCATCCTCTCTGGGGAGATTACTCCATAAATCCCAGGGGACAAGTCCTTGCCGATCGGATCGAAGAGCTTGAGATGGGTGTCCTAAACGTGGATGAGTTTACGCATCACTGTCCGAGAACCGCTTCATTTTCTTGCCTTGACCTATCTTTGTGCTCTTCGGATGCACAGCCTGATTTTTATTGGGGGGTGGTCGATGACCTCCATGGTAGTGATCACTTTCCCATTCAAATATCATTTTCAGGGCAACTGCCGCCTGAGAGACCACCTCGGTGGTGCTTGGCACGGGCGCGGTGGCCTGCATTTCAGGAAATGACTGAATTCTCTATCTCAGTCGAGGAGTTTAGGTCGGTAGATGAGGGCGTTGAGTTCTTCTCCGGCAACCTCATCGCCGTGGGCCTGACTACTATTCCTAGGACGTCTGGCGGTTTTGCACGCCGACCACTCCCATGGTGGTCGGCCGAGTGTGAGACGGCCCTCAAACAGAAGCGTTATGCCTACATGCGCTATAAGCGCCGCCCGAACGATTTCACTGTCGCTGAATTTCGTCGGGCTAGGGCTAGGTTCCGGTATATTTCGAAGCACGCCCGCCGCTCTTCTTGGCGGGCATACGTGTCTTCACTTAACGGAAAGACCCCTTTAGCTGAGGTGTGGAAGCGAGTCAAAAGGATTCGGGGCAAGTTCTCGCAGGACCCCCCTCCCGTTCTCCAGGAGAATGGGACCGCAATCTCGGACCCCGCGTCCGTGGCGGAATCCTTAGCGACCGCTTTTTCCGCATTCTCTAGCCGTGATGCTGCTCCGCCAGCATTCAATGCACGTCGTGATGTCGCGGAAGGCCGCCGGCTGGACTTTACCTCCAGAGGCGGAGAACCCTTCAACGACAAGTTTACTGTGAGTGAGTTGCGTTCCGCTCTCGCTTCGTGCGCGGACACCGCCCATGGTCCGGACGATGTCCCGTACGCCATGCTTCGACACCTTGGTGAGCAAGGCGTGGCCTTTCTGTTAGATCTGTTCAACAGGATCTGGGCGGAAGGTCTCCTTCCAGACTCCTGGCGAATCGCTACTGTGCTCGCCTTTCGCAAGCCGGGGAGAGATCACTCTACTCCGTCCGGTTTCCGCCCAATCTCTCTAACCTCTTGCGTGTGCAAGTTGATGGAGAAATTGGTAAATGTTAGATTAGCCTATTTCCTGGACAGCGGAGGCCATCTGTCTTCTGCACAGTGCGGCTTCCGTAAGTTTCACTCCACGTCGGATGCTCTGCTCCGACTGGAAAATGCCGTCTGCGAGGCTTTCCTTTTGTAGACATCACTACGTCACGGTGGTTTTTGATCTGGAGAAGGCCTATGATACCGCATGGCGATACGGTAACATGGAGACTCTTCACACGATGGGGGCGAGGGGACGCCTCCCAATATTTTTTTCTGAATGTTTGCGAGATCGTCGATTCCGCGTACGCGTGGGGGCAGCCCTCTCTGTGCCAAAGGAGCAGGAAGAGGGTGTCCCGCAGGGAAGTGTCCTCAGTGTCACACTCTTTGCCCTGAGCATCCACGGCATCACCTCGGTGCTGCCAGAAGATGTTCTCGCTACGCTCTACGTGGACGACCTTTCGATCTCTTTTGGCGCGGCCCAGATGCCAACTCTGGAGCGTCGACTCCAACAGGCATTGAACCGCGTCTCTCGCTATGCCGAAGCGCACAGGTTTCGGTTTTCTTTGGCCAAGACTAAGGTGGTACACTTCTGCCGCCATCTACGGCTTCACCCCGACCCAGATTTGTTTCTTAATGGGGTGCGCCTGGATGTGGTTGAGTTGCACCGTTTCCTTGGTCTTGTATTCGACCGACGCCTCACCTGGGAGGCTCATATTCGCGGCCTTAGGGTCTCTTGTACCCGCGCCATGGACATTCTTCGTTCCGTGACGTTCAGCGCTTGGAACGCTGATAGGGCTACCGCCTTACTTTTTTATCGATCCTTTGTTCGCTCGAAGCTCGACTACGGATGCGAGTTTTATGCATCCACAGCCGAGCGTTTATTGCAGAAGGTGGATTCAATCCACCACACCGGCCTTCGCCTTGCGACTGGTGCCTTCCGCACTTCCCCCATTGAGAGCCTGTTGGTCGATGCTGGGGAGATGCCACTCGCTCTGCACTGCGTGCAGTGCATCACTCGCCTGTACGCGCGAGCCTGGCGCCTCCCTCAGTCGCCAACAGCTCTCACTGCATCCGCAGCTGATCTCGATGGTACCTATGCCGCCGAGAGATGCCAGTCATACCCTAAGCCCTTTGGGTTTAGGGCCAGGAAACTCCTTCGAGAGGTAGATATAGCTCTCGGGCCAGTGGCGCCCCTAGTTCTGCCCAGGACGCCACCCTGGAGGGTACCACATTTGGCTATTTGTCACCACGCCTCTGCTCCCAAAGCATGTACTGCGCCGGGAGTATTGCGTTCGACCTTTTTGGAGCACACATCGTGTCACGCTGGTATCGTGCCAGTTTATACGGATGGCTCCAAGTCCCAAGAGGGGGTCGGCTTCCACGCCGTATCCCCTCTGTTTGAAGTCAGCAGGGCTCTACCAGGCGCTGCGTCTGTCTTCACGGCCGAGCTGGTGGCAATACACCACTCAGTACGGGAGATTACGCGACGTGCCCGGTTCAGAGACCGGATTGTGATCTATAGCGACTCACAAAGCGCCCTGAGTGCTCTCGGGGCATTGGAATCTCCGCATCCCCTGGTTCGCGATATCCGTGACGCCACGGTTTTGGCGAGCCGGGCAGATGTCAAGATTATCTTCTGCGGGGTTCCTGGACATGTAGGAATTGCGGGGAATGAGCGCGCCGATGAGGGCGCCAAAGAGTCCGCGAGGACTCTTCGACCGGACCAGCGTTTCGCTCTTCCTCACACCGACTACATGGCAGGAATACGGGCAGCTCTTCGGACTGCTTGGCAAAGAAGATGGGAGACGGTCGAAGGGAACTTAAAGTTGCGTGCCATTGCGCCGCGACTGTTCCCATGGACCTATCTCCCAATGCCGTGGCGCCTTAGGTTGCTTTCTGTCGTCTCCGAATCGGACACACTCGTGTGACGCATCGCTATCTGATGGAGCTCTCGCCTGCGCCCTATTGCAACGACTGCGTCGTCCCCCAGACTGTTTGGCACATTCTTGTCGAATGTCCCAGTCTGGGTGATCTTCGCGCACGACACCTGTTCCGGTACCGGGATGGGCGGGGTCGCTACCGCCTGTCCCTTGTGCTCGGGACAGATTCGTGCACATTGACTTGTGGACTTGTTGACTTCTTGGGGGAGGCCGGCCTTCTCCCTATTATTTAAGCAAGGTTTGTTTGTTTTGTTTTTTTGTTTTGTTGTTTTTTTGCATTTGTTTTTTTTTGTTTTATTTTTTGTTTGTTTTTTGATTTTAGTTGCACGCTCCTGCGCCTGGGGGACCTCTCCCCGACGCACCAGCTTGCTTCCTTTCCCCCTTTTGGGGTGTTTTTTTTTTTTCTCTCTTTAATTTTATTTTAAAGTAGCCTAGAACTAGGCCAGTTTTAATACGGCGACTAATGCCCAAGTAGGCAGTCGCCAGATGAGCTCTTAAAAAAAAAAAAAAAAAAAATCGGATTCCACGTTAGACTCTTGACCTCTTAAAAAGAACTTGAATTTCTCTAAGCTCAAACTTATGTCTAGCATTTCCTGTTGTCTCGTTGCACAAGCTATGAGAAAAGGGGTACCATCGTCTTTATCTTGTACCAGGACACAACCGATTCCTTCACCGCCGGCATCAGTGCGAATTCTAAACTTCTTTGGGAGATTTGGAAGTCAAAGGATGGGGTTTGAACTTAATTTTTCCTTCACTCGAGCGGGCTAAGGTGGGGGTTTAAATCTAACTCCGTGGACGGATCGTGCTGGTGGAAGGATAATGAGGGTATGGACTTACGGCACGAAAAATATGTTTCATGATGAAGATATAAAATCTATATGGTAAGTCAATTCTCTATGTTCGATACTTCGGCATATGGCCCCCAGGACCATAAGGTTCGTTCCGATTTTAAATCTATTCTCGAATTTCGTGACCGGATAACCATTCCAACCTATGTAACAATTACGCAATTGTTAAGACCAGACTCTACACTATGACTAATCAGTTAAGACAAAGTAACCCTTCACAAAAAAACAACCCATAAGGAAATCGTTAGGAACCAACTAAAATAAATATGTGGTATATAGATGAAGTTTCTCGCTGGTGGCACTCGAGAGTGTGGGTTAAAAAATGCAGTATCACTCATCACGGTGTTATTAAGGACTCCGCGACTACTCTGTTACGAGTTATTTTTGATTGTTTGGTAGAAAAGATAAACCTTAATGATTGTTTGTGAATGATTGATTCTAAATAAGGACTTATGGGTAGATCCTGTTCCTATCCCCGAGCTAACTCACATTTTACCAATTTATTTATAGTTTCTTCTGCTAATATAAAACATTATAGCTCCATATCAGATGTGAAAAATATCAAGGTTTTTGTTTTTTGATTTATTTTTCTACCTAAAGGTAAAGTTGCTCCAAAGTATTTAATTATAAGGACCTCCTGTTCGAAGATAAAATCGAAGAAATCCATAGCTGCTAGAAAGTGGCTTAAAACGGTAAAAAAAGGATAAATTTGAAGAACCTAAAAAATCCACTCTTTATTAATGTGTAGGTACGACCCGTTTGCATGTATGGCGGATATAGACAAACCTTCTTACGGATACGGTTACTATACAAGAATAAAGATTCCGCAATTTTTTGTGGTTTAAAATACCTATGCATTGTAATAGCCCTTACGTAAACCAACCGATAAAAGGTTGTGCTTTTGGATCCACAAGTATTCAGTTATTATTGAAAGACACTCTTTCGTTTAATTAAGGAAAAGGGCGGGGGGTACGTTGACCTACGAACAATGGACTTATATGATGATAATTTACTTTTCTTTTTCTACGACTCATTAAAGGAAATTCTAAGCCAGGCAGTTTTTAATTAATCTCAGAAACTGGTACTATAAATCCTCCTCTTCCAATGGCCATTTCATGAAACATAACAAGTTAGTTGATGAACCTATTAAATTTTTCGCTTTATGATGGATTACTGGGCGAGGTATGTTATACTACCCCAATGCTAAGATTACATTTGTATCTAATACAAAATAGGAGGTCCTAAGATGTATAATTTCTATTTCTGACACATAGGTATTTACTGCAGGTAAAAATTCTAACCTGCTTTTTATGAAGCATCTCTGGGATTAAAGTTTAGAATGGGACGACGATTTAGACAAAGAGAGCCAGTCTCAATATAACAAATTGATACCAGAGTTGAAATAATGAAGCTCTATCCATTCCATGATAAATTCTACCTCTAGTAATTTTAAGTTATATCGCTTTTACTTATTATCTGGACGAAGTTTTTTCTTTGTTTACTTCCTCATTATATCTTCTTATAGTAAAATCAAAAATCGTTGGTAAACCTATTAGTGTCTCTAAACTTGCAATAAGTGCTGCTTTTTTTGAGATTCAACTTTTAAAACAAACTAAAAAAGCTCTTTATCCGCCCACAAGAGAAAGTTTTCTCTGGACTGATAGTCAGATCGTTCTTGGTTGGCTTTGACCAAACGCATGTAAGGAACGTTATGTTAAGTCGTGACCGGAAAATTGACAGTGAGAAAATTGACATTGACGAAAACTGCCAGTGAGGTATGGTTACGATTGGGATCATTTTGAATCCAATTCAAACCCTTGTGATCTAGTCAGCAGTGGTTTGAAATTCAGCAAATGAAAGCGCCCATATAACGTAAAGGTCGGAAATAGATTATGAATAAGGAATTATGGGTAGATTCTGTTCCTATCTCCAAGCTAACTCACCATTTATCAATTCGTTTACGGCCTCCTCCTGGTAATATGGAACTTTATAGCTCCCTAACAGAGGCGAAAAATATTACTGTTCTTGCTTTTAGATTTATTTTTCTAAGGTTGCTCCAAGGTACTTAATTACAAGGATCTACAGTTACAATATACACAGAAGGAATCCGGAGCTGCTTTGAAAATTGTCTTAAAATGCTCAAAAAAAGATAAGTATTAAGAATCTAACCTCAAAATGAACTAATTGCACTGGCTGAATTCTTCAGCTACTTTTATTTTTGGACACAGGTATCATAAGGTTTAACGTAAGACTTTATTTAGCTAATCTCTTCCAGTCCACGAGGTTCCCGCTTTATTAACAAAGGATCATCGTTTTGTGGAATTGCTGAAATAACATCTACATCATTCTTATGGCCATCCTACAGTCGGCCAACTATTGATGGTAGTTCGTATTATGTATTCTATACCAAGAGCGCGTCCATTTAGTAAAAGAGGAATAAAAAATGTCACATGGTTGCGTTTACGCCTAAAAAGTTATGGAATCACAGAATCACCTCCATCACCGGCCCCTAGAGCCGAACTAGCATTTACCGCTGGTTGCATAGATTATACGGGTATAAAACAAATAAAAAGAAAGAAGGGGAGTGAAAAGCCTACATACTATTATTTACTTGCTTGATTACTCGACACCCGAGCTATTAACCTGGATGTCATGATGGATGTAGCGGCTAGAAACATAATACTCTGCCTTCTATGATTGTCATCAAGATATTACATACCGCAAACGGTATTTAGCGGCAATGCAGTGACATTCAGGGTTGCACCTATATATTCAAATACCATCTATGACAATAATGTGTTTCATATGGTTAAGTGGCAATATACTCGTGACACAGCCAAATCACTCTCGTACACTTGGATAATCGAAAGATTAGTTGATTTAACCATAAACACCATAAAATCGATATTGGCTAATCGGGTAGTTGAGTGACAGGAAATGACTACCCTTCGAGCAGAGATTGAAATTTATTAATTATAGATCACTCAACTATGTTTCAGATAATTCTGATGAACTGAATCCATTAACTCACTCTGATCATATATGTTGTTACGAGAATGTTCTTCTTCAACTAACGTTTCATGATGAAAATCTGGAAATGGGTTCAGCGCCGCCATTTCAGCACCGCAGTTTCAGCGCCGCCAGTTCAGCGCCGCCAGTTCAGAGCCCTGCCGTTTTAGCGCTAACACATTTCAGCGCTTGATTATTTCATCACGAATATATCGCTGTAAAATTTTAGCGAACATATAATTATTAGGTTTTCTACAATACAGAATGCTGGACTTCAAAAAACAACCCTTATTTAACCTCGTTTATTTTTTTTAAATTACAAATTAGACTCTTTTGTATATGTTTAGGTAAGTAACACACTTGAGAGTTACATTCTAACAAAGAAAATATCAGCACAAAAACACCAAATTCAAAAAAGGATTTTGGAAAGTATTAATATTTAGCAAAAATTAATTTGACTTACTAAAGAAAATAATAAGATTAACAAAATATTACAAATTTTAAATATCATTTAAATATGCTCCATATTTAACCTCTTACTTTTTGTACACATCAATAACCTTTTTAAACAGATCACCTATAATGAAGATCTATTTACTCTTGAATTTTACTACACTTTAAAAAGTGGCTAAGAATTTAGAACATTTCGTAGACAGGTTTGTATAGCTTAAGACGAATAGCGCCTTTAAGTAACTAGAGTTTTAAAAAATTGTTAAATCATTAACATATTCAATTATATATTTATAGTGAAATAAAAGGCACTAACTTTGAATAGGTTAGTGCATTAAATTATAAGCAATTCCTAAAAATATTCGACTGTATTTCTTTCTTTATACTGCAAAAGAATTCATAAAATTCTATCTTCTTCTATTTTGTATGTTAAAAATGTCCCTGCAGGTTCATGCCCAGATGCAAGATTTTCCAAATACTTGTCTCCTGCCTTTTGAACTTTTCCAAGAGCATTGATTATCTCCCATAATGTTTGTTTATTCATTCCTAATTCGCATCTTAATCTCTTATTTGACGCTTCAGCGTGATTGTTTGTTTTGTCTTCCCCGTCAAGAGTCCGATGATGGACATTTCACAGCTCCAGAGGAAATAATGCTCTTCCTCTTCCATTTCTTCTTCTATTAGGGTGACCAATGTAATTATCCATGAACCAATTCAAGTATCCAGATAACTGGTCAGGTAAAGCAGCACTTAACCATCAACATAAAAATCTAAATTTTCTATTAGCACAAAGGCTAGCTCAATGACCATTAATTATGTAAAGCAAAATCAGGACCATTAATACACTGACTCATATAGCCCATTGTCGTATTTTCTTTAACACATTTTGGGCCAAGTGGAAAAGGCATCCTCGTACTTATATATTCGGAAACGATTCCTTCATAGCCAAAATGACCGCTTGCTAAAAATCACAGTTGATTGCACTTGACTCTGCATTTGACCATTATTTTGTAAGAGCACGTATATTATCAGATGAACACCTCTATGCTTCTTCACCATTACGTTTTTAAGGGAATGCCCTCGAAGGGCCAGCATGAGCGAAAGCCCCTTGGAAATACCTCTCTATTCTTTCTAGACCACGTGAGCCAGCATGAGAATTTTAGAAAGTCGAGAATAAATCCGTCACTCGTTTAATCACCGGTCGTAATTCTGCTTTTATTCAGACGCCGATCGTACCCTCCTCCCCTGCGATAACGCCGTACGCGGCCATATTAACTCTACCCTCATATCACGAGGCGAGTTTGATCATCTGGAACGAAGAGTTATCATGAATTTTATTTGCTTAGACTGGAGCCAACAATCCCTTAAGGATAACGAGGTCCTGCTGCGTATTTCAGAGTAGCTGCCCGGATATTTAAACTGAAGCTCACCATCTCTCGAGGAGATTGAAAGACCGCCATTCACTCCGTCCAGATTGCCGTCTGTTTCTCGTGACCCCCCGTAACTCGTCGTCGTACCTCGTTGAAGATCTCGTCAGCAGATCTACCTTCGTTAAGCTTTAGTTCTTCTTCAGAAGAAAGCTATCGAGCCCCCTTCTTCCTGGAGAGTTGTGCGGCCCTCTCATCTTCACCAACCCTTCAAGATTCACGTTTTTTCAAGACTTAAACTGCTTGCCGATCAGCAGAATCGTCTCGAGTTGAGATTAAGTCTCTCTGGAGCAGAGAAAGATCTCATTCTTCCTCACGAAGTAATCCAACCCCATATTCGAGTCCTCCTAGTCAGGACTCCCCAAAGTATCTTCTTGAAGACCTGTGCCGCTGTCTTCCACCCCCCATCCAATTTGCCCGCGCTTGAAGGTAAAGCGATCATGTATGGTCATCCTCATATTACCTCGTTAATCTTAACTTGATTCATTTAACTACCATTAGTAATATGATCCCCCTCTTGTATACATATATAAATTACCCCCTTTTTTCTTATAAATAAAAATTATATTTTGGGGTATTGTCTTTATATATCCTTTAAAGTGCAACTTGGCAAGCCATTAATCTAAACCAGTCAACCGTAATTCGCACTCTTTATTAGCCGCCCAGACATATCTCTAGCGGCCTGTGGCCAGCTGTCTGCCCGTGCTTTTGTAAGACTCTGATCGCCGAGCTAGTCTACACAGATATACCTCGACAACGATGTAAACTTGATAAAATAGATTTGGGGCACACGAAAAAGTTCCATTAAAATACCAAATATTAGAAGTCGCTAGATGTTCCAATAAGGACACTCTTTCAAAATTGATGATTCTATCATGCCCAGAATCATCGTCAAATAAACAAAAATTCTCCTCTCTTACTGGTGATGGTTTATACACCTTAAATTATTGAGGTATTTCTAATTCATAAATAGAATTAGAACTTTCAGGTACTTCGTTTATTTGCTTGGGCATTCGTTGAATCATTTTTCTTAGTGATAAGAGCTTGAATCATGCTACCTAAGCCGTGTTTAATAAGTACACTTAGAAATTCACAGGTTGATGCAGCACTATCTCTTGTTTCAGACTTTCCCCTTTCCACTTTGATGTCAACAATGATGGAAGATGCATATGCTCATTAATTGCGCGTATGAGTTCGTATTCAAAAGTTTCTTTCATGGCATCGCCAAAACTTTGCATCCGTTTTGGTTTGTCTAAAGTTATCAAACCGATAGTTGTGAAACTGCAGCTGGGTCACTTAGACGTGATGTCGGCGCTCCTCGTGGCCGCCAGAGCTAGCCTGTTAGCTCATTTCAGTTAATTACCGTTTCGTTTTGATAGTAAGCTAAATGGATATCCTTAGAACAATATCACGAATAAATACAAGTGCAACTTCTAATGAATTTGGAAAATAATTCAAAATTTAAATCTGCACTATGTGCTTCCCGACAACCGTTAACCGTTGCCTGGATTCAAATTCATCACCCAACTCCCGCATCGCCTTCTCAACCAAACAACTGTTTCTTTTGAAAAAAGGATGTGGTTACCCCAACAGTGCTACAATACTGACAATGAAAAACCTGCAACTATTCCACGCACGCGGATGCAAACGCGGTAAGCTAATCCAAAGAAAAATTCCCAAGCACAAAATTAGGTTATTCCTATTTAAGAAGCAATCTAAACCATTCATGCCTCCATGCCACTTTGAAGTGCCGATAATACGCTATAACTTTTCAACACTATTCCTATCAAATGTGACATCTCTAAGCAATAAAATGGACGAGATGACAACAGTCATTAACAATCAGCACCCAGGCATAGTTGTGATCACAGAGGCCTGGCAGGTTGACTCTTACGTAATTAACATTAATAACTACCAATCTCCGCACTACCAGACGGAGCGGTGGGGTAGTCATGTTTATACACGACTCGCTCCCCCTATCACCCATCCAAGTTGATGTGCTCCCTGACCTAGAGGTGTTATGGGTGAGGGTGACGCCCACGCAACCCCCTCGTCATGCTGCATCCCTCTTGGTCTGTGTGGTCTACCCCCCCACCAAAGCCCCCACTAAACCTAAACTACTGCATCATCTCACCCAAACTACTAACCTCCTCAATACCCAAGCTCAAAAGTTATTATCTGTGTAGATTTCAATGAAATAAAGGTAGCAGAAATACAGAGAGAGACTAACCTCCAACAGGTAGTCAATTTCCCTACACATGGTAGCAACATTATCGACCTTATCTTGACTGATGCTGAGGAATACTTCAACCACCCTCAAACCTTCGCACTGTTTGGGTGCAGCACCCACGTCTCCGTGATGTGGAGGCCCAAGGCCACACTATCTTTTTTTCAAAGTGCCAAAACATTGACCTACCACACACTCCGACAGTCCTCCATTCTAGCCTTTGGTGACTGGATTGTTCACCACCTCTGGACCGAAGTTCTTACCGCAACCGATGTTGACACTAAATGTAATAACTATCTCTCCACGATCACGACAGCCTATCACCACTTTTTCTTTGAGCAAACTCTCCGGCAACACCCCAATGAACTTCCATGGATAAGCAACAGGATGGAAAGGTTAATGCAGCAAAGAAACCGAGCCCACTCAACAACCTATCCATCTACAAACCTCTCCGTAACAAAGTAATAAATGAGATTAAATATGCAAAACGAAACTACTACCCAAGCAAACTTCAACACCTAAAAGTATCTGACAGTAGCAAATGGTTCAATCAAATAAAGAACTTTTGCAAGCTGAACAAATCCTACCGATCCCCACCTTGCATTAGCCATCTACCATCAACTCTCCCCTCTCGACCCGTCTTTATTGCCCACTTTCCTCCCCATGGAAACCACAAAGCCTACTGTACATACAAGAGTCTCAAGTTTGGCAAAAGATTAAGAAATTGAAACCTAAACGCTCTACAACTCTCACTGCCCTTCTATGCCTCTTTTAAAGGAATTTGCCTCCGAGCTTTCCGTACCTCTTACTTCCATTATTAATGCCTCTCTTCAACAGTGCAAATCAACGTAACTGCTGTACCTAAGAAGCCTTCCCTTTACCACCCTGAATGAGACCCGCCCTGTGTCAATCACGCCCATTCCAAGCTTGATCTGCGAGTTTTGTGAAAGGTTGGGCTTACACGGACCTCGCCCCCAAAATCGACCCACGGCAGTACGGGAACATCCGTGCTACCTCAACCACACACTACTTGTTCAGACTCCTAGATCACATAGACGGAGGCTTTAAAGCACGCAAAACCTCTGTTTTGGCTACACTCATAGATATAAGGAAAGCATTCGACCTGGTGGACCATACGACTGTGATCATCAAGGCAATAATTCTGGGACTGCGTGAGTGTCTGGTGGCTTGGCTGACTGATTTTATCTTTAATCGCCGACAAGCTGTTCGGCTACGGGGAGCAACGTCCACCGTATTGCCCCTTACATGTGGTATTCCACAGGGCGCCACAGTTGGCCCTCTGTTGTTCCTGGTACTAATTAATGATGCTCTTATCAATATCCCAGACCGTTGGAAATATGTAGATGACTGTATCTTTGCTAGCCATATTCAAAATTCTGATCCCAATTACCAGCCACTTCAAGATTCCCTGAATCACCTCCTCACCTGGGCAGCTGATGATCACGTGACAGTGAACCCCAATAAGACTGTTACGCTCCACTTTGATCTCGGCACCAATCCGACTCAGTCCGGCACCCTCACGCTGGGGGACCACAGCCTTGAAATTGTTCGATCTGCCAGGGTTCTCGGTGTAACCATGAATGACAGGCTGTCATGGGACCCGCACGTCAACACCTTTGTGTCCTCGGCCTCCTTCAGGCTGTATATGCTGCGCCGTCCCAAGTCACTGGGAATCCCATCATCTGAGATCTTCAGTGTATACAGGACTTTCATACTGCCGAGGCTTACGTATGCATCCCTAGCCTGGTCCTCCAGCCTCAACGTGGCACAACGAGAGAGGTTGAAAAGAGTGCAAAGAAGAGCATTAAAGATCGTGTTTGGTCCCTCCTACAACGGCCATGATAATGCCTTGATAACCCTAGGACTCTTTTCCCTCACGACAGTTTACCAAAAAGCAATAATCCAATTTGGCAAACAACTGCTCAACAACCCTCGCCATCATCACCTTCTGCTGCCCCTGGTTTTCCTTTTCGCCACACCACTCGCTCCCACAATCTCCCACAATCTCCACCAGAAAAGCTCAATCCCAACTATTGTGAAATATATAAATGAGGAGAATAAACGTAATTGAAAACATGCATTGTGCATAAGCATACTGTCTGTAAATTATCTGTAAATACTATCATTACGCTACCCTTGTAAATAATCTTACCATCCGTTGTATAATACCTTTTAAATAGTGTATGTTGTCAGTCGAAATGACTGTTTGTATCCTTAATCAACCTTTTTATTATTATTTATTATTATCCGTCATGACAAAATTTTCTTTATCTCCCTTACTGCTTACAAAATGAGCCATGTTTTAAGATTAAATATTTTAAAAAGGTCACAAGAGCAGTTCAAATCAACACTAACCTCGGAGAAGAAATCCTGAAATATAGGAAGTTAAGCCTTTATATATACACAGAATGTAGTTGATAAAGGTAAGCACAATTTTTCGGTGAGCTTAAAATAGCCTTTTAAAGAATTCGCCAGAAATGTTCAGGGATAAAACAACAGAACCATCGAATTCTTCTCTAAATTAATCCTTTAAATATCTCCTGCTAAGATTTGCTGGCTCTGCTCTGAGTTAATACGCTAGGTTAGGAGCATTTCATAGGGGTGCATTCATTAAAGTGTGGTCTGGATATAGTCGGAAAATAGTGAATAATCCAACAGATATTAAACTTTATGTGGGTTTGACGTTGGAATATGGCTGGAAGATTATCTACAAATAGACTAAATTATCCAGCTTCTATTGAACTTTATACGCATTTGTTTGTGGCAGAATATGGCTTTTTTTTCTTTGTTTTAGAGCTCATCTGGCTACTGCCTACTTGAGCATTAGTCGCCGTATTCATCTGGAATATGGCATGTGGATTGTCTGAATATAGTCAATAAATCAGCTGATATTAAACATTCTACCATTTTCCTTTTGAATATGACCTGGGAATTGTCTGAAAATAAAAGAACTACTCTATGTAATACTAAACTGAATGTGAATTTCGAACTAGTTGCTATCATAAAATGGGCTATTCTTCCAAAATCCTTCTGGTAGAGAAATAGATCACCCCTTGTAATGCATATTTTAAAAAATTGGGCAGTTTTTCATTAGGATTCATAAGCAAAAAAGCAACAAAAACGCATTTAAATATGTATATTATTTTAACCTAGAAAATACTTGAATGTTGTCAAACCTTTTTACATACGACTGCATGTACATATCTTCATTTTTAACTTGCTTACAAGTAATATTTAAAATAGTGGCATAAAGGTCAAATAATTATACTAAATTATATATTAAACTTAAAGGATGCTGAAGAAGAAGAGTTGATTTCTTTTGTCATGGTTTTCGAAGGAATCGCTGATTGACTCTATTGTAAAATAATCCCCAGATCATATTTCAGGAATCCGTCATTCCATTGAATGTTCCATCATATATGAACTAATCTTCCCTCCAGAGATTAACAATAAAACTATCAATATTTTCGCACATGCGTGCTAAAATGCTCTCGTCTCATAGTACTTATAATACGGAAATATGAGGAAACTTTTCGTAAACAAATTCTTCCATTCACTTAGAGATTTTGTAATATTTTACAATAATGTAGCACTGGAACATCTTTGGACTGAAACGGCTAGGCCAGGGGTGACCAACTCTCATTTTTGGCACCCGCATTAGACATAGCTAAAGGCTTGTCAAGCCGCATTGAACTAATTAAATTAAGTTTAACTAAACTAACGCAGCAACAAATACTTAAAATTTAATTATAAATTTGACCGAATATAAGTTATTTTTAAGATAGTATATTCCCATTACCAATTGAGGATTAGAAAAGTAAGAAACACTATTACATACAATAATTTTGCTTCATAATTTCAACTTTTTAATTTCCTTATTGCGGCTGCTTTGATACCCTTTGAGTGCGCGCTGAAATGTCTTGGAGCTGAAACGGTAAGCGCTGAAACCGCAAGGCGCCAAAAAGGCGGCGCTAAAACGTCCCATCCCCCAGAATATAGAACCCCATTTGAGTTGAATTGACGTCCACGGTAGATAAAATTGCTGCAATGGACTTTGGACTACAGGTCATCACGAGTACTTAGTGTACCCGTGAATCTCAACAGGGTGAGATTTCTACTGTCGGTTACGTGTTATTCGTAAAGACGAATCGCACCAAAATGAGTACACTTGGGACGAGATGAGAACTCTCGCTATGCGACGTTTCGTGCGAACTCAGGAAAATCTACAAACCAAACTCGAAACTCTGAAACGAAATGGTTCTACTTCGGACCCACCTGTGGACCAAGTACCGTCATCCATTATCTCCTCTTCTGACGCACCTAGGGCCTAGATCCCATTGGGCCTGATCCCTCCATTCCACCATCCTGCGGATCAAGTCCAGTCCCGCATGGTCTAATTTTCTGAACTCCCTAAGTGCCAGGTCCCCTCATGCACACTCTTAGCGGCAAACCTACCTCCGGGTCAAGTCGATTGGGAGTTGCACTCATCTTCGGAACAACCTAAGTTTCTTCAGAGACGATCTCATCATCACTTCTACCTCCGGAAGCGGTCGGGCATGGTCTTCTCATCGGACCTACCTATGGTAGATATCCTTCAGGCATTGTCGTGTCTTCAGATCCAACTTCAGTTCACCTCTCACCAGCCATAGTATCATCAAGGAATCCACCTGAGGGTTGAGTCCATTTGGGCTCGATCTCGTCATCTGAGATACCTGCCGACCTACTCTCGCAGACATGGTCACATCACCCCCGCCCCAATCCCAGTGAATCAATACCCATCGGCCAATGATCTTATATCACACCCAGCTGTGAATCTAGTTCATACTAGTTGTCTTCGAAAAAAGAGAGGCTTTTCGTTTGTTCGCAAGCACATAAAGGATATACTAAAAACTAATATTTTGCGCTATGTCACTAATCGACATTTTCTTAGTATACGACTTAATTTACGCCTTTTCAGGCACAATTTACTCTTAATGCCATCATTATCTTGATTTATGGTCTATCTAAACGCAATTACCTATGAAGGTCTGCGTATAGTATAGGGAACTTCATTGCATTTTGAGCGTAAAGGTCTAGAAATATCCTTCACTTTGGAATTCATTGGCCATTTCGTGCATTGTGTAAATATTGTTCGCCTAGGAATTCATTGCTTATTTAGTGTATGAGATTTATATACTTGTGAATTTCAGCTAAGCAAATGTATATAATTTAATACATGTAAGTGTATTATTCCTTGGTGCCACTGTTTCTAAGTACGATAAAGCTTATTCACGTTGAGACCAATTAATTTTGCTGTCTTGAAGGGAGTAGGAAAATTTTCTCATGCGACAATCACTTTGTAAAAAAAGGAAACAGGTGTCACAGTTAAATTTAAATTTAGTTACAATTACAGAGTTGAGAAACAGCAAAGTTTCAAAGATGACTAAAGGTTGGTTTATATATGAGGGGAAATGGCGTAAGTTAGAGGTCAAGAGAAAGTAAGGGAAAAAGAGGGTATAGAGAAAGAATTAGTTACGCAACTCATTTCTTTAAGGGTTTATTTATCAATTTTATTGTTAAACACATTTACTACTGTGCTTAAAACATTCTTAGGGAAGCTATTCCATGTGTATGTTAATTTATTAGAAAATAAATATTTTTCTGCTATCGCAATGTCAAATATTCTGTTTACTAATTTGCGACCGTTGTTGCTGGTGGTCGCTCGATAATTTAACTCAAACTTTGAACCATAATTTATATAAGTAAACCCGTTTATTATTTTTAGACTTCGATAAATTAGCTGTGCAGCTGCCGATTTCTAGGGAAAGTAAATTAATGTGCCGCTCTCTGTGTTCGTGCGATAACATTTCTCAATTAAAGAATTATTTTAGTCGCTCGACGAAAAGGACGCCTAAATTCAGAAACACGAAAATGATAGGTTAGTTTTAAATGATATTGCTAAAATTAAAAAGTAATTTAAAAGGAGATTAATCAAAACGGAAGGAAAAGTTTTTCCATTATATACGATCATTAGTAGAAGCAAATATATGACTTTCAGCAGTTTTTTGCAGACGAAAAAATATTTTCTTAATAGGTGAATGGCCGGACAGCATATGAGTAAACCTAAGCAGATAGATTTTTAATGAATTTCTTTATTCCTTAGCCTTTTAGACTAACGTTACAAACATAGCTCTTTTCCTTATCTTCCCTACCATTTGTTTTCTGAGATATTCAAAATAATTAGCGCTAAATTAAGTTAGGTGACTCCATATATAGATCATGCGAATCTGTTACCAGAATAACGGTCAAATCATTTCCCCAAATAACCCCGTAAGGGGCGCGGCGATTTGCCATCCTGGCCGCCGTGCTGACGGGATCCAGCGCTCCGTCCGGCCCCAGCTTAGCCTCTCTTCCTTCCTTCAGATAGCCCGATTTCTCCCCTACCTCGTCGCTTTTCATACAACCTCTCCCACAACTTTCTCTGGTCAGCCTCTAATTTCACAGGGTAGAATGCTGACCTTCTTCTCAAGCCAACCACCCCGGATCGGGGCTGAGGGGGGGGGGGACATTGTTCCCTAACCCCTCAGCTCCGGTTCGGGATGGGGTTTTTTTAACAACCTGCTTCATCCCCACCCACATCTTCCTCACATCCCTTTTCCTCTCCTCTTCACAACCTATATTTTTTACGCCGTGTCCAAGGTGGAGCCGCCATGCCGAAGGACTGCCAGGCCACCAGGCGGGAGGGGTGGTCCCGAATGGCGGCGCCTGGCTCTGCCGGGCTTGTAAGCACCTCTCGCAGTGCGGGCAACTGCGAGAGGTGATGAGCTATTGCGTCCCGTAATCAAAAGAGGGTCACCATGCCCATGTATGAAAAAAAACAAAAACCCCAACCCCCAACTTCCCCAAAAACATCTACGGAGCCGCCCTCGGGCAGCTCCACCGAGAAAATGGAGGTCCCCCCCCTTGTGCTTGCGCAAGGGACCCTCCATAATTCTTTAACCGGAGAGGAGGCTTACTCCTCTCCTACGCCTACGGGTGTAGGGGACTCCCCCTCACCCCCTTCTCTGGAGGTGCTTTTGGGCACCTCCCTATCTCCAGCGGCAGTCCCTCCTTTGCTTTCTAAGGGGACTGCCAAGAAAGCCAGCAGGCAGCCCATTGCCGACCGCCCCTCGTGCAAGCGGCTCGGCAGGGCAAACCCCCTTAGGGGGGAGAGGGAAGCCAGGCCCCTTCGGTCGCTTCCCTCAAAAGACCTGCTGGCAAGAATTTTGAACCTTGCTGGGGTCAAGGCCTGTGCCTCCCCACACCACCTGACTAGTGACAATACTGCCAAGGGGACCTGCGATGTTCTGGGAGGGGATGGCCAACTGGAGGCCCCTCCTGTGATAGACATGGTCCTTGAGGAGACCCAGCCCCAGACGGTAGGGCCTTCCATGGGGGGGAATTCGGGCTCGGCGCCAAGCACCGAACCCGAATCCGCCCCTATGCAAGGTCCTCCTCAAATGGCTGAGGGCTCCGAGGCAGTAGAAGGAGGGGAGGGATCTCCTCCGACAGGTGCCCCTACGACAACCAGGACCTTCTCCATTTCGGAGAGGGACCTGGCTGAGGCTGGTCCATCTGGCCTGGGGACTTCTGCCGGCGGAGGTGAAAAGCGGGTTCATTCCCCGCCCTCTTCTCCTAAAAAGAAAAAGACTAAAAAGACTCAAAAGACGAAGAAGACTCGGGGCTCCTCTCCATCCGCGGGGGCTGCGGGGACGGATAGGTCTGCTGCCACTTTGGTAGGCGACCAAGCCAAGATCAGCACATCCGGCCCCTCTACCCCCTCGTGTGCGGAGCCCCTGACTACGACTAAGACCAAGAATGCACAGGGCGGAGCCTCGATGACATCGGGGCCCCTGATTCAGAGGTTACCTGGCGTTTTCGAGCCCGCTGGCTTCAAACGCTTCCTCGTTATTCGCTCCACTGATGGCACCATGTTGTCCAAGGGCAACATGATCCATCAGAGGAGAGGATTAGCTAGTGCAATTGGTAGAGAGCCGAAGGTAACCCGTTTCTCGGACGGGAGCCTTCTGGCGAATGCGGCGAATCCCGCCGAGGCGGCCAAGATAAGTGCTCTTCGGACACTTCATGGCACCCCGGTGAGTGTGACGCCGCACTCTACCATGAACTTTGTGAAAGGAGTAGTTTATGCGAGGGAACTCGTTGACTACTCCATTGAGGACATCACCCTAGAGCTGGCCGACCATGGGGCGGTCAAGGTCGAACGTGTGATGAGAAAACAGGGAGGGGCCTCGAGACCCACCCCTACACTCTTCGTCACGTTCGACTGTGACAAGCTCCCTGAGTCGGTGCGTGCCGGTTGGTACCGCTACCGCGTGAAGGCATTCGTGCCACTGCCGCGGCGGTGCTATTACTGCCACCGCTTCGGCCATACGAATCGATCATGTAGACGTGCAAAATCGGGGTCACCCGAAGTCTGTGTAAATTGCTCCAAGGTCGCACACGATAAGTCCAAATCGTGTGTGGCCAAGTGTGTCAATTGCGGAGAGCCGCACCCTGCTTCTTCGAAGCAATGTGGTGCATATCTCCTTGAGAAAGAAATCCTGGCCGTTCAGGCCCAGGATCGACTCTCATTCCGCGAGGCAAAGGACTTGGTCCTGGCGCGCCCGGCTCTGCCTGGGACGTCATATGCCTCAATAGTTAGAAAGGCACCCTCTGCTCCTGGCCCATCCAGGCCAACGAGCACGGTTGTTTCTGCGCCCATTCGGAGCCCTTCTGTGGGCTCTACCCAACCTGGGCGCTCCCCTGGTAAAGCTGGCGGCAAAAAGGGTTCATACCCTGCCCCGGCTAAAACCAGGGCTCCCCCCTCTTCCCCCAGCGTGACCGTTTCGCGTAAAGCGAAACGGCCACGCGCCTCCACCGAGTCGTTAGACTCACAGGAGGCAACACCCCTGAAGATGGTCGCTAGGCCATCTTCCGGGGTTCCTAAAGCTGTTCCCCGAAAGGAGGACAGCAACAAAGGAGCTTCGGCCCCTTTGCCCACGCCCCGAGGTGGAGCGAGTGGCTCGGAGACGGTGGTTCCTCGAAAAGAGGGCCCCCCGCCTCGGAAGCCGCAACGCCCGCCTAAAGTTTCGAGGCGAAGGGAGGAAAAGACTCGCATGGCGAGCCCAACCTCCCCCAATAAGTCCTCGAAGGCGACAGCGCCTTCAGCGCTTTGTCCGGCCAACAGCGCCCGGGGTTCTGCCCCCGGGAAGCGTACGGCCATTCCCGTGAGGGTCTTCAATTCGAGGAGGGCCCCCGCGTCTCCTCCGAGCTAGGCCTGGAGGGCATATTCCTTCAATGGAATTGCCGTGGACTCCGGGCCAACTGGGAGGAGCTGCGGAGGCTCGCCTCATCCCGTTCCCCGTTAGCTATTTTTTTGCAGGAGACCATGCTAGGCGCGTGCCCCCTGCCTGCCTTCCCGGGGTATAAGGGTCTTGCGACCCAACCACCGCGGGACGGCCGGGCTGGGGGATGCGCGGTTTACACCCGGCATGATGTCTCCGTTCTTCCTTTCTCTTTAGATACCTCCTTTCAGGCAGTGGCTGTGCAGCTGCACCTAGATAGGAGGTATACTATCATTTCTGCGTACATTCCACCGTCAGCTGACTTCGACGCGGGGGACTTTCGCCGCGTCGTGGCACGGTTGCCGAGGCCCTATCTCTTGCTTGGAGATCTGAACGGCAGGCATCCTCTCTGGGGAGATTACACCATAAATTCCAGGGGACAAGTCCTTGCCGATCTGATCGAAGAGCTTGAGATGGGTGTCCTAAACGTGGATGAGTTTACGCATCACTGTCCGAGAACCGCTTCATTTTCTTGCCTTGACCTATCTTTGTGCTCTTCGGATGCACAGCCTGATTTTGATTGGGGGGTGGTCGATGACCTCCATGGTAGTGATCACTTTCCCATTCAAATATCATTTTCAGGGCAACTGCCGCCTGAGAGACCACCTCGGTGGTGCTTGGCGCGGGCGCGGTGGCCTGCATTTCAGGAAATGACTGAATTCTCTATCTCAGTCGAGGAGTTTAGGTCGGTAGATGAGGCCGTTGAGTTCTTCTCCGGCAACCTCATCGCCGTGGGCCTGACTACTATTCCTAGGACGTCTGGCCGTTTTGCACGCCGACCACTCCCATGGTGGTCGGCCGAGTGTGAGACGGCCCTCAAACAGAAGCGTTATGCCTACATGCGCTATAAGCGCCGCCCGAACGATTTCACCGTCGCTGAATTTCGTCGGGCTAGGGCTAGGTTCCGGTATATTTCGAAGCACGCCGCCGCTCTTCTTGGCGGGCATACGTGTCTTCACTTAACGGGAAGACCCCTTTAGCTGAGGTGTGGAAGCGAGTCAAAAGGATTCGGGGCAAGTTCTCGCAGGACCCCCCTCCCGTTCTCCAGGAGAATGGGGCCGCAATCTCGGACCCCGCGTCCGTGGCGGAATCCTTAGCGACCGCTTTTTCCGCATTCTCTAGCCGTGATGCTGCTCCGCCAGCATTCAATGCACGTCGTGATGTCGCGGAAGGCCGCCGGCTGGACTTTACCTCCAGAGGCGGAGAACCCTTCAACGACAAGTTTACTGTGAGTGAGTTGCGTTCCGCTCTCGCTTCGTGCGCGGACACCGCCCATGGTCCGGACGATGTCCCGTACGCCATGCTTCGACACCTGGGTGAGCGAGGCATGGCCTTTCTATTAGATTTGTTCAACAGGATCTGGGTGGAAGGTCTCCTCCCAGACTCCTGGCGAATCGCTACTGTGCTCGCCTTTCGCAAGCCGGGGAGAGATCACTCTACTCCGACCGGTTTCCGCCCAATCTCTCTAACCTCTTGCGTGTGCAAGTTGATGGAGAAATTGGTAAATGTTAGATTAGCCTATTTCCTGGACAGCGGAGGCCATCTGTCTTCTGCACAGTGCGGCTTCCGTAAGTTCCACTCCACGTCGGATGCTCTGCTCCGACTGGAAAATGCCGTCTGCGAGGCTTTCCTTCGTAGACAGCACTACGCCACGGTGTTTTTTGATCTGGAGAAAGCCTATGATACCGCATGGCGATACGGTATCATGGAGACTCTCCACACGATGGGGGCGAGGGGACGCCTCCCAATGTTTATATCTGAATTTTTGCGAGATCGTCGATTCCGCGTACGGGTGGGGGGAGCCCTCTCCGGCCCAAAGGAGCAGGAAGAGGGTGTCCCGCAGGGAAGTGTCCTCAGTGTCACACTCTTTGCCCTGAGCATCAACGGCATCACCTCGGTGCTGCCGGAAGATGTTCTCGCTACGCTCTACGTGGACGACCTTTCGATCTCTTTTGGCGCAGCCCAGATGCCAACTCTGGAGCGCCGACTCCAACAGGCATTGAACCGCGTCTCTCGCTATGCCGAAGCGCACAGGTTTCGGTTTTCTTTGGCCAAGACTAAGGTGGTGCACTTCTGCCGCCATCCACGGCTTCACCCCGACCCAGATTTGTTTCTTAATGGGGTGCGCCTGGATGTGGTTGAGTCGCACCGTTTCCTTGGTCTTGTATTCGACCGACGCCTCACCTGGGAGGCTCACATTCGCAGCCTTAGGGTCTCTTGTACCCGCGCCATGGACATTCTCCGTTCCGCGACGTTCAGCGCTTGGGGCGCTGATAGGGCTACCGCCTTACTTTTTTATCGATCCTTTGTTCGCTCGAAGCTCGACTACGGATGCGAGTTTTATGCATCCGCAGCCGAGCGTTTATTGCGGAAGGTGGATTCGATCCACCACACCGGCATTCGCCTTGCGACCGGTGCCTTCCGCACTTCCCCCATTGAGAGCCTGTTGGTCGATGCTGGGGAGATGCCACTCGCTCTGCGCCGCGTGCAGTGCATCACTCGCCTGTACGCGCGAGCCCGGCGCCTCCCCCAGTCGCCAACAGCTCTCACTGCATCCGCAGCTGATCTCGATGGTGCCTATGCCGCCGAGAGACGCCAGTCATACCCTAAGCCCTTTGGGTTTAGGGCCAGGAAACTCCTTCGAGAGGTAGATATAGCTCTCGGGCCGGTGGCGCCCCTGGTTCTGCCCAGGACGCCACCCTGGAGGGTACCACATTTGGCTATTTGTCGCCACGCCTCTGCTCCCAAAGCTTGTACTGCGCCGGGAGTATTGCGTTCGATCTTTTTGGAGCACACATCGTGTCACGCTGGTACCGTGCCAGTGTATACGGATGGCTCCAAGTCCCAAGAGGGGGTCGGCTTCCACGCCGTATCCCCTCTGTTTGAAGTCAGCGGGGCTCTACCAGGCGCTGCGTCTGTCTTCACGGCCGAGCTGGTGGCAATACACCACTCGGTACGGGAGATTACGCGACGTGCCCGGTTCGGAGACCGGATTGTGATCTATAGCGACTCACAAAGCGCCCTGAGTGCTCTCGGGGCATTGGAATCTCCGCATCCCCTGGTTCGCGAAATCCTTGATGCCACGGTTTTGGCGAGCCGGGCAGATGTCGAGATTATCTTCTGCTGGGTTCCTGGACATGTAGGAATTGCGGGGAATGAGCGCGCCGATGAGGGCGCCAAAGAGTCCGCGAGGACTCTGCGACCGGACCAGCGTTTCGCTCTTCCTCACACCGACTACATGGCAGGAATACGGGCAGCTCTTCGGACTGCTTGGCAAAGAAGATGGGAGACGGTCGAGGGGAACTTAAAGTTGCGTGCCATTGCGCCGCGACTGTTCCCATGGACCTATCCCCCAATGCCGCGGCGGCTTCAGGTTGCTTTCTGTCGTCTTCGAATCGGACACACTCGTGTGACGCATCGTTACTTCGTGGAGCGCTCGCATGTGCCCTATTGCAACGACTGCGTCGTCCCCCAGACTGTTCGGCATATTCTTGTCGAATGTCCCAGTCTGGGTGATCTTCGCGCACGATACCTGTCTCGGTACTGGGATGGGCGGGGTCGCTACCGCCTGTCCCTTGTACTCGGGACGAGTGCGTGCACCATGACTGGTGGACTTATTGACTTTTTGGGGGAGGCCGGCTTTCTCCCCTTTATTTAAGGTTTCTTTTTTTGTTATTGTTTTGTTTTAGGTTGCACTCTCCTGCACCGGGGTGAGGGGGACCTCCCCCCGCTGCCGGAGATTGCTTCGATTGTTAAGTTTTTCCAATTTATATTGATTGTTAAGTTTTCATATTTTAACTTTAAAGTAGCCTAATTCTAGGCTGTCGTGTTTTTCGGCGACTTATGCCCAAGTGGGTAGTTGCCAGATGGGCTCTATAAAAAAAAAAAAAAAAAAAAAAAATTCCCCAAATAATTTTTTTTTCAGCATGACGCAAAAAAGCGCATTAAAAGATTCGTTTTGTTTACATCTTCCCCATTTATTAAACTAAGATTTGGGCTGGAGTGCGTTCCCATTTTCGTTTTATTTACTTAAAGAGTTTTGCCATTCGAAGTGATCTGAGCTTCCCCCTATCCCTGCTGAAGTCTGATAATTTACACCGAAACTTAAGCAAAACTGATGTCTAATTAATTTTTCTTATTTCATCCAAAGTACTTTTTCTAACGTGTTGAAAATTTGTTAGTCACTAAAAAGTCTAATTATGCTTAGATAAATCTTAGACAAATTTAGACCGGCAAAACATTCCTTGTCGTGGAATGGCCATACTTTATATATGCCTTTTGGGGTTTGCGTTTTAGTTGGTCTAAAATTCGACCTTAGCCGGTCCGTGAACGGGTAATAGTTAAGAATTCAATGGGGTTGGTGTACTTTTTAATTGCAGGGTTCTTTCTAAACAAATAATTCAGAGTGCAAGTTGGTCAAAGATTAACAGGTAGCTGGTACTCGTTTAGGGTTGGAAGAAAAAGCCAATAACAAAAATATACCTTTACTAACAAATAAATAAAGTTGAAATATGTACAGGTACAGGGTTTAAATACAATGATCGTACATGCAAAAATTAACTGTCGGTACGAGACACAGGAGGGATAAATATGGAATTAGTTGTCGGGGAAAGGTCGGTGATTAAAATTGGATTTTAATCTGGGGTTCACACACAAGGGATGGGACGATTTGGGTAGATCAGATTAAAGAATAATCTGTAGGCGTCAACGATTGCAACTGGTCACAGGTTCGTTGAAGGGAATTGCCGGTTGGGATACGATGACTATAATGGGAAAGCTGAGTTACTTCACGGGGCGATGAGGAAGCACACCTAGTTTGGCTTTCGGAGGTGGAAATCCTTGAAAGATTCTCGCCGATTGACGATGGCAGAGTTCACGATGTCCATTTAACCTTCGCCCTCCGATCGCGACGAGTGAGCAAGAAGATGGTTGTGAGTACATGCGAGACGCGAAAAATATGCCCCTAAATAAATGCAACTAGGGTGCAATAAAACGGCGTGAACTGCATCCTCGCCGTAGATCAGCCTCGCTTCCAACCCTCCATTCGATGATCTCGAGACCACATGAGTACAGAAAGGCTTGTGGTCGCCCTTTGTACTTACTCTTCTACACCCCTCCCATCCTGGAAGATGGCATTTTGGGAGTTGGGGAAAAAAGGTAACATTTCCTAAGACCAATGACTTGTGGGAAGCAGAGTCTTCCATGCGAACGGTCAACGGTAGGGGGAGGGGGTAAGAAAAGGTGTACAAGCTATTTCCAGCCGACTGCTTGTTTATATGAACGGGAAAGACAAAATGATTACAGGTTTACGCTGACTCTAAGAGTATTAAGAGGGAATGTAATTAAAAAAATCAAAATTATAATTTATATATGAAGCTATACAAAGCAAGGAAAAAAATAAAATGGATATTGAAAGAAGAATCATACACAAATAACTAGAAGATCACGGTGGTATATATACATATATAGTTGTGCTTGACCAGAATTGAAAATAATAATTTTATATGTACAAGTGCGCTGTGCGTCCTAGACGTACGCATCCCGCCCCCAAATAATAATTACATACACAGAGAAATAATTGTCCTATAACTTATATCTAGCTGGCGATTACATTATATACAAAATAAATAAATGGCTATGGAGCAATTATAATTAAAATTTATCCGGGGTCGTCCACCAAAGGATTACGGCTAAGGATATGGGCGATACAATTCTCTGACTTTTTTATATACAATATCCGACACTGAAATTCCTGCAATTATAGGCTCCATCTCATTACTCGGCTATTATGATGTTTAATAATACGGAGGTATTCCAGCGGGCGGTGATCGGTCCCTATAACAATTTATCGGCCTACCAGAACATTATGGACTTTTGAACCCTCCAAATGATAGCTAAAGCTTCCTTTTTTATTACTGCATAATTCTTCTCACGTGGGAGTAATTTTTGACTCCGGTAGGCCACAGAGCGACTCTCACCGTCGTCGCCGTATTGAAGAAAGACACAACCGATGCCATTGTTGCTTGCATCCGTTCAGATCTCGAAGGACCTAATGGGGTCAGGTAACCTGACGACGGGGGCAGATGCCAATTTCCCCTTTAGCTGATGGGAATGAGCAGTATCCGTCGAATTCCAGACGATGCGATCTGTGGACTTCTTGAGCATTTCACACATTGGGGCGACCAAAGACGTAAAACTGAGGACAAACTTCCTCTAAAATGTGGCAGACCCTATGAAATCATCAAACTGTTCTTTTGTACCCAGGAGGGGCATATCAACTATCGCCAGAACCTTGTCTTTTTTGGGCTTAAGTTAGTTGTTTTAAATGTGGAAACCCAGATATTGGATCAAATCATATGCGAGGTGGCACTTACCGGCACCTAATGTAAAACCCTGCTCTCGCAAACGGTTTAACAACGCCTAAAGCAAGGCCAAGTGTTGGTCATAGTCACAGGTGGTAAGGTAAATGCTGTCAAAATAAAAGGTAAAATTATCTAATCGGTCCAAAATTCTGCACATTATCAGATTATAATTGCTGCGGGCCGTCATTAACCCAAAAGGAAGTCGACGGAACTGCATATGGCCTTTGTCGCTGGGGAAGGCGGTGTATTTCCTTACACCCCTTTTCAAATGAATCTATTAATACTGTTTACAAGGTCGAGCTCGCTAATATATTATGCCTTTTCGAACAAGTTAAGGTTTTGTTCGATTAATGAGATTGGTTCCGCATCGAAAACGGTCACACAATTTAATTTGCGGAAATCTAGGCACATGTTGTAAGAGTTATCCGGTTTCCGCACCCTAACTATTTGGAACAATAATTTGACGTAGAGGGATCAATGATCCTGAGATTGAGCAGATTGTTAACCTCGGCGTTAAAGACATTTCTAAGATGAATTGGAAATGGGTAAGGTTTTGAGCGAACAGGTTTCTGGGTAGTGAAGGTTATAGCACGCCAGGAGTCTTGGAAATCACGTCCTCAAACTTAATTAGAATAAACTGCAGCTGGATAATTTTTTCGGCACTTAGTCGCTTATTGATATCCAAGCTCATGGGTGGTGAATTGGTGGAGCCGGGTAAGGCGGGGCATGGGTAATCCCTCTCCTGTTTGAAGCAAAGGGCTGTATAACGTTCAGGGCATCTGTCGGGTAGTCGGCGTCCAAAGCTGTTTCTTCGGTGATGGTAACAATGTTGTTGATACACGCGCGGCGGTGGTATTTTTTCAACATGTTGACGTAGAACAGCTTCTCCCCTGTGGGGGTCATAATTAAATAATCCACAGGTCTTCGCGCTTAAAGAATTTGGAAGGGGCCTTTAGATGGGCTCAAAAGTTTATTGCTCTCCGTAGGAAGTAGCAACAGAACCTCATCACCGAGCTTAAACTTTCTCTCTTTCTATTTGACATTGAAGTACGTATGGTCTTTTTCCTAATTGACTTAGGCATTTCGGTATGCAAACTCGGCACACGTTTCTAATCTTCGTCGAAGATCCCAAACTTGGCGTACGAGAATAATTCCTTGAGCATGCTAATGGGAACTCGCACGTTACGTCCGTAGATTAATTCGAAGGGGCAAATCCGAGTGTACGGTGTGGAATCTCCCTGTATGCAAATTGTGCGACAGGCAAAAAGCGATGCCACTCACAGGGCTGTTAAGCACACAGCTTCATTAATATCAATTAAAATTTTTGCAAATTCCGTTTGCGCAAGGGGAAGATGGACTGGTAAAGAATGGTTTTACCATCAACAGTTTCCTGACGTTTTCCATTAATTCAGATGTAAATTGCCTACCTCTGTCAGACAATACTTCAATTGGTATGCCTATCCTAGAGAAAATGGAAATTAATGCATCGGAAATATTCGATTCTCTCCAATGGTACGGCTTCCGAAAAACGCTTCGCACAGTCAACAAGGGTAAAGGCATAACTATGCTCTTTGCTGGAAGAGGGGCGAATGGAACCGACAAGGTCTATTGTCACTCGGGAAAAGGGTTCTGATGTAATCGGTACCTTTTGAAGGGAAGCCGATTTAACACGTCCTTTTGCTGTGGTTTTCTGGCAGATGTCACAGGATAGGAAGTATTCAGAAATGTCAACTGCAGCACCAGGACAGTCGAAATAGCAACAAATCCTCTGAGCTGTTTTATTGTGGATAAAGTGGCCAGAAAACACTATCGTGGGCAATCTTTAGGACCAGGGAGACATGCGAACGTGGAACACAGAGGGAGGGAATCTCGGGGTAACACCGAGCAAGCGCGATATAACGCGCCTTCCTTTACAATATAAGAGACTGTCTTGTTACCGTGGACAGAGACCTGCTCGAGGTTCCGAGATTTTTCCAAGAGGGGATGGAGTTTTGGACGCTACTTCTGTCTTTAAGCGAATTCTACGCTCATAACGCCTCTGAAGTCCGAATCTAAGGAAGTTTCAAGGGCAGCAGCCGGGAATACTTCTTTGTCTGGGCTCTCGTGACAACCGGCTGGACCACCTGCTTAGATGAGACTTGAAAGCACTGTCCTACAAAACGGAACAGAATTTGATAGCCAGCAATAAGACCCTAGCCCATCCTGAAAACTATTGACACCCCAGGTAACAGTTTACAATGGGGAAGAAGTTCAAAAGATACCACGATGCAGGTACACCCTGTATTGCGGACGAGAGTGGAGACTGGGCACCCCTTAACGGTTCCGTTCTCAAATTTCAAACCTTCTGGAGAGCTCTTGTCGAAGAGGAAATTAATTTGGGGCACTGGGGCACTGGGGCACTTGGAGGCGAGATTTGAGCTGGGGTTTCTAATCGCGATGAAGGGGGAGCGAGAGCAGCATTCACTTGTTGTACTTGGTGAAGGGGATTACTAAGGAGTTGAAAATTGTGGAGGCGGTTCGGGCGTGTGTGGCCTTTAGAACCGCATGTGAAACAGATAATGTATATATATATATATATATATATATATATATATATATATATACGTGGAATGGCCAGACTCTTTATAAATATATATATGCCTTTTGGGGTTTGCGACTAATTTGGTTTAAGATTTGACCTTAGCCGTTCATGAATGGGGAATAGTTAAGAATTCAAAGTGGATAGTGTACTTTTTAATTGCGGGGTTATTACAAAACAAATAATTCAGAGAGCACGTCACATGTGTTATGCACAATTTACATAGTTTTGCATCAGTAAGAATTTAGAATTATTATGAATTTCATTGGTATTTGACGTATACAAATCAACGCTACATGGGCCTCTCATCAAATTTATTCTCCCATTTACCTTAGAAAGCAAGTGGACTGTTATTAAAAGGAAACTTGAAGTGGGCTACTTAGTATTATAGTTACTTAAAGAAACGGCTCCAGTTTCGCCAAAATCAGTTATGTCATATCTGCAACCTCTATTGCTGTACCTATATCGTTATAAACCAGAGAAAACAATGCCTTGTAATTCAAATGCATTGATCTATGCTCTTTGGAAATTATAATATCTCACAATCGATTTAACAAAACAGTTCGACTTAAAAATTTTTGCCTTATGTCATCTTTAGTCCTCTTAAATATTTTACCAAACCCTTCTAGAGCCAATTGATAGTTCCTATCAACATCCGCCCCAGGTTTACCATAAAAAAATACCTCTTTATAGTATAAAACTTTCGTATTTTTTTGGCAAGCATGTTGTACTGGGCTAGTTTTTTCCAATTCTAAGATGAAGCCTTCCATTGTGATTGAAGAAAGTTGGATGAGATCATCTTTCACTGATCTAACTACCTAGAAGATAACAGGCTAAGAAACAACTATTAATTTGACTTCAGAAATAGACAAAAGCAGCGAGATGGCGTTAACAATCATCTTGGAGAAGATTGCGATAGAATTGAGAGAATAAATGCGCGTGATATCGTCTAGAGGGACATGTCCAATGCCTACGAGAAAGTTTAGCAGAGGAGTATGCTATTTATTTTTCGCAGACTTAGAATTATCAAAAGAATACAAGATTATTATGTGATTATATAATGGAGAGACGAGAAGAATTCGAACTTGCTTTTGGTTTACGCCAAGGCAAGTTTTTGACCCCATCTCTCTACCCTGCAGATATGTATATCGCCAATCAGAAATGAGAGCTGCCTAAACACCCAATTCGCCGGTGACACCAGCCAGAGAATAGTTGCCTTTATAATAACGGACACATGAAAGCTAGAATGACGGCTAAAGAGATACCTAGTATTAATGAATATGAAGAAAGATGAAAAATTCAAACCAGTAGCGCTAAATTAAAGATGCTTCTAGTTTACAGGAGGCAGATGTGAAGTGTATAAGAGCACTACTGATATGACAACAAGTATAAGGTGCTTGAGTTATCTATTACAACATCAGGTTACAAAAAGCACGTTAATGAATGCGAAGATCAGGGAAAACGCGGACTGGTAATACTAGACAAGGTGAAAAACGTCAATATAAATTACAAGACGAAGAGAAACTGAATAAATGAATCATATTTCATTACAATTCCTGTGAATTAACTTTCTGTAAACTAAGCTAAATATCTTTAGATATACATAAGTATTTTCTATCTGTTCGTTAGTTTGAAAGAGCACAATATTATTCAAACAAAGCAATAAGATCAAATTAGCTTTTTTTACATACTTAGGATAATTTTTCTGTTCTCAATTTTCGTTTGATTTATAAAATGAAATAAAACTACAATATGAGTTTGAAATTTAAATTTTTAAAGTTTTCACAGACTATTAACCAAAATGTTTAAGTTTATCGTTGTTAGAATAGATAACAATACTAAATTTGGTTGAGTACTGACATCGAAATCATTTTCGATTTCCTTAATTTTAATTTAATATGTTTTGTTTTCATAATAATTTTGAAAAGTTGCATTCAATATAAAGCACAAACGAACAGAAGTATTTAATATAACACTTATTATAAATCACATATACAACTAAACATATCGTTACTTAGTCTAACTAATATCAATTAGGAATAAAATAAATTTACAAGGATAATAATCAGGAAAGAATCAGCTTGAGCTATTCATAAACGATAAAGTTTACCTAGCTATTTAGAGATGGTTCATTGGTGAATATATATATATATATATATATATATATATATATATATATATATATATAGTCGGGAAAGGGCAAAACATAAAGTGAAATTGAGCTAAAATTTTAAAATTTGCAGAATTTGCCAAATAATTAGTTTCGCTTCTATTCCTGTTTAGAGAAGAGCAACATACGATAAAATAGTTAAAACAAAAGTAAACATATACAACCAATGTAAATGGTATGTCAGATATTCAGTTTTTCGGATTGAAGCAAAATATATCATACTTGAATTTTTTTAATCTTATTAGAAATTTAATTAATGGGAAATCCAATAGTCGAAAAGTATTTAAAATGGAATTTCAACTCGCTCAAAATCCATTAGATATAAATATCTAATTCTCTCTGTTTCTTTAGTTTAACAGAGTGTAATGTTATTTAAAAATTAAACCAATTCAGCTAAATTTGTTTTATATTACAGTTTTGGGGATAATGTTTTCTTCATGTGTTTTTCTTTTCAATTTACGTTTGAGTTTAGAAAAGAATTTACAGAACTTTGAAATTTAAGTTTTACGAATTTTCAAACGCCTATTAATCGAGACATTTGTTTTCAGGGCAATGCTAAATAAAAATATTAAGATTGGCTCAATATTGATAGCCAAATCCTTTTGAATTTTCTTAGATTTGAATTAAATATGTTTCTCTTTCGAATAATTTTCAAATGTTACATTAAATATAACGCACGAAAGACCGGAAATATTTAGTTCAAATAACATAATATAATCACACACTACTAAACAAATCCTTACCTAGTCTAAACACAAATGGAATAACAGATGTACAACGTGTATAATCAGGAAAGATTTAGCGAGCTATACATATTCAAAGGATGAATGGGGACATAATTATTTAAGCAGGGTTTATTATTGAACATCTATAGACGTTCGAGAATGGTCAAATTATAACGTGAGATTTAGCTATAATTTTGAGGTTTTCAGATTTTATCGAATGATTGATTACCTTCAGAAGCGTGATCCCTTATTGATGAAAGGGAAACTTCACTCAGGGGGCAACCAGTTCGAACACTGACACCCGTGTGTTCATCCATCCTAGTGTTTTTAGCGCTTAGTTTGACCGACATCGAAATTCTGTCTTTCTGTTTAAAAAAAATCTTAACCTTAATCTTAAAATTAATGTTTGGAAACAATTTATTCACCTGTTTGAAACAAAATATATCTCAGAGGAATTTTGGAATCGCGTTATGAATTACATTGGTTGGAAATCCATTACCCGAAAAGTATTTAAAAAGAAACTTCAACTCGTCGTAAGGGCTAGATATATTTTTTTAGCACGATTTTTGGGATTTGAGATTAGATTACTTTGGAAGGAACCTGGAATAAATAAATCATATTTCATTCCCAGTTCTGGGAATGTTAGTTTAACTGAGATTCATTCCTTAATTATACATATATACTTTCTCTCTTTTAAATTTTGAAAGAGCGCAATATTATTTTAACATTAAACCAATACGAACAAATTAGTTTTATTATACACTGTTAGGATTATTTTGTTTCTTCATGTCATTTATGGAATCAAATCAAACATGAGTACAACTTTGAAATTTATATTTTCATACGTCTATAAATCAAGCAGTTTACTTTTATCATGGCTAGACTAAATAAAAATACTAATTTAGCTCAGTATTGTTATGCAAATCATTTTAAACTTCCTTAGAATCGAATTAAATATGCTTTGTTTTTCTAGTTCATTGGATTCTGCATTCGGTAATCAACCACATTCGACCATCCTTCCATTAAGAAAAGCATGGTAAGTTTGTAAGAGAATTTTATTTCATTTTAATACGGTGGTTAAATACTTATCTTCTAGTAGATCCCAACCTTAATAATAAAATTAATGTTTGGAAACGATTTCACGTCTCAGCTAAACCTGTTTGAAGCCAAATATATTTTCTTTCATAGTTTCATTTTCTTCCACAACCGATAAAATAATGCACCTCTAAATATTGGATTTAGTTGTTACAGATAAGCAATTAGAATCCTTGTGAGACACCGCTCTTTATCCAGTTTCATCGGACTGGGATATCATTTATAGCAGATTTGTCCTTTACTCCAGTCAAACAAGCTCTAATCCACATCAATAAGCTTCTGCCTATGCCTGATATGAAGCATTCTTTAATAATTATTTATTCATACTCTCTCTAATAATTTCTTAAATCGAAATCATGTTATCCTTTGGAAATCTTGGAATTTATTTGGCGAAATGATTCTAAGAGTTTTGACCTTGCGTAATTTGTAATGGAAAGCCACGTTGAGTATTAAGTCGCATTTTATGGAGGTTTAAATTTTGGAAAATTTGCTCGTCGCTTATCGATTCTTGAAATTGGCCCATTATTGATAGCAAAATGAAACTTCTTGGCTCGGATAAATTCTTGATATGAAAACTAATTAGATCATAGTTTGGAACCTTTAAATCAGTCAGGCGAAATCATTTCTACATGACATAAATATTTTTTAAGGAAACTCATACCACTCACAATGGATCGCATGCCAATACAATTGATTCTAAAATTTAACATTTTGTTTCAACTTAATTATTCCGATCAAAGTATAATTTCAATTATTCGAAAACTATTTGAACTATCATGCTGAATGATATTTCTAAATTTGCTTTGAAATTCTCATTTTTCTACATAAACTTACATAAGAAGGGTCTTCAAAAAGTTGGGATAAAAATGAAATAAAATTAAAACAACTTTTTATTCAATATTAGCTAGTTTGAGGTCAAAACACTTTTTTAAGCGATAATAATATCCATTCAAATGCTTTCTAGCAATTAAATCAATTTTAACATCTTTTTACACATCATTAACAGAAGGTTTGAAAACGAAAATGTAAGATTGGTTTAGATCATGACTAACGGTGTCTGAAAGAGCAAGTCAGAAAGTTTTCTCATAGTTGCCTTTCGAAAAGAAGGAAAATGAGTAGGTAAGTAATTAGGATGAAAGGTGAATCTTCTGTGAAGTTTTCAGGAACATTTTTCCGCTCTAGCCTTGTAAAGGTTTCCTTCAAACAATTTTAGAATAGGTAGATTTGATGGTTTTTCGCTCATTGTGAAGGACAAAAAGTATCACCTTTTGCTATCTCAAAAAACTGTGAGCAGTAACTTTTTTCATGTTTGTTCAGACTTTGCTTTAATGGGTGTTTTTCCCGTAAATAGTAACCAAAGTTTAGACTGTACTTTGAATTCCAGATCATATTGGTAAATACAAGTCTCAGCTCAGTTACAGTTCTTTATAAAAATTCCTGGGGTCTTCAACCGACCTTTTCAAAGTTTGCAATGAAAGGGCAGGTCTCTTCTCCGGCTGATCTTCGCGTAACAATTTTAACACGAATGGACCAGAAAGGTTACGAGGCTTTGATATGTCAGTCAACATTGTTTTAATTGTACCTGTTGATATGTTAAAATGTGTTTGCTATTCTCTCTACTGTTAATCGACGGTCGTCTTTAATTAGTGTCCATACTCGATTTATGTATTCAGACTTAATGTTGATGATGTCATCTTCAGCCTATCTTCCCCATCCACATGACACTTTATCCATTTATAAACAAGAGACTTTCGAGGGACACTTTCTGAATAAACTTTTATTAATGCAGCAATAATCTCACTCTTCCTCTAAACAAGTTTGACTCAAAATTATATGTTTGCCTTTGCTTTAACCTTAATGGAATTAAAGTGTTTTGACCCCTTGTATCAGGTTGGAACGAAAGTAATTGCGTAATTTTAGGGTATTTATTAAAAAGGAAACCTTATGAATCTGAAAATATTTAATCATAAACATACTCGTAATTTCCATTGCTTTCTAAAACCTTCTTTCATCTGTGAAGAAGCTTATAAATGTCATGCTTGTAAAATTCCTTAGGTTTTGATACAAAATATGAATCAAGCTCTTTTTTAACCTCTTTTCTTGATATCAACCGAAGACATCCAAATACTTCTGTAATCTCCAAATTAAGTGATAATCAGAAGAAACAAAGTCAGGGGAATATGAGGGATAAAGCAATTTCGCAACAGAGCACTTCCAAGAATTCTTTGGTCATTCAAGATGTGTGAGTACGGACATTATTGCGATGGAGGATGACACCCCTTCTGTTGAATAAGGAGGGTCACCTTTAGCTCAAGTGACTTTCAGACGACGAGATTGATTAAATTAGAGCTTAGTATTAAAAGTTTGATTGTGCCTAATAGTTCGTAATGGACAATCCCTCACGGCAAGTAAAGTGCTGTTGCAGATTAGCCGTGGAAGGTTCGTATGGGATAAATTTTTTAGTCACTGGAAACTTTCCAATCATTTTCACTTCGCACAGTCGTATAAGTTACGTGAAATGGTTTTGCAAATTCCATAGTAGTTGTAACAGGATTTGCTGTGACAACAGCTTTGAAATCTTTAGAATCAAGTTCAGACGACCTTCTTTAGGTCGGTCTTTTAGACTGAAATCCCCACCTTATGTAACCATCTCCTGCAATATATTGATTTTGCCGCTGTAATCGCATTGACGCCTTTATGTCTAATGTGGTCTTTAAATAGGAGGACATAGGAGTGAAGGCCAAAAAGGTTTATGAACACTATTTTTATAATCTGAAATAAAAATATATTCTAGAAAATTGGACAGTACTTTCATTTCAAACTGATATATTTTACTCCAAATCACAGAAAAGAAAACTCTTATATATATAAGAGAATTAAAGCTAAAAATGCGAGAATGTTTTATAAAGGAGTCTTGATGATTCGATTTTACGAAAGGTCAGATTTCTTGTACATATAAAATTGTCAAAAAGCAATTGACGGAACATTAAACAATAATTTCTCCCCCCCCCAAAAAAAAAAATTACTGTCAACTGATTTTTTAAATTCATTATTATAAAAAAATATGAGACTAAGTTATCAAAAAGATAAGCAAAATTATAAACAAGAATAGCAAACTATACCAGCTAATGGGTGGTATATCACAAAATATCATATTCAGGCGTAATGTAAAAATTCAATGCCGTATTACTCTAGAGTAGTGATAAACATTATTTATAATTATTTAATAATATTATTTATTATTTTTAATTATTATAATCATAACGCCTCTTAAGGAAGAGCAGACTTTCTCCCCACACTTTGCATCAGGAGGATTGTCTCCAATTGTACAGAGTTCGTTCCGGTCATGGTGCCTTGGTGGACGGCAATCCATCCTGGAATCTCCCCTAGCACAAGAGTATAATGATAATAAGTGACCAACCACCATATTCGTAAATGGACCCGTTTATCTCTAATTTTCATTCTTACATACCCTCTTACCCTTTTCAGCAATTGCTTTTATATCCGTTAGCTTCTTGTTGCCTGGCACACTTTTATCCTCTTATGACTCTTAGTCGAGTGGTTGTGTACACCGTGAGGTCCTTACCTGTTGCAAGGGCCGAAAGCCCGCTGGTGAGGCCAACCATTATGTATGGGGTGTGCTGGATTGTCGAGTCTGCTAACTTTCCTTCAGTATACATATAAGCTGGTTACAGCAGCACCGTCTTTTATGGTCAAAGTTCCAGGACAGTTTCACCTAAATGACGGGCCATCCAATCACCGTCGCACCCTGACAGATTATAGGTATAAGTAATCATATTCTGCAATTTGTGAACCTATAGAGGCATTTCTTTTAACCTTACCAGTCATAAATAGATCATAGTATCTACTTTTCATGAGGATCCATTTTATCTATTTCCTTTGATCATGTTGAAAACTGAATGCAATAGGTGGCGACCCCATGCGTATAAAGATCCACCTCCAAATGCAGTCTCGTCGTCCTTAAGTGTTAGGAAGAATGAGAAAATTGGAGTCAAACCTTCAACGAAAGACTTGACTGTAACGAAGACTACCTCGAATGGCATATCTGATACCTTTGGGGGGGGATGGGCACACAAAGGTCATCCCTGAGATGGACATAGTCAAGGTTCGGGACCCAGCCATCTACGGCAGGATCTTCTATTGGGTCGAACCCGTTTTTTGTGGGAAACACTGAATCCGAGTCCTCCCTTGTGTGAGCTTCTTCTCAGACGGAAGGGCGCTCGAGGACTCACAAGGAGAGCAGGGACCTCCTCTCCTGGCTGCAAGGCCTCTGACAGCTAAGACATTCTCTATCTCCGAGAAGGATCTTACTGATGCGAGTCCTTCCGGCATAGGAGCTCTTCCGACGGTGGAGAGAAGGGGATTCATTCCCGCACTCTCTTCTCCCAAAAAGAAAAAAAGCAAGAAGAGGAATAAAAGTTGCTCTCACTTGGCAGTGGCTCCGTAGAGGAAAGGGTGCGCTGCCGTGATTATTGCGCTCAGCCTTTGTATTGCACACTTCGTGTCACACAGGATCTATGCACGCATATACGGAAGGGAGACTGACAAATTGCTTTGAGTCTTCTAGTGGGTTCCTGAGGATGTGCGAATTGCGGCGAATTAGCGCGTCGAGGATGGCGCCAAAGAGCCCACGAGGACTTTGTTACTATACCAGTGTTTGGTTCTTCCTCACTCCGGCTACACGGCAAGAATCAGGTCAGCTTTCCTGACTGCTTGGCAATGAAGATGACGGACGGCCGAAGGGAACTTAAAATTTCGTGCGCTTGCACCGTGACGTCGCTTTCTGTCGTCTTCGAATTAGCTCTTTTCTGGCGACGCCCATCATTTAATGGAGCGCAGGTCCACAGCATATTTCAACAACTGCGTTGTCCCCCAGAATGTTTGTTTTATTCTTCTTAAAAGTCCAAGTCCGTTTAATCTTCGTGCGGGTAACCTGTCCCCGTATCAGAACAGAGAGATATCTACCACTTGTCCCTTTCACTTGTGACGGGCTCGTGTTACTCCGTCAGTTGGATAGAGGCAGGCCTCTCCCCGACACCGGAGCTTGTTTCCTTCTTCCTGTTATTCATTGCCAATTTGTTTTTTTTTTGCTTGTTTCTTTGCTTTGTTTTTGTTTTTTTCTATCTTCCTATTTGGTTTTGTATGTGTTTTGTGTTTATTAATCTAGACTCGTATTAAGCTGTTGCGTGATTACGAGATTTTTTTTCTTTATTAGGCAGTCGCCAGATGGGCTCCTAAAAAAAAAGTCATATTTTAATTTCTATTTTATTACTAACCTAGTTTACTCTATGAGACGATGTTCCATTCCTGTATTTATGAAAGTACTTCTACATAGGTTGTGTTAATTTAATGTTTCTCCAGTGCCCTTAACTGAGTCGACGGCATTTACATTGTCTCCAAATGTCAGCTAGAGGCTTATTTTATATTCATTATGTCTCCTTAATAATTATTGAACGCACTGAAAATTATCACATGTACAACGGTTATATTTGCAACCTTCGTATCCTTGAGGGTCTCTAGGGAGGGTAATTACAGTTCTCGTTTGAATTATTTTGTTGGTTGTTTATGACATTTTTCTTCCTTTTTCAATGTTGTACTCATTACTCTACATCTTCCCTTACCTTAATGAAAAAGTAGTTCAGTGAAATATTTAGAGCATGCCCATCGAATCAGAGTTACTCTTAATAACTATATAAACCTACTAGCAATTGCATCAACAAGAATAGTATTTCCACTGAAATTAATAATATATATATATATATATATATATATATATATATATATATATCGATTAAATTAAGTTAAGGAATTAAATATCATCGAAAGGTACAGATAAGACATTCTAACACAGGGCAATCCAAAGGAAGAAATAAAGAAGACACGAACATGTACAACTAGCGCTGAAAGGAACCTGATATAAATTGACAGGCAGTAAAGAGGACAATTACACATCGATTTTTAAGATTTGGCAGGATCAAAAGCAAAAGAGAAGAAGAATTTAAAACATATACATAAAAAGATAATAATCGGCCAAGAATATGCTGAATGATATACTGTACATACGAAGACACATGTAGACAAACGCATTGTATTTATAACTTATACCATATTATAATCTTGTATGTGCTATTATTTACCACAGATCCGACTAGTCTTTGTCCACTTTTGCTCTTCTCTCATTTTTGTGTCGACTATAGCGAACTGTAATTGAATGAATTATTGTGGTCAACATCTTGCCTAGCTGTATAGTATTATGTATGTCTTTGTGTGTAGTTTGAATGTGTAATTTGCATCATTTGCTTCTGAGATTAATATAGATTTGAAGAATTTAGTCATTCAACTTTACTATCTTTTGTTATTCATAGTTTACTATGTTATTCATCACTGCACTTATGACACATCCTGATTTAGTACATCTACTTGCAAGTTTAAAATTTTCTCTCTTCTCTATTTCCAATCACTTCCAATTAGCCACATATACTTGGCTATTGTGTTACACACTTGATTCCCATTTTATTAAATTTTTCCATTAACGAGTTTTGTTCTGGTAGTTACTATTGCGGTAACTTATTTGTAATCTTGATTTAGGTATTATTCTTGATCGTTTGGAGTATTATCACTGATATTCTTCATTGTTAGGTTGGGCTACATAGGGCCATATCCCATATTTGATCTTGTTTATTCTTAGATTTATCATGCTGTTTTCACTATTAATGTTGAAGTTTTGCACTAGGAAAAATGGAGTTGTAAAAGGTATCTACTCTAGTATTGGTATTTTAGGCCAAAATTGGACGAAGAAACTTCATGTTCCTTAAAAGAATTTCCGCTCTTTTCCCCATGACAATACAAAGTAGGTCAATCACTGTTTTTAGGTGTAGTCCTCTATAGATTCTTCCCTCACTTCTTTTGTTAGTTACAAGGTTGAGAGCTTTATTTTGAACTCTTTATAGTTCTAGTTTCTTTGGAATTTATAGGTTGTTCACGTGGATGGGAGGGTATATGAAAGTTTTCCTTCCTAAGGTGAGGTAGATCCTACATAGGTTCTTTGTAGTTAAGCCTCATAATGAATATAGGGGGATTATTGGGTGTAAAATTTAATATTCTTTCAGCTAAGTGGCGTATGAATTCTAATTACTTTGATCTTAATCCAATTATTTTTCCTTCTGAAGGATATCAGTAGACTTATTAATTTTACTTCGATATTCGCTACGTTTTATCATAAGATCGGGACTATGCTGAACATTTATCTATTCGTTTTTATTTTCTAGCCCCTCTCCAATTGGTTTATGTTACTTTCTCGATCGTTGTCGTCAGTGCTGAGATTCCTCATTGACGTATTCTCTGGCGTCGTCAGCGAATTTGATAGTTACACATCCAAACATTCTATTAGGTTGAGGAATAAGTTCTGGCGTTTTTTTTTAATGTTGTGTTGATTTAAGTTTTGTTGACATGATTTGTGCACATATTAAGAAACAATAATAAATAATGAAAGCAAAATATACAAAGGTTAGGCTACGTCTCTTATAGGCATAGACTATTAGGCTTTTGCTTAGGCTACCTCTTGAAGTAGAGTAATAAGTCATTGCGGTTTATTTAAAAGTTGTGATAATGGAATGTCAAGTTGAAAGGAATGCGCATTTTCAACACTTGTTGTTATTAATTTTCAATCGAGCCCAGAACAATGCAAATTCAGCCAAAGCTCGTCGCGATATTTGTGCTGTGTACGGAGAAAATGCTTTATCAGAAAGGACAGCTCAATGGTGGTTTTCCCGTTTCAAAAACGGTCATTTCAATTTTAATGACGAAGAACGTTCTGGTCGCCCCATTAAGTGGGATGAAGATCGATAGTACGACCTTCTTCATGAAAATCACTTTCATTCGATGGAGAAAGTTAAAAAACTCGGTGCATGGGTTCCGCACGCTTCGAGCGAAGGCAACAAACTTTAACGCTTTACGATTGCCGCAGGTTTGCTTGCTCGTTACAAGGCTACTCATGGGTATAAGGACAGATTTCATCATCGCATCATCACTGGCGACGAAAAGCGGTGTGTTTATGTCAACATGAACCATTGAAAACAATGGCTTAGCCCATATAAAAACTACTTCCGCGATTAAAGCAAGGACTTTATCCACGAAACACGATGCTGTGTGTGTGGTGGGATTGTGACTGCATCATTCCTTATGAGCTCCTTGCGAACAACGAGATTGTCAATGCAGAACTCTAAGTCCAACAAAAGTATCGACTCGCCGAAACTATTCGTGAAAAGCGACCTCATCGACGTTATGGAGTTCTTTTGCAACACGACAATGCTCGTCCTCACCTTGCCAATATGACAAGAGACGCCATCCAAACGCTTAATTGGAAAATCTTGCCGTATCCTTCATATTTGCCAGACTTGGCTCCATTGGATTTCCATCTGTTCCGATCGCTCTCCAGCAATTTGCGCGGCGTTTCGTTCCATGCTGATGTGGAATTAGGAACCTGGTTAGGCGAATTATTTTAGTCAAAATCCAGAGATTTTTATTGCAGAGGCATCGAAAAAGTAGTTGAACGTTGGGAAGAAGTCGTAAATAACAACGGAGAATACATTATTGATTAAATTGCATATTGTTATCAATTAAAGATAAAGTTTTTCAAAAATTGTTAATGGTAATGAATAAATTTGATAAAACCGCAAGAACTTATTTCTCACCCATTAAGGAGTGGAATGTCCCTTGTATAAATCTAATACAGCGTGGTGCTGAGGCATCCACCTTGAGCAAGTCCAGGCTCAAATTCTATCTCAATTCCTTTAAATTCATTGCGAATAAATACGATCTTCGATCTGTAAGATAATCACAGATAATTCTCTTTGGGTTATTTTTCATCTGGATATTTAGGATCTTCTGTTGCATGATTTGGACTCATAATTTTTATATATTTCTCATTTCGAGATCGTTGTGTATTTTCACTGGACCTGTCCTGGTAATCTTTTCAGAGATGATGGCAAGTGTCATAGTGGTGTCTCTACATTTACGGATTTCAAGCTGGTATTCGTTATTAAGTAGCCCTTTCAGTTACTGGTACTTGTATCTATTTCTGATTAAGACTTCATATTATTCCAACATGGTTATTAGGTGCATTGTTGACGTTCTGACACTGGATGTAATATGGCATGTATATTGGGCTTAATGCTACCTCAGATTATGTAGCATCGTAACCCAGTGAGTTAAGTTGAAAAGACTGGGCCGATCTTCTGAAATATGTATGTTTCTTTCGAGCATCATTATGAAGTTTTGACCATTTCAAATACTTCATTGGTAGTCATTTCCCTGAAAGACGGAAGTTCCATCTAGGCGATTAATAAATAGGCTGTGGCTATTTTCTATAATCTTCTGTTAAGAATTTTTAGAAGACTGTTTCCAATGAATTGCAGGACCTATATAGATCGGTAATTGCTGAGGAGATCCAGTGGTTTGCCTCGTTTGGGGATGAATATCATTTTGGAGCATTTGTAGTCGTCCAGGATGTATTTTGTCTTTAGCCACGTATTAAAAGTATTTTTGATGGATTCATTATAATTTTAAGTTCATTGATAAGTGTGATCCTGGTAATTTATGAGGGATCTCGCATTTTCTGTTGGAGTAAATAAATAGTGCTTTTTAGTTTTACAGCTATTACTCTTGCTCCTGATATGATATTCTCTTCCTTTCGCTGCCCGATGACAGGCGTTGCCGATATTTTTATCATATTTCTAAGGTTGTCTTGAACCATCTCTTTGATTAGTGTTTTTAATTCTTTGTTTTCTTCAGTTTTTATTGAAACGAGTATACTTTCTACATGTTCGTGTCTTAATTTTATTTTGCTTCATGAATGTGTATTTTTCATTATGTTAAATAGCCTCCAGTTTTCTTTCGGTGTTGTATCTTCACTATTTATTCGATGAGGCTCTTCCATATGTGACCTTGTTGTTCTTCTATTAAATGCTTCAGCATTTTATTTTATCTATTTAGTATCATTTGCATTTTGCCTTTGTGCGCGAAAACGCTATTTACTGGTAAAAACTGCACAGCCGTCTATTCTTATCCGCGGAAGGTGGGTATTGAGGAACCAAATTTTTCATATCGTTCTTTTCTTGCATATTGTTCATTTTTGCCAGGAATCTTACTGGTTTTGCAATGGTTATGACGTGTGTGCAAAGAATCCACGTCAAGCCTTCCATTGATGATGCACTGGAGTATTTTGAAGAGTCTTCGCTTCTTCCATTTCGTTGAAGTCAGTTTTCGCCACACCTACTTAGGTGGCGTTTCTTCTCTTTCCCTGCGCTTCGTTCTATTTTTCCCTCTTTATTTAATTTATTTGCGTTTGGGGCACATCATGGGCATTTTTGTATGAAATTGTCTACAATTGGAATGCTTCTTCGGGATCGCACTTCATTCTTTCCAATAATGGGTGTACTTTGGATCCACATTCGGAAGAGCACGGTTAATTATTTATGCATTGTTTTGTAGTATTTTCTTCCTTTTTGTAACAATTGAAGCATAATTGTATCTAATAAGCTTCTAATTTTCCATATACTCTGGCTCCATTCCCATGTTAAATAGAAGTAATCTATTCTGAGCTATTTTGGGGTTATTCCTGTCGTTGCACACATTAGCTTAAAGACTGTTTTTCCTTCTATAGAGGATGCTTCTATTGGTCGTAAGCTGAAGAGAAATTCGGGGTTTAGGCTGATTTTTTGTAGGGTTTCGATGGCCTCATTTCAGATTAATTTCTTGACGTAGTTTAAGCTACTGCAATATACGGCGTATCCGGTAGGAACGTCAATAATTCTGATTAAAGCCACCTTGAATTGTCCTTAGATTGAGTTGCATAGTCGCTCTTTGTCTGCTCGCGTCCTTTTCTTGATGTTCATCAATGGTTGTGAGAGACATTTGAACTATATCGTTTTTCTTTTACGTATCGTGTTCTTAATAACTCCTAATAGAGCACCCAAGACGCTTTGTTTGATTTATTCCACTCTCTCTTTCTGTTGGTTCATTCACTCCCGAGCTACAATCCAGAAATTGAAGAGAAGCATGTGGTTCGTATTTTGTTTCACAACCTATGGGTTTTTATTTACCTTCCATTGGGAAAAGCATCGTTGACCACCCTAGCTAACTAGTCTTTTTATTGATGCACTTAATGCAGGTCTTAAAATTGTGGTGCTAAGGATCCTTTTTATTGGCAACTTTCTCTGGGAATTGCTTCCGGGTTAAATATACCCTCGTTTTAAGTAGATCTGTATGCAGTGTTAGTTTTATCATAGTGCTTGATTGAGAATTTTTTAGGAGCAAATATTGGAGAAGACAAGTGTAAATAAAGTTATGATCTCGAGTCAACTGAAAACAGGAAGAATCTCAATATATTTCTTCGGTCTTGGTTGGCTTGCGAAATATTTTTGCGTTACTGATTTCGATTTTTCCTCTCTCTTCTAGCTACTTAGAGATAAGCTGCTCATTGGCTAAGAAATATGTCACATTGGTAAGATTGGTCGCTACAGGGTATACTGATTTTAAAAATTAATGTTAATATATTATATACCATTAAATAATAACTTGTGTGAATCAAATTTTAAACTTAAAAATCTCCTTTTAACGAATATGACTAGAAAATTCGAAGCAAATGAGTCCCTGTTTAGAAGCAGGAAGACAGCTCATGATATTTCGAAATGTTAAACCAATATTGTAAACAGATCTGGATATTTTAAAGCTATCAAACTGATTAAAGAGACACGACTATCCTACCACGAGCAGTACGTATCATGAACTGGCCGTGAGGGAGCTGTATCAGGGAGTAAAGTGTGGAGGATCAGAATCAGAAACAATTATATAAAAATGAGTCAAGACTCCAACGAGTCGACAATGCCTAAGGTTCAACTGTACATTGAGTAGCATAAAATTAATCTGTTTAAAATTTCTGTCAAGGAGCTTCAAATTGGTATCCGACGCAGAAAGTAAGACACAATGACAATATTCAAAATGAGGCAGAAAGAAGTAATACAAAAATTCCTAACCATTCTGTGTGTAGAGTTGATCTGGCGGCACTTACGCAACAAACCAACTTTTTGACAAATTGAGGATGCTACAGTACGCAAGTGCAGCTCAAAAGTCAGATTGGGATCAAAAGTAGTACCAAGCAATTTCAGCGAAAAACAAGTAGGGTCCGTGACACAATTTACAATCATATCAGTGTGATGCGGTTGCAACGTCATTGATCGACCAATAACAAAGGTATGGGATTTATTTAGATTTAGTTTCATACCCCAAACATGAAACCAGGATAAAATTCTCTTTATATCCAGAATGAACAATTCAGCGCCTGTTTGTCTGTCCAAAAAGAAACGAATGCAGCATAGAAAGTTGTATCGTCAGCATAAGCAACCATATTTGACTCAATCCCAGAAAACATGTCTTGAGTATAAATAATGAGTAGAATAGGACCCAGGACACTATCCTGGGGAACACCAGATGTAACAACGCTATAGGAGCTGAAAATACCATCCACCGACGTATGCTGCTTCCTGTTAGTCAAAACTCGACCATTAGTCGGAATAAATGACCATCATACCAAAGGATCTAATTTTAAATAAAAAGATCCTTATGATTAACACGATCATAGGCTGAGCAGAAATCCATAGATACAGGACATGATCCATAACCTGTATTAAGAAAACCTTGAAGGTCACATTGGTAATTTAAATAAGAGCATCAGAAGTACTAAGACCCTTTCGAAAACCAAACTGTTTTCCGGCAGCAATTTATTATTTTTTCAGAAAATGAATCATTCGTTTGGCCAGCAAACGCTCAAATATTTTAGCCAGGTCCATGTAATGGAAATGGGTCTATATTCTTCCGGATAAATTGATGGTGAAGATCCTTTATGAATCGAAATGACATTTGCAGAACACTAAATGTCATGAAAATAACTCTAACGAATAAGTAATCTAAAATTAAAAGCAGATTTCGGGGCCAATGATGGAGCAATTCTTTTATAAAAAATGGGCAGAAAACCCAAAGGATCACATCCAACAAATGAATCAAGCTCATTTAAATAGAAAATAGGTTCTGATGACTTAAAAGCCAATGAGTGTATGTAGTTTAATAGGAGGAAAGCCACATGAAGGTAAGTCCACTATCTCACTGATTTGTTTTATATGAATTGTGGCAAATAGATCAGCTTTCTCCTTAGAGTTATATCATAGAGAGCAGTCAGCACACGACAAGGGAGGAAGGCTAGATTCAGCCCCAAACAGGAATTGCTTGAGAGCAGACCACCAAGAGTGCGGCGGAGGGGTACCAGTTAAAATATCTCTGAGAGGATCATTATAGATCAACGATCAACGATGAAAAAAGGTAGAAAATGTGTAAGAGTAGAGAGGATAGGTAGAAGAGGTGTATAATAGAGAGAGTAGTTGTGCCAGGTTGTCCCTCTACCTCAGTCGTTTATATCTTTATTAGCTGTAGTTATTATCACTAGTTTCTTATTGCAGCATTCAAGCCTTTGAATTCTTGTACGCCTCTTGATGGTTGGTTGACTTTACCTATATTAATGTGTCCACTTCGGATCTTTTGTTATATTTATGCATTAATTGTTATTTTGTTATATTTACCTATGTATTGTCCACTTCGGATCTTTTATTTTATTTATTTATTTTTTATTTTATTTTATTTATTTTTTTAATTATGTTGTCCACTTCGGATCTTTTAGTTAATATTATACTTATGTTTATTTTATTTATTCCTCTTATTTAACTGTCCACTTAGGATTATTTATGATCAATTTGTTATCAGTATTTACGTGAAATAAATAAGTTTGGTTTTCTTTATCCATCGTTTAATATTGATTTGTAAATGTGAATTGAAATAGGATTAATCTTCTGGTAATTTCTCATAAATCGGTTGGATTACTTGTCGAGCTATTATTTGGCTGCTTTTGTAAGCTTGACTGAACCTTAGGTTCTTTATGTCTAAATCAGGTAGTCTAATCGGGTTCAGCACCTCTTCTACATATTATCATAGACTTTCTGCCAAATGTTTTGTGCTCGTCTATTTAGGGTAATGTTTAATGGCTCGATGTCCGACGCTTCATGTAGTAATCTAGTAGGAATGTAGTCAAGCAGTGACACGTTGGTAATAAATCTTATTGCCTTATTTTGGATATTTTGAGCTTTCTTAATAACTGTTTTGCTCAGGGTATTGAGGGGTATAGCGGGGTACAAGAGAGTGGTCTCACCAACAACAGATAGTTTCCTTTTGTTGCTCACCGAGAGATTTCTAAAGCAATAGAGAGACTGTAGCGTTTTTGCAGCAACGGCGATCTTTTGTAGGTAATGGGTCCTGTACCGATTCGATGTTAATTCCAAGCCTAGAACTCGACCTTTTCTTGAGTACTCATAGAGCTCATCCTGCACTAGCACGTCCGAAGCTTTTCGACGGCCAACTGGTATCACTCTGAACTTTTGGACATTTGTTTTTATCTTATTTCTTCTTTCGAAGTTGTTAACATTAACAATTTCCCTCCCTGTCCTGTTAGCGATATCATAAGGATTTTTGTAAATGCTGGTAACGATTTGAGTGATATCATCTGCTAGTTGTACGTACTGGGTAAGGCCTCTGTGATAGAACAATCTGAGGCCGCTTAAATTCAGCCGCTATCACATGGTTAGAAACATTGCTACCCACGTGCATCTTCGAGAGCAAGCAGGGCGCGTTATCGCCACCTGAGTCAATATTTAACCAAGGAGGTAATTCCCGTCCGTTTTGCCTTGATTCTTCGATCTCGCCAGATTGAGTTAGGCTTACGGGTAGGTAAGGTATTTACCCAGGCGCGACCGGAGCATTCCCCAGAGCCTCCCAATCAATTTTCCCCAACGCCAAGGAGATGGCTCCGGGTACTTATACAAGAACATTTCCCAATAAGATCAGATCCAGATTATCTTTGCGAGGCATCAAGCCAATCCAGTCTCACCTTGTGCACCTCAAGATCCACCATTATTGTCTAGAAAAGGACAATATCGGTGAGTGACAAAGTTCGTGCCTTCGAGACGCCAAGTCAATAAGGCTGCAACCCCTATTGTTCAGAAAGAGAACAACGTTAGAACAGCCATTGTTCTTTGAGCCCGTTTACAAGAAATGGTTCTCATCCCCCCCCCCCTGTTGTTCAGAAAGAAAACAACGTTAGAAAAGCCATTGTTCTTTGAGCCCGTTGACAAGAGACGGTTCTCACCCCCCCTGTTGTTCAGAAGAGAACAACGTTAGAACAGCCATTGTTCTTCAAGCCCGTTTGTCAAGAACCGGTTCTCATTGCCAAGACATTACGTCAGGATAATTTGATTTCCCCTTTTTAACGTTCTTCAAGAGAACGATTGGTTTCAACGATAACCTCCATGGTTTATCTAGAATAATCCCAATTTGCTGTCACAAAAATCGCTCGTATCTCCGAGTCCAAATTTGCTCTCACTCTTCGAAGCCAGTCCTTCCCCTTCGCTAAGGACAACCCCCAAAGAACCCTTCTGCTGGAACTCGCCAGTGGACCAAAGATTCCTACGCATCGTCTTCCTCTGCACAACAACTTTGTAATTACGTAAGCTGAGCATCACCTTTAATTATCTAACCTTTTGTCAACCCTACCCTGTGCTTTAAATGGTTTAGTGAACCATTCCCTCCCTTTAATTTTTATTTGTTCACCTTTTTAAATCTCCCCAAATCTTAATCCTCGGATTCTTCAGATATTCCCACGACCCTTTCCATTCTCCGTTTATGTAAACATTTTCTTTTTGTGTGTTGTTGATAGTTTAATTAATAAAACTCTATTTTACTAATGATAGCCATATTATTATCCCTGAGTTCAGTTTCACTTCTTAAGCATATTAAAGATAAATAACCTCGGGCAATCAGATTACCACGCACTCGAAATATTTGAATAATTCCCTCAACGAATAGTTATATATGGTATATCGTCGAGAGTCTATTCTACGTCATATATATATATATATATATATATATATATATATATATATATATATATATAGACTATTTAAATTTGGTATCAAGTGTGTAAGGTTTAACGCTATATCTTTGCAAACACTGGTCTCAGTCGAGTAAAGCATAGTGTTATTCGTTATAAGAAAAGTGTAGAGTAGCTCCCTTTTGTTTTATCGATTCCTATCCCCTTTTTGAAACTTAAGAAGCTGGAGTAGCTCAAGGAACTGTTATAATAATTTGTTTGTGTTTCTTGTGTTATTTTAGTAATTGGTTATCTAGGTCGAGAAAGCATTACGAATAGGTCAGTGCCCTTATTTATAGGTAGGCTAACTCTCTAGAAGGCATAATTCTTATTGCAAGGAATTTAGTTGGTTTACTATTGCGCCCCCAAGTGCAAATATGACTCAATTCGAAATCTGCAAAGCGCCAGAAGAATCCTTGGGACTTTCTTGGAAGAGAATTGATTGAGTACGTTCAAAAGGAGCAAAGAACGGAAAGAGAAATTTAAGAGAAGAAAGGCAAAGAGAAAGTGAAGTTCAACAAGAAGAAAGAGAAAGAGAAATCCAACCACAAGAAAGAGAAAGAGAAATCCAACGAAAAGAAAGAGAAAGAGAAATCCAACGAGAAGAAAGAGAGGAACGAAGAAGACAAGCTGAGCTTCACCATAAGCTTGAAATGGCTAAAGTACAGGTCGAAATACAATCAGTCAGTTCCCGTTCAAGAGCCTTGCCCAATCTCCAACTTAAGCTCACCAATTTCAGGGATGGAGAGGATTTCGGGGCATTTTTAGCCCACTTCAAAAAGATCCTCGAAATTAATAACATGGATCTGGAGGCTGAAGGTGTAGTGAGATTACTTCCACTGTTAAATTGTAAATTGCGCGACATTTTCGTATCTTTACCATCTGAATGTACAATGACTACAGCACCTTAAAAGCTGAGTTATTGGCCGCTCATAATATGACTCCCAATTTCTACCGACAAGAATTTCGAGGAGGTCGTATTAAACCCGGACATACGTTACGTCAATTTGGATACATTCTTCAGAGGAATTTTAAATTCTGGTTAGAATCCTCAAAGGTTGATCCTAACTACGAGCCCTTAACAGACTTCGTGTTGCTAGATAAATATTTCGCGTCTCTCCTGACGGAGATCCGTTCGTTCGTCAAGGATCGTCGGTGCCAGACCTTTAAAGAGTGTACCGAAGAAGCGGATGTCTATGCCGCAAGCCATAATTTATACCCCAAGGAGAATCGAACATCTCACCAATCCCCCAACCAGGAAAGAAGGAAGGATTCGCGCCCCTTCCCAGGAAAGCCGAAGAAGTTTCCGGGCCCCGTAAAACACAAAAACTTCTTCCCCCTAAACCAACAACGGGACACCAATCCTCCCGTTAAGATTTCTTCACCATCACTCTTCCCGAAGCGACCAATCATATGCTTCAACTGTGGTGTAGAAAACCACATGAGCTGGAATTGCCTCCAAAATTCTAAGCTTAAAAGTGGACCAGCCCACCACGTTTACCAGATTAATGCCACCCCGGCTTCCCCGGTGGTGCAGACCCAAGCAGCAACTTCTCCCCCTCCGTCAGGCCACCAGGTAAATTTTATTTTTGAGAAAAGTTCACCGGGAACTTTGAAATTTGAGGAGGGCAGCGTGAACGGCTGCCGTGTATCGACCCTCGTCAGGGACACAGGGTGCACGTGTTTCATCGTGTTCGACGAGTTCCTCTCCCTAGTGGACCCTTATCACCAAATATTTGTGGTGTTACATGACTACCTTGGTCGGGCCAACCAATTTCCCGTCGTTAGATGTTACCTGCTGTGTCAGTATTATGATGGCTGGGCTGAAGTCATTTTAGCACCCATAAAATTCCGTTCCGTAATTATAGAACAGAGCCCTCAAGTAAGTTCCGACCCTGTGTCCCAGGCCGCCCTTCCTCGAGGCCGAGCTAAGAAAGAAGCCCAGGAGCCCGTCCCCCTCAGAAACCCGATACCGTCCGAATTCTCGGAGATCCTTAACCAGGTCCTTAGTTTGGCACAAAAGGAGTGTGAAGTACTAACACCCTTATAGCATAAGGCCAAAAACAAGGACACGGAGACTGTCCGTGGACCCAAAGAAAAAAAGTACCACCGACGTGCCCATGGAGATACGTTCGTAGCACTGGACGAAACATCAAAGCTTGAAGAGGATTACCCCGCGGAGTCCCTTAATGTCATACAGACAGTGTGCATTCAACCTGATGCCGATTACCCTCTTCCTTTCCTGCCAGGTGAGTCTTTTGAACCCTCTGACCTGGATATTGACGCGCAGCTGACACCACATCAAAAGATTCAGGTTCAAGAACTATTATGTCAGTTCGACGACGTTATTTCAGAGAAGCCTGGATGCGCTAGTAGTTTCGAGCATAATATTAAATTAACAACCTTAGAACCTGTCCGTTCAAAACCCTATCCCATGCCGATTCATTTACGCCAAGCTTTTAACACCGAAGTCGATAATTTGATTAGTTTAGACATAATAGAACCTTCCACCTCTAGTTATTGTTCCCCAATCATCATGGTCAAGAAACCTGATGGCTCTTATTGGATGTGCATCGACTTCCGGAAGTTAAATTCGGGAACTGTGTTCGACGCCAATCCCATCCCGTTGGTAGACCAAAACCACCACCTTTTTGAAAACGCCAAGTTCATCTCAGAACTTGATTTTTGCAAGGCGTATTATCAAATTCCCCTCCGGCCCGATGTGAAAGCATATACCGCCTTTGCAACTGAGAAAGGCTTAATGCAATTTAAGCGCCTTCCTTTTGGCCTCGCGACCGCTTGTAGTAACTATAACCGTCTCATGAAAAGGTTGTTAGATGGACTTCCGAATGTCTCCTTTTACTTCGATAACGTCTAAGTCGCTACTCGTGAATGGAGTCATCATTTAACCACCCTATTGGCTCTCTTCGAGCGACTACGCAAAAATGGCCGCACCATTGGCTCCAGCAAATGCCATTTTGCCCACGAAACTATAAAATACTTGGGTTTCAAAATAGGACAAAGCCAGTTAGGTCCACAGGAGGACAAGATTAAGGCAATCGCCGACATGCCCCTCCCGAATACTAAGAAGCAATTAAGATCATTCCTAGGATCAGCTTCTTACTATCGGCGATTTGTCCCGAATTTCTCTGCAATTTCGGCGCCCCTCAGCACCCTTTTAAAAAAGAAGTCCCTCGATCGACTACGTTGGAATGATGTCGCTCTTTCTCATTATAATCAGCTCAAGAGTAAGCTCAATTTTGCCCCCATTTTGAGGTTGCCCAACCTGGAAAAATCCTTTGGGATTAAGACCGACGCGAGCAACGAGGGCATTAGAGGTGTACTCCTTCAATATGAGGATGACGGAACGAGTCATCCAGTTGCATATGCTAGTCGCCAATTATTACCACGCGAAAAGTGATATGCCACTATAGAGAGAAGAAGTTCTAGCAATTATATGGGTTATTGATAAGTTTAAAATATACTTGATAGGAAAAGAATTTCAGATAGGAACTGACCACCATCCGTTCGCCTATATTCGGAATGTACGACACTCCAACGGCCAAATTATGCGCTGTAGTCTACTCTTGCAAGAGTACCAATTTAAGATAAATTATATAAAAGGTTCCGATAATCAGGTCGCTGACGCACTCAGTAGGAATGCGTTACCAAATAGTGTAGATTAATTTGAAATTCGTAGGATTAGGATCTCCATGTATGTATACACCGTCTTGTACGACTTAAATTAGATTCTCTCGTAATATAATTAGTTAATGTATATGTCTGAATTTTGTGGCTCAATGTCTATTTTTTTTCGTATGTGTATATTTTTGTATCCATTAAATTACGTATAAATTATTTTTTCCCATATTTACTAATTTTATATTATTTCATTGTTCCATGTCTCTTGTAGGGTTAAGTTTGTATTAAAGGTTAGTTTCCCTTATAATCAAAAGATCAACATAATCATATGTATTGAGGTAATACTAGCTAGGTGCATGAAGGTACGGTGCGTGCAAGAAAGCGAGTCCTTCACAACGGAGCTCTATGGTTGTTCCTTCTCTCTTTTTTTTAAAGTGACAACTTCCCTTAGAATGGAGGGGTGGGATAAAAACGGCCTGAGGCTGCCTAAATTCAGCCGCTATCACATGGTTAGAAACATTGCTACCCATGTGCACCTTCAAGAGCAAGCAGGGTGCGTTATCGCCACCTGAGTCAATATTTAACCAAGGAGGTCATTCCTCCCCCGTTTCGCCTCCATTCGTCGATTTTGCTAGATTGAGTTAGGCTTACGGGCAGATAAGGTACTTTCCCAGGCGCGACCAGAGCATTCCCCCGAGCCTCTTACTCAATTGTCCCCAACGCCAAGGAGATGGCTCCGGGTACTTATACAAGAGCATTTCCCAATAAGATCAGATCCAGATTATCTTCGCGAGGCATCACGCCGATCCGTCTCACCTTGTGCGCCTCGAGATCCACCATTATTGTCCAGAAGAGGAAAATATCCCTTGAGTGCTAAAGTTTGTGCCTTCGAGACGCCAAGTCAATAAGGCCCCCCCTGTTGTTCAGAAAGAGAACAACGTTAGATAGCCATTGTTCTTTGAGCCAGTTTACAAGAAACGGTTCTCACCCTTCCATCCCTGTTGTTCAGAAAGCGATCAACGTTAGAACAGCCATTGTTCTTTGAGCCCGTTGACAAGAGACGGTTCTCACCCCCCCTGTTGTTCAGAAAAGAACAATGTTAAACAGCCATTGTTTTTCAAGCCCGTTCGTCAAGAAACGGTTCTCATTGCCAAGACATCACGTCCGGATAATTTGATTCGTCCTTTTTAACGTTCTTCAAGAGAACGATTAGTTTCAAAGATAACCTCCATTGTTCATCTAGAACATCCCTGTTTTGCTGTCACAAATATCGCTCGTTTCTCCGGGCCGACTTCGCTCTCACTCTTCTAAGGCAGTCCTTTCCCATCGCTAAGGTCAACCCCCGAAGAACCCTTCTGCTGGAACTCGCCAGTGGACCAAAGATTTCTACGCATCGTCTTCCTCTGCACAACAACTTTGTAATTACGTAAGCTGAGCATTACCTTTAATTATCTAACCTTTTGTCAACCCTACCCTGTGCTTTAAATTGTTTAGCGAACCATTTACCCCCCTTTAATTTTTATTTGTTTACCTTTTTAAATCTTTCCGAATCTTAATCCTCGGATTCTTCAGATATTCCCACGACCCTTTCCATTCCTCTTTTATGTAAACATTTTTTTTTTGTGTGTTGTTGATAGTTTAATTAATAAAACTATATTTTATTAATGATAGCCATATTATTATCCTTGAGCTCAGTTCCACTTCTTGAGCATATTGAAGATAAATAACCTTGGTCAATCAGATTACCACGCACTCGAAATATTTGAATAATTCCCTCAACGAATAGTTATATATGGTATATCGTCGAGAGTCTATTCTACGACAGTCTTAAACAGGATGTGGTAAATCTCCAGTATACACTGAATACAGGGTAGGACTGAGGCAGCCCCCTTGAGGTATTCCAGGGTCAAGCCTAAAGGATATCCATTCTGTACCATTTATCTTCATCACTGCTTCTCTTTCCTCCAGATAGTCGCATAAAATCCTGATTAAGTTTTCATTCATGGCTAGTTCACTCAGTTTGCTTTTATGACCCAAGCGCCTTACCTTGTTGAATGCCGAGGCCACGTTGCGAAGTACGACATTGACATTACCATTCGTCGCTTTTCCAATCGCTATTCTATCCGTAATTAATGACAGAGCCGTTTCCGTACCTAATTTCCTCCTGAACCCATGTTGTTGAGAGTTATATAATTTATGTGTTTCCAGGAAGGTCCTTAGTCTGGTGTTGAGAAGTTTTTCGAGTAATTTGCCCATAAACTCCAACAAGGAGATGGGCCTATAGCTGCTGATTTTCTTTTTCGGTTTGCCAGGTTTCAAAATAAAGATCATACGGGCTTTTTGAATTGGTCCGGAAAATATCTAACATTGAAGCAGGCATTAAATATCTCCAGTAGACCTTCGTTGATGTTATTAGGGGCATATAGCATGTGCATTTTAGTTATTCTCGTTATGCCGGGCGCTTTTTGTTTAAATCTTTTGAGGGCCCACTCGTATTCTTCATGTGTGAACAGTCTACCTTCATCTTGTGCAACGCGGCATCTGTCCACAAAGTGATGTGGAGTGAGATCGGCACCTAGGTCCTGCAATCTAAGTAGAACATCTTCTTCATACCTCTCATCGAATAACTCATTGTACTCATCGCTAATGCGAAAGCGGTTTTGCTAATATTGTCTAAATTCTCTCTCAATATCACGGTCTTCAGTATATTCTATCCCGTTGACTCTAATGCTGATGTTGTTTGTAGGAGGAGTGGCTCTCAGTTTCTTTATTTGACACCAAAACTTTTTGGGATCTCCTTTTGCGTCGATTTTAGCAATTATTTCATTCCACTGTCCTCTCGTCTTCTCAAGTATGAGTTGCTTGATCTCGTTTCTCAACTTGTGCAGCTCTTGGTACCGTTGTGCCGTGTTACCATGCATATCTATGAAGAAGACGACTGCCTCCAGCTGATCCATTTTCTGCTGCATATTTTCGTCCCATCTTGGAGAAGGGAGAATTTTATGCTCCGTCCAGGGGATAGCCAGGCGGTCAGCCTCCAAGATTTTCGAGGTGAGAAAATCGAGTTTCTCGTCGGTCTCTTCTAAGGTTTTCCCCTCGAGATGCTCGATATGCACTTGGCGCAGGTGTTCACGGTATAATTCCCAGTTAGCTCTTGCTAGGCATCTTCGTTTGGGAATCTGCACTTGTATTGGAGAAGTGGAGACGTGGGTAATCATACTTATATGATCTGACGGTATGAAAGGGCCCGGGAGAGTAACATGGTTAAGAAAAAGGTTACAATTTTTTTGCACAATGTCCGGTGTGGACGACGATCTTGCTGTATGGAATGTGAAGAAGTTTTGCCCTCTCTTTGCACAACAACTCTGTCTATTAGGAGGCTCAGTGAGTTACCAGCTCCATTAAAGGACCTCATATAGCCGGCCTCCCTGCACCGGGCATTCAGGTCTCCGACAAATATCGTTGAGGCTTCTCTCCTAAACAGCCGCATAAAGTTGGCGATCGGTAAATACGGGCGCTTGGGCGGTTGATACCCGACTGCAACCACCAGGTCATCATATGTCATAGGGATCTTTACCGCCAAATACGATTCCTCTAGATCCTGTATTTCTTTTAATCTGAGCCGGGCAGATGTCGAGATTATCTTCTGCTGGGTTCCTGGACATGTAGGAATTGCGGGGAATGAGCGCGCCGATGAGGGCGCCAAAGAGTCCGCGAGGACTCTGCGACCGGACCAGCGTTTCGCTCTTCCTCACACCGACTACATGGCAGGAATACGGGCAGCTCTTTGGACTGCTTGGCAAAGAAGATGGGAGACGGTCGAAGGGAACTTAAAGTTGCGTGCCATTGCGCCGCGACTGTTCCCATGGACCTATCCCCCAATGCCGCGGCGGCTTCAGGTTGCTTTCTGTCGTCTCCGAATCGGACACACTCGTGTGACGCATCGATATCTGATGGAGCGCTCGCCTGCGCCCTATTGCAACGACTGCGTCTTCCCCCAGACTGTTCGGCACATTCTTGTCGAATGTCCCAGTCTGGGTGATCTTCGCGCACGATACCTGTCCCAGTACCGGGATGGGCGGGGTCGCTACCGCCTGTCCCTTGTGCTCGGGACAGATTCGTGCACACTGACTTGTGGACTTGTTGACTTCTTGGGAGAGGCCGGCCTTCTCCCTATTATTTAAGCAAGGTTTGTTTGTTTTGTTTTTTGTTGTTGTTTTTTGTTGTTTTTTTGCATTTTTTGTTTTTTGTTTGTTTTTTTTTCTTTAGTTGCACGCTCCTGCGCCGGGGGGACCTCTCCCCGACGCACCAGCTTGCTTCCTTTCCCCCTTTTGGGGCGTTGTTTTTTTTTTTCTCTCTTTAATTTCATTTTAAAGTAGCCTAGAACTAGGCCAGTTTTAATACGGCGACTAATGCCCAAGTAGGCAGTCGCCAGATGAGCTCTTAAAAAAAAAAAAAAATAAAAAATATCTTTTAATCTGATGCCTTTTTTGATTGCAATTGCAGCCCCGTCGTAGCTTCCCTTTGAGTGGCTAGCCATTAGAACTTTATAGTTATAAATCTTTATACGTTCTATTCTATCATCTAATCCATGCTCAGAAATAAAAACGATATCGATATCAGCGTTTATGATGATTTCATTGTATACAACGCTTTTGTTCTTCCATCCGTTAACGTTCAGCGAGAAGATCTGAAGGATCCTGATAAGTTTGGTAGAGATAGCCATGGTTAATTGATATTAGGATGTTTAACTTCAGTTCCTTTTATCATTATAGGCTCTTTGAGGCTTACTATAAGTACGCTATGCGTTTGACCTTAGCTTCACCTAGTAATTCCAAGGTTCTTGGGAGCGCAAACGAGACCATGGGCAAACTGCAGCCTGCTTATTCTCCTGGGCCAATTGGCTGTCGTTATCGAACCAAGACTTGTCGGTACGACGCCCCCGGATATTTTTACATGGAATCCTTCTCTCACTTATGGAAAGAATAATTTCATTAAGTGCAGTTACGGGACACTCTGATCTATACACATTGCCGCAACAGATATTGTTAAAATCAGTATCAATGCCAGGCCAGTTTTCACGAGATTTCAAATAGACTACTCGAGTATTGGACCAATCCGGTGGTAAAAATTTGGTTAGAATCTTAAAAGGGAGTCCAGATTCATCGCTGTTACCAAAGGGCGGAACATCAGGTAGATCAACAACGGCAGGAACATCCGGAAAAAGGAGATCTAGTCAATTTCCTGAAATATGTGTCGGATCACAAACCAGCTGCTCAAATCCAGCAAGATTCCAGAAGCCTGAGGCAGCCCGACCATGCTGGTTCGTCACAAAGATGGAATTCAATCATTGCTGGAGATGAGCATTAAAATCAACAACAAAGACAAAAGAGGCGGGCGTAACAGCAACGGACCAAAGACACCTGTCATCTTCATTGAAGAGGTGATTATTCTAAATCAAAATGTTTATTTGTATATGTTAAACTAATTATCAACCCTTGGGTGGATACTACAATAGGAAATTCGATTGTAACCATTGAACTTGATTCAGCTTCCTGGTATATAGCACAAAAAAACTTTAAGACTGATGCTAGGCAAATTTCAGGGGATTTTGTTAAAAGAACTTTGGCTTCTAAATTCGCTATATTTGAACCATATGGACTTTAGACTGTAATCATTGCTTGACCAGAAAGCCTGTGCCAAATTTTATAAAAGTTTTAAAGTAAGATAGTGCAACGTGGAAAATGCAGTAAGAAAGTATCAGTTGAAGCTATGCGATTAACTGAATTGAGAATTTAGCTACACTTCCTCGTGCCATTGAATCAAAAGGCGTTCGTATTGAATATTAGTTACATCAAATTTTCTTCTATATGGTTTTCTTAATTTTAGCCTAAGCATTGTGCAATATAGCATTGTATTCTAATAATAATTAAATAAGTACATGTCTACACTTCGTGATTCCACCCTGTATATGCCATAGAGTATTTGCTAGAACTAATATCACTAATTGATGCAAGAGGATACAAACCATCACGAAGAAATATTTTACCAGTACACAACTTTATAAAGATAACGCCTAAGGATACAACACTGTTCATGTTTGAATTAACTATACGTTGCCAACCAAGTGGCTACATAAAAGAAACAACGATATCAACACCTATATATGGTGCTTGCAAGAAACATCGTCAAAAGTGAAGCACCGTATCACCCGCATTTATTTTAGTGAATACTTCTAAGAATCCAGCGATCTTAATAATCAACGTTAATACACGGTGTTCCATAGAGGGCGCCGAATTGGAATTGGGTGACACTTTTGTGTTTTTAAGTTTCAAGGCATCTTTTTATAATGTTGCTATCTGTTATCACTCTGATTGATATTAATTTGCTTGTTCTCAAGAATACTTGTGTGCGGTGCGTCATAGAGCAGTTTACAACAGTTCGAACAATTCGTACCATTTTGGGAAAAAATGAAGTACTCAACGTGTCTACGTTTCGAAAAATAATAAAGAAGTTTAAAAGAACTCATTCAGTTGCAAAGGCCAAATTGCCTGGGCGTAATCGTTCTTTTCGGAGAGGGCAACAAATTGCTGTTGTGTGAGACAATGTCACTCTGATTCCGGGAAAATCTATTCGCCAATGTTTGCAGCAGTTAGACATCCAAACCTTTTTATTATATTGAATTCTGCATATAGATCTCCATATGCATGTTTACAAAATTCAACTTATGCAGCTTCTTCAGCCACCTGACTAGGAGAGAAGGAAGCAATTTGCTGACTGGGATGTGGAGAGACTCTCGCCGCTAAAATTTTGCAAAGAAAATCATCTTCAGTGGCGTGACCAACTTACACTTAAGTGCATTTGTCAATAAATACAACTGCCAGATTTGGGAAAAAAGAATATTCTCGAATAATACAAGAGCTTGAAATGCCTTCACTAAAAGCAACTATCTGGTGTGGTTTGTGGGCAGGTAGATTGCTTTGACCGCTTTTCTTTGAAAGATCATGAGGGCATGGCAGTTACCATTAATAAGAAACGTTACCAAGACATGATATCTACTCAGTTATGGCCGAACTTGGAAGTAAGTAAAATGACAACCTCTGGTTTCAGCAGGATGGAGCGACCTGCCACACTTCGCACCAAACGCTTCCATTACGCCATTAAAAATTTCTTCAATGACTGATATCCTTGCATGTTGCCCAGGAATGGCCACTAAGGTCCTTCAATCTTACTTTTTGTGATTTCTTCTTATGGTGGTATGTGAAATCACAGGTATACGCCAACACACCAAGCCCAATTCTTGATCTCAGGGCTGAAATCAGGCGTGTTATTAGAGTCATCAAGCCACAAATATGTGAAAGAGTTATCGGAAAGTTCGATGTGCGCATAAATGTATGCAGATTCAATGCAGGTAGACATATGGCCAACAGTGTTTTCCACACCTCAACGAGAGACATAACATTAGAAATATGCAGAATATAACCCTGTTTATAAAAATTTGTTTTAATTATTCACCTTTCAAATTCGGCACTCTTTATGCAACCCCCTTTATGACACTAAATATGCACAGAAAACCGTTACCAATTGCGCGTAGAGATCCTATTGGGACACCACTGCAACTGAGCTAAAACCCGATACAAGTACCTGCACCGATTCAAGAGCAATATCAATGAGCAGGCTGGAAGAATTATGCAGAAGAGGTTCATGAAAACAAGGCAAGAGAACTGGCAGACCCTTTACTCAAAGAAATGGATTAGGAGTTGAAACGATTCAGTGACATCTTGACTAAAACAGATATGAGAGACAGTCACAAGACCAGAAAGATCAAAATGGAAAGCCAAGCTATATAAAGCGACAGAGTATATATAAAAAGAGGTAAAACTCTCAGTGGTACGAAAAATAAAGTGTTATACTTAATAAGTGACCAGTAAGAAAAAGCTAGAATGACTTTTTTTAAGAAAATATTTAAAACCAGAATGCCAAAGAAAAACTGGTAAAAAATAAACACAGCCAAAAGTTCAACACCACAAATGAGAATAAATATCAGAAATGAAAACCGCAACCTGATAGAAGAAGATCAATATATAGGAAAAAAATTGCGGGATAGAATTCAGTTTTCCTGATATTACCCAAGAAAAACGAGAATTTCAGCCAAGAAACAAAAGTAATAAGCAACTGAACTAAAATATATATCATGCTCATTCAGTTGGCATCATCAGGGAAGAAGAAGTGGGCTCAGGAGCAAAAACAACAAAGAAAGAAATATTGAGCACAATTCGCTCATTCAAGTAAAAGGCCCCATAAACAATGTCTGCTAACCAAAGTCGCGCGCTCTCACTTACTCTGATTGAGGACCTTACCATCATAAAACTTTCAATAATTCCCGGAAATCCTTAAGAAAACTTTGGTACTTACAAATATCATTCGAAAGAGAATGTAAAACAACAGAGGATTTCAGATTTCGTTAGAATTGGCCAAACAGTTATATTATTATTGCCACAAAATTTCCCGGATAGCATTGAGAGGACCTCGGCAATTATTAAATTATTCGAAAGTAAATGTAAAACAAAATAAGGGTTTCAAATTTCGTTAGAATCGGCCAAATAGTTACAATGTTATTACCAAAACAAAATAATTCCCGAACTAACATAAGGAAGAGCTTATCCACTATATCATTCAAACGGGAATGTAAAACAACATTAGAGTTTAAAATTTCTTTAGGATTGGCCGAATAGTTACGATGTTATTATCAAAATAATAAAAAGCATGACGGGGACTGAGAGACCTTACCGATATAGTGAGACATAGAATCGCACGCAACTAAAAACAGGACTCAAAATGTCCAACCGCTTACATGCCCCGAACAACATCATCACGGACCTTAAAATATATTTAATGCAAGCCGGAACACAACTTACTTTCTTCGTGTATTAAGAACGGCGAAGATAATATTTGTCATCAAGCCAAGGAAACTACTATGCCTTCTAAATAGCTACAGGGCTATATTGCTTTTAGATTTCACTGGTAAATTCCTCGAGAAGATACTAACCAAAGGACTCGTTGAATCCATGGAAGAAAATAACAAATAGTAATTTACATAAGGGATTCTGTAAGAATAAGGATACAATGACGACCGTCAAAATAATTAAAAAAATAGCACACCAAAAGAGAGAGGAGATAAAGCGACTTATTGCTACGCGACGGAAAGGCCCTTAGAAGATCTTTAACCTACAATGAAGATCAATTTGAATAGAATAACCTTGGGGATTACATCACACAAAGAAGAGCAAAAATCATAATCACCCAGTACGAGGGACCAAAATATAAATTGAAAGTCGGCTTTCCGCAAAATAGTTGTTTCAGCCCTATGTCAAAGTCAATTTACAGAGCGAACATGCTTTTGTTGGTGAGATCTGAGACAGTAATCATCCTGTTCGTAGATGATTTAAGTCAATTATTTATCTGCCCAGTCGAAATGAAAGAAGCTAATTGAGAATAATGGCAATGGCAATAGACAATGTCGTGGTATCGTAAGTGTATACCTTAGCAGCTGTGAAGCAATTACATTGACGTGGCAGTCGGCTGAAAGATAACCGGCTGTGCGGTGCTAATGAAGTGAGTCAGTAAATCTTCCATGGATTGGGGGAGTTTAAAGCGATTAAATCTAGGCGAATGCGTAATTGTTGGTCGGGGAGTTCTTTAAATGCCAGATTTAATTCAAGGTCATTGAAAGATTAAAACCGAAAATAAAGGTTTAATTACAACAAAAACAAGATAAATATGGAAATTTATACATAGAAATAAATTGAGAAATAATGTCAGGCTCAAAAGAATTAATAACTCAATGACTAAAGAGAAAATCAGTGGATAAATGTTTGACTCTGTCAGAAAGGAAAATAATGACAAAATGGGATAATCTTCAGGACTGAGTATATAATGTGAAAATGCTTTTACGTAGTAGACTTGACTCTTAGTGAAGGAAGGGGGGTAAACCAAAGGTCATATTCTTACGGGGTGAGATTAATCTTACGGCATGTGCTGATTAATCTCGACGGCATGATTTGATTACCTCTGGCTCGAGTGAGGTAATCTTGAATACTGGGCAAATTAGTCTTGAAAGGTGAGGCGAGATATTCTTGAACTCGGGGTTAGACGCTTTTGGATGCGGGAATAAATAATCTCGAACGAGGGGGCGAAGTAATCTTAAAAACGAGATGGGATGAGTGGCTCACACAATTACCTAAAGAAACGCCGCTTTGTGGATTTTCCTATTAACTGTCGCTAAAATTCACAGCAATTAGTCTAGCCTACGAAACCTTCTAACTCCGAGGTTCGACTTGAGACGAGGGGTGTGTATTCTTGCGAAAAGCAATAGTTTACATAAGACACGTAAACTAGAGAATACGAATTACATCTCCAACTTAGAGTAATAAGGACTGAAAAATAATGAAAATAAATATGGTATTAGAAAGGGCGCCACTAACCTACCCACCGATTCCAATGGATATGGTGGCTCAAATAAGAATGGAGGAACAACATAACTTACAGATTATAGTCTTAAAACTAATCAGCAACACAATAAAAACTATTTTCTAAAAAGAAGTACCTCCAACAAGAGGCAAAAATACAATCAAGAAAATAGGTACTTTGGAAAAAGGGCAAAAGACATTTGTAAGAAAAAAAACATAACCCCTATATTTTCGCAGACAAGATTTATACCCCAAATAAAAAAAAATGCACAAAGCCTCAATTCCAAAGGACAAGGCACCGACTTAAAAGAGAAGTGGAAACCTAAAATACATGCAAAGTCAGAAAAGAAAGAAAGAAGATACAAAGTCAAGAAAACAACAAAACCAAAATAGACAAGGAAATGTAGACTAACTCAAATGCGACCAAAACCGATAAGGGTCAAATATGATAATCGATTGTGACTCAAGAATATAAAACAAGGTAAGGAAACTAGAAATTCTTAGACACAACAAACAATGAAACGAGAAAACTAAAGGCAAATTAACGAAACTAAAAATAATTACACAGCAACATAAAAAGAGTTAAAACCCATGAATTTCATCGACAATAAATGCTAGAAAATATCTAATATATACATGATAGAGGGTGGTTGGATCTCCTGACAACTAAGTATCATCTAGAAGTAACTTATGTACACTTAGAGTGAGAATGTAAGGAATTAATAAATTGTAAAAGAATTATCGTGGTTGGGAATTCACGTTAATTATTAGCTCCTTTATAATTTTGGCATGGAATATCTTCCTTCTCCCACGACAACTAATGAGTTTTGCTCTTCCTAACAAATCATTAATCTGTATATCTGGGTTTGGATTTTCCTTCACGTGCTGTGTACCTCTACAAAACCTTGCTTAGAGTTAGTGCAATCAGTCACTTTCCCATAGGCTCGCATTGAGCTATGGGCCAAACGTGAGGAGAGTCACTGTAGGAATGATTCTAGTGCAAACCTCATCCTCTACTTCTCCCCTAACGCCCGAGAAAGGGTGACGAAGAGGCGAAGGAAATGCGATTTTTAGGATCAGCTCAGTCAGTTTGCTGAAATCGTTCTCCGTTGCGAAGAGCTTAGGAGGTGGTAAATAATAAAAAGAGGTCGGGAGGTAATTTACGTAAGAGCCGAAGAAAGACAAATCTGTCCACTAAAATGATTTGATATTCCTCGTATTTTCACTGCACGATTACCTACCTTAAATTAGGATCTTATCCCTATTTTCCTTTATTTCCCGGTATAATTTATACATCTCAGTCAAAAAACAAACTAATGCGACCACTAGTGCGCTTATAACAAGAGTAGGGTACGGTAGATCATAGTGATACCCGGGAGGAAACCCAGTTAGGGGTCACGAATAAAGAAAATCCTTATTTTAAATCTTCAAAAATATTTAGATAGAGTGATCTAGGATTGTTTCTCCTATAGGAAGGTAAATAGGGATCTATAGGCCCTGGAACGGAATAGTATCTTCTTACCTCTCTTGCCTTTAAGATTATAACAACTTCGGAGTTCAAAGCGCCCTGAGCGCTCCATAGAGGAGATGACAGGAATGCCACGTGTAACAGAAGAGGAGGTAGGATAGAATACCACTGAAAACTATTTTGAACAGGAAGACTACAGTCATTGTCAAAAGATAGAGCGCAGAAAACATGTCGCGTTATATCAACTCTATTCCTACAATCTTAGCATAAATTACGAACAGCAGTTAATACTGTACGAGGCAATCTAGTGACATGTTAAGTTAACCATAATCCAAATTATTGACGTCCTCAACGGATAAAGAGGAAACTGCAGCAAATCGAAACTTTGCAAAATAATTTGTTCTAACACCATGAATTCCACCAAAAGTACGGCAAATCGGAGCAACATATGTTGGTAGATCGACTGATAGTTAGGCCTCCACTCAAAGGATGAAATAAAGCAAGATATAAAAAACAAGAGCGGCATAAAAATCACAGAAATAATTAAATTCGGCAATCCCAGACATGTTTTTAAGTAAGTTTTTGCAACGACCAAAAGAATAGACTACTTCCATTCGAAATGCGAATGATCCTGAACATATGGAAAGAGAGAAGCATATTAATATACAATTTTTGTTCAATTCTTAAAAAATAAGGAACCATACCATTAAACAATGCCAAGAGAAAGAAGCATGCTGCTCTGAATGTGGATCCAAATGCCTTTTCCTGTTAGTGAGAATGCAGTGAGATCCAGGCTAAGGGCCCTAATTCTAAAGGCCACTATAAACACTTTGCAACGGTTTGCCTGAAACACAAAGAAACTATAGAAAAAAAGACAAAGAGAGAAGGAAGCGCACGAAATGATGTGGCTAAAAAATAAGAACACCTGAATTCTCATAAGTGAACAAAGGTAAATGGAGGAGAGAAAAACTCAGCATTTATCAAAGTAATAATGGATGGCAAGATTGGATAAACATCATCTCTAGGCAATATCTTCAAGACAAATAATACAACATCATATTAATATAAGGACATAGAGTAAAGCAAGAAAGAAGGTCAATAAATATATTTATCTACACCGCTGTGATTGTCATTTCATTAATTTGGACAATCGACCGTGGGATAATAACAATCAGAAGAGGCTCAACAACAAAGAACCTAATAGATTCACAATGGTTATTTAGCCCATAAGGTACAAACAGTTATCACAAGTATTAATTGCCTATCAACTACCAAGACGAAACTAAATACCTATGCACAATTTTATGGCAATCTTTAGCACAGGACTCACAACAGTACTCATGGAAGAATTGAATGTTATGTGTAGGGCGAATAAATACCAGGGATGGATCAAAGTGGAAAAAGCTGCGAAATGTTGCTTGAAAGACATATTTAAAATGCTAGACCGTAATTTTCTATCATAGCTTACTAGTAGTGCTGCTACACAACTAGACGTCGCACTCAGCAGCAATTATATGCAATATACTATCCACAAGCAGCATGTCAACATTGCATCGAATGAGCATTCAGAGCCAGATACAAGTGCTGGTAAGAGAGAGAAAGAGCTATAGCAAAGTGAACTGGGAATGATAGGGAAATATACAATGAAGAACTCTGCAACGTAGTCTCAGGAGATTTTGCAGAAAAAAAACCTGCATAAATTATAGGAGGAAAGTAGTCTGTTGGAAACAGCTCTCATTTAGGCAGGAGCAAGAAATAAGCCAAAAGCAAGGGCCTGCACCCATTCAAATCTCTGATTGACATACGAGATGTAGAAGAGGAAGAGACGGCTGATCAGTGTTTAGGACCAAATAAACATTTTCGAGTCTAACAGCGAAATGCAAATCAAGCCAAATAATGGGTTAAGGAATATGTTCTTGCGGTTTTATGATATTTATTCATTACCAATAACACTTTTAGAAAAACTCCACTTTTAATTGATAGCAATATGCAATTTAATCAATAATCTATTCTCCGTTGTTATTTACGACTTCTTCCCAACATTCAACTAGTTTTTCGATTCCTCTGCAATAAAATTCTCTGGATTTTGACTCGAAGAATTCATCTAACCAGGTTCTTAATTCCGCATCAGTAATGAACGAAATGCCGCGCAAATTGTTGGAAAGCGATCGGAACAGATGGAAATCCAATGAAGCCAAGTCTGGCGAATATGGAGGATGTGCCAGGATTGCCCAATTAAGCGTTTGGATGGCGTCTCTTGCTATACGGGCAATGTGAGGACGAGCATTGTCGTGTTGCAAAAGGACTCTATAACGTCAATGAGGTTACTTTTCACGAATAGCTTTGGCGAGTCGATACATTTGTTGAACGTAGATTTCTGCATTAACAATCTCGATGGTCGCAAAAAGCTGATAAGGAATGATTCCTTCACAATCCCAACACACACACAGCATCGTCTTTCGTGGATGAGGTCCTTGCTTTAATCGCGGATGTCGTTTTTTATTGGGGGTTATCCATTGTTTTCGATGGTTCATGTTGACCTAAACACACCACTTTTCGTCGCTAGTGATGATGCGATGAAGAAATCTGTCCTTATATACACGAGTAGATTGTGATGCGCAAGCAAATCTGCGGCAATCGTAGAGCGTTAAAGTTTGTTGCTTTCGCTCAAAGCGTACGGAACCCATGCACCGAGTTTTTGAATTTTCCCCATCGAATGAAGGTAATTCACTACAGGTTTCTGATCACACGCCATTTGTGCAGCCAATTCTCTAGTCGATTGACGAGGATTTTCATGAAGAAAGTCGTTCAATCTATCTTCATCCAACTTAATGGGGAGACCAGAACGTTCTTCGTCATTAAATTTGAAATGACCGTTTTTGAGACGTGAAAATCACCATTGAGTTGTCATTTCTGATAAAGCATTTTCTCCGTACACAGCACAAATATCGCGATGAGCTTTGGCAGCGTTTGCATTGTTCCGGGCTCGATTGAAAATGATAACAAGTGTCGAAAATGCGCCTTTCTTTCAACTTGACATTCCATTTTGAGGGTAGAGAACAAAAATTAAATTAACACAACTTTTAAATAAACCGCAATCACTTATTACTCAACTTCAAGACGTAGCCTAAGAAAAAGCCTAATAGGCTACGCTGTTAAGAGACATAGCCTAACCTTTGCAAATTTTGCTTTCATTATTTATTATTGTTTCTTAATATGTGCACAAATCACGTCAACAAAACTTAAATCAACACAACATAAAAAAAACGCAAGAACTTATTCCTCAACCTAACAGATAGGAAGAAGAGAAGAGGCATCTCATAGGAGAAAACAAGGAAACAGATTGGATATCCTATTCAAAGAAATAAATGTAGAAAAGAGTCCGAAAAAACCCTAAATCTAATCAACAGAATAATTGCACACATTAAAGCAGCGAAATAATATTAAGACACATTTCAATAATACCTAAGGAAATCATTGACTTCAACCAAGTAATCGAAGAGATGGTTAAAAAAAAACTTAGAATCATACCCCCAAAAATCCCCAGCAGAATACTTCTAACAGTAAATGGAAGAGAACTTGGGACAAGGATCCAGAATATAAACAGAAGAACTAAAAAGCGCTATTTATTAAGACCAACAGAAAACTTAAGGCCCTTCAGGAATTATTAGGATCTCACATATCAATTGACCTGAAAATATAAGCAAATTCATCAAAAATATATTTAACACTTGTCTAAACACCAGATACTTCTCTGAAGACTACAAATGGCCAACAATGCTCTTCATCTCTAAACGAGGCATACCACCGGATTTTCTCTCCAGTTACCGACCTAAGTAGCTTGGGATTTTCATTTTCATTAAAAAAAAGTCTTCAAAATATTTCAACACGAGATTATAGAATTTGTAAAAGAAAACAACCGTAATAACGAATACCAGCTGAATACACATTCAATTAATCTTCTGTCATTATAAGTGTGAGGAATTTCGATCACGCTCGATATTCATCGAAATCGTCAACATCCACCAATTTGAAAGTTGAGGCAAAATAAAAATGAACATACAGAAAGAATTTCACCATATATCTGATTCAAGAAATCAAGTAGTAGATATTAAGGTAGAGGAACAACTCTACCGATAACATTAAAAAGGCAAACTACTGCGATTAAAGATAACTTCGTGAGACATCAGGTAACTGAAAGAATATCGTATGCCACACAAATGCTAATCCCCAATGAACAAAATAAAGATTTATCACGCATGAGAGGCCGCTTATTCAGCTTTCCATTCCCCTAACAGTTTATCAAACACAAATAAACGGGAACTCCAAAGAATTCAAAATAACGGTATCTACGTTTTATCCAACAAGAGAAGGAGAGAAAGAAAGCCAAATTGCTCTATATCAACAAACTAAAACTGAGCCGCTCAACATTGTCTAAATAAACAGCACTGAAAATATTTCGCGAAATATCAATTCTCTTCCGACAATATTGCATAAAATTTGAGCAGCAAAGTAAAGGGTGCTTTAAACTCCTTATTCCGTGTTGGAAAAACTCAACATGCATTAGTCGAATCAACATTACAAACTTGAGAGAATAAACAGGAACAAAGAGGTGATAGTCCTCTAACGAACCCAAACGATCAATATCAAATACCCCTAATAATTACTTCAACTCATTTATGCGAACTACCAACAAAATGAAACAAAGGAGTAACCCCAAAATGGAGTATTTGTGGATAATTAGAATTGTTTAGAAACACTCACAAAAGTAAGATAATACAAAGCATAGGGTTAATTCAATCAATCATATTGAGTGTGAAAACTTCAACATAGTGCTGATTTCAGAAAACAAATAACGGATAGCAAAGTAGAAATAAAACTCTACCGATAACATCCAGAAAGCAAACTACTACGATCAAAGATGACTTCATAAGACGTCACATATCTAGAAGAATATCGAAAGCCTCATAAGTGCTAATCCTCTTATACTCTTTAAGAAGTCTAAGCGCAAAGAACAAAACGAAGATTTTTCTCAAATGAGAGGCCGCTTATTCAGCCTCCATTAACCCTAACTGCTTATGAACAAAAAAGAAATAGAATCTACAAAGATTTCCAAATTACGTTTTCTACATTTTATCCAACAAAAGAAGAAGAGAAAAAAGAACCGAAATTGCCTTACATCGTGAAACGAAAATCAAACCGCTCAATATGTCTCCGTTAGATCAACTCTATTCCTACAATCTTGGCATAAAATACGAGCAGCAGTTAAACATTAAATTCAACTCAATATGAGAGAGTGGAAAAATTCAACAAAGAATAGAGGATCAAAGAAGTGATATGCCCCACAGGAACCCGATCGACCAAAAAAATAATAATCCCGATAATTAACCTAAGATTCGTGTATATGTACAAGCAACCAAAGTAAAATAAAAGAGCAACCCAACACAGAATTTATAGGTAGCTAATTGGAAGATTTAGAAATAGTGACAGAAGTGAAATAATCTGAAGTACAAAGTGGATTCAATGAATAATAGTGAGTGTCAAAATTAATGGGGTATAAACCAGAGTAATTACTAGGAAAAAACAAGGTGAACGCCGGTTTTTCTTAACCAAAGGGTTCAAGGAGCGCCTGTCCCTTTCGTCAAGAATTTGATGCCTACCACATTTGCTGCGAGATGAACAGGCATCGCTATCTTGTTTCCAGCGTGCATTTGTTCTCTGTATATTCTTCATGACTATATCTGTTGCTGTAGAGATATGACGTGTTGATTTGCCAAATTCATGGAAGGCTACGATGCGTCCGTTATCAAATAGTGTAATCTCTTTTCCACGCGTCTACATTCTTGCAGCTCCTGTAAAGATTAGGACAGTTACAACATCTATACCAGGTGGTTGCTACGTCAGAGACACTAATATATGTTGCCATATAGGTTTACTCTAAACTAAAGGAGTCTGACAACAAATTAGTGACAAAAAACATACAAAGTATCAAACTCAGTGAACGACCTTTATTCTGGCTAGGCAGTATATATATATATATATATATATATATATATATATATATATATATATATATATATATATATATATATATATATATATATATATATATATATATCTATATATATATATATATATATATATATATATATATATATATATATATATATATATATATAAAATTGCCAAGAGTTAAACTCGTTGATTTGGTCAGGCTAACTCTTCTTACAAAGAAGATCCATTACCACCAAAATTTGGGTCCATTAACCCACTGGGGTAATTTACTCTAGGGTTGTGAAATATGGGGATACATGATTAGCATCCCTTCCTGCTTCCAATCCTAAAATGATTGTACATTACATCACTTGTTCATTCTCTAAATCAGGCTCTTGTGATAAGGGCGAAAGCACATTGAATATTAAATTACTTTCTTGCGAGAGATTATATGTAGCAATTGAATTTAATTTCTGTATTGGTTTAATTTTGGAAGTATCAGTAGAGTCAAACAAATCCTAAATTTCCATTGTTACTTCTATCTATATGACTACTATAATATTGTTAGATGTGTGCTATCTATTGAATTTTATTTTTAGTCTAATCAAAAAGTATGCTACAGATTAAATCCACAAAACTGAAACAATCATTACACTACATGACAAAACACCTACTCTCCAAAAGTAACAATAAATCAACCCCCATTTAATACTAAATTAGAAATACAATGCTAACTCTTCCACCTCCTCCATCCCAAACCAGCTTGGGATCCAGTCACTTTCACATAACAACCCGGTGCATTCACGGCCTATTGACATCCAGCCCTCTGAGTCCTCTTACCCTTGAAAGGACTGAGAGAACCTGGCTAATTTCTGGTGTGGGAGTTATACAGCATCATTAAGGAACTAGAAAGGGCTAGATGTAACCATTGTGGTTGCCTGTTATCCTATTTGGTCAAACTAAGCGCTAACCAAAAGCTCGGATCGATGAACACACGGGTGTCAGTGTTCTAAAGGGTCACCCTCTTTGTAGGGTTTCCCTTTCTTCTATACGGGATCGCTATTCTGAAGATAATCATTCGGAAAAAAAGAAAAATAGTAAAATTTAGGTTAAATCTCACTTTATGATTTTTCTCTTCATGAAGCTCAATATAATCAAGGATCAATCTTAGAAAATAACCCCCAAGAATATTAATCATAGTTGACGAACTCCAAAAAACATATTCATATATTTAAAAAATAATCGGTAAAATAACTTATTTGGAAACAAAAAAATTAAACCAAAAAATTAAACAGACACAAGTAAACTAACAGAAAAGTGAAAGATAAATCCAAAGGGTAAAAGAGAAACTAAAATAGCAGTATTTTTTATATTCACTTAAACCGAATCGATCTTCCCACCTATGTTATCTTAAGTTAGGTTAGGTTAGTTTATTTAGATTAGGTTAGGTTAGATTAGGTTAGGTTATTTAAACCTAACCTAAACAAACCTAACCCAAACTAACCTAACCCAAACTAACTTAACCCAACCTAACCTAACCCAACCTAACCTAACCCAACCTAACCTAACCAATATTATCTTAAACAAATTCAATCATAAGTAGCATTTTTACTTTATTTTTTTATCTTAATCTGTTTATTATTAATTATTACTCTTAATATAAAAATCAATCCTAGGTAATGACACTAGAGAAAGATCATTCCTAGATACTGAACAACAAAAGGATCAATTCTAGATAATTATCCTTAACATAGCCTTGAGGTCGTCTTCAAGGATTGATCCATATTTGGTAACAAGCACTCCCTAAATAATTATGTCCCATTGTTCTTTCACACATAGCTCGCTGAGTATTTTCTGATTATACACCCTGTACATCACCTTTATTTCATTTGTTGTTAGTCTAGGTAAGGATTTGTTTAGTAGTGTATGTGATTATATTAGATGTTATTTGAACTATTTCCGGTCTTTTGTGCTTTATATTTAATGTAGTTTTTCAAAATTTTGAGGAAAACAAAAACATATTAAATTCGAATATAAAAAAGTTAAAAATTATTTGGAACGTTTCTGACCCAAATTAGTATTTCTATTTACTTTTGCTACAGATTAATGTAAACTTATCTAATAATAGGTGATTGAAATTTAATAAAATTCCAATTTCGAATTTCTACTGTAGTTTTATTTCATGCTATAAATCAAACTAAAATTGAAAATAAAAAACATGACCACAAAATTAACTTAACTGTGCAAATTAAAACTAATTCGGTCGAATTTGTTTAATGTTTAAATTTTATTGCGCTCTTTCACACAAAAGAAACAAATAGAAAATACATATGTATGTGTAAATAAATTTTGCTCAATCTACAGACAACTAACAGTCACAGGACCTGTAATGAAATATAAATCATAAATTCCAGCTTCCTTCAAAAATAACGTAATTTCAAATTTAATAAATCGTGCTTACATTTTTGATGTAACTAAAAGAGGTTTTGCTTTGAGTTGGAATTTCTGTATGAAAATCTTCCTGGTAGCGCATTTGCCATGAATGTAATTTTTAACGTGATTAAAATATTCCTTCGTTTGATACTTTGCTTCAAACAGGTGATTTTAAAAGATGAAATCGTTTTCAGGCCTTTATTTTATTATGAAAGTTGGGATATTATTTTAAAATGAGTCATTGAATTTCTGAACTTTTGTCTTCGTCGATCATTTATATTCACTCTTGTGTTTGACTGTATTTCATCTTATGTTGAGAAAACATAATAAGAACCAAATAAGAACTAGGATCAATGAACATAGGGCCATCAGTGTTCGAACAGGTCACCCTTTTTTGCAAGTTTTCCTTTTTTCTATACGTGAATGTTCTTATGAAGCTAATCATTCGATAAAATAGAAGAGCATTAAAAATTAGGCTAAATCTCACTTTATGATTAAACAAATAAAATTAAACTAACAAAACATAAATATTAATCAAAGAGCTAAAGAGGAGAAATAATATGTCAGCATATTTCAAATCCACTTAAACGGAATCGATCCTGCCAATTAGGTTTGGTTACGTTAGGTTAGGCCCAACTACGGCAATGAAAATTGAAAACATCAACTCTTCCGACAGAAGATGAAAGATATTCGCCACTACAATAAAGTGGCAAATAATTACACTAATTGGGAGAACCCTTGCAGACATTTGTGCTGTATAGGGAGTGCACGTATCCCTTACCGTACTGAGGGCACAATCCTAGGACTCCGAATCACGACGGTGGCTACGGGAGCACAGATGGATTAGGAGAATTCTTACGATTCTTAAATCTAAGTACCACCACAAAATTAAAAATTTAGAAAGCCCACATTAGGTCTAGGCTCCTATACCCTCCAGTCACTATAAACACGAGTCCCGAGACGTACGTCCTTGAAGTGCATAAGGTTGAAAATAAGGCAGTTCTAATTATAACGAAGACCAGAAGTAGTGATCGGAGGAGACGAAGTGGGCTCCATGACCAGCTTGAGTTAACCCCCATAAATGTCGAGCTGCACAATAGAAAAGAAAGATCTGTAAAGACATACACCGTCCTCCTCCCTTCCGAGTTCGTATGGCATGAGACCCTTGAGAACATTCTATTATGTATATTAATGCATGTTTATTCAAATCTTGGATTTCAAATTTTATGAGAAATAACAGTGCATTCCTTCGCTGAATCAAAATCGCGCTCTGGCCCTATGAATATATTAAATTTACTTTAACAACAAAGGAACCAAACGTTTTCTAGTTCTTATAATCTTCGTTTAATAAGTGATAAATTTTAACAGAGTGGAAATATTTTAGCGTATCAGAATCATCAAATTATTTTTATTTCACTATTGTAAAAACATTAGTAATCAAGTAAAATTATGATGAAAATATGCCCACAAGACAGATTTGGGAACTTTCACATGCGTACAAAATTTGGCGGCGATTGACTATTTAATTATTCACCAACGAAACTCGAATATAGACAGTTTGATAGCATTAAGACAACTTTAGAGTCATCTGCTTATTACACATAACATAAAAGTTTATTTCTAAAACAATATTTATGCAGACTAATCCAATAATAAATAGCAAAAATTATTTAAATAATATATATTTTTATTTTTTGATTCGTTTTTAATCCTTACGTGATGGGAATAATTATTCAAATATTTAAATTATTGCAGGTTTATTAAAAACTCGAATTTCAAAAAATAATAGGAAAAAACAGCATTCCTTTGCTGAATCCAAAATCGCGCTCTGGTCTTGATCCTTTAGAAGGTAAGTTTCACTCTATGTAGGTTTGTTATTTGGTCAGAAGGATAAAATTATGATAAATATGGGTTGAATAAATTATATCTTGTAATTATAATCTATTTCGTAATATTTTTGTAAAATATAAATATTTGAATCGTTTTCAATCTTCACCAATGTGACCTGAAATGCAAAAAAATATTTTCTAAAGGTATTGCATCAAAGAATACCATATTTAGGATAAATAATGACTTTAAAAATACTGGTTACACTCCTGTGAAAAAGATTTCTGGACGTCTAAGTGCTTCAAATACACGCCAAAATCGCCTCCTGGTAAGGTCCCAGCTCAAAGATCAGTTTGCCCTTAGTGACAAACTTGCTCAGGATTAGAAAGAAGATTTGAACGCTTCAGCGCGCGCATTGAGGCGGAAACTTTTAAAAAGTTCTGAAGTTGAAAATCGCAGCGAAGAAAAAACTTCTTTAAGTAATATTAAGAAATTAATGTTGAAGACTGTGGCAAAGTGGAATTCTTTGATTAGGATCCCTTCCCCTTGTTTAGAGTTTCTGGAAGATCTCTCGTTAGCAGGAGAAAAGACAAAAGCTTTAACGAGTCCTATGCAGTTCTCATGGTGAAACAATAGGACACTTTCAATGTTTGCGGCTGCTTCTATTCTAAGGGAGATGGGGAACTAACTATTTTTCCTTAAAACACTGCCATGAACTCAAAAAAGTACCAAAACGTGCTTCATAAGCACCTTTCCCCAACAGCTCAGCGCCATTTGGGGATATTTCATGGAATTTTAGGCATGATATCACAAATAGCCACTAAAGAAAAGCAATAGAAAAGTTCTCGAGTGAAAATAACATCCAACCTTTCTGAGCTTGGCCAGGGAATACGCTAGATTTGAACCCAATAGAGAATATGTGTGTGATATTTAATTGGCTGTTGAATAAACATAATCCAGCTAATTAAGAGCAGTTGTGGGTGCTTATCGAAAAAAGATGGTGCAATATCAGTGAAGTATCATCACAAATTTAGTGTGAAGTATGTCAAAATGAATTCAATTTGTCCTGAAGGACAATGAACATCATTATGAATAATGAGTGCGAGTATCAATTAACTCTATTTATTAATAAAATTTGTTTGCTCTCAATTTTTTTTTTATTTCACCTTCCAATTATGATACAAATATACAAAAACAAATGCAACCTCTCATTAATTCTACTAATTTTCTCTTATACAAAAATTTAATTGTCTTAAAATGTTTGGCCATGACTGTATTTATAAGTAATGTGATTAATCAATATCTTAGGGCGAATCCCAAAACTTCTACAATTTAGAAATTCCTTAGTTTGTGCCCTCACAACTTTTAATTCGTTTATAATCCGTCATGGGAGGGAAGCAAATAAAGACTAAATAAAGCTAAATCAACTTTTCCTAGAAGAAAATAGAATAAGGGTATATTCCGTATTTTGTTGAGAGCATGAAATATAGAATTAAATCATAGAGATGGCCTATAAACGCATAAAAAACTTCGAAAAATGACAATCTATAAATTTCGGAAAACATATTTTCTTTCATTCTGCTAAATTTCTCTCAACTTTACTGGTATATCAAAGAGACATATTAATGTAATAAAATACATGCTTATATTGTTTGGCAGATGAGTTAAATGCAATGAATTAATCCTAATTAACGAGGACTTTTTTACTTACGATTAGATGTGCTCTTTGTATGTATGAACATTAAACCGAGAGTTTCTCTTCGCTTCCAGGTTTTATTATTATTATTGCTAAGTGCCGCCATCCCGAGATCTCTCAAAGAGATAAATCAAGATATATAAAGATATTAATGACAATTCAAGGCAATTCGGAATGCACTAGGAGATTGGTTCTGGAAAGTGGGGGAGGTTTCCAGGTGATATTCTTCGTTTCTGCCAACACCTAGTCGTAAAGGAACCCATACATGACCCATTGAGGTCTGAAACAGATTCCAATTTAAGGCTATGTGGATGTGTGCTCCGCCCTAGTGGACACGATTACTTCACATTTGGGGTTGGGGATGATATCTGTTTCGTCAATTTCTAGTTTTATTAAAACAGTTTAACTTCTAGCATTTATTTTAGAAAATTTAGATATTTATTGCAATTGGACAATTTCGTTTTTAAATACGTATATATTTAAAATAGGAGATAAGAAAATTGAAAAATATCATGTGTACACCTTAAGAGGCTGTCATAGTATGAGGGAAACACAATTTGAAAACTTTTTGACAAATATATTTCAATACATTTATTTTCATTTCTCTTCTATAATCTGAAGGCTACATTAATTATAATAATTGTTGAATTTTGAGTATTTTGTTAACGCTATACTAAATAGAAATATTATAATCCAAAAAGCACCTCTTCAAAATAAATATATAGTAAAGATATAAAACTATATAAATTATTGCTTAAAATGAATTATTTGAGTCATAAGAACTAAATTCCCTTAAAAATATAGAGGTACTTAGATATGCAAAGAGATTCTAATTAATTAAGCAATCTCTCAAATAATGAGGTAAAATTCACATTCGGTGTAAATGTGTGACTGAAGTTTAAATAATGACTGACTTGAGAAATTAATGTTAAGAAAGTCTCAAAATTTATTCTATTTTCACGCTTAGAAACGTTTCCCTTTAGCACCTCATATAATAACTTTTCTTATTTCATTTTTCCTTTTATCTTCTATCGACTTAACATCCATGTGTACCAGGATGAAATTTTCAAAGTTGTCTACTCAGGTACAGTTACAAAAGTCATTTCATATCAAGATTATGTTTGTTTTCAAAAAACCTACAGAATAACAGAAACCCATACAGCGTGAAAACATTGCAGCTCAAGAAAGAGAAGGGGTAGGAATGAGAAAAAGATTCATAGGCGGCCTAGACTACGAATCGACAAACAGAAAGTTACAGACTAATTAAAAAGCAAAACTAATACAGATAAATTGAGGCGACTACTTTGCCGAAAACATTCCCTTGTCATATTTAAGCAGAAGTTTAAATTAAAAACAAACAAAAAAGTCTTGAAACCTTTAAACGAGGTGGAAATATATATTTTTCCAATGTCTCCTAAAGTTTAAACGAGAGTGAAAATGGGCAGAAAAAGAAGTTAAAGATGATATTTTTACGCTTTCTTCATATTTGGCCACGATGGTAAGCTGCTGGTACATTCTGATTTCGCACAGTAATGGTCATAGAGAAAATCTATGAATTTATCCCTCGCCATGGCCTCTATTAAAGAGAGAATTGGGCCCAAATGAGTTTGAGGTTTGTGAAGAGTAATACGACTGTTAAATCGTTTTATACTATGTGCTTGACTGAAGACAACCTAATATATTTCAGTAAATAAAGAAACAACACCTTTTGCTTGCAAACTATGAAAGGAATAATTCTATAGAAATATATTTATTGAAAGAACAATTTTGCGTGTTGATTCCCTAAGCTCAGTCATTGGAACAGACGAGGTGTTATAATTTTTTTTTTTTACCATTTCGTTACAGATTATAGTCACCGTCCCTAAAAAATCTATTTCAAGAATGTACATAACCATTCAAAGGATTCATAAGGAATGAGACCATTTGAATTGTATCCCTGAAAGAGCTGCAATGTAAAATAAAAACAAAAATTTTGTGATGCTCGATCGTGTTTAGTATTTAGTTAGAGAAGTGTTCTAGAGTAAAAATAATGAAAGAAAATCTGATAAGATTAACCAAAAATCAGTCTAAAAAATTATGCCTTAAAAGAGAAAACCTTATGGATGGTAGCATATTTCTGCAAAAATAAAGAAAAGCGAGAAGATAAACCTAAGCCGTTCAACCCAAAAGATTTTTTTTTTTTTTTGAATGTATGTGAGAGTGTACAGGTGAAGGTATAGACAGGGTGTGTGAATAGATAGCGGAAAGTAGACCAGTGGTGAAAAGAGAAAGAAGTGTGGTAAGGTGCAAAGTGATGCTAGAGCCTGGTGATCAGGCTTATCACTTTCAAATTTTTCTGTATTGTAGTTCTGTTGTTATTTATTATTTGCTTATACATATATATATATACATGTATATATAATATATATAATTTGGCGTTCAAGCCATTTTACTTCATTGCTAATATATTTGGTTATGCTGTGCGCGTTAGCTGTTGTTTTTGTAAGTCGTTAATATAACTTACTGTGTTTGTATTAGTATCTTTGTTTCTTTGTTATTTTGTCGTGTGTGTATTTCGTGTATAGTGTTTGTTCCTGTTGTCTTGCTCGGTGAATATCATCTTCTGGTGTGTGTTTCCTTCTTCGGTAGTTTTTCATGGTTGGTTGATTTTGTCAATATCGGTGAGTTTTGTCAAATTCGGTTGATTTCATGGTGGGTATTTTTAGTCTTGTTCTGGGGTAAATTTGACTCATCTAGCGTAGAACGGTACTTCTGCTCCACCGGCTAAAATCCCAGTGGAGCTTGGAAATCTGGCGCGACATACTGCTCTTCTGTTTTGGTCAATCATTTGTACGATATCCTCGTCCAATTCACGATTGACCTTTTCCACCATATTCCTTGTCCGTTCTTCGATGACAACGTTAATGGGTGTTAACCCCGCCCGCCCGGGGCAGCTCTTCTTGGGATCTTCTTTCCATTCTGCGTGTACCTGTGATTAGGTACACCCATTTATTCTGCACCACTTGTAGTCTCCTCTTCTGTGTCTTTGAGACACAGGAGAGGGCGGAAGCGGGGTATAGCAACGTTGATCTAACTAGTGCAGTATAGATCTTCTTTTTTGTTGCTTTGACGAAGATTTCTGAACCTGTACAGAGTCTTGACTGCAGCAGTGGCCTTGGTGATTCGTTCTTGGACGTGCTTTGCGTACCCGGTTGAGGTGAAATTCATGCCGAGTACGTTGCATTCATTGGTGTAGGGATATCGTCTATCCCACACCTTGACGTCATCAAGTAGTCTCCTGCCTATGGGGACTACTTTGAACTTATCCTGGTTGGTACGGATTTTCCACCGGGCCTCGTAGGTGTTCAGGTTTTCGATTTCTGCTGCTGTCATGCGAGCTTGCATAGGCGCATTCCTCCATGGACAAGTGATTATCTGGGTGAAATCATCGGCGAATTGTAAGTTGAGGCAAGTAGGGTTTACAGGGACTGGGACATCCGCGGTGTAAATCAGGTAGAGAGTGGGAGACAGGCACCCCCCTTGCGGGAGGCCCACATTGAGCGGAAACTTTGGCCCGTCCGTTCATCTTAAACTGATGTACGCCGCTCTCTCCATGACATAGTCACAGAGGGTTCTTTCTAAGTTTTCACTTATTCCTAGTCGTAAGATCTTGTACTGCATTCCCCGTTGCCACACCTTATCGAACGCCTTCGATACATCCCGACAAACAATGTCCACGTAACTTTTTTCCCGTTTTGCTTGGGCTAGCTTTTCCGTAATGACGTTAATCGCCATTTCCGTACTTTGCTTACTCCTAAACCCGAATTGGTGTGGGTTGTAGAGCGAGTTATCTTCCAGGTGAGACACCAGTTTTTTGTTGAGGATCTTCTCGAAGAGCTTTCCACCAAATTCCAGTAGTGAAATTGGTCGGTAGCTCTCCTTCAACTTGGGGTTCTTTCCAGGCTTAGGCAAGAAAATCATTTTCGCCGTTTTATAAGCGTCTGGAAAGTACCCCGTATTGAGACAGGCGTTAAATATTTTTCTCATTCCTTCGATGACCCCGGCCTGCGCCTTTTCAAAGTAAAGCTTTGTAAGCCTCGATTGTCCTGGGGCTTTTTGTTGGAATGAGCGAAGCGCGCCGAGTAGTTCTTCTTCTGTAATCTCGGCGGCTTCGTCGCGCTGCCTATTCACCTGGTGATGAGGGTGCGTCTTTTCTATTTCTTCGTTAAGCTCGTCGATGATATTGCTTTCGAACTCTAGATCATAGTCTTCTTTTTATTCTTCAGTTATACTGAAGATCTTTTCCCAATAACTTCGGAATATCTCTTCAACTTTTTCTTGATTATTTATTAATATTTAATTACCCTAGAAAATTCTGACGAGAGGTTTGTAGTGAAAGGGAAGATAGGGTAGGGGGATTTAGAGCACGGATATGTTTTTCTGTTACTTCTTACATCTCCATGCAAAACTTTGAAAGATAAAAGGATATTTGACTAATTTAAGAATGATCAGGAATGAAATATTTAGGATAGACAATACATTGTATATTCATACACACATGGTAATATTTTAGATCCCATGAATGATAGTTGATTAAGAAACGGATTGAAATAGATAAAAGTAATAGAAATAATCTTCATATTAATGCAACCAAAGAACTTGGGACAAATAGGTTTGTCAGTTTGTTAAAAAGCAAATTGAATCCAAGTAATAAGCATATTTTGTAGAAATTTAAAGAACTACTGCAAAGAAATAACTATTATAGTTTTGTCCCTTTTAGTATTTCCATTTGTAATCTTCGTCGCCATGGCTTCTATTAAAGAGAGAATTGAGCTTTAATGAGTGAAATTATTATACTAAATGGACAACTAGCTTAGGCTTTTCTTACAAGAGGGTAAAGAAAGATGGAGTTTATTGAAACCGGGCAAATAGCAGAGAAGTTGTTAAATTTTTTTAAATAGTATAGTGAGTTGAAAAGGATTGAATGTTCTCTATTATCTACTGATCCTATATTAAGCATAATAGTAGAATAAAAATGCTGCAAAATTAAAGGAAATTAAGAAAGTAATTACAACCCTCGCAGCAAGAGACACATGATAGTTTGGATGCAGGTACTTATTGTTGAAAAATATAATATTGGTTTACCTTGTAATAGTAACCACTGTGGCTATTTGGCGGCGGGCACACGATACAAGCGAGAGTGGAAGGCAATGCACACAATGCGGATGAAGTACTTCCTCATGCTGGTCCACACGCAGTGCAAGGAGGACTTCAGCTCGTCGAGGTTGCTGTGGCAGACTCTGAAGGCCTTGCCCTCGGCATGCACCTACTCAGTGTAGTCGAGGGGATTGATTTCAGATAAATACGGTTGCCAAAATTCCTTCGACCATAAGTACATGTTCGACCACAACTACTCTTGCATGAACTTAGCTGTATGGGCCGGAAAGCATCATGAATGGTCGCTAGGTACAAATTAGTATAAGCAGCACAGGAACCCAACCCTCTGAATTTTGTCCTGTTCGCCATCCTTCTACAATATAATCTGATGGTGAGGAGAGAAAATTGGCATAGATATACAAGCATTTGCATTTCATTAGATACGGTCCCATATCAGCTTCTATCTTCGGCCTCGCAGCTGCCAAATTCCTTTACTCACCGAGTCGCAGATAGGACAAAAGAAAAAATGCACTTTTTGTCGAAAAAAGCCTTATAGCTTGCTTACCACGCACGAAAAAGGCTATAATACATAAAATAATATCAACTTTTTTCGCTAAAACCATATCATTTTCGAACAAATAAAGTGATTTGCAAGAATTTATTAACGATCCTAGAAGAAAACTAAACTAATTTAAGTTGCATTCAAACGAAAGGCTACTAATTTGGGGGTCTAAACCAAAATAAGGCTTTAATAATTGAATAAATTTGCTTCTAAGAAAATAAAAGTTTTTCTTTAACTTTTTAATGAAATAAGTTGTATTGGAGGGGGGGGGGTTATCAGAAGGATTCTCTGGAGGAAACTGAATTAGAATATTATGTATATTTCTGATGTTACCTTCAGGAGTATTATGAAATGTGGTGAAGTGCATAAATGTGTAAATAGAGAATATTAATAACATACTCGTATATGGAAATCGTCTCTTTTATCCGACCCGGTTACTTCACGTAGCTGTAAAAACAATGGTGAAGAAAAGAAGACAAAAAATGACAATAAATTCTGAGGGAAATAGCTAATGAGTTTAATAAAGAGGGAAATAGCTATTGAGTTTAATAAAGAGCAAATGAAATTTGGTTGATGTGAAATTTGCGAGTGTGTTTAATGGAATAAAAAATATTGTTCCGCTAAAATTATCGGGAGAATAAATTTAATCATTGGCTGATAATTATGCCGCAAAAACCGAAATTATGATCAAATGGAATATTGTTTATGGTTATCACTTTAGTCTGGTTGAAAAGAATATCACAAAGAAAAAGAGGAGGCCATGTGTGTATTAATCCAAGTAAATGACCCGTGTGAACCATCTGCACTTAAACTTTGTATCACCAGCCATCGAGATAACTGGAGAGAGTGGTATTTACGATGTACTCAGCAGGAGCCACAAAGTCATGTCTATTACAACTTGGTTAGGAAGTATTAGAAAACGATTAGCCACACTTCCATTGCGGGTGTATGAGGGGTACACGATATCTTACATATCTTTCCTAACATCACCTTTCCTCCCATCTCGTCCAAACTACATTCTAGAGAAATAAGATTGTAGGAACTCGTGTGGGTAAGCGATTCTAACAAACTGCAAGAATATACAGCACTTGTCTATAGAAAACCCACTCTACACATAAACAACTAAGGTGAGAAAAGCATTCACCCTCAAGTGAAGCATCGTCTACAAATACATATATGAATAGAAACCTTTGTTTCTCTTGGGCTGTTTTTCTTTTGCAGATTTAACAAAGGTGCCTCTTTGTATTCATCTTCAATCCAAACCACAACTATGTCTCATTTGCATCGGCGACAAGTCGCTGTCACAATCTAGCAGCACAAGCTTTGATCTCAACTCTGAATACCCTACGGAGATAACCAAGACTCTGTATTTAAAAGGTGCGAGACAACGCCTTTCCCATACAAATGTGTCTTTCGATTCAGATTACATACGCACAAAATTATTTTATTAATTTTATGTTTGTTTTATGATTCATCTATTAATTTTCTTTTGCAAATAACGATTTATTTAGTTTTCAAAATCTTAAACCTCTCGAAATTTATTAAACAAGTACAGATTAATTAAATTTATCTGTTCGTAATCATCTTTTCATGCAGATCAACTCACTCAAATGACTTTAACTGGTAAAGTTAACTTTACTCTCCTAAAATGGAACATAATCCTAGGCATTATGAAGAAAGTTGTATTGCAAACAAAACCAATAAACGACAGATTTCAATAATAATGACTTTACATGGAACACTTGGAGCCTGAGCTGAAAAACAGGTTCCTTCCTATGGCGTGACCACGGAGTGAATCTTGATAGATATTGCCATAAGGGGAGCTTTTGGGGGGGAATGAGAAGCGATTTAGGAAAATTTCATGGCATGTTGCTTCCTTCCTCCCGATTTAGTCTTTTTTTTCGACCAATCGATCTATGCATTTATCACTTAACTTCATTAGTCCTAATTTTTCTAGTTTTTTATTAATTTCCTTTCATCACTTTATGAGCAGAGATGATCTAGTTTGTTTTCACCAATTTTATAGCGACTAAAGAAAAATTATCAAAAAGGTTCAGGCTTTTTCTAGATTTGGATTAGAATTTATGCAACCTAACAATATTTCCATTACATTTAACATCTGTAGAAAGAACTTGTTTCGATTTCTAAAGACATTTTTATATGTGGCCAGCAGAAAAAAAAGAAGGTAAATAGCTATAAACAAACACGACACACAAAATACAAAAAGATTTCAGCGGCACTTGTAGCATATATATTTAATAAGATGATATCATAATCTATATTCTGAGCTCCATTTCTGTATATTTTTTTTGTCATGTATTAAATATTTTATTCTTCTCCAAATCCCATTCTGATGTAATTATTTCAGTGTCTCAAGGAAGAATTAGGAAAAGACCTGTAACGCTTATTCATAATTACCTTCATTTACTCTATGTAAACCATTAGTAAATTTCCATTTGCATATTTTAAGAACATTAAGCCATTTTAACTATTGAAACGAACACTTAAAAGAAAGATAAAAAACTATGCAATTTTGTAGAGGAAATAGTGGTTCCTCCTACTTCTTAAAATAAATTATTAAAACCTTTTTAAAATATTACTAATAACGTTCAAGATATTTTTTAATGAGAAATTTATGTTTTAAAATAATTATAAAAATTTTGAATGAATTTAAAAATTAAATAACGAATAAAACAATTTTTTAATTGTAAGAACAGAGTCCAGTCTGAAGCAAAGTACTCCGTGATATATTAATTCATTTGCCCCAAATGAAATTACAAGAATCCTATTGGCAGTTTGGGGTGCGCTCTAATACCGCGAATATATTCGCACATCCGAATTAACCTAAGTACAAATAAGGTTCTTTCTAATAAATTTTCCTCAATTTAGCTTCGTTCCATAATTTGCACATATGAAATTTCCAACCTAATTTTGACATTCACAAACCACATTGATGCTTTCTCTTTACGCTTCTATGAATCTATTTTTATAAAAATCCTTTCCCATCCTCTTAATTCTAACACCTATTCTCTTCCACTAATTTTGCTACACATGTTCTGCCCATCCATCTTCCTTTTGACATTCTCCTCCTGCATTCCGTCATTTTTCTGTTGACAATTATTCCGTTAGGGTCAAAGTGCTGTGCTTTTCGCCAAATCCAGTTATTTTATTGACATTTGTTTGCATGTTTTTATTTTTCATCACAAAGTATTGTTTAATCAATGGTTCCCTTGGTTTTTTTAATGTTTTTAATGATTTAACCATCATAAACAATCTTTCCTTCAAAATTTTTTCACTATTTTACTTCTTTGCCTAATGTCTTTGAAAATGTATTTTATGTATTCTTTATCCTTTAATTATTATTCTATCATACATTTCAGTAGCTATAGATGGGTGATTACCAGGAACGTCCCTAGTTTAATTGAATACAAGTGAAAATGTCTCCTTCTTAGTCATTCCTTTTATTTCCATTTCATATATATATATATATATATATATATATATATATATATATATATATATATATATATATATATATATATCTATATATATATCTATATATATATATATATATATATATATATATATATATATATATATATATATATATATATATATATATATATATATATATATCGAAATCTTACCGGTTACAGGATTAGACAATTGAGAGGATGAAACAATGAAATAATAATTTGATTGGTTATTATAAGACACAGACATTGAATGCAGATACAGCATTGTGGAGAGAGGCCCTAAGGTTTCTTAATATGAATAGATTCAATTATTCGTAGGCATATATCATCGTGGGAAGAATCTAGAATTTTGAAATCATTAAATTTTAGAGCAGCTTGACGCGATGCACGAGATATTTGTGCGCTGAAATGTTTAGGTTGATCTGAAGATCGAAACTTAGAAATTTCTAAATGATATGGCTCTTAGAATGATGACCATTGGCAGTTTTTATGGTAACATGGCGAATAGTACCATCTTTATCATGATATAATTCTTCAATTTTACCAATTTTCCAAAATAGGTTTGATTTTTTTTTTAATTTTCTTCTAGAAGACAAATGTCTCCAGGTTTAGAAACTTACTGAATATGTTTTTCATGCTGATTATATATTTTTTTTCTCCGAGGCTAAGTAGCTATTCAGGTCTCCATTTTCTTTCAGTTTATGAGATTTTTTGTTAGCTTGATGAAATAAGTTACTGAATTGTTATCTCTCCTTTTATTTTATGTATCATTCATAATTGCAATCTAAGTGATCTTGAATATTTGTAGACTACCACAGTGGAGTTTTCTTTCCGCTAAATACCTAAATTCTTTTTGTTTATTAAATTTTCCCCCAACTTCTTGAATATCCTAGATTTTATTAGTTACAAAAACATGTTAATTTAAGAGATTTTTGAGAAACACAGTTAAGTGCTGCCTGTGAATCAGGCCAAATTTTGCATTAAAAGATCGTTGATTACTTACACTTTGTGATAAATAAGTTTCGTCAAGATATCTAAAATTGTAATCTCTAAATATATAGCTATTAATTCTAAATTGCAGCTGCTCCAATTTTTAGAGATTGGAGCTTTTTTTGACTTTGTGTTTCGTGGTTTACTAAATAGCAGCAAGCTGCATATCCTACTTTTCTAGCATAACAAAAAGAAATTTAGTTTAAGATCTAGAGTATCTTAAGTGGTTGGGAATTATTGGAAATGTCGGGGAAGGTCTTAAACTTTAATGATGTGTTTATAATTTTTTTTTCAATCTTTATTTTTTTCAATTTCTAATGCCTCATCCTAATTCTTCTTACTAGCTATTACCTTCCTTGTCAATAGTACTAACTTAAAGATTAGTTGAGCAACAAAGCTTATCGAGTCAAAGATTGACTGAAATGAGCTAAGAATCTCTTTTTTTATTTAGTTTCTTGATTTAATTCAATATTTGATAAATTAAAATGTCCTCATCACTTGAAATTTCATATTAATTAAAAAGTCTCTAAAGTTCAGGGTGGTTATAAGCCCAGTGATAAAGTCTTAAGTTATAGTTTATTAAGGTATTAACACTATAATTACATATATGAATCCGTAAGGGCAGAAATATTATTAGCATTTAAAATTAAATTATCCATATTAAAATTAATTTTCTTGATCAAAAATATGGTGAAAAGACTGTTGGAGGAGGAATGCGTTGCCTAATTTCCAAAGTTACTCTGTTATAAGCATAACAAAGTAGATTTTTATTATAAGGTGGATAATTAAGATTTTTAAACCAAACTATTTTGTGGGATTGTCAATCATTTTCATTGAAGTATTTAATTGGTAAATAAGCTCTATCAATATTTTCTCAATCATCAAATACTTACCATGGCTGAGATTTAAATAAAGCTTTGCTAAATCAGATAATAATAGAAAGCATTAATCTACTGCATTATTAACGGCAATGTTTTCTGGTTTTAGCTTACCAGGGAGTTCTACCACAATCCTTACTTTCATTATATCCACATTTGATCTAACAACTAGAAAAACACACACAAAGATTCCATTTTTTTGTGAGATCATGTATTAATTGGATTTCTTTTAGGATACAATCTTCACCTTACCTATTTATAATTTCACTTTAAGATGTCAGTAGCTTTTTTTCCATTTTTTCAAAATTCAATTAAGCCTATTTACTGCATATTTAAAGCTTGGCATCAAACTATTTCTTAAGTAATTCCAAGGTTTATTAACTGTCAGCCTCCTATTCTCAACTTTAACCCCCTCCTCAATTTTTTTTATCATGTCATTATCCTTATCAGAAAGATGTTGATCAATAACACCCAATTTTTCTATCTAACTAAAACTAGCAATCCCTCATGATACATCTTCTAAACCTTGGGTACTACAATTAGTAATAGAAAAATATAGACCCTAAAAGTTTAAGGTATCTGGGTAATTATCATATGTAGAACCATTTCAAAAAAATTACAAATTGGTAAAATAACACATAGCTTCATAGATTCTATTTTAAAGTAAATATTTTATGAGTTGAAGCTCCTAAAATTTATTCAAATTTAGAAACCCTATCAGTATTAAATTTATCAGCTAGAGGTCAGATAATCTTGAAGTGTAGTAATATCTTTGACCTCAAAAGCTTATATTTCTATCTTCAGTTATAATAGTTTCTATTGTTTTATATTTACCTAAGTTTCTATAGTCTTCCAAATTAAGTATTTGACTCCATAATTAGGTTGTTTTATGTTATCAATAAATCAAGTTATTAACGGGGGCTCATCATAAAGTTTAGTTCCTATGTTTAATTAATTAACAAGTTTTCTTGTAATAAAATTTGCCTGACTGCAATTTTATAACAAGGGTATACACCTAAAATTATTTTGCTTACTTAAGCATCACTGCAAAGTTAAAATTAAGGTATCATTGTTTGCAGCTTAAAGAGTAAGTAAATTGTTAATTTGTTTACTAATTGCATTAGTCTTACGCCTCCCTTTAGTTGTATCGTTCTCTTTTTATTTTTTTTCTACATTATGTAATTTTAAGTTGTTTTTTCTCTTGCCTACTAGTTTGCTTAATACACAACATTGAAATGTGATTAACAAAACCGCAAATATGACATGGAGTAATGGATACTGTACATTTGGAAACGGGATGTTTAGAAGAATGCATTTAGTACAATAATTCAACTGTTTTAATTTATCCCAGCTCTGAGGATAAACCTCACATCAGAAATAAGGTGAAAATTTTGTTTACCTAATTTACCAAAGTAATTTTGAGAAGGTTTTTATTCATATTGAACATTTTTTGGTAAATTTAGAACTAAAGTATTCGATGCAGTTTGATTATAAATCTAAGAGTCTGATATTCTGTGGTGTATTTTTGGAAAAAAATTAATACTTTTGATGGTTGATTTAAATTAATGTTCTCTAAGGTTTTGGTTACTTCAGTTTTTTCACTTTTAAATTTGTCTAATGATTGATATAATATAAAACCACAGTCCTTCCAAAGGCCTGCAATTCTGGGGTGAGTTTACTAAAATATACATGAAGAAGAATATTTTGTAGTCCTATTTTTTTAATTTAAAGTTGAAAACATATCTGATTGAAAATCAGATTTGCATAGCAACTTTCTAACTGAAGCCAAGCCTCTTCATAAGCTGTATTACTTTCCCGTAAACAATTTATTTGAAGTATAGAGTTGCCAGATAAATAATCTTTTAAAACGCAATTTTTTCTCGCTCTGATAACTCAATTTTATCATAAATATTCCTCAAAGAGGTCAAAAAGTTGTAAAATTTAGAGGAAGCTCCATACAAAGGAAAATTCTTAATTCTGAATTTTGGTTTAAAATTTAGCTCTAATTTCCGGTTGAAGGCCAGTTGAATATTGGAAGTCAAACCTAATTGTTGAATAAGTAGTTCTAATTCAATTTGGTAATAATTATTTTTTTCACCAAGTGTTTCCTGTTTTTCATAGGAAAAATGTTCCGTTATGATAAACGCATCTATGATTTCTTTGTCATAAGAAGAAAGAATTTGACAATAGATTTAATTTTTTGTTCATTAGCCATTAAATAGGCATCTGTAATTGAATTTATTAATTTTGTAAAAGAAATTCTTTTTTGCACTTCTTTTCTTAATTACTTACTTGTTTCTTTAGCTGCTTCATCATGACCTAAGCATTCAGAAACTATTTCTATATTGTCGTTTTAGGATATTTAGGATTTTAATATTATATATACCAAAATTTTATTTTATAGTTATAACTTGTTGTATCTTTGGCTTTATATACTTTTTAGTTTGTTTTAGAAAGCCTAGGTTAGCAAATATAGGAAGCAAAAATACAAGATTTCAAATTAAGGAATATTTGTTTCCAATTTGAAGACAAGGCACTAAAAGATTAAAAAAATACATATCAACCACTTGGAGCCAGGTTGGGAGCCCTTTTAAGAAAAATATATATTGGAAGTTTTAAGAAAAATATTGGAATGTAAATAGTTAGATATTTTATAAGTCTAAATGGACTTAGATATTTTAGGGAAGTTATTTACTTGTAAATCAACAGAAATTTTTAACGGGCACTTAATGAGGAAGTCCCCAATGCTCAAACTCGAGAAAGGACTATTTCCTCCCCCAATTAGCAACTAAAAGAGAAAGGCAATGATCTTAAGTGCTGGAAAAAAATCTTTACTCACTTACCAGGAACAAGTATTAAGGAATATGTAACTTTTTCTCTGTCCTAATGTCTTACTATGAGTTATTTTAGTCTATATATTAATTTTAATTAAACTTAAATTAACTAAATTATATAACTTATCTTTAAAAGTAATTTAAGTTTATTTTAATCTAGGTTACATATCTTAGATTAAAAATTTATCAAAACTAATCTTTCATTTACTTTAATTTAAAAGAACGCTTTCTTTTACCAAAAAATGAAGTTAAAAGTATTAGTATAGGTTAAGCTTTGTAAAGGGCTTTTTGGTTTGTGGTAGTTGGTATTTATTTTTATAGTAATACCCTTAAGTTTAGCCAATTAAATTATTGGTTTAAATTTATAATTATATTTTTTAAATAAGATATCACATCACAAAAAATGCAGGTGTAGAAGTTTCCATAACCATTTCATTTACATACTACTATCTCTTAATTTTGGTACTTCAATGTATAAGCCAATTAATTTATATTTTCCTTTTAATTTTAACTTCATTATAAATTTTAGAAAACGGGGGAGCATTTAATTAAACTCAACCATCAATTTGTTTGAAAATTTATTTTTTATTATTTCTAATAGTGAAATAATTTATTTCGCAAAAATTAAAAAAATAAACTGTTATAATCGTGTTATATATAAAATGGAATGTAAATGTTGAATTCATCTGTAATACACAAGTCCGAGTAGCTTGATTAATTTACATATAATTTAATCATGTGACCGTTTTTATCGAATTCGATAACACAATGTAACAATGTTGTGCGTGGCTCATGGAAAGGCCCCAATTGTTTATAGTTAAGATATAGAAAACGGCTTTTATTCATTTTAAATTTTATGTGCTATCGCAACCTGATAATGATCTTTTAGAATTTAATGATTTTCAATGGGAAAAGAGGCGAATATTAACATTTTCTCTCACACATTCTCAGAAAAATAACGTATTAATCAAAATTAATACGCATTTATACTAAAGTTATACAAAATTAACACAAAAGTTTGGATGAAAGAACTCATTATACTTTACAGCCTTGTGGTTAATCAGGAAGCCTCGAACTATTGCAAATAAAATGTCCCAAGTTGCTTTCTTCTATTGAGCTTGTCGAGGAAATCCCTGTATTTCCTGATCTTCTTTATTACTGTTCCGCTGCAACCTAGATTTATACTTTGCCTCAGAGAGCTAAGCGAAGAAACTTTGAAGGTATTCGAAGGCTGCAGCCTCCTTATCAAGAGATGTGACAAAGTGTTTCATATGACCCAATTTATGTCCACTAGTGTTAACAACACTTGTCTTACTGTACCAGTGGCTCACACTTGACGATGTCTCTGCTCCAGAATAACTCGATCTGTTGTGGCCAAAGCCGCCTGTGGTATTACACCACGGTGTCCCTGCTCTTCCAAATGCCAGATGGACGCTATACAAAAATGAGATCACAAAGAAAAGGATAGCAGGGTACTTTGGAAAAGCTGCCTTAAGAACCATCATGAATGCCAACATTTTTTGTTTCCGATAAAAATGCAGCTATATTGATTATAATTCAAGGCGTATATCAAGTTCTAGATGCTGTTATATTCCTATTTGAGGTGTATTGAGGAAACACGGGAAGGAGACTGAGTTTTTTCCTATTATGGAGCAGCAATGCATGAAGACTCTTAGACGATTTCTCATAAAGAAGCGCCACTCGCTGGAGTTACAGGTGATTATCTTAGCTCCGACTAGGCTGCAAACATTTTGCCAGGTACAAAGCTCATCTTTGCTGGGCAATGAGCTTGAAAAAGCTAGGTGAACCTTCGTATGATTTGCCACTTAAACATTCTTACCTAACAAGATCCATTGCTTGAGCCTACAAGTTAAAAGCTAGGCATTGGACTTTGAGAGACACAATATCTCTGATCAGGTCGTTGAGGTCTTTTCGGTTTTGACAATGTGGGTTTCTGTCTCAAGCTGCACATCAAAATTGCAGTCTGCATTTACAACGTCTTCCATCTCCTCCACTTAGGCACTGCTTTCTGAAGACAACTACTGTATCTCTGGTGGAGTGAGTACGGGGAGATCACGGCAGTGGCAGCTAGCTGAGTGAGTGAAGGACCAGAAACATCATGATAACAGATGAATTCTTGCAACCACAACGTTTGAAATAATCTTACATGCAGAAGTAGCAATTACTTGAATGGTTAATGGATTCCAGCTAAATTCTTGAAATAGCTAACTTCATGGCTCTCTATGTCCCGTATTATTATGGAAAAATACATTTATTTCAGCAATAACTATTGTGCAAGTCAAATTTTTAAAATACAAATTAGAATCTATATTTAAATTTTAAAAATTCTAAAAAATTCTAAAATTCCAATTTTCAAGCTAGCAAAAATTGATCATGTGTTGTGAGATACTCGCATGAGAAATGAAATGCCAAGAGTTTTCTTGATCCCCGATTGATACGCCGAAAGATGTCTTGCAAGAATCCTCACATACTTTTAGCAATGCTATCACATAATAGATATTCGTTCTTGTCTAGATAAATTGGTCACGAGCAAAGCAAAGTTCGTCTGATGGATACGTGCAGCTTTATAAGGTAATCTTTATCCGAGTGAGCATCTGGTCATTATCGGGCATTATTTATATGACAACTGTAGGGGAATTATAACATAACGCCAGCCAGAGGGCCAAGTGGATATATATCTTAAAGGCCCTCTTCGGAACAAGCGAGAGAAACGTACCAGAAGATGAAGGGCATGAGAACGTTAGTCCTCTGACTAACAGTCAAACGGTCGAAGGGCTCTGATCTCCCCGCCGAGTGGGCAGTAGAGTCGGGCTGCAGAAACCCAGGTAGCCAAAAAAGGGCATTAAGCAGCTCTCAAAAGATCCGATTACCTAAGAGTTCAAGAGGCCCGTGGTCAGAACGCCAAAAAGTGGTGTCATAAAATAAAACACCGAAGAGAAATAATGTGACGGTTGTCGGTCCCTCTCATTAAGAAGCAGACCTGGGTTCAGCGGTGCCACCACCCCTTCAGCCCTTGCACTCCCCTCAGTGGCATCACCCCGTCTGCCATAGGTGGGGTGGTCTCCGGTCTATAAATAAGCCCCGTACGGAAAGAAAAAGGATTATTATTCTGTTAGAGACGATAGAATACTAGATCATTGTGATCAGTCTCTCGCCCAGTTCCGAACTCCACTTATAAGACTTGGAAGTCTGTCTCTTTGTCTTATCGTTGCCATACCGATTTATCCTTCGCAGAATTAGCAAGATGTCTGGCTGGATCACAATTCTTATGTGTTAAACAGGAATTTCGGGAGCAAGACAAAAGAAGATACGCTTACCCTCGAGGGAGTCTCAAATTGCAATCTAAGTAATTGTGAGAGAAGAAGAATTAATCCCGAAGGAAGTTCCATTTAAGTACTTTCGAAATAACCTCGTAAATCAAAACCCAGTTGGGTGACCTTGCGAATAAAACGAAGATACTAGAAGAAATCAAGAGCTACCAAGAAGAGTACTCCTTGGTTAATTCTTGGTGTTTCACTAGATCCTTACGTGGTGACCGGCTATTTTCTTAAAACTGATTAAACGCTGTGGTACTCTCATAATACAGTAATTAATGAGTCTACTCAGCCAATAGAGGAATTGTTTCCCTTCCTAAGTAGTAGGGTCAGACTGGTGCGCTAAAGTCATTCAATATATAATTCTCTGACAAAGAGAGGGAGCCACAATTCCTCGGCGACAAAAATTAGTCACTGGAAGACCCAAGTATCAGAAGAGATTATTGTAGATAAATCATCAAATATTTTCCGGAATATTCAAAGAGAGTAGATTATTTCTTATAACATTAGTTAACTCTCTAATATATATATATATATATATATAGACAGTTCTGGAAAGTTATAGGGAAAGAACTCATCAGCAATGCCTCTTTGGGAATGTTCAAAAAAATAGGACAAAAAAGGAAATCAAACAGTGTCGTAGAATGACTCCCGACGATACCATATATATCTATTCGTTGAGGGAACTTCCATAATTATCTTTAGAGTGCGTTTACTGTCTGGCGGCCGATATTATGTATCTTCGATATGCTTAATAGAGTTTTATTAATAATAACTATAAACAATACACAAAAACGGAAAATATTGACATAAACAGAATGGAAAGGGTCGTGGAGACTCGGGCTAATCCAAGGATTTAAGGGATTAAAAAAGGTAAAACAAATATAAAGTTAAAGAGATGGGATGATTCGATAAACAATTTAAAGCACAGGATAGAATTGACAAAAGGGATCAATACTCAAAGGTGAAGTTTGGCTTACGTAACTTTGGCACTAGTGGTGCAGTGGAAGGTGGCGCAAAGGTGTTTCGGTCTGCTGGCGAGTTCCAGCTGAAGGGGGGGAATAAAAGGATCCTGACGAGGCGTCTTGGGAAGGAGAACCGTTTCTCGACGAACGGCTTGAAGAACAATGGCTGTTCTAGGTTGTTCTCTTCTGAACAAAGGGGGGGGATGAGAACCGTCTCTTGTCTACGGGCTCAAGAACAATGGCTGTTCTAATGTTGTTCTCCTTGAACAACAGGGGGGGATGAGAACCGTTTCTTGGCGAAGGGCTCAAAACGAACAATGGCTGTTCTAATGCTGTTCTCCTTGAACAACAGGGGGGGGGGTGAGAACCGTTTCTTGGCGAAGGGCTCAAAACGAACAATGGCTGTTCTAATGCTGTTCTCCTTGAACAACAGGGGGGGTGAGAACCGTTTCTTGGCGAAGGGCTCAAAACGAACAATGGCTGTTCTAATGCTGTTCTCCTTGAACAACAGGGGGGGATGAGAACCGTTTCTTGGCGAAGGGCTCAAAACGAACAATGGCTGTTCTAATGCTGTTCTCCTTGAACAACAGGGGGGGATGAGAACCGTTTCTTGGCGAAGGGCTCAAAACGAACAATGGCTGTTCTAATGCTGTTCTCCTTTGAACAACAGGGGGGGAAGCCTTGGGGACTTGGCGTCGGAAAGGCTCGAACCTTTGGCACTCAAGGAATATTGTCCTCCTTCTGGACAAGTGATGGTGAATCTCGAGGTCGAGGTCCCTTGGCGCACAAAGGGAGAGAGGGTCGTGGTGATGTTTCGCGACGAAAATCTGGATCTCCAATCTCATCTTAGTGGTAAAGTTTCCATATAAATAGCCAGGACATCTCCTTGGCGTGGGGGAAAATGGAGTGGAAGCTTGGAGGGAACGCACAGCCGGGCCGGGGAACAATGCCTTATCTGTTCATAAGCCTAACTCGATCTGGCGAGGTCGGCGTATGGGGGCGAACGGGGGGACGATAACCTCCTTGTTTAAACATTGGCATCCGGTAGCTGAGATAAGACTCCAAGCCTCGAGTCGAAGATGCACGTGTGAGCATCGTGGTTTTAAATAACATGTGGTAGGAGTTGAAAGTAACGCAGCTTCACACGTTCCATCACACCCCTCCATTCCAGGGGAAGTTGTCACTTCGAAAAAAAAGAGAGAAGGGACAACGATAGAGCTCCGTTGTGGCGAACTCGTTTTCTTGTACCAACCGTACCTTCCTGCACCTAACTAGTATTACCTCAATACATATGATTATTTTGATCTTTAGATTACAGGGGAAAATAACCTTTAATACAACTTAATCAAAGAAAAAAAAAAGGGCATGGAACAATGAAATGATATAAACTTAGTACATACGGGACAAAATAATTTATACGTAAATTAATAAGAACAAATATATAGACATACAAAAAATTAGACATTGAGTGTTACAAAATTCAGACATATACATTAATTAATTATATTACAAAAGAATCTTAAATTAAGTCGTACAAGACGGTATATACCTACATGGAGATACTAATCCTATGAATACAATTATTCTACGCTATTCGGTAACGCATTCCTACTGAGTGCGTCAGCGACCTGGTTATCGGAACCTTTGATATAATTTATTTTAAATTGATACTCTTGCAAGAGTAAACTCCAGCGCATGATGCGGCCGTTTGAGTGTCGCACATTCCTAATATAGGCTAACGGACGGTGGTCGGTTCCTATTTGAAATTCTTTACATATCAAGTACAACTTGAATTTGTCTATGACCCAGATAATTGATAGAGCTTTCTTCTCTCTAGTAGCATATCTCTTTTCGCGTGGTAATAGTTGACGACTAGCATATGCAACTGGATGACTCGTTCCGTCATCCACGTATTGAAGGAGTACACCTCCAATGCCCTCGTTGATCACGTCGGTCTTAACCCCAAAAGATTTTTCCGGGCTGGGCAACTTTAAAATGGGGGCAGAAATGAACTTACTCTTGAGCTGATTAAAATGGGAAACAGCGACATCATTCCAACGTAAACGATCGGGGAAATTCTTTTCCTGTAGGGGGGCCAAAATTGCAGCGAAATTCGGAACAAATCGCTGATAGTACGAAGCTGATCCTATGAGCGATCTTAATGGCTTCTTTGTAATCGGGAGGGGCATGTCGGCGATTGCCTTAACCTTGTTCTCTTGGGGACCTAACTGGCTTGGTCCTATTTTGAAACCCGAATATTTAATGGGTTCGTGAGCAAAATGGCATTTGCGGGGGCCAATGTTGAGGCCATTTTCGCGCAGTCGCTCGAAAAGAGCTAATAGGGCGGGTAAATGGTGATTCCATTTAATTAGTTCTTGTATCTGACTCTTCTGACGTGGTGTCAGCTGCGCGTCACTATCCAGGTCAGAGGGTTCTAAAGACTCGCCTGGTAAGGAAGGAGGAGGGTAATCGGCATCAGGTTGGATGCACACTGTCTGGAATACGTTAAGGGACTGCGCGGGGCAATCTTCTTCAAGCGCCGATGCTTCGTCCAGTTCTACGAAGGTATCTCCATGGGCGCGTTGGGGGTTCTTTTTTTCTTGGGGTCCAGGGACAGTCTCCGTGTCCTTGTCTTGGGCCTTATCACCTAAGGGTGTTAGTGATTCACACTCCTCTTTTGCCGTCCTAGAGTCCTGGTTAGGGGTCTCCGAGAAATCCGACGGTATCGGGGTTCTGATGGGGACGGGCTCCTGGGCTTCTTTCTTATCTCGGCCTTGAGGAAGGGCGGCCTGAAACACAGGGTCGAAACTTACTTGGGGGCTCTGTCCTATAAGTACGGAACAGAATTGTATGGGTGCTACAATGACTTCAGCCCAGCCATTATAATATTGACACTGCAGGTAACATCTAGCGACGGGGAATCGGTTCGCCCGCCCAAGTTGGTCATGTACCACCGCAAATTTTTCGTGGTTAGAGGCCACTGGGAGGAGGTCGTCGGACACGATGAAACACGTACATCCTGTGTCCCTGACGAGAGTCAATACTCGGCAGCTGTCCACGCTGCCCTCCTCATATTTCAAAGTTCCCGATGAACTTTTACCAAAAACAAAATTTACCTGGTGGCCTGACGGAGGGGGAGAAGTTTCTGCTTGGGTCTGCACCACCGGGGGAGCCGGGGTTGCATTAATCTGGTGAACTTGGTGGGCTGGTCCGCTTTTAAGCCTAGAATTTTGGGGGCAATTCCAGCTCATGTGGTTTTCTACACCACAGGTGAAGCATATGGTTGGTCGCTTCGGGAAGAGAGATGGAGGAGAAGTCTTAAAGGGAGGTTTGGAGTCCCGTTGTTGGTTTTGGGGAAAGAAGTTTTGGGGTTTTACGGGGCTCGGAAACTTTGTCAGCTTTCCTGGGAAGGGGCGCGAATCCTTCCTTCTTTCTTCTCGTTGGATTTCTCTTTCTCGTTCTTCTCGTTGTATTTTCCCTTCTCGTTCTTCTCGTTGGATTACTCTTTCCCGTTCCTCTCGTTGTATTTTCCCTTCTCGTTCTTCTCGTTGGATTACTCTTTCCCGTTCCTCTTGTAAGATTATTCTTTACCTTTCTCTTTCTACCTTTTTTCTTTGAAATTCTGCTTTAATCCGAGCTAATTCAATCTGAAGCTCAGCTTGTCTTATCCGTTCCTCTCTTTCTCTTTCTTCTCGTTGTATTTCTCTTTCTTCCTTTTTTCTTTCTCTTTCTTCCTCTTTTCTTTGCTCCTCTTGAATGTACTCAGTTAGTTCTTTTCCGGAAAGTCCACAGGACTCTCCTTGCGCTTTAAAGATTTCAAACTAAGTCATCTTTGCACTTGGGGGCGCACTAGTCAACCAACTAAAATTCCTTGCAACAAGAATTATGCCTCTATAGAATTAGCCTACCTAAATATGGGCACTGACCTATTCGTACTTGGTTTCTCAATCTAAATAACCACTGACTAAAATCACAAAAAAAACACAAACAAATTATTATAACCGTGGCTTGAGCTACTCCAGCTTCTTAAGTTTAAAAAAAAAGGGGGATAGCAATCGTTAAAACAAAAGGGAACTACTATATTCTATTATTATAACGAATAACACTATGCTTTACTCGACTGAGACCAGTGTTTGCAAAGATATAGCGTTAAACCTTACACACCTGATACCAAATTAAATAGTATATATATATATATATGTCGTAGAATGACTCCCAACGATACCATATATATCTTCTATTCGTTGAGGGAACTTCCTTAATTATCTTTAGAGTGCGTTTACTGTCTGGCGGCCGATATTATGTATCTTCGATATGCTTAAGAAGTGGAACTGAGCTCAAGGATAATAATATTGCTATCATTAATAAAATAGAGTTTTATTAATAATAACTATAAACAATACACAAAAACGGAAAATATTGACATAAACAGAATGGAAAGGGTCGTGGAGACTCGGGCTAATCCAAGGATTTAAGGGATTAAAAAAGGTAAAACAAATATAGAGTTAAAGAGATGGGATGGTTCGATAAACAATTTAAAGCACAGGATAGAATTGACAAAAGGGATCAATACTCAAAGGTGAAGTTTGGCTTACGTAACTTTGGCACTAGTGGTGCAGTGGAAGGTGGCGCAAAGGTGTTTCGGTCGGCTGGCGAGTTCCAGCCGAAGGGGGGAAATAAAAGGATCCTGACGAGGCGTCTTGGGAAGGAGAACCGTTTCTCGACGAACGGCTTGAAGAACAATGGCTGTTCTAGGTTTTTCTCTTCTGAACAAAGGAGGGGGGATGAGAACCGTCTCTTGTCTACGGGCTCAAGAACAATGGCTGTTCTAATGTTGTTCTCCTTGAACAACAGGGGGGGATGAGAACCGTTTCTTGGCGAAGGGCTCAGAACGAACAATGGCTGTTCTAATGCTGTTCTCCTTGAACAACAGGGGGGGGGGTGAGAACCGTTTCTTGGCGAAGGGCTCAAAACGAACAATGGCTGTTCTAATGCTGTTCTCCTTGAACAACAGGGGGGGATGAGAACCGTTTCTTGGCGAAGGGCTCAAAACGAACAATGGCTGTTCTAATGCTGTTCTCCTTGAACAACAGGGGGGGATGAGAACCGTTTCTTGGCGAAGGGCTCAAAACGAACAATGGCTGTTCTAATGCTGTTCTCCTTGAACAACAGGGGGGGATGAGAACCGTTTCTTGGCGAAGGGCTCAAAACGAACAATGGCTGTTCTAATGCTGTTCTCCTTTGAACAACAGGGGGGGAAGCCTTGGGGACTTGGCGTCGGAAAGGCTCGAACCTTTGGCACTCAAGGAATATTGTCCTCCTTCTGGACAAGTGATGGTGAATCTCGAGGTCGAGGTCCCTTGGCGCACAAAGGAAAAGGGTCGTGGTGATGTTTCGCGACGAAAATCTGGATCTCCAATCTCATCTTAGTGGTAAAGTTTCCATATAAATAGCCAGGACATCTCCTTGGCGTGGGGGAAAATGGAGTGGAAGCTTGGAGGGAACGCACAGCCGGGCCGGGGAACAATGCCTTATCTGTTCATAAGCCTAACTCGATCTGGCGAGGTCGGCGTATGGGGGCGAACGGGGGGACGATAACCTCCTTGTTTAAACATTGGCATCCGGTAGCTGAGATAAGACTCCAAGCCTCGAGTCGAAGATGCACGTGTGAGCATCGTGGTTTTAAATAACATGTGGTAGGAGTGTAAAGTAACGCAGCTTCACACGTTCTATCACAAACAGCATAATAGCCTTTTACTATATAAAACTTCCCAAAACAAAAAAGTAAGTTTTGTTACATAGTGATACTAAATATCAATATTAGTTTTAAAAAGTTAGGTTAAGTTTTCTTCTTATTTTGCTGAGAAGGGCGTCTTGTTGACCTAATTGATCTTTTGTTTATATAATCTCTCCTGAAATGAAGATTAAAACTAGCATGCTGTAATGGCGTTGTGATATATTCTTATTTGAAAGGTGATAATGAGCAGCTTAAAAATTAGGAGCTAATCAGTTTTCTGGTTTTTGCTGTGACGCAAATATGCCAGAGGCTGGTGATTGAATTCCACGTTAAACTCTCAACCTTTTACATAGATATTGAATCTCTTTATTCCTCTAATTACGGCTAGCGCTGCCTGTTCTATAATTGCTCAAGCTATGGGAGCAGGGGTATCATCGTCTTCGGATTCCAAACTTCTTTGGGGGATTGGGTAGTTAAAGGATGGGGGGTTGAACTTCATTTTTCCATCACTCGAGCGGACACTAGTGAATCTATGAGCGGACCAAGTTTGGAGTTTAAATCTAATTCACTGGACGGGGCATCCTGGGGTAAGTCTAATGAGGGAAGGGGATACTCGTTATCCGACTTCACCGTGGTTACCAGCAGAAAATGTTCACATGGATATAACGCTCCATGGTTCCTTCTTCATCTATCGTAACAATATTTGGCTGGTGTTTCGTCGTAGGTAATTGCGTAGCTCCAGGCCGGTATACAACGGTCTTGACTTCCACTTGATCCTTGTTTAATGCCCTTTCATGTGCAGGTATTCCTTCTCTCTCTTCTGTTTCCGCTTGCGCCTGTTCTCGTTCCATCTGTATTCTTCTTTCTTTTGCTTTTCTTGTTATCTGTGTTCTCCTTTCTTCGGCTTCTCTTTCTGCTTGCGGTTGTTCTCTTTCCATCTGTATTCTTCTTTCTTCTGCTTCTATTTCTATATGTATTCTTCTTTCTTCTTCTTCTCTTTCCTTCTGTATTCTTCTTTTTTCTGCTTCTCTTTTAATCTGTATTCTTCTTTCTTCGGCTTCTCTTTTTATGTGTTTTCTTTCTTTCTTTGGCTTCAATTTCCATCTGTATTCTTCTTTCTTCGGCTTCTATTTCCATCTCTTTTCTTCTTTCTTATGCTTCTTTTTTCATCTTCATTATTCTTTCTTTTGCTATTCTTCCCATCAGTATTCTGCTTCCTTCTGCTTCTATCTATATATTTTCTTTTTTTCTGCTTCTCTTTCCATCTGTATCCTTCTTTCTTTAGCTTCTCTTTCAATCTGTATTTTTCTTTCTTTTGTTTGTATTTCCATCTCTATTCTCTTTCTTCTGCTTTTCTTTTCATTTTTATTCTTCTTTCTTCTGCTTGTCTTTTCAACCTTATTATTCTTTCGTTTGCTATTCTTCCCATCGGTATTCTTCTTTCTTCTGCTTCTTTTTTCATCTGTATTCTTATTTCTTCTGCTTCTCTTTTCATATGTATTCTTCTGCTTCTTTTTCCAGCTGTATTTTTTTCCGCTTCTCTTTCCATCTATATTCTTCTTTCTTCTGCCTCTCTTTTCCACTCTATTCTTCGATCTTCTCTTTCGAAACCTTTGTTCTTTCATGACGTAAGAACCTAGATATTTTCCTGTTATTTCAAGAATTTGGCCTTGAACGTGGAATCTATCGAATGACCTCATTTTACCTAGATCCGTCAAAAACTCACCGATATACGCTAATGGTACTTATACAACCACGAAACAAGTAGCGCTCTGCCTAACCCAACCTTAACACCTACACCTTCCGTTAATTGGAATAACAAACAAAAAAATAAGTAATAGTATTAACGGACTAACCACAGACAATTAACAAACAATTATAAACCGACTTGATCCTCTTACTATGTTTAATTTTCCTCGAACTCTTACGTAAAAATTTGTTACTAATCAAGGGGATGGAATACAATCAAGTATTATTGAGTTCTTAATACCCCACAGGTGACACCAATTTTATAATGTCGTGGTATACGGCTAAGTATGTATGTAACGTTTGTTCCATAGATGAATAAGTCCGTTCCTTTTTTATCTAAGAGTGCTTTACTTTTACTTTTATTATTTTTTCTATTCTTTAACCAGGGAGGATTCGTAATATTATATATCTATTGCCGTGTGCAGCATTTCGAGGATTTAATTAAACAACTAGGGCAAAAATATTCTTTTAATTACATAAAAAATGAAATCTTAAAACTTTAAATATACTAAAGCTAAAATAAGATGATCTAAATAAAATTAAGTACTACCAATGATTACTACGCGATGGTTGACACAAGAATTCACTTTAGTACGGAATAATAACTAAAGAACATAAATAAGTTGGATTCCTTTTACTTTTAACTAAATGGCAGTCTGGCGTGGGATGACCCTGAACGAGAACCTCGTTGATACGATGATTCGAGGCGTGAGGCTGAATCGGATGCACAGCTTTCCGTCTCACTGCGCAAAGGATAACGTTGGTGAAGGTTATTCGGGAATAACAGATGACTTCGGGGTGAGTGGGGAGCGCATGGCGATGTTTCTTGAATTGAAGATATAAGCGAGAGAATTCTGGATGTACGATTATTCCAATCCTCGGGTTACACTTGTTGGCTTCTCGATGATGAGACTTGACCAAGAGGCGAGTATTTCTCGAGTGGAATTTCACATAGGTATTCCTTATTGGTGAGGAATATCTCTGTTTTTATTCTCAAAACTGAGATAGGGGGTTTCTCTGAACGAGATTTGTATGAGAGTGATTTTCTATACCTAGGCTCTACTCTTCGATGTGATCAAATGGAAGAGCCTCGGTAAGAAAAATCCCGCTAGGCTCAACTTCTCCTTGATTCCCTGTTTTAATCAGAGACTGCTCTTCTTCTCTTGATTACTACCTTGATTCTCATCCCCTTTTCTCCAGATCTAACTATATATACCTCAATTATTCCCATGGGGGTGGAGAGGGGAGATGAGGGCCCATCTTTTCGCCTCTCTCCTAAGACATCATTTTTCAACGTTGTAACCCTTAGCCCTTTTTGTTTACGTCTAATGGTGAACATATATCTAACAATAAGAGAAGACAGTGAGCCTGTTCATAATTTTTTATTCGAAAAGCTATCCCACCCTCCTTTGCTTATATAAACGGACTAGGAAATCTGCTGATTGTAATCCTTCTTTGCGAGCGATATCGAGTGTTGTTGGACCAACTGGACAATGGAGCGGGGGGATAAAGTATCGGATCATATAGAACGTAGCTGTTGACGCTGTTTAACCAAACTAGCGTCTTTTTGTCTTCGTGATATTGAGTTCCTCACATTATGTAATTGTTGAATCAAAGTTTCTACAGGAAGGGCAAAACATGAAAATGCCAAATTGAACCCACTTAAGGGATGATGAAAGGTTCATTCAGAGCATTATCACTATCTGAGGGTATGTTAGATTGCGACGAGTGACAGTATGAATCCACACGGGATGTTGGCAAATTTACAGCTAAAGTTAAAATTAACATCATGTCTTAAAGGCATACAGATAGTACAGAGTATAAACAACACGAAAATATTTCTGTTGTAAGATAACTTGCTTTGATGATATCGATATTTGCCGGCTAGATGTTGACACGAGACAAACTGGAGCGTAGAAGTAAATATTAATGATATATGGAAAAATTCCAAGAAACTTTACACAATTGTTTAAGATATAAATAAAGTGGAGTAAGAACGAAGATATCGATCCTTAAACTTTCCGGAGAAAATTGTTCAATACTGGTTAAATTTAAGTTCGGCATACACTAAACGCCGTCTCTCTCGAATAATACAAATTGTTTGACTTTGAGGGCCAACAGCAGGGTAGAATAGAATGGAGGAGAAAGCGGAGGACAAAAAGGAGAGGGATAAGAGGAGAAGATGGGGGACAACTAGGAGCCAAATCCTATTAGTGTTGTTTTAGCAAATGCAATCGAGCATTCTTGTATTGTAAGGCCACTGCGCTCAGCAAAGGTGATAATCATCTTTATTGGTTCACCCAGTGAGTTTAAACGCTAAGATTGTTCGATAGCTAGATTCGAACCACACACTTTATTAATTTTCTTTAAAAGGTAAAATAATTAATATTATTTTATTTATTTTCTAATTTTTTCTTCCTTTACATGTTTCATACTTCTTTGTTTTTATAAAAAAAGATTAGGAGTATCATTATTTCCTTAATTCGAATAGTTTATTGAGCATACATATACACATAAAAGGGTTGGACAAAATAGCTCAAACACGAATATTTATTTAATACGTAGTTGGTCCTCCTTTTGCTTTCTGAACAGCGTCGATGCGTCTTGGAATTGATTTATATAGCTTACTAACTTCATTGAAAGGAATCTTGAGCCATTCTTCTTGCAAAACCTACTCCAGCTGTTTCAGACAGGACGATGGAGGGTAACGATGTAGTAGTGTGTTGGTGTCCGCCTCCCCTCCCCCGTCTCTAATCCATTTCTCCTTTTTCAGGTTGTTTGGAATGATGAGGACACAGCGAAGTCACTCCAGGTGGGGAGACTCTATAGATTTCTATCGTGTTTCCCCATTCATCTCTGTTTTCCTCCATAGGAGATATTTGAAACAGGAATAAGATTAGTCTGAATTTAAGGTGATTGAATAGTGAATGAGTTTAATAGTGAAATTAAATAATAGTGTATAAAGTGTCCATTGTAATTTAGATAGAAGCTGAATATTTATTCAGGTGAGTCTTAGTGTGAATGGATGGGTGTGATGAATGGCAGTATAAGAATGTTGTAAGTGTGACAGCGATTTGGTGATTGAAAATGCCTTCTCCTTTCCAGTTTCTTGGTGCCGGCTTGTCTAGCGTGTTCTGGCTTGGTGAGGTGGCAGCAGCCAATCTCGACCCTCGTGTGCCAATAAGAAGATTGTTTTGAAGCAGGTGTCTTGAGACTACCTCCTAGTCGCCTACGCATCGATTGAAGCCAGAGCCTTCCCACTTTCCACATTGACCGGAGCGACCGCCTCCCCGTCCTTGAGTGCAGATTACTGGAGCTGGACTCCCAATCCCTTGAGAAAAAGGAACCCCCCTTCACTCAAGAAAGCGGGCCTGCCTCCCCCCTCCCCTTATACCTGTAATAGCGCTCCCAGATATCCAGATACATTTTGAACAAAATCACATCTATTTGTGAAGCCCTAGACATTTCTCTTTGCGAGTGCGGTTGTTGGCCAATAATATTGTAAGGCCACCTACGAGTATATAGTGTATACATAAATATAACTTTGAGTAGGTTATAAGATATATTTATTTTAAAGGTTTTTAGGCTGTATTGTTAGTTTAACTTGGAATATTTATTGGGTTTTAATAAATTTAGAAAATACTCTCTCTCCTCAATACCCACTCCTTGAACCACCGAGCGGACCTTGTTGGGGCGGCGGGAAGAATTGATGAGGAAGTTGCAACCCTGCCGCCACAACGACTTCTAACTTGTCGCTCCAAGACGCACCACAAATGCTCAATAATATTAAGATCTGGAGATTGTGGGGGCCACTTCATGCTTTTAGCTCACTCCAATGCTCTTCTTAACCACATGAGCGCTGTGTATTGTGGCATTGTTATCTTGGAAAAAGCAGTCACCGTCAGGTAGTAATCTCTGGACTTTGAGATGGACTTGATCTTCCAAAATATTAAGATAATCGTAGCTGTTGATCCTACCATGCAGGAGAAAGATTGGACCAAGAGAATTCCAAGATATGGCGGCCCAAACCATCACTGTCCCTCCTCCGTGCTTCACTGTAGGAACAAGGCAGTCAGGATTTAAAGATTGCCCGGGCTGCCTCTACACATGAACTTTCCCTACAGTGGGGAAAAAAGAAAAACTGAGAATATTATAAGCATCCATTGGTCTGTCGACCAGCTCTTGTGATCTCTACACCAGTTCAGCCTTTTCTGAATGTTTTTATGAGAAAGCAATGGTTTCTTGAAGGCGGCTCTTGCATTACTTCTAGCTTTATTGAGCTCACGGTGAACAGTTTTAGTGGAAACTGGGCTGGTGGGAAGTTGATTCAACTCAGTAGTCAATTTAGGGACAGTTTTCCGGGGATTTTTTTTATCACAATGCGTTTCAACACTTGTCGGTATCTTTCAGAGATTTTCCAAGTCCTGCAGGAATTACACCTCGTGCTGGAGGTTTTGCCCTGCTTCTTGAATTCTGTCATGGACCTTGAATTGATAGATCTCGAAAAAAAAGTTTAGCTGTTCTGGTGACCGAAGCTCCTGCAATTAAAGCTATAACAATTTGCCCATTTTCGAACTAAGTGAGGTCACGCATCTTAGCATCTATACAACGATCTGAAAAAGAAATACAAATAATCATTATGGTTGATAAATCAAACTGTTTATCTGCAATTAAAAACAAAACACCCTCAATGAAGTTTGGATGGATATTCGTAATATAATGGCCCATTGAAATATTGGTGTTAAATTTCTACTGTTCCAATTATTTTAGCCAACACCTGTATGTATAATCATACGTAGTGTTATACGTTTATATATATATATATATATATATATAATATATATATATATATATATATATATATATATATATATATATATATATATATATAATATATATATATATATATATATATATATATATATATATATATATATATATATATATATATATATATATATATATAATACATATACTTATACATATAATTATACATACGAGAGATCTTCAAAAGGTTTAGTTTCGAAATTAAAGAAATAATAATTAAAAACTAAAATTACATAAAGGTCACTAATATTTCTCAACATAGTTTCTATTTAGGCCAAAGCACTTCGGAAGGCGATGTTTCCGCCTGTCAAGTCACTCTGTGAAGAAATCTTGGTTTTTCGAATTGCACCATAGCTTGACTTCACTTTTTGCCTCTTTGATTGATTTTAATATTGTTCGTTTTAAATGTTCCTTAAGCGTAGGAAACAAACAAGCTCTGTTAAAAAAAATGTCGTGTGCCCTCACTTATTCTGATTTATGTCCTCACAAATTTTAATAATTCCCGGAGTAACATTAGGGAATTCCTTGGCAATTCTATCATTCGAAAGAGAATTAAAACAACTTAATGGTTTCAAATTCGGTTAGAATCGGCCAAAAGGTTATAATGTTATTGCCAAAAACAAACTAATCCCCTGGCTAACCTTGGGAGGACTTTGGCAATTATATTATTTGAAAGAGAACGTAAAATAACATAAGGGTTTCAAATTTCGACAGAATTGGGGAAATAGTTATGATATTATTGCCCCCCCCCCTCAAATAAATCCCTGGCTAACCTTGGGAGAACTTTGGCAATTATATCATTCGAAATATAAGGTAAAACAACATATGGGTTTCAAATATCGTTAGAATTGTCATAATAGTTAGGATGTTATTGTCAAAACAATATAATTCCCGGGCTAAACTTGGGAGGACTTTGTCAATTATATCATTCGAAAGAGAATGGAAAACAACAAAGGGTTTTAAATTTCGTTAGAATCGGAGGAATTGTTACAATATTATTTAAAAAAATGCAAAACGGGGACCGATCGACCGAGATCGCCTGCGTCTAAAAAGTCACAACTTTCAAATAGCTTATTAAGAAGCAGAATTAAATTATATTAAAGTATCTTTTGTTCTAATTAAAATGGCGGGCCTTAGCTTTTTGTCACACATCATTTATGGAATTGGAAAGGTGAAAAAGCCTAGGATTCCCTCTAATAGTCGAACTTACCATACCATACTCTAGCGTAGCTAGCAGAGTATAGCCTAACCTCACATAATATAGTTTAGCCTGCCATAGAATGATTTATATATATAGGATTGTAAAGCATACCATAGTATAGCATAGTATAGCTTTTCATAGTATAGCCTAGCCTAGAATAGTATAGTATAGCATAACCTAACCTAGTATAGTTTAGAATAGTTTAACAGAGTATAGCCTATTCTATCATCGTAGAGCCTAGGGTGGCAGAGCCTTGCAAAGCCTAGCATAGTATAGCATATCTACCATAGCCTACCTCACACTAATCTAGTTTAACATAGTATAGTATAAGCATAGTATATCCTAGGCTAGCATAATTTTACGTAGTCTTTGCAGGGTATAGCCCTGCTTAGCATAATATATCCTATCCTATTTTAGTATGGTATTTCTTGGTATAACACACCTAACCATAGTTTAGCTTAGCCTACCATAGCCTATGCTAGCTTAGCATGGTACACTATAATCAAGCCTAGTCTAGCATACTATAGTCCGGCATAGCTTTGCATAGCATAACATACCCTTGTATAGCTAGCCTTGTAAATCATAGGATAGAATGGCATATAATAGCATAGTATACTCTACTCTAAAGTATCCTAGTATACCCTAGCCTATCCTAGTATACCCTAGCCTATCCTAGTATAGACTTGCATGGATACCCTAGCATAGTATATATAGCCTAAACTATCTAACTAAGCCTAGTTTAGTATAACTCAGCCTAGCTTAGTATAGTATACCTGAGCCTATTATAGTGTATCCTAGCCTAGCCTAGCTTATCAAATCATAGCCTAGCCAGGTATAGTATAATTTAGCCTAGCTTGCCCAGCAGGCTATACCGTAGCTTAGCTTAGCGCAGCCTACAATTGTATATTAAAACTTAGTCCAGTCTATCTTAGCTTACCCTAGTCTGGTATAGCCTATCCTAATGCAGCCTAGCTTAGCCTAGTTCACTGAAGCCCTATTCTATCCTAGCCTAGCTAGCATATTCTAGCCTAGGATAGTATAGCATAGCCTACCTTACCCTACCCTACCTTATCCTAGTTAGTATTGTATAGTATATCATTTTATTGCCTATACTAGGCTATTTGATCTTAGCCTAGGCTTGCATAGAATGCATAACATAGCATAGCAAAACATAGCAAAGCCTCGCTTATCCTAACCTGGTATAGCGTAGTCTAACCTAGTGTATCATAGCTTAGTTTATCATAGCCTAACCTAGCATACCATAGCGTTGCCTAACCTAGTATAGCCTTTCATGCCCTTCATAGCCTAGTATATCTTATTCTAGCCTAGCGTTAACTATCCTAGACAAGTATAACCTATGCTATCCTATCATACCATAGTCAAGCATAGCTTATAATTCTTTAGCCTAACATACTCTATGCTATTCTAGCATAGCATATATAAGCCTAAATTACTATAGTATATCTTCCCCTTGTGCATTATATCTCAGCATAACTTAGCATAGTATAGCCTTGCCTATAATAGCCTAGCATAGTATAGTCTATTATAGGCTTGCCTAGCAGAGTATAGCATAATATATCCTAGTCTAGTCTAGCAGAGTATCGGCTTAAAAGTTATGATGTTATTGCTAAAACAAAATAATTCCCGGGCTAACCTTGGGAGGACTTCGGCAATTATAGAATTCAAAAGAAAATGTAAAACAAAATAACGGTTTCAAATTTCGTTAAAATCGGCCAGATAGTTACAATGTTATTACAAAAAAAAAGCAAACTGGGGACAGACCGACCGGCATAGTGAGATCAAGAGTCGCTCGCGACTAAAAATAGTCCGACTCGGCAAGATCAGGTCTATAGGGTGGATTGGATATGAGTTGCCATCAAAATTCCCTCAAAGTTTCTCTTGTTAGCAGTGAAGAATGGGCTGGAGCTTGTCATGATGGAACATGATTCTTTTGTGCAAGCTGATCATCCCGCAATGCTTTCGGCACCCAACGGGCAGAAAGCTTGCTGAAACCAAAATGCTCTGTTTAAATTGCATATGTTAATCCTTGGGAAATATCGACTTCTCTCGAAATAAATTCAACGGTAATCCTTCAATCTTCATCCAGAGGTTTTTGAACAGCGACCACCTTTTTTGCATTGGTTGATGTGGATGGTCTTCCTTCTCTCTCGTCGTCATTATGGTCTCTTTCTTCTTTGCAACGTTTCATCCCCCCTTAAAACGTAGTTTGATCTCAAAAAAAATTCCCTCAAAGTTTGTCTTGTTAGCTGTGAAGAATGGGCTGAAGTTTTTTGTCATGATGGAACATGATTCTTATGTGCAAGCTGATCATCTCGCAATGCTTTCGGCACCCAACGGGCAGAAAGCTTGCTGAGACCAAAATGCTCTGTTAAAATTGTATATGCTGATCTTTAGGAAATATTGACTTCTTTCGTAATAAATTCAACAGCAATCCTGCAATCTTCATCCAGAGGTTTTTGAACAATGACGACCTTTTCTGCATTGATTTATGTGGATGTTCTTCCTTAACTCTCGTCGTCATTATGGTCTCCTCTTTCTTCTTGGAAACTTTTCATCCACCTCAAAAGAAAGAATGACAATAGCAGGGTATTTAATTTCAAGTTTTCTTTCAATTTGATAACAGCTCTGATCACAAAACTTTGCCTTTCCATCAATAAAAAAAGCTAAATTCTTGTAAGCAGTCACTTGCTACTTGAACTGCGTCAAAAGAATAAATGACGGTTTTGAAGGTATCAGCACAAACCAAAAATATGTTGAAACGTGATTTGACTTCAAAATTTCAGATAATTTTTAAATTAAAGGCTTGAACCCAAACTTTTTCAAGATCCCTCGTATAAATATATAAATTCATATACTAGTATAAATAGGCAGCGGTTTTTCTATTTTTCCTATTATTTTCTTTTCTCCATCCTAGGTTCATCTCTTTTTTCAAGTTACTGTGTTTGTTAATACCAAACTTTAATTGCTGAGCTTTTTATCTTGCGCGATCATCTTCAGAGTAGATTTAGCTAATCGTTTCCTCCTCTATCGATGAAATTATGGTGAGAACAGAATGAGTTACGAATTATGAATGAATGTAAGGGGGTATGTGTATGTGTAGGAGACAACATGGTGTTTGGGTAGATATTAATAAAAGTGGTTAAATATGAAAGTAGTGTAAGAGAATTGCAAACAGATGCTATGCTCCTAGTGATCAGACCTATCACATTCCTCATTTTTTTTTGTGTCTCGTTTGTTGTTTTGGATTATATTTTTCACTTTTATGGGGTTCAAGCCATTTGTCTTAATAATCTTAGTGTTTTTTGGAAGTGTAGTGTGCATTTGCTGTCTTTATTGTAATAAATGACTTTAGGTGCATTCTTAGTTTTGGATGGCTTTTTGGGGGGGGTCGTGTGTGTCTTTTAGTGTTTTTGTTTATTCGTTCTTCTTCATTGATGTTACGTTCGGTTTATGTGGGTCTTAATCGGTGAATTTGTAGTAAATAATTTGCGCTTTTTCATAATTCGAAGTATACTTGTCTTACTTGTTTTTTTTTAGATTTATTTCTTTAACTTTGCAAAAGTAACATTCATCTCATGCGTAGAAAGGCAATTCATCTCCGTCAGCCACTAGGCTAGTGGAGCTTGGAAATCTGGCCTCAATTATAGGTCTTCTGTTCTGGCTAATCATTTGAATAATCTCATCATTCAATTCTCTATTAACCAGTTTCTGCATCTTCCTTCTCCGTTCTTCAATGACAATGTTGATGGGACTTAACCCCACCTCCTTGTGCACCTCTTATTCGCGTCTTCTTTCTCGCCTTCTGCATGACTTGTAGTCTCCTTTTGTGTGTCCAGACACAAGAGAAGACGGAAGCTGGGAAGAGGAACGTAGATCTTAGAATTTCATCGTAGATCTTCTTCTTGTTGCTCTCACGGAGATTTCTGAACATGTAGTGAGTTCTGATTGTGGCCAAGGCATTAATTATTCGATAATCCTGTACCCGGATGAGGTCAGTTTCATTCTGAGTACATTGCACTTTGTGCTGTAGGGATAGCACCGATCCCCTACTCTGATATCAAAAAGTAGACTACTTCCAATGGGAACTACCTTGAATTTCTCCTGGTTGGTTCTTATCTTCCAGTTGGCCTCGTAGATATTTAATCTTTGGATTTCTGCCGTTGTCATACGAGCTTGCATAGGTGCGTTACTCCAAGGACAAGTGATTATCTGGCTGAAATGATCAAGGTTATTGAATGTTGAGGAAAGTAGAGTTCGCAGAGCCAAGACGACATCTGCGAAGTAATTCGAGTAGAGGGTGAGGGACAGACACCCTCACTGCGAGAGGACTACATTGATCGGAAACTTCGCTCCGTCCATGCACTCTAAACTGAAGCCATCTTTGAAGCGATCAAAATGAATGAAGAAAAGCAAACCTCGAACGCTCAACTTATAAGTTGGAATCAAACAGCAAAATTGTTTTAAATATTCCATCTTCCTGATTAGCCCAGTCCCTTGGACCTTATGTTCAAGCTTGGAGTAATAAATACTTCTTCAAAACTCTCCTACGAGGAACCGAGTCAGGTGAGCTTTCATCATATCTGGTTGTGATAAAGGCGGATAAGATTAAGACTATCCGAAGACGAACATTGGCCGAAAGGGCCCCATGGAGTCGGTCCCCTAAGACTGTAAGCGAGTTCCCCTCCGCACTTTTCGGAGGCGGGCAAAACCTTCGTGGACGGCCGTGATCGAAACAATCTACTGCAACATTGACGTCGTCCTCATTAGGCTCATTGATCCGCCTGCAGGCTATGCAACCATCTGCCTCATATGGAATATGTTGAGCACCTAGTCTCGGGTGAGGCGAAGAAGCACCTACAGAAGATCGAGCTTGAGTCTCGTGTTCCCCAAGAAATACTAGTCCAACGAACGCTCATCCTACGGCGCATGGACCCACTTTTCACGGAAAAGACGTGTAAAGAAATCAAGAAAGAGCTTATTGCTAAGAAACCATGGACCAGCATCACTAAGATGGAGAAGTTTAGCAAAGGCCAAAGCATCGGAAAAATAATTTTCTTCTACTATTAAAATGGCGAGAAGAGCGAAAAAGGAAGGGCTGCTTGGTTTTTACCTAAGTGTATCACCCCAACAAATAAAGACGAAAGAGTTTATTCCGAGCGACGGCTGCTACACGTGTTATGAAGTCAGGAAACTCCACACAAGGAAGTGCATGTCGACGGAATTAACATGTTCCAACTGTGCCAAATTTGGACAGGGATTAAAGTGGATTAACTGTGGAGGAGACCACAGGGCTTTGGCCATGAAGTGCCCCATCCGTAAGGAGGTTATACTTGCCAAGAGAGATGACATCAACAAAGAAAAGGAAGCAAAGACAAAAAAGACTGCAGCAGCAGCAGCCCAGAAGAACAACGAGAGAACAAATACCCTGAAGTTGGTGATACCAAAAGAGGAAAGAGAGATCATATCATGGAAAATGTCATCTTCGCTCATCTGTCAAACCTAGCTAACTCCGGCACTTTCTAGGAAGAACTCAACCGTCTTCTAGAAATGAACGTCGTTAAGAAGAAGGTTTGCTTCCCTGAGAATCCAGTGCTGTTAAACATTCAATTTATCGACGAGCCACAAACATCAAATGACGAGCACCAACCAAAGCAGAGCACAACAAAATAGCCCAAAAAGAATCAAGCAGAAAAGAAGAAGCTTGGGAAGGAGAGGAAGAAACGAGGAAAGGGGCGAAGAAAAAAAGAAAAAAACAGAGGAAGAAAGCAACAATGAACAAATAACCACGGATGAGGAAGAGGAACACGAAACTAAATACGCGAAAATTCCCCTCATAGACAAGAAGCATGTACACGAAAGTGGATACTTCCTCGACGGCGAGGACGTGGGCCTTAAGGTATTTGTTTCACCTCTGTGCAATCTCCCAAAAGAGAACCGGGAACCACTTCTTCAATTCATCGTCAATGGAAAGTTCAAGTGGACCTATGAGGGACCCTTTTCACCCAATGAAGTGGCAGCGCTGGTGCTAAAGGGCACGGTGTACATACCAGTATCGCGTATACATACTTTGAATACGTCAACCTTTAAAAATATAAAAAGTCGTCAAAAGACATCTTAAATTAAGTGATTAATGCGTAAACGTGATATAAAACGAAATGCAGTGTTAAGATATTTATTAAAAAAGTGTCTAATAAAATTATGATAACGAGCTCAAAAGTGAATTAAATAAAATTAAGTAATATATGTGATGAAATGATAATAAAAACGATGAAAGTGAAAAATGACCTAAGTACGTACAATAATAGAAACAAAAAAATAGCCTAATTAAATCTCAAATAGTTAACGATTAGATATTAGAAAGAACCTACTTAATTTAAAATAAATTAACAAGGTGTATTCAAATATTTAGGTAAATTAACAAAATGATTAAATAAGAAAAAAATGTGACTAATAAATCAATATAATCGGCTTGACTTAAAAGATATACTAAAATGTTTACAGTAAATGAACAATGTAATAAATAAATTTAAAATTATCAGTAATGTGATAGTGAATGTTTAAATATTGAACAAATCCAACAACAAAGTAATTAAAATAACGTGTAATTTAAACTTAACGAAATATTGTAATCTTTTAAGCCATTGTAAATATATTTAAAAACTTTAAACCTATAAATTATATCACTTACGAGTGAAAATGTAAATATTAATATTTGAATTGTATTGTATATAGCGAAGTGATTTCCATTTCTCCTGAACCTTTATCGTCTTACTTTTGCTAGTAACTTTCTCCTCCCTTCCCTGCTAATTTATTTTGTCACACTATTCGCTATTTATTTTACATGTCTGTAAAATCCTCATATTGTTAATTCATATCTTACTGAACCTTGAAACCCTCGAGGGACAGTACTCGTGGAAGGAAATCGCAGGTTTGATGGAGGATGGCACATTCCCTTTCCACACTCGTGCATCCATACAGTGAACCTAAAAGTGTTTAAAATAATTAAAAACGGATAAGAGACACCAAAGATTGACAAGTAAGTGAACAGAATTGAAAAAACTAAAAGTGATTAAATTAAAATGGATAAATTAAAGTTAATATTTTAAAGTGGAATAATTTAAGTGAATAATTAAAGTACGTGTTAAAAAAAGAAAAGAATATTATGACTCAAAAGGCAAAAGTAATTAAAGTAATTAGTTAAAAAAGTGAATATATATAATATAAATAGAATAACATACGGCAAAAGTTAATCTAATATATATAATTAATGAATAAAGTAAGGTAAAATAAAGTAATATAAGTCAAAAGTAAAGAATAGAAGAATAATTCGAAGAGTATAAATTAAAAATACAAACCTGTAAATTTAAAATGTATATAAAGTCAAATATATAATTCAATATGTAAATAAAATTAATTATGTAAAATGTAAATTTTTTTGAAAGATTCCTACCGTTTCCTGAAGCTTTGTTTTTTTGCTTCTTTGTCTAACTTTCTCTTCTCCGCTCAATTTTCCTATTCATCACTATTACCTAATTATTTTTACTTATTTGTAATTTTTTTACTTATTTATAAAAACACAATGTAGATTATTTTTCTAAATAATCGTTGAATCGAAGAATCATTCTATTCTCACCATACTATCATCGGTAAAGGAGGAAAAGAACAGCTTAATTTATTCTGAAGATGATCGCTCAAGATCGAAAGTTTATCAATTAAACTTTGTCTTTTGCCCAAAACAGTAACTTTAAAAAGGAGAGATGAACCTAAGATAAATAATTATTTACCATCTACAGGATGGATAGAAGAAAGATATAACGAAAATGGAAATATCCCCAATAAATTTAATTAAGGCTAAATATACAATGGCCTTCAACAAAATATGCATATACATATACATATACCCGTCGATATATTGAGAATGAACTGAAAAAAGTTCGAAAGTGCTTGAAAGAACCTTTTCATTTTTTCTGCGGGGGCATTACGTGCAACTTTGTGAGATATTCATTTCATTTCATATATATATATATATATATATATATATATATATATATATATATATATATGGAGTGGCTATGGGGTCACCCTTAGGGCCGACCTTCGCCAACTATGACATGGGCAACTTGAGGAGAGATTATTGGACATCATGGAAAATAAGCCACACACATATTGCCAATACCTAGATGACATCTACATCAATGTCCAAAACGAAGAACATCTGATAAACATCAGGCAGCATTTTGAGGAGAACTCTGTGCAAAAATTCACTTATGATTTGAGCACGGGCAATAAACTCCATTTCTTGGACGTTGAGGTTCAAAACATCAATGTAACTACATCACTAAAGTACATAGGAAAAGTACGGACATGGGAAGATGCCTCAATGCAGAGAATGAATGCCCAGAAAGGTATAAAATAAGCGTAATCGGCTCATACATCCGCCGAGTTTACAAATGCTGCTCTAGGTGGGAACTTTTCCACCAAGAGATTGCACGAGTAAAATAAATACTCGTGAATAATGGTTTGTCAAACAGCATGATTGACAAAAACTCCAATCAATTTTAAATAACCATTACAAACATGCGGATAAAACTGAAAGTAATTGGGAGAAGTCAACAACATCAAAGTGTATTACAGAAAATAGATGAAAAAAACATCAAGGAGATTGTTAAACGTAACATAAAGGTTAAAAATCAAACGGATAAAAACCAACTCTGTATTTATTATAAAACAACAAAAGCCAGCAATCTCCTGCTGAAAAATAACACCTGCCTAAACTCCTCGAATCTTAAGTCAACCAACGTAGTTTATGAGTTCATCTGCCCGGATAAAGACTGTAAGCTCTATAATAACTCAAGATACATTGGCATGACAACCACTACACTTTCGAGACTTTTAACCATGCATCTACAAAGCGGAGGGCCTAAGAATCATATGGAAAGTGCCCATAATATTATCCTAACGAGAGATATGTTCGTTGATAACACCATTACTAAATGAAAAGAGGTCAATAAAGCGAGGCTAAACATATTAGAAGCCATATTAATAAATTGAGATAAACCGGCCATCAAGAGTCAAGCGACAAGCTGGAATCGCACATTAAAACTATTTTAAAATTCTACTGACAGGAGTGGCCCATTTTCTCTAACGTTACGTTCAACCAAGGCGGAATAAAGACCCCTTAAAATCCTTTTCTGGCCCTTGGAGTCATCCTTTAAAAGATAGTGAAAGCAAAGAGAGAATAAATGAGCGTAGACATCTTATGACGGGATGTGTCTAAGGCATTCGACAAAGTATGGCAGAGGGGTATACAACTCAAGATACTCAGATTAGAAATGAACAACAAGATCGAAAGGATTTTATATGATTATGTAATGGAGAGACGTGCTTATGTGGAAATAGGACGACATCAGATTGAAATATTCGAGCTCGCTGCGGGTTTGCCCCAAGATGAATGTCTGAGTTCGTCTCTCTATTCAATCTACACAGCAGATATACCACCACGAAGAAATGAAGGCTGCTTGAACATCCAATTTGCCGACGACGAAACTTAAATCATAGTTTTCCCCTACGGGAACGGCCCAATGCAAGCTACGATGGCTGCAGAAGAGATAAGAAGGATTAATAAATACGAAGAAAAATGGAAAATTAAAACCAACAGGGGTAAATTTAAAATGGTACCCCTGTACAGGAGGAGCATCTCAGATGTATATGTAGAAGGACAGCGCTAAAGATACGACAAATACGACCAAATTGCCCAGAGAGAAGGATGGAGATAATACAGATTATTCCCAAGTATCCCAAGTATAGATGAGGGAGGAGAAGAAGACGAAGAAGAAATCTACACCTAGAGAAAGAGATTAATACTCGACGACTAAGAGTAATTAATTAACCGAAGCAAACCAGAGAATAGCACATAGTCAATTATAATTGTATAGGAATAGGAAAGAATAGATAAAGAGATAGAAAACTACACCAGTTTTTAGTAAGAATATTCACTAATAACAGTTTAAAAGCCTCATAGATACCAATACTACTTTCTGACTTTATCAGGCTAGCTATACTGACTAAAATGGACAGAGATAAGCCTGACCTCCAGGCAATTAGTATCTCTTTGCAAACGTCTTACTTCTTTTAGCCTTTTGCATCTATTCGTTTTTTACTATCATATTCGCACACGGGACTCACAGTGATACGTAGGACAGGGGTCACGATGAACTGTTATAGTTATAGTTAGAGACAAGCGACACATCGTGGTTCAGATTTTACGTTGAGTTGTAGGTCCCATGACTAACTAAGTCCACTTTTGTCTCCTACTATTTTTTTCGCTTTTCTTTCATTCTGTCAGATACTCACTCCACTCATTACATCGGTAAAGAAGGCAAGAACATTTCAAAAAGCTCAGAAGATGATCGAATAAGATCGAAAGCTTAGCAATTTAGTTTGGTTTTTACCAAACATATTCATTTAAAAAAAAGAGGTGAATACTGGACAAGTGATCCATCATCTACAAGATGGAATAAAAAAGATTGTTAAAAGAAGAGAAAGTTGCCAGAGGAAATTAATTAGTGCCAAAATTCAACAAAATTTGCATATATATATATATATATATATATATATATATATATATATATAGACCATCTATTAAATAAAATATACTGAAAAAGCTCAAATAGATTTAAAAGTAGACTCTCGTTGAGATGAGAAGCAGCCCTAGACATGGAGCCTGTCGGGATGGTTCAGCGTAGGCACCAGAATTCTCCAGAAGCTCCAAACAAGTGGAATAGAGTTTAATCAAAGAATATCCCCAGCCACGGAGGACAACAGCCCATTCTTTATATTTTATACAAAATTAGAGGGTATTTGTTTGGTTTTCCTGGTGACATGAGACGTCTCCGAGGCCTCGTCAACTTGAAATCTTTGTTGAAAAGTATCCACCTCATTGAGCCGCTGAAGTGTTCACACCTGCTCTTTCCAATCCAGGGCAAGTATGACGGTGGAGGCAATTCGATCATTGCGCTGGGGCCTTACCAGAAGGCGATCTTGGCGTTTATTTAAATCTATTAGGCATCCAGAAGACTTATTCACAAGAGTGTAACTAGTATTTTTTTAAGTCATTAACGATCCTAAAGACGGTGATAATAGAGGCAATACTATTATCAACTATCTCCATGCAAAAAATATTACAAAAGAGTTTACAATTCATTACATAACATCATTCATCTAACCAATATATTTCATTATTTTACCCTTTTGATCGTAGAGCAAGGCTCCAAGGAATGAAAGTCACCTCCTAGACGAAAATGACCAGAGTGCGATTTTGGATACAACCAACGAATGTGTTTTAGCTTTTATTTTTGAAATGTTCTTATTAATAAATCTACAATAATAATATATAATAACACCGTACAACAAATTTCAGTGTCAATAAAAAACACATCTCATGTGACTTTTAATATGAGGTGGAGTTTTCTTAATTCGAATTTCCTAACAAAAATTTCCCAACCCCTAACATTTTCTTGTAAATTGCTGATTTAATAATTATACAAATGATACCGATTTCCACGATACCATAAATGTTTTTCCTCCCCAAAGTTAAATGTGTCCATTCTAATTAATTCATGAAGATATAAAGAATCAGCATGTTTGTTAGCATTATATAACGTAGTAACCTACATTTTAGTATTTACTTCTTCGTTGGTAAGACGTCTCGGGTGTGTCACGCTGCAGATTCAAGCAGAAGTCAGCCAGCATAGCAGGGCTCCATTTTCCCTTATACCTGTTTTCCATTGACGCTATATTTTAATGGACCTCTCTCCATGTTCATAACTCACATCTCGTACATTCTCTGGGAAGAAGGACAGATGAGAATGAACAAAGTGTATCTTCAGTGACATATTGCATGCGAGATCTTGGTAGCACTTGATTCGTCTTTTCACTATACGCTCGCGCTGGTCCCATTTGTGCTTTCCCAGAAGTCATTTGCATACATCTTTGAATGCACGCCAATTTGAGGGCCTAAGAATATACCTTCTTTAATCTTGGCATCACTTATTTTTACGGAAGATCCCTTTGAAGTACTATAAACATGACTTTTTCTGTTTCAATGCTTTGGTAAATTTCTTCATTAGGCCTAATTTTATATACACTGGTGGCAAAATGATTTTATCCTTCTTAACTGGTGGTTCATGAATTCACTTATGACATTCAGGCGTCATTGATTCCGGAGGTCACCATTCTGAGCGTACATAATGTTCTGATCTGCCCTATTGTCCCACCTGCATTAGAAGCACATAAACTGAGTGTATCGAGGTTGTAGCCTAATAAGTAGGGCTACTACATTCAAGTCCGCACAAAGCGTCACTCATACTCCTTATAACTGATGCGGTCTAGAATAAAGGCAAGGTTCTCATATGTCTCTGTTAAAATGCCCTAGTGAGGAACTGGAACTGAAGGCATGGTGTTACCAATGTGCAATAGAACAGCTTTTATGCTGTAAAGGGATGCATCTATGAATAATTTACAATCATTTAGTTCATAGATCAACTCAAGGTCGTTGAATATGCCTCTGATATCATTACAATAAATCAAGTTGTTTTCAAAAGTGAAGAATTGTTGTAGATCGCTTAATAAATACTGTAATTCAAGCATGTTCATCCAACAGGATCCATTGTTGCAGACGTGAGGCCAGGAGTTCACTGTGTCTTAGTAAGTGTTAGATCACGAACTAGATCATTCAGTTTCGGTTGTGTGATGAGGTGTGGTTTCTTGTCAGATTCAAGTTGTGCCAAATATGGTGTATCTTGAGATTCTGAATCGTCTGAGTTGCTCATGTCATCGCTTGGTAGTTTAGAGGGTGGCTGTGGAACAGGAATAGCAATTGCATGACAAACTGGGCGAATAGCAAACTGAAGATCAGGATACATAATGGATTTCCGGCCTTTTCTGTTGTGTCCTGCAGTGAAATAAAATAAGATCAGAGTAAAAATGGATATTACTGGCTCTGATCACTTGCAGAAATAGTGGAAGCACAACATATTATGCATTTTGATCTTTTTAATTAATAAATTTCTTGAAAACAAATTATAGACACACCTTTAATATCTGTTCAGCTAAAGTAGCAATCCGTTGAATGTTTTTTTGGCTACCTCCAGAGCATTAATATGCTAAACATGAGGCCAGGCCCTTTGCCTTTCACCGAGAAAGAAAGGAAACTTGTACAATATGCGATTTTCCAAGCGTTACATCACATTCAAAGTACATATCATGAAGTTTATTCACATGTCTAGTTAACTGTCTCTTGTATTGTCTTAATATAACTGATCCAAATATAAAACAGAACCTGTTTATGGAATTTTGGCATTCTCTAGGCATTTTACCTCTGTCTCTTGTAAAGAAAGAACACTTTAGTTTGTGAAAAATAATATAAATATTAACAGCAACAAATATTAAATAAAAAAGTAAAAGTAGTAAGCATTTATATTAAGTTACAAAATTATCAAACGTAACGTAAGGATTACCATGTATTTGGATCCATATATCTAAAAAAGTATTGAGTAGAATTTCTTAAATTTCATAAGTTAGGTTCAAAAATACCTTAGGAATATGATACTAAAATATATCAAAATCTGTTTATAACTTTTAGAGTTGTCAGTTTCTGCCAATCCTGTTTGCATTGAATTCGTACCCAACCATCAGTGTATTTAACGTAAGAAGGTAATTTTCGAGAAACTGGAGAGTCACAGAAAGAGACAGATGTTATGTTCTCGATTTATTCTCATTTCCGGTTGTTTTTTTTCATTGATGTACAGTGTAATTATCGATATCAGGTAAATTTTAAAAACGAATGAAAAAACATTAGTTTAATTGTTTTGCACATGTGCATGAGTCCCCAACATATGAGAAATATTTATAAGTTTTATATGTTGGGCACTCATGCACATGTGCATAAAATTAATGTTATTGTAACCTGAAATGTTTAATTGTCTATGAAAAGGTGATTGGAGCAAAGTGATGAAGGTGGTGATGAGGCAATGGTTCAAAATGATTGGTGGGTTTAAATGGAGCAAAAATGGAATGGATGGTGTGACGAATTTACGAGAATGATCAAAATAAGTTTAAGAAGTTAAGTTATATATCTGGTTAAAAGTATTTTCTTGGGGGGCAGTTAATCAGACTGTCTGTCGTAAATGAAATATTTGATAACATATTTGGTGGTGTTAGGCTTCTTCCAAGGAGGTGGCTTTGCTCGTTATTGTGGAGTGGGCAGTCTAATAGTATGTGCCTAATGGTTATTCCTTCGTTGCAATTGTTACACTGGTGGGTTGCAAAAGGGTAATTATTGCTAATGCAAATGTGACCACGCCGTAGCCTTCCAAATACTACCCCCACTGTTCTATTTTTTATTTCTTGTCGGCCAGTTATTTTTTTCCATTGATAATGTTCATGCGTGTGGCTGACCATTTGTAAGCCAGTCTGTTTTCAATTTGTAAAGGATTAATTTCCTATATTGAGTTATATTATATTCACTCTTGTGTGTCGATTTGATGCTATCTAGTTTCTTGTTGCTTTTTCTTTAGCTTTTTGCTCAGTAAATTCATTTTTTGGTTATGGCTACATGTCCCGAGTACCAGCAGAGCTTTATTTCATATATGATAGCTTCTGCGAGACGATAGTGCTTTCCTGGTATCTGGTTGAGTTGTAAAGCGCTTGCGGAATCGGAGAATTTGATTTGTGGCTTTGAGAGTTTTATAAAGAGCTGAGCTACTGAGAAATAGGAGAGGGAAGAATTGGAGTAATTTAATATTGAAACACATAACTTCAGGCTTGTTGTTTTCCAAGGGACATGCAGTTCTTTTAATGTATAATGTATTTGTTGTACGTGTAGATAGTATGTGTGCGGTCTGAATCTTTCCGGTGAAGTTGTGCTTTTGATGATTCGTAAAAGTTTGGAGTTCTCACGGTCATAGCAAATGAAGTATTTTAGACCATACTTATCTCTGCTATGTTTTATATGTAGTAAGCCCTGTTTCTATACATATGGACTGGGTAGGGGAGTTTTTGAATGCTTCCGTTGCTTTCCTAAATATTTGAAGATAGATCGAGTCTAATTTTCTCACCAGACACTTTGTAGCTGCAGCAAAGTGATAGCTACCATAATCAAGTTCGAGGAGCAATACCATTCAAGGAATATGTAGAGGTGCTTTCCTATCGGCTTCACAAGGTAATTGCGATCGTCTGTGTCGTATAATTCAGGTAGCCTGAACCTGAATCCTTTGGCTATCCTCCAAAGAAGCAGGGTAGGGAAGACGTCATTCCCAAATTAGAAAAAGATTTCCTCTTCGAGTGAGATGGAATTTTAAATGGCGAGGGTAAATTAATCGTTGGACGCTATTGCTACTATTTAATTAGGATTTGGTGGTCGGAGGATTTAAACAGGAAAAGCAAAAATAATCTTAAACACCAATAGATATTTACAGAATAATATACAGGCAATTTATTTAACACCGTTTACTATTGGGTTGAGGAATATGTTCTTTCGGTTTTATAAAACTTATTGATTCCCATTAACAATTTTAGAAAACTTTATTTTTAATTGAGAACAATAGGCAATTTAATCAATAATGTATTCTCCGTTGTTATTTACGAATTCCTCCCAACGTTCAACTAGTTTTTCGATGCCTCTGAAATCAAAATCTCTAGATTTTGATTTGAAGAATTCGTTTAACCAGGTTCTTAATTCCACATCAGTATTGAACGAAACGCCGCGCAAATTGTTGGAGAGCGATCGGAACAGATTGAAATCCAATGGAGCCAAGTCTGGCGAATATGGATGATGCGGCAGGATTTCCCAATTAAGCGTTTAGATGGCGTCTTTTGTCATATTGGCAATGTGAGGACGAGCATTGTCGTGTTGATGAAGGACTCAATAATGTCGATGAAGTCGCTTTTCACGAATAGCCTCGGGGAGTCGATACATTTGTTGAACTTAGAGTTCTGCATTGACAATCTCGTTGTTTGAAAGAGGCTGATAAAGAAAGATGTCTTCACAATCCCACCACACACACAGCATCGTCTTTCATGGATGAAGTCCTTGCTTTAATTGCGGAAGTGGTTTTTTATTGCGGCTAAGCCATTGTTTTTGATGGTTCGTGTTGACATGAACACACCACATTTCGTCGCCAGTGATAATGCGGTGAATAAATCTGTCCTTATATCCACGAGTAGCCTTGTGACGAGCAAGAAAACCTGCGGAAATCGTGGAGCGTTGAAGTTTGTTACTTTCCCTCAAAGCGTGTGGAAGCCATGCACCGAGTTTTGGGACTTTCGCCATCAAATGAAGGTGATTCACTATAGTTTTCTGATCACACGCCAATTGTACAGCCAATTTTCTAGTCGATTGACGAGGATTTTCATGAAGAAGGTCGTTCAATCGATCTTCATCCAACTTAATGGGGTGACCAGAACGTTCTTCGTCATTAAGATTGAAATGACCGTTTTTGAAACGTGAAAACCACCATTAAGCTGTCCTTTCTGATAAAGCATTTTCTCCGTACACAGCACAAATATCGCGACGAGCTTTTGCTGCGTTTGTATTGTTCCTGTCTCGATTGAAAATGTATAACCACAAGTGTCGAATATGTGCCTTTCTTTCAACTTGACATTCCATTTTGAGGGTACAGAACATAAATTAATTAACACAACTTTTAAATAAACCGCAATGGCATATTACTCAACTTCAAGACGTAGCCTAAGCAAAAGTCTAATAGCCTACGCTGTTAAGAGACGTAGCCTAACCTTTGCAAATTTTGCTCTCATTATTTATTATTGTTTCTTAATATGTGCACAAATCACGTCAACAAAACTTAAATCAACACAACATTAAAAAAACCGCAAGAACTTATTCCTCAACCTAATAAATGAATGAAATTGAAATGACAAGTTGTACTCGATTTAGCCGTACTATGCTCAATAAGTACACTAATTACCCGGGGGAAAGCGGGAGGCGACTGCGGGGTGAGTCTTAGCCCGACGAGCTTCAATAATTATTACAATAATTACCTGAAAGGGACCGGGAGGATATCAGGAAGTGAGTGTCACTCCTATTCGACGATGAAATAAAATGTAAGTCATACGATTTTATGGACAAGACCACGAGTATGGGTACTCGGGGGAAGATACGAGTATTTCTTTGATGAAACGGGATAGAGCGCGATCTTGCAGACGTAGTCTTCGTCGTTCAGAATATGGATTCCTGCTGCAAGACCGCATAGCACGGGTGGTTGTCGCTCGAGGATTGCGCTCGTCGATGAATGATTCCAAAGAGCTATTATGATGACGCGTCAATACCTTGTGTATTGCGTGGTCTTGCTTACTTGGAAGCAACGTGGGGAGAGCTCGTGATTCGAATGCTCTAAGACTACTTCAAAAATTATTTTCGGGATGGAAAATATATATTATTACGCCAGGAGTTTTTATCTTTGCCGACGGGAGCGTTATTGGTTCGTTCCTACAGCCTCGATGGCTGGAATCGGTGGTGAGGGTCGTAACACCATAAACTGGACCGGGTTCTAGCGCGTTTTCGCTCCGCAAGTGTGCTGATTGTCTGGAAACAGGGCTCCTTCGTTCGACCTCCCTTTCACGTGACTCGATCACACACGCTCGCTCTCTCTATCCCACATTTTCTGACAGTCTGGTTAGCAGATTGAGGCAGTATATGGAGGCCCTTCGAACGTTATCTATGCGATGAAGCCATGTTATTTTTTATAAAATATAAGGCCCAGGTATTTGGCTTGGTCGAATGTTTAATATGGTTTCCGCCAAAAATAGTTAGATTATAGTCACTTTTTTCCGTTAAGTGAATATAACTCGTCTGTTATTTTTCTCTTGAGATGTTGAATCCGTTTCGGTCCATGTAGTCGATGATAAATTTGTTGGCATCATGAAGCTGTCGTATAACTTCTTTTTTATTTGATCCTCTATGTCCTACTGCATGCAAATTTGTCAACATGTAAGGAACATTTCTTCTGCGGTTGAACATTTAGAGACAACTAGTTAATAGCTAGAAAGAATAGTGTGGTACTAAGAATGCTTCATTTTGGAACGCCCTCAATTTTTTTAAAATGTTGGAGCGAGCTACTTGGATGTATAGACAGAAGTTGCTGTTTGAATGAAAGTTCCTTATAGAGATTGAAATTGTCCTCGGAGTCCCGTTCGCTGTAGCTGGTTGAGTATGAGGCATCTTCAGACACTGTCCTATGCATTGGATAAGTAAAAAAATGCTGTGACAAAGCCGAAGTCTGAGATGGCGTGTCCTATTTCAGTTTTTAGTAATTTCAAATGATCTAGAATCATTCTGCAAAGGAAGGATGTATGAACAATTGTTTATAATTCAGTGATTGTGAAGTATCTTTGGGGGGCTTTAGAAAGTGCTCGTATTAGTCTTTTATTTTCGATGTAATCATCAGTTGATCCAGAATTGCAGAAGTCTCTATGTGTTCGGTTTCTTTCTTGCTAAGTCTTTCTACCCTTTTAAATTTGCCTGTGGTGTAAAAAAGTGATCTATTGATGGGGTTTGCGGGATGTGTTTGATGGTGACTTATAGCAACAGTTTTGTGAATAATTTTTTACCATTCGGTGGGGGCAGTTTTGGAGAGCTGATAAGGGTTGCAGTTTCGTTAACCAGTTGACCAAACCATACCACCACTGTCGTTTGGTCCGGGCTCTGTTTCGTGCAAGACTCTTTTATGATAAGTGGATAATGATCACTTCCATTTTAGTCGGAGTGGGCGTGCCAGACATGTTCTGTTGAATTATTTATGGAAAAAAGTAAGATATCTATTGTTGTGAAACAATTATCCTGTTCTTATAGTTAGTTGGTTCACTATTATTTAAAATTTCTAAGTTATTATGTTCTATTAGTTCAAGGATTACACGGAACCACGGGTATTTTATTTATTTTCTCTTTCGGCAAACTTCTGGCATTGAAGTCTCCAAGGATTAGATATGGCCGGAAGAGGTAGTTAATTAAATCTTTTATGTCGATATAAGCAAGGGTTGTGTTTGGAGATTGATATACGGAACATATTGTGTTTTTTTTTCAGTTGGATTTTTACTAAAATCATATTGATTTTTAAATTTAACAGGAAGGGAGTAGGTACTTTATATATTTTTTGCATATTGTGGCAAGTTTGTCATCTATGTTTGGGTTGTGTTATTATTTTTTGGTATACATTACGGGTTCCTTTAGTTTAGATGGACCTAGTTTTATGATTAGTAAAATTTGAAGGGTGGTTTGAGGATATCGTTCACTGAGGGCGGGTATTTATTGCAACTCTGGATGCGTAAGATCATTGGTCTAGTTGTTTGGCATGTTTCCCGTTGGCGTTTCTGTCCGGCCTAGATGAAGATGTTTTCTGTTTAGAGTTTGACGAAATCCTGATTCGAGAGTGATTCTTGCGTTGTTTGAGGCCTTTCTCCTCGCCCGAGTCATAGCTTGTTTTTTTTCAACAGACGTATAATTTAGATTACACGTAGTTGGCCTAATTATTGTATTGAAAGGTTAAGATGAGGATATTTTGAGTGAAGGAGTTAAGGAACGATTTAATTTCTGTTAAACAGTACTTCTGAATACTTAGGATTTGAATTCGGCAGCTGATTCGGGTGATGTATGCCAGCTTTTTGGAGTGTTTGCCTCTTTTTCTGGGTATACAGTTCGTATATCTTAAAATTCTGTATGTAAAGGTTATGATGAGGCTAATTTAGGGCAGGGGCTCGAATCGCTCTTTTTATTTCTGTTGAACAGTACTTCTGAGTTCTTATGATTTGCTTTTAGCAGCTGTTTCGGGTAATGTATGTATAGCAGCATTTTGTAGTGTTTGTTTCAGTTTCGGGGGATCCAGTTGATCATCTTCAAATGTGATGGTATCTTCAGTGGAAGTTCTATTTTTACAGTAGATTTAATATCTGGGCTTTTAGTTTTTGAAAAAGAAAATCGTGGTGGGGAAGAGTTTTGTCTCAATCTCTTCTGTGTATCAAAGCAGGTTGTTTTATGATGAAAAGCTGTTGTCGTGGTATTCTGGCTTTACACATCTGTTTCGATAGATATGCGGCAAAGATTTTGTGGATTTGCATCGTTAGTAGGGCATACATCTGTTTGGTTGTCATGAATGTCTTCAGTATAGGTACTTTGAATGCGATTTGATTTGTCTTCGGGGCATTGGGTTCGTATATTCAAGTCTTGGTGAAATAGGAAGTAAGGGAAAGTTTTAGAAAAGGAATGATTGTTCATCACCGTTGTCGTAGAAAAGACTCTCGACGATATACCATATATAACTATTCGTTGAGGGAATGATTCTAATATATTTCGAGTGCGTGGTAAATCTGATTGACCGAGGTTATTTATCTTCACTATGCTCAAGAAGTGGAACTGGGCTCCAGGATAATAATATCTATCATCAATAAAATAGAGTTTTATTAATTAATCTATCAACAACACACAAAACAGTAAATGTTTACATAAACGGAGAATGGAAAGGGTCGTGGGAATATCTGACTAATCCGAGGATTAAGATTTGGGAAGATTCAAAAGTGTAAACAAATAAAAATTAAAAGGGGTGGAATGGTTCGCTAAACCATTTAAAGCACAGGGTAGGGTTGATAAAAGGTTAGATAATTAAAGGTAATGCTCAGCTTACGTAAGTACAAATTGTTGTAAAGAGGAAGGCGACGCAAAGGACTCTTCGGTCCGCTGGCGAGTCCAAGCCGAAGGGGGCGGGGGATTAAATTATCCTGACGTGACGTCTTGGCAATGAGAACCGTTTCTTGACGAACGGGCTTGAAGAACAATGGCTGTTCTAACGTTGTTCTCTCCTGAACAACGGGGAGGAGTGAGAACCGTCTCTTGTCTACGGGCTCAAAGAACAATGGTTGTTCTAACGTTGTTCTCTTTCTGAACAACAGGGGGGAGGGTGAACACCGTATCTTGTCAACGGGCTCAAAGAACAATGGCTTTTCTAACGTTGTTCTCTTTCTGAACAACAGGGGGCCTTGTGGACTTGGCGTCTTGAAGGCTCGAACCTTAGCACTCAAGGGATATTGTCCTCTTCTGGACAAAAATAGTAGATCTCAAGTTAGAGGGCCCCTGGTGCACAAGGTGAGACCGGATCGGCGTGATGTCTCGCGAAGATAATCTGGATCTGATCTGATCTTATTTGGAAATGCTCTTGTATAAGTACCTGGAAACATCTCCTTGGCATAGGGGACAATTGAGTGGAAGGCTCGGGGAAATGCGAAATCGACGTATGGGGCGAACCTCCTTGGTTAAATATTGACTCAGGTGGCGATAGCGCGCCCTGCTTGTCTCATCGCCGATGCACGTGCGTAGCCAGGTGTTCTAACAAACATGTGATAGCGACTGAATTTAAGCGGGCTCAGACGGTTCTATCACACCCTTCCATTCCGGGGGACGTTGTGACTTCGAAAAAAAGGAGAGAAGGGACAACCTATGAGCTCCGTTGTGGAGGACTCGCTTTGTTGCAACCACCGTACCTTCATGCACCTAGCTAGTATTACCTCAATACATATGATTATTTTGATCTTTTAATTATAGGGGAAACTAACCTTTAATACAAACTCAACCATAAAAGAGACATGGAACAATGAAATGATATAAAATTAGTACATATGAGACAAAATAATTTATACGTAATTTAATGGGTACAAATATATATACATACGAGAAAAAAATAGACATTGAGCCACAAAATTCAGACATTAGATAATTAACTAATTATATTACAGGAGAATCTAATTTAAGTCGTACAAGATGGTATATACATACATGAAGATCCTAATCCTACGAATTACAATTAATCTACACTATTTAGTAACGCATTCCTACTGAGTGCGTCAGCGACCTGATTATCGGAACCTTTTATATAATTTATCTTAAATTGATACTTTTGCAAGAGTAAACTCCAGCGCATAATTCGGCCGTTGGAGTGTCGTACATTCCGAATATAGGCCAACGGGCGGTGGTCAGTCCCTATCTGAAATTCTTTTCCTATCAAATATATTTTAAACCTGTCAATAACCAATATAATTGATAGAGCTTCCTTTTCTATTGTGGCATATCTCTTTTCGCGTGGTAATAATTGGCGACAAGCATATGCAACTGGATGACTGGTTCCGTCATCCTCATATTGAAGGAGTACACCTCCAATGCCCTCGTTGCTTACGTCGGTCTTAATCCCAAAAGATTTTTCCGGGTTGGGCAACTTCAAAACGGGGACAGTAATGAGCTGATTAAAATGAGAAACAGCGACATCATTCCAACGTAGACGATCGGGGGAATTCTTTTTTAAAAGGGAGCTGATGGGCTCCGAAATTGCAGCGAAATTTAGGGAAATCACCGATAGTAAGAAGCTGATCCTAGGAATGATCTTAATTGCTTCTTAATATTCGGGAGAGGCATGTCGGCGATTGCCTTAATCTTGTCCTCTTGTAGACCTAACTGGCTTTGTCCTATTTTGAAACCCAAGTATTTTATGGTTTCGTGTGCAAAATGGCATTTGCTGGGGCCAATGGTGAGGCCATTTTCGCGCAGTTGCTCAAAAAGAGCTAATAAGGTGGTTAAATTGTGACTCCATTCACGAGTAGCGACGTAGACGTTATCGAAGTAAAAGGATACATTCGGAAGTCCATCTAACAACCTTCTCATGAGACGGTTATAGTTACTACAAGCGGTTTGGAGGCCAAAAGGAAGGGGCTTAAATTGTATCAAGCCTTTCTCAGTTGCAAAGGCGGTATATGCTTTCACATTGGACCGGAGGGGAATTTGGTAATACGCCTTGCACAAATCGAGTTCTGAGATGGACTTGGCGTTTTCAAAAAGGTGGAGGTTTTGGTCTAGTAACGGGATGGGCTCGGCGTCGAACACAGTTACCGAATTTAACTTTCAGAAGTCGAGGCACATCCGATCTGAGCCATCAGGTTTCTTGACTTTAACGATTGAGGAACAATAACTAGAGGTGGAAGGTTCTATTATGTCTAAACTAATCAAATTATCGACTTCGGCATTAAAAGCTTGGTGGAAATGAATCGGCATAGGGTAGGGTTTTGATCAGACAGGTTCTAAGGTTGTTAATTTAATATCATGTTTGAAACTGGTAGCGCATCCAAGATTCTCTGAAATAACGTCGTTGAACTGACATAATAGTTCTTGTAGCTGACTCTTTTGATGTGGTGCCAGCTGCGCGTCGATATCCAGGTCAGAGGGTTCAAAAGACTCGCTTGACAGGGAAGGAAGAGGGTAATCTTCATCAGGTTGAATGCACACTGTCTGTTTGACATTAAGGGACTCCGCGGGGTAATCCTCTTTAAGCGCCGATGTTTCGTCCAGTGCTACGAACGTATCTCCATTGGCGCGTTAGTGGTACTTTTTTTCTTTAGGTCCAAGGACAGTCTCCGTGTCCTTGTCTTAAGCCTTATCCCATAAGGGTGTTGGTACTTCACACTCCTTTTGTGCCGTCCTAAATTCCTGGTTAAGAATCTCCGAGAATTCGGAAGGTATCGGGGTTCTGAGGGGGACGGGCTTCTCGGCTTCTTTCTTAGTTCGGTCTCGAGGAAGGTTGACTTGGGACACAGGGTCGGAAATTACTCGAGGGCTCTGTCCTATAAGTACGGAACAGAATTTTATGGGTGCTAAAATGACTTCAGCCCAGCCATCATAATACTGACACTGCAGGTAACATCTAACGACGGGGAATTGGTTTTCCCGCCAAAGGTAGTCATGTACCACCATAAATTTTTCATGGTTAGGGTCCACTAGGGGAAGGAGCTCGTCGGACACGATGAAACACATGCACCCTGTGTCCCTGACGAGAGTCGATACACGGTAGCCATTCACGCTGCCTTCCTCACGTTCGGGGCTAATAACTCAGCTTTTAAGGTGCTGTAGTCAATTGTACATTCAGATGGTAAAGATACGAAAATGTCGCGCAATTTACAATTTAACAGTGGAAGTAGTCTTACTACACCTTCAGCCTCCAGATCCAGGTTATTACCCTCGAGGATCTTTTCGAAGTGGGCTAAAAATGCTCCGAAATCCTCTCTATCCCTGAAATTGGGGAGCTTAAGTGGGATATTGGGCAGGGCTTCCGAAAGTGAACTGAGTGATTGTATTTCGACTTGTTCTTTAGCCTTTTCCAGCTTATGGTTAAGCTCAGCTTGTCTTTTCCGTTCCTCTCTTTCTTCTCGTTGGATTTCTCTTTCTCTTTTTTCTCGTTGGATTTCTCTTTCTCTTTCTTCTCGTTGAACTTCACTTTGCCTTTCATCTCTTAACTGTTCTCTTTTCGTTCTTTGCTTCTGTTGAACGTACTCAATTAATTCTCGCCCGTGAAGTCCCAAGGATTCTCCTTGCGCTTTGAAGATTTCGAACTGAGTAATATTTGCACTTGGGGGCGCAATAGTCAACCAACTAAATTCCTTACAATAAGAATTATGCCTTTTAGAGAATTAGCCTACCTAAATATGGGCACTGACCTATTCTTAATTAGTTTCTCGATCTAGATAACCAATGACTAAAATCACACAAAAAAACACAAACAAATTATTATAACAGTTCCTTGAGCTACTCCAGCTTCTTAAGATTCCAAAAAGGGGATAGCAATCGTTAAAACAAGAGGGAACTACTATACTCTATTCTTATAACGAATAACACTATGCTTTACTCGACTTAGAGCAGTGTTTGCGAAGATATAGCGTTAAACCTTACACACTTGATACCAAATTTAAATAGTTTTTTTTTATATATATGTCGTAGAATAGACTCTCGACGATATACCATATATAACTATTCGTTGAGGGAATGATTCTAATATATTTCGAGTGCGTGGTAAATGTGATTGACCGAGGTTATTTATCTTGAATATGCTTAAGAAGTGGAACTGGGTTCAAGGATAATAATATGGCTATCATCAATAAAATAGAGTTTTATTAATTAATCTATCAACAACACACAAAACGGTAAATGTTTACATAAACGGAGAATGGAAAGGGTCGTGGGAATATCTGACTAATCCGAGGATTAAGATTTGGGAAGATTCAAAAGTGTAAACAAATTAAAATTAAAAGGGGTGGAATGGTTCGCTAAACCATTTAAAGCACAGGGTAGGGTTGACGAAAGGTTACATAATTAAAGGTAATGCTTAGCTTAGGTAATTACAAATTGTTTTGCAGAGGAAGGCCAAGCGAAGGACTCTTCGGTTCGCTGGCCAGTTCCAGCCGAAGGGGGGGGGGATTAAATTATCCTGACGTGACGTCTTGGCAATGAGAACCGTTTCTTGACGAACGGGCTTGAAGAACAATGGCTGTTCTAACGTTGTTCTCTTCTGAACAACAGGGGGGAGTGAGAACCGTCTCTTGTCTACGGGCTCAAAGAACAATAGCTGTTCTAACGTTGTTCTCTTTCTGAACAACAGGTAGGGAAAGTGAGAACCGTATCTTGTCAACGGGCTCAAAGAACAATAGCTGTTCTAACGTTGTTCTCTTTTTGAACAACAGGGGGGCCTTGTGGACTTGGCGTCTTGAAGGCTCGAACCTTGGCACTCAAGGGATATTGTCCTCTTCTGCACAAAAATAGTGGATCTCGAGGTAGAGGGCGTCCTGGTGCACAAGGTGAGACCGGATTGGCGTGATGTCTCGCGAAGATAATCTGGATCTGATCTGATCTTATTGGGAAATGCTCTTGTATAAGTACCTGGAACCATCTCCTTGGCGTAGGGGACAATCAGTGAGAGGCTCGGGAAAATGCTCCGGTTGCGCCTGGGAAAATACCTTATCTGCCCCTAAGCCTAACTCAATCTGGCGAGATTGACGTATGGGGCGAACTGGGGGGGTGGATAAACCTCCTTGGTTAAATATTGACTCAGGTGGCGATAGCGCGCCCTGCTTTTCTTATCGCAGATGCACGTGGGTAGCCATGTGTTCTAACAAACATGTGATAGCGACTGAATTTAAGCGGCCTCAGACGGTTCTATCACACCCGTAATTTTAGAATATTAGACAAAAATGTTACTACACTCTTTTTTGTTCCTTGTTTGAAGATTTGAAACATAGCTAGGGCCATTGGCTGCAATATTTGGAGGTATGTCCCAACTTTAAATAAGATGTGCAATGTGAGGTTGGCAGCTCTTCTTAGATAGGGATAATAGTTCCTGCGAATCTAATTGTAATGGAAATGGTCTATTGATTAAAGGATATTTTTACTATTTGTAATGGAATTATGGGTGTTGGTGGGCCTTTTAGTGGCCGTCGTAAACGATCAGTCATTTGATTGATTTGCATCTAAAGGTTTCAGAACCATTTAAGCCATGCATGAAGCGAGCAAGTAGGATATGTATTACTACTCTAAAGTTGTATTCGTTTTATCTGTTACATTGAGATGGTAATCACCTAAGGTGATGAGTGCGAGTAAGTTTTAAGAGGTTTGTTCGCTTTATGCTTTGAGCGTTGTTTCGGTTTTGTTTGCGTTTACAGAAAATTCTGGTTACTACGCTAATCCAAATATCGGGTGGCTTCGTTTTGGCGCAGAAAGCAGTTATTTTTATGATAGTGTCACTGCAAATAGGGCCATAGTCAGAGTGAGAGTATCTTAAAATTAAGTGATTTGCGCGCCTAACCGAAGCCGTAAATGACGACTGGAATGCCTAAAAATACCATTGGTACTGTTTTTACTGCTTAAAACACGGCGTAGGTCTTCTGCAGTTTCACCAAATAAATTTAGGGCATTTCATTTCCATTTTCTCACAGTTTCCAAGTTATTTTGGTATTTTTATTCCAATAAAATACATTTTTGTCACCATTATCGTATTCTAGATATATAAAAGCTTTGAATGAAAAAAACTTAATCTGAGAAAATGAATTTTTGGTGTTCATGAATACTCTATTGTCAAAGAGAAGCTTTAATACTTATGACACCCATAAAGACAGTCAAGGTGAAATAAAGGTCATTCATATTTTGTCCATTCAAGAAAAAGGTAAAGGATATAAAAATAAATTGCAATATCTCAAGTTGAATGAGTCGTTTGAATTTCGCCCATTCAGTGAAACATCTATTAAGTAAATGAGAAGAAAATGCCAACGTTTTTTATATAAAAAATCGTAGCTATTTTTATTTATTCATTTTATAAACGACAAAAAGCTTAGCAAAAAAGGTTCAAAACGGTAGACGTTATAATAAAAGAAAATGTTTGAGGGTAAATGGAAATATTGGCGAAGAGAGTACAAGATATGGTATTAGATACGGTACGACGGGCCAGGAAGTAACTAATACCCTCTGATTTTAAAAACATTTATCTAAAAAGGAAAGAACCGTGTGTGGCGCATAATTTTAAATAACCTTAAAAATAAAACGTTTTACAGATTAGAAAATACGATTAAAGGAATGGTTAAGGAAATCAAGTTCACATAATTTGCAATTCTAGGGAGGGAAAGAGTCAGAGTGCAAATTGTGTTTTTTTACTAGTAATATATTTTAGCCCCCTACACGGCCTTGGCTCCTGTATATGTTTGTATAGCTGTATTTCTCTGTAGATAATGCTTTGATTTTCTAACCTTGCATGCGGTCTCTTCTTTGTAAGGAATACTATACCCTACTTTTGCTAAACATAAAATATTTCTATAGACAATATAGAACGATCATAGCTCAAAAAGTGTATGGGATAACACATTCTTATTAAGAGTTCGATACACCGATATTTGTACCCATCACGTTGCATCAGTTCGCAGAACCCCAAATAAATACATTATACGAAATTTCTTGTGGTGTGAATCCAAAATGGCTCTATTTCAATGATAGCCACATTAAATTAGTGGAACGACGGGTAATTAAATGTGGATTAGTGCAGTCATTACCTACCAAAATTTTCCATATGGTTGAGGATGATATGAAACTATATACTCTAGCCTATGAGTGTCACAGAAAATATTTCTTTCTTACTTTTTTTAGTTAGGGATCAAGAATACTCATATTATTTCCCTCACCAACTTTGCATCACTGATTCCAAACCCTCCTTTCTGTAATTCCATAAATTTATCTATGTGAATATAAACCCCGTAAAAATTCAAGATTTAAGGCTACAATTAGGAACTAAAATAAACTAAAGAGTGTTATCTCTTAAATTAATTATGTCCATATAAACACAAAATTTAAAAAAAAAATTTGATAAATAGCAAAGAACAAAGGAACCGACGGAACGGTCATTCGCAACATGGTCACAGATTTAACAACCTACCTGGAAACTGAGCCAGAATTTGAAAAAATAATTAAATGCTAAAATAAAAGGAAGCTTAATTGAACATCAAACATCAATCAGTTTGATGAAACAACTAAACCTTAAAAAAAGGTTTTTTATTCGTATAAATTGTATTCATTATACAACCAATTCAGACACTTCCTTAACTCACTCTTTCATAGCAAAATGTTAAAAAAAGCAAGGTAAGAAGGCGCTCGAATAATATACAAATTAAATTAATATTAATTATATAAGGCTAGTTTAATCGAAAGGAATTGCCACCGATTTGGTTATATAGCTAAGAAAACAATGGGTTTTTTTAGCCAGAATATGAAAATTACACCACAAACTATGCATAATTCGTCCGTTAATTTAATCTAATCCAATTCTCCCCACCTTCTTCATTGTTTAGGATGAAAGCGTTTCTCAAATTTCACAGAGGTCACTAATAACTAATGAAATCTATAAATAAATAATTCACGTTTAAATAAGTGTATACAGAAATAAACTAGGGTAAGTGCAGGGGGAATTAGAGGTACGGTTATGATTTTTGAGTTAAAGAACACGGGCGTTTTTTATCCAAGAATTTAATATTCTATTACCAAGGGTGTGATTAACCGCTCTTGAAGTCTTAACCCCCAAACCATCAACAATTTTGTAAATGGTTGCCAACTAACGCCGTTCTTTCAACTAGGGCTTAAATTCCTTTAATTATTTTAGTGTCCAAGAGACTCGCTCCCACACAGGGAAGCGACGAGGAAAAAGTGAAAATTACTACCATTGGTTATGTATTTCATGGAAATCAGAGCGAAACATTTTTGATTATTTGTCTGTCGCTGAATGCTTAGTGGATGATAAAAATACCATAGTGAGTAGAGGGCTATAAACCGTTAAATCAATTCAAGCTGAACGCTTAATCTAATCCGAACGAATTGTCAGACGTAAAATCCTAACTCAAATTAAAGATGGCAAAGCTTTACAGTGAACAATCAAAAAGAATTAGTCTAACCGCAATAAAGCATAACAAGTGAGGTTCGTCTAACTCTATTTGATGGCAGCTAATAATGAATGAAAAGTTTCGACAAAGAAACACAATTTTAGGCTTAATGCGCATATTTATGGAGAGAATTAAGATATACCATATTTGTTAAATAGTGAAGGACTCAATTTGCAATATTTAAACGTAGTCAGAACGAAGAGCCAAGAGCACGAAAACAAGATGTGCTGACCAAAAAGTCACTTACTCTCACTTATTCTGATTTATGACCTTACAATCTTCAAAACTTTTAATAATCCCAGGAGTAACTTTGAGAGGACCTTGGCAATTTTATCATTCGGAAAAGCCTGTAAAACAACATCAAGGTTTGAAATTTCGTTAGAATCGGCCGCATACATGTAGTTATGATGTTATTGCCAAAATTAAATAATTCACGGGATAACCTTGGTAGGATTTTTACAATTATATTATTCGAAAGAAAATGCAAAACAACATAAGGGTTTCAAATTTCGTTAGAACTGGCCGAATAGTTATTATGTCATTGCCAAAACAAAATAATTCCCGGGCTAAACTTGGGAAGACCGTGGCGATTATATCATTAGAAGAGAATGTAAAGCAACATAAGGGTTTCAGATTTCGTGGGAATCGGCCGAATAGTTACAATGTTATTAAAATAACAAAAAAAAGAAAACGGGGACCCACCGACCGACATAGTGAGATGTAGAGTCGCCCACGCCTAGACTCGCACGGGACTAAAACGAGGCGAAGCCCAGGACAAGTTGGATGAAAAAACATTTCTTTTCACCGAAACCTTAAGAAAGAAATTCAAAGAAAGTAGAACGATATGAGTCAAGTGGCCGGGGTATATACCCTAAAGTTTGATATACCCTTAATTTTTGTTTTATTTCTACGTTATAACTTACATTTATTTTATCAATAAAAAACAACTTAACACGAACACCACATCGCTCAGACCAAATAAAATGTTGGTTATAGTTAACGCCGGTAAGAAAGGGGGGTCCTTACGACCACAATACCGAAATTCTCTGGATGCCTCTAACAACTTAAGTCTAAATATGTAGGGTGGTCATCAAATGTTGAACTAAGTAGGTAAGTAAGGAGAAAAAGATATGCGTCCACTGGATGACTGATTTGCGATTCCTTCTGTTCCAGTGGGCAGGGTATAACCAAAAGGTGCACCATAGCTTTAATTTCCTTTTTAATTTCCCGCTATAAATTTTATTTGTTTGACCGACAAAAAGCAATATAACACGACCAGCATAACGCTCAAACCCAATAATAAGTAGGGTGTAGTGAACTCCTAAAGAAAGCCTAAATAGCGGACCTGAAGAAGGGTGATCCTTGAAACCACGAGCCCGAAATTCTGTCGAGGCACCTAAAAGCTTAGGTCTACCAATATAGGCCGGGTGGTCATGAAGTGTTAAAATAGGTAAGTAAGTAAAGAACCATAGGCAGTTAGGCCTAGGCAGTCAGAAAAAAAGAATGATGGGGGACCAGCCCACAGTAGGAAAGGAGACACCCTGGAATGCTTATATTACCTTTACGTGAAATTGATCAATAAAATAAGTCAGACAAAGAAAAAATTGTTAAGCATTCTACGGCCAAATAAATTAGCCCTCTTAAACTTCATCAAAAGGCAAAGTGGCTACATTGTAATTTGCAACGCAGAGAATGATAGGGAGAAAGTAAGGTTCAAAGAAGTTAAGAAACATTCAATATATTGATCTGATGTCCAAAATCTCTCCCCAGATTACTGCAAACAGGAGGGTTATCTACCTGAAGATAGACATGTGGATAGGTTCACATGGATATACTGAAGGTAAACGTCACAACAACAACAACAATATTGAAGGCCGAAGAAACCAATACTGACGAAGACTCAAGTAGCAATGAAAAAGCAACGAGGGAAACAAACACAAAGAGATTTAAATGAGGGCATCAGATATCAAGCTAAGAGTATACATTGATGAGTGATTCCGTCGACCAAGGCCTAAGAGGCAGGAAGATATCAAAGCGCTCAAAAACGGCAAATTTAAATAGGCCTTTAGAGAAAAGCCTGGATAAGAATATGAGAAAGATGTTGAGAAACTCATATTCTAGGATAAAATACCTATATATCCGGGAAAGTACGTAGGTTCTCTGACATTCAACGTTTCTAAGAATAAAAAAAAATAGCAAATTTAAAGGTTCAGAAGCAGAAACCAGCAAGAGATCCAAAGTTGGAAATCTAAGAAAGTCTAAGTAATTTAACTTAATAAAACAATGGGAACAGCAAGAAAGAATACTACAAATAAATACGCAAGTCTAGATTGGTAAAACATGAAAACTAGGAAATATTTTCAGAAAGACTGATCTAGATATTATATTAATATCTGAATACGGAGTGATTGCAGAAATAAGATCGATGATACTGTTCAATTAACCCATCATTAATGCGAAAGTTCGGACGAATATCAGGACAGGGTGGCCATAGCAATATTTATGGGGGACCTCAATGCCAGGTGCATAGCGAACAGCTATCGTACAAGGAACTACAGAGGAGCCAATTTAGAAATGATGTTGGCAAGAAACATTTTTAAGAGAATAGAAAGTGATTGATTTGTCTCATGCAATGCACCTACAAAACAAGATATTGTGCAGAGTAGCTTCAATATGCCATTAAACCTCCACATACAAGCTGTCACAATTGAAAGTAGTGCGCATGTTGGAACAATAATGTTCATGAATTAATACCTAATATAGGTACTAGAAGCTGAGAGGAAAGACTACAGGAGAGCAAACTGGGTTAGATTGAAAGAAGATTCCAGTAACTTTAACCCAAACGATCTCTTACAAGCAAAGTTGCAAGAAAATTGAAAACAAAGAAAGTAAATCAATGAAACAGACGAAAGAAACATCCAGAGGACGAGATTCCGTACTGTTCCTTACCCTCAGTGGACGGAAGAAATGAAAAGAAAAAATCAACAGCGAAGCGAACTATAGGCCTAAATAATGCTCCTTAGAGAAAACGGAGTTCACTTGAAAACTTTGAGGAGGAAGAGAGAGTTCTTGAAGGGCGACCAGGGCCTACTCTCCCACCAGTGCTGACGACTATGTATCATTCCTCCTACTAAAAAAAATGCTAAATAATTAGAAATGACACTTGTTTATTTTTTTTATATTCTTTTCTGTGGGAAGTTTTCTCCTAATTTGAAGATAATTATATTTTTACACGATTTCTGAGGATTATATTATGTTGTTACTTTGATATAATAACAGAAGTATTAGAACTTAATTCATTAGGAAATGATATATTTATTAAAAATTATTAAAAATGTGAGTATCAACATAACCAGGAATATAGACGAATGATGAAACAAGGATAATACTAGTAGATGATAAAAAGGTGTTTAAATGGTATATTTATTTGTCACCTTTCTTTACGATAGCAAAACCTTAATTACTTTTCAAATTTAAGTGGTTACACAATAAATTTAGCCAATTTAAGATTAATTACATGATTAATTCATTTTCTTATTTCCTTTTGTCCTAAATTTTTCAACTAGTTTTAATTAGTTTTTCACCGCTGATTTCAAAACTTAAATCGTAACTGGACGAATGGAAAATGAAAGTTTTCCCTGTTCGGAGTCCCAATGGTTTGGCTAGAGCCAAAGGAACAGATAGCTGACTGATTTTTGCATGGCTATCATTAAAGCTATTGGCAATAAAACTTGCCTAATATCTTCCATATCATTATTTCCTCTAAAATTTGACCTACCACACATTCTGAGGAAGTTCCATTTCCAGTTTTTAACGGCCATGCCTGCTCTAAAAATGAAAGCAATACATCTGATCAGGATTTTCAAAACATGGTCTCAGATTCAGAAAACTCTTCATTTAATGCGAAACAGTCATTAGCTCAAGAGCGTGAAACGGAATAACATCACGTGATTTAACACTCTCCAAGAAAGCAGAGATTCTTCTTGACAACTGTGAAAATGTTTCATATTTCAGAAAGTTGGACCAGATTTTTGTGAAAAGATTTTCAGAAGATAAGTAATTTGTTTACTGTCACAATATACCAGGTCTACGAGCAAAAATATGAGTTTCATCGTAAAACCGTACATAATGGAGATAGAATTTGGATAGTTCTAAGTGAGCCTTATCTGTGTTATCTTAAATAATAAGAATGTATTTGGTCCAGTCCCAGTTGGTTAATCAGTGCATTTGCGCGGAACCCATGACGAAATCAAAATGGTCATTGACTTACTCATATATCAAGAGCACAATTAGATCATTTGTATACCTAAATATGGTCAACCTCCTTCTTCGCTAACAGAAAGTTTTCACTATATTCAGAGGCTATCTTTGCATGCGGGACACTCAAGCTCATCCTTAGAGCTCTGGAAGCAGGATGCCAAACATATTTAATGCCTAGATTTTCCGTGGAGAGAAAATCGCCCCTTCCCCCTACTCTCTCTTAAGCTTGGCTTGATGAGGCAGTTTGGAAAGGCATTAAATACTGACAGGGACTGCCTTTCAGCACATAATTTCTGCCTTTCCTACTTTCTCTTTTTGAGAAAATCATAGCACGTATATTAGATTGATCTAAAATTCATGTATTGTACGTGATGTAGAATTTATCATAAAGGTGAATGAAAAGGAGAGGATAGCTTGGCTGTCATTCGTGGCGGTTATACAAAATTCTTTTGCTTACTAAAAGGCAGATAACTATGAAGATTTGGTAGCTAGAATGCTGTTGGCTTTTCCTTATATTGGATGCAACTCGATTGTCAAACTTCATTTCCCGAATAGTCACCTTCACTCTTTCTCTTGATACCTTAGAACTGTAAGTAATGAACAAGGAAAGTGGGTATACGAAGACTCCATGACAATGGAAAAGCGCTATCAAGATCGATGGGACAGACATATGGTGGCGGAAAACTGCTGTAATATCAAAGCTGGTGACCACGTCAAAGTTTTCAAACGCAAAAGCTCCAAGCGAAAATCTTTCCCATAATAGGAAATATTTGAGCGTTTTCATTTTATCTGTCTTTCTGTTTCGCTTCGATGCACACTGATATTTGCATGTACTGGATACAGGATTCAGATTTGACTCGTAATACCTATTTTTATATTGCAACTTTGATTTATTTTGCTTTTATTTCAAATTCCAGTGAGTACACATTATGCTGAATATATACACTGTTGATAAAAAGAAATTCTTGCATAAACGTTTGTTTCAAACCTAATTTTAACATATTAGAACAATAAATTGCTTATTTAAAACATGAAAGTACACGAAAGGTTTCAAAATTTCACAAAAAAATGGAAAACCTGAATTACCAAAAGTCTGTATTTAATAGAGATAATCTTAATTCAAATTTAAACTCAGGAGAACCAAATTAGGTAAGACAAAATGCCAGTATAAATGAAACAAAATTTTTTTTCTTCAGTGGAGGAAAATATATTACCCCTTTCGTTGAGTCTAGTACAAATACGGTCTCTCTTAGAAATTAGATCTAACTGATGCCCGCACACATTTGGTATAAGCAACGTTTCTCTGATTTTATACTGTTATAATTGGAAGTAATATACTGTACCGTTGCTTTTCTTGCCAATGTTTAAAGTTACCTATCTAATATATTGTAAGGAATATTGAGCTCTCATAAAGTTAAATAGAAAAATATAACTATTTCACAAGTCGTACAAGTAGCTTCAAAATTGCCTTTTATTTATTTATAAGTTGATCAGAAGACATTTATTGGGTAACGTTGTTGCCATTTTTGTATGCAAGTTTCCCCCTTCCGTGTCAAAAATTGTGAATATAATTTCTTTTACACAATATTTCCCAATAAAATTTAATTGTTTAGAGTACTCTTATGATATCCTGATATGCAGAAAAACCAAAGTGAGTATTAGTTAGTCATATCTAAGTGAATATTAATTTGATCGGTACCAATTGAGAAGAAACATCCTTTAATAAAGATTAATAAAAGTATATCCTGAGACACACCTGATATTTTAATTACAAATCAGAGAAATTATTTGGTTATTCGGGATTTGTTTAACCAACCGAAATATACAGCCACAACAGAGGTAGAGTAACGACTCATGTAGTCGCTGCCATTTATAACAACTGCTATCTTCTCGCGCAAACCTTTCTCAATAAATAGTTTAGAAAACTAACTTTATTCCTCTTACCACAAATCAGGTTAACATATGTGTGATGTTATAGTGAGATCAAAGATATCAGATGAAGTGATAATACTGATTTAACAATATTAATAAGCGTGCAGCAGCATCTGAACAATATGACATAATACGCCATGAGAACGCGGAACTTTACTGTTATATCGTAAAATTTTAATACTAAACCAAATTACTGTAACTTAATAGTGTTAGGCAATGAAGGTTTTCTATTTGAAGATCTAATTCTTGGCAGGGAAGTCTTTTGAAAGTTGTATTTGGTGGAGAGAAAGGCATTGTAAAAATTAACGCAATTTTTCACAAAAGCATGTATTGTATACACAGTTCAAATGCATTTTCATTTCAATTTGAGTGAATGTATTTGAGTTTCGTGCGAAAAAGATTGAAGATATTTTATGTTGAAGGACTTGGCACCAAAAAGAGAGATAAGAGTAGAAAATGATGTCACTATTTTCAGGTTTGAAAAAAACAGCTTCGTTTATACCACTAACATCTTTAGGAGTTATTTTCATAGATCTTGCAATTGGAAACGTGTCAAATGAAAACATCTGTGAATTTAAAGGATTTATTTCTAGAAGTATTCCTGAAGGCAGACTGTGAGGCAATATCAGTATGGATGTCATAAAATTTGTTAGCAACGAAGAACATAAAGAGCTACAAATACATATAGGTAACATAGCAATGAAATCAGAATCCAAGACAGAAGATAGTTTTCCGATGAATCTAGAATTAAATAAAAAAATCCATAAGACATAACCAAATGAGGCAAGAAAATTAATAAATGCAAGACGTGAATCCTTTTTCAGTAAGCACAGTTTATGCGTTTAAGGGTAGTCAGAAAATAAAATGAATGGCGTAGGGAAATAATAAAATGTTCTTTAATTTGACTTAATAAAGTAGTGTGAATATTGGCGTCAAGCATGCAGAGAATATAACCAGGGTGACTACTAAAATTTTAAGCAGGATTGTAACAAGTTTTCTGAAACATAAAAAAGCTTGTCTTATCTATTAAGATTTTGGGGAATCACATGGAAAATTTTTGCTTCACACATACTTTTAACAAAACATAACACCATAACGGATGAAGAAACCCAATCCACTCCATCAATGTCATCTTCGACAGTTAAACAACAAGCAGTGATTCCGTCCATCAACATCCTGCTATAAACAACATCTACAAGATTGTGTCCAAAGTAGTACATCATATTTATTTATAATAAAAACAATCAAAGTTTAATCATAAAATTACAATATATGATAATATCGTTATTATAATTCATGACTCAAATTAGCTTCAAAAATATTCTTCTCTCCCTAGTTACTCTAATTTCCATTTGAAAACTTTTAAATGTAGAGTACCTATGTCTTCTTAGGGTAATTTACTCGGGAAATTTACCACTTACTCTTTCAGTAATAAAATATTTTCTTAAATACAAATTATAGATTAATAAAAATTAGGTTTTGCCACAGACTCATATTATCACCATCCACCTTAAAGAACTGGCCAATACAAAACTTATCTATCCGCCAAAAATTTTAACAGCTCAACCATATCCCGTATCACACTCCTTTTAAACGAGAACATATTCAGTACACAATCTACATAATCAAAGTGGCTCAGGGAAACTTTCATCTTTGCTGTAATCTTTTGTAGCAACTCAACGGGTTGTTATCGTGTTCAAAATGAGAAGAAATTACAAAATTACATTATTCTAAATTATTATAAATGAGTTAGAGAGTTTAGAGATGATTTTACTTTTATAACTGGAATTCATATTAATGAAGTCCAACATTCTATTCTTCCTATTTATTGTCCTACTAGCCTATTCCTCTACTGAGTTTATTCATTGCTTGCTCATTAATATAATGTAACTATTCCTTATTATATCTTCTCACTTTAATGACAGAAATTTGGAAAGTAAAAGGTTATGTAATATTCCTGCCCAAGGTACTACTAACTTATTTAAATCATTTATTACAGCTGCCAATATAGCGTTATCAGGAAAAGATTTACATTTTAATATTAACTGCTACCCAAAGATCATTTATACATATATACTAGAAACAATTAAGATACCAGTAATGATCAATGAGGTAATCTAGTGCTAATTTTCTGCATTTAGTATAGCTCTCTGCTTCTTGTCTTCCCGCCAGTCTGATGGCCTAATCAAGAATCTATCACATATCCTATGGATTTTTAATTTATAAACAAGTTTTTTATTTGGAAACTTGTAAAAATCCATGCTAAACTCAATGCAAATTACATCTAAAGTTAATCCATTATATAATTGTTTTGTTATATAATCCAGAAAATTAAAGAGTTTAAAAAATAATTACCTATTCTCAACCCAAACAGACAATCAGTGATTACGACCCACACACTCTCATCATGTTCTCAAATCTTTTTTATATACTTTCTAAAGAAATTCAAAATTTAAAAGTTGTAAGCATTATGGTCAAAAAGATTTAGCTCCTATTTTATTTCTTTCTTAAAATGATTACTACATTGACTTTTTCTCAATCGTTTTGTACTTACCTAAGCACTAGTTACCTAAGAACAGATTCTCATGAACTACTGCAATAATTTCCATCCCGTCGTACTTAGCTGGCAGTTAATATCATCCGCCCCAGAAGCCTCTTTTTCTGATATAGATTTATCATGTATTCAAGTGTTTATTTGGGTTGTCTTTATAAATACTTAGGCAAAATGATCATTAAATACCTTAACTATTTCTTCAGCATTTTGGGCGTAATTCGCTATTTTTTATCTAAGCTAGAATTTTTTGTAATAGGTAATGGAATTTCTTAGATATTTATAGCTATTTTGAAAATAAATTATTTCCTAATATCTTTTTGCTTCCTAAATAATTTTATTCAACTCATTCTAGTGAACTTATAAGGATTTTGATTTTCTACATTATTTTCTAATCGCAATTTCTGCCACGCTATTTTCTTCCTAGAAATTCTTCTAGCTATTTCGCAATACCAACAAAATGGCTTTCAAAATTTATTCTTAATGACCTTCATTTGCAAGGGTTCTGATATATGATTTTCAAGAGAGTTACGTAAGTTTAAACTCAGAAAATATATAGAATTACACAAAGTGACTAATAGTTCTTCACTATCCGGTTAAAGATATTGCTACATTGAAATAGATGATTTTCCGCTATATCGCTCTTTCACATGAACTGAATGAATAAAACAAATTTCATGAATTTGTAAAAGAAAAATTCTGTAAACTTAATAGATGATTCAATTGTTGTTTCGAATTCTATTTCATAGCAGAGCCAAGAATAATAGAAATTATGCAGAACTTTACATAATTGTCGTTCTTATTTTCATTTAGGTCAACCGTAAAGAAATTCTAAGGCAAGAAAGAACATCGTCTTTGCAAATCGAGAGCAATTGGACGAGATTATGCACTTGGAAATATCTCAGTCTCCCCCAAAGTTTGTTTATACTAATACCCCTCCATGCATTTTATTTTTCCTCATTTCAACCATATACAATTATCTAAACCCTGTCGCGGTGATGTCCTCGTAATTTCTTGATTATGTAAAAACAAACCCGTAAAAACATTCTAATTTTTATTCGCGAAATTTGCTCCCTATAATAAAGTATCTCACTTTCAATCTGAACTGATATAGCGCAGTTTAAAGCCCAAACCCAAAATAACTGAAAATAATTAAAGTAAATGTAATTAATATATAAAAACTAGTCTCTTTTGATATCTCAAAATAGACACTATTTTAATGGAAATTTTATACATAGTTCTTCTTGTGTTTAATAGGTTTTTAACATTGAGGCTAGAAACTACACTAAACTAATAGTTGTATTAATTGGGTTTGGGAGGAGGGCATTAAAGCTATCATTGAAATTGTGTTTTTGGATAGAGTACAATAGGTGTAGATATTAATGTAACATAACCTTTTAACTTTTTCAGTTCATTAAAGTAAATTTACTAAAAAGTTTGTAAAGCAGCACGATAATTGCTTTGGTACTTCAAGATCTTGAATTTGAAGGTTTAGTAAAATAACTTTAACTTTGTTTAATGAGTTTAAACATAAAAGTTGATACTATTTAGCATTTGTATTTTGGTTTCTTATTTTCATATGCTTGTTAATCTCCCAATTTTGTTGGGTTAATGCCAGTTGTTTTGTCAGGTTAAACTAGAGTTGTTTTTTCTGGCAACAATTCAAATCTTTTTAAAGCTTGAAGTTCTTCGAGGATTGGCTCTATTCCTTCATGAAAATGTATTTTTTTCTTTCCTTAATTCGAACCAACAACGAAACTTTATGGCTCCAAAGCAGGTAAAAATGTAGCGAGTAAGGGTAAGAAGTATACATTAATCGCGTGAGATAAGTCTGTAAATTACCTGCAAAAATTGGAAGTAATACTCTACAATTTTTGTCAAATTATAAAATAGCAGCAGTAAAAAAATTATGCTTATTATATTAAATAAGAGTAGACAAACCTTTGTAGCTTCAACACATCTAATCAGTCCTTCGTAGCTCTCACCTGTGTTCTTAAATAATTTAACTTTAAACTTTCAATTTAAATAAAATTCAATTTCTACCGAATCGTTGTAAAAAATGGCCACCCAAAACTTGATGATATCTACAAAATCGAACACAGGACAGACAGAACAAGAACTCTTGTAGGAATAAAATACAATCAATTGACGGTCCACCTTTTTAGAAATCAAAGTGCTCTAATAATGCATTCATTCGTCTCTAATTATATGATTTAACTGTGAGATTATCTAAGTAGTTTTTCATTTTGGTAATAATGTCTCTAAAAACTCTAGAACATTGAATATTTTTTAATTTCTTGCAAGTAATTTATATGTACTAATTAAGCTGGATATTTTTATTCATTTAATTTGGGAAGTACAATTAGATTCAAACAAATTCGAAATTGCCATAGTTACTTTTATCTATGTGATTCTAATAATATTGGTAAATGTGTAATATTAATTGAAATAGATTTAGAATATGAAATATATATAATCCACTAACCAAAAACACTCGCTACACTATATGACAGAACACCTACTCTCCAAAGGAAACAATAAATCTACCCCTATTTAATAATAAATTAGAAATATATTGCCAAAGATTACACCTTGTCCATCACAAACCAGCTTGTGATCCAGTCACTTTCACATAACAACCTGCTGCATTCACGGCCTGCTGATATCCAGCCCTGTAAATCCTCTTAGCCTTGAAAGAACCGAGACAACCTGACTAATGTGTGGTGTGGGAATCCTCCAGCCCCACTGAGGAACAAGAGAAGTCTGGATGTGACCATCGTGGTTGCCTGTTATATTAATTGGTCAAACTAAGCGCTAACTAAAAACTCGGATCGATGAACACACAGGTGTTAGTGGTCGAATGTGTCGCCCCCTTTGTAAAGCTTCCCTTTACTCTATAAGATACCACGCTATTGAAGGTAATCAATAATTAATTCTTAAAACTTTAAAAGTATAGCTAAATCTAGCTTTATAATTTTCCCTTTCTTAAAAGGTTATATATATATATATATATATATATATATATATATATATATATATATATATATATATATATATATATATATATTCAATAACAAAGCTCTGCACTTGAAAATCATTTTTGGCTGTCGTGATTTTTTTAACTAATTCTTATCAATTTTAATTCACTAGTCCAAATCTGGCATTGTTTTGTTTTCAATCAGGTCAAGTTTATTTACAACAGTATTTTTTGAAATATTAATATTCTTAATATTTATAAGGTAATTTTTAAAGGTAAAATTTAAATAAAACTGTGGAAGAGAATACCATTGGTGATTAAATTTCTATAATTTGTTATAATTTACAAATAAAAATAAGAAAAAATAAGCTTTATTCAGAAAAAATAGGATTTTAGAGATTTCTAATTTTTTTACTCGTGAATCACTTTTTAAAACTAACAATAGTCAGCTAGAATATCAATGTCCCATCTTCTCTGTTATCTTTACTCTTTGCACTTAATGTTCCGTTGGAACCTTTTCCTTCTTCTTTACTTTATAGGTAGTTGTCAGAAGGTAACTGGCGTAATCCTCTTTGACGGTTGTGTAATTACCAGGGGTGATTTTCACCGAATTTTTGGAACCACTCTTGGGGCAGCTAAATGGGGTTCTTGATTTTGCTGGGGTGCTGCCTAATTGCTTCCTTAGTGAATGCCTTTTATTCGCAAGGCTACGACTCGAAAGTAGAAAGCTCTCTGCTTGCTTAATACCTGAGTAAATTGGTGATCGGAGATTTCCTTAAAAAGTAAAAGGAATCGTGTATCTGGATTCGAATTTCTTTATTCGGCGGAAGCTTAGTCTTTAGATGGTAGCTTCTTTGATAAAGAGTCAATCATTAGACGCATCTATTGCCCTTTTTACATAACAGCTCGAATACACAAATGCGGTCATTTTCAGAACCATTTATAATAAATTTATATATTTAATATTAAATCGGTTCTCATAACATAAAATTGGTTCTCTCAACTTGCATCAACATATTTTATCAATTCTTACATAACTATTAAATCAATGACCCCGGAATTAATAAAATATTTTCTTTAAATCCAGACAAAAGAATGAATTGCCTCTCTTAGACCTTGTATTGTGAGCAAAATGTGACGGTTTCTCTTATCTAATCAAATCCTATTTATATTAAATATATTAAAAGATAATATTGTAATTATTTCCTGTAAACTTTTACTCTATTTTTATATTTATTAACCAAAAATTACTATATTCTACTGTTTTCAGGAGAAAAATTTATTTTTTATTTTTAAATAATTCCCTACCGGAAATAGCCGGATGAAAATATGCCGTTGACTCACAGCCATAGACAGATGTCGCCCAGCGTAATATCCTTAGATGTGGTTTAGCTACAAAAGATTTTGTCAAATGAACTTTATTTATTATAAAAAGGTAGAAAGGTATGGATAAAACTCAGGGGTCAAAGTCTAGTCCAATACCATGATCGACTCAAACCCCATTCAGTATACTAATTGCATTGCCCCGCAGAACAGCAATACTTAGTCTCTGCTTGAACTATCTAGCTTTCCTAAGGTCGGCAGTAGTTTCTCTGAGAAAAGAACATATTTTTTATAACTCGTTCATTTAAAGGACCAAGGAGCCCACTAGTTCCGATGGCTATTGGCTTAAACAGAAACCTCTCAGTGAGGGCAAAATACTTTATTCCTTTTAATTTTCTGCAGCTGTTGCAGCTAAAGCTACAGAGACAGCTGACCTGTTAATAATATACTCAGAATAAGTATTGACACATATCACATTCCAACACAAACTCTTTTCATTCCTAAAACGAAACATTATCATCCCAGCTAAATGCTTACCATCTCCTCGGTCAAGTCCAACTGGCTTCAAAACAGCTGGCAATCGCGCTCTCTTAAGGGTTCGGCATACTATATCATTAAGGGCAGTGTGTATATGTATCTTTCGAGCAACCAGATGACTGGACAAGAGGTGCAGACCTAGAAAATTAACACCAAATTTAGAATTATAGCTATGTGGCTCACAAATTGGCGCACCAATCCTCAAATCTATGGAAACTCTAAGGGTTTCCGGGTCAAATTGATTTCCCAAAGATGTGACTAGGATGGCTGACAACCAACAGCCACAATCAGGATTCCCCGCGGCTAGCAGATGGGCTCTTGACACCTGATCTGCCCTATCTTTAAGGCAATTTAGTAGTTTGAAGAGAGCAAGTAGTAGAGCCCGACATTTCTGCCGCAGACGGTTCTCATTTTCAGGCTCAAAGGCATTGTCGCCAACTATTTCCCTCCAGAATCTAATAGGTTCAGCCACCCTGGCCACTTTAGCCAAACCGGTAACCAGTAGAAGAACAGCTCGCATTAACAGGTTAACTGAAATCAAGGAGGATATGTATCCACTGAGAGCAATGTCTTGTGTCAATGGTATTCTTTATCCACCCATCCTAATTGGGAGAGTTGCTTGATTCCATGAATTTTTCGAAAAGTCAATGTTGATTAGTTTGGAGACAGCATCTTTCCCAGATTCATCAAAAAAATCCAAAAATGCCATCTTCCTGTAGGTGGGAGAGTATCTCAAGATGTAGTGCAGCTTAGCTAAAGAAAATTATTATTTTAATAGAATCAAAGCTTGGTGTGGATCAATTAATTGGAGGCAGGATATCATTCGTTCTAGGGCTTTATGTTTTGTGTCTATAGTCTCTTCAATTGCTTCCCCATGGATGGAAGAGCCTAATACAGACAAATCATCCAAAGCCACAATCTTAATATGGGGGTAGGCATGCTTAAAGAAGGCATCTGTTCATAGTCAGCCCCAAGAAAAACATTACTATGAATGCAATTAAAAGCATTCTTCAAGTTGACCTTCAAAAAGACCCCACTAGTCAAATATTCCCGGGTTGAATTGCCGGCCATCTCACAACCTCCCTTAGTAGCAAATTCTAGCTGGACTGGTCTAAAGTGAGCACCCAAAGCCCGAGACACATGCGAACACTTCCCCTGGCCGCAAGGTGACGGAAGGTACCTCCACAGCAATAGGGCGAAGTTCTCCATCCCCTGCAACCCTGCACCCCCCCCCCCAGTGTTCAGATGCACCCCACCTTGCAAGACCAAACCCACAAAATTGGTCAAATTAGACAAGTGTGGTACTCCCGCCTCGGCAGTTTTACGACCCAACAAAAATCTAAGATGGCCCGGAGTTAACCCAACTGGTCCTCCAGATGAGCCCGGAAGAACGGAAAAGATTATTTTTTTTGCCTCACCATAAGTTACTATAGGATGTGCAACGTTTACAGGTAATTGAGAAAAACTGTGTTATCTGGAGCTGGTGGATGTTTTTCACTCACTTTGGTCAGAGTCTCCTCAGAAAAGAGCGCCAAGGCCTCATTTCAAGAAAGCTTCCGATAGCTGCCTGAATTTCAAGGTCTGCAAACTTTGTGGGTATTCTCCCCCTCATGGCATTATCTGGGCCTTTGCATTTTTCTTAGTCCCTCTGATTCTGAGTTGTTATCTGATGTGCAAATCCAGACCAGCTGGAAAGTCTGCCTCCCTATCGGCAGTGATTTGAGCCTTAATGCTAGAAGTGAGAGATGGGCCCTGCATTGAAAGATTGTGCTTGTATGGCTGGTAGAGAGCCGTATAAGAGAAAACAGCAACCGAAACCAAGCCAAATTGTTCTTTTCTTCTAAAACATTGTTCAATAATTTTCCAAGAGCATCAGCCGCAGCAATTCTGGCTCCTTTTGGGATAAAGAACATCGCCACCCCCAATAATCTGCCCCCCTCAAGAAAAAAAATTAAGTCTAGATCCAAAAGAGCATGGTTCTAGCCGTCACACTGAATGCCGGCAGGTGCTCTTCCTGGAACACCTCAGCATTCTGAAAAAAATACTCTTTGAGATATCTCTAGCATGGGCTTGTGTCAATTTGCCAGTTAGGCGTGTCAAGTGAAACCACCTAGCATATCCAGAACACTAGTACAATTAGCCTTTTCCAAGGATTAATAGTTGGCAATCTGAGCACCTGTTTTGTTCATATGACTCATCATCATCCACATTAAAATTGTCTGCTCCTTACGAAAAACAAATAACAAAGACCAATAAGACTTCCAAACTCAATTGAGTTATGGAAGTAACTCACTGGCCTAGTCTGCCAATGGCCTTTGAATTTGAATTTTAGTTAACTTATGTTTTTTTGTTGTTTTTTTAAAGATTAATTCTACTAATAATTTACTTAAGAAAAAGTAATATAGAGCTCCCAAATTTAAAACTTGTCACCAAGATGGCTGACGATGTAAACAAAATTTTGCGCTTCCCTCCCAAAAAATCAATCCCAGTTGTTTAAGAACTTAAGCATCAATTTAAATATTACTCATTGACAAACTATATTCCGTTATATAAATAGATTTATCACAAACGACAAAACAAAAAGAAAAATTGATCGAAAAAAGGTCACTTAAAACAGAGGTCAACGAAACACGTCAGATCGCTACCAAGGCACTGGCTACCAAGAATGATTCCCTTTAGAGCTCTCGAAATAACAGAAGTTTATACATATAGGACCGCTTAAAACATTAGCTAGTAAGTAATTGAACATACTAACACGTGTCTCTTTACTTAATTGAATTCTTCTACAATCTTTTAGATATTTATTCAATCTTTCAACTGCTTGATCGGTGGATCGTAAGCGATTGGGCCTAATTTTAGTGTTTTTAAAATATAAAAATAATTTTTTTTTAGAGATTAATTTACAATATGTTTGGATTTAATCACAAATATTACAAAAGTTATTACAAAAGCAAAAGAGATCCATTGCATTGTTATAATAAAATTATATATATTTTAATCAGATATCTCACCGTATAAACATATAATACTAATTATTTAATTTAATAAATATTTCATTTAAATTGATAAATTTAACAATTTGTGCTATTTCAAAAGTCGAGAAAACATTCTATTTAAATTATCAATTCAATTCTATTACATTCAATAGATTGAGAAAATTAAAGTCAAATTATTATCTATAGGATTCTACACTAATTTTATATTTATCAACTTAATATTACTAAATTCCAGTGTTTTGTTTATTTTTGGTTATTTTAAAAGTTCACTTGTGATGAATGAAAAGAGATTATTTAGTGACTCATGCAAACGTAACTTTGTTAAGTAAAATGAAAAACACTTGAAATTTTTTAACAGGCGTTTAAATAAGGAAACATTAGGAGATACTTAAGAATTACTTTGACGGCATTTCTTTGTTTAATTTAAATTAATTAAATTTTTTGTCAGGCATTGCAAATTTAGAAAGCGATGATTTTAGCTTGGTTAAAATCCGCATGACCTCTCTTCGTTTATTTAAGGAATCTGGGCAATAGTCTTTAAACGATCGTCGTAGATTTTGAGGTTTATATTACTTACATGTTTGCATGTTTTTCCAATGCCAGATTGCAGCAGATTAGGATCCAAACCCAATCCTTAAAAGGCCAACCATCATATGGAAAGAATTCCGTTTTGAGTGAACGTCCTTTTGAGGCACCTTGACGAAAGAGAGAATAAAGAAATCAGGGACCAACGCTCTTTTGAGATCACTCTTTAGATTCCATCCGTTTAATGCTGTTCAACGTGTGAACCGATTTTAAAATTTTATACAGCTAAAAAATGCTCATCTTTGAGGTAATTTTGAGTCCTAAATGATTCCATAATGTGGTTTTTTTCCCACCACTGTAACCTAAGATTCTCTGGGAAGTAGCCAAGATGCGATCTTAAAAAGTGGAGTTTTATAGACATTCTCACTGCAAAGATTTGAAAGTTTTGTACTAAACCTTTTACAATAGTTTCATACTCTAGACTTTTATGATTCCGTAAGAAAAGTTTACCATGCATTTTTCCTGCCTCACTTATGAATCCTGTGAAACCAGGGTCTTTCATTAGATCCTTATTTGAGGACCATAAAAAATTCCTGCAGTTAATTATGCATCACTAAATTGACTAAGTTTTGCGCCAAAAAAGAAATGCTCGGCTTTATTTTTTTATTGCTTTCACAAAACTTATTAATCCCAATTTTATGTAAAGGGGTGAAGTACAATTTTGCTATGTGTTGATATATCACATTATGAGAACCAGGATTAAAAGACTATCAAGATAGCCATTCTTCCCGATCATAGTGCTGCTGCTCGTCGGCTCTACTATCCCATAAACAGAGAAAACGGATATTTTGTGTAGCCACCTTACATTCCTAGTAGTAAGAAGACAACCTGAAATTGAAAACTATTCTGAAATCGAAGAAATGTAACTAATTTAATGTAAATGTAAATTTGTATATATAAGGGATGCCATTTTTTGTCTTTTAAATGCAACCTATTTGAAAACTAGATTAATTTAAATAATGTGTGATTTAGATAAAGTAACTATAATGTTCTACTGAAAAATCATTCTTTAAATAAATGACCTATATATGTATTTCTTACCTTTAGATTTCCACAAATCTTTTTTTCATGAAAATTCAACTTCAGAGCATCCAGTAAAGTCTTCGTTGTTTCTTACTTCTCAAGTAATTGAACAGAGTGTAAACTGGAACAGTTGCTACTTTATTTCCTATATGTAAAAGCACAGCCTTTAAACTTTTAGTTAATGAGTCTATAAAAATTCTTCATTCATCTAGCTTATAGGCGAAGCATAAAGCTTCAATTAATACCTGGACATTTTTGCAATAAACCAGCATAGTCTTTTCGTAAACGGAGTAAAACTTCAAACTTTTAACCTCTGCTGCGGCACGAGTAATAAGTTGTTTCTGAGCTAATATAGTATTTTCACCAAGTCTTAACCAAGAAACTGTGCTGACTCTTTTGATAGACTTAAGTCTCTAGTCAAGTCGTTCAGTTGGGCTTGACTTAAAGGATTAGGTTGGTTTAATTCTAAACTTGAAGGCATAAATGATGAAGAAGTGTCCATTTCTCCATATTCCTCATCCCTCTTTAAAAATTTCCAGATTAACTGCTGATGATGGTATGGGTACCTCTAGGCCATGAGGAACTGGTCGTCTCGCAGAAGGAAGATCAGGATAAATATGTTGCGTATTTTTCCTGCTCACTCCTGAAATAAAATGCTTAAAGTTTAAAAGTCACAGTTAAACATATCCGTGCGATCACATATTAAAATGATAAATTAAGATATTATTATAATTAAATATACACTAAAAATCTTACCTATAAAGTCAGTGAGGCAAAAATAACAATCTGTCACATGATCTTTGCCTTCTCGCCACTGGATCGGTATACCAAAAGGTAATGAATTTATTTTTTATTTACTCCATCTTCTTAGATTTTCAACACACGTCTTGCAACAAAAATAAGGAGCAATTATTTTTTATTTTGATCATCTAATTTCATTTTGAAATATTCGTGGTAACTTGCTTTCCCAAATGAGATTATTTTCGATTGATGTCCAAGCAATATTTCTTGCCCACAGATAAAACTAAACCTATTGGGGTCATTTTGTTATTTTTTATTCATTTTTAAAATCTTCTGAAATAAATATAAAAACTTTTAAACATTCAGAAATAACTTGATAGTAAGGAAAGTATTTAAAATAAAATTATTTTAGAATAGACAAGTGTAGATTTTCACTAAAAAAAATCATTGAAACTAAATACAATGAAATAGATGAAAACCAAAATTGTCATGTAAAATTAGATAATTTTTATTGGTCTTTGACATTCAATATATATATTTTTAACACTTTTATCATATACAGTATGGGGAAATAAGTATTCAAACACCTTCAAAATTCAATTTTAATAACCTTCCAACCCATCAAACTCATGAAATTTACACAATAGATGTATATTAATATAAAGTTTAAAGTTCTTTGCACACAAAGGCATGAAACAGAATTGATATTCAGTAAACTTGAAATTAATGAAAAAAGGGATGCAAAAGTATTCGTACAAATTGTTGGCTTTCACCGCCATGAATCGTTTGCTGTTGTTCTTCAATAGTGCGCTGCAGTATTTCTTTGATATTTCGGCCCATTCTTCCTTGCAGATTACCTCCAATTCTTTGATGTTCATTGGACCCCTCAAATGAAGATTGCTCTTTCTTCGCCACAAGTTATCCTTTTGGTTCAAATCTTGCGACTGACTAGTCCACTCTAAAACTTGTGTATTGCTTTTACGGAACCATTTATAGTATGGTTTAGATAATTGTCTTTGTGAAAGATCCATCCTTCTCCAAATCAATGCTTCTCTACAGAAACGAACAGATATTCTTCTAAAATGTCTCTGTAGATTGCTGAATTCATTGTCCCCCTCTATTACGTGGATATTGCTGGTACTTTTAGATGAGAAATACCCCTAAGCCATGATGCTACCTCCCTCAAACTTTAGGGTAGGGATGGTATTCCTAGGGTCGTAGGCACTGCCGTCTTTCCTCCAGACAGGACGGCCATCGGTACGGCCAAACAATTTTATTTTTGTCTCGTCTGACCACTAGACATTATCCTAGAACACTATATGATTCTCCAAATGTTCACAAGCGAATTTCAACCTTGCAACTCTGTCACTGTTCAGCAGCAGATGTTTCTTCCTTGGCCTGCGAGAATTAAAATCATGTCAGATAGGTTTATTACTGATGGTTCACTAGGTCATCTTGAATTTTTTTACAGGTCGTCATAGAGGCAGCTCTCACCTTCCTGAGTATTAAAAAAGAAGCTTTGGGGTAAATCTTCCGAAGAGCACCTGAACGTTGAAGATGGTCGATGGTTTCCACCCTTTTCCACTTCAGATTGACAAAGCCAATGGTGCTGGAAGGTATTTTTAGCTACTTGGATACTTTCCGGTAGATCATTTCATCAATATGGAGATTCAGAATCTCTTATTTCTGGTCATTGGAGAGTTTTCATTCTTAGCTATGATAACGTCTTTACTGCGGAAACGTAGACTGTTGAATGTGATTCTAATCTTTTCTGACCTCTTGTTGCCTGCTGTACATATTATTGGATTTCTCTACAAGCTTTTTTGCACCAAAACAGCAAAGCAAATTGTGTTTCTCTCATGTACTTTAAATATTAATTTGGTAATGTTTATGTTTCTGTACCAATACTTTTTTCACCCTTTTTTTATTAATTTCAATATTACTGAATATCATTTTTGCTGAACTATTTCTGGTCTTTCGTGCGTTATTAACGTAAATTTTTCGAGTAATAGAAGTTTAAAAATTCCCCAAACTTAAATTTCAAAGCTTTACTCTAGATTTATTTCATTCTATAAATCGGACGAAAATTACGAAGAATAAAAAATGAACACAAAATTATCCTAAAAAAGCAGAAGAAAACTAATTTATCGAATTGGTTTAATGTTTAAATAATATTGTGCTCTTTCAAACTAAAGAAACAGATAGAAAAAAATGTATATGTAAAGAAATTTAGCTCATTTTACAGAAAACTAACATTCACAGTCTGTTACGGAGAGAGAAAAAATCGCCATGCCGACGAAAAATCGTCGAGCAGCAGCCTAAGAAAGCCAACCCACTTCTGGCGATAACATGAAGGATGGACGGACCGAGCGAACCGAGGGTAGTAGCGGAAGCTCCGCGAGATTGTATGAACCAATCTAAGGTTCACTTCTTTTAGCGCCGCGTCTGATAAACAGGAACCCCCTTTCGGGGCATCGGGCAAGTCACTTCCGGCGAGCGCGTATAAAATATCAGATGCAGGTCTCAAGAAAGCATTATCAGCCAGCGAATTGACCGCGACGCGTAAACTCTCGATTCAGCTCCCATACCCCTCGGCTCCGTTTCCGTCCTGTGTAATACTCCCTTGATCCATACCCTCGAGGTTAAACTTAGTGATTGCGATTTCCATTTTCCAACCTCTCTCTCCACGACAACTTCCCAAAGCATACCGCTAAATGTGTGCTCCGCGAGTGACTCAATTGTAAATCCAGTTTCATGTGTTCTTTGAATTATTTGTTAGTTTTTTGGCACGTTTAGCAGCCTCAGTACTGTTACTTTAACATCCTCTAGTTCATCTGACCTTAAAATTGTAAGTTTGCGTATCAATTCATTTATTTGTAAATTGTATGTATAATAGTAAAGTTTATGTTGTTTCACCAGTTTCTATGCCTAGAACCGCCTCTTAAAAGTTTTATTTATTTGGCCAACCGCACTCTTACTTAATTTATTAAAACCCACGCACACCGGGATTTTAAATTTCCCCCTAAAATTGATCGCGCTCCCTCTGCCTCGACCAAAACGAGCAAAGATCAGATATCTGCTCTTGACCTATGAAATAGAATATGTATATATATATATATATATATATATATATATATTATTAAACTGGTCTCAGGTTCTTAAGGTTAACGTTCTGGGTTAGATAACCGTGGAGAACAATTACATTTACCGCATATGTTAAACTGGTAACTTTCGCGCTGTTTCATCATTTCTCATTGTTTGGTGAATTTATTTGGGGGGATATTTTGTGACTATGCATCAGTGCATTTCCAAGCGGAATTTTTGTCCTTCCAGGACCCTTATTCGTCTACCATAATGAATAGTATAATAGGAGTTGTATTGTTGTTGAATTTCCTTTGTTAATCAAAACCCACTGTCACTCCCACTGTGCATTTAAGTGATTCGTGTGAATTACAGTTAAATCAGCTCGGAAACCCCGTTAAGTTTTCGTTTTTTTGTGGTGCTTTGTTTTCTCGCGTAAAAGTTGATAAAACTTCAGAGCATATCTTCCTTCCACATCTTTAAGTCACAAGGTGAGTCTCAGTCTCTGAACTCAGTGGAGAAGAGTTATTAACGTACATCCAAGAGGGGGGGAGAACAAAAAGAGAAGAAAGGAAAGAAAGTGAAAAGAAGACAAAGAAAGAGAGAAGAAAGGGAAAGTATTCGTCTTGATCAATTAGAAATGAGCAGGACCCGGAATGAGATGCTTTCCATCAATTCAAGGACCGATATTCAGCAAGCAGCGTCTATAAAATTACTTGTATTTGAGGAAGATGTGAAAAGATTTTCGAAGTCAACCATTGGAATATTGAGACCAACGGCGTAGCCAAACTGTTGCCATTACTGAGGACTCAGATCATGGATATATTCATCTCGCTCGTGGCGTCAGAGGCAACTATTGACCACTCTACGTTGGATTCCGAATTACTGGCAGCCTACAATATGACCCCGGATTTCTAACGCGCAAAATTCAAGTACTGCCCTATACAGCCAAACCAAACCATAGTCAGTTTGGTTATACTTTACAAGGCCACTTTATTTTTTCCTGGATGCATCCAAAGTTGCACATAACTATGATGCCTTGGTCGACTTTGTCCTGAAGGATCAACTTTTGGCTTCACTTCCTTCATAAATTAGATCCTTCGTGAAAGATCGGAAGTGTTTTACATTAAGAAATGTATCGAAGAAGCTAAAGAAGGAAAGGAGAAGTAACCTTCAATTTCCAAACCCAAGGCTTGCAAGACTAAATTTACTCATCACAACGGAAACAATTTGTCAATGTGACTGGCCCTTCAAAACCCAAACATTTCTTCTCGTCCAACCAACGTGACGTCAAATCATGCTTCATCAGGAGGCCTATCGTCTGCTAATCCTGTGGTGCTCAGGGCCATGTGAGGACCATTTTCCCTCAGCAACTTTGAAACAACCTTCTTCATCAGGTACACGAAATCAGTACCACGTCCGCGCCACCACGTCGTAACCATAATCTCCTCTCATTTCGAGCATATCGAGTCCCGCTGGCTAGCAGGTGAACCTTTTTGCCACCAGGGTCTCCGAGGCCGTGACTCTTAAGAAAATTGACAGCATCTCTTGCCCTGAACCACTCATTACGATCTTGTCCCATGTTGGTTTGCCCAAGGAAATACTATCAGATCGTAGCTGACAAGCTACATAGTAGCTAATGGAGTATGTAGGCAAGTTGCTTTGGTAAAGCCCTTGTTTACCACCCTGTTTCACTCCACTGAAAACGGAATGTGCGAAAAATTGAACTACTCTCAAAGCAATTTTAGAAAAATTTTGTGCCGAATAACTCAGAGAATAAAACCAATATCTGCCGTTAGCTGTCTTCGCAAACCGAGAGATTCCGCAGCGCACATTGAGGTTAGTTTCATTCGACTGTTGTACGGACGGAACGCGAGGCCTTTTTAGCATTTTAAAGGAGCTGTTACCTAATCAAAATTTGGATCAAGAAATCCTATCATCCTACGCCTATCTGTTGGAATTAAGCAGAGCATGTCTTGCCAGACGCCACTGATTATCCTTCGGCAGAGTTGATAATAAACGACCAGCTTTCCTCCACCCAGAAGAAACAGCTGCTGGCGCTACTGACGCTACTGGCCCAATTAGTGACGTCTCTTTCGAAACTCTTAAGAAGATATATGAATTTGCCGGATATTAATTTATTAATAGTTTAAGATATTAATTTATTAATATCCGCACACTCCGGGGTTTTAAAAGCCATCGAAATTTATCGCGCTCCGTTTGCCTCGACCAAGGCGAGCGAAGGTCAAGGATCTGACCTTGACCTAGAAAACAGTCTATAAGAGGTTTTGCGAAAATTGAAATTCCTTTTTTAAATACTTTGCTGGTAATTGATTTCCCAGCAATTTAATTTATGATCAGATTTTAAAAATCCATTGTGATATTTTTTGCATCAAACAAGTAATAATGAAAGATGGAACCGTTTCCACACATTCATTTTATTATTATGGTTTGGATCTTTTTTTAAACAGAAGCACTGAATTTCAAAACTTCTCTGTTCAACGATCGTTTATCTTTCCTCTTACATTGAATTAATGTCATACTATTTTGGTCAATCTATGCCAAAATAAAACTGGATCGATGAACACAGGGGTGTCAGTGTGCAAGCAGGTCACCCCTTTTGTAAGCATTCCTTTTTCTCTCTACAAGATCGGTCTTGTGAAACTAATCATTCTATAAAACAGAAAATGTTAAAATTTTGGCAAAATTTAACTCTATGATTTTTTCCTTCTCAAAACTTAATATTTTCAAGGATCAATCATAGAGAACGCCCCCCGAGAACACAATCCTATTTAATGAGCCCCAAGAAAATTCAATACTTGAAGCTAACCCCCACGAATATCAATCATAGTTGATGATCACCAAGCAACTTATTGATGTATTTAAAAAATACTTGTTAAAATAATTTAGATCGAAAACCAAAAAAATACCAAAACTGATCAAAAAGACACAACTAACCTAAAAAGGTAAAATAATAATACAAGAGGAAAAAGAAAGAAATAATATGGCAAAACCTTTCGAATGCACTCAAACAAAATCGATCCTACCACATAGTTTAGGTTAGTTTAAGTTAAATTATGCCGGACTACGGAAATAAAAATGGCAAATATTCTTTAATGCCCCAAAGTACCAAATAATTATACTAATTCGACCAACCCTTAGGGATATTCGTGTTGTGTGGGGGGGGGAAGTATCCCTTACTGCACGGAGGGCATGGTTCTAGGATTTTCTACCAAGACCGGTGGATACGGGAAAATAGATGGATTAGGAAAATTCTTCCGATTCTTAAATCTAAGTACCCCCCCCTCCCCCCCCCCCAAAAAAACTTAAAGTTTTTAACGCTTATATTAGTTCTAAGCTCCTATACCCTCCGGTCACTATAAACGCGAGGCCCAAGAATAACGTCCTTAAGGTGCATAAGGTTCAAAATAGGCAGTTCTAATTAAAACAAAGACCGGACGGAGAGATCGGAGAAGGCAAAGTGAGCTCCATGACCAGCTGGAATTAACCCCATAAATGTCAAGCTCCACAATAGAGCAAGAAAAATCTTGGAGTACATACACTGCCCTCCTCCGTCCCGAGTTCATATCGAGCACATGAATGTGGATGGCATGAGACCATTCAGAAAATTCACAAGCAGTAGACTGCTGAGCACAAAGACAGAATCTCAAGTTTCACATGAATAGTCAAATTAGAAATGCACAACACTGAATAAAATATAAAGATATATATATATATATATAAATATATATATATATATATATATATATATATATATATATATATATATATATATATATATATATATATATATGGTTGAGGAATAAGTTCTTGCGTTTTTTTAATGTTGTGTTGATTTAAGTTTTGCTGAAGTGATTTGTGCACATATTAAGAAACAATAATAAATAATGAGAGCAAAATTTGCAAAGGTTACGCTAAGTCTCTTAACAGCGTAGAATATTAGGCTTTTGCTTAGGCTACGTCTTGAAGTTGAGTAATAAGTCATTGCGGTTGATTTAAAAGTTGTGTTAATTTATTTTTTGTTCTGTACCTCAAAATGAAATGTCAAGTTGAAAGAAGGGCGCATTTTTGACACTTGTTGTTATTTATTTTCACGCGAGACGGGAACAATGCAAACGCAGCCAAAGCTCGTCGCGATATTTGTGCTATGTACGGAGAAAATGCTTTATCAGAAAGGACAGCTCACTGGTGGTTTTCACGTTTCAAAAACGGTCATTTCAGTCTTAATTACGAAGAACGTTCTAGTCGCCCCATTAAGTCGTCAATCGGATAGAGAATTGGCTGTACAATTAGCATGTGATTAGAAAACTGTAGTGAATCAGCTTGATTTGATGGGGAAAGTTCAAAAACTCGGTGATTGGGTTCCGCACGCTTTGAGCGAAAGCAACAAACTTTAACGCTCCACGATTGTCGCAGGTTTGCTTGCTCATCACAAGGCTACTCGTGAATATAAGGACAGATTTCTTCACCACATTATCACTGGCGACGAAAAGTGGTGTGTTTATAAACCATCGAAAACAATGGCTTATCCCCAATAAAAAAACACTTCCGCGATTAAAGCAAGGATTTTATCCACGAAAGACGATGCTGTATGTGCGGAGGGATTGTGAAGGCATCATTCCCTATGAGCTCCTTGCGAACAACGAGATTGTCAATGCAGAACTCTACGTTCAACAAATGTATCGACTCGCCAAAGCTATTCGTGAAAAGCGACCTCATTGACGTTGTGGAGTCCTTCTGCAACCCACAATGCTCGTCTTCACATTGCCAATATGCCAAAGGACGCCATCCAAACGCATAAATGGAAAATTCTGCCGCATTCTCCATATTTGCCAGACTTGGCTCCATCGAATTTTCATCTGTTCCGATCGCTCTCCCACAATTTGCGCGGCGTTTCGTTCAATACTGAAGTGGAATTATGAACCTGGCTAGACGAATTTTTCGAGTCAAAATCTAGAGATTTTTATTGCAGAGGCATCGAAAAACTAGTTGAACGTTGGGAAGAAGTCGTAAATAACAACTGAGAATACATTATTAATTAAATTGCATATTGTTATCAATTAAAAATGAAGTTTTTCTAAAATTGTTAATGTAATGAATAAATTTGATAAAACCTCAAGAACTTATTCCTGAACCCATTATATATATATATATATATATATATATATATATATATATATATATATATATATATATATCCACATTTATTGTTATTATATTTTGCGATATGCATTATTACTTAAAGTTAATACAAATCTCCCAATGAATACTAAACTTGCCATTCATCAAAATCAGACAAAATCTACAAACAACAAAACATTCTATGCAAAATCTCGAACATAACCCCAAATAAACTTTACTTTGGCGGCAAGAAGTAAACTACCCCGTACTATAAAGCCTTGCAGGTCCTTCTGCATTCCCTACACCCAAAAAGAACAAAAAGACATAATATAAAGAGAGACGGAGATACCTTTTCACCAGTGAAATGTCCGTTTAATATAATATCACATTTCTTTCTATTTTATTTCTCCAAATTTCGTCACTATCTCTCTACTTCTCAAACTCATTCTACTATCTATTTCCTTACTCTATATTCACAATGTCCAATTAGAATGCTCAATCTTTACAAGATCCTTTTTCTCATCTTGCTCAATCATTTTCTAAAATATATGTACACCTGTTCGTGGAAGTATTCACAATACTACCTAATACCGCAAATTTCGCCTTGGGGGGGCTATGGTACTTATTTCATTCGAAAGAATTTTGAAAAAAACAAAAGAGATTCAAATTTCGTTAAAATAGTTACAATTTTATTACCAAAACAAAAAAAAAGCAAAACGAGGACCGACCCACCGACATAGTGAGATGTATAGTCGCCTACGAGTAAAAATAACAATTTCTATGAATGTTTTAACCAGATAGAATTCATATCTTATTTACTTTTATAACTAAAAGTTCAACTATCTGGCTCGATGATCCTAGTCAAAATATTATTAGTTTACTTAGTTTCGAAGAAACTGGATGGAATTTTCCCTCCCCTCTTTGCAAGACTTCACCAATTTCTAGGTGTGTTGGGGTGTCTTGGCATTTACTCAGATCATCAGTTGATGTCATAAATTTTCCATGGAGATTATGTCTAGCAAAATTTGATGTAAATTCCATAACACTTATTTTGGGTTCCTCCAACCAGAAATAAACCAATTTCAATGTGTGTTCGGGGTCGGATCGTGATGAAAGACCTTTTTTCTTCCTAGACCAATCTTGCTTGCATCATTATCATAGAATATTTCTGTTTAATTCCTTATTCATACTTCCCATGATTCAATGAAGCGTGCTAACGAATATTGCCGTTTGCTCTACTATGTGACTACCATCACATATCATAATCGCTTCACGTCAATGTTTCACCTTCAAATTTTGATACAAGCAAATTAAACAAAATAAAATGCTCGATTAATTTTCTTAATTTTCTTATATGGTTTGACTAAAATTGTTATAATATCTAGCATTTACTTTTAATGAATTAAAATATTAATTGTGATTGGTAATACCATAGTATTGTTGTGCTCAGGTTGTAAATTAGGTAGGCCTGTGGCACCCAAATATCAGGATTTGATATGCCCAGCGAGGAACTCGACAAAAGGACGCTCGGTGAATCTACCAAATCCTAAAAATGGTTATTTGTGCAAATTAAGGAAGTAATATGCCACGTTTAATAAATAAAGAACCAAACAGAATTAGAATATATATATATATATATATATATATATATATATATATATATATATATATATAAATCAAATTGTTGTAAATCTTTCAAATAAATATAGAGAAAGCGGTTCGCCCGAGTCGCGTGAAAACACATAAACATACGCACAATGGAGCTATCAAAAGTCACTACGTGAACAAATACAACTCTCGCGCGCACACAAACATACGCATGTCTAGAATAATTATCAGCCAAAGCAGTGACAACTGGAGAAAATAGGCAAACGGAACAAATAAAGGCTTTGAAGAGCAAAATTTTGCAAAGAACCTTATGAGACAAGTGATTCCCTATAATTAAGAAAAACCAGAGACATGAGGAATATGTAGGTACAACAGGTACAAATACCTGTCAGAACTGCCCAGGGGTGGAAGTAAGGAATAAACTAGATCACGGGGTCCGCCTCACAGACAATTCAAGGTCACGCCCCTTGGAGATGGCGCACAATATATATATATATATATATATATATATATAAAGAGAGAGAGAGAGAGAGAGTAACAAGATGTAACAAGGAAAGAAAGTACCCTAGAAGACCTTACGGTCGATTCAATGAGCGTAGCTTTGAAATAGCAGTCAAGCGGTCACATCTCTGCTCAAATGCTTTACGTCCTTAAACGCCAATTTTATAAGACCCTGTCTAGTCTTGACTTGAACTGGTCAACAGATTCACTGTTGGCAACTTCCACTGGAAGTGCGTTCCACCTACTGCAGATACTTTACGTAAAAAAATTTCCACACAGATCGCGGTTGTAACGCTTTAGTTCAAGTTTAAAGCCGTGATTTCTTGTTCTGCTCTCAACAAGTGTTAAAATATTCGTGTAGTCAACATTGTCGAACCCTCGAAGTATTTTGAAAACTTTGATGAGCTGACCACGCAGTCTACGGGTTTCCAACGAGAACAGATCTAATTCCCTTAATTTATCTTCATAACTTTTATGTCTGATAGAGCGAATCAGTTTGGTTGCCTTGGTTTGGACGCGTTCCAATCTCGCGATGTCCTTTCGAAATGAAGGACTCCAAAATTCTACGGCATACGCCAGGTGCGGCCGGCAAGTGAGTTGTACAAACACAGTACTATCTCCTTGTTCCGATATCCAAACTAGCGCTTTATGTAGCCTAGCATCCTTTGGGCCTTTTTCTCTGCCTCAATGCACTGTTTAGAGAACTTGAGGTCACTAGTGATTGTTACACGCAAGTCCTTCTCAGTGTTGGTGGATTCAATAGCAATGCCTTTAAGGATATACTGAGATTGGGGGTTTCGGTGGCCGATATGCCTCATTTTGCATTTCTTCACGTTAAAAGGCATTTGCCACATGTCCGACCACTCCCCAATCTTCCCAAGATCTTCCTGCAGGCAGGCAGTATTTCCATCCTTTGCAACGTTCTTACCATGCTTGGTATCGTCGGCAAATTTGTAAATCTTGGCAACCATATCACCGTCTATGTCTTTGACGTAGATGAGGAATAGTAGTGGTCCCAGGACAGAAGCTTGAGGCACCCCGCTAGTAACGGGCCTCCACTCAGAAGCCTGTCCATTCACCACCATCCGTTGCCGTCTGCCACTTAGCCAGTTCTCTATCCAGCCGGCTACTTTTTCCGTCTATGCCAAGCGCTCGCACTTTCCGGAGAAGGCGGCGGTGTGGTACCTTATCAAAGGCTTTCTGAAAGTCTAAGTAGACCACATCCACCGCCTTGTCCCGATCGTGCTCACTGGAAATGAAGTGGAAGAATTCAACAAGGTTCGTCAGGCATGACCGTTGCCTTCGGAAGCCGTGCTGGGAACTCCTCAGTAGCAGGTTCGACTCTAAATGCGACGTCATTTTGTCCACCATCATGTTTTCCATGAGTTTACCGACTATCAAAGTTAGACTGATAGGTAGATAGTTCGACAGTTGGCTACGGTCTTCTTTCTTGAATATAGGAGTCACCTTCGCTTCACGCCAGTCTCTAGGAACGCATTCGGTCCGGATTGACATTTTGAAGATTGCGCTCAGTTGTCGTGACATTTCATCGCGCACTTCTTTCAATACTTTAGGTAGAAACTCATCCGGGCCAGGTGACTTATTCGTCATTAGGTTAGTGATGAACTTTTCTATTTCTCCTTAGGTGAAGTCCATATCATCCAGCTTTTCCCCAGAGTAGTAACTCGTTGGCTGGGGTATAGGACCACACTCTTCAGCAAACACTGAAGAGAAGTAGTCATCGAGGAGATTAGCATGTTCTGCAGCTGAGTGCTCTAATGTTTTCCTTTTATTCTTAAAAGGGCCAATCGTTCGACGAATTGGTTTACGGCTGTTTATATATCCAAAATATTCCTTGGGATTCTCTTTACAGAGTCTCGCCACTCGGAGTTCCTAGACCGCTTAGTTGCCCTTATGCTGGACTTCACTCTCCTGGCTAGCCTCCGGTATTCGTCAAAGTTACCCGAGATCTTCTAATGCCGGTACACATTTCTCTTCTCCCTAAGCAGTTGGCCGATTTCTCGATTAAACCACTTTTGTTGAACAGAAGACCGATGGATGGATTTCAGAGCGATGAAACGCAATTGAAGACTCATGAATGTCGTTTTGAAACTGTTCCACGAGTCTTCAACAGCCTCGCACACTTCTAGCCTCGCATCAGTCAGTCCAGCACGAAGACTTGCAAATTCTGCTCTACTCAAATCAAGTTTCCTCGATTTATCAGTTGCAGACCCTGCCTTGGGGACTTTGACTACAAATCTAATTAGTCGGTGGTCACTGCCACCGAATCTTCTCCAACAGAGAGGTCCTCAACGATGTCATCCTCAGAGGTGAAAACCAAGTCGAGGATATTGTCTCCTCTCATTGGTTCTCTCACCCATTGAGTCAGGAACTCGTTGTTTGTGAACTCCAGGAGTAGTGCGTTCTCGCCACATGGTTCTCTGGTTTCCCAGTCAACTTGTGTGTTAAAACCCCCTATGATGATACACACTCTGTCTTCGATAAGTTCTCCTAGTAGTTGGTACAGATCTCTGTCTTTTTAAACGACTTGTGCAGGAGGTCTATAAAGCACCAGGGTCCTGTATTTGGCAGGACCTATATCTAGGTCAACACCTAGTAGTTCATGGTCGGATACGATGTTGCAATCCGTCGAGTTGAGAGATTCCTTGCCATACAATAGCACACCGCTACCCTCTCTGTCTGGCCTATCTCTCAGGAAGAGCTGGTAACCAAGAATCGTGAATCCACCTTTAAAATCTTGGCTTGATGATTTTACCCACGACTCTGTTATGGCTACCATTTCAGGTTCTTCCGTCGTTACGAGGCCACGAAGTTCAAGAAACTTGTTTCTGATCGACCTCGCATTAAACAGAAGAACTTTGAGGAAGTCCCCGAATTTAGGACTCCCTACGCTCTCCCGTTTCCCGGTTTTTTTGTTGTAGAGGAGGTACCCCTCTTTGCGACCTCTGAGAAGGTCGCTCCAGGAGTGACATGGGCATACTCGCGTACGTCCACCCTCACTCTGGGCCGGATACTACTTTGGGTCCTCTTTACGACATCTTGGATCATGTTCGACAGAAAGGCCTTTCCCTATAAAGAAAAGATGTACCCCATCCCTTTGGTAGAGATCATTTCTACCATAAAAGGTGCGGTATAGATCCACAAAAAAGACCCCCTCTGCCGTACACAAATCTGTCAGGCGCCGGTTTAAAGAGACGTTTGTCGAGTGAGCGGTCTGGGTTGGACCTCTCCTCGGGAGCATCCCGACTACAACACGCTTGTGGGTTTTCAGCCCACAGTCATCCACGGCGCCCATGACCGTGTATGGGATTTTATCCGTGGTGCCTACTCTACCTCCTCTCAGGTAGAGGTCGTTTCCACTGACCATCAAAGCAACGACTGAGCTCTCAGAAATCTGTGATTTCTCAGCCTCTACTATGATGTGGTGGTTACCCCATCCTGGCAGGCAGCTTACCTACACACTAGTGCGAAGGCGGGCAGCTAGCAGGGGCTGCAGACCCCGTACTTGAGAATCACCAATATGGGTGACCCTCGCCCTTTTGTCTGCAGACGACTTAGTCTTTTCCTTCGTAAGCGACTTCCCGCTTTCCTCTTGTATCTATACATTTTTCTTCTTCTTCTTTTTCTTGTCTTCCTTTGTTTTCTCTTCTTCTGTTTCTCGTTTCTCTTCTTCTGCTTCTACTTTCTCGTCCTCTGTTTCCACTTTCTTTTCTTCTCTTTCTACTTTCTTTTCTTCTCTTTCTACATTCTCTTCTTCGCGTGTGATAGAGGAGTCCACCTAAAGCGCAAATTGAAATGTATATATTCAAATGTTCGTAGCTTAAAAAATAAACTTGCCGAAATAAAAGCCGTAATTCTAGAGGGAGACTACGATCTCGTATTCTTAAGCGAGACTTGGATAGATACACATTCGGGGATCAGTGTTTGCGAATTTGATATACCAGGTTATAAAATTCATTATACAAATAGACAAACTGGTAGAGGAGGGGGCGTATTAGTGTATATAAAAGATGACTTAAACGCTATAACGATCGACTCGTCTACGACAGATATGAGAAGTGAGGCCTTATTAATCCAATTATGTTGTAATGCAAAATATAAAATTAATTTAGCCGTCATATATCGTCCTCCATCGCAAATAGAAAGAGAAGATGTTGCACTCTTTGATATGCTTTCATCTTGGGTTAGAAAAGGAACCACATTAGTCTGCGGCGATTTTAACTATCCAAACGTTAATTATAGTAACCTAACGTCAAATAAAGCTGGGGAGAGACTACTAAACTTTATTCTGGAGAATTTTCTCGTTCAAAAAGTGGAGGAACCAACTCGTGATAATAATATCCTCGATTTAATCATGGCGACTGACGAGTCACTGGTAGAAAATGTTTGTGTAGGAGAGCATTTAGCCTCGAGTGACCATAATGCGATTAGATTCGTGGTTAACACGTGTGTAGATGTAAAAATTAGTACACAGCTCATGCCACGTTTTGGTAGCTGTGATTTTGATACTTTTCGCGAAAGGATTAAGGATGTAGACTGGGGAATGCGCTTCGAGAATAGGTCGGTAGGAGAAATGTACACTGAGCTTCGGCGTACACTCCTTAGTGTAAATTTCGACTTAGTAAAGTATGTGCGCCGTAAGAGCGGGAACTCGATGAGAGCGCCGTGGGTTAGCCCACTAATATTAAGCTTAATTAAGGACCGAAATAGAAAATTTCAAATACATAAGAACAACGAGTCATTTATAAGTCGGCAAAATTACATAGATTCTCGAAGAGAAGTTAAACGGGCGGTTAGAGATGCGAAGCGGAAATATGAAATAAAACTGGCGAAGGATTCAAAGAAGGAACCGAAACGGTTTTACGGCTATGTAAACAGTAGGAAACCCTTAAAAGGTTCAATAGGGCCGATTAAAGACAAAGATGGTCGTTTGACGGATATTCCGGCGGAAATGTCTAAAATTTTAAATGAACATTTCACAAGCGTCTTTACTATTGAAGATTCGTCCCAATTAGGATCGTTAGTTGAAGAAGTAGATAATAGTGATATTTGCATATCCGATATAACGGTTAATGAAGTGGAAATTCTTAAATATATTAACCTGATGAAAAAGTCGAAATCACCCGGGCCCGATGGCGTTTACCCCACTCATTTAAAGGAACTTAAGAATGAGCTTGCGAAGCCGTTGCGTGCAATTTTCAATCGCTCATTAGAAGATGGCGTAGTCCCTGTAGACTTCAAGCGTGCAAACGTTACACCAATATTTAAGAATGGGAATAGATACGAAGCAACGAATTTTCGTCCTATTAGTCTAACTTCGGTAGTTGGAAAGCTTTTAGAATCGGTAATTAGAGATAGAATAGTGTGCCACCTCGAGGTAAATAATCTGATTAAAGATTCCCAACATGGGTTTAGGCGGGCGAGATCGTGCTTGACAAATTTGCTCGAATTCTTCCATAAAATGATTTGCGTTTACGACGAAAGCAAAGCTGTAGATGTAATCTATCTAGACTTTAAAAAGGCGTTTGACACCGTTCCGCACGAGAGATTATTAATGAAAGTTAAAGCAGTCGGTGTGAAGGGTAAGATATTAAATTGGATTAGAAATTGGCTGAAGGATCGTTCGCAGCGAGTAGTTATAAATGGTGAATGTTCAGATTGGGTCAACGTCAGTAGTGGAGTGCCACAAGGCTCCGTTCTTGGCCCATTATTGTTTCTAATATATATAAACGATTTGGATAATGGCGTATTTAGTACGATTTCTAAATTTGCTGACGACACGAAGCTGGGCAACCGTGCCTATGTAAGATCGGATGTAGAAAAATTACAAAAGGACCTAAACTTGATTGTCAAATGGGCGGATAAGTGGCAAATGCAGTTTAATTTAAGTAAATGTAAGGTGATGCATTTGGGTTGCCATAATTTGAGGGTAGAGTATACCATGAAAGGCCAGGTCCTCGACGTAGTTAAATTGGAAAAAGACCTGGGAGTTTTAGTCTCGGATGACTTCAAAGTCACGAAACAATGCGCGGATGCATGTAAAAAAGCAAATCGTGTGCTGGGTTATATCGCGCGTAATTTCACGTTCAAATCCAAAGAGATAATTTTACCATTGTATAAATCACTTGTGCGTCCACTGCTCGAATATGCGGTTCAATTTTGGGCTCCATACTTAAACAAAGATATCGCGCAATTAGAAAGAGTGCAGCGTAGGGCTACAAAATTAATTCCCGAGCTGAGAAACAGGCCCTATGAGGAAAGACTCAGGGCATTAGATTTGCCATCTCTCGAAGGCAGAAGATTACGTGGCCAGCTAATTGAAGTATTTAAAATATTGAAAGGATTTTCAAACGTTGATTATAGGAATTTGTTCGAATTGGATCATAGGGGAAATACTCGGCAACACGGATTAAAATTAGTGAACAAGCGATTTAACACTAGTATAGCCCAAAACTATTTTACGTTTAAAATTACTCAAATTTGGAATAGGCTACCCACCCACGTAGTGGATAGTAGGTCGGTAAATATGTTTAAAAACCGTCTCGACGCGCACTTAAATAGTATAAATATAACGTAGTCTGAGAACAGTAAATAATAACGTCTTTGCAAAAGGAGTTTGGAGCGGAGGAACAACGAGAGTAAAAATGATGACTAAAAATGATGCCAGCGATTTCTCTTGCATGTGTAGTTTAGATATCCATTTTCTTTTCCGTCTATCCTATAACTAGATTTTCACCACTAGCAGTCGAGGGCTGCGGAAGTTGAGAAGAAAAACTTTCTATCACCCCCCCTTAGGTTGAAGTAGTTAATATGCCTGACATTGTACACATGTAGATAAGTGTGTACAGTAGATTATATATTTAAAAATAAAAAAAAAATAAAAAAATATAGCATGTTAGAGATACACTCGTAGATAAGTGTGTATCGTAGTTTCGGATGTAGTGTAGCGGACTAGCCTCGAGCGGACCTTAGGGTCTTTGTTGGTCCTAGATTCTGTAGTTCTGTAGTTCTGTAGTTCTATTTCTACCTTATCTTCTTTCTTCTTTCTTTTCTTCCTTTTGGCTCGTTGAGGCAGTCCTGTAGCAGAAGAATTCTGCTGTTGGACGTCGGAAGCCTTCTCGCCTGATCATCTGCACCTCTCTGTTTTTAAGAGTCAGTTGAGTGATGCTCTCGCCCAGGCTCTTCTCGAGTTCGCAGAGTTTACAGACACTAACGGCATCTGTGAGCTCCTTGCAACTCCTGCCTCCGAAGTCTTTAGTCCATCTGTAAACTTTGCATATTTTGCAGGTTAGCTTGCGAAATTTGGGCCAATCTTCTTCGCCATCTTAAAAAACTCTCGGACCATATGCATTGAAAAAATTTTTTTGTGTGTAATTTTCTCTCGCACTAATCACATCCGCCTATTTCCAGGAGGTTTTCTGTCGTTCAGCGAACAGAAACCCTTTGACCAAGGACACCAACCTTAAGGTCTCCCCTGGGCCGGACGTCCCCAATCGTGCCGCAGCTCCCAACTGAGCAGCACTAGAGCTCCAGTGAACTGGTTCTCTGATTTTTCGAAAGGGGTGCTTAAGATATAACTGTCTTCCTACTAAGTCCTAATAATCCACTAAAAACGGCCAGACTTAAAGGCAATTTGTAAAGCTAAGTGCTATCGACTTCATCCGACATCTTTAGTTGATCTGGCAACCAGCAAGGCACAAAAGCTCTCTCACCAAAGAGCAGTTGAGCCTTTATTCACTAAGTAGCGGTCACATGGAGCTGGTCAGGCAATTACACGTTAGGAGAAAGCTTCTAAGGGGTACCTAGCATTTCTCCATTAATCGTACCCCAAACGCCTGAGATCCCTTCAATCTCAGTCTCTTGCAACCTATGAGTTCTCCAAGGCGTTATTTAAAGAGGTTCCAAAGCCTCTCTTCTCACGAGGCATAAGGGAGCTTGTGTGGCCCTTATTAATAAACAACTTATGTGTAATAGAGATGAATGTTTGTTTTTTGTTATTCGGCTTTTGTTTTTTTTTGACAGTTGAAGAAAGTTGGTGAAACTTAGTACTAACAGAAGCAAAGAGGTTGGTAGAGACGCATCAAAGAAGTGGTAGAGAAGTTTGACAACACTTAGTCTGAATCCTACTACAGCTACCTTACTTGCATGGGTGACCCTACCGGACTAAATATCCCCCAGCTTATTTAGCTTAACTCAAGCAGATCACGCAAGCTCTCTTACCGACGGCAAGGTAGTTGTTGAGAGAGAGAGAGACAGACAGACAGACATACATTCAATTGGGCAGCTAATAAATTAGATCATTAAGTGAAAAAGATAGGTCAATATCAGTCCATCAGAATCAGTGAATTAGAAAATAATTCAGTCTCTTAATAGCATTACCACACTCTGTTAACTCGCCAATATCTTCTCACTTTTAGACTTGATATTTCACGTAAAACAGAAGCCTACTCACTGACTGCAAAGAAGTCGAGTAGCTTCTGCTTGCCCCTCTTGGTAGGCCAATTTAAGAATCAAGTTATTTTCTTTTGCCGCGTCTTTTCTAAGTTATTTTGTTAGCCGGATCACGAAGGCACCTTCGGTAAGTCCAGCCTAACGCATAATCCCTCGAAAGAAATTATAAGGAATCAGAACCAATTCAACAGGGACATAAAGTAGGTCCACTACTTAAAGTCCTCTTTACCCATCGAGCCAAATCACTGAAACCCTCTCCCGCACACTGCTCTAGACGGGTGATTTTTAACAGTGCAACAGCAACGAGGACTTTTCATTACACCTTTCTATAAGTACCGACCGCTCACTCACAAATTGGTTACCTTCGCCCAACTAAAAAATGAACTTTTAGCCCCCCCGCCTCCTCCAAATATTATAAGTGGAAAACAATTTGAGAACTTTTATTAAAAAATATTTCCCTACATTGGGTTTCAGTTAGACGCGATAACAAATCTGGAAAATATTATAATAGTAAAATTACCTTTGAGAAAAAATAAATACGAAATATATAAAATTAACAAGTTTATTCATTGAAATGAAGTATTTCAGTAATATCAACGAAATGCCCTGAAAAATATAAAGGTACTAATTAATTAAGCAATACTTCTATTATTGAGAGAAAATTCCGAGTCGATGTAAACGTGTGACTGAAGTATAAAATGATGACTCTCATGAGAAAAATCTTTTAAGAAATTTCGAAATTTATTCTATTTGCACGCTTAAAATATTTTCCTTTTGCCTGTCACATAATGACCTTTCTTATTTTATTTTTCCTTCTATCTTCTGTCGACTTAACCTCCGTGTGTGTCAGGATGAAATTTTCAAAGTTTGTCTACTTAGTTACCTTTACTAACGTCATTTTATATCAAGATTCTACGGCTTCGTTTGTCCAAATCTGCCGACAAACAGAAAACCAGAAAGCGTGAAATATTTGCAGGTAAAGAAACAAAAGAACGAGATCTGAGAAACAGATTCATAGGCCGGCCTTCACTACGAATCGACAAACAGAAAGATACAGAGTAAATAAAAAGAAAAACTAATGAACATAAATTGAAGAAATTATCCTGCAGAAAGCATTACCTTGTCGTAGTTAAGCAGAAGTTTAAATTAAAAACACATAAGAAAGTCCTTTTAATCGTATGAAATGCCTCTCGCATGACTCAGGATGAGAAACCCTTTCATTTTATTTGGTTGTCGGATTTCTCATCTCAAGAAAGGATGAAAAGAAGGTTAAGCTGATAATTTTCCGCTTTCTTCTTATTTGGCCATAATGAAAAGCATCTGGCACTTTAATGTATATAGAGCGAATCCATGATTTTTATCTCAAATTTTATTTAGAAGTGATTTTTCTTGATGCCCTCAAGTATTGACTTTTAAAATTCGTTGTTTTGTAAATTTAACTTGATCCAAGTCTAACCGGTTAGATATTTGAATTCACCCCCCCAAAAAAGAGATGTTAAAATTTATATTTTTTGACATCTATATAAGGTACTAATTTTAATTTAGTTATCAAATTAGGAGAAATAAAACAGCTGCGAAACAGCTATAGCTTCTAAATTGGATAATTGAAATGTACTTTTGATGTATGAAAAGACAAATGAACTGAGGAAAACCTAATATATTTCATTAAATATTGTAAGCAAAAGAACAACTTATGTTTGCAAACTATGAGGGGAATAGCTATAGAAATATCTTTATTGAAAGAACGAATTTTGAGTGTCGAGTGCCTGAGTTCGCACATTGGAACAGAAGAGGTGATATAATTATAATTTATTTACGATACCGTTACAGATGATAGTCACCGTCTATCAAAAATCTAGATTTAAGAAATTACATAACCATTCAAAATATTCACAAAGAATGAGACTATTCTAATTGTCTCCCTGGAAGAGATGTAATGTTTAAGAGAAACAAAACTTGTTATGATGCTCCTCGTTTTTAATGTTTAGTGCAAGAAGTCTTGTGGAGTAAAGATAAGAAAAGTAAACTTTTTATGATATACAAAAAGTGAAAGAAAAATAAGACCTTTAACGAGAGAATGGTATGGATGGCAGAATATTTCTGCAAAATTAAAGCAAAAAAAAATAAACAAAAATCTGGCAACCTGAAGGATTAATTTTTTATTATTTAATTACACTAGAAACTTGTGGGAGATGTTTGTAGAGAAAATAAAGATGGCTTGGGGGGATTGGATGTATGCAGATGCAAAGCTTGAAAAATAAAAGGATATTTGATTATTTAACGAATTACCAGAAATGAAATATTTCAGATACACAATACATTATATATACGATACACACAGTAATTTCATATATTATATGTATGATAGTTGGTTAAGAAAAGTATTTAGATAGATGAAAGAAATAGAAATAATTTTCAGATTATAATAACTGAAGAACTTAGGATTAAAAGTTTGGTCAGTTTATAAAAAAGGGAATTGAATCAAAGGCAATGTGCATATTTTACAGAAATTTTAAAACCTGCTGCTAACATATGATTATTATGGCTTTGTCCCTCTTAGTCTTTCCATTTGTAAACTCCTTCGCCATGAAAACTATTAAAGAGGGGATTGAGCCTATAAGAGTGAAATTGTCACAAGAAAATAGAAGATTGGCTTGAGTATCTCTTGCAAGAAGGTAAAGAGTGTGAGAAGTTGTAAACTTTCAAATAATGGTCTAGACCGCTATGGAGTTGATAAGGATATAACGTCCTTTATTATCCACTACTCCTATATTCAAGCGGAACAGAAGAATAAAAATGCTGCAAAAATAATTGAAATTAAGAAAATACTGGGTATTGAACAAGTCCAGTAACACTGATTATGACGCTCTCAATAAAGACACAGTGATAGATTTGATGAAATTAGACACGACTTCATTGATTTAAAATATAAATATTTGTTTAAATTATAATAGTAATTAATCTGGCAGCTATGGTTGAGCGATTTTCTACTTTCCTAGGATTTCTTTGATAAGTAGTGCGAAAAAGCTGCCCATTGGTGATAATTTCTGTTAAAACCGTTTCGCCGTGCAACCAACTTTTAGCGTAAACAATCGAACTTGGAAATATAAAAACTTCATTAAAAATAGCTAAAATATAGGTAACATCCCAAATATTTATATGCAGGAAAATTACTGGTGATAATTACTCATAATCGTGATTTATGTTTATATATTTTATATGCAAAAGCTTTGAATTGAATACCTATATCTTCATCTGGCACAAGAAGGAGAAAATAAATAAAGTATGCCAAAAATTTAATTTTAATTAAGAAGTTTGCTAGTCGTTTGCAGACAATAGTCTTTAATCTCAAAAACATATGGTAAAACTTCGTACTAATAAAATATTTTTCAGCTTGCGTAAGTTGATTGAATAGAGATAAATTATTAATTTCCCCAATGGTTCAAACATTTTATCTTACTCATTAAAGTGCTCCTGTCGATTATTTGACTTGAGAACGGGGAGAGACCAGAGAAGGTAGCATAGTGGTTCTGCCATAAACACACGCAGTTAAGCAATCACACAGTAGCTAGATATTAAGAAATCATCCAACAGCCAGATAATTTTGATGATATTTAAACCAAGGCGCATTCTAATTGCAGAAGCTTGATACAATACCTTTATAAACTGACATTTTTTAATTCCTCGCCTAACAGCGATTGGTTTATTATTGTAAACTAGCATATAATCTTAGAAAAGTAAGGCGTTTGCTTAAGCTGAAGAAATTGTTATATTGCCACGAAATTGCTACCATAAGTTTTAACATTATAGACAATTGTTTGCAAACTACCCGCAAACTTCTCAATTAAAATTAAATCTTTGGCAATTTTTGCAGTTACAGTTGAAAATGTAGCATATTTTAATTTTTTGCTACCTCTTGCGCCAGCCGAAGATATAGGTATTCAATTCAAAGCTATTTCATACAAAAAATATAAACATAAATCATTATTACTAGTATTACTCGCAAGTAATTTTCTTGCATATAAATATTTCGGGTGTTACCTATATTTTGGATATTTTGATGAAATTTTCTATACTCAAGTTCGATGCGCATGCTAAAACTATGGTCGCACAGCGAAACGGCTTTAACACAAATTTTATCTCACAAATTAGTGCCTTTTTCGTACTACTCATCAAAGAGATTCGCAAGAAGTGAAAAATTGCCCCAGCCTAGTGGCCGCCTTCGCCTGCGAGCACGCGCTACAGGCGGGAATGAAGGCAGCGCACACCTCGCGGGCCCACACATGGTTGACGGAGGACTTCAGCTTGTCGAGTTTTCTGCGCAGACTTTGCAGTCCTTGCCGTTGACATTTACCCACTCGCTGTAGTCGAGGGGATTGAGGTCAGGCGACTGCGGCTGCCAAATATTCCTCGACCAAAAGTCTATGTTCGACCCCAACCACTCTTGCACGGACTTGCAGTGTTGTTAAGGCACCAAGCTGCTGAAAGCCGTAGTCTTTCTTCTTCCTCATCTTTCTCTCACCTAGAGCAAGAAAATCATGGCTTAGATGTCCCTTTAATTGGCTGTGTTAAGACTATAACCAGCCGCGAACCACACCGGCGGCATCTCCTCGCCATTTGACGTCACGACGCTGAACAAATGGCATAGTGGACGGGTACTTGGTCGTGGACACTTGGCATACCTCGAAAACGTCCTAATCGAAGCTTAACACGAGGTCGTTTTGAGTGTTGAAGACCGGATGGACCGTGAAGATTTTTCATTAGAAAAAATGAGGATTCGATAACCATGACACTTAAAGTTCATGAGAAGGCTATGACAGAGCTCCCGACATTGTTCTCGCAAACGGTTGGTGAGCAGAAGCCTTTCCACGCACCTCATGCTTTTGACGCCGTCCTTGTTGACGGCTCTAGGCACCATGGCCACTTTAATATTCTTATATTTGTGAACGTAGTCATTTTAAGCGTCAGAGGTCTTTCTAAGTTTTTTCTCACAGCCAAATGTTTGGCAACTTGAGCTGTGCCTGAACGAGGTCGATTTGTTTGTGTTTATCCTTCTTGAGACTCTCAAGCGAGCCGTTTGACTCACGCGCAGTATAGTAGAGAGTTCGATATTTTTCACTTCCATCTTAACACATGTGCAAATAATTGAAAAGACGTTTTAATGATAGGTGTTAAAAAAATAAAAAATGAATTTTTGTTTACGGAACTTTAACTAATACATACATAAACTTCTCGAAAGATCAAAATATCAGGTTAAAATAACTTACAAAACCAGGTAAACGAGCTGATAAAAAGATCTGAAAGAAACTGCTTAAACAACAAATTACAATGATATTAACTCTTTCAAGTACAGTTACAGCATCAAATGAAAAACAAACTCCTTCCTGTAACATGACTCAAGAGGAAATCTTTATAGATAACTTACCATTAGAGGAGCTTTTAATGTGGAACGGGAAACGAGTTAGAAAAGATTCATGGTATGTTGCTCCCTGCCTCACGGTTTAGTCTTTTATCGACAAATTGATCTATGCATTATCCACGTAACTTCATTAGCTCTAATTTTCGGGTTTTTTATAATCTCCTGTCATCATTTTATATGCTCAGATGATCTAGTTGGTTTTTTCCTGTTTTATAGCAACTAAAAAAATTTTTCATAAAAAATCCAAGATTTAACTAGATTCGATCAGAAATTAGGCAATCTAACAAAATTTTCACTAATTTTAACATCTATAGATTTCAGTTGTTTTCATTGCAAAAGTCATTTTTATGTACCTATTCGGTAGAAAAACCAGAAATTGTCTGCAAAGACATTTAAGTATATTTTATCAGACACAATATAAAAGATACAAACTAAAACTAGTCTAATTTTAGTGAGAGTTGTAGCATTTATATTTATATTTCTCTGTTTTATAGCAACTAAAAAAATGTTTATAAAAAAGTACAAGAGTTAACTAGATTCGGAGCAGAAGTTAGGAAATCTAACCACATTTCCACGAATTTTAACATCTATGGGTTTCAGTTGTTTTTGATTGCAAAAGGCATTTTAATGTGCCCATTGGGTAGAAAAACTAGAAATTGTCTGTCAAAATATTTAAGTATATTTTATCAGACACAATATACAAAATACTAACTAATATTTATTTATTTTTTAGCCCATCTGGCGAGTGCTCACATGGGCATAAGTCGCCGGAAACACTACAGCCTAGAAGTAGGTTACTTTAAAATAAGAATATGAAAACAACAATCATAAAAATTGGTAAAACTTAACAATTAAGAAGCAATCTCCGGCGACGGGGGGGAGGTCCCCCTCACCCCGGTGCAGGAGTGTGCAGCCTACAAAGAAAGCAATAACCAAAAAAATAGAGCCTACTTAAATAAAGGGAAGAAGGCCGCCCCCCCCAAAGAAGTCAACAAGTCCAAAAGTCAATGTGCCGGAACTTGTCCTAAGTACGAGGTACAGGCGGTAGCAACCCCGCCCATCCCATTCCTGGGACAGGTAACGTGTGCGAAGATCGCCCAGACTGGGACATTCGACAAGTATGTGCCGAACAGTCTGGGGGACGACGCAGTCGTCACAATAGGAAGCAGGCGAGTGCTCCATCAAATAGCGATGCGTCACACGAGTGTGTCCTATTCGGAGACAACAGAAAGCGACCTGAAGCCGTCGGGAAATTAGGGGGTAGGTGCATGGGAGCAGTCGCGGCGCAAAGGCACGAAACTTTAAGTTTCCTTTGACCCTCTCCCATCTTCTTTGCCAAGCATTCTGAAGAGCTGCCCGTATTCCTGCCATGTAGTCTGTGTGAGGAATAGCAAAACGCTGGTCCAGTCGAAGAGTCCTCGTGGACTCTTTGGCGCTCTCATCGGAGCGCTCATTCACCGCAATTCCTACAAGTCCAGGAACACAGCAGAAGATAATCTTGACACCCGCCCAGCTCGCAAAGACCGTGGCGTCACGGATATCGCGAACCAGGGGATGCGGAGATTCCAATGCCCCGAGAGCACTCAGGGCGCTTCGTGAGTCGCTATAGATCACAATCCGGTCTCTGAACCGGGCACGTAGCGTAATCTCCAGTACCGAGGGGTTTGTTGCAACCAGTTCAGCCGTGAAGACAGACGCAGCGCCTGGCAGAGCCCCGCTGACTTCAAACAGAGGGGACACGGCGTGAAGGCCGACACCCTCTTGGGACTTGGAGCAATCCGTATACACTGGCACGGTTCCAGCGTGACACAAGGTGTGCTCCAAAAAGGTCGAACGCAATACTCCCGGCGCCGTACAAACTTTGGGAGCAGAAACGTGGCGACAAATAGCCGAATGTGGTACCCTACAGGGTGGCGTCCTGGGCAGAACCAGGGGCGCCACCGGCCCGAGAGCTATATATAGCTTTTGAAGGAGTTTCCTGGCCTCAAACCCAAAGGGCTTTGGGTATGACTGGCATCTCTCGGCAGCATAAGCACCGTCGAGATCAGCTGCGGATGCAGTGAGAGCTGTTGGCGACTAACGGAGGCGCCGGTCTCTCGCGTACAGGCGTGTGATGCACTGCACGCGGCACAAAGCGAGTGGCTTCTCCCCAGCATCGACCATCAGGCTCTCAATGGGGAAAGTGCGAAAGGCACCGGTCGCAAGGCGAAGGCCGATGTGGTGTATCGAATCGACCTTCCGCAATAAACGCTCCGCTGCTGATGCATAAAACTCGCATCCGTAGTCGAGCTTCGAACGAACAAATTATCGATAAAAAAGTAGGGCAGTAGCCCTTTCAGCGACCCAATCGCTGAACGTCACGGAACGGAGAATATCCATGGCACAGGTACAAGAGACCCTAAGGCTGCGAATATAAGCCTCCTAAGTGAGGCGTCGGTCGAATACAAGACCAAGGAAACGGTGCGACTCAACCACATCCAGGCGCACCCCATTAAGAAACAAATCTGGGTCGGGCTGGGGCCGTGGATGGCGGCAGAAGTGCACCACCTTAGTCTTGGCCAAAGAAAACCGAAACCTGTGCGCTTCGGCATAGCGAGAGACGCGGTTCAATGCCTGTTGGAGTCGACGCTCCAGAGTTGGCATCTGGGCCGCGCCAAAAGAGATCGAAAGGTCGTCCACGTAGAGCGTAGCGAGAAAATCTTCTGGCAGCACAGATGTGATGCCGTTAATGCTCGGAGCAAAGAGTGTGACACTGAGGACACTTTCCTGGGAGACACCATGTTCCTGTTCCTTTGAGCCGGAGAGGGCTCTCCCCACCCGTACGTGGAATCGACTATCTCGCAAAAATTCAGATATAAAAATTGGGAGGTGTCGCATCGCCCCCATCGTGTGGAGAGTCTACATGATAACGTATCGCCATGCGTTAGAATAGGCCTTCTCCATAACGAAAATCACCGTGGCGTAGTGTTGTCTACGAAGGAAAGCCTCGCAGACGGCATTTTCCAGTCGAAACAGAGCATCCGACGTGAAGTAAAACTTGCGGAAGCCGCACTGTGCAGAAGACAGATGGCCTCCGCTGTCCAGGAAAAAGGCTAATCTGAAATTTACCAATTTTTCCATCAACTTGCACACGCAAGAGTTTAGAGAGATTGGGCGAAAACCAGTCGGAGTAGAGTGATCTCTTCCCGGTTTGCGAAAGGCGAGCACAGTAGCGATTCGCCAGGAATCTGAAGAAAGAACTTCAAACCAGATCCTGTTAAACAAATCTACCAGAAAGGCTATGCCTCGCTCACCCAGGTGTCGAAGCATGGCGCACATGACATCGTGGGACCCATGGGCGGTGGCCGCGCACGAAGCAAGAGCGGAGCGCAACTCAATCACAGTAAACCTGTCGCTGAAGGGTTTTTTGCCTCTGGAGGTTAAGTTCAGCTGGCAGCCTTGCGCGACCGACGACATGCATTGAATGCTGGCGGAGCAGCATCCCGGCTAGAGAAGGCGGAAAAAGCGGTCGCGAAACATTCCCCAACGGACGCGGGGTGTGAGATTGTGGTTCCATTCTCCTGGATAACGGGAGGGGGGTCCTGCAAAAACTTGCCCCGAATCCTTTCACTCGCTTACACACCTCTGCTAAAGGGGTCTTCCCGTTGAATGAAGACAGGTATTCTCGCCAAGAAGGGCGGCCGGCGTGCTTCAAAATACACCGGAACCTAGCCCTAGCCCGACGAAATTCAGTGACAGTGAAATCGTTCGGGCGGCGCTTATAGCGAATGTAGACATAATGCTTATGATTCAGGGCCGTCGCACACTCGGCCGACTACCATGGGAGTGGTCGGCGTGCAAAACGGCCAGACTTTCTAGGAAAAGTAGTCAGGCCCGCGGCGATTAGGTTGCCGGAGAAGAACTCAACGGCCTCTTCTACCGACTTAACTCCTTGACTGAGATAGAGAATTCAGTCATTTCCTGAAATGCAGGCCACCGTGCCCGCGCCAAGCATCACCGAATTGGGCTCTCAGGCGGCAGTTTACCTGAAAATGATATTTAAATGGGTAAGTGAGCATTACCATAGAAGTCCTCGACCACCCTCCAATCAAAATCAGGCTGTGCATCCAAAGAGCACAAAGATAAGTCAAGGCAAGAGAATGAAGCGGTTCTCGGACAGTGATGCGTAAACTCATCTACGTTTAGGACACCCATCTTGAGCTCTTTGATAAGATCGTCAAAGACTTGTCCCCTGGGATTTATTGAGTAATGTCCCTAACGAGGTTGCCTGCCGTTCAGATCTCCAAGCCAGAGAAAGGGCCTCGGCAACCTTGCTACGACGCGGCGGAAGTCCCCCGCTTTGAAGTCAGCTGACGGTGGACTGTACGCAGAAATCATAGTATACCTCCTATCCAGGTGAAGCTGCACAGCCACTGCCTGAAAGGAGGTATCTAAAGAGAAAGGAAGAACGGAGACATCATGCCGGGTGTAAACCGCGCATCCTGCAGCCTAGCCATCTCGTGGTTTTGGGTTTGCAAGACCCTTATACCCCAAGAGGGCGGGAAAGGGGCACGCGCCTAGTATGGTGTCCTGCAGAAAAATAGCTAAGGGAGAACGGGACGAGACGAGCCTCCGCAACTCCTTCCAGTTAGCCCGGAGTCCACGGCAATTTCATTGAAAGAATATGCCCTCCAGGCCTAGCTCGGAGGAGACGCGGGGTCCTTTCTCGAACAAAAGACCCTCACAGTCATGGCCGTACGCTTCCCGGGGGCAGAACCCCGGGCGCAGTTGGACGGATAAAGCGCTGAAGGCGCTGTCGCCTTCGAAGACTTATTGGGGGAGGTTGGGCTCGCCTCGAAACCTTAGGCGGGCGTTGCGGCTTCGGAGGTGAGGGGCCCTCTTTTCGAAGAACTACCGTTTCCGAGCCACTTTCTCCACCACTAGGCGTAAGCGAGGGCGCCGAAGCTCCTTTGTTGCTGTCCTCCTTTTGGGGGACAGCTTTAGGAACCACGGAAGATGGCCTAGCGACCAACTTCGGGGTGTGTTGCCTTCTGTGAGTCTAACGACTCGGTGGAGCCGCGTGGCCGTTTTGCCTCACGGGAAACGGTCACGCTGATGGAAGAGTGGGGGAGCCCTAGTTTTAGCTGGGCTGGGTATAAACCCTTTGTGCCACCAGTTCTACCAGGGGAGCGCCCGGGTTGAGTAGAGCCCGCAGAAGGGGTCCGAATGGGCGCGTAAAAAAACGTGTTCGTTGGCCTGGATGGGCCAGGAGCAGAGGGTGCCTTTCTAACTATTGAGGCATATGACGTCCCAGGCAGAGCCGGGCGTGCCAGGACCAAGTCCTTAGCCTCGCGGAATGAGAGTCGATACTGGGCTTGAACGGCCAGGATTCCTTTCTCAAGGAGACATTCACCACATTACTTCGAAGAAGCGGGGTGCGGCTCTTCGCAATTGACACACTTGGTTATACACGATTTAGACTTATCGTGTGCGGCCTTTGGACAATTTACACAGACGTCGGCTGACCTGGACTTTACACGTCTACAAGAACGATTCGTATGGCCGAAGCGGTGACACTAATAGCACCGCCGCAGCAGTGGCATGAATGCCTCCCGCGGTAGCGGTACCGACCATCACGCACTGACTCAGGTAGCTTGTCACAGTCTTACGTGACGAAGAGTGTAGGGGTGGGTCTCGAGGCCCCTCCCTGTTTTCTCATCACACGTTCGACCTTGACCACCCCATGGTCAGCCACCTTAGGGTGATGTCCTCAATGGAGTAGTCAACGAATTCCCTCGCATAAACTACTCCTTTCACAAAGTTTATGGTGTCACACTGACCGGGGTGCCAGAAAGTGTCCGAAGAGCACTTATCTTGGCCGCCTCGGCGGGATTTGCGGCATTCACCAAAAGGCTCCCGTCCGAGAAACGGGTTACCTTTGGCTCTCTACCAATTGCACTAGCAAATGCTTTCTTCTGATGGATCATGTTGCCCTTGGCCAACATGCTGCCATCAGTGGAGCGAATAAGAAGAAAGCGTTTGAAGCCAGCGGGCTCGAAAACGCCAGGTAACCTCTGAATGAGGGGCCACGATGTTGTCGAGGCTAGGCCCTGTGCACTTTTGGTCTTAGTCATAGACAGAGACTCCGCACCCGGGGAGGTAGAGGGGCCGGATGTGCCGTAGGGAAGGGAAGTTTTGAAGTTTCAAATTCGTAATATAAAAGTGGTTGGCAGGAATATTTGTACGCTTTATCAAAATATTCCTCCTTGTCTGTTACTTAAGTAACTAAGAAACTAGTTTAATGGCTTCCACTTCATAATGAATGGGCGAAAATCAAAAGGCTCATTCAACTTGAGATATTGCAATTTATTTTTATCCCCTTCACCTTTTTCTTGAATGGACAAAATATGAATAACATTTATTTCACCTTGACTGCCTTTATGGGTGTCATATGTATTAAAGCATTTTTCTTGACAATGGAGTATTCATAAAGACCAAAAACTTAGGGTTTGTTTTCATTCAAAATCTTTGATATATTGAGCATAGGAGAAGGGTGACAAAAATGTATTTTAATAGAAAATATACAAAAATAGCTTGGGTGTAAGAGTAAATGGTAATGAAATGCCATAAATTAATTATTTTCGTGTTATAAAAGAATGAACGCTTTATATAATTTAGCTCATTTACGATTATCGAACTAAAACAAGCCCCTCATCACTCTCCGTATGAGAAGTAGCTATAAACGGCTCCCATTGCGGTTGTTTTTCCACTTGCTTTATCTTCCATTGGGATGAAATTGGTAGGGTAAAATAGTCAAGATTTTTCGTCTGTAATATAAGCTAATTTAAACTAAATTAGTATAAAAACTCATCTTTCTTGAAGAATTAACTCAAGAAAAAAAAGAAGGGAAGATATAGAAGTTACCTAATAATAATAAGTATTTGTAATGCGCCCTCCAGAGCTGTTAGCCCACAAAAAGAGAAGGTTGTGTAGCCAGTGTAGAGAAAGTTTACAGAGAAGAGAAGGCAATTCTAAAGAGATGAGTCTTCAGGAGACGTTTAAAAGTAGCAAGGGAGGGAGAGAAACGGAGTGCGACAGGAAGAGCATTCCAGAGACTAGGAGCACAAACTGAGAAGAAACGGTCACCCATCGAGCAGAGAACAAAACGAGGAGTGTTCAGAATGGAAGCGAGGTTAGACCGGAATGCCCGAGGAGTTTGACGGCGAGAGAGGGCAGACGAGAGATAAGGTGGAGCTTCGAGGCTTAGGGCCTTGTAAGTGATGAGAAGAAATTTATAGTGGGTACGGAAGCGAATAGATAACCAGTGTAGCTCCTGTAGCAGAGGCGAAGTGACGAAGAAGAGAGATTCACTAGAAGAGAATTGCAGTAATCTAAGCGTGAAGTGACGAATGCATGAATAGCAGTCTCAAGGCTTAGTCGAACAAAATTGGATTGAACTCGTGAAAAGTTGCGAAGGAAACCGAGGGAAGACTTACAGATACGATGGATTTACGGTTTAAACTAGAGTTGCTCGTCAAAAATAACAACAAGTTTACTGATAATAACAGAGAAGGCGACATTGGTTTCTCCAAGGTTAGGGGAGGGTAAGAGAGCTTTAGATTTCTCCACCATCGAAGCGGTACCAATGAGGAGAACTTCAGTTTTATCGTGGTTAAGTTTGAGAAAGTTGGCAGACAGCCATTCGTTTATGGAGGTGTAGGGTGAAAGGAGCTTAGTAATTTATTAATAGAAAGACACAGCGGATAAGGAAAGATACATCTGAGTGTCATCAGCATAGAGGTGGAAAGACAGGCCCAAATCGCGAAGAAGGGAGCCAAGAGGAATTAAGTAGATGCGAAAGAGGGGGGCCAAGGACTAAGCCCTGAGGCACCCCAAAATGAATGGGTGTGGGCTCGGAGTACAGGTTATCGAGCGAGACCGACTGAGTGCGGAAGGAGAGGTATGAGCAGGACCAAGCAAGTGCAGTGCCAGAGAGACCAAGGAAAGTTTGGAGACGATCAAGGAGGACAGTGTGGTCGATGTTGTCGAAAGCAGAGGAGAGGTCTAGGAGAACTATAATGGATGTACAACCCCTGCCGGCAGCTCTACGTAAACCTTCTAAACATTAAGAAAAGCGGTTTCAGCAGTGCTTCGTTTTGAACCCAAATTGCTACGTTTAATCGATATTGCAGTCAAAAATATGGTCATTAAGGCGAGAGAAAACCACTCTCTCGACGATCTTGAGAGGGATTGAAGCTGTGAGATAGGGCTATAGCTAAATGGTTCAGAGGGGTTAAGGTGTGTTTTTAAGGATAGGACAAATTGAGGCATGTTTGAAGGAAGAGGGAACCACCCCTGTGACAAGAAAAGTGCTAAAGAGATGAAGAATCAGTGGGAGGACAGCAGAGAGAATTTGGTGGAGGAGTTTTGGTGGAAATACGTCCTTAGGGGATCCATATTTGTTAGAGCGTGAGATCAGGTTAGTTACTTCCTCAGAGGACACCCGAGTGAGGACGTTAAGCGGCAATGGATTATGGTTGGGGAGAACAGCATGGGCTCGTACAGACGACCGTTGTAGTATGGCGCGAAGGTTAATAATTTACCAGAGAAAAAATCATAAAGAGTAGAGGGGTTAATGGGAGGAGAGGTTGGGGAAATGGGGCTAGGCGAGGAAAGACGATTGTGGAGACCAAAAATAGTCCGAGGGTCATTCTTGCTCCCAGACAAATGTTTGCATTAATGAGCCTCAAGCCCTGATTTCAATTTGGAAGAATAAGTCGAAGTAGCAAGGCAATAGGCAAGTGAGAGGGAAGTCGTGTCCTGCCCACGGCAGCGTGCTTTGCGATGGGCACGTTCATGGGCACAAAAAGACCTCTTTGAATATAAGAGTTCTATGGTGAACCAAGGGGCGCGGTGATGGCGGTTTGAAGAAGGAGTGATAAGGGGGGTGTGCGCGTCAAGGCAGGCAAGTAATGATTGGTGCAGGGAGTTTAAAGTTTGGTCATGTGAAGCAGTAGTATCAATATAAGGGAGGGCAGAAACAACATCGTTATAGAGAGAAGTAGTATCAATTGACGATAGTCGCCGGAAAGGAGTAGGATCTCGGGACGAGTGAGTATGTAGGTGGTAGGGGATATAGAATTTAAAATTGACCAAGAAGTGGTCGGAAATGGTATTAAAAAGCTCAGTTACTGTTAGATTAGATATATAGAGGTTCGAGATGACTAAGACAAGGATATTATCATGTATATGAGTTGAGGATGACACATTTTGTGTAAGGGAGAAGAGGTCGATGATGTCAATTAATGCACGAAAAGTCTCATTGTAGCTAGGAGGATTGAAGTCACCAAGAATAAGAAGAGAACCAGTAGAGGAAAGGTCGGGGGGTAGGTTACTAAACTCCTCGAGAAATAAGGCCGGAGATGGGCTGGGAGGGCGGTAAGGACCACAATAGTCAGAGCGGGCAGAGCACGTGAGACAGCAATGAGAGCCTCAAATGAGGCTAGAGGGGAGGAGAGGAGAAGATTCAGGGACACGGATGATTTAAAAATCAGCGCAACTCCTCCACCATGGGAGTTCCGAGGAAAATGCAGGAAAAAATGACCAGGATGGGTTGCAAGGGCAGTGCATGAACCAGAATCAGACTTGAGCCAGGTTTCTGTAAGGCCAAGAAAGGAAACTTCAGTGCGAACAACGAGGTCATGGACATACTCCGACTTTCTGTCAGGCTCCTAATGTTCAGAAGAGACGCCGACAGCGCCTGCTGATGAACACAGGAAGAAGGAGTGTAGCAGGCCGAAAATCTATGCTCTAATCCCAATCATTCCAACCCGCTTCCTACACTAATTCAGACGTGAGAAATCGAAGGAGAATGAAACTGATTAAATATACAGTCCTTTACTTACAAAAAATACAATAATATTTACAATAGAGAGGGGAGATTAAATTGGAGATCTCGTTACTATGCTCACAAAAAAATATACAGCTAAATTTCCTATATATATCCAATACAAAAAATAAATAAATAAATCCTACTTGTAAATACTATTAATCGATCCTAAGAAACAATTCTATAAAAAAATCGAACAACCCAAATAAAATTTGGACTGCTACAGTCAATAAACAACAAAAGAAGGCCTCACGTGGTACAACAAAATTTTGTATACAAAACTCGCGCCTCTGAGCTTGGACTACGATAACTGACATTATCAAAGTTGTGTGGCTATTGTAAGCCCTCCTTCATTAAAGCTATACTATTTTACACTCAGCCAAGTAAGACAGAACACGGCCTGGAACCTTTGTCATATACTAGGGGCCTTGGTAGTTAACAATAATAAATAGTTAGTTTCTATTACAGGGGTAATTTACAAGTTTGTCGATCTTTCCAGAATATGGCGCCTGGAAAGAAAGAAAAAACATGGCAATCAATTTTATACATAAAAAAAAACAAAAAAAACAAAGCAAACATATTTCCATGCACACACAAACAATCTTACAGATGGAGGGAGAGTGTATTGGGAAAAAGGGTGGGAGAATGGCCCCTTACACATACACTCACATTCGCTCCACCACAGGGGGGAGATTTGGAGGTGTTGGGTAAAGGTTGAATGGTAGGGTGAAAGAGGTTCCTAAGGGACGCTGAAAGTCTCGGCCATATTATCTACTACTATGCCATATTATCTCCTACTAGAATATAGTCAATCCTATTATATAATTTGTAACTAAGATATATTGACCGCTATTCCTTCAAATATATTATTTGGACACTGTAAGTGGATGCCTGAGTTCTTCATCATCCATTAAAAGTTTCCTAGGAAGTAGAACGAGCCTTTTCCTAACCTGAGTGTTGTATTTCTAGATCGGAATTTCTCCCTATTCCAGTGGCAATAATTCAGAGGACCCACCTTATCATTGGTGAGCGTAAATCTACGTCCATTTGTGTACGTACTCACTCAGTTTGAAAAGAATTGTTATCCTTATTTGGAAGAGGTAAACAATGGAGATTGTAAAAATATCTTTGACAATAATGTAAACAATAATAAGATACTCAGGGAGAGCTCATCCATCCTCTGGATCTTTCTCCAAACACACAGACCTTTACTCATCAAAAAAACTTATCGCATCTTAGTTTCGAATCGAGAACTTTTGATGATCAATTCCGTCGTGTTGATCGCATCTATCTGATAACATCAAGGACTGAAACTAAAGAACGGACGTCTCAGCTGAAGATGAACCATTTGCATTTATTAGGAATTAACCTTAGTATAATCTAAACCATGATAAATGTTATGTCACCTCAAATGAAGCGGCTGCCAAAGCTCCACCAATTGTATTATATATTTATTAATAGGCTCTGAGCCGTTAACATACCCTTCGCTCTATTAGATAGGACAAAATTAACCCGAAATATATATGATACTCTAGAAAATAGCGTTTCCTACTTTATTTTTTATAGAATATTATTTTGTGGCCATTATAGAAAATAAGTATCACTCCTTTACAATTACTGGCAGAATAAGATTTCAGCTTTGGTTAAATCAAACTAGTTAATTGAAGAAGAGTGGTAAAGAGTTAAGGCATTGATTTTTATTTATTTTAATAAGACAACTTATATTAATAGTTCAATTGTTGATACTTTTAACGAGAGATATGTCTCATTGTTATTCACCGTTCATTTTAACGAGAGATATGTCTCATTGTTATTCACCGTTCATTTTAAATAATTTAAGATTATCTGTCTCCTCTATTCACCTTTATATTAAATTATCTGTAATTGATTGTTGTTCCAAATAAATATTTCCTTTTTTAGGAATTCCACACAGTCCTCAAAAGGCTGTACTCTTAACGAGAGATATGTCTCATTGTTAGTCGAGCTAACACTAAGGGAAAAATTTGCCACAACCAAATCAGCCTTTGAAATAGGCTCTATTTAAAATCAAAAGAAATGAACAAAAAACAAAGGTCAAAAGAAAATGGAAAACCAAGAGAAGAAGCAGAAGGCGTGCTATTTTGACAGAGGGAGGTTTTCCCTCCCGGAACAAGCTGTAGTGACCATGCCGAACAGTTTGAGGGGAAGACGCAGTCGTCCCAGTAAGGTACAAGGTTACGCTCCATCAAGTAGCGGGGCTTGCCGCTAGTGGGCCCAATTTGAAGTCGACAGAAATCAACCTAAAGTCACTGAAAGCTTTATGTAGTTCCACGGAAAGGAAGTAACAGTAACAATAAATCTGAACAACAGCAAAAATCGCACACGACCAAATGCAATTCTTAACCCGTCGGTAAGCCAGCCTATCAATGCTGTTTTTCTCCTAGATTCCAAAACGAGCTCTTACTATTCCTGATACATGAATATGAGATTCTTCTCTCCCTTTAGAGGATCATAAGTTACCACACAAAGTGAATTTTACTAGTTCGTGCGTCCTACTCTCATATGATTAGACGTCTCGCCTGACTCTTGAACAACCTCGTTAGCCTTTACACTTAGGAAAATATGAGGCCGCAATCCTCAAATGACATGAACCAGCACATTGACAAGAAGATTTAGTTTGAGCTAGTTACATGTCTCTCTCCCATCTTCATCCCGTGGACCTCTCCCACAAAATATGAGAAACTTTCAAAGACATTATTAGCAATGATTTTCTGACAGTTCTTCATGCGGGGGTTGCCACCACAAAATCAAGATGCAGTCGAAATCTTGTTGCCAGAAAACACAATAGACTAAATGGCAACTTCAGTGTCTCGTTTACTTGAGAGAATGAGCCAAGAGTGATGTAGCCCCCTCAAGGAGGATCTCCACAAACAAATTGTGCATAACATATCAAGCACAGCATTTACCGTCCTCTGGAAAACAATGTTCTTTGTGATGGTGACAAGAGCTTCTCCCCCGCCCCCCAACCACGACGAAACACGCATAATTTCTACAATAGCGTCTTAGGTTACTAGTCTTCTCGTTGCCAAGGAGTGTGCCAATATGAGAGCAAGAAGCAGTTAAACTCTAGGAAGGGGCGGTTATTGGAAATTTGTACTTTATCATTCCTTCGTAAAACATTAGCTATTCCACCACGCTTACCCCTAATGGGGCATGCTGTAAAGACTGCTACACTCTCTACGTTGAAAAGCAGCAGACTTTCTTCACACCCAGAGTGCTTCTAGTAAATTCCATTCTTGTAGGTATGCACCATCCCTGCCTCACTGCTTGCAGGACCTGGGGTTTTAAAGTTTTCATTATTTTTACCTTGTCTATATTCGTCACTTTCTATTCAGAACTTTTCTTAGTAGACTCTAATCCGAAATGGGGATGGATAATTTAAGATATTACCACCCTTTGGCAACTATAAACTGGAGGACAGGTACTCGTTTCTGGTCCAAGTGCCGTGGGAAGATAAGAATAAGTTAAAACCCACCCTACTTAGTGGACCTACATATCCTTATTCTCTTGATAGCATACCTTAGTCCATATCTCCCAAATATTTCACTTACAACCTAAGTAAATTATGTTAAATAGCTGCAGTTCTGGTCTCTTACCATAACTTCGTCGATTGGCAGGATATAGTCTGAGATCCTCACGTACTGCATGGGCAAAAAGTCTAATAATTAGCCGAAGGAATGAGGTGTTGAATGTATTTGCTTCCGACACTCTTCAACTCTTCCAGCGCCATAATACAAGCTGGCTACGCGGTCACATCCTCTAAGGATTAAGGAAGATGGAATAATTAAACGGGTTTCAGAGATATGGATTTCCAAGCCCACCTTATCTCCCATACAGTAACCTTTATCCGTAATGATCACATTCTATATAAAATGGGTGGTTATAATATTTTTCAGGTGTTCTTTCTGTTTTTATAATCAATACTATAGGAAGCAACATAATGAACTCTTAATTGAATGTAGAGCTTCCTCAAAGCAAAAGTTTGCCCCACCATTGGTACCTGTGAGGGTGAGAGTGATATGACTTGGGGCCTCTCATCAAGCGTTTGAAGGGATCCCTTCCCATCTTCCTCAAATTTAAAGGGTCTTCCATCCTCTCATCTTCCGATCCGGTCTGACATGAACTTGGTGATCAGGCAAGAAACATGCTTCGGCTATTGAGGAATATATTTTATGTTGGCTTTAGGAAAGAGGAATTGAGAGTTCTTTGCAAGCTATAGGGGGAGATCTAACTTCAGTGAACACTGGATGGCAGGGAAAAATAATGAGGTATATAGAGGAAATACTCTAAAGGTGACTTGTTTGGATTGTATGTATGTGACTTATATACCGGTAAGCTCCTGCTTCGCAATCATATACAGGAGCTTGATTGTCATAAAAAGGGCAACAATAAGTTGCCAGGCCCCCTTTGCAACATGGATGATGCACGAATATTAGAAATAACGAAGCTGTACAAAGGTCGGATACGGCCGTCCCTTTCCGATGTTCTCTGAATTATTCATCAAAGAAATCAATATAGATCAGTCCTACGCTAACAGTATCGCTCAAGCAATTCGATTAAGGTAAGTGCCGCTGTCATTGGCTCTCTTGGAGATTGGGACGGTCAGACAACAGTCTTTTGTATACCACAGTTATGTTATTCTTTTCTGCGGCATTTGCCCCGGAGGGAGGTAACCCCTGTAGTCTGTTACACTTAGTACCAGGATGAGCAGCACATCCTTCCCTCTTACGTGCGAAGTTAGGTAGCCCTGTCACCGGGTTGACGTGAAATTTCTGATGGAGCATGGGAAACATTTTGGTAGCTTCCCCCATCGTACCCTATCAGCGTTCTTTACCTTTACTCCATCTTATCTTTCTCTTTGTTTATTGTGCCTCTCCGCTTGACCTTTTGTCTAAGACCCCTTTTTACTAAGATGAACTATTCCCACCTAGACAGTGTTCGTTTCGCTAGAGATGGTGCCTGGATGGACGCAACACCATCCCGCGATCACTTGCCGCCGGGGTATGATAATAATAATTCATAACTTACTCTTCTCGTTAGGGTACCCACTTATCTCTACTTCTCTTTGTTACATACCCACCTACCCTTTTCCAAACTTGCTCTTCGATCCACAGAGTTTTTTGCTGCTTGACCAACTTCCGCCCTCTTACCTTATCGTCGTCTGAGGTAAAGTATTAAGCACGGAGAGCGCTGGGCATCGATTAAAATCGCCTTCTTCCCGTACACATAAGGGATCTATGTCAATTCATAATTTATGATCAAAGCTCGTAGATAAATTTGCCTGAATGGCATGCTGGTTATCTAAAGCACATTTTAGCCCGTATCTGTTAGCTAAATATGTGTAACTCATCAATTCCTTGGATTTTTTTGTCCTATGTACACTTTTATATTTTCCTTCCAAAGCTGCAACTAACTTCGACCAGCAGAGGAGCTTGTCTCTCACCATAACCATGCGGCAAAGGGGATTCCACTTTACCATCTTTAGAGCCCCCCTCAGGCAATTCCACCTCTGTAAACGTAGCTATCTGGGCTTTATCAGGGGCCCCTCCAAACGTCTTCTAGTACAGAGGACACTTCTCCTTCTCTTTTTCTTGAATGTGTCGGCGATTCCCCTTACTCCATTTTATGGAGCCACCCTTCGACGACTCCCTCGAAGTACCAGTGGCAGCCCCTCCCTTTTCTATCAAAAGGGAAAATCGATCGCTTCTAGTGATGGAGGTTCAATAAGGTCAACCCCCTTAGAACGACAATGTAGGACAGGGACCATCAGGTGGTGCCCAATACCCCTCCTGCGTGCATAAATATACACCTGAAAGGGTGCAAGCGTCCCTGCCATCCCATTCCATACGATGTATGTCGTGGGGTAGGCCGGAGAAGACACGGTAGAAAGTATCTCGAATGGGATGCATGATGACTTTGCGGGTCGGGATGGCCACATGAAAGCCCCCTCAGCTGAACATGATTCCGTAGGTGAACTTGCCACAGATAGAGGCCCCTTCTGGTGAGGGATAAAAGTTGGCTCTATTCTTCACCCTCTTTTCCTGAATAGAAAAGGAGTAAAAAGAAAATAAAAAAGAATGCGATCACTCTCCCTCCTCGGCCGCTTCCACAGGCGACCAGGCCAGAACCAGTACGTCCGACTATGAGGCACCCTCGGTCGGGGAAGCCAGGATGAAGAACTATGTTGCAATGTACTGAGCGGAGACTCGATTACGTCGGTGCTCATCATTCTGACACTACCTGGCGTTTTTGAGCCCGCTGTGTTCAAACATTTTCTGATTATTCTCTCCACAATTTGCAACATGTTGAGGAAAGTCGACATGATCCATCAACCGAGAGCATTAGTTAGCTTGATTGTTAAAGCGTCGAAGGTGAGCCGTTTCTGGAGAGGAGACTTCTGGCAAATAAGTCGGACCTTTGCGAGGTGGCTATAATTAGTTTACTTTCTCTTAAAGTGAACAGCGATATGCTTTCTGGCCGCAGTGCTGATGGGACTCAACGCCCCCTCCGACCTTAGCTTAAATAGCCAGTTCTTTCCCTACCCCAACCAAGTCTCTCTGTGTCAACTCTCTTTCGCTCCTTCTCCCTTTTCCATCGAGTAGTTTTAATCCATCACTTTCTCTACCATTTCGTTAGCCCATTCTCCTACTGCTAATGATCCCTCTTGATCATGACTCAGGTACACAAAGAACCTGCATTTGAATCTCTACTATGAACCATTGGTAGGCGTGGTGAACCTAACCGCTCTTAATAGAGTCAACAAGCCTTATTCAAAATCCCGACCTGCCTATCCCTCCACGTATAGGATTCGGTCTTGGCTTACCCACGGCGTGACGGAGAAGGCGTATCCCACCCGACCTAGTGATAGAGGCCGGTGTCAATCAAAAGGTTCCGAGTAGTGCTGTTTTCTTTTTCTGGTCATTTATGCCATCACAAGCAAGGGTGGTAAATTCTTCCATAATGGCCCTGGATAATTCCATTGAAAACCAGATTACTCATTCAACATAAAAGAAATGTCGCAAGCAAACAAATCTAAGCCAATTGACCTAAGGAAAGTATGAGTAGCATAATTTGGTCGAGATCACCCTTAAAAAAACAAGATAATAACCCCTTTTGCGCCTTAGAGCTCAGAAAGCTGTTACAAACCGTTACCGGCGAGGCAACCAGAATTTTCCGTAAACGCATAAAAAACTGAGGCTACGGTTTAAGCCCAAAATGTACAAACAACGGAAAAATTACTGGTTCTCAGCGACTTGGGTGATTACATTATCAATGTAACAGATATAAATTAACATAACATTAGAGTACGCATGCCATAATGTCATACTAAAGCAGTTCCGAAATCTTCATATGCAAATCCATCGAATACTATTCGAGTACGACGGCCAACAAAAATTCAAGCAACACCTAAATCTCATAAATAGTAAAAAAAACTCAGGCCACAGACCATTGCCAGTACAATTAGATTTGCAGACACTATCATCCCTACCCAAGAAGAACTGCCAAAATTCACATTGCAAATCCTGTTTAAAGTTCGGAAATACTGCAAAATAGTACACCCAAGACCTCCCTCCAGCTATGTTTAAAATACTCTAGCAAGGAACAGAAAAGCGTGGGGTTACAGTTTTCTTTAATACTCTATAATTACAGTGCTGAACATCAAGCATTCCGCAAAAAATCCCTCACTTCAAACAAATTTCACCAATAATTTAAAATACAAACCCAAAGCAGAGAAGACAAATAGAATCGTAATCGAAGTGCCTACACCGAAGACATTTCTGACAATCAAACAGTTGTATCTCCTGCCAAAGAGGCTAAACTAACAAACCCTGGCCATGCCTCTATCGAAAGAAATGCGAAAAGCGAGAATACTACGACAACAACTAGTCAGAATAAAAACAAGGTATGCTGACCAAAAAGTCGCGTGCGCTCAATTATTCTGATTTATGACCTTAGGGCCTTCAAAACTTTAAATAATTCCCGGACTAATCTTGAAAGGTTTCAAATTCCGTTAGAATTAGCCGCATAGTTATGATGTTATTGCCAAAACAAAATAATTCTCAGGCTAACTTTGGTAGGAAAGTGGCAATTAGTTCATTATAAAGCTAATGTAAAACAACATAAGGGTTTCAGATTTCGTTAGAATCAACCGAATATATACACTTTGATTACCAGAACAATAAAAAGCAAAATGGGGAACGACCGACATAGTGAGATATAGAGTCGCTCGCAACTGAAAATACTGGTTACACTCGTGTGAATAAGTCTTCTGGATGTCGAAGAGATTCATATTAACGCCAAGATCACCTTCTGGTAAGGCTCCAGATCAAATATCTGATTGCCTCCATTGCCATGCTTGCTCTGGATTGGAAATAGGGTGTGTGAATACTTCAGCGGCACGGAGAGGCGGAGACTTTTCGACAAAGGTCACAAGTTTTAAAGGGCTGAGGAGACGCCTCATCTCACCAAAAAAATCCTATTAAATGTGCACTACTTTTATTTGAAATATAAATAATGGACTGTTGACGACCGTGGCTAAGTAATATTCTTTAATTAAACTCACTTCCGCTTGTTTGGAGCTTCTGGAGAATCCTTCGTTAGGGAGAGAACAGCGGAGCGCTTTCGCGGATTATGTGTGTTGCCGATGGTGAATCATCCTAAATGGGTCCATGTCTGGGGGTGCTTCTCATCTAAGAGAAAAAGAGTACTAGCAATTTGCCTTACAATACTATATTAGCGGTCTAAATCTTCTATTTATTCCTTAATTTGAATGTATGAATTCTAACAAAAAATGTCCGTCTATTCACGAATTTGCATTTTTCATTACCAGAAGATGGGTGAAATTAACACCAGAAAAATTTTTGTTATCAAATATTGAAATGATTGTTTCCCTCCACGTCCTTTCGTTTATCCTACAAAATATATGTATATATTTTTGTTAAATCTCAGGTTTTATTTTGACTTAACAATTTTATTTTAACACGTTCTAACTGGCAATGCAGTTTTTGACATGTGCCGGGAGAATAAAAGTCAGCTCTCGAAAATCCATATTTTTAGTCGTATTTAAAACAATTAAAATTTGAGAGTGAGCTTTCCCCTTTTTTCTTTCATCTTCAGACTGCTCTTCCGTATTATTGAAGTGGCATTGATGTAAAATTTTATATTCGCGTTAGCTCCTTTAACGGCAAAGTAGTTGTTTGGTGGTAGTAAGCAGCAAGGAATGAATTTTGTTTAGTTCTTTGATGCCTTTTATAGGTCAGGGTCAGAGTAAGTTTGACTTTTCTTTTAACAGGAAAGGTAAGATACACACTCCGTGCCGTGTTCAAGTTTGAGCCTCCAGAATCTTCAGGCGGCGAAGATCTGAGTTATTTTTCAGAGGATGGTAGTCTTTTAAACAACAGTCTTTCTTGTAATATGATCGCTGTGCTGTTCGTTATAGTGTGTTTTGATTGCTCCCTCTTACAAGTCCATTGTTAGACGTCGGTTGAGGGTAGTAGTGGTCATACTTATATATTGGTTGTGTGCATGAGGCTTGCAGTACTCATGGAGGCATTTGAATATGTACACATAGGTTGTTTTTTATTAGAAGGTTGATAACTTTTGTATCCTTATAATATATTTGTAGAGATAACGATGTTTTTTCCTTGGTTAACGTTACTTTTTATAATATTTTGTAGTAATTTTTCGTCTGTTTTGTAAGCATCCGTCATTTAGTTCTTGTATTAGAGCGATATTATCGATTCTTTTTCATTTTCCTCCCGTACCTCAAACTTTGAGTTGATAATTTTCTTTACTAGTTTGTCAAGTTCTCTCTTGGAGTAGCAGCCATTGTTTATTAGTATCTGTTTAGATCTTCGAAATTCTTTGTCAACTGCTGTACAGGTTGAACAGTTCTTGATAGCTCTTCTTATGTTTCAGTTCATTAGCGATTTTTATAGTCTTCGGTGCACTCATCTTTGGCGATAAGGCATTGACTGCAGTGTGTTTCTTTTCGATAGACGGTAATGATATATTTTTCGTCTCTGTTCTGTTATTCGACTACATCCATTAAAGGAATAGTGTAGTTGATCATCAACTTGTATTATATGTATATATTATGTATACATACATATAAAAATGTGTATATACATATAAAAATGTATATATATATATATATATATATATATATATATATATAAGTTTTTTATCTCTCATAAGCGCAAGAGAATGATTGAATAAATCCAACTAGACCGCAGGAAAGAGAAAACGGAATAATATTTCTTCGGAAATAGTTATTTCTTAATTCGAAAATATCCGAGATGGGTTCGGATTCGAACCGTGCACATTGAGGCAGCAAGCAACAAATTTGATCTCAAATAAACCTCTCCTTAGACCACTCGGCTACGTGGAAGACAAAAAATATTTCGAATAGACAAGCTTTTAAGGCACGGTTCGAATCTCACCCTAGCTGGGATTTTTTCAAATTAAGAAATAACTATTTCCGAAGAAAAATTAATCCGTTTTCTTTTTCCTTCGGTGAAGTTAGATTTATTTCATAGTTCTCTCGCGCCCATGAGAGATATATATTATGTATTCGCCACCTGTTTAACTCAATTTTTCCTTTATCCTTTGAATTCTTAATTAATTCTCTCTCCTTCTCAATCTCGATCGACCATGGGAAGCATGCCTTCGGAAGATTTTGGGGCTTTGGCGTCGCCGAGTGGTCTAAGGGGCGGTGTACTTGATATCAAAGCGGTTGCTCGTTGCCTCAATGTGCACGGTTCGAATCTCGCCCTAGCTCAGATTATTTCTAAGTAATAACTATTTCTGAAGAAATATTATTCCGTTTTCTCTTTCCTGCGGTGAAGTTGGATATATATATATATATATATATATATATATATATATATATATATATATATATATATATATATCGATGAGGATTGCTTCTAGAGAGCCTAAATTTAATGTTTACAGAAATCTCAAGGCGAGGACAATAGCTGGTATCATCCTTTTTATTTACCGGCGACGTTTCGACCACAATACGGTAATCTTCTTGAGCCTAAAATACAAAAAAAAAACGAAACAAAATATTTTGCACTGTTAAGAGAGCATACTGCTAAATGTACATCTAGAAGTTTACTAGCTAGTATTAGCTTCGATTGGCAAATTTAGAGTTTAAGGGAATATTTCGAAATGGGGCTCAAATTTACAATAGAGACTAGGGAAGGATTTTCAATATTTAAATTAGTTAGCGAGTATATAATTAATAAAATCTATTAAGGGAGGGGAGATTTGATTTATGAATCTAATGATAATATAAAACTGTTTTAAAATTCATTTTAAACGAATAATTGAAGGGAAAATTAGCTAAACCTAATATACAAAATCACAAACCTTGCCAACGAGCGTGTTACGTGCTCCGGCCGACCCAAAAGCACCAAAACTGCGCCCCGCAACCCACATCCAAACGAATTCAGGTAACAAGGAGTGGAACCAACGAGAGATCATTATTTAAATTCGGGGAGAGCTGTTTTATATAGAGTGTTTCTAAGATTCGAAGGGTAATAGGGCATTTGCGCGAATTCAGAATTTCAAAATTATCTAAGGAGATATCACTTTTACACTTTATTACGTGTTCTCTTATCGTTGAATTTTCTTTGGTTTCAAGGATCTTACCGGTTCTATTACTTATACCCATATGGGAAGAGAATCTTGCCTTCAGAGTTCTCACGGAGCTTCCGATATATTTGCCTTGGGAACAACCAGGATGACCGTATTGTGGTCGAAACGTCGCCGGTAAATAAAAAGGATGATACCAGCTATTTTCCTCGCCTTGGGATTTCTGTTAAACATTATATATATATATATATATATATATATATATATATATATATATATATATACTTGTGTTTCCTACACTGGCCAGCGGATCATCAGCAGGAGAAGGAGAGCAAGCACTGAATTTAACATATATTGGCCAAAGTTTCGGGCTCTGGACCTATCTTCTGGGAAAAAACAATGAAAATATATAAGAAATAATTATTTTTACCAAAAAAAAACAATAACGAGAGCTAAGGAGCTACAGATAAAGATGTAGAAAAAAGTAAAATTACAAAAACAAGGTCTGCTGACCAAAAATTCGCTTGCTCTCACCTATTCTGATTTCAACAATTTCCCGAGTAACCTTGGGAGAACCTTGGCAATTAGATCATTCTTAAGCGAATGTAAACACCTTACGCGTTTCAACTTTCGTTAGAATCGGCCAAATACTTAGGATGTTATTGCCCTCTAAAGAATAATTCCCTGGGTAACCTTTGGTGATTTTCGCAATTATGTTATTTGAAATGGAATGTTAAACAATATAAAGGTTTCAAATTTCGTTAGAATCAGCCGAATAGTTATGATGTTATTGCCAAAGAAAACTCATTCCCAGGCTATCCATAGGAGGACCTCAATTACATGATTCGAAAGAGGATGTAAAACAATATAATGGGTTCATATTTCGTTAGAATCGCCCGAATAGTTATGATATTATTGCCGAAACAAAATAATTTCCTGGCTAACATTGCGAAGACTTTGGCAATTATATCATTCGAAATATAAGATAAAACAACATAAGGGTTTCAAATTTCTTTAGAATGGTCGGAATAGTTATGATGTTATTACCAAAAGAAAATAAGTCCCTGACTAGCCTTGTGAGGGCTTTAGCAATTATATAGCATAGCATAAAAAACATACTATAGTAAAGTATAATATAGTATAGTATCTCCTAGCATAGTATAGCCCAGCATAGCATATCCTAGTATAGCCTAGTATTGTCTATAATAGTATAACATTTTATAGCATCGCCTAGTATAGTGTAGAATAGTAGCCTTGCAAAATATAGGTTACCGGAAGATAGCCTACCATAGTATTACCTCAACTAGCATAATAAAGCATAGCATAGTATAGACTAGCCTAAATTGCCTAACATAGTAAATCCTCCTTGCCTAGCCTAGCATAGTATATCATAGCATGCATAGTAAAACAGAGTAGATTATGTCATAGTATAGCCTACCATAATATGAACTAGCCTAGCATCGAATAGCTTAGTCTAGCTCAGTATAACCAAGTCTAGCCTATGATTCCCTATAATAGTAGAACTTACGATACGATATTCTAGCGTAACTAGCATAGTATAGCCTAGCCTTACATAGTATAGTTTAACCTGCCATACTATAATTTGCCTAGACAATTCTAGCTAAGCCCAGCCTATCTTAGCCTAGAAACCATACTATAACCTAGCCTAACATAGCCTAGTGCATCGTAATATATATTGGATCCATGCCTAGTATATTCTATCCTTTCGTAGCCTAGTTAGCATATTCTATCCTAGACTAGGATAGCCTAGTATAGTATATCATATCCACCTTACTCTACCCTACCTTATCCTAGTTAATATAATAGAGTTTATCATAGTATGGCCTAGCCTAGAGTACACTATTAGATCTTAGCCTAGGGTTGGAAATTATGCATAACAGAACCTAGTCTACCCTAGCAAATCCTCGCTTATCCTAGCCTGGTATAGCGAAGAATAACCTAGTGTAGCATTGCTTAGTATATTATGACCTAGCCTAGAATACCATAGCGTAGCCTAGCCTAGTATAGTCCTTCATGTCCAGCCTTGCCTAGTATAGCTTAGCCTAGTCTTGCCAACCATATCCTAGCCTAGTATTAACTATTGTAGACATGTATATTCTATAGTATACTATTATACCCTAGTCAAGCATAGCTTATCATTGTTTATCCTAACATACGAGGGGCGGTCAATAAGTTTTAGGAATCGGTAGGGCAAAACAGAGGAAGGGGAATGGCTGTTTGTGGGGGTTTAGGACAAGTTATGACAAGTCAGGACCTACAACCGCACGCCCCTGCCTCGTCTATTTAAGAAGCAGTAGCTGATCGCAGATCGTCAGGCACAAATTTTCAACAATGGAGAAGGTTAAGCACCGCGCAGTGATCAAAATTTTGACCAAGGAAAGGAAGGCAAGAATGCAAAAGAGATCCACGAACGCATGGTTGCAGTGTACACCGACACCGCCCATTCATATGCAACCATTGCTCGCTGGAATAGGGAGTTCCGCCATGGTCATGAGTCCCTTAAAGATGACCCCCGTCCAGGATGCCCGTCATACGGAACCAACGAGGACAATGTGGCCCGTGTGGAAAGGCAGATCCTCTAAAATTGACGGGTGAAGGTCGAAGAAATCGAGCGAGAACTTGGAATATCACATTGAAGTGTGTTATCAACATCATCCACGACAATTTGGCCATGACCAAGGTATCTGCCCGTTGGGTCCCTAGAAACCTCACGAAACCTCACGCCCCATCATCGACTTCAACGTCGTCAAAGTTTGGAGGAGCTGCTGCTCCAGTAAAATAGAACCGGCGGGATTCGAGTCACGCATAGTGACAGGTGATGAAACGTGGGTGCATCATTGGGATCCCGAGACCAAGCTCGAAAACATGGCCTGAAAGCACAGGGGCTCTCCAACCCTCATCAAGTTCCGGAGCCCACCCTCAGCCGGGAAGATCATGGCCACCATCTTCTGGGATTCAAAGGGAGTGTTGATGGTGAATTATGCGCCTCGTGGAAGGACCATCACAGGCCAATATTACGCCGAGGAACTAGCTGGGTTGAAGAAGTGCATCCGTCAGAAGGGGCACGGCAAGTTGACACGCGGGGCCCTGCTCCTCCACGACAATGCCCTTGTCCACAATGCCAGAGTTGCCCAAGCTGCTCTGCGCGAGTGAGGATTCGAGGAGCTCAACCATCCCCCCCTACAATCCAGATCTAGCCCCTAGCAACTACATTTTATTCAGCCAGCTCAAGGCTGCACTGCGTGGACGCCAGTTTGGGGTCGATGAAGATGTCCAGCTCGCCGTCCAGGAGTGAATTGAACAGCAGTCGGGAGATTTCTCGTTGTCGGGAATTCGAAGCCTCAGGAACAAGTGGCGCAAGTGCATTGAAGTCGAGGGTATTCATATTGAAAAATAATAAAACACTTTTCCTCATATCTCGTTTCCTTATATCCGAATTGCAAAACTTATTGACCACCCCTCGTATGTACTATATGATATCCTATATCAATCATATTATAGCCTAAATTAGCATAGTATATTTTACCATTGTGAATTATATCTTAGCATAGCTTAGCATAGGATAGCCTAGCCTATAATATGCTAGCATAGCATAGCCTATTCTAGGCTTGCCTAGCAGAGTATATTATATTATACCGTAGTCTAGTCTAGCAGAGTATCGGCCGAAATGTTATGATGTTATTGTAAAAACAAAATAATTCCTGGGATAGCGTTGCGAGGACTTTGGTTTTTATTACATTTGAAAGAGAATGTTAAGGAACAAAGGGCTTTCAAACTTCGTTAAAATCGGCAGAATATTTACAATGTATTACAAAAACAAAACAAAATGGCAAAACAGAGACCGACCGACCGTCATAGTGAGATTTAGAGTCGCACGCGACTAAAAATTCATACAATAATAAAAACTAAAAAATTCAATATTAAGGACAAATTTCTGTGGTTTGAGTAAAAATACAAAATAAATTCAAATGGCATTAATTGGGGTAGAAGTGGACGAAGAGGTAAACGCAATAAACACAGTATCAAATATTACTTGATTCGGAGAAAGCTGTGAGTTGACTGAATCAAATTTAAAAAATTATAACTAGCAAAGCTTTGATATAGCGGTAGTTGCTTTTTATATTTTTTGTAACAGTGATCAACAACCAAAATGCATCCAAGAACAGAGTAGCAATTCCCAACGATACCTAGGTCGCTGATAAAAAATATCATAGTTAAAATGGCTTATTAGCTCTACTTTTCAAGATACACCTACATGTCACAACTGGTTCCAACAGCCTTGCGGTCAGGTGTTTCTTACCATACTCACAGTCTCACTGCCTTTCAGTATTTTTCCAGCAATCATAGACGTGGTTTTGCCATGCAAGTTTACATTTTGAGGTGATACTCGTAGGTAGGTGATTTTCCTAGTTAAACACTTTTTAAACTTATAATAAATATTCAGTGATCAAGCCATTGATATGCGTGAGAGGCATTTTCAATTAATTATATTTTCTTAGTGAATGATATACATACTTCTTGTCAGAGATCTAAGAGAATGTAGGAGAAAGGGAAAGCCCGCGCTGCCACGCCACTCAATGAAGAAAGAGAAAACAGACACCTGGGCGACCCTTTTTTCTGCGCTAATAGAAGTGCGAAATTATGAGACGCCGTGGTGGCCGAAAAGCCCGACATCGCACAAAGCCACGGCAATCTTGATAGCCCGAAAAGGTCCTCGTGTCAATAGTGGTTGAATTAGATTGATAATTTGATTACCTTTCCTTTTAAATCCCTGACTTATTTTTTAATTTTTGCTTCACCTACATAGTCTTAACCTGATTATTTCTAATATTTTTAATATTCTTTAACTGTATTAGATTAATTTATGATTTTAAAACTTGAAGATGGGTGATACGCGCGAAACGTTGTTCCATAAATAAATCACATGTACCTCAGCCTCCTATGTGCCCTTACCCTCACCGTGAAATTAATTTATATATATATATATATATATATATATATATATATATATATATGACGAAAAGGAGATATTTTCCATTTCCCGTCAGCACGGCGGCCAGGAAAGCAAATCGTCGTGCTCCTTACGCTTCCTCGGCCGAGAAGACGGAGGCAGCGTTTGGTAGAGACCCCACATCGTCTCACGGATACAATGGAAACGAAGGGTGCTTCGAAAAATCTGAACGTAATATTTCTGTCGCTGTGGAAGCTTTGGGAGCAGAGATGTTGCGACAAATAATTAATCAAAGGTAGCGTCCTGCCAAGGATATTGAAGGGACCTTATACAAAATACTTAAAATTCAACAATTTGTTTTACAATTGGAGGAATCTACTCACTCACGCAATGGACCACTACTTCCAAGATATGTTCACTTTATTACAGATAAAGAAATTGTGCAAGAATTACTTTTTGCAAAGTAACTTCAAACAAACACTAAACTTTAATCCATTTTTACGATAGTTTAAAAGTTTTTCAAAGAAAAAGAAATCCCTATGAGCAATATAATTAATTGTGCAAAAGACTGCTTCAGCATTAACAGGGCGGTATAGAGTAAGTTTGCATTTTTAAAGAAAGCTCTATCCAATATCTTTACAATACTACATTACGTAATTCATCGTCAACATCTAGTTGCTAGGAACTTGGTATTGTTATCACAGCAGTAAATAAAACTTAATTCCTTCTCCTCAATTCGTGAATCTTTCGACAACTGCAACAGCAATGATAAAGAATTTGATAGTCTCCTTTTAAATAATGAATTGGGATGGTTATCCAAAGAAAACTGTTTGAACCAATATTTTTCTCTGTTCATTATCATCATACAATTTTCCCATGAGAATGACGAACACGGCGTGAAAATGCGAATTGCCTACTCAACAGATTTATTCAATGTTCTTAATTTACAATTCCAAAACTGTTAAGTAATTGTTATCAAAGCAATATCTGTTTATTATTTACACATTCATGGCGAAACTTCACCCTTACGGCATAATATTGGTCGTGGTTAGCCATCTCAATTTTCAAATCTTGATCGATTAGAAAATGATTATGGGGCTTATAACTGACTCCTTATTAAATGTTGACTTATTGATTTATTGAGACCATTTGAACTCTTTGCACGTGGGCATGAGCTATAAATATTAGGATCTCATTAATATAAAAATATCTGACTGGCTGATAAATCCATTTATTGATTCTTGTACAAAGGAAACCGTCTCTGAAATGAAAACGGAGTTAATTGCTTTAAAATACGACTTCGAATTGAAGCTTCTCTTCAAACAATCGTACACGGAATTTGGCTACAAAATGAAATTTCAGAATGGTATCCAAAACTGTGGGGGTATCCGAAACTGGAGATCTGAGATTACTTCTATGCCAAATGGAACCTACAGTCAGAGCCTTAGCCAGTAAGCACCAAAGTCAACCATCGTATTGGAAACTTTGCTAGGTAAGCATTTTTATTATGTCTTTATAATATAAATAAAACTACATTTAAATTATTTTTGCACTAATACCTGTGTGTTACCTTGCAATGAAAGATAAATTTTGTAAAGTATTCCAAATTTAATTTAATAGGTGGGACGATGACAATGCTTAGTCCACAAAGCATTGTGAAACACAGCTCTAGTGTATAAGAAATTGATCTACATTAATGATATTGATGAAGGTCTGACATGCACAATCTCAAAGAATGCGAATGAGACAAAAATAGAAATGAGCTTCAACACGGATTAATGCAAAGTGCTCTACATAGAAAATCAAAATCAAAGACCATCTTACTGAATGAATAGAATACGATTGAAAAGCGTAAACAAGGACAACAAATTTAGAAGCAGCAGTATCGAATAACCAGAAATTACCAAGAAGACGAACAAAATAATTGTCTTTATAGGAATTTTATTTAAGTCTAAATCGAAAGAAGTAATACTTACTCTCAACAAGCCCAAGACTGACTACATTTGTAATGGAGTGATATCTTATTTTATCTTTCCATCAGATAAGCGAACATCAATGATCAATAGGGCGAAGTTTAGTAAACCTAGCGTAGTTAGTATCTGCGTACAACTTTGTAAATAGCAAATGGTCTGTTCTTGCCACCGTTTTCCTTTGTATTATCGCTGGAAATTACTTTGCATCACTGGGCACGTACTTGGGTGCAACAGCGAGCCACATGTTGTTCTAGGGGTTGATCTTACGGTCTTGGCAGAAATTCTGCTCGTCGGAGAAGAAACACAGCTACAACGTTGTTTCAACTTGTTGACGAACTTCTTGCTGTGCTTACTGCTTAGGTCTCTTTTCCTGCATCGCCTTGGAAAGAATTTGTCCAATCCTTATCTTGTATGAAAAGTAGCGAAAATCATTAAGCACTACCAGCCTGATGAGCTTTTCATCCATTAATTTTATAACAACATTGGTAATAATATCTTGGATTTCAGCGATGAATTCTATTCTGGCCTTCTGATAGAGTCAGTTCATTAATATGGAGTTTTCTATTTGCCGTCATCTGAGTGTCGATTACTGAATCTTTTCGCTCCTTTCTGACCTTTTCTTCCATCCTTCTGCTGAGGTTGACGAAGTCTGAACTCTCCTTGTTTGTCTTTCCGGCGTGAATTCCAAGAAAGACGATGCCTTTTCCACAAATTGGGGTGTTCAAAAACAAATTTTACATTGTCAATTATTCTGTAGAAAATAAAGAAAAAACGTTTATTATTTTTAAGAAGAAATAGACCGACAACAAAGGTAGATAAAATATGCGTTAGATTAGCAGTTGGAAATTGCGAACGAATACCGTCCGCACTATATATATATATATATATATATATATATATATATATATATATATATATAAATCAATCAAGGTGAATTTATTTCTCATTGGAGACCTACTGATTACCATGGATTTTGAACCACTGGTATCTAACGCGTATGATAAGTGGAAACTTAGTTTGGCATATCGTGAGAAAACGCTTGCAGATGAAACCCTGGAAACTGCAGCTCGTTCATCGTTCAGACAAGTGATAGAGCATACAATTCTGCATTGATATGCAAGTGAAACTTAGAGGAGGTGAGTTCGATGAACATCTTTTCCGTGATGAGGTCGCATTTCATACTAATGCCAAAGTTACTAGGCATAATTTTTATATATGGGGTGAGTGAAGATCTACCCCAGCTAAAACAAATGTATCTTGCGCCATCTTCAAGAATCGCCTATATGGCACATTTTTCTTTGAGGGAAGTGTGACTGGTGATGTTTATATGCAAGTGTTTCACAGCTGCCCAATGGATGAGCTCCTTGCAAGTGAACATGAGTACTTCAATTTTCAAAATGACGGGGCTCGACTTCACTGTAAGATCACTGTCCTAGATATTCTCATTGATAATCTGTCAGGGAGATGAATCGGGGGTGCTGGTGATGATGATAATGTGCTGTTGAAATCGTTTCTACTTTTACTAGACCTGAAACTTTGCGATTGTTTCTGATTCTATGGGAAGGGGCAGGTCTATACACACCTCTCTGCCTGCAAACTTCGAGGAACTCAAGCAGAGATTCAAATCCCACTGAAGTATGTTACCAATCACATGCTGAAGCGTGTTTGACAGGGGTTGGACTACTGAATTCATGCGTCTCCTGTCCGAGGTGACGCGCTTATTTCAAATTTGTGAAATCATTCATGGAATCCCCCTAACTTGGAATTTCTCCTTCACATTTGGAGGAATAAATTCTATCTTACTCAATATTAAGCCTGTTCCGTTTCTGGGATATTTACATCTCAAATGATATAGAATTTTAGAAACACACTGTATCTAGTGTCACCATACATGCGTGGCGCAGCGTAACACACATATGTGTGACATGGGCTACTATCCATACCATTTTGAAACTTGTCACACATACTGTATGACTTGGTACCATATTAATAGAAAAAAAAACCTATATTTCATAATTTTTAAAGATATCAATAAAATTTTTAGTACCTTGCCAATTCTAAAATCATTTCCTATCTAAATCACCTTACGTATTAAAAGGCATATTTCCAATGCTATCCATATGGGGAGAGGAATGACTTTTCATATTAGGGATGAATATTTTGTTTCTCGTCCCGTCCTCGTCTGTGGTTTTTCTTGGGCTGGATGCGGACTAGCTCCTACCTTCTAGAAGGTGAGGGGTCGTTAAAACAGTTTCCTTTCACGAAGTAAAGTTTTATTATGCCCTCACCCTTTGGTTCTCTAATCTCTTCTCTTTGCTGCCTCTCTGATTTTCCTTTCCCTTACACATGCTCTCATAGTGCAGCAGATAATCATAGTAATTGTGCAAAATATGCCAAAAACATGAAACTTTTACTAGTGTTAGGTCTTGATTTTATGATCGGGACGTAAGTCAGATTTGACGTCTGAGGATCGTTAGAGGTAAATGACCTCAAAAAATGAGAATATTAATCATTTCAGAAAAACTTCTTTGTTTACGGACCTATTATCACGAAACTCGCAGAGAACACGTAAAAAAGAAAATAAAACACATTTTGCTCCTGGTGGTTTTTCGATATTTGAGAGACTGGCAGTTTTTAATATTTTATCCAAATTTTTATTCTTTTTAAATTCGCTACACTTCCGTCAATTTTATTTCCAGGAAAAAATCAAGACAGATTAAGAAACAAGAAAGCATTTAGGAAATAATTATGGATCGTGTTTTAAAGAAAACTAAAACTAAAAGTTATGTTGATACTCGTATGTGGTGCTCCCTTTATCTTCTGGTGACTCTTTATACTAAATCACAAGCTTGAAATGAGGACAGTGATGTCAGAAAATAAATTTATTGAAATAACATTAAGCTTATTGTGCTGTCCAGAATAGCGTGCATTCAATTGTGTTGGAAGATAACACTGAACAACAAAAAAAATCTTTTGGCTGGTGCCTGAAATATTTCAATGAATTCTTAAGTGATTTTTTCTGCTAAATTCGAAAATAACTTCAGTTTTCCTTAATCAGGTCTAGTTTTCTGTCTCTTTTCATCTCCATTTTGGCTCTATTAGATGCTAAAATTGCGCATGAAAATATTTCCAAAGGTGTACATGAGTTGATATTAGTGATTTTTAGTGCAATTAAACAAGAAGGTTTGTTAATTCAAACTATTTTAATTCTACAAGAGGCAATTAATATGAAACGATTAAGAGAGCATAAACAAACAAAGCACAAGTAAAAATTGAAAATACACGTTGGCCAAGATTTTTGGCAGAAAATTCAGGGATAAATTTCCGCTTATTTGTGCACCGTTGATGTTGAGCAACGGAAGTATCTCATTTTAAAAGCCAGCAATAGTTTGCTATCATCACAGCGTCCCAAGCTCGTTGGTAACGAGTTTCGATCTCTTTCATGTGCTGATGGAATCGTTCACCTTGTTTGTCGCTAACATCTCCACGATTTTCAGGAAAACGATCAAGATGACTATAAATAAAATGCATTATGATGCTTATATTCGCGCTAATATCACAAAAAGTTGATATGAAGTTGGTAACAAGGTCTTTATATTTTTCACTTTTGTGTTTCCATAACACATTTGGAGAATTAACACGACACTTTTTTGAAGAGGCCATCTTGCTCATTTTTCTCTTGCTTAGTTCACCACAACTCTGAAAAATCAGAAAAAAAGAAAATAATTAGAATAAGGATAAAGTAAAGAATCCAGTGTAGTGGACGTACACACATACTTAGTGACTAATTCATAACATTGACATATACACACTTATGACATATACATATGGACCATTAACTCCCACATATACTTATATACATATGGACATTGACTCTCACACAGACTTATTAACATATGTACTTTGACTCAGCAGTGACATTGACTCCTCACTGAGATCACTAGGCATACGTAAGAGTTCTTCAAAGGAATCAATGACCTCTGGGAACACTTTCCAAATCCTCCAGGCAGTCTTTTTCCCGCTGCCAGCGAAAGAAGTCTTGCTGTTGCACCCTATAAGGACAGGAAAGAGGGTGAGAGTAACACATTGTCTTGGTTTCATTGAGGCAGCCAGTTGGTGAACAGCTATATACTGAAAGTTGGATCCAGTATCAAGAACTATCCACAATTCGTAGGATTGATATTGTGTAATGAAGCCACAGCCAATATCACAACATCAGTATAAACAGTGCGTATGGCCACTTTTCTCATCTTCTTCTGCACAGCATCGGCCACATGTACAAACATGCGTGTGTCCGCCTCCTCGTGTGAGCATGTGGCAAGGCTAATCAAGCTAAACTCGGCAGCAGAGCGGAGGACCTCTGTTCCATATGTTGCAGACATTTCCTTGCCATCAGCTATTGAAAAACAAATGGCCTCTCGTAACAGAAAACCAAAGAGCTCAGTCTTGTTTTCATCAACACGAAGGAATTCCTTCCAGTTCTTTGGCATGACTGTAGAGGGAGCTGCCCTTTTTCTGACACCTTTGCCCCTCTTCTTTCTGGTTGTGCCTTTTAAGCTGTCAGGTAGATATATATCCCAGACAAGTTCCAGTCTCAACCATATCCATTTGAGTGGACTATGCTCACACATTCTCTAAAGGTCTTTTCCTCTACAGGATTGAGCATTTGAACAATAGCTGCTCCGTCAAGGATTGTGGCATCAACCGCAGGTGCGTTGGTGGTTTCGGGTTGGTCTGATTTCACACAGTGTAGTAGGTCTGCTTTGACTGCAAGGCACCCTTTTCTTCCACTTGATAATGCAGGTGTGGCTGCCAGATTTTTGTGGCAGAAGCACTGGTCGATATGCCTCTCACGTGATTGAAGTGCAATGTATGGCCTCGACAAGAGACTACAATCACTCTTCACTGCGGCAAGTTGCACCTGCTGCTTTGACTTTATTTGATCTGTGGTCGACTGAAGAGGGAAAAGTTGTTAGTGGGCAGTTTGTCTGTCACTGACTTCATGCATAGTTCCGGTCTTTCTTCAACAAAATTTGTGTACTGCTCCTCACCCATAGACTCAATCTTCCTCACAGTTTCTGCCACTGTGATTTTCATGATGCCTCTCGTGTCAAGTAACAGTAGATCTTGAGTGTCCTCTAGGAAGGGATTCCCCATCTCTTGATACACTGCTATAAGTGTTCTGACATCCTTCATAAAGGCTGCTGGCACTCCAGGTTTCTGGTCATGGTGAAGATGCGCAATGTCTGGAGTACTGTGATGTCCTCTTATTGCCTCCTCTTCAAACCCTGCAGTGATAATGCTATTTCTGTCCCAGTAACCTTCCAGCGTCTGAGTACCACAGAGGTTTCCTTCAGTCCAATAGCTCGAACAAAAACCTATGACCACAGCGTTGTTCTGTTCAAGAAATTGGTCAATTGCCATGGAAGAGAACTTGTTGCAGGTCTTATAGACCACAACTCTCCCGACTTGAATTAGGCTGAGAGATCTAGGTATTTGTCAATGACGTTCATCATATAACGGATGTGTACAGATTGTTATATAATTTACGAAGAGAGTTGTGAATGTATTTGCCTCGATGGTAACCATGTCTCCTGCAGACAGTTCGGCCAGCAGTTCAGTGTTCCTCAATTCAGTGGCACATCTCCAAACGTTCTCTTTAATTTCCTTAGTAGCTGCCTGGTGCAAGTCTACAGTGCCAGTTAGCTTATTGCAGAAAAACAAATATGATCGGTTGACTGTGGAAGCCTTTGGGTAGTTGCTGATTGCGTGCGCACGGCTGGACTACCGGCACTAGATTCTCCTAAAGAAGATTCTGCTCCGCTAATCCAAATCTTTTTCGTAAAATTTAAAACGACATTTTTGGGAGCTATTGAGCCCAGTTTCTTCTCAAGGTAGCTTCGAAGCCATCGCCATCATCCTATCTGTTCAAGTTCAATCCCATTGGATGTGGCAAAGTCCTTAGACTTGAGGAGGTTTTCATTTAGTGATGCATAACTAACACCCCTTGATTTCTGGGTAGAGCTTAGTAGGCACTTCACAGTTTCATCTGTCTCTGCTTGGCAAAGTATACAAAAGTCCCAGTTAGTTCTTGGCGGTGATCTTGATTGCTTGCATGGAGAGGGCAGGGCTGGGTCTAAGGACTAGGGTGCTTATATTTTAGCTTTGACCATCAGGCAGGGCTCCTGCAACACACAAGTTCAACAATTGTGTTAGTACCAGCAACCACAGTCTGCATTTATTAACGTCAATATTTGATGCATTGTGGTAATTGACCTCGCACTGTAATAGAAAAAAAATAGACATATTTGGAATCGTGAAAGCATTTAGAAAAAACATGCTTCGAGTTTTTTCCTTCGTTCAGAGTATCGACACAAAATGACCAAAAAAATAAAGATACCTGAAGAAAAATTAAAAAATGTGAAATTTTGTAGTATTTTAGTTTTTCTTTAAATACGATATAATTTTTTTCCTAAATGCTTTCACGATTCTAAATGTCTATTTTTTTTCCTAAGACGAAAAATGACGGAGGAGTAGCAAATTAAAAAAATTTAAATTTGCTTAAATTTTTTTTTAAAATACCAATCTATCAAAAATTAAACAATTAGCAGAGGGAAAATGTGTTTATTTCTGTTTCTACAGGTTCTCTGCAAGTTTCGTGAGAATCGGTCCGTGAATAAAAAGGTCTAAAATCATCAATATTGTGATATTTTGAGGTAAGTGACCTCTCACGGCCCTCAGAGGTCAAATCTGACTTTCCCTGAAATAACAATTACAGAACATAAGTAGACAAAGAAAATAGTACATATAAAAAACACATTCCGCATTAGCGCGCACACAAAGAGGAACACATAATGCAGATAATAAATACACTCTCACATAAGCACACACACAAATATAGTCACATTTACATTTCACAAACAAAGAATTATTAATGTAAATATGTATAAGTGGCATGATGTTGGTTTCACAAACCTAGGAGTCGAGATAGTAGAGGAACTGCAAGATCTTCATTTTCATACATTATCGTCAGTCCTATAGCAATAAATCTAATTCATAGTTTTATTTAATATTTGAACCTACTAAAGAAAGAAACACAGGTCAGTTATAAACTTAATCGCAAACTAAATTACAACAATCTTCATCTCTACAAAAAGAAAACGCTAAAATTTGAAGACACTAGATAAAGTGGCTAATTCGAGTATTTACAGGATGTAGCAGTTTTCAATGTAACGTTCAACAGGCTTTCTAGGTCGAGTAGAGCGACGGAGAATGGTTTGAGGGAAGGCGTCAGAAGGAACAGTTGGTGGAGGAACATCATGAGACGTATAGTTTTCGATAGAACAGTCAACAAGTTTTCTAGATCGAGTAGATCGACGAGGAATATTTTCGGGGTACTCTTCAGGGTGTGCAACTGGAGGAGGAAGATCATGACATGATGAATTTGGTTCTCGTTTAGTTTCAACATTTACAAGAGCATTAAGAAACGGAATGGAGTATTTTGTATCGAAATTAAGATTAGGAATATCTTCGATCTCGTTTCACTGGCCTTCTCCGTCTGGGGCTAAATCGTTGATAGCCACCGTATATTCTGAGCCGTCTGGAAATATGACTGCATATTTAGGATTAGCTTCGATTAGTTCCACTTCGCGTACTGAGGGATCGTCCTTATTGCGTACATTTGTTTGTTTTAACAGTACTTTACTATCTGAAGTAAGCCAGCTAGGTATACTCATTCCTGGCGTAGTCTTTCGAGAAAATGAAAAAACACCGTTCGTGAGGAGTTACGTTCGTTAAAGTTCATAACAATGAACGCAAGGAATGGAAAGTATCCGTGAGGACGTATCCACAGACTCAACTGGGTTGGATGGAGTGAGAATCCCGACAGCTGCTTATCGTCAATTTTTCGCCTTCTCAATACTCGTAACTTAGAGTTACGAAATTCTATATCAATCTGAGGGTTGGACCCTGTAATCGCAAGTGAAGCCCCTTACAAGGTATATATTGCTGTAGGAACATTAATATAATAGGTTTTCTTCTGCACCGTTATCCATATATAGAATAACTGAAATTGCAAACAAACAGTGGATTTATAATTGTTTTCAATCCAACTTGCCTACAAACATACTCCTCAAGGTGGAGAAGGTAGTAATTAAACAGCTCTACTCGTCCTCAGCATCTCCTAATACCTATTTTCAATCTCATCCAGCCTTTTCTATTTCGTCGCATTTACCAATTCAAAATCAATACCATCCTCCGCCCCGAGTTCCTCCTCCAGCCCTTTCAACTTGTTCCTCAATAATATCACATCTTTAATCTTTGCCCTTCCTTTTTTCAACAACTATCTCGAATTAACAAGCACCTATAAACAGCCGGAGAAACTACCTCGCCTTTTTTTTAGCACAGTCTCAATATTCTTCACTCCATTAACTTTTCTCTGGTTCTCAGTCCTACCTCCTCATTGATCCACACTGCTCTCAAACCTTGAACTTATTTTCCATTTGTTCCACTTTAATATCTAAACACAAATGTTTCGATGCCCATCCTTATTCGGGCGGAAAATTGCTTGTAGTCTCGTTGGGATGTACATTTTGCGAAAAATTTAAAACATATATTCACATTTAAAGGAAATAACTAAAAAAAATTGCAGGCTTAACTGAATGAAAAGGACACAAAACAAAAAATCCGTTTGTCAAAAGAATTATAGTAGAAAGTTCTTCCCGAAGTAAATTTGTTGAGGTAATGAAGATAATTTGCCTTTAAAGCTTTTTACTGCTACTGGGATAAATTGAGGTCACTGCAGGAAACAAATCCTTTCAATGTGTGATTCACTCTTGAATTTTCCATTCAAGAGTGAATCATACATTGAAAGGAGGAGGTTGGAGGTTTTTGTTTTGGGGCCGTTAAGTTATACAACTTCAGATGTTTTATTTAGGGAGAAGTATAAAAAACCTTAATAAGTAAATCTAGCGTTGTTTTTTAGAAAGGGAAATTGCACTAATTATTATTTCTACTTTGATTTCTACTTTTTAAAAGTGCAAATACTACTTACAATGTAACCGATGAAAGTGAAATATATGACAATAATGCCTAGATTGTTCTTAGTAGTTATAATTAATAATAGTGGCATACACATGATTATTCAATGTTAATAATGTTAAGTAATGGAATGTTATTCCCTTTTGTATCAGAATACTATGTGATTTTAACGTCAAGATCCTTAAGTTTTTAGCAGTATTCAGGTGGAAATTAGTATTAGAAGTTATAGAAAAGTCTTGGAATTTCGAATAATTATAGAGCGATGTGTTGGTGAGTATGAGTGGGTGTAATTTCCAGATGACTGGATAGTCCTATCTCTAATAATCTTTACTTTTCTTACTACACTCAGACTATGATTTTACACTCGATGTTATTCCTCCTTTTACATTTTGATATTTTACACTTATTAGGTTTGCAGACTTCCCATTATCTATTAATTGTAGCTTTATATATATTGTAGATTTATATTCATTTGTATCCTTCTTCTACTGCTAGGATATTGAAATTTCATCTCAATTTCTTCTCTTTGTCTCAGCATTTCCTCACAACAATTTTCAGTTCTTTCTCGTTTGTCTTCAATACCTTCTCTGCCCTCTCACGTAGAACTATATTGACCGGTTTCATTTTGACTTCTCCATTCAGTTCTTTCTGCCTTCTCATTTATAACCTCCTAGTACCTGTAATAAATAAGGTACACTAGTTTTGTATCATCTGCAATATGGTCATAGCACTCTTCGAAGTACCATGCAGTAGAAAAGTCGGGTACATTAGGGTGGCTTTAACTATCGTTAAGTAAAGTTTCCTTTTTGTGTCTGAGCGACAGTCATGAAAACTTCCTTCATTGTTGCAACTTTATCATAGATAATCTTATCCATCCCGCTACATGTATTGTGTACCAGGTTTTACCTATTTTATGGGCCAACACTTTCGCTTCGTTCCCATACTCGTATCTCTTGCCCTTAACCCTTATGATCTCTCCATTGTTCCTTTTGATGTGTATCGATACGAAATTATCGGTATTCGTCTCAATCTTGCATTTTCCTCTCGTACTGTCATGGTACTACCACTCCATAACATACACTACTCCTATATTATAAGGGAGGTGACTTAATTACCAACTGCAACGCGAATCGTTTAAGGACTGTTCGCAGTGTTTAACTACCGACTAGGAGGTCACCAATAGCACGTGGTCTCCGATAAATAGGGACGGGGTCAGAGGTTGTTCTTTTACAAGTACTTAATTAGGTTCATGATCTCTTTTGCTACGTTTTAGGCTGCTTTCCTTACTGGTTTCGTTGAGGTTGCGATAATCTGTGTGACGTCGTCCGCAAATTGCACATAAGCTGCTGCACGGCTTAGGGGAAATGGCAGTTCATTTGTATAAATGATGTAGAAGAATGTGGATAGATATCTTCCTTGAGGGAGCCAATCTTTTGTCCTAAAAGTGCTGCCTTCATAGCAACCAAAAGCCTTATAGGCCTTCTTGTCACTTATAAAGCTGCATAACAGCCTGGTAATTTTATCCACAAGCTCCATCCTTACCAGCTTATATTGAGTCTATGCCTCCACATCTTGTCAAATGCCTTTACTTTGGCCAGCTTCTCCATTATCGATGCTAGGGCCATCTAAGTGTATTTTCCCTCAACCCGTATTTTTGTGGGTTGAATTTACGGCTCGTCTCAAGGTGATTCATCATTCTGATGCACACCTTTTTTATCAAAACCTTGGTCAAATATTGAGTAGCAAGATGAGTCTATACCCATTGACAGCCTTTGGTAACTTACCCATTTTCGAGAAGTAGCCGATGTTCCAGCTTGACTTGAAAATTTCCAACAACCTCTTTTTTATTTTTTCCGGGAGCTAACTTATGCTCGCTCTCGTCATTCCAGATGATCTTGAGGCTTTCTGTTTGAAGTCTTGGGCTACAGTTCTTAGTTAATCCTTACTTATTTTACTACCGGGTGTGTTACATTCTCTACAGGGTTATAACTAGGAGTCCTGTCTAGCGGATAAGGCTCATCCAGTTGGAGATTGAGTTCTTACATAATCTTAGTTTCATGGTCCGCTTCAAATTTGGCATTTTTATCTTTGTGATGTTAAATAGCTTCCTCGAATGCTACCTGAATAGCTCCTCTATTTTCTTTTCCTTCGTTCTCGACTGATAACCTCTCTTAATTTTCAATTTCTTTAGTGGTGTGTTACCCTGCAGCTTTTTAATTGATTGCTAAGACAATCTCGGGTTCAATTATTACTTCACTTTTGAGTACTCATTTTCTTGGGTACAGTTCAGCAGTTGGGCCTATACCTCGAGAAAGTTCGTCATTGGCTTTTATCTCTCGCAAAGCTGTCCTTATCTCAGGTGGACAGTTTGGAGCCAGGAGTGTTCTAAGTGTCAACTTGGGTAAACTTTCTTCTTTTGCTACTTTAAACTCAACCTCTATTCTTTCTTTCTGCAATCAATATCTTCTAGTCCTTTCCCTTCCAGCCCTGGCGGCCGGTAGTCCCACAGGATGTATCGGAATATACCCAATCAGCCTTCCCATATTATTTCTTTGACTGGGCATGCAAACAGTTCGAACTCTTCGTACTATTTTTAGTAGAAATGAAGGACCCAACGAGTCTACGGTTCGCAGAGTAATGACTAAATTTAAAACAACTGGTTCAGTTGCAATGGCCAAATCACAGAGGTGGAATCGTTCTTGTCGGACAAAGCAACAAATTGCTGTTGTGCGAGACAGAATCACTATGACACCGGGAAAATTGATTCGCCGACGTTCGCAGCAGTTAACATCCCGATGATTTCCTTATATCGTATTGTGCATAAAGATCTGCATATGCACGCGTGCGAAATTCAACTTACGCAGCATCTTCAGTCACCTGATCACGAGAGGCGGAAGCATCCACTAAAAGTGACTGTGTGGTGTGGTTTTTAGGCAGGTGGTGTGCTTGGACCGTTCCTTTTTGATGATGAGAGTAATGCAGTTAACATTAATAGAGAACGTTACCACGACATAAGATCCACTCAGTTATGGCCGAACTTGAAAGATTACGGGGATTGACAACCACTGTTTGCATGATGGAGCGATCTGCCATACTTCGCGCCAAACGCTTGCATTTCTCTACGAAGAATTTCCGCAACAGGTGATATCCTTGCATGGTAGCCAGGAATGGCCACCAAGGTTCTGTGATCTTACGCCTTGTGTTTTATTCTCATATGGGCATGGTAATTCACAAGTATAGGCCAAGAAACCACTCACAATTCCTGAATTCAAGGCTGAAATCAGGCATGTGATCGGAGGCATCGAGCAACACATCTGGGAGAGAGTTATCGGAAATTTCGAGAGGCGCATAAATGTATATAGACTCAGTGCAGGTGGACATATGGCGATATTGTGTTTCATACCTAAATGGGAGAGATAACTCATTAGAAGTTTGTAGAATATAAATGTCTATAAAAATTCTTTTTAATTATTTAAAGGTGAATAATATATATATACATATATATATATATATATATATATATAATATATATATATATATATATATATATATATATATATATATATATATATATATATATATATATATATATATATATATATATCGCCTCTTTTCATTTTACCTAGTTTGGGAGTCTTGGTTAAGGAAAATCGAATTCGTGGTTACCAGGGAGCAATTTCTTCAGCTTGGGAATTGAGCTCTCCTGATAACAATTTGTAGTTTAGATTTTAGAATTTTTATATCATTTTCTAGTGTTGGGGGTCTTTGATCGTTTATTTTATTTCAGGTTTTTCTCCCTAGCCTCTGTATTTCCATCTTGAATGTCTTCAGTCCTACCTTTTCAGGTAGTTCTTTCAGCCAAATATGAGCCATCCTGCGCGCGCCACCTATTAGCAGGGTACTCTTGTTCTGCACTTTCTGCCTTAGCCAGAAAAGGTAGAGCTTGCAGCCTGCTTTAATACTGCTAGCTACACCACTGTTGTGTGTACTAGTGCAGTGTGTAGATTCTTGATGTTTTGGTGCTCAGCTTTTGAATCTGTAAAGTTTCCCAAGCTCTCTTTTGGCGAGGGAGATTCTGTTTCTTATGTGCGTCTTGTATTTTGTTGCGGTTACGCGCAGTCCCAGGACTTACCTTCTTCGGTACATGGGTAAATTTCGTCATTGATGATGACGTCCTCAAGTTCCCTACGGTTCACTAAGGAGATATGGAATTTTTGACAGTTGGTTTTTATTTTCCACGTCTTCTTGTATTTGTTGATGTTATCGAACTCGGTAGTTGTCTCAATTGCGCGTACTCTCGCTTTCCGATATGAACTGGGATGATTTCTGTGATGTAATCTGACAAATGCAGGTTCATCACATCTTTCTGTACTGGTGTGCGCAAGTAAAGTGTGCACCCGAGGTACAGCAGTGGACTCAGACAGCTACATTGTGGAATACCAGCCTCGAGTTCAAATTTGAGTCCTTTGTAACTCTCGATCCTTATTCGGGTTCTCCTCTCCACGATGCGAGTATAGAGGACCCCTTCTCGGATTGGATTGAGCTGGAAGCCTAAGATTTTATATTGTAGACCTCTCAACCAAACCTTATTGAAGGCCTTCTGTACATCTCGCATTGTCATGTCTGGGTATTTTCCTTCGGTTCTGCAGCGGGTGAATTTATTCGTTAGAAAGTCGAGGGCTGTATTTGTTCCTCGTTTCTTACGGAACCTGTGGTGCTTAGGGTTGTGGGCTTACGACTCAGTTAGCTGGTCTTGTAGCCTGTTTGCTAAAAGCTCGTTTCTTACGGAACCTGTGGTGCTTAGGGTTGTGGGCTTACAACTCAGTTAGCTGGTCTTGTAGCCTGTTTGCTAAAAGCTCGTTTCTTACGGAACCTGTGGTGCTTAGGGTTGTGGGCTTACAACTCAGTTAGCTGGTCTTGTAGCCTGTTGCTAAAAGCTCGTTTCTTACGGAACCTGTGGTGCTTAGGGTTGTGGGCTTACAACTCAGTTAGCTGGTCTTGTAGCCTGTTTGCTAAAAGCTTTTCGTAGACTTTCTCCGCAAACTCTAGTAGAGAGATCTTGTACTTCACAAATTGATCAGGATGTTTGTTCCCTTTAGGTATCAAAATTATTTTTGCCATCTTTCGACTGTTAAGGAAGTAGCACGTATTCAGGGAAGCGTTGATGATGTTGGTGATTCACTGAAAGATATATTCGGTGGCATGCACTAAGTTGTTTCGGGTGTTGCCTGTCCAGCCTGGTCACATTGGTTTAAATGATTTTATAGTTCCCATGAGCTCCTTAGTTGTTATTCAGCGGCCATTGTTTGCCATATCTCTCTTTTCGTCGACGTGGGGTTGTTGGTGCGTTTGTTGTTTTATCCGAGTGAGGTCTTCTCTCAGTTGATTCCTAAATTCTTGATTAAACTCTTCATCGTTCTATGGTAATATTGAAAATATTTTTTTCCATAACGTTTGAAATCTCTCCTCCAAAACAGCTCTGACCTCTAAGTATTCACCATCCTCCTTTATTCGGTTCTCCTCTCTGATCGGTAGTCGTTTTCATTTTGTATTGCTTTGCTAGAATTCTTCCTGGGCTACCTCGCTTTCTATTCTGGCTATTTGTCTGCTCTAGAAATGAATAAGAAGTTGTATGCGTTGTAGCATCGAGCTTCTTTCCCGATTCGGACATGCTTTTCTAATTTCATTGTAGACCTCCCTGTGCTCCCTTATGATCTACTTTATCTCCTCTGTCCATGTGGGTTAAGGGGAAGTTTTGCACCCTGTTTTGCTTTTCACACTCGCGGTCTGCCTCTATAATGGAAGCATTTATTCCCTCCAGCTCCTCGTCAATCTCTTCCACTGTTGACTCGCTTAGGTCAGGTTTTTCTAGTCTACTGAGGAGTTCCGTCTAGCACTGCCAGTTGGTCGAGGCGTAACTTTTGTGAAGAGTGACCGGATGCTGGAGCGGTGCGAGCAAGATTGTTGTTAAGATTTCTATTTGGTGACTGGTTACTGTTGGGCCTGGCTCACTATGGTATATTAATTGTCATGATTATTTCAGGCCTTGTTGTAGTCCTATAGGTCATACAGGTCATGAAGTTCGGTCCTATTCTTTGGATGTCTTTTCTGTCCATAATCCTTTGCAAGTTTCGACCTCTTTCGTTCGTCTTACTATAGTCGGCTCTTCAGCATCTGGCATTGAGCTCACACCTTAGGAATGCCAGTTTTCGGTGCACAACTTGTTGTTGGACAGGTACACTCATCGAGGTAGGTGATATACTGCTGCTATTAAGAGGCTACCCATTTATACGGGTAATTCCACGGCAAAAAGGACTCCTGCAGCCCCTGTAGGTGCCGGAACGAGATATTTCTTTTGATAGGTATAGCAGCACTGTCAAACCTTTACGGAGACTAGTTCTTCATGATTAGTTAGTAGCCTATTATTTTTAATTCAGCAGATCCTGTGTCAATAGTGCTCCTTTATTTGTATATGTTGGTATCGAGCACTCGGAATATGTTATCATGTCATAGCTTTCCCCTCTCATCCATTAAAGTTAAATGTCATTATCCTTAATATGTTTTTGATGTTTTCCATTTTGACTACTTTTTTTCTGTTCTTATCTAGTGTTTTTTGGTTGTAGATTTCCTTTACACTTTCCTTTATTTCTTAAATTTACCGTAGTATACTTATTCACACCTATCTTCGTAAAGGGTGATTAAAAAGTACTTCCTCGGTTGTTGCTTCGTCATTCTGTGCGTCGGACTCTCACTTGAACATTTTCTTTTTGATACAGGTGAAGTTCTTGTTTATAGCCATGTCTTTAGGGAAGGAGACCTGCTCACATGCTCATATCATGAGATTACTTTCATCTGCATAGAGCAGTCTTTTAGTTTCTTGCTTCTCCTTTGTGTGGCAGCCGTATTTGGTGTCTACTCTGAGTCCGAGAAGTATGAGGAGTTCGTTGGGTCTGAAGAGTCCGTTGTCTGTACATTTTTCTTCATCTTTTTTTGCCATTTTGCCTTTTTGGCTGCTTCATCTTGTTCTTTATTTACCTCAAACCTAGGGTCAGGCCCTTTGCCTTCCTATTTTGCTTTTGGCTTTTCCTTTCTGGGCGAGTCTTTCTTTTGCTTCATTTGCATTTGTTTGTTGGTTAGGAACCATGAGTAGTTGGGAATCATCTCCCGAAGGCTTGTTGTCCGGAACCACATTTCGCTCATACCATTTATTGCTAACTTTTGGTTTAGCTATGTGGCGAACGTCATACAAATTGCACATCAGGGTTTATGTTGAATTTTCGCTATGATTCTTCAAGTATGTCTTCCTTGTTTTTTATTTTGGAGTACACTGCGTTTGTAACTTATTCATGGGTGGTATTATTCTTCTTTGCCTCCTCATGTTTGCTTTGTTGATTTTTCTTCATAATGATTTCTTTTTTCACTGGGTAGGCCATGGGCATTTTTTTAAGAGCGTTACCCGCAATTTGCACCTTCCTCTTAGTGCTCTTGCAATCTTTCCAGTGATGCTCAGATTCCCTGCATTTAGAGCATATACCTTTCGGTGCTTTGCAATGTGTTGTGATGTGCTGTTCTATTTTATAACAGCAGGAGCAGAATTAGATGAGGGTAAATTACTCCCTCTCAATCTGCTCCCCGTTGATCTTTGCATCGAACAGCGGCAAACCTAATTCCTTTGCCTTCTTGGTCATGGAGGTACCCGTTAATATGACCTTGAACACTCGAGAATAGTCGCAGTTGTCACGTTTACTTGGTGTGTTGGCTTATCCACGTGTCCAGCCTCGTGCAGAGCACAATCATACGGACCAGGATCTGCGGGGGAATGGCAAGCTGTAGGTCGAATCCCACGAAGTGACTCAATAGCGTCCTTTTTTTCGTATATTTCGATGTATGCAGGGGTTACGTCCCTTGCATGAACATGAAAATATTGATTGATGCGTAGAGGACATTGATCACTTTGTCTCTGTTTGGTGTTTGTCCTGCTGTGACTGCTGATAGCGCACAGCGGGATCCTAGTCTTGCCGTTTTTTCCCATGTTCATACGAATATGGCCTCTTTGGATTGTTTTTTTTTCTTAAGAGATCTTTATCCTTAGGTTTTTGTTCTGCAACCTGCTACTGGCAAATTTTGTTGACTCATCTTCGGTGAGTGTCGTATTTATTCGTTATAACTTGAAAGTTACTTTAAAGTAACACTCTCTCAGTTACCAATACACTTGCATAAAAGTCGACCTCCAAATATGCTGGATGAATAATGAAAGGGTAAACTTGGGGAGCGAGGGCCCTCTGTAGGTGTGAAAAGTGACGGACTTTTTGCTAGTTACGGCGAAATCAACTATCGCTAACCGCTGGTGCCATCCCTCGAAGGTTTGCATATCATAAATGCTTCCGGCGTACAGAGAGACGGGTGTTACTTCTATCGGTTACTTCTGGATGGATCCCGGTGAGTAGAGGGGCTCCCGCCCCACTCACCTGGGTTGAAGTTCTGCTGCTTGTCCGCGTGCCTCTGGCATCGAGTTCCACAGTAGGCTAGTTCGCGAACCTGCTTTCTTCGGCGCCTCCAGTTATGTCTTTCACATAGTAAGTTGTGCAAAAGTTCTGTTAGACTCGTTTTTTATCTTTCGAGAGGCTTGCGCGTGTAATTGAAAAAGTTCCGTCGAACAAACTTAAATTTATACTTTTACAGCGCGTGTCATTAAAATGACTTTTCCATTGTGTGTAAGTATGTCGAGATGGAAGTGAAAAAAATTTAGATCTCTCCTCTTCTGGTCGTGGGACACAACAAGACCAACATCGCCAAATGCCTCTGGATGACTGGACACAGAGTCGCGGAGAAGCTCAAGAACATGAAATACTTCAAAGATCGACCTTGTTCATGCAGAACTTAACTTGTCAACTTCTCCAAAGCTCAAAATGACTTCGCTCACGAAGAAGAAGAACATCTCACTTGCCACGGTGTCCAGGGCCTTCAAATACGAGGGTGGCAATAACTTGAGGTGCGTTGAAATACCTCAAATCATTTACCGTATGTGAAAAACATGTCTGTAGCGCTGTCGTCGCCTTCTCAACGACTTGAAACGTCATCAGAATAGAATTCTACTTTTTTCTGATCAAAATACTTCATGGTCGACATGGTTATCAACAAGCAGAATGACTGCTTGGCAAGTTTAGACCAGACCGCCTCCGAAGTCAGCTATGTTTCCGCGATCAAGGACCCATCCTCCGTAAAAATACTTCTGGAGTGGTTCGCGGCCGGTTACAGGCTCTCTGCGCCAGATTACAGGGACACATTGGCGACAAAAGTCCTGTCCTGGGTGAGAAAGATCACGAAGAAAGCGAAGTATGTCTTTCTTCAAGACGGTGTACCACCCCACACTGCCAAGTCCGTGCAAGAGTGGTTGGAGTCGCATATGAACTTCTGGTCGAAAGAATTTTGGCTTACGCAGTCACCCGACCGCAATTCCCTCGACTACAGCGTGTAAGCACATGTTGAGGGCAAGACCTTTAAGGTTCGCCACAGCAAGGTCGATGAGATGAAGCCTTCCGTTAACCAGTGTGGACCAACATTTAGAAGGACTTCGTCCGGATTGTGGGTGCGGTATTCAGGTCTAGTATGGAGTGCGTGCTAACTTCCAATGGCGGCTTTATTGATCAGTATTACAACTTAAAAACAAAGTTATATTTTAAAACAATAAAATTCTGTTTAAATTAATTAAAACTACCATCGTGTCCTTTGCTGAGAGAGTCGTAAAGAGTATAAAATGACCTTTAAAATACCCGGTAGAATGGCATAGTTGTTACGAGGCGAGATGTGTGGTAGTTCTGTCCACTCAAGTGTCATTACTGCATTGATAGGGTTGTATGTAGGTGGTAAGCTGATATAAATTCGCCTATGCGTAGCTTCAATGTATTTCTCTTTTGAAGAATTCCCCGTAGGGAAAAGTGAAAAGAATATACGCTTTTTAGGCAACTTCCCACGCCCAGCCCTCCTTTAGGTTAAATACGTATCTGTTTTTCTCTCTTTAATTACATTGTAATGGTGTTAAGTGTGCTTACCTTAGAAAATGAGTGTCCAATTGCGTGCTTCTAACAATTATAGTTTATATTTGCTTTCCAAGCTCTCGCTTGAAGATGCCGTAATGAGTGTTAAATGATCGCTGTTATCACGCGAAGAATAATAGCCTAGGCTTTTGTATTGAGGGATTTGAGCACATCATTTCTCCGCTTTCTCACGGTTGGAGAGATATTGCCACCTATATAATGATGTCTGCACACACTTTTTGTGATATATCCTTCATTCATTCAATAATGCCACTTATTTTGTAGGACATGAAAGAAGCAACGCCTGTGAACATAACTAGATCTCAATTGGAGCTCCAGCAAAAAATATACTGGGTCCAACATTACTACAAGAGAGTCTCGTTCACGAAAGGGCAGAACACTTTCGTGCATCAATCCGAATGTGAAAAAGCCCCCTCCAAGAGCAGAAATCAGGACTGAGTGGACCACTTCGAGAACTATAAGACAGTGGAGAACTTCATTCTAGTCAGTGCCAACCGTCCAAGCCATTCAAGACGCGCCAGGAAGCGTACAACTGATATGGTCGAGAGCATGAGAGAGTCAGTTCGGCAGAGTCCAAAACGCTCTGTGCGCGAGCGAACTCAGTCCCTCGGTTTAGCCCGTGAGACTTGCAGAAGAGTGCCAGTAATGGATGTGAAGGCCTACTTATCAGAATACATACGAAGCAGACCTTTACAGCCTCAGACAAGGAGCAGAGAAAGGCTATGGCAGCCAAGATACTGAAGAAGATTCAGGAGACCTCAACTTTCCTTAACCTCCTTTGGACCTCAGATGAAGCTTACTTCCTATCTTGAAGGAAAGGTAAACTCGAAGACAAATGTCACCTGGGGACCTCCAGACCAAATTGGGTAGCTACCAAGCCAGCCCCTACAATCTCCTTAGTGCACGGTATGGACTGCAATCTTCGCCAGAGGCATCATCGGACCATTCTTCTTTGAGAAATCTGGCGCGACAGTGACAGTCACTAAGGAGCGGTATGTTCAGGTCCTCAAAAACTTCAGGGGGGAGCTGCAGATCCTGTTCCCGTCGCCTATGTGGAAGTTCTAGTTCCAGCAAGATGGAGCAAGCTCTCGCACCTCAAACCTGTCCCGAGATTGGCTGAAAGAGAACTTTGGTTACCGTGTGATCAGTCTCAAGACTGATTTTGAGTGGGTACCTCACAGCCCACACCTTAGCCCCCCAGATTTCTTTCTATGGGGCTATCTTAAAGACAGAGTATACGTAGTGAGACCCATAACCATCACGGAACTCAATGAAGCCATCAGGGAGATGATCGGAGCTATAAGGCGGTCCATTTGTAAGGACGTCATGGACAGCTTTGAAATGCGCCTTAAGAAATGCAGAGCTAAATGGAAGTCATCTCGAACACGTGATCTAGAATAAAGAAGAAAAGTCCAAAAACTCTCATGTTTTAATATGATGTTTTTAAACACAATAAACTAGTTATTATCAAAGTTTCATTCAATCCTTGTAGAAAATTAAGAAATGAGGCCTATCGAAATTTGGGGCACGTTTTTAAGAGGAAGACCCTGTATATCAGTCTTTTACGAATCAATCTAATATTGTTTCTCATCAATTACTTTTTTTTAAACTCTGACAAACCTTATTCCTGTGATTCTTTTTTTTTCTTCAAGCAGTAAATGCCTGCTTAATAAAATCAAGCTAAAACCAAACCCGTATCAGAAATGTTACACATTGTTGAAATCAGTGCGCGGTGTTATAGTTTTATTCATATATTTTTTAGTTAAGACATTTTTTTTTATTTTCCATGATATGAATGGGAGGTATTTTCCAGAAGTGTTTTAGCTGTTCCCTCTAAATATAATGGTTGTTTCTAAAAAAATATTTCATTTCGCATTCAAATAACTTTGCCAATTCTCTTTCAATTGACCACCGATTTTAACAGCATATGTGGAAAAACGTTAATATCTTATGGATGACGATTTTTGTTTTATCTCTTCAGGTATAGAAATACCATACTCAGCAAAACAAAACGAGTTTGGTGTGTTAATGTGAGAAATCATTCATGGAATCCAAAAATCTTTGAATTTCTCATTCCTATTTAAGGAATAAATCTTATTTCGCTGAACATTAAGCCTTCTCAGTCTTATTTTCCCTGACCGCAGTTTCTGGGATATTTATATCTCAAATGATATAAAATTACTCAACTCTTATTCGCAATCTTATTACTTTTTAAAAATTTAGTCGTTCTCTAAATCAAGAGAGATGGAGCGAATCTATCTGGTTTTAAGCTACTAAACTCTGCGATAGCACAAAATGTATTTTCTTATAAAATTACTTTAATGAAATAATTTCATAATTTTCATCACTTCATCACTAACTCTATATTTTAAGAACAGGATTTTTGTGAGAGAGATGAAAAAATAGTAAATATTTTTTTTCGCTTCGTTAATGAATGACTTCCTATTAAAATTAAAACTTTAATATAGATCTAACTTCGATAAAACTTTGGAATACGCGATAGAATAAAAAGAGCAGCCATGCCTAAATTTCAATCAATTTTCTGAACTTTAAAATTTGTAATTTTTTTGTTTTAAAATATCTCAAAACATTGGTTATATTTACTTTTAGGAACCTTATTTTGTTTTTTTCAAACACCAAAAGAATTTAAAAACTGCTTTGGAAAAAAGGCAGAGAATTTTGATCGTTTATAAAAATATTATTGGATAAGTTTGGATCAATATTTAGAGAAAAAAATATCCTTCTAAAGAAAAGATTTCAAATGAACAACGAAACAAAATATAAAGTTAGGGATGAAACTTTTGGAAATAAAGTTTTAGATATAAAAAAGAAGATATAATGTTTTAGATATATTTTTCGAAGGGGATTTTTCTGAAAGAAATGCAAAAAATGGAAAATTTGTTTTGCTTAGTTAATGAGTAATCCAGTATGTTTTTACAGTTTTCTAAAATCAAGATATTTTTATTATTATATTTGGTGAAATTTAACCATTGCTGGAAGAAGAAGAAGGAAAGAAGAAGGTAAAGAGAAAAAAGAAGTAAAAAAGAAGGGTAATTACCATTGGATAATTTTGCGCGCGAAGTTTTGGTCTATTTGGCTATTTTTTTAGTCTTTTTCAGCAAACATACTGGCCAATAAGCGAGCTGTATTAAACGCTGTCATTCGCCAATCATTAGCGTTTATTTTTCCTAGTTTTCCTTCGTCTTTCTGAAGACGGGTAAAAAGTAGGGGTGTTTTTGTATTTTGTTTTTTAGTCGCGGGCGACTCTAATTCTCACTATGTCAGTCACTCGGTCGGTCGATCCCCATTTTGCTTTTCTTTTTTGTTTTGATAATAACATCGTAACCATTCGGCTGATTCTAACAGAAATTGAAACTCTTATGTTGTTAACATTCTCTTTTGAATGATATAATTGCCAAAGTCCGATCTTTGTTAGCTAGGGAATTACTCGGCAATAAGATCATACTATTAAGCCGATTCTAACGGCGAAGCCTCCCATACTCCCCTTGGAAAAGCCCCCATTTCTAAAAAAGTAGCTACCATTGACTCAAAACAATGAAGCGAGTAAGGCAAAAGAGTAGCTAGAAAAATAGCCCCCCAAATGCGCGCAAAATCATGCGGTGCTAAACTTAACAATTACTAAAAGAAGAAACGGAGGAGTAGAAGGAGAAATTTGAGAAAAGATGAGGATTAGAAGAGGAATAGGAAGAGTAGGAAAAGTAGAAGAGGAGAAGTAGAGAAGGAGGAGGAGTAGGAGAAGTAGAGGAGGAGGAGGAGTAGGAGAAGTAGAGGAGGAGTAGGAGAAGTAGAGGAGGAGAAGCATCAAATAAATAGGTGGAAGGGAAGAAAGGATTAAAGAGTAGGAGGAGAAAATAAAATAAAGAAGGATAAGAAGATATAAGAGGAGGAGTTGAAAAGGAAAGGAATATTAGATGGATAAGAAACAGAAAAAAATAAATAAGAAGACAGAAGGAAAAGGAGAAAAAGAAATAGTAAAATGGAAGAAATGTAATAGAATGAATAGAAGCAGAAGGAGAAGAGGAAGTTAATGAGGAATATAAGAAGAGTTCGTAAAGAATACGAGAAGATGGAGAGGATAATACTACTACTAATAAGAAAAATTGAAGAATACCCGGTTGTTAAAAGAGAGACGCTATTTAAACAAAAAAAATCAAAATGAATTAATCTTTGTAGGGTGTTGGTTAATAATTAACAAGTGAAGTATTTATTATATTTAAAGGTGTTTTTTTTACTTTAAAATGTATCCAATGTGCGTTTAAACAAATAGCAAAATAAAATCCGTGATGAAACTGGAGTTAAAAAAAGCGTTTTCATAAGTCAAATAGGCCTGATGCAACAGCCCGAAGGGCTCTTAGCGAGCGCAGCGAAGCCATGGCTTGTATACTCCTATTATATTTTAAACACAAAATAGGATCAAATTGGGATCTTAGTGCTTGCAGATTTTAAAAGGTAACATTTCCTAGAGAGCATTATGTTTTTGCGGGGAAGATAATTTAGAAAAACTACATACATGAGTTAAAATTTGCTGAAATGGTGCAAATAAAGAATTAAACCACTAAAATTATTTACCAAGTACCAGATAATAGAAGCTTTAGTAAATTATTTAAAGAATTAATTGATTCCATGAAATAAATCCCCAAATTCCTTTGACCTATATTTTTGCATGAGGAAAAGTAAATGTGTAGAAGAAGCAAGTGGAGAGGAAGAGGTGACCTATGTATATTGATACACATAAAATACTACATAGTACAAAGCTAGTGAAATCTGGAAACACAATTAGCACCCAATGGTTTGTTCGTTGAACTTTTTTGGTTTACTTCATTTTTTTTGCTCCTTTGCCTTAACGATATGATTTTGTATAAATATATTATGGCTTTCTTGTTCCCAGTCAACTGGTTCCATTTATTTATGCTTTAAATAGCTCGTTGGTTCACTGCCAAACTCCATACACCTTTAGCCTACTTAAACTTTCTAATAATAGTAAACTTGACGGTGTACTGGCAATTCGAATTTCTGACCTAATTATAATTAACACTATGAAAATTACCTTTCAATTTCAGAATGTGACGTCACGTAATAAGCCATTCATTCTGAATTCAGCGAGAAGATAATCCATCATTAATTGCAGTCGAGTGGGAAATATTCTCTGCATAGGTTCAGTATTGTTGAATCACGTAATGCAGACACCTATATAATTGAAAAAAAAATGTTACTCCTGGCAGTTATTCATAGCGAGCAATGGAGGGTGTGATAGAACGGGTTGAGGCAGCGTTAGTTTTAACTCCTATCACATATTATTTAAAACCACGATGCTCCCACGTGCATCTTCGCTTCGAAGCTTGGCGTCTTATCGCATCCACCGGATGTCAATGTTTAAACAAGAAGGTTATCGTCCCCCCGTTCGCCCCCATACGCTGACCTCGCCAGATTGAGTTAGGCTTATGGGCAGATAACGCATTGTTCCCAGCCTCGGCTGTGCATTCTCTCGAATCTCCCACTCCATTGTCCCCCCACGCCAAGGAGGGGTCTCGACTATTTTGATGGAAACTTTACCACTAAGATCAGATTGGAGACCCAGATTTTCATCGCGAAACATCACCACGACCCTCTTCCTTTGTGCGCCAAGGGACCTCGACCTCGAGATTCACCATCACTTGTCCAGAAGGAGGACAATATCCCTTGAGTGCCAAAGGTCTGAGCCTTTCGTGACGCCAAGTCCTCAAGGCTTCCCCCTCGTTGTTCAGAAAGAGAACAACGTTAGAACAGCCATTGTTCTTGAGCCCGTAGACAAAAGACGGTTCTCACCCCTCCCCCCTCCTGTTGTTCAGAGGAGAACAACGTAGAACAGCCATTGTTTTTTTTAGCCCTTCGCCAAGAAACGGTTCTCACCCTTCCCCCTTGTTGTTTAGAGGAGAACAACATTAGAACAGCCATTGTTCTTGAGCCCGTAGACAAGAGACGGTTCTCACCCCCCCCCTTGTTGTTCGGAAGAGAACAACGTAGAACAGCCATTGTTCTTCAAGCCGTTCGTCGAGAAAAGGTTCTCATTCCCAAGACGCCACGTCAGGATCCTTTGTTCAGAGGAGAACAACGTAGAACAGCCATTGTTCTTTTGAGCCCTTCGCCAAGAAACGGTTCTCACCCTTCCCCCTTGTTGTTCAGAGGAGAACAACATTAGAACAGCCATTGTTCTTGAGCCCGTAGACAAGAGACGGTTCTCACCCCCCCCCCCCCCCTCTTGTTGTTCGGAAGAGAACAACGTAGAACAGCCATTGTTCTTCAAGCCGTTCGTCGAGAAACGGTTCTCATTCCCAAGACGCCACGTCAGGATCCTTTTATCCCCCCCCCCCTTCGGCTGGAACTCGCCAGCGGACCGAAAATTCCTTCACGTCACCTTCCACTGCACCTCTGTATAAAATTACGTAAGCCGAACGTTACCTTTGAGTATTGAACCCTTTTGTCAATTCTATCCTGCGCTTTAAATGGTTTAGCGAACCATCCCATCCCTTTAACTCTATATTTGTTTTACCTTTTTAAATCCTTTAATCCTCGGATTAGCCCAAGCCCCCACGATCCTTTCCATTCTCTGTTTATGTCAATATTTTCCGTCTTGTGTTTGTTGATAGTTATTATTAATAAAACTCTATTTTATTAATGATAGCAATATTATTATCCTTGAGCTCAGTTCCACTTCTTAAGCATATCGAAGATACATAATATCGGCCCGCCAGATAATGACGCACTCTAAAGATAATTAAGGAAGTTCCCTCAACGAATAGTTATATATGGTATATCGTCGAGAGTCCATTCTACGACAGAGAGCTTATTTACAAATTCAAAGGAATCTTAGTTATACACATCATACCGTGAACCATTCTCTACATTTTGTGGACCTTGCAAGCGGTATTCATACGCAAGCCATAGAACATTACTAGAATAAGCATAAACTGCGAGTGAAAAAATGGTTGGCTCAAACGTGATTTTCTCTATTCATATTTACAAGAGTTCATGTGTTGTGAACGAAACAAGCGAAATTTATTCCTAAATTTCTGTAAGGAAATTGATAGTCAGTACTTTTTTGATGTCATTTTATTTATTAATTAATCTAAATTTCGGGGAAGTAATTACAAGTTTTAATGTCAGTTTATTACATAATATTTTGGAAATGTTTGGTGATTTCCTTCTTCTTTTACTGATGGCTTATCTTTACCAAGTAAATTTTAGCATGGCCTATCTTTACCAGGTGAATTTCGGGATGGCTTGTCTTTACTAGACGTTGCTGTGATGGGTTATCTTTACTAGACGTTGCTGAGATGGGTTATTTTTACTAGATCCCTTATTTAATTAAATATCTAGGTTTATTTCTGTTATTCATACTTGACAAAATAATTTGACCTTTGATAACACTGTGTAACAAAATTTCACTTTTGTCTTGTCCTTGGGTTAAAAGTGTTATTTCCTAATTGTTTGTGGCTCTATTAAATAAAAAAGTCAATTTTAATTTCCAAACTTTGCTTTTGTGACTAAGACATTGAATTTTTAAATTAACATATTTATTGCAAATAACAATATTTTGATGCAAATAGTAAAAATATATTAAAGGTTACAATGATATGTTTTTTTTCAGTTATGGTATAAACATGATATATATATTTAAAAAGTTATAGAAACAGTAATATTTGAGGGGGAGGGGGGTTGTGAAATGAGCAGCAATGGCAGTTCTCTTACATTCCCCCTAGATTCAACACTAATTTGGTAAAAAGTAAACTGTAGAGCTTTCTAGAACTTTCTAGAATTTTTTATCGGTCTGAATAATTTCTAGAACATTCTGGCAACGTAGTTCTCTGTAAAATTACAAAGAATATCTACTCAAAAGATTAGTTTAACCCTAGCTGTCACAACGCAGATACCGTCACTCGTCATTGATAGAAGTTATCAGAGATCAGAGAGAGAGAGAGAGAGAGTGAGAGAGGAATATACGCGCCACCCCGTCCTTCAATGAAGAGAGAGAAAACAGAAACCTGGGTGACCCTTTTTGTCTGCGCTAATGAAGGTGCGAAATTATGAGACGCTGTGAGACCCCGCGGTGACTTGAAATGCCGCCATCACAGAAAGCTACGACAAGTTTGAGATCCAAGTCAGACAAAGTTTCGCCTCACCAGCTTAGGAATCTTCGCGTAATCGCACAAAAGGGGCAAGTTTATTATCATCTGCCGAAGCGTCGGACCCTCGAACCCTTCCCTGCGGACGGAGGGGCGAAAACATCATTTGACCCCACTATAAATCCTTCGGCGCCAGAGTTTATAGTCAGTATCTGCCGCCAGCCCTGCCTCGTAAATATCCACTATACGTTCTGTCCCGTCAGTATCCTCTGCCCGCTCCTCATCGGTACCCGCTATTCGCGTCCCGTTGGACTCTGCACAATTCTCGCAGAACCCCTCAAGCTCCCGGTATTCTCGTTAATTCATGTGAATCTAAGTTGACCCGTTCCACCCGCTCCTCTAACACAACGCGTTCAGTCTTGGTTCGTGTTTTACAAGAAACAATTCGTCAGAGCTCTAGAGAAGGAGTGCAGCTTTCAAGTATCTCCAAGGTTTCTTTCCTAAGCTATCTGCGGCAAGCCGAGGTCTTCATCGGTCCATGAAAAAAAAGATCATAGAATGAAAGGATTTTCCAGAGAAACTCACTAGGACAGAAAAAGCAGCGTAGGACAGCTTTATCGCAGTGGTTCTGGGCTTCCTTGGTAATCACAAAGTCGAAAACTATGTAGAGATTGTTGAGAACTACGGCAAGATGGGTTGCAGGATGTCCCTGAAAGTCCATATTCTTGACGCTCATCTTGATAAATTTAAGGAGAGCATGGGAGCGTACTCTGAGGAGAATGGCGAGCGCTTTCACCAGGATATACGGGACTTTGAAAGCCGCTATCAAGAATCGTATAATGAAAATCTGATGGAAGACTATATTTGGGGGCTGATTTGTTAAAGTAATTTACAGTATAAGCGTAAATCACGGAAAACATCTCATTTCTAATAGTTTAATTGTCTCAATTATGTAATTCTAGAATAAATAAATGCTAATTTTGTATCATGTCGTTTTGTTTCTACTTTATGCAAATGAAAGTTCAAATTCGCCACTTCCTTCCAGAAGCAATAGGGATATTTCATATAAATAACATCCTGGAGACAAAAGCAAAGTGTTTTTTTATGTATTCTAGACACAACCAAATATTATCAATAACAGTTGCTACCCGAAGAAAAAAATCGTGTTACACAGTGTAATTATCCATTTATTTCTTTTTTATGTAAGAAACCATAGCAAAGGTCATGCTTAATATGAGAAGGAGAGAGAGGGGGCGGGCGAATCACATATGAAAGGAAAGGGAGAGACGGAGGAATTTTATCTTTCTTTAGCGTTTCTGATCCAAGCGATATTATTCGACAGCCATGATTGAGTACTGTCAGTTCCTCATTTAGATCTGAAGCGGATCTACATTAAGCAAAAGGCCACATCAGCCCAATTTTGCTGGGCACACGAATCTTCAATAATAGCGAACCATCATTAAGCCACATGGCATAGTAGACATATTGAGACCACCCACAATGTGGTAGGAGTCTCTTTTGATAACCAGATTTCACATTGATAGTCACTCTGTTGTCTATAAATGTGCACTGCATAAGCTGTGCAAGCACTTCCTTGCAGAGGAATGGATTAGCAGGACGTCACTTTGTACAGAATTTATTCGGAACGTGGGTCACTAGCAGCACCAAGTACCTCGCGTTCTTACATTGTTCAGAATATCGCACTTGTACTACGCCCTACGTTTTCATCTAGATGACGATTCTACTTAAGCAATGCGCTAAAATGGCTTCCTCGCACAAGTTGGAGCAGGAGCAGAATTTACCTCACGGTGACCCCTCACTCCATAATTGACAAGGTCCCTCCTAAATCACCTTTGTACTCACTCTTCGCTAGTCGAAAGAATCATGCAAAGCTTGCAGAACGCCATGCGCTTCGAGAATTCAACCACGGTAATTCTCTGCACTTACCTCAAGAGGAACCATCTGACGACAGTAATATTGCACTGTCAAATTCCATACAGAAATCAACTTTATTTTATTTGTATTATACACTAGTCAACAAATCTTTACTTCGTCTCTGCTACTTGAGCAAATGTTGTTGTAACTAACTAACTTTGGTGCGCTGATTTTAAATTTGTGCTCAGATTTGTCCTAGCACGTAAGGTTCCTGAGCTATGCAACTAGGCTATATGGCTCACTTTGTTACCTTGGATCAATCAATGATATAATTATTACGAGTTTGAGAAGAATGAGACGTTTCTGGGCAAAGTTTTGGAATCGGGGCACCCTATTTGGCATTATGTATGTCATTTTGCAGACCTATACAAGATATGCATTACATATAAAGAAGGTAGTACTTACCTAACTATAAATTTCTTCAAAAATGTTTGAGACTTTTGCTCTTGCGCTTGTACGTGGATATATGATCCTCCCGTTGTAAGAACCAGCAGTAGTCACCAATCATGTTTTCGTAGAAGCGGCCTTGATACCTGCTTTCCATCATTGCGATATCTCGGCGGAACCTTTCTCCATGTTCGTTACTATTATCACCCATATTAGATAAAAATAAATTTAGATGCGAATGCAAGAAATGCATCTTAAAGACATCCGACACTCCATCCGTTGATAGGCTTATAACAGGTTGTCGTTTCCAGCAAAAAAAAAAGACGAGCATTATTACACTGTCATCAGTGAGCCTGGGAGCAATTACCTCTTCCACTTTGTCCCAGAAAAAGGCTACAAAAGATAAATCACATGCAGAGAAGATCGCTAATGCTATATTTGGATGGCTGAGCGAAAGGGGTTTGGATAAAAGCTTAATGGCTATTGGAGGAGACTTCATGAATGTAAACACTGGTGTAAATGCTGGAGTAATGGGAAAGATGAAGCTCCATTTGGGCAGAAAGCTTGTTCGGTTGGTCTGTAACGTGCACACTGGGTAACTCCCTCTCTGTCATCTAATTATCAACCTGGATGGCCCAACACTATCTGACAACAGATACACTGGACTAATAGGAAAGCTCCTTGACTCTGTTACAGACTTGGATATCAAACCAAATTTCACTCAAATATCTTTAGGTCCTCCTCTTACCAAGATAGCTCAGGAAGTGGTGCAAGATCTTTCCACTGATGACCACTACGGTTATAGAATTGTATCGTCAATCAGAGATAGAGTGCTTCCTACACGCCTTTCTCTATTGGAAATAGGAGCAGTAAACCACAGTCACTGGCTGACCACAGCTAACAGACTTCTTTAGGCTATGGGTGTCAAAGCATGAGCTCAAAGTAAAAGCCTTTAAAGATCTACGAATAATTGGTGAGTTCATCATTGGCGTATATTACCCATGCTGGTTTAACGTTAAGATTAAGCACACTTGAACCGAGGAACTTAGGCATATTCTTCATTAACTTCACTGCCTTAAGTCTCAGAGAAAGAGGTGCTGGATACCGTTTTGCCAACTGTTAAGAGATCAGCTTGGTATGCATGCAGTGAAGCCATTCTCCAAACCCTCCTATGCTCTGAAGAAATCAGGCAGAGAGAAATGAAGCGATGAAAAGAATTCAGACCATCAGGGGAAAGGGGATCCAGATACTCACCTGGGAGACTCATTTGTAAGGCTTAGAAGGACACCAGACATCAATCCTGATGCTAACAGGATTGAAGATCTGATCACTTGGTCAGAGGAGGTCTCTGAGTCACCTTTTACTTGCACTTTAAGTACTTCTTAATTGAAACACTTCATTGAGTCTCTAATGAAAGTACCTGACTGTCCTTGTCATACAGAGAGCATTGAGAGTATTGTAAGAATGGTGACTAAGGCTTCTTACAAGTATTTCTTACATGAAAAGAGGTATGGAGGAATCAAGGCACAAGAGACACGTAGACGTCTGATGTCCAGGAATGAGTCAAAGCAAGAGTTGTATGCTCTGGTTAAGTTTAACTTTTGATTATGACCCAAAGTGACCCATGCAGCTATATGTGGAGCTTTTCCTACACATTTTTTACTCAATAAACATGTAAATTTGAGGTTACTTTGTCTTTGTGTGCACTTGGATTAAATAAAATAGGTTACATAAGCTCGTGAGGAAAAGGAAATTTTACTTTTAATTAAATAGAAATTGTTGTAGGTAGGAGCAATTGTATAACAAAATAAAGTTCTTTTTCAAAATCTACACCGGAAAATCTATCATTTAAGCACCCTTCATTAAAGGATTTAATGAAAATATATGGCTGCCCCAAATTATGACCCGCCCTACTGCCCATATGTATAACTAAAGTGTATATGTGTAACTCAGGAACCTTACGTGCTAGAATAGTTTGGATTACAGATTCAGAATCAGCATACTCGATATACTCCTAGTATAAATCACTAGATAATTCCCCAAGTAGCAAAATCATTGTTGACTAGTATTTTTAATGTTTTTCCTAAATTCAACTTAACTCATTATTATATGTCTCTTCTAGTGTTATTCATTGTGATAGAATTGCCTAAAGCGGCCGCGCCTCGCTTCTATCACATATTAAAAGTCATGCTTCCCACGTGTATCCTGCGAGAAGAGAGTAGCATAGCTTTCTTATCGTCCTAACATTCCCGAGTATTATCTTCCCCCGCTCCAAGTTTAATCAAGGAGGTTGAATTTCCCGTTTGCCTGCAGGCGTCGATCTGGCCGGATTGAATTAGGCTTATCGGAAGATAAGATTGTTCGAAGCGCTAACGGGACATTCTATGGAAGGCCCCCATTGTCCCTAGCCTGCGGGGCTGGCTCCGGTTATTGATGCGATAGAATTTCGCGTTTGAACAAGATCTCGATTATCTTCGCGAGGTATCACATCACGCCGATCCGGTCTCCCTTGCGCACCTAGGAACTCTACCTCGAGAACCCCCTTATTGTCAACAAGAGGACAATATTCTTGAGTGCCAAGGTTCGTGCCCCTCGAGAAGCAAAGTCAACAGCCCCGTCCCCCTCGCCTGTTGTTCAACTGTTCAGGAAAGAACAACTTCAGAACAGTCATTGTTCTTCGAGCCCGTTCGACAAGAAACGGTTCTCGCTCCCCTTATATTACGTCAGGTGTAATTTAATTCCCCCCTTTTAACGTTCTTCAAGAGAACGCTTGGTTACACCAATAACCTCAATTGTTCATCCAGAACATCTCCGATATCCTGTCTCAAGGATAGCTCGTACTTCCGAGCCCCACTTCGCTTCCACTCCTCGAAGTCAGTCCTTCCCCCCTCGTTAAGGACAACCACCCTAAAAACCCCTCCTCCTGGGAAGGAAATCGCCAGTCAGACCAAAGCCAATTTTTCAAATTACCTTCATCTGCACGACGACCATATAAATACGTAAGCTACGAATTGCATTTAACTATTTAACTTTGTTCAAACGAAACTCCGTGCTTTAACACGGATTTAGCCCAACCCTTTTCTTCTTGTGTATTTTATCATTTAAATCCCTCCAAATCTTAATCCACCACTCAGTCAAATTTATCCTATGGCCTTTTTCATTTCATGCGTATCTACCATTTTAATCCCCGATCATGTAAATATTTTCCATGTGTTATTTTTTTTAGATTAATTAATAAAATTTTATTTTATTAATGCTTGCAATTTTATTTATCCATGAGCTCCGTTCCACTTTTTAAATATATTGAAGATAAATAAGCCCTCTACAGGCCTACTTTTTTCAATAGAGTAATACTCGGCCATCTGATCAAAACCCCGCACTCGAATATAGAATAATCTCTACAAAGAATAGATATATAGTATATCGTCGGGAGCCTTTTCTACGACATTAATTAAATAACTATTCCATTAACTAGTTCACGTTATTGCAAACCCATCGTTCATTCACAATTGTAGACCTCAACGCTGCAACTCCTGCAGTATCTAAGGTAATGCTTCTCTAAGCAGGAATGAAATTATTTTGAGGGCAAATTAAATCAGGGGAGTAAATGGCTTAATTTACTCAGATATTTCTTTTTTCTTCATACTTAAAAATGCATGTGCTATTAAAGCGACTATTGACATCTTATTGGTTTAAGTGCAGTGAAAATGGAAACTTAATGTCTTCTTATACTCTATCTATGTTATCGTTGTTCTGGTCTTGATCCTTAATAATTTCTTATAGTTTGAGTTCTTCATAATTTTTATTCTGAGCGATTTAGTGGAACTATATGGTTCTGTATTTGGCATTGTCTTTTTCACTTTATATGCTTTCAGTGAAATAAATAGATTTTAGTATTATTTTGTTCTTATCTTTAGTGGGTCAATCTTATTTTGTCAGTTTTCTATGCAAATTTTTAGATTTTAAAAAGTTCAATAAAATAAGTATAAGTATGTCTTTTTAGCTCATGTGAAAAAATAAATTATATAGAAAATTATACACAAGGGAGGATATAAAAAATATTCAAAAACAACATAATATACTTGAGGAGAATGAAATTGTGTTATAAAATCTTAAGGGTTAATGGCACTGAAAAGTTTTAAGCACTAATCTAAGTGATCAAATATAGAATTCAGACCTCAGATATCCCAACTAATGGAGAAATAAGACACTAAAACTTGATTTTGTTAACCTGCAGTTGGTACCAGAATGAACTGTTCTCACTCGAACAGAGTGTAAATTACAGACACTCCGTCACTGGGTTAAATTAAACTATTTTACGGAGCTGGGGCAAGTTGTTGGTGCGCTACCTCCTCGCTCACCCTCTAAACAATATTTTTTTCTACGACTATCCCCTCAACCCTCTGTATAGGCTTAAGGACCTACCTGACCAGCTCTTTCATGCCATGCCTAAAGAGAAGCTTTGTAACTTCTATAAATAATGCACGTGTTACAAGAGACTAGGCCTTGAGGGACCGGGTGCTAGGGCACGAATAATGAGAATATCGATTTTGCCCCAATAACCATTTCCGTGCCTGCAAAGGGCTAATCACTGCCCTCTTGCCGTTCTCGAGTGTACGAGGCTTTACTGCTTGTGGTAGGTTGTCTTTACTGCCTTGTTGGCTGCCAGGTCAACTTAAAATCGCTGGTCCCATCTCTGGATTTGCCACAAGAGATCTTCAAATCTTCTCGTCCTGGTACGTCCTACTAAGGATATGCGCCATGTCTTCCTGCCTCTCTAGTTTCTCAGTTGAGAACTACAACCTTTGGGGAATGATTGGCCACTAGGTAACTTCTAGTCGGTGTGTGTCGCTGCTTTAGGTTACGAACACCATTCGTTAACACACGTAGGGTGGACCTCAAGAAAGTCCGAAATCCCAAGGCGAAAAAGGCGGGAGAGAATGGATGATAAATATAACCCACCCCATTTTTATTTAGTAGTCACAAGCTTCAGAAACTACCATGTGTTTCAAACTATCCAAAGTTTGTCAATACTTAACTATATTCACTTTTTTCAATACGCCCGACCTTATTTTGAGGTGGACGAGGAGTTAAATGGCATTACCACTTTGACACTCTACCTATTGAATGCGGCAAAGGAGTTTCCCCTTTGCCGTCTTGGGAGCAGCACCTGGGCGATTCCATCTCTGGGAATGGAGTGGCCTTCCTTGTGCATTATCGGGGGTCAATCCAAGACTCTTTTAGCAGAAAACAGGCTTCGCCCTTTCCATTTATGACGGCTTCTGGGGGTTTCCCTATACTCTTTCCTGTTGAATTGCCCCCGGGTAACTCTTGACTTCGGACACATCCTCATTTACTTTCTCAGGAGCCCGCGAAAAACACGAAAAGACAGAGAATGCGCCGCATCTGTTCCCGCTCCTCTTGTTGGAACCAGATAAATCACCTAATCCCCTTAGAGGAGTAAGATGTAACATCGTCGCTTGGGCCTTGACGACGCACCTGAGATACTAAAGGTTTGTCACTTTGATGGGAGTCAGCATGTCCTCTCCCTCTATCTTCTCAATGGGGTTTGGCATGTCGGTGATAGTGAAGGGGCTATAAGCGATTTTAGCTCCCTCCCGGGCTACCTGTCACAAAAGAAGGGAGGGAGGGGTAATGGGCAGTTGGATCCCCCTCATGAAGAAGAAATGATCTTAGGGGTTCCCTCATCACAGATGCCGGTGTCTTCAATGAAATTATGTGAGGAACTGAAAGTTTGCAAGACACCGAACCTGAGTCCGCTCCTGTACAAGCCCCTTCGCAGGAGGCATGGGCTTGAAATCACAAGGAGAGAAGGGTCACCATCCTGCCCAAGTATTCATTTGTCAGCTAAAATCTTCTCTATCTGAGAGCAATATTGGGCCAAGACTGATCCATCAATGTCTAAGGATTTCTTTCCTTCCGCGGCTGCTTTGAAAGTGGATAGGACTGATGCCTTTTCGGCGAGCGACCAGTCTAAGATCCACGTTTCCGTATGCAGATGTTCAAAGTCTGGTCTAACCGAAATCTGTGAGGGTTGCTCCAAGGACGTATACGATAAGCCCTTATCCGCTAGTCCAAAAGTGTCAATTGCGGAAAGCTGCACCCTACTTCTTCAAAGCAGGGCATCGTACCTCCTTTCGCGAGACTAAGGCCCATCTAGGCCGATGAGCAGGGTCGTTTCCATGGCCATTCGAAAGCCTTCTGTGGTTTCTAACCACCCATGTTAATCCCTTCGTATAACGGGTAGCAAAGGGTTTTTACACGTGGCCTCGTCTAAACCAGCCCCCCCCCCCTCCTCCCTCATGCGAGTCATTAGATCACAAGAGAATAAATCCCCTAAAGATAGTCGTGAGGCCGTCTTCGATGACTCCTACAGCTTTCCACCGAAAAGAGGACGGCACCTAAAGAGCTTCGTCTCTTACGCTCCCACACAAGGCTAGAGTGGGTGACGTGGAGACGCAGACTCCTCCAAAAGAGGGATCCCTGATTCCTTATTCCGTCGGCCAAAGGTTTCGAGGCGGATAGAGGAAAGAGTCGGCTGTAAGCCTATCCTCTCCCGATAAAACCTATAATTGGACAGTACCTTGTACGACTAACATCACCTGTAGTGATACCTACTGGAAGTGTTTGGCCATTTCCGTGAGGGCATTTTCTTCGAAAGGGTCTCCGCATCTCCGAGATAGCTGTTAGATATTTTTCTACAGGAGACCAGGCTTAGCGCGTGTTCCGTATCCACCCTTCCGGGGTATAAGGGTTTAGCTACCCAACCACCACGGGATGGGGACAGGTAGGAGGATGCGCAAATTATGCTCAGCATGATGTATCCCTTCTTTTATTTTTATAAATAGGTCCTTCCTGGCAGTGGTAGTGCAACTACAGTTGGATATGTTGTATACTGTTATTTCAGACTACATTCGACTGTCACCTGACTTCGATGCAGGAGACTTCCACGACATCGTTGCACGATTTCCGAGACATTTTCTTCAGCTCCAGTAGTTGAACGTTAGACCCCTCACCCTTTATGGCGAGTACACGATCGATCTTAGTGGTCAGTTCCTTACAGGACTGATTTACACACTGGACATAGTTCTAAATGTGGATGCGTTTAAGCATTATTGCTCCGATAACAGCATTCATTTCCCTGCGTCATTAAGTCTTAATTCAGTGAGTGGTGGTCTATAACTTTCATGGCAGTGACCCCCTTTCCATTCAATTATCATTATTTAGGCATCTGCGTGCTGAAAAACAGCTCCGATGGTGCTTGGAGTAGGCGCAGTTGTCCCCATTTGAGTCGTGGAAAACGGTCGGGAGAAGAGTCCTCTAAGTTCTTCTTCGGCAACCTCTTATCTCTGTGCCTGACTGTTATTCATACACTGTCTGGGACTTTTGCTCTCGCTTTAGGAGGAGACACTGCATATGGTGTGGAGGAATTCTCATATTCCATGCTTCGACAACTAATTGAGCAAGGCATGGCATTTCTTCTAGATTTATTCAACAGGATCTGTACAGAGTTTACCCTCACAACTTCTGGCGAATGGATTTATGCTCTACTTTCGCAAACCTGATATATATCATTGTGAGAATATGCCCTCGAAAGACCACCGTGAAAGGAAAGCCCCTTAGAAATACCCCTATATTCTTTCAAGCCCATGTGAGGCAGCGTGAGAATTTTAGAAAGTCGAGGAAGAATCCTTTCCTTACTTAATCACCTGTCCCAGCTGTATTCGTTTTCAGAAGCCGATCGCCCCCCTCCCCCTCCCCTGCGAAAACCCCCTGCGCGACCATATTAACCCTACCTTCGTATCACGAGGCGACTTTGTTCGTCTGGGACGACGAGTTATTATGAATTGTGTTTGCTTAGACTGGTGTCAAGAATCCTTTGGGGACCGCAAGGCCCTGAGGCGTCTAACAGAGCAGCCGCCCGAGTATTTAACCTGAAGCTCACCATCTCTCGAGGAGATTGAAAGCTTGCCATCCACTCCGTCCGGACTACCGTCTGTTTCCCGTGACTCCCCATAACTCGTCGTCTTACGTCGTCGAAGATCTCGTCATCAGGTCTACCTTCGTTAAGCTTTGGCGCCTGTTCAGAGGAGAGATTTTGAGCCCCCTTCTTCCTGGAAAGTTGTGCTGCCCTCTTATCATACCCACCCCTTCAAGAATCGCATTTTTCGAGACTGAGACTTCCTGCCGATAAGCAGAATCGTCTCGAGTTGAGATTACGTCTCTCTGGAGCAGATAAAATCTCATTCTTCATTATGAAGTAATCCAACCCCATCTTCGAGTCTTCGTAATCAGGACTCCCCAAAATATCTTCTTGAAGACCTGCGCCGTTTTCTTTCCCCCCTTATTCACTTCACTCGCGCTTGAAGGTAAAGCGATTGTGTATGGTTATCCCCAGACTATCTCGTTAATCTTCAATTAATTTATTTAACTATCATAAGTAATTTGTTCTACTTTGGTATATATATATATATATATATATATATAAATATTGCCCCTCTTTTTCATATATATTAAAATTATATTTTGGGGTATTGTCGTTATTATCCTTTGAACTGCAACTTGGCAAGCCATTAATCTAAACCCGGTCAACCATAATTCGCACTCTTCATTAATCGCCTAGACATATCTCAAGTGGCCTGTGGTCAATTACTTTATCCCAGATGGTTTCAATCAATTTTTCTAACTTCATGCGTGTTTAAGTTGATGGATTAATTGGTAAACATTAGATTATTCATTCCTAGCCAACGGAGGGACCTGTTTTCTGCCTAGTTTGGCTTCCGCACGCTGGGTGCTTTTCTTCCACTAGAAAAAAATCTTATATACTCTCCACAAGATGAAGGCGAGGGGATGAATCTCATTCGTCAGTTTTGAATTTCTGAGCGATCGTCGATTTCTAGTTCGGGTTGACGGAGCCCACTTCGGTATCGACGGTGGCTATGCCGCTGATATTCGTCACTCGGACCGGTGGTGGTTCTCCTTCTGCCCAGGAAGCCCCCACGAGAAGATAACATCTTTGACTTTGTCATCACACATCTCTTCCCAAATCCTTCACAGTGCCTGGAGTATTGCGCTCGGAGTTTTGCAGCGCACTTCTTGGCACGGTGAATTCATGCCAGTGTATATGACTGGCTCTAATTCCTAGGAGGGGCTCGGTTACCAAGCCGTATACCCTATGTATAAAGTCAGCGGGCGTCTTCCAGACGCTGTGTCTGTCTTCACGGCTAAGCTGGTTGAAATATACGGCTCGGTACGGGAGATAACCTGTCATGACCGGCTTGGTGACTGAATTGTGATTTATAATGACTCAAAAAGCACCCTGACTTCAATTTTCCTCACACTGACTACAGCGGAGGAACTAGGTCAGCCTTCCTATCTGACTGAAAATGGTGGGAGACGGCCGAGGGGATTTTAAAGTTGCGTGCCATAGTACCGCCACTGTTCGCATGAAACTACTCTCCAATGCCGCGACGGCTTCAGGTTGCTTTCTTTCCTCATCGAATTAGGCACACTCGCGAGACCCACCACCATTTTATAGAGCGTCCCACTGTACCTCACTGCGATGAGTGTTCTTTCCATGACACTCTTTGGTATATTTTGTTGAATGTCCCAGTCTGGGTGATCTTACCTGTTACGGTAGTAGGATGAAGGATCGCTCCTCTCGCCCTTTATACTATGGACAGATTTGTGCACACAGACTTGTCGACTCTTTGAACAATAGATATTACATAGTTTCACCGTAAGTACCTGTGATACCAGGGGAGGGTTTGTATCATACTCCTTTCTGTCAATCCCATCGGGTTTTTCTGACTCCATATTTAAAAGAATTGAGTATGACATGAGTTCCCCTTTATAGTAATTGAAAGTATCCTTTAATTTCCGTTTGTTAAATCGAATGATAAATATCTTTTAAAGTTGGGAAAGTTTTTCCTGAATAAATATGTTCACCATTGCATCCAGAATTTCCTGTATCTATTGCTAAAGTTTTTATTTGCATTAAAACTTTCATTATGTTTTAATATTTGCAAACATAACAACACAAAATTGCAAGTAGATGTTGATGAAGAAATACCTAAGAACAACGCAAATTGTTGTTTTATTCCACCTTTTCATACGATTGCGTCCATTTATGGCGCCGTGTCATACGTCAACTGCTCAATTACCAAGAAAAAAATTAATAATAGATAAAATTTTAAATATGTGGTGTGTAAATTATTATTATTTGTACTGCGCTTCCAGTATATGTAGGTCAGTTTTCTCAATATTATTTTGAAGAGGACTAGCAAAATAAAAATAATTTTGCATGGGTCGCGGTGCATTATGACCTTGGGTCCTAACCATCATTTCATGGATGGCTTCAAATGTATTTAATAATGTTTTCACAGCTATTTTGAATGCTTTGTATTTTTAGGCCGTTTGTTATCTCCCTCTTACTTTTTCAAATTCATATGTGACTAACCTACAATCTTCGGTTTAGAGGCTCTAGAAGCATCCTTTAGAGATGTAGATTGTAGCTTGGTGCTTAGAGCAGTCGCCTGGGAAGCAAGGAGCACATGACAGCGCGGGTTCGAATCCCACTATTTCTATTTAAAAATGTCGTCGCGGCCGTTTCCAATATGTTGTAAAGGGATTGTTGCTAAATTATTAAAGCCACATCAAAATTTTGCAATATTTATGTTTAATGTGTTATATTGGCAAATATTTAAATCTAGTAGACAAATAATACAATTATGTTGAAAGTATATTTGAATATCCTGAACATATCTTTCAATTAATACTTAATTGGGCCCCTCTATATTAACTTTGCTTGGATTGTTATGGCGTCTCCTTTCATCTTAGTTTTATTTATTTCCCCATAAATTTTCCATCGGCTTCATATCAGGTGAAGTACCAGCCAATTAAGGAGAGAAATATTTATTGATTGCAAAAATACGTCTTCAGACCTATTATGTGGCAAGGGGCGCCCTCCTGCCTGGAATGAAATAATTCACCCTCAAATCATGTCCCGTATCTGATGAATGAGCCGTGTTAACATAGTTTTTCCAAATTGATTTTTACGCAAGTTACTTTCGACCATAGACACCATATCTGTAACTTTGCCATTATGTAATAAGACCATCAGATATGTTGGATGTTTAATGGTAATTACAGCACAATCAATATGGAATTCTGCATAAAATTGTTTAAGTATGGGTTTTACGTTGAATATTAAATTCACTTACTATATCTATAAAAATCTTACTAACCGATTACCAGTTATCTGTGGTGAAAATAGAGTATTCTTTGCCCACTTTATATGCTTTGCCCTCATTTTAAGTGTGAACGTGGGTTCATTTGGTGGAGTGCAACTTTATAATCCAATTACATGTCACAAAGTCATCAGAGTTCTCTAAGATGCTACAATATTCTCTTGATCCAATTCCTGTCTCTTTTGTTCATCGATTTATCTGGTGCTTCTTCTCAATTAATCTGTAAGCTCTTGGCGTTCTCATTTCCATACCACAAAAGCTAGCTTTATTTTCTCCATTGTTAATAATGTGAGATTATGAACACTACTTCACACCTTAGCTTTTAGACTATGAAAACTACTCCACACCTTGGCTTTAGCTTTACTCAATGTTAGAATTTTTTTTAAAGGAACTTTATTTTAAAATCAGTTTAATCGATACAAACACTTGACAAACCAACTAATGTGTTCTTAGATTTTGTCAATTTTAACTTAGACAAAAAAAAGCAGCTATTGGTAGCTCAGTGGATATGAGGTTACTCTTCCAGAGTCGTGGGACAAGTTCGATTTCAGCTAGCTCGGACCCAAAATCTTTTTGAGGGCGTGACCAGCTGATCTCCCATTGGTTGATACGCTGATATTTACCCCGGCGGAAGTAAAGATCTCCATACGCATCACCACGTACATAGTCAATTCCAATTCCGCTACCATTTCCCTTCCGGTCTTCCCAGTACAACATACTCACTATCTCTCTTCTGTCCCGGAGCCCTGCCAATGGAGTACTACTATCCCCTGTAGAGGTTCTCATATCCATATTACCAGATGTAGATTTTTATTAACCACTATGGTGGTACTTACAGCTGCATACTCCTGACGCGGAACTACGAAACGTTTCATCATCACTTGTTGCTCCCAAAGCACAACACTATCCTATATCCTCCTCCCTCCTTAAAATAAGACCGGTCCCTGGTTCTTATAGTCTTGAACACTGATTGTTATTGTGAGCTTAATGTGAATTTCATTATCTGTTCACAATTGCCCTAAATTTATTGAAGCAGGCATATGATTCACTCCTTCTTCTACTCACTTCCCTCGACTACTCCACTGCATATCTTAAGGTTCTAAATCACTATCATGACTGAAATTGTAATTAAATCCATGTATATTAACTTTCCTTTGATTGTTATGGCCTCTCCTTTCATCTTACTTTTATTTATTTGCAAATAAATTTTCTATCGGGTTCATATCAGGTGAAGTACCTGGCCAATTAGGAGAGGAAAAATTTAAGTTTTTGTTCTCAATTGATTTTTCACTTTTGAGCATTGTGTAATATGTGGATCGGTTTGCATTAATGGCTTAAAAAAATTCCTGACGCCTCCTTTATCAAACACCAAGCTACACATCCTTTTTTCCAAGCTAAATGGCATTTTATAGCGATTGGTAGTATGTGTTGTAACATTAAGTTCCATCCCCCAACATAAAACCCGAATCATGCGCCTTCTCAAAGAACCCTCCATGATTACGTTCTCCCTCCGTGCTTTCTCTCTCTCAAGTATTTACTCACATAATCAACCCACCTTCTACAAAATCGTCTAATCCTCTCACACCCTGAGATTAACTCACTCATGTAAATTTTCTTCTTAGTTTAATTTCTATACAATCTTCTTAAATGCCAATACCACCGCAGGACACTCAGTTACAACCTTGTGTACATCTTCCACATCTTAACCATCTCTTATTTACCCGTTCCTAACTCTATTTACTCTTCGCATGGCAAGCATTCATCTCATATTTTCCATTTGTATTGCTTCAAAAAGAGACATTTCCTTGTCCTTTCATATCATAATTTCACTTTTCTAAATCATCGTTAGTACCAACATACTCTCATTCAGCGTACTAGACACTCCACTCTCAAACACTTATAACTCATTAACAACCTGATCTTCCCTGAAACTTCCCTACCATTTAAAACCTCCCTCTCTCATCTGCTTCATTTGTACTCCGCCGGGGAGTACCTTGTGTAGTTCGCTACACATAATAACTGTCGAGGTACGAAGGCGTGTGACCAGAAAGCCTCCTAAAGGTACACACTAGTGTACGTAAGACAGACACTATTAGAGCTGCGCTTGAGTACAATTGAATTGGAAAAAAGGGTTGGGATCTTCTACTTAGAGTGCGATATTATAAGTTGGCCCTTTAAAAGAGAATACGTTTGCCGGGTTCGTCTCAAGGGTTATTCGAAAGATAAACACCTCTACAAAAATAAACTTTAATACATATAATAAGAACAAAGGCACAGATAAATATGAAAATCTAAATAATAATCAGTACGACAAAAGAATATTTTGACAGGCAAAATTTAAGGAAACTAAGTCCGGAAAAATATATGAGTGATCCAATAAGTTGGATGGAATGAAAGATTTAGCAAGTCTATTGGCGTTACACCAAATGGGGAATTCTTCTTAGGACTGGGAACGAAGAGCTGGGAATTACGAGAAAAGGACTCCTGGTTACCTCTGAAGGATGAACTGGGGATGTGGAACACCATATGGAGTCTCGATGCGAGGGCGTCTAGAGATACTCCGAAGGGGGTTGATATTACCTCGGCTCCAGGGAGAAGTAATCAGGAATTCGAGATTCGTCAGCTGGCAGCATGAAGTCTCAACCAAGGTAGTGAGATGGAGAGAAGCCCGGGACAGTCCTCCGGGATGAAACGGATTTCAGTAATCTTCCACTGATTAGGGGGATTAGACGAAGATGATCTGCTGACGAGATCACAAGGGCAAAGGGATCACTTCGCGGGAGACAGATACTAAGATCTGGACGACAAGAAGCTCGGGTTCCCTCTATCTGCTGAGAATTTATAGGTATCACCTTAAATAAGAGCCACAGCCATGGTCAAGAGAGGGCTACGCGCACAATGGACTCTCCAGGAGATACCCGAGGCAGCTTAAGCAAAGATGCACCTTGATAAGCTTGGGCATCGACAAGATGAAGAGAATTAAGCGAGATTCCCAAGGAATATCAGTTGCGACTTAAGCAAACATGAACCTTTATAATCTTGGGCATCGACTAGGCGAACGGGAAACGAGAGCGATTCCCTTCGACCCCAAGAGGGGGGAAGATGGACAGGGCTGCTCTCTGAAAGCGGCGCAGCATTATCAAACTGGAGGGAAGAAGGTGATAAAGCACCTGAAGTTAAACACAGCTGCGTTGATCTATCTTGACCAATGAAATTCTGTGTGATAACAGCGTATTAAGTTTCAGGCTTCCACAATAACTGGAGAGGCTGCACGTCCTTCCGACTCGAGCGTCTGCAAAGAATGCCTGGATACCTGAGTCGACTTAGACAATGGTTAAATCCCTGGGAAGCTGGTGCCTTCGTCCCGTCCATTTATACACCCATTCCATTGCGACGATCTTTTTATTTACCTTTTAATTGTCCTCTCCTTGCATTGTTTATGGACATGCCAGTTGCCAAATCGGCGCTCTCCTTATACAACGGATTTGGGAGCCTCTAAAATTTCGATGTCGGGCATGCTATCTCCAACCACTCCGACACCATTTACCGCCCTTAATCCTTCACACTGGCCAACCTAACATGTCATTTATGACTCTGGTTTGGTTCCCACAGGGTGACGTAGATGATACAAATCATCCGCCCTAGTCACATCGGCCTGGGCACGAAGAAGAAGCCCCAGTAGTGCCAATTCCTCGTTAGGGTCAAAGTTGGGCCGCCACAAGCAACGGATTAATCAGAAAACACTAAAAATATCAACCCCACAACCATCTAAAATCAGACTGAAGTAGAAATTACAGTCCTCAATGTAACACAAGGTACAAAAACACTAAAAAATTATTTGAACTTGAATGCTAATCCAGATACGTCACATTAAAAACACTACCAACAAAGAATACTGCGCAATAGATGTCCGGGAACGACATGAAACAATGACAGGTGAATCTCAACCATAAATCTCAATTAACCAAAATTGCACTGAAGCAACTGTTAAAGCTAAATCAGAAGCAATCGTCAAGAAATTGCTGGCAGTCACCACTCTAGTGAACGGAAAGTACAGACCATAGATAGAACTGGAACAGCTCTTTCCAACCACTTCATACCAGCACGAAAAAATACAGAAGAAACTATCTCCAAAGGGAATTAAAAAATATTAAAAGATAACGATCACAATTTTGACACAGTTCACGATATTCCAAAAAAATTCCAGCGCTCTAGAAACCTCAAAATAGTCAAAATTGTTTTCAAGTAGCAAACACACACATCAAAAATTAGGTTCACACAGAGATAAATTCGTTTCAAAGAAGAACCTCCAGCATCTCTATAGCGTCGAAAATACCTCTGATTTGACCTTCCGGATAAATAATACAAACAGAAATGCTCATTCGTGGAAAACAATAGTGTGGCTTGTGAAGAGTAGGAAACATATAGGAACTGCAGTGGCAACCACCACCACCACTTCAGCAAAACCTCCACACAAATCCGAGAAACCAAATAAAAGAAAACCTAATCTCTTATGGCAATTAATCGTTTTACTGATTGGACATTGTTTCCCGAAAAAGGCTCCCATCCAATTCTTAGACCATTCTCCTCCCCGTCATCTGGGGAAAGAAGAAACAAAAGACGACATTCCTCCCGTTTTTCTGAATCTTAATTGCCAAACCCGCATTTTAAGCTAACATGAGTCATGAGAAGACCCTGAATGAAGATAATATCATTTGAGGCAGATATTCATGCATCATCATCAAACCCCGTAAGGGTCCTGGCGATTTGCTTTCCTGGTCGCCGTGCTGACGGGACTCAGCTCCCAGTCCGGCCCCAGCTTGGCATTCTTTTTCTTCTTCTGCTGACCCCTACTTCACCTTCTGTACCAATTCTCTTTCACCCTGCATCGTCCTTCCATTTACGTTTGTTTGTTGATTTTGATTTATCACAGCTGTCCGTCAGGGGGCACGACCCCATAGCTGATCTTGCTAGTGTTTTTTGGTGGAAGCCTGAGACGGAGTGTCGCTCTTAGGGTCAGGATCGACGGGCTTACTCTCCTGGTTGGGCCGGCGCTTCGAGTAGGTGTTTCGACGGTAGACAGTGACTGCGCTGCTCGAGTTTGCACCCCCTCTTTTACTCTATATGAGTAATAATAAAAACTTCTACGACTTCTGCTTCTCTTCACGGCGCTTGTTAAATCCCTTCTTAGAAGAGATAGATCCTGATTTGGATTATCCTCTTTTTCTGGTGATGAATTCCAGTTCCGGTTCTTCGCTTTTCAAATTGGTCGTGTTGGATTTGAATGAGGAGTTTGAGTCCCTCTGTGGTGCGCCCCGCCGTATGTGGGCCCGTGGTAGTAGCGATTTAGTGATTGAGGTATCTTCGCGAGAGCAGTGTGGTGCTGTACGGGATTTTTCCTCCCTTTCGGAGGTCCAGGTTTTGGTTGTGCCCACCCTCACCTTAATTTTGTTAAGGAAGTGGTTCACTCCAACGAATTATTGCAATATGATGTTTCGAGACTAAATGATAAACTTTCGTCCCAGAGGGTTACAGACGTTTATCAGGTTTCTAAGTCTGTTGGTCCTGATAAGGTTCCTACGAGTACGCCTTTGAGCATCAGGATCTGCTCCAGTTTGTTCGTGCTGGTTATCTTTGTGCCTCTGTGTCCCCTTATCTCGAGCTCCCAGACGTTATTTTAATTGCCACCAGTTTGGCCATAGAGCAGCAATTGTAGGCAGGCTCGTTGCTGTCTGGACTGTGCGTTAGCGTATGGATCCTCTTTTGAAAATCATGAATGGTGCGCCAATTGTGAAGGTTTCCATAGCGCAGCTTCGCGTTATTGTCCCGTATTCCTTTTTGAGAAGAAAAATCTGGCTTTTCGAGACTCCCTCAGGTTAGACTTACGTGAGGCCTATTGTAAGGTGCTCAGCAGCTCACCCGCTCCAGCCATCTCTTCTCTGACGTTCTCCGGGAGGCGAGGTCCCGCCATCCTCCTCCCGGTCGTCCCACTCCTTCTTTATCTTCTCGCGGATTTTTTTTAATTTAGGAGCCGAACTGGCGACTACCTACTTGGGCATAAGTCGCCGCAATCAAGACAACCTAGCACTAGGCGATTTTAAAATAAGAATATGAAAAAAAAACAAGAGTAAAAATGGAAAATGGCACCAATTAGGAAGCAAGCTCCGGCGTCGGGTGGAGGTCCGCATACCCCCGGCGCAGGAGCGTGAGACCTACAAAGAAAACAAGAAAAAACAAAACAAAAACAAAACCTAGTTAAATAAAAAGGAGAAGGCCGGCCTCCCCCAAAAGTTTATATGTCCACCAGTCAATGTGGACGAACTCGTCCCGAGTACAAGGGACAGGCGGTCGCGACCCCGCTCAACCCGGTACTGGGACAGGTAACGTGTGCGGAGATCAGCCAGACTGGGACATTCAACAAGAATGTGCCGAACAGTCTGGGGGACGAGGCAGTCGTTACAATAGGGCGCAGGCGAGCACTCCATCAAATGGCGATGCGTCACACGGGTGTGCCTGATTCGGAGACGACAAAAAGTAACCTGAATCCTTCGCGGCATTAAGGGATATGTCCATGGGAACAGTGGCGGCGAAATGGCACGTAACTTTAAGTTCCCTTCGACCATCTCCCATCTTCTTTGCTAAGCAGTCCGAAGAGCTGCCCGTATTCCTGCCAAGTAGTCTGTGAGGAAGAGCAAAACGCTGGTCCGGTTGCAGAGTCCTCGCGGATTATTTGGCGCTCTCATCGGCGCGCTCATTCCCAGCAATTCCTACATGTTCAGGACCCAGCAGAAGATAATCTCGATATCCACCCGGCTTGCGAAAACCGTGGCGTCACGGACATCGCGAACCAAGTGATGCGAAGATTCCAATGCCCCGAGAGCACTCAGGGCGCTTTGTGAGTCGCTATAGATCACAATCCGGTCTCCGACCTAGGCACGTTGCGTAATCTCCCGTATCGAGTGGTGCATTGCCACCAGCTCATCCGTAAAGACGGACGCAGCGCTGGGCAGAGCCCCACTGACTTCAAACAGAGGGGATACGGCGTGGAAACCGACCCTCCCTTGGGACTTGAAGCCATCCGTATACACTGGCATGGTTCCAGCGTGACACGAAGTGTGCTCTAAAAAGGTCCAACGCAATACTCCTGGCGCTATAGAAACTTTGGGAGCAGAGGCGTTGCGACAAATAGCCAAATGTGATACCGTCCAGGTGATGTCCTGGGCAGAATCAGGGGCGCCACTGGTCCGAGAGCTATGCCTAGATCTCGAAGGAGTTTCCTGGCCCTAAACCCAAACAGCTTAGGGTATGACTGGCGTCTCTCGGCGGCATAGGCACCGTCGAAGTCAGCTGCTGATGCACTGATAACTGTTGGCGATTGAGGAAGGCGCGGGCTCGAGTGTACAGGCGAATAATGCACTGTACATGGCGTAAAGCAAGTGGCATCTCTACAGAATCGGGTAGCAGGCTCTCAATGGGGGAATTTCGGAAGGCACCGGTTACCAAGTGAAGACCGGTGTGGTGTATCGAGTCCACCTTCCGCAATACACGCTGGGCTGCGGATGCATAAAACTCGCATCCGTAGTAGAGCTTCGAACGAACAAAGGATCGATAAAAAAGTAAGGCAGTAGCCCTATCAGCACCCCAAGAGTTGAACGTCATGAAACGGAGAATATCTATGGCGCGGGTACAAGAGACCCTAAGGTTGCGAATATGAGACTCCCAGGTGAGGCGTCTGTCAAATATAAGACCAATGAAACGGTGCTATTCAACCACTTCCAGGCGTACCCCATTAAGTAAAATGTCTGGTTCATGGTAGGACCGTGGATGGCAGCATAGGTGCACCACCTTAGTCTTGGCCAAGGAAATCTGAAACCTATGCGCTTGCGCAAAGCGAGAGAAGCGGTTCAATGCCTGTTGGAGTCAATGCTCAAGAGTTGGCATCTGGGCCGCGCCAAGAGAGATTGAAAGGTCGTCCACGTAGAGCATAGCGAGAACATCTTCCGGCAGCACCGAGGTGATGCCGTTGATCCTCTTGGCAAAGAGTGCAACCCTGAGGACACTCCCGTGTGGGACACCCTCTTCCTGCTCCATTGGGTCGGAGAGGGCTCTTCCCACCGTACGTGGAATCGACGATCTCTCAAAAATTCAGATATAAAGATTAGGAGGCGTCCCCTCGCCCCTATCGTATGGAGAGTCTTCATGACACTTTATTGCCATGTGGTATCATTGGCATTCTCCAGTTCTAAAAACACCGTGGTGTAGTGCTGTCTACGCAGGAAAGCCTCGCAGATGGCATTTTCCAGTCGGATCACAGCATCTGTCGTGGACTTGAACTTGCGGAAGCCTGTCTTCGTGCGGTCCCTCTGATGTTACTTCTCCCCTGCCTTTGGTCCCTCCTCGCGGTTCCTCCGTTGCGCCCTCTCCTTTGCCATTGGTTTCTTCTCATGTTTCCCCCTTAGTCGCCGAGCATGACACCGACCGAGCTAAGACGCTGGAGGATATCCAGCAGTTCCTCCAGGCGTCTACTCCTGTTCTTACTTCCGTTATATGCCTCATCTCGTTCAAATTTCAAGCGCGCTGCCTCTGATGAAGCTGGTTTGGCTCCCGAGTCGGTTGTTGAGGCGTTCTCTGTTATGATGTCTTCTCCTCTCCGGTGTTCGCTGGCCTCTCCCGTTTGTATTACCGATGCCATTGTCCGGGCGGAAGTTCACCCGTTCCTTCTTTCTCGCCTCCTTCCCCCGTCCCTTCTTCCTTGCCCTTCACCTCTGCGTAGCTTTCTTTATTTCATATGCCACTTCAGTCTCCTTTGCCCCCTCCCCCTGTTACTTCTTATCCTGTTACCTCCTCACCCTCCGACCGTGTTGCTTCCTCTCCATCTGATCCAATTCCCTCCTTAGCCTCTAACCCTTTTCTCTCTTCACTCTCTGTCCATGTTCTGCCTACTATTGCATCTTCTTCGCATCGTAGTTCTCGTCTGTCTCTGCTCGATCTCCCTTCCCCCCCGGGCCATGAGCCATCCCCGTTGGGGGTTCGGTCTGGCCCTCAGCTGTCGCCTTCCACCGTTCACGCTGCCAAGCCCATGTTGGGTGCGTTCCCGGTTCATCAGGATTTGTCCCTTTTTCCCGCGGCATATTCTAGTCGTCGGGAACTTTCTACTGTTTCCGTCACTAGAATCTCGACGTTGGTGTCAAGACGACAGTAATCTCTGGCATCCTACAGTGGAGTTGTCACTGGGTTCTCCTTGAGTGGGAGGAACTTCAGCTCTTGCTTTCTAGCGTTCGGCCCTTGGTGGTCTGTTTGCAACAAAATGAGCTTGGGACTCGCCCCTTCTCGGCACTTCCGCACATCACGGTGATTGATTCCATCCTCTCGGCCGGGGTCGTGTCCCATGGTGATGCTTTTCTTTTAATTTCCTCTTCGCTATTCTCTGCACCACTTTCCCTCCGTACTACTTTGCAGTCTCTTGCTGCAAGGGTTTTTTATTTTCAAACTTTTAACTGTTTGTTCAGTGTACATCCCTCCCGATTTTAATTTGAGTCGGTCTGACCTTTTAGAGCTCACAAGTCAGTTACCTACCCCGTTTTTATTACTTGGTGATTTTAATGCTTGCCACCGATCTTGGGGTGATACTGCCTGTAATCTCCCGGGCAGGGTGGTTGAATCCCTCTTTTTATTTGATTCCCTTTGTCTTTTACCTTCCGGCGATTTTATTTAAACGGATTCTTTTAGTGTTGTAGAGTTGTCTGTATGTTCGCCCGACTGTTTCCTCAAATTACGTTGGTCGATTCGGGACGACCTTTCCGGGAGTGATCACTTCCAGATCGTCCTGTTGGACGCCCTTCCTGGCCCGTACCCTTCCCTCTCTCCTCGTTGGGATCTGCGGCGAGTAAATTGGGTTAGGTTTCGAAAGGTTTCCTTTATTGATTCCTCCCGGGTTTCCTTCGATAACGCAGATTAAGCGGTCTCATACTTTACTACTCATATTTTAGAGGCTGCTGAGTTCTTTGTTCCGCGGAAGTGCCCTTTTGCGGGGCGCTTCACCGTCCCCTTGTAGTCGAAGGATTGCGCGTCGGCTATTTCTGCCTATCAGTTGGCCCATTCCAGTTATAGGTGGAACCCGAGCGTCTCTAATAGGATCGATCGAAACCGGGCTAGTGCCATCAGCCAAAGGACCCTCCGTCGTGCTTCTTGGTGCAAGTACGTATCTTGAACTTCTTCGTACACGCCGTTAATTCGGGCTTGGAAGCGGTTCAATAAGATCCGTGGTCGCTACGCTGGTCATGCCATCCCCACTCTGGACATCAGAGGCTCGCTCGTGTCTGATGTCCGGTTGGTCAGCGAAGCTCTGGCTGACCATTTTTCTTCGGTGAGTAGCACTGGTAGCTATCCCCCACGGTTTCTCGATCATTAGGTCGCGATAGAGTCTCGCCTTTTAGATTTTACAATGTTCGCCACCTACTCTTTTAATGCTCCCTTTTTCGTCTATGAGCTGCGGGATGCTTTGTCTCACTGTAACTACACCTCTCCCGCAGATGATTGCATCCACTACGACTTCGCCGTCGTCTCCATCCCCACTGAGAGTTATTTTTGGTTGACCTTACAACCTGCTTTGGGTAAAAGGAATCTTTTCGTCCTCCTGGCGTGTCAGGGTTGTTCTACCCCTTCTCAAGCCCTGGTAGAGCTGCCTCAGTAAGTTATTCGAGAAAATGGTTCAAGTTCGCCTCACTTGGTATTTGGAGTCCAACTCTCTCCTCTCTCTATTTTAGTACGGATTTCGCAGCGGTCGTAGTACTCTTGACCCCCTCATTCATTGGGAAAACTTCGTTTTACGGGCTTTTTCTTCCAGGCATCAGGTGTTAGCGGTGTTGTTCGACATTCAGAAGGCCTACGATACCACCTGGAGATATGGTGTTTTACGTCAGTTATATGATTGAGGTATGAAGGGCTTTTAACCAGGTTTATTCCAGAATTTTTATCGTCCCGTAATTTTAAGCTCCGTATTGGGGTGTTCCCCAAGGGTATGTTCTAAGTGTGACATGTTTCGCCGTTGCCATTAATAGTGTGGTGTCCACTCTACCGGAAGGGTTTTTTGCCTCCCTCTTCGTGGATGACTTTGCGTTGTTTTGTTCATCTTCCCGCTTGCCTTCTGCTGCCCGTCGATTACAACTGGCAATTTATGCCGTGTCAGTTCGTACTGTCTTAAAGGGTTTCCGTTTAAGACGGTCACCAAATCTAAGGCCATGCATTTTATCGGGGTCGTGGTGTCCTTGGTCCTGGTTCCCTCTTCTTGGATGGCCCCCCTTCCTCTCTGGGATCTTTTCTTCAGGGGTTGTTCATAGAGGCGCTCTGGCCTTCTCGTGGCGAGGGAGGTCAGCACAAGGCCCCCTTAAGGGTCCCATAGTGCTGCTAACAAGACTTTTAACATTCCCCTCATTCTTTCCTCCCCTTTTACGTTCTTCCACTGGCCTTTATTTTCCCCTCTTCCTTTACCTATCTAGTGGTCCTTAAAGATACCCGACCTCTGGTCTTTTAATGGATTGATTCCGAATTGTTCTTTCATGAAGGTGAAAGAGGCTAGGCATCACTACCGCCTTCGTCTACCGAATGCCAAAGGAGAAACCCATCGTTGGCCCTTTTTCTCCGTACGTAGGAGAACTCGGGCAGCCTCTTAGGTTTCTAAAGATGGTGTGGTGAATCCGTATTCATTCTCCAAGAAGACATACTGGACGTACTGATTGTATAGTTGCAGTAGTGCCGAGTCCGATAACTGTCTCGCCCCATCCGCGTCTGAATTTTGTCAAAGGTATCGTCCGTTCAAACGAACTAAAGGACTAAAACCTCACCCGCCTTCAGAGTAAGCTTAGTACCCAACGTGTCACACACGTACACAGGGTAACTAAAACATTAGGCTCCACTAGAGTCCCAACTGCCACGCTGATTTTAACTTTTCCTTTGTGGGTGTATCTGCATAACTGACTCACGTGCACTTTGTGAGCTTTTTCATATACGATATATATATATATATATATATATATATATATATATATATATATATATATATATATATATATATATATATATATATATATATATATATATATATATATATATATATAATTGCAGTAGGAAGGATACGACCATCAGTGACATTCTTATTTATTTCAAGCAACGTTTCGGATTACCCAATCCATCATCAGGCTAAAGGGATAAACACAATTTGTGACGCAAACAAATGTTAACATAAACTAGATACAAATCAAAAGCAAAATAATTTAGATAGTGAATCTATAAAATTAAAAGTATTAATAATTGCAAGTACATATACATATAAGGAGAAGAACAAATTCATACCTGCTGTCAGCGAGTCAGGGGAATGACTAAGGAATTTACCCCGAATCGGACACGATTATGGATAGTTTGTTGTCGGTATAATATTTTACAGGTTGGTTGTGGCTATTACTGATAATGGGTGGCAGATCAAGTCTGAATTTGACGTGGGCGAATGTGTTTTTATGAAGAGAGATTCTAGAATTCTGAGCTGGTTGGTTGTGGCTATTACTGATAATGGGTGGCAGATCAAGTCTGAATTTGACGTGGGCGAATGTGTTTTTATGAAGAGAGATTCTAGAATTCTGAGCTGGGTGATGTTAGGATTAGAGCCCAGAATCTCTAAATTACTAGAGAGAGACTTTCCTGTTCGGCAACTAATGCCGAGGTGTACGCAAACCCTCGAGTGGACGAGCGAATAGTCCTACCAATATATGTTCCCTGAGAACATCCAGGGCAAGCAAATTTGTATACAATACTATTGCGCAAATAAGCCGGGGTTAAATGTTTGGTGCGGAAGAAATTACCTATTTTTAAATTGTTATTGAAGGTTATTCGGAAATGTATTTGCGGAAAAGAACTTTTCGGTACCGTCTTGAAGCTTTCTGATTCAGAGGACTGATATCAGGTAGGAGAGAATATCGCAAGTTCTTAGAAACATCTAACTTTGCAACCTTTGGATTGAAGGAGTCATTTAATATTTTGCCTATGACTCTGTTAACCAAATCTAGGGGGAATGAGTTGGACACGAAAAAACTTCTTAGAACTTCAAATTCAAGGTGCATTAAAGCGTATAAGGAGCAAGGCCGTATGGCTCTTTGTATCAAAATATACAAACTGTTCATTTAAAAATTTTTGTCACAAAAGCTTAAGAAATTTAGACCTAATCCAGAATATGTTGGTTTTCTAAAGATGGACGTACAGAAATCAGTAGGCGTTTTTTTAATTAGAATGTCCAGAAAAGAAATAGATTTTTCATGTTTACTCTCCATTGTGAACTTTATATTAGGATGAAGTGTATTCAAAAATTGGAAAAAACCTAAAGCCTCATTTTCAGATTTAAATAGTGCATAGGTGTCGTCAACAAAAAGCCTATGAAAAGCAGCCTAAAGGAGGAGGCACATTCTTTAAAGAGCCTATCCAAAATCGTTTCTAGGCGATTAAAATAGTCGATTCTCTAAGCAGTAAATTTACTTTAAATAAATCGGTGGCTAAACTATGGCGGAATGAAAGGGCAGGCGTCAATGTCGGGTGATTCTTCGTGACGGCGTCTCTGAGCCAACTCAAACTAAAAAATAACAAACAGGCTAAGTTAATTTTAATTTGAATACAAATGCAACCACCAAAGTATACCTTGATTTATATACAAATGAAACTCAAGGGCGCTACTCAAATGATCGAAACTAGTTCCCTGAAGAATGGTGGGTAAAGATGCACTTGTGCGGCTATAAATAAGATCTCAAGTTAAGTTATCGCAAGAAACTCGACTTAACGTTAAGCTATGCCAACTTACTTGAATTCCGTTGAAAGGTTGGCGTTGCAACACCGAATCCGCTGCAGCTGTGCTCTCTCACGTGGTGTGCCTCAAACTCTCATGATGACTGCCATGGCGGTTGCTTAATTAAATACAGGAAGTTCCATGGAGAGTGAGTAGTGGAATAGAGGTCGAAAAGTAGTGGAGGACACTACCGACCTCAGCAGAAGTCCTAAGAGTGAACTTGAACAATTGTATCCTGAGAGATACACTTTTCTTCTCCACCAGAATCTTCCTTAAAAAAGTAGCTTCACAAATGACACAAGGTTGTATTCATCATAGGCTAATAAAAAAAAAACGGTTTAGCACTAGCGATGCTCATATGGAGAGAGAAGCATTGCAAATTAAACTCTTGCGGAGTAAAGGGTGAATCAACTTGCTCTTGTCGAGGTATGAGCAAATATGCCGAAAGTTGACGCGATCTGTACGCTAGTCGAATAAGGTAGTAAATTAACATTCTAAGGTTTGCCCACGCAAGCGCATCACCCCAAAATTCCCAGAAAGGTTCTTTGGGAGTTACTTATATAAATTAATTAAATACAAAATAAACCAAAACGACTTGATTATGCATTTTACTCACAAAAAAATATTGACAATATATATATATATATATATATATATATATATATATATATATATATATATATATATATATATATATATATATATATATATATATATATTCAAAGAACTTCAGTAACGTACATGTAAATGCAGGAAAGAAACCACAGTTGGAATTCCCTTTATAACAGGTGAGTTTATTAGACGCCTATGTATGTATATAGTTGTGGGAATTATAAATTATTTTTAAATTATCAATGTCAATTGAATGGTCTTCATTTAATATGTGTAGGAACAAGCTAGTTGATAGGCTTTCATGGTCCATCTCGCATTTATTTCCCTTCATTTTATTGGAAAATCTTTGGACTTCACCAATGCATATTTTATTGCATATTTTGCATGGAATATAAAAATGCCCTGTTCTTTATCGGTATATCTATTTTTAAACATTTTACGGATCGCTTTTTCTTATTGAAAGACAACCTTAAGGGCATAGCACATACATTTGTAAAACCTTTTACTACGTTAGATTATAATGTGTGAAATTAAAGCTCATTAAAAGCCATTTTATTCCTGGCAAAATCATAATAACCTACGGCGCCCTTTTTAAGTTACACGGGAGCCTTTCAGACCCTCTCCCCTTGAAACCTGATATCATATAAATAGCTATAAAATTACTAAAATTTAAACAAGCAAACTTAATTCACGAGCGAAATATGCAAATATGATTTTTTATCTTTTGAAATAGGTTTTCCTTAGTTCCATCAAAATCTGTTTTAATGATGGACTGAAACATATATTTTTGGGGACATGGTCAACTAGAAGCTTTATTCTCAGTTGGAAAGGGTGGTGTTAGGTGAATAGTAGGGGGTGTTCTGAATGCCCTAAAATATAGGTCAATCTATATTTTAATGATGCTAAAACTATACACCAGTTTACCGGCGCCGTTTTATTTAAGCAAATATTTAAAATCGCATGGTGTAGTTTAGTGTTTTGTTCAGAAATTCACTTTCAAAGTCTACGGAGAATTTCCACGAATGTATATAATTTGCATTATCATAATTTTCACTATGTCCTAGTCATGTTGCTTAAACAAAATATATACTATAAAAAGTGCATAAAATTTTCAATAAAATGATATAAAAATCAATGGTGTACTTTTTTCATAAATGAACTTTAAATATCTAAAAAAAGAATTCCACGAAGTTATACAATTTTGCATTAACTTAATTTTCAATATGTTCTAGTTATGTTGCTAAAAAGATAATTATACCATAAAAAACTGCACAAATTTATCCCTTTAACGATAATACCCTTTTTAAATATACTCTGCGACAGGGATTAAACGCAAGTTATTCATTCATTTAGTGACCGCTGAAATATCCCCTCTCTTCTTTCAAGACCACATGCGCCTAGCGTGAGAATTTTAGAAAGTTCGAGAAAGAATCATTTCCTCACTGGATCACCCGTTCCAGGTCTGTTTGCTTTAGGACGCCACTCGCCTCCTGCCCCTCCCCTGCAATGACACCAGGCGCAGCCCTCCTGTCTTTACCTCATGCTTCCTAGGCATGTCTATACCCCCGCGTGGGTAGCCACATTAACCCTACCCCCACATCACGAGGCAAGTTTCACCGTCTGGACGACTCATTTTCATGAAGTGTGTTTGCATAGACTGGCACCAAGAATCCTTGAGAGACCGCCACGCCCTGAAGCGTCTATCGGACCAGCCACCTGGCTATATAACCCGAAGCTCACCATTTCTCTAGAAGATTTAAAGCCCACCATTCACTCCGTCAAAGATCTCGCCAGCAGATCAAACTTTGTTAAGCTTTGACCCCTGTTCAGAAAAAAGCTATCGAGCCCCCTTCTTCCTGGAGAGTTTTGCGGCCCTCTCATCTTCAAGCCCCCTTCAAGATTCCCGTTCTTTCGAGACCGAGACTCCCTACCGATCTGCCGAATTCGAGTTGAAATTACATCTCTCTGGAGCAGAGAAAATTTTATTCTACATTACGAAGTAATCCAACCCCATCTTGGATTTCTCCTCGTTAGGACTCCCCGAAGTATCTTCTTGAAGACCTGCGCCCTTGTCTTCCACCTCCCTTCCAATTCGCCCGCGCGTGAAGGTAAAGTGATCTTGTATGGTCATCCCCAGATTATCTTTTAATTACATTTAGTAAGTAATTTGTTCACCCCTTTTTTATATATAAAAATTGCCCCTTTATTATATATATTAAAATTATATTTTGGGTATTGTTCTTTATATATCCTTTGAACTGCAACTTGGCAAGCCATTAGTCGAAACCCGGTCGACCATAAATCGCACTCTTTATTAATCGCCCCAGAACATATCTCAAGCGGCTTTTGCTCAGTTTTTTGCCCTGCTTGTGTACAATTCTGTGCGCCGAGCTAATCTACACAGGAATACATCAACAATCAGCATCAATAAAGCTATAATACACCTCAGCCTAAATGGAATCTGCTTATTTTGGTATCTTACTATAGAAAAGTCCTGTTTTCTAACGTTCTTGTACCAGATAATTATAAATTTATTTGGTTCGTTGGATTCAGGCTGATTTGATTGAAAGCTCCATAAATATGGAGAGGAACACAACTCGCCGTGTTTAGTATTTCTTTACATCCGGAAAATGGCCATATGAGGTAGGAAAGACTGTGCTGTGTTTTCCTTACGGAACTGATTGAGATTGTCTATTCGCTCTATAATTCCCAATTGCTCTTGTTTTTTTAAACGTTTTCTTGATTAAGCCTAATTTAACTTCATTCTTTAGAAGTTCTTTCAAATTAGAGATCAAAAGAGCCTTGTCAATTGAGTAATTTGTCGCAAATAAATAACAACTTTGTGAGTTCCGTAGTAATGGTAGGAATAACCTACTTTCCCCATTCTAGAAGGCAGAATCCGAAACTAATTGTCGAACTTTTCGCCCTTCTCCGAAGTTTCGGCGATAGAATGATCGCATTGCATTATCCTTTTGAAACATTCTTCTAAATTCGACTCTGTCTACCTTTGTAACTTTGATTATTTTATCATCATAAGCTCAATGACTAACGATTTTGAAGCCTACATCTATTTATTCCCATTCTAAAAATAAGACACTCCTCTATTTATAACAAACTTGACGATTCCGAATGGCCTTTCCTTGGGGGGGAGGGAGTGACGAAAGTTTCGCAGTACATGGAGGATTCAGAAACTTTCTGAGTTGTCACTTGAGACGAAAGGTACACTAAATTATTCAACATTATTTGAATGTTGCATAATAACATGACACCAATTTCTCAATTAGCGTAAGGGTAATTGTTTTCAGACCCAAAGCTAATTTCTTTTTTTTTACGAAAGATAATGAATATGTGCTTAACATGAATTCAATATCTGAAATGGAGTCTTGTCCCTTTAATTTATAGCCATGAGCAACGATTTAGGGCATTGATATGCAAATATGATAGCTTCAACTTCATTTTTATGTTCAGTATGCAAATCACCTTAACAGTTCCTTTGTTTTAACCGAACTGTCGTAGAATTCTTTCTGATAAGAACCCTACTTACCTGACACCACTTTTATTTAGTGTCGTAGAATGCCCCCCTTTTTTTGTTCTATCTCTAAGAGTGCTAAGAGTGTCTAATATATATTGATATTATAGGAATATCTTAAAGAACAGAACCGTTACCAAACACGTAAGGATATAAAAGAAACGCCCACTAATTCACAAAATAAACTTATATTTTATCTTTAACCATTGAATACACAACCTTTATACATTAACTACAGCAATACTCTGAATATTAGACTAAACAAGCATTAATTAAATTAGTTTACCCACAAAAATTGGTTAACGATTTCTCTAGACAAAACAATAATATAAGAATTAGGCTTACGGACTCATGTGGAGTTTAAAGGCCTCAGAAATGTTATTGACTCACGACGCGTGCCGGATGTCCAGTTGTAGATGGGCGAAATTCCACGGTCGTTTTGGCGAGGGTAGCAGCTGGGGGGTCCACACGTTGTTCCGGGGGGGGGGAGGGTTCTTCAAGGACGAGAACCAATACGGTGCCTTATGCAACACCTAGGCAGTCGTGGTCTCTCTGGCGAGAGTGAGTGAAACTTGTTTCTTAAATCAAGTTAACTTGGAGTGCGGTGTGATCACCGAGTAACGAGCTCGAGGAGGAGCTTTTCTCCCTTGTTACTTATTTCCTTATGGACGAGGACTCAACTCGGGGAGGGTCTTCTTCACGGGCGAGGATAACGGAGGGGGATTTCTCTGACGAGAATAAATTACTTAACGTTTGGTGTGGCCACCGAATAACGGGCTCGAGGGGGAGCCTTTTCCTTCTTCTTCTTAATTCCTCAAGGACGAGGAATACCCCTGGTGTTTAAGGTGCACCAGGATATGAGGAGTCTCTCTGGCGAGAGTAAGTTGACTTACCAAAGTTAACTTATCGTTTGGTTTGATAACCAGGGACTTAGCTCAAGGATGAGCTTTTTCTTAGCCCCTTAAGGTAGGTAGCCCTGCCTCTCTTGCAGGGTACTTCTTGGTCTGGCGAGCCAAGTACACTACCTCTCCAGTCTCGGTAGCTCGGTTGTGGATCCGAGGACTTCGTCACCTAGAGACTGACGTATACTACCTTGATTTTCCTCAGAGTTCCTCATTTATACCTCGCACCCCCACTGGGGGAGTGGTAAGGGAGAGAGGGGCTTGAGGACGGCCCCAGGAGAGTTCTTTTTCTCAACGGTCTTTCCCACGAAGTCAAACATCGGCTCCTCGTTAGCCATCGAGATTGGGAGAAACCCGTCTCCAATTTCTTGTTCAACGTGAAACTGGATCTCACTCTCCTGGGGGAGATCTTACCTTTTGACCTTTAGGGTCTTTCATGGCACCAAGTTGTGCCACGTTGTGGTTACGCTTTAGACTCGCCGATGCCTGGGGTGGATGTCCTTGCGGTAACCGCCTTGGGACTGCATCACGAGTGAACGGGATGGGGGGGGGGGAATTGACCATTCCCCTACACACCTCCCACCGAAGAACTTAATGGAAAGCGGGGGATGCTCCCGGGAACTCAAAACAACTTACTTAACCTAGTCGAGCTTAGCAAAGTTGTATTTCTTTGAGCCCTCTCTTACATTAAGTTTCCTTACACATGAGCGCCCACGCGCGCGTTTACACAGGCAATGTGTCGAGCTAGACCTACTCGCAATACAATTTTACATAGAAAATTAAAAAACCTTAATTCATCGATTACCCACAAAAAAAAACAACAAAACAAGCTACTTCCTTACCTTTCTAAGTTTTTGAGAACTTAAATCCTACCAATAAATATTAACACGAACAACAAATGAAAACATGGTTTCACGCTCATTAGGTACTGAAATAACCCTCAATGGTTTTTCGTCTCCACCTATAGAGCAGCTGTACATTATCGGCTCCTTTGATGTAGCTGATCCTAAAATGGTGCTCTGTGACCATTATTCTACCGCGCCTGAGTCGACCGTTCTGGTTATTGAGTCTACCCAAGTATGGTACTAAATGGTAGCGGTATTTCAACCTACTCGAATTACCCTTTTTATGGTACTTGACTACCTTTAAACTGAACATTATGGCTTGAGCGGCCTGTTGTAGCGGGGCATAATTGATGGGAGCGTAGGTCCCATAGCTCTCCTTTAACCAGGTACACGGGAAGATCGTGTCTGGGTTCGATCTTGGGGGATCCAGAAAATTTTTCCCTGCGAGGTCGTTAATGGGCTTGGCGCTCACTACGACTTGGCGATTTAGCGGTAACTCCGTGGACGTTCCGTTCGAGGAGGAGACTACTAGGGGTAGGGGATACTCATCCGCGTCTACCATTTGACTAGGCTTACCTGGGTGTATCGCAATAGCACCTCTTTCCTCCTTCCTTGTCAACTCATTTGACTCACTTCTCTTAGTAGGTAGTTCCTCAGGTACACCTGCTCGTACCTCTACTCTACCTTCTTCTTCTTCCCTTATAACCCCATTTGGCTGGGTTCTCCTCGTAGGTTCTTCCTTAGGTACTCCTGCTGGTACCTCATTCCTACTTCCTATTTCTTCCATCGTTACTCCATTTGGCTGGGTTTCCCTCGATGGTCCTTTCTTAGGTCCAGGCCGGGCTACAACTTCCTCGGCCTCTATGAGATTCTCGATAGGTGCTCTTTCGAGTGCGAGCAATCTTTCCTTTTCTCTCTCTTCTCTTTCAGCTTGAGCACGTTCTTTTTCCTTCTTCATTCTCCTTTCATCTATTTCTTTTTTAATTTTTATTCTCCTCTCTTTTGACTCTTTTTCCCTCTTCATTCTCCTTTCCTCGGCTTCTTGTTCTGCTTTCGCTATTTCGTTTTCCCGTCGAGTTCTTCTTTCTTCATCTTCCAGCTTTATCTTTAGTCTTCTTTCTTCATCTTTCATTTCTATCCTTATTCTGAATTCTCGTGCTTCTCTTTTCAACAGTATTATTCTTTCGCTTGTTTTACCTCCTCTCAGCATTCTTCTTTCCTCTGTTTCTATTTTCCGCTGTATTCGGGATTCTTCACTTTCCCGGTTCATCCGTATTTCCATTAATTCACGTTCTCTTTTACCCTCTCTTTTTATATCCTCTGTTTCTCTCTCAAACTTTATTAACTCTTGTTCTTTTTCTCTATCCCAAATTCTTTCTTCTTCTACACAATCTATTCTGAGTTCTGCCATGACGTAGTCATGCATTTCTGTGCCTTCAAGTCCCAGACTTTGGGCTTGTTGGTAAAATCTTTTGACTGGATCCATTTCGTGTTGGTCCGTCGATTTTTCCTTTCTGTATTTTCAGATAATTATGCCGCCACTCACCAGGTAGCGCTCAGCATAACTTACCCTTAATCCCACTACTATGCTGATTGAAATACCACTCCCGACAACAAAATTACCACTTGGCCTTCCAATTACCTTTATATTGTTACCACCCCTAACTCTACCAATTTTCCTCTCGTCAATTATTCTCTTACTCCTGATATGATATTCCTTTACGTGTTGGCTCTTTCTTAATTTAACACTGCTGGGTTCTTTCTAATAACAACCCCACAAAACCTGACACCACTTTAATTATGTCGTAGAATTCTTTCTGATAAGAACCCTACTTACCTGACACCACTTTTATTTAGTGTCGTAGAATGCCCCCCTTTTTTTTGTTCTATCTCTAAGAGTGCTAAGAGTGTCTAATATATATTGATATTATAGGAATATCTTAAAGAACAGAACCGTTACCAAACACGTAAGGATATAAAAGAAACGCCCACTAATTCACAAAATAAACTTATATTTTATCTTTAACCATTGAATACACAACCTTTATACATTAACTACAGCAATACTCTGAATATTAGACTAAACAAGCATTAATTAAATTAGTTTCCCAACAAAAATTGGTTAACGATTTCTCTAGACAAAACAATAATATAAGAATTAGGCTTACGGACTCATGTGGAGTTTAAAGGCCTCAGAAATGTTATTGACTCACGACGCGTGCCGGATGTCCAGTTGTAGATGGGCGAAATTCCACGGTCGTTTTGGCGAGGGTAGCAGCTTGGGGGTCCACACGTTGTTCCGGGAGGGGGAGGGTTCTTCAAGGACGAGAACCAATACGGTGCCTTATGCAACACCTAGGCAGTCGTGGTCTCTCTGGCGAGAGTGAGTCGAACTTGTTTCTTAAATCAAGTTAACTTGGAGTGCGGTGTGATCACCGAGTAACGAGCTCGAGGAGGAGCTTTTCTCCTTCGTTACTTATTTCCTTATAGACGAGGACTTAAATCGGGGAGGGTCTTCTTCACGGGCGAGGATAACGGAGGGGGATTTCTCTGACGAGAATAAATTACTTAACGTTTGGTGTGGCCACCGAATTACGGGCTCGAGGGGGAGCCTTTTCCTTCTTCTTCTTAATTCCTCAAGGACGAGGAATACCCCTGGTGTTTAAGGTGCACCAGGATATGAGGAGTCTCTCTGGCGAGAGTAAGTTGACTTACCAAAGTTAACTTATCGTTTGGTTTGATAACCAGGGACTTAGCTCAAGGATGAGCTTTTTCTTAGCCCCTTAAGGTAGGTAGCCCTGCCTCTCTTGCAGGGTACTTCTTGGTCTGGCGAGCCAAGTACACTACCTCTCCAGTCTCGGTAGCTCGGTTGTGGATCCGAGGACTTCGTCACCTAGAGACTGACGTATACTACCTTGATTTTCCTCAGAGTTCCTCATTTATACCTCGCACCCCCACTGGGGGAGTGGAAAGGGGGAGAGGGGCTTGAGGACGGCCCCAGGAGAGTTCTTTTTCCCAACGGTCTTTCCCACGAAGTCAAACATCGGCTCCTCGTTAGCCATCGAGATTGGGAGAAACCCGTCTCCAATTTCTTGTTCAACGTGAAACTGGATCTCACTCTCCTGGGGGAGATCTTACCTTTTGACCTTTAGGGTCTTTCATGGCACCAAGTTGTGCCACGTTGTGGTTACGCTTTAGACTCGCCGATGCCTGGGGTGGATGTCCTTGCGGTAACCGCCTTGGGACTGCATCACGAGTGAACGGGATGGGGGGGGGGGAAGTGACCATTCCCCTACACGAACCATACATTAATCTCTACCACTTTAGTTAAGTAAACTTTGGTAGAGTTAAACCTATTTACTTTTAACGATAAACCTCTCTGTATTACATTAAATATAAGATATTAAGCTAACTTTATATTTATATAATTACTTTAGCAACCTCCATCTTTAAGTGCCCTCAATTGATATTTAGCGACGTTACAGGTTAAACTGGGCAGCATGGATTCACCAGGAAAACATTGCTGTTAGGCTGCTGCTCGTAATATTCGTTTATTTCTGCCACTCCTATTTGTTCCCTAACATTGCATTGTTCTGACAGGCCTGACGTTTTGATCTTGGTAACAATTACTGCCGATATATCGGTAAATCTGGGTAAATACACTTTTGATGGATAAATTTTTGGCAGTTATCTGCTTTGTAATTTGTAAGTCCACATAGTTCCATCCACCTATTTGATCTAATTTGGTAAGTTTGGCTAAAGGGGTATCGTATTTCGGGAAATGGTAAATTGAATAGGACGACTCATTTCCATTGGCCGAAGAAAGACGCACGAGTAGGCGTAAATTGAGCTAGTTCGACTGGATTAACTTTGACGGCAAATTATTTGTATCCTAGAAGAATGTTTTTCAAAATAAATAGCTTAATTAAACTTAAATACAGTTTGCAAGCGATAAAGTAAGGCATCAATTAATCTGGTTAGTTACATCTATTAATTGCCTTTAAAAATATTTCGCCTACTCCTGTCCAGACGAAATAGTTAACGAATTCTTCCATAAAGGTTTGAAATTTACTGAGAAATACGAACAAATCCTTTTAATAAGTTAAGTTTAATTCACCTAATTTCTGTATAGGGTCATGTTTAATAGTGATTGGGCAGTCTAGTGCTGAAATTAATGGTGATTTGGAATATTGGTATGACTGACGATTTATTTTGAGGGAATTAATTAACGCTCGACACACATAATTGCTGTTTAAGAAGTGGCAGTTTGTCGTACTCTGGATACGCAAATTTACCTATTTTTTCCTTGAATTGAAGAAAAAATCTAGTGAAATCTTATCCTTATAAATATTAGAAATGTGAAGAGGCGAAATTGGAGCTTTTAAAATACTCGTGGCTGTCTCACTTTGCGTTATGTGAGACGTATCGCGTTACGTTTTCTAATTTAAGAACTTCGGTTGCTTTCACATTATATTCCTCACAGCCTAAAAGTTCGCGCATGAAATCTTCCTTGTCTTCAACCTCTATAAATATAGCTTTTTGAAATTATGATTTAAATATTTTAACTTGACTATTTGCCTGGAAGTAACACACATTTTGGTTTCGGCTTTCCCCATGCTTTATTGCAAATTTTAGTTCTTATATTTTTAAGGAAATTGTTTATTATGCATAATTTTATTTTATTTGTATATATAGCTATATTTTTTGCTAGACATTTAATAAACTGTAACCTTTGGAATAATACTGTAATTAATCCCATGTGAGCAAACAAGCGACAAACTTCCTAGATTCACATACTAGAGGAAACTTTATTAATTTTTTAGGTCTGGGGGAAGCTGACGAATAAAAAGTGACAGTTTAAATTAATATGATATATACTACTTGGAATCTTATAATTAATATGAAACTAAGATAAAGAATTAAAGTAGTTTTAAGTTTCAACAAACATGTGTTTCGGGAGATCGTTTCTTGTCATTTGTTATTCTCGTCGTTTCCCGATCGTGGATGATTAGTTTCTTGTTCTAGAAAAAACTTTTCCTTCACTCTATGTAAAACTTTGTATCCAATCTTAAGAAACCTGAAACAATTTTTCTAATTTAATATTTTTCTGTCCCTTTGTACAGTATGAACTCATATTTTTAAAATCTTTCCCGAAGTTGTGAAAGCGTTGAGTTCGTTCCTATAATGAGTTCGGTGATAATTTTCGAAAAAGATCCCAAGTATTAAGAGACAAAAACTTGGAGGAATTGTCAATTTTGGTAATGATATACTTAGTTTGGTTTACAATATTGTTTAAATAACAAAGAAACCAGAAGTGAATGGAAATCTAGCTGCCGAGGCTTAATTTTAATGAGGTTCCTAATTTGACTCTCTATCTAGTCATAGTTATTTTTAATTTCCTATCATAAATATAAGGGCCATACCATTACTTTAAGGGTTGGCTGGCATGGACACTTTGTCTTTAGGGCATAGTTATTTCTTGGTCGCACGGTGAAGAAAATTACAGATACATACCCATTGATTCCCTCTTTTCTTAGATTGGAGAAAAAGCGAATGATCTCTTCTCCGACTTAATCAGAACTGGCCTGAAGGAGGTTGACCAACGCCGTTGTATTTTGCGAATAGTCTTCTGTTTTATTTAGAAATACATAATAAAAGTTGGGAGAAGTAATAAAGATAGGGGAGGGCAAAATAGATAGAAGAGGAAAGAAGTACTAGAGATTAATGAATGTTGCATGGTTATCAGGCCTTCTCCTTTTATGGTATCGGTGTCCCACTACGGGATCATTTTTACGTTTCGTGTTAGTTTTGGGTTTCCCACTGCGGGATCTTTTTATTTTATTTATTATTATTTTTTGTTTATTTATTTATTTTTTGTTGTTTTTTTTAATTTTGTTTGTCCCACTACGGGATATTTTGTTCTTTTTGTTGTTTACTTAATTTCTTCTTTTTTTCGAGTTATTTGTATTTAGGTATAGGTGCGATCGTTTTGGTGTTGGGGAGGTAGTTTTTAAATATACCTCTTTCTGCTTCTGGGTCAAGAGTACCCAGGGTCTCCCTGGGGAGAATTGTTTCTAGTATTTCTCTTATGTCTCATCCTCGTTTTTAAAGGAAAACGTTGATTGGATCTATGCCAACTTCTTCCTGAAGGCTCCTCGAGGTCCAACACTGTTGCTATCTTGCGTTGGTGATGAACTGGAGTCCTCGATTTTTCACCCACTGAAGGTTTGACTTGTTGCTGGATAAGGTTGCATTGAGTGGTACAGCAGGATTTAACAGTTTAGATCTAACTAAACTGGTTTATAGTTTCTTCTTCTTTGCATCGTTAAGGTTTATAAATCTTTGAATTTTGTTCACTTGCGTATTCGCCTTTTCAATACTTGTGCTGATGTATCCGTTCATGACCGTGCTGGCAAGCTTTGAATTTTGTAATGTTAGCCTGGATTTTCTAGCGCCTTCCAAAGCTGGATATCCTTTCGGCTTCCGCAGCCGGGGCTCTGTCGCTCATCCGTGCAGATTTTGTCCTACGAACCAAGATTTGAGTGACACCGTCCGCGTATTGGAGGTTGAGCGTTCCTCCGTCTATTGGTTTACGGATATCTCTAATGAAGATGGTGAATAGTGTGCTGCTGAGGCATCCTCTTTTTGGTACAACGGATAGGAACTCGAAAGCCCCACCTCCCTGTCTGCTCGTCAAGGCAATCACAGCCTGCCTGTCAGTCAGGTAGCTGCAGAGGGTTTTTCGGAATGGGCTTTAGTCTTAGTTTTTAGATTTTGTAGTTTAGGCCATCGATCCAGAATTTATCGAAGCCTTCTTTGCATCTCTACAGACTACATCGATCTAGCACCCATTACCTCGCCCTGTTGTTGCATGCTGAAGCATGTGGCCTATGGCTGTCACCGTGCCGCGGTATTTTCTAAACCCATGTTGTTCTTCGTTCAGCAGAGAATGGCCCGATAAGTGTATTGTTAGCCTGCTGTTAAGGGTCTTCTCGTACACCTTCCCAACGGTCTATAGCAATGAGATAGGCCTAAATTTCCTGACCTGGTTCGCAGATTTATCAGTCTTCTGGGTGAATATAATTTTCGACGTTTTCAGGCAATCTGAGAAGTATCCTATTGCCAGGGAAGAGTTGAATAGGTTCAGCAGTCTAGTTCGGGGTCTTTTAGGGCCCTCTTTCAGGCGCCTGATACTAATTTGGCTGAGGCCTGGGGTTTTGAGTCGGAACAAAGAGATAGCCTCCCACACGTCCACACTGGTGATGATATTTCCTTCCTGTGCGTTATCATGAAGAGGAGTGAGGTTTGCGGTTCCGTAGGAAATGAACCTGTCCTCCCTTCTCTCTATGGATTCGAGGACTTGATCCTCGAAGGCTAGTTTAAAGTCCTCCTCCTCTTCATCGGGATTTTGAAAACATTCTTCCTGACTTCGCTAAAAAGTCCTTCCTTTTCGCAGGGGGTAGTGGCCGTGATTCCGTTGTGTGAAATTTCAGGGGGGCAGTGTGTTATGGTAGTTCTTTTCAAGCTGTTGATGGCTGACCAGAAGGACCTCGGATTCTTATCAATGTCTATTCTTTCGATCAGATTGTTCCACTTCTCCCTCAATTCGTTAGACAGCGAGGTTTTAAGCTGCCTCCTGAGTTGCTGAACAATCTGGATGTCCATGGGACTCGTATAACCTATGTCGAAGATGCGATCGTAGATCTTATAGAATCGCTTTTGGAGCATCACTCTCTCTTGTGCAAGGGAGGTAGACAGTATGCTTTTGTGTGAGATTTTTTGGATTGAAATATCGTCTTTGTTGGAGATGCAGCTGTTGATATTCGTCAATTCGTTGTCGAGAGTTTCTTCGGATGCGGCGCTCAGATCAGGGAAATCCAACGGGAACGTTATCCTGTATGCATCCCAGTGAGCTTTGGAGAAGTCTTTCCTTGGTGCAAAATAATAATAATAATAGGTATTTATAATGCGCCCTTCAGGGCTGTTAGCCCTCTCAGAGAGCAGGTTGTGTAGTGGGTAAAGATAAGGTTTACAGGGGAGAGAAGACAATTCTGTAGAGATTAATCTTTAGAAGACGTTTGAAAGTAGTAAGGAGGGGAGAGGATCGAACTTCGGCATGAAGAGCACAAACTGAAAGGAACGAGTGTTCAGAAGGGTAGCGAGGTTAGAACAGAGTACTTGAAGAGTTTTATAACGGGAGAAGGCAGATGAGAGATAAGGTAGAGCCTCACGGTTTAGGGCCTTGTAGGTGATGAGAATAATTTTATAGTGGGTACGAAAGCGAATAGGTAACCAGTGTAGCTCCTGTAACAGGGGAATCGAAGGACAGAACCGGGGGCAGCGAAGGAGGAGCCGGGCAGCATAGTTTTGAACTAGTTGTAGGGGGTGAAGTTACGAAGAATGGAGATTTGCTAGATGAGAATTGCAGTAGTCTAAGCGTGATGTGACGAAGGCATGAATAGCAGTCTCAAAGCTTCGTTGATAAAAATGGATCAAACACGTGAGAAGTGGCGGAGGAAAACAAGGGAAGACTTATAGATACGATGGATGTGCGGTTTAAAATAGAGTTGCTCGTGGAAAATAACCCTAAGATTCCTGATGGTATCAAAGAAGGCGACATTGGTTTCGCCAAGGTTAAGGGAGGGGAAAAGAGCTTTAGATTTCTACACCATCGAAGCAGGAAGAACAAGGAGAACTTCAGTTTTATCGTGGTCAAGTTTGAGAAAGTTGGCAGACAGCCAGTTCTTTATGGAGGTATGGTTGATCGGAGCTTGGTAATTGATTGAGAGAAGGACGTGGGATGGGGACAGGTATATCTGAGTGTCTTCAGCAGAGAGGTGAAAGGACAGGCCTAAATCGCGAAGAAGGGAGCCACGAGGCAGTAAGTAAATGCGAAAGAGGAGGGGACCAAAGACTGAGCCCTAAGGCACCCTAAAATGATGGGCTCGAAGAAGAAGTTATCGAGTGCGACCAACTGAGTGCGGAAGGAGATGTATGAGTGGAACCAATCATGTGCAGTGCCCGAGAGACGAAGGTAAGTGTGAAGACGATCAAGGAGGACAGTTTAGTCGATGGTGTTGACACCAGAGAGGTCTAGGATATCTAGAATGGAAGTACACCCCTCTAGGTTGCTCTACTTAAACCGTGTGATATATTAAGAAGAGCGCTTTCAGCTGAGTGATTCGCTTTGAACACCGACTGCTACATTTAATCGATATTGCAGTTAAAAATATGGTCATTTTGACGAGGGATAATAACTCTCTCGAGGACTTTAGAGAGGAATTGAAGTTGTGAGATAGAGCGATAGCTAGATGGTTCGGAGGGGTTAAAGAACTAGTATATGAGTAGCTACTTCTATTATCAACATCGGGATACCGGGCGTCAACAGACCCTGCTGAACAAGTTGGTGGACCTAGAAGTTGGTGTTTGTGTGAACTACATCAGGCTTGTTGGCTCACTCTGGGTATATGTAAGTAGGGAAGTCCGGCCCGACAAATTCTACGATATCCCCTCTTAGCAATAGATCTATGTTTCTTTCTCTTGATTCCGGTCTCGTATAGCCAGCTATCTTATTCATCGCGTACAGGTTCCTGGCGAATAGCACTGGCCGCTCTTTCTTGAATAGGATTTACATGTCCTGAATGAGCAAATACTGACGTCGAGGAGGTTGTTATCTCGCACCCAACTCGATGTCCCCTAGACAGCACTTCAAGCTTACAGATAGGAATGATTCTTCCATTGTATTCTCCTACCTTAATTGCAGATCTTTCTTGACCGCAATCATTGTATCATCAAATCTTTCTCCTGTGACGTTATTTTGGAGAACATTGTATCCAAAATTATGTGTCTATCTTCATCCCTGATGCCCGTTTCCGACAGTAGCAGAATATCCGGGTCCATTTCTCTGTGGATGTTGTAAAGTTTATTTTTGTTTGTCTTCCGCCCCTTCCCATAGACGCTCCCATTCACAATGGCTTGCCGAATGGCAGGCAATCATCACTCAAGCAAATGGACACCAAGCCTCTTGACGATTCAGCTCCTCAGAAGGAAGGGACTCTTGGTTAAGCGTATCTTCAACCGGATCCAGCACCTGGTCAGCACCCCCCGCCTGTTACTTTCCTAGATCCTCGCCAAAAACGTCGTGGGACACTTCAACTTCAATTAAAGTCTCTAGTGTATATATCTTTATCAGTGATACGACACCGGATATCTTATCAGCGCGATCTAACTTGCTAAATTTAAATATTATTCCTCCTAATGTGTGTGTGTATCCCATTAGATAGATATTAAGCAAGAGGAGAGAGGCGTATTATTTTTCAACCCTAAGGAAGTAATCCCTGAATATCATAGTCTAACCTCAAATGTGTTTAACCCAGCATTAAATTCACTTGAGTCCTTTTTGGAAAATAGTGCTAGGGAATAAGTAGCCCTAAATATAGTGAAACAACCCAGACAAGTACCTAGGGACATTGTGATCGAACAAATTCCACGTGATCTGGACTAATGCGTCAGTAATGTTAACTCGGATATATCGGTTTCTTCAATACAATTCTGGGAGGGGCCTGATATAATAAGCGGCCCCGGATTTCTTAGACACTAGACGTGAAAGGAATAACGATAATAATAATGGTAATATGTACAATCTTAAACATAGCATTAACTGGAACAGTGCCAAACCAGTCATAAAATGCAGTAATTATATTTAGAGAAATATATTAAAATGTATCTCCATTAACGCGTTCCCAAATTTCAATCTTAGCCCTGGTTTGTTCTCGCTAGACCCCATTATCACTACATACATAATCCTCAAATAAAGTTGTTTAGGATTTTGTACCCCCTAATCATGGTTCAAAGGTGGGTAGTCTAATCTCTCCTTCCACTATTTAAGGCAATGTATGTCTAGCCTCCTGTTCATTCCTTGAAAATGTCTTTAAGAATAAAGGCGAAAGCGCTCGGAATCGTTTCTCATTTTTCCTATGTGGGTATATCTGCATAACTTTGACTCACGTGTACTTTTTGAGCTTTTTTCATATATATATATATATATATATATATATATATATATATATATATATATATATATATTTCTTTCTTTTTAATATTTTTCTTGTATTCATCTGCGCCCATCAGGCCATAATATTTCTCATGTTGTATTCTTTCTATTTTCAAAAAAAAGGAGCAAGTTTAGACTCACAATTAACTGCCGGTCTTTCAACATCTGGATCACGATACCTCCTTCCTAGTGCACCAGTTATCCACGAGGAATTATCAGAAGAATAGGAAATAATACCAATTTGACAAGCGGCTAGAATTTAACCTTTCATTCTACAAGCGCCTCTGGGGTACAGCCTGTGGGAATTCCTCTATTTCTCCAAAAGGTAATATTTCCCGCCCGATCTCACTCCCGCCTGAGACTGCTCCACCGGGACAAGCCCCGGGGGTCGCTGAAGCAGCGGGTGAATAATACCGTCTTCCGACATTGCAAATAATAGATTCCCTCACTAACTACGAATTAATAACCAGCAAGTTGAAACACGAAATACGAGAAAATAATCAACGATTCAAGAAAAGGGATCAGGAGGAAATACAAAAATTACTCCTGATTTATAGATTTTGGGACTTCTTATCAACGGAAGAACTTTCTTATCTTAAATCCAGATTGAGACCGTTGCCTTTATCGTTGCTTCCTCTACGTTTGAGTCGTAGTACTATTTAAAAATCGCTTCGCACTCTCGTAGCCACCTCCTTAAAGAGATTTCCTTTTGTGTGCCTGTGATGTGAGAGTTTAGCACGGTGGTGAAGTTGATCTCTCTGCCATCGTGCTTGAACTTTGTTGCATCTAATTGCAGAGTGGGGGCACGTTTGGACTGACCTCTCTTCGTTTCCTGGTGCTTTCCTTTGCTGTAGAGAATTCTATTTTGATCAAGGATGGCACGGTCTCTTTTTGCCCCGCAGCTTGTGGAGCTAGGAGTGTAGGCTCTGAAGGCTTTTCCTGAGTTTTGGTTTCCGAGAGAACCTTTGCCGATTGCGGTTGTCTGGGAACTTTATGGGTTCCAGTCCATGTGTAGTCAGCATCTTGTTTATCTCGATGTTGAATGTTCCTGGGTTTGATAGTTTCATTATGTGAACATGCCGGATGCTAGCCAGAATTTTGGGTGGCATCGAGTTCGTGAAGTGTATTATGATCTGCGGTTGGGCTAGTTGTAAACCCGGTTGTTGCGTTGGGATTAACTTGGCAGCTGACGCATAGCTGACACGTACTTTGTCCGCTGCTGCCTTTTTCTTATTAAATAGGTCTTTCCTTACTGGGCATGGCATGCTTAGGGGCCGATGTGACACTATAGAGTTGATACACATTTTTTGTGTGTTCACGCACTTCATCCAGTCATGTCACATTTGGAGGCATTCAGAGCAAATCTTTCTTTCATCCTTGCATGGAAAGGCGCTGGTCGGGTGGTTTTCCGCCTGGTAGCATTTGAAGCAGGTTAGTAGCTGAAAAATCTATCACTGCTAATCTGTTCTGGAGAGATTCTCATGAAGAAGATCTTCAGCCCAGCTTCCTTTGCCTTTTCAGCCATTTCCACTTCCTCAAACGTGATCTTAAATACGTGAGTAAGGCTGCGGGACTTTACCACATCGTGAGCATTTTCCCACTGTTTGTTACTTTCAATTTACTGCCTTATGTCCTCCACCGATCTTTCCCTAACTCATGGGTCTAATCGCTTGGATAATATGGCCTATCTAGCATTAATGGCCGGTAAAGACTTGGGTTCGAGTCCTATTTTTCCAAGCTCCTCGATTCCTAAGGACGAAGTAAGTTTTACCAGGCCCGCCTGGATGTGGCAAATTGCGGTATATTCTCGGGAGAATTCAATTAGCCGTTTGAGACCGATTTGCAGCTTGCAGAATATTGTTTCAAACACAACAGCCTTAGATGGGATCTCCATACCGGTTATCCTCAGCAGGACTCGTAGGTACAAAGACTTCCCTGTGTCATTCATGGTTGGGTCGTGTTGTCATCGGTTAAGACCGAGTCCCAGTTCTATCCACACCAGTAGCTCTCTCACTCCCCACAGGTGATAAAAAAACAGAAGGAATCCCCCAAAAGTCTATCTCTCCTTGTCTAGCCCCTGTCAGGGTCGTCCAGTAGGTATCTCCACTCAGATAGTGGGAGATTTAAAAGATGTGCAAAAGATAAATAGAGATAGAGCACTCCTTTTTCCTGAGGCACTAGAGTTGAGAGAGTGGGCCACTCCTACGAGTTTCAGTTATAACATGAATAGAGCCCCTGCTTCATCATCCACTCCCTTGCGGGGAAGTAAAAAAGTGGTAGTACTGACTCTTCCAAGAAGTGCACCCGACAAACCAAGAACGACAACTGAAACTATTCATAATACGCAATGGTTTTCGCGTCGCGAGCAGATAATTTAAACTGAAAATGAAAGACGAGCCATTGTTTCCAAGAAGAGAGACAAAATCCTACAAATCAAGATCAGCTCCAAGGGAACGTAAGCCGATCAGAAAATATAACATGACCAAGAACAGATTTCCCCAATATAGACAACTTTGCCAAATCTAGAGTTTCAAAGATGAGGAAATGCAGGTCAAATATATATATATATATATATATATATATATATATATATATATATATATATATATATATATATATATGTCGAAGTATCGCCAAGAGTACGAAAATATACGCACACAGGCTATGCGGTAGGCCAAGCAAGGCGACAACTGTTATTGTTCTAAGAGTGCGATTTGAATAGCTAGCAGCAGCAGCGTGACCAAGGAATATACAAAACACAACGAAAAAAATAGATTTTAATACACACTAAATAAAAAGCACAACAATATATATGGATATATAGGGGTACGTGAATAAAACAGAATTAGGTTCCGAATACTAATTAGATAACCAAGGTTAGTGAATGGTTATAATGGGGGATTTAGGGTAGTGAGTGATTTAGTTCCTTTGAACCTCGATAGTAAAGCGGAGCAAACTTGGGAGAGGTCTTGTTGACCTTGATTACAGACGGGGGGGTAGCTACAAACCAGCAGTGGATAAGGCTACTTTCTCAAACTAGTGTTTTGTGAGATGCGGGCCTCTTGGCCTCAAGAGGTCACCGGTCGAACTCCGAAAGGGAGTGGGAAGATGACGTCTTTACTCTCGGCTTGAGCAAGCTAACGGGCCTCATGTCCTCAAGAGGTCACCAGAAGAACTTCGGAGGACGGCTTCTCCAATCTTTGATCCGAAGGCGGTTGAGAAAGGCTGACTTTGCCTCACGAGACTCTTTTCCCTGACTCGAAGATACGGGTGTGATATCAAGCTATTCCGTAGATTGCGACCGCCACTCAAACATCTCTGGAGAGAGCTTCGTTGAATTGGACCTCTTTCGGGGAAGTGTCGTTTAACCAAATCTGTCTGTAATCCTGGAGAGGGTGCATATATACCCGGAGTTCTCCAAAACAGGGAGAGAGAGAGGCCTTCTCGAACCCTTTTTATCGGCCGTGACAACCCGAGCGTCTCCTTGCGGTGAAATGTCAAAGGCAGGGATCAGCGGGTCAAACAGACGACCAGCCACTGGAACCATAAAAGCTATTCGCGGCAAATCTACAAAATAGATGTGAAATCTCCAAACCCGAGGGGGTGGGAAGGAAAGATTAAGACGGCGGGGAGGTAGCCTCAATTTCAGCGTCATGCCCTGTGTGAATTTTGCGGAGACTTGGCGGCAAGTCCAAAAAAGGTGAAGTTGGAGGGGGGAGTAATGGCTCGCTTTCTCTCCATAAATAATATCTTAGGAGGTGGGGAAATAATATTATTCTAGGGGATATATCTACAATATATATATATATATATATATATATATATATATATATATATATATATATATATATATATATATATATATATATATATATATATATAAAGACAGAGAGAGAGACAGACAGACAGAGACAGAGAGACGGGTAGGACAGAAAGAACCAACGATCAGGTTCTTTTTAAGGTACCATCCGTTTGATAAGACGTGCCAGAGCGAGTCGAATTGTAATAACTAGAGCTTTCGCAAGATGGCGTGAAGGTATAAATTTACTCCCGATGCCGACGTATAGATAAAGTAAAATCCAATTCCGGCGACTCGGTAAAATTCACTTCCGGTCGGCCCGTATAAATAGTTACTCGTTGGCCTGGGGAAGATTAGCATTATGCCAAAGAAGACGCAACACGGAAGAATTCTTTCTCTCGTCCTCCCTTACCCCAAGAGCGTAAAGAAAATTAAATAAGAATAAATAAGAACAAGGAACGAGGAGACTGCCACACTGTTGCATTCGACTCAGCTTCTCTGCTGCAAAACTAATCCTTCGATCGGTCCTATCGAGGTTACCAGTGGTTGTTAGAAGACAGGTTGTATTCTCCTTCATAATTGTAATCAGGCCGAGTACTAATCGGCTAACTGCAAACCCAACCTTTCCGTTGAAAAGCAATCAGGTCGACGCTCGTACCCTTCCCCAAAGCCATTATATCGAGTACAAAAATCCACGGGCAGCAGATCATCCCAGAATGCTAGTTTCCCTTTTTGTTGGTCGTGTACGTTTTTGTGTACATGCTCAGGGCTCCTGTCAGGGGCTGACGTTTTTAAACCTTTTTCCCATTTAGTTCTTTTGTATTTCTATGTTGTATCAATTATTTTATATTTGTTTGTACAGTAGTAAAGATTATTTTGTTTCATCCAGTTTGATATTCAGAACCTCCTAGTTTGTTGATTTAATTCGGCCAAGGAAAATAGTCACTCTTATTCGATTTAGTGCAACCCACGTTTAAAGTGCATTATTCAGAGCAATACCTAATCGTTGCATCCTGCGGGCTTGTCACGTTCCCTTCCAAGTCAACGGAGGCAAGCGGAGGTCAGGAAATCTAACCTGACCTACGAGAACAAGAATCTTCCTTAATTAGACGCACGATAGAGTCCAAGAGTGTGAAGAACCGACTAAGAAACCAAATGTGATGAAGTGAAGTGATCCAAAATAGACTAGAGTGCGCCGATGTGAAAACGCAGAGAACTGTCGCTCTTCGAGGGAGATCTGCGCAATGGAGTGGAACAAAAATATCAACAAATTATTGCAAAAAGCTAATATCAACCTATGTAAATCGTCTTCTCACTGTTATTTCAAACAGAGGTTATGCCATGAAATATTAAATGAGTGAAATAATTATTAATCGAATAGAATTGTCACCTGCTAAATTGTTGTTATATACAAAGAAAATCTTTCCTATGTATATTTAGTTCGTTAATATATCTTTACTGTTAGTTTTATAATCAGACCAAAGAACGAAATATTTCAGAAATATTGAAAATTTAAAAGTCCAAATACCCATATACATTATATATATATATATATATATATATATATATATATATATATATATATATATATATATATATATATATATATATATACGGCTGGCTACAAGAACCATCATGGGTAGCTTCCTACCCATGAAGCCTCACCCTAATTAATGGAAATTTTGTTAAAAAAAAATTGAAAAAAATGCCGCAGTGTTAGTGAATTTTCATTTCATATATTTCTAAATGAGTGATCAAATTTCTACTACTACATATGTTCTCAAAAACCACAACATGAAGCTCTCAACTCACTATATGCATATCAACTTCCCTGCTCAGGGGTCTTGCATTCCCGTTTAGAAATTTTTTTCACGAAATTTTCGTTTTTCTCATTTTTCTTTAGTAATCTGTAAGGTTATCTACAATATTTGATTGTTTGTATTCATCAACCTGATGCCAAATAGGTCTTTACTTAGTCTTTTTTACCCTTAGTTTAACCGTTTCTTTAATCGTTTACTTTCCTACCGTTCTCTATTTTCTTATTACACTGATTGAAACCTCTTATGTAGAATGATATAATTTTCCGGGCCTTTCTTGATCAGGTTATTTCTCTTTTCTTAAGTTCTTAAACCAGCGGAAGACTATATTTTGGCATTCATTGGTTTCTGCTTCTTTTAAAAAAAAAATTAATGTCTTTTTCAGTAGATATTTACTTAGAAGCACTTAAAAATAGGAGGATCAGGAAGATAAATAGTCACAAATAGCATTATTTTCATGGTTTTCTCCATCATAAACCCTCTTGATGCTGTCTTGTTGGCTTAGTTGTCAAAAACTTTAAAATATATATTTCGAAATAAAAGCCTAAAACGAAAATGTTTTCGCACAAGGAAATCTTTCTTACTTACTCTCTGACATTTTTATGAAAATTATTCAATTCTCGTTTCAGCAATAGAATACTTTGTTGTTGTTATGACCTTAAAACGAATGAAAAATAACTCTAAACATGACAAAGTTGATACACGGGCATGAGGTTTATTTTTGTGTAGATACTGCTAGTGGGGCGTTTATAATTTATGACATGGATTGCCGAGAGAAATGAGTAAACATCTGCACTGAAATTAACGGCTCTGAGAAGGAAATTAAATTGCTTTAACAAGTCGACCATTGATGCAATTAACTTATTAGAATGTCGGAAGGCGTTGCCATCCATTAGAAGTCATATGTCAGCCGTTGAAGGCTGCAAGTTAAATTACTACTCTAGGAAGAGAAGCATAAAGATTTCGAATCTTGACCTCATTTGCAAAGAATAAGAGCGTATGCTTTGTTCTTTTTATTAAATACTTGACGTATCTTTGTTGTTTAGTAAAAACAGGTAGGAATGATTTATCCATCGTTTTTAGATTTTAAAGCTACATAAAATGAAATCTAAGGAGCATCTGTTCGTGACAATGTATCTCATCGCTATGGGTTTTACTTGGGTATTACTTGTGTAAATTTTGGGAAAATGCAGGAAATAACTCAAAAACATGATCCCAGGAATTTTCGACACTGGGCGCAAATCTTATGTCACATTGATGTCTCTTATACTCGATACTATGCGGTAATTAATTTTGGTGGGAAAATATTAACACGAAAAACTTCAAAACTGGACTCACAAAATTAGAACTCTACTTCACAATGATTCTAAACATACGTCAATCAAATTTGTTTTGAAGGTCGCAGAAAGGGTAGGGTCATGATTATCTATACAAATCTTACATATTTAATTAACAAAGAAGCTTCATAAGTTTATTGGTCATTAATAATGGATCAGTGTTTAATGTTTGGGCACTATTTGGGGGCATATTGGGTTGTTTATTTCATATGCCTCATTCATTCGTTGTTATTAATGTTGTTTTTTTTTGTTGTGGTCGTGACTAGGCCTAAATGAAAGAAAATCTATGGGAACATTTGTTTCTTTTTAAATTGTCAATACCTTTCTCTAGGCTTTACTCAACTAACAAAACATCAATACAGTGTGAAAATAAAAGAGAAACAATATAAGTAAACATACCCATTCTAATCAGGTTAACAAGCACAATTAATTATAAGTAAACAAAATAATGCATTGTAACCCATTAGGCAATTATACATATAAGGTTACATGAATCTTAGATCACCACAGTTGTTGTGATTAGCCCTAAATGAAAGAAAATCTGTGGGAAAATTTGTTTCTTTCTAAAATTACAGGTTCAATTTTGAACTAGTTAATTCTTTATAGTCCGGAAGAAAAAAATACTAGAAAGATTTATCTCGAGATAATCCGTTAAGGCAGTGGATTTCAAACTTCTTAAGCTTTAGGCGTTCATGAAATAAAACAAGTATTATTGGCGGAGTTCATTGGAACTTTTAATTATAAGCTTGAAATAAATGATTTTTTTATATAATTTACCAAATTAGATTTAATATAAAATAATAAGTAAAATTTGTCTAAACACATTGTATTATTAATTATGTTGATGAGAAATGTGAGAATTATATGTAGACTTTTTTTGCAGAATCCCATTTTTTTCATCCATATATTGAATACTCTCTCATATTTTGGAGTTATAAGGGAAATTGCAGAAAAAGAAAATCTCACATAAGTGTAAAATTGAAAATTGCAGCAATCTGATCAGCTATTTCACTAAAATCCTGTCAAGAGACAACTCACTAAGATTGATCGTCAATCCACTATCAGCGGATAGTGCAGCTACTTCTCATTCTGTCAAAGCAACTTTGCTTGAAATCTGATTAAAAGGCTTTCGAACCGAAGCGTTTTGTTCAGTGTTAGCTGATATTAAATAAAGACAATTTCTCTTCTAAATTTGTCAAATGCTCAAATATGACCGGTCGTATCATTTACACGATTTTTTAAATTTTTATTAAAAGAAAGATTTCGAAGTTTCCATCTTTAATGTTTCTTGGCAAAATCTGTGATTTTTCTGAAATGTTTTTATGTTTTGGGTCGATTTGAGAATATTTTCATTTTCACTTTGCATATTTATATTTAGAATAATGACGTTGTGAAATTTAACATATAAAATATTCAAGCAGAGAAATTCGGAAAAGGCATTTTAGAAAAAGTAAAAGAGTATTTGAAAAAATACGCTTTTACCTTTTCCAAGCAACTCTTTTTCTAAGGTTACGCACGCGGCCGAGCACCTTCCTGCATAACAGCCTCGAACATTTCTCTTACGGGGCCTCGTGTTGTGTGATTTAAGAAATATGACACAAGCCACCGTTAACGATTGATATAAAAAATACATTACTAAGAAACACTTTTATAATGAATTAATTTCAATACCCAGCACTGGCCAGATCTTGATTTAGCTTAATTATTAATATAAAATGAACATACTTCTATCTTCATTAATTTTTAAAATACACTGAAATAAAAAAATGATAATACAAGTAGTAATCTTACTGCTGATAATATATATATATATATATATATATATATATATATATATATATATATATATATATATATATATATATATCTACCTAATAACAAACACCAGAAGAGGAGAAAGAAGAAGACTACAAGACCTGCAAAGGGGGGCAAGGATAAAGCAACTTAATAGAATAATTGCAAAAAGAGCAAGGAAATTCTTAGAAAAGACACATAATGAAGTAGGATTTGAATTAACCAACCAAATTGCCCAAAGAGAAGGATGGAGATCACACAGTTTATTCCTAAGTTTCCCAAGGATAGATGAGGGAGGAGAAGAAGACGAAGAAGAAATCTATACCTAGAGAAAGAGAATAATACTGGAGGACGACTAAGGCTAATTACTGAACCGAAGCAACACCAGAGAATAGTATATAGTCAATTATAACTAGGATAGGAATAGGAAAGAATAGATAGAGAGATAGAAACCTACACCAGTTTTTAGTAATAATATTTACTAATAACGGTTTGAACGCGTCATAAATACCAATACTAATTTCCAACTTCATCACGCTAGCTATACTACCTAAAAGGGACAGAGATAAGCTTAACCTCCAGGCAATTAGCATCTCTTTGCAAACGTCTTACTTCTTTTAGCCTTCTGCATCTATTCGTTTTTTACTATCATATTCGCAAACGTGACTCACAGTGATACGTAGGACAGGAATCACGATAAACTGTTATAGTTATAGATAGAGACAAGCGACACATTGTGGTTCTGATTCCACGTTAAGCTGTAGGGCCCATGACTAACTAAGTCCACTTTTGTCTCCTCCTATTTTCTTCGCTCTCCTATCATAAGATCTTCTTCTTCCTCTCCCTCTCACTCCTATACGTCGTACTCAGTGCTTGGAGCCTAATTTGGATCTAGACAGTGTGACTATGGGGCTCTATAAAGTAGTGCCGGGCCTCCCCCCTTCCCTCCTTGGCCACTCCATGAGCGCCAAGGGGGGCGAGAGGAGGATCAGAAGAGCGGTTCTTTGTCTCCCACCTCTCTTTCCATTTCATTTCATTTCTGACAGCTGACCAGTGGAAAGTGGCCAAGATGATTTTTATCCCCAAACCGTGGAAGCCTCCTGACTGCCCTACCAGCTTTCGACTGATATCTCTCCTATAATTTGCTGGCAAAGTCTTCGAGAAGATATTGGCTAACAGAATGGGCCTCAACCCCATTCTTGAGAGGATTCTATGTGACTACATAATGAAGAGGATAGCATACATTCAAAGCAGAGAACATAAAGGCCCCGAATTCGAACTCGAAGCAGGGGTCCCTCAAGGGGGCTGTCTCAGTCCCCTTTTATACAACATTTATAAACGCAACCTACCACATATCTCTCCGAGAGTAGGTTATACCTACAGTTCGCTGACGATATATCGCAAATTTGTACCGCCGCTTATGTTCATAATGAATTTATGGCGAGGAATACGGCTAGGGAGATATCTATCATCAACTTTTTCGAGAGGATAGGGAAGATATCAACCAATGCCCCAAAATTCAAAATAATTCCCATGTTTCGCAAGACCTTCAATGATATACGGGTAGAAGGGAAGCGAATCCCCTACTACCTGGAAAGAACGGTTCTGAGGCTTAAAATCACCACCAGGGGCTACACGAGTCATATCGAGCAAACAGTCGCGAATAGCAATAGAGATTTGAGAGAATTTTATAGGTTCAGTGACCTAAATCCCTCAAATAAACTCAATATATTCGATGCGTGCATTCGCTCGAGACTCCTGTATCCCCCAGTGCCGCTGAACGCGAGTGCCAAGACCCATATTTCGAAACTACAAACGATACAAAACAAAGTGGTGCTTCTCATCACAAACATCCGAAGAAGAAAACACCCACCGCGAAGGGAGCTTCACGACTCGGATGGATTATCTCCGATCAAAGGGTATTCCAGGAGAAGGCTAAGAGGATCTGCAGGCCATTGCTACCCGCTTGTCCCCGGAGTTCTCTTGTACACACCAAGACATCGAAGTCGACCGACAAATAATACCATTTTAAAGCAGTAAGAAATTAGCTTTGAATTATATTCTTATTTTGGGGGGGCAATTTTCATTTTTATGGGAACCCGATGTGTCAATTTAATTAACGCATTGATTTTGTATTAACATTATTTTATGTCTCTTCCTTTCTCATTGTCCCTCTCCCTTTAGTTTCAATTTACTTCTCGTGTCTCTCCTAATCTCCCTCCTTAGAATATCACTTTATCCGTTAATTGTTCTAATCCTTTTGGTTCTGTTCTTGACTCTTTCTGCCTCTCCGTTTGACCTTGTTACCTCTTATAGCTAAATCTTAATGTTAATTTAGCCATTCCTCTCCTAATTCCTCATTGGTGATTTTTTCTCTTAGAGGCGGTCCTTTATCTTTTGCTAGCTTATATATACCTTTATTATATTATTTTCTCTTGTAGTTATTCTTGAAAATGAATTGAATAAAGTTAGAAAGTACTTGGAAGTACCTTTTCATTTTTCCTGCGGGACATTGCATTCATTGCAAACCTCCCGTGCTACTTTGTGAGTTATTCATTTCATATATATATATATATATATATATATATATATATATATATATATATATATATATATATGCAAATGTTTTACAGAAACAGGAGAACAGAGATCATACAGGAGATGACACCCGAGAAAAAAATCATGTCGCCTCGCTGGACTAATGGGAACGAGAGTCAAAGCGTCAATTTCGTTGCATTCGTTCAGTAAAAAAGAAAAAAAAATGATTCAGACATTGAGATCCCATCTCATTCATTTTATCATCCAAAGTGTTGAGAGCAGAGCTTGAGGAGAGTTTTCTGACTTGAAAGTGGGAAAGAAAGATAATCATGATTAACGGAAGATGTATGAGAAACTATTATTTGCTTTAAATCCAGACGGAATTCGAGTCAAAGATAACGGAATTATCACAAGGCAGTCTCCCAAATTGGAATAAAATAATGAAACTTTTCAAATACAAAAATGACGATAATTTTGCAGGAGAGAGAGAGAGATAGAGATAGAGGGAGTAACAAGGAGTAACAAGGAAAGTAAGTACCCTAGGAGACCTTACGGTCCATTCAAAGAGGGTACCTTTGGACTAGCAATCGAGCGGGCACATGGCTGCTCAATTGTTTTGCGTCCCAAAACGGCCACTTTTCAAGATCTTGTCTAGTCTTGACTTGAACTGGTCAACAGATTCACTGTTGACAACTTCCACTGGAAGTGCGTTCCACTTACCGCACATACTGTAAGTGAAAAAAATTCCACACAGATTGCGGTTGTAACGCTTCAGTTCAAGTTTGAAGCCGTGAGTTATAGAGAGGGGGGGGAGATAGAGAGAGAGAGAGAGAAAATGAAAAATAGATAAAAAAAAGAAAAAGAGAGTACGAGAGAGAGAGATAGAAGGAGAGAAAAAGAGAGAACAAAATAGAGAAAATGAGAGAGAGAAACACAGAAAAGTGAGAGAGGAAGAGAGAAAGGGAGAGAGAAAAAGAGAGAAAGAGGGAGCAAAGGAGTTACAAGGAAAAGAAGAACTTCCATCGCATTGCGGCCAATGCCGATGAGGCACTCTTTAGAAGATGAAATTTGGCCATCCTACGCTAAACTACTATATTCTACTATCCCTACTGGCACGTACTAGACAATTGCCATCACCACATTTCGTTTTAAAGTATATTTTGGCGACTCGACTCTTGAACTGTTCGACACTGCTATTGTTGAGCACCAACAGTGGCAGTCTATTCCACGTGTTGCAGATTTCGTACGTGAAGGATTTAACCATCGGAAGCGTATTAAATCTGCTCAACTCCATCTCCCCCCTTCCCCCCCGTGATTTCGAGTCGCATCTGGTTAAAGGTAAAGTACTTCGTGTAGTCGATAGTTTCAAAAACCTTCAAAATTTTCAAAGTCTACGAAACGACTGCGCAGTCTTCGAGTGTCGAACGAAAAGAGACCAAGCTCTTGGAATATTTCCGTGTATGTCTTGTTATTTAGAGATGGGATCAGTTTCGTGGCCCTGGTTTGCACCTTTTCCACACAGCGATTTCTTTTTGATAATGAGGAAACCAGAACTGAACAGTTTACTCCAAATGAGGCCACAGCAGTGACTTTTAAAAAGGGAAGGACAACCTCCTCGTTCCGAAAGCTGAATTGTCTCCTGATGTAACCCAACAGAAGCTGAGCCCTCTTCTTTGCCTGTAAGTAGTGCTGCGATAATTTGAGATTGCCTCTAAGCAGCACACCTAAGTTCTTCTCGACCTCAGTTGACTCAAGACGCATAACTTGTAGCTCGAAGTCTGATCCGGGATTTGAATACTCGATGTGCATCACCTTGCACTTGTCCAAGTTCAATGGCATCTGCCACTTGTGAAACCACTCACTGATCATCAGTAGCTCATCCCTCAACCCATTGATCTTTTCGGACGTCGCTACGTTTGCTCTAAGTTTTGTATCGTCGGCAAATTTCGCGAGGCGGCTCACCAGTCCTTCATTTATGTCGTTTATGTAGATGATGAATAAAAGAGTGCCAAACACGGAGCCCGGAGGTACTCTGCTCGTTATTGACGACCCCTGAGAGGCGTAGACGCCGATAGTAACCCTCTGTCGCCTGTCCAACCACCAAATTTCTAACCAGTCTGCGACCTTTCCTCTAATTCCAAAAGCAGGTACATTCGCCATCAGTCGACGGTGGGGGACTTTATCGAAAGCCTTTTGGAAATCCAAATAAATTCTCTTTACCGCTCGTGAGGCACGAGCGCTTTCTTCGGAAGCCGTGCTGGGTGTCCCTCAACAGGTTGTGAAACTCTAAGTTATCCCTATGATGCCTTCCTGTACTTTACCCCCTATTTAAGTGAGTATAATTGGTCGGTAGTTTCCAGTAGTACCACGGTCTAATTTGGTGGGATCTGGGTGACGTTAGCCAAACGCCAGCCCTTAGAGACTTCGCCATTATCAAGAGACGCGTTGAAGATATCAGAAAGATGGGTGCCCACCTGATCCTTCACCTCGCGCGGTACTCTTGGCAGTAACTCGTCAGGAACAAGGGATTTGTACTGAGCATCCTAACGACCTCTTCGGCAGTTGCAGTTATTTCATCTAGCATTTCTAATCCAACATTCATCACATTAGGCGGTCTGGGTATCACTTTAGGTGGTCTGGGTATCTCTCCGTCCCTTTCTCTTGTGAACACCGAGAAAAGTAGTCGTTGAATACGTTGGCGATTTCCAGGTCCTAATCCTGGGGGACGCCTAAAGTCCGATGCGTTGGCTCACTGGCTTTCTGCTGTTCACGTACACCAACTACTTACAATTATCTTTAGACAGAGAGGCATCATGAATTTCTTCGTTCCGCTTAGCGGTACGCAGTAATGCTTTTATCCTTCTACAATGAGTCACGTAAGCTTCATGATGCGCCGCATTTCTACCTCTCTTCCATAGACTGTGCGCTCTTTTTCCACCGTAAATAGCGCTTGCGATTTGTTGACTAAACCACTTCGCCTAAATGCTCGCTAGTCTGACATTCTAAGTGGAAACGAATTAAACCTAAAGATCCATGAAACGATGCTTGAAGTCGTTCCATTTGGAGTTCTTTCAGTCTTCGTTAGATGGTTGTATCTGGCCGAGTGCCATACGGAGCTCATCAAAGTCTGCACGTCTGAGATCGAGGATGGGTATTTTGAAGTACTCTAGTTTTATTCTTGATGGAGCTTTGGTTCTGTTGAAGGTGAGGATTATAGTTAAAAACATCAGAAAAAAAGGAGACTGCAAAAGACCATTCATGGCCTACACTTGGCAGCTCCTGTAGATGAAGGTACCTTGACGCCGTGAATTATACAGGGAAGACGGAAGGCATCTATCACTTTTTGTAGTTCTAGTTTTGAGATCAATCTTTGCAGGTTGTAGTCAATCAGTTTCCCGGACCTCAAGACACCTTTGCAGGTGTTGAAGGTCGGCTAAAGGTTAGGGGAAAGTTCGACATCTGCCAGTGTTTTTAGTGAGAGGGTATCTTTTTGTTGTTCGGGAGATACTGCTTCTACCACCAAGCAGCCATCGTTGCGAGGCCACATTTGTTTTACAAGGAAAGGAAAGAGAGTACTCTAGGAGACCTTACGGTCCATTCAAAGAGGGCCTTACGGTCCATTCAAAGTCGTCATAGACACCAAACACATCTACTTTGGAGAGAGGCTAGTTGGAATTTGATTTAAGGACAAGAAAGTGCTCTTATTCTAGATCGGGTCCACTTCAGGCCCAAAAGGGTCATACCTTTTCCATTCACGGAGACCAGGAGTCTTCGACTTCTGGGAAAAAGAGGTTTTATTATAAACCATATAAATTTTTTTTAAGGCAACTCGACCCTACTCGCCAGAGGAGATTGGGCGGGTCCCTGCAAACTGGATGGTTGGGTCGTGCCGAGGTTCAGCTGCCGGTTTAAAAGCAGTTGGCCCCCTCCTGACGTTTGCCAGGACAGCAAGGGGAAGGGGCCCGCCCGGAGCTCCGACGGTCAAGGCGCCCTACCATCCAATCCAATGACGGAGACCAGGAGTCTTTGACTTCTGGGAAAAAGTGATTTTACTATATACCATATGAAAAAATTTAAAGGCAACTCGACCCTGGAGTACTGGGCCTCATCTACTCGCCAGAATGGATTGGGCGGGTCCCTGCAGACTGGATGGTTGGCTCGTGCCGAGGTCCAGCTGCCGGTTTAAAAGCAGTGGGCCCCCTCCTGACGTTTGCCAGGACAGCAAATGGGAGGGGCCCGTCTGGAACCCAAACGGTCCAGGCGCCCTACCATCCCCATTACATGGCATTGCCGCGAGACTGGGTACCCGGTGGGTGAGGTTCAGTAGGCCCGTACAGGAGTCGGGACAGTTTGTGGGGGCCGGAGTGAGGCCAGAGTTTGGTCATAAAATCGCCTCACGGGGTCACCCTCACCGATGTTTGTACTCGGTGTGGGATCACCAAGTCCTTGTGAATCCAATCACAAAACCACAGGACGGTGGTGTAGAATCCCTGTATAGGGAGAACCAGGTGGGCCAGAAGTGTACTTTAGTTCAGACACACAGCTGCCCCACAAGGTTTGGGTACGCTTGCTCTGTCCCTTTCGCTAGGACCTGTCCAGTACGGTTAGACCCTTGGATGAACTTAGTCTTGCCCTGGTGCGGCTCCTGGGGTCATCAGTGCTTGCAAGCCCCTGCCCCTCCGCCACGGCAAGGCGGTACCCCTGGAGGGGTCCAACAGTGAGATAAAACGGAGTGATGAAAAGAATATATGTATATTCCTTATCTATTACAAGCAAAAATATCGCTTACTCAATAACAATTTACGTCCCAACATAGTATAAAATGTTGGCCAGGTCATCCACTGGAAGGGGTCCTTTACAGTGAACAAAGAACTAAAGGACCCCATTTCTGACATTTTGCGTTCCAGAACGTGTGGCTTCTCCCCAGCATCGATGAGTAGGCTCTCAATGGGGGACTTGTGGAAGGCACTGATCGCCAGGCCAAGGCTGATGTGGTGGATTGAGTCCACCTTCTACAATACACGGTCGGCTGCAGATGCATAAGATTTGCATCCGTAATAGAGCTTCGAAAGAACAAAGGATCATTAAAAACGTAAGGCAGTAGCCTTACTAGCTCCCAGGCGCTGAACGTTAGGGAGAGTATAATATCCATGGCGTTGGTACAAAAGACCCTAAGGATGCGAATATGAACCTCACAGGTGAGGCGTGGGACAAATAAAAGACAAAGGAAATGGTGCAAGTCAACCCCTTCCAGGCATTTAGAAACAAGTCTGGGTCAGGCTTTTGCCGTGGATAGCGGCGGAAGTTCACCACCATAGTCTTGACCAAGGAAAACTGAAGCCTGTGCGCTTCGGCATAGCAAGAGACGCGGTTCAATGGTTTTTGGAGTCGACGCTTCAGAGTTGGCATCTCGGCCGTGCCAAAAGACAGCAAAAGGTCGTCCACGTCGAGCGTAGCGCGAATATATTCTGGTTCAGAGTAAAGTGTGTGACACTGACGACACTTCCCTGTGGGACACCCATTTCCCTATCCATTGGCCCACAGAGGGCTCCCTCGACCCGAACGCGGAATCGACAATTTCGCAAAAAATCAGATATAAAGTGGAAGGCGTCGCCTCGCCCCCAATGTGTAGAAAGTCTTTATGATACCGTATCGCCATGCGATATTATAGGCCTTCTCCAGATCGAAAAACAAAGTGGCGTAGTTCTGTCTACGAAGGAAAGCCTCGCAGACCGCATTTTCCAGTCAGAGTAGTCCATCCCATGTGGAGTGAATCTTGCGGGAGCCGCAGCATGCAGAAGTCAGATGGTCTCGCTGTCCAGGAGAAAAAGGCTAATCTAACATTTACCAATTCCTCCATCAAATTCACACGCAGGATGGATGGATGGATTATTTACGCGCCCTTTGATGCTCACTGCGAGGTGATTGCACCGTAATTCCTTTGGTAGTAAAAAATTTTAAAAATGAGATATAAAAGTTGTTTCTGATATGATGAAGGTGATTATGCAGTGATGATTGAAGCACTAGATGGATAAAGGGTATGTTAATGGAGTAAGATTGCACCGTAATTCGTTTTGTAGTAAAAAAGTCTTAAAAATGAGATATAAAAGTTGTCTGATATGATGAGGGTGATTATGCAGTGATGATTGAAGCACTAGATGGATAAAGGGTATTTTAATGGAGAAAGATGTTAAAATAATTAAAATTCATTAAAATTTAGATCGTGCTATTGGAGACTTATCTATATCTTCTTTAATAGTCCTGTCTCCTCGAGGTAGCGGGCGATTACGCTGCCAGGGCGGATATTTTCACCTGTTAGTGCAGATCTTAGGATATCGAGGGTACCCTCACCATCGATGGGTATGTATCTTCGTCGGAGTTCTCCATAGGTTGGGCATTCCACGATAATATGTGCAATTGTGAGAAGCAGAATGAAATCTTCACAGTAGGGGGGATAGTCTTTCTCTATTAGGTATCCCTGTCTGAGTATGGAGTGTCCGATGCGTAGTCTGCATACGGATACGTCTTGCTAGCGGGGGAGTTCTCGAGGCTTCCATGGCGATACGTATTGGAAAATGTGTCGCATCTTATTTTGTCCATATAAATCTTCCCATCTGGCCATCTAGTTCTCCCGAATGGCGGCCATTATTGAAATGATGTAGTCCTCATATGGTATTGGGATATCATTGGGCCTGATTGGACGAAGGGCGGCGGTTTTTGCCGCAGTATCAGCTTGCTCATTTCCAGCGACCCCTACGTGTACTGGGACCCAGCAAAAGGAAATTTTCTTTCTTTTGCATGCTGTTCTATATACGTGGTTTCTTATTTCTAAAAAAATTAGATGGCCGTCTGTCATTCGTTCTAATGTTTGTAGGCTGCTGAAGGAGTCAGTGAAGATTGTGATTTCATCTGATGTTGGGTTATTGTATGCCCAATGCACTGCATGTTTTAAGGCATAGCACTCGGCAATAAAGATTGATAATGTTTGGGATAGTTTTTCAGAGAACGTGTAGTTATTTGATATCACCGAGAATCTTGTTTTATGTATGAAATTTGATCCGTTGGTGTATATATGTTTACCCATATGTGTTCCTGCGTGGATAAGGAATTGAATTTTCTCTCCCAGGGGGGGTAGTTGTTGATTGTTTTGTTATATTGCCATGGAATATCTTTAAAGTTGTTTTCAAAATTGGAATATCTGGGAAAGCAAGTGGATAGATGGGATTCATCGTTACACCGATTTCCTCCATCCATAGTGCCACTCTAGTTCCAATGGGTCGTGGGAGAGTTAGGCGTGTTGTAAAAATATTATCCATTTGGTCATTCATGATGGCGTTCGAAGTTGGCGATGTTGGGAGTCGCTGGATGTGGGTAAAGAGGCGTAGAGAGAGTTCTATCCTACGTAGATCTAGTGTTGTCTCCTCATTATCGCATTGTAGGCTCGGTATGGGTGATGATTGGAAGGCTCCGGTAGCCATGCGGAGACATTCATTAGCCACTGTGTTGATGAATGCAAGGCGTTTCTTGGAAGTAGAGGAGTAGATCTCACATCCTTATTATGTCGCACTAAAGAGCGGAAGAGAGTGAGAAGTGTTTCGCGATCAGCTCCCCAGTCGTGGCGTGACACTGTACGTAGAACTTTTATTTCTTTCCTTACAGGAGTTCTTAATGTTTATTATATGTGGATTCCATGTCAACCTTCTATCAAATGTTAGTCCTAGGAATTTATAGTTCTCAACGACTGCAATCCTCTTCTGGTATAGGTATAGGTATCGGTATAGGAACTCACAAATGGCGTCAGTGTCTGTGACTTCTGCGAACTCGAGAAGCGCCTGGGCAAGGGCATCGCTCAACTGAGAGAGGAGAACTCCCTCCTTAAAAGGGAAGTTCAACTCTTAAAAACAGAGAGATGCAGATGCTCAGGCGAGAAGGCTCCGGACGTCCAACCGCCGATTTCTTCTGCTGAAGGGCTTCCTCAACGAGCCAAAAAGAAGAAAAGAAAGAAGAAAGAAGAGAAAGTAGAAATAGAAGAAGAAAAAGTAGAAAGAGAAGAAGAGAAAGTAAAAGGAGAAGAAGAGAAAGTAGAAAGAGAAGAAAAGAAACTGGAAACAGAAGAAGAGAAAGTAGAAGCAGAAGAAGAGAAACGGGAAACAAACGAAGAGATAGCAAAGGAAGTCAAGAAGAAGAATAAGAGGAAGAATAAGAAGAAGAAGAAAAAAAAAATGGAGATACAAGAGGAAAGCGGCAAGTCGCCTCCGAAAGGAAAGACTAAGTCGTCTGCAGTCAAATGTGCAAGAGTCACCCTTATTGGTGATTCTCAAGCACGGGGTCTGAAGCCCCTGCTAGCGGCCCGCCTTCACACAAGCGTTAAGGGTGAGCTGCATCCCAGGTTGTGGGAATAAGCAGGTAAGAGCTGAGGCCGAGAAGTCTCAGATTTCAGAGACTTCAGTCGTTGCCCTTACGGTAAGTGGCAACGACCTCTACCTCAGAGGAGGTAGGGTAGGCCCTACAGGTGAAATTATGAGGACAGTTATGGGCGCTGTCGACGACTGTGGACTGAAAACTCGCAGACGCGTCGTGGTGGGGATGCTCCCGAGGTGGGGTCCAAGCCGGACTGCCCACTCGAGGAACATGTCGCTAAACAGGCGCCTTGCAGACCTCTGTACGGCTAAGGGTGTCTTTTTTGTGGACCCGTACGCCGTGTTCTATGGTAGAAAAGACCTCTACCAAAGGGACGGGGTGCACCTCTCCTTTAAGGGCAAGGCGTTCCTAGCCAACCTCATCCAGGATGTCGTGGAGCGCACCCAAAGGAGTGTCCGGCCCATTGGGAAGGCGGACGTACGCCAGTACGCCCGAGTCACTCCCCAAACAACCTTCTCGGAGGTTGTCAAAAATGGTGCCACCGCGACAAACAAGAAGCCGGGAAACGGAAGAGTATAGGGGGTCCTACATTAGGGGACTCCCTGAAAGTTCTTCTGTTCAATGCGAGGTCAATCAGGAACAAGTTTCCTGAGCTCCGTGGCCTCGTAGCGACGGAAGAACCCGAAATGGTAGCCATAACAGAATCGTGGATAAAAACCTCAAACCGAGACTTTGAAGGCGAATTCACGGTTCCTGGCTACCAACTCTCCCACAAAGATAGGCCAGACAGAGAGGGTGGCGGTGTAATGTTGTATGTCAAGGATACAATCAAATCTACGAACTCCAACGTTATATCTGACCACGAGCTCCTAGGCGTTGACCTAGAGATCGGTCCTGCCAAATACAGGACCATGCTGCATTACAGACCCCCTTCCCAACCTGTTGAGAAGAACAGGGAACTGTACCAGCTGCTGTGTGAGCTAGTTCAAGGCAGAGTGTGCATCGTTATGGGCGATTTCAACAGCCAAGTTGACTGGGAAACCAGAGCAGCCTGTGGCGAGAGCGCGCTACTCCTGGAGTTCGCCAACAACGAGTTCCTCACTCAATGGGTCAGAGAACCGACGAGAGGAGACAATATCCTCGACTTGGTCTTCACCCTGTGAGGATGATATAGTTGAGGATATCTTTGTAGGCGAAGAGCTCGGTGGCAGTGATCACCAGCTAGTTAGATTTAGCGTCAAAATCCCGAAGGTAAGGTCTGTTGCCAGTCAATTAAAGAAACTTGACTTGAGAAGAGCAGACTTTGCAAGCCTTCGAGCTGGACTGACTGACGTGAGGCTAGAAGTGTGCGATGCCGTTGAAAACTCGTGGAATAGGTTCAAAACCACATTCATGAGTCTTCAATCGCGTTTCATCCCTCTGAAATGCCCCCGTCTGTCTTCTGTTCAACCTAAGTGGTTTAATCGAGAAATCGGCCAACTGCTTAGGGAGAAGAGAAATGTGTACCGGCAATCGAAGATCTCGGGTGACTTTGACGAATACCGGAGGCTAGCCAGGAGAGTGAAGTCCAGCATAAGGGCGGCTAAGCGGTCTGAGGAACTCTGAGTGGCGAGACTCTGTAAAGAGAATCCCAAGGAGTTTTTTGGATATGTGAACAGCCGTAAACCAATCCGTCGAACGATTGGCCCTTTGAGGAATGAGGAGGGGACATTAAAGCATTCAGATGCAGAAAATGATAACCTCCTCAACAACTACTTCTCTTCAGTGTTTACTGAAGAGTGTGGTCATATTCCCCAGCCGACGGATTCCTACTCGGGGGAAAAGCTGGAGGCAATGGACTTCACCGAAGGAGAAATAAAGAAAAAGATCGCTCACTTAAAGACGAATAAGTCCCCTGGACCGGACGGGTTTCTACCTAAAGTGTTGAAGGAAGTGTGCGATGAAGTATCACGACATCTGTGCGCTATCTTTAACATGTCAATCCGGACCGGATGCGTTCCTAGAGACTGGCGTGAGGCGGAGGTGACTCCTATCTTCAAGAAAGGAGACCGTAACCAACCGTCGAACTACCTACCTATCAGTCTGACTTCGATAGTCGGTAAACTCATGGAAAGCATCATGGTGGACAAAGTGACGTCGTATTTAGAGTCAAACCTGCTACTGAGGAGTTCCTAGCACGGCTTCCGAAGGCAACGGTCATGCCTGACAAACCTTGTGGAATTCTTCCACTTCGTTTTCAGTGAGCACGATCGGGACAAGGCGGTGGATGTGGTCTACCTAGACTTTCAGAAAGCCTTTGATAAGGTACCACACCGCCGCCTTCTCCGGAAAGTGCGAGCGCTTGGCATAGACGGAAAGGTAGCCGGCTGGATCGGGAATTGGCTAAGTGGCAGACGGCAACGGGTGGTGGTGAATGGACAGTCTTCTGAGTGGGTGCCCGTTACTAGCGGGGTGCCTCAAGGTTCTGTCCTGGGACCACTACTATTCATCATCTACGTCAACGACATGGACGGTGACATGGTTGCCAAGATTTCCAAATTTGCCGACGATACCAAGCTTGGTATGAACGTTGCAAAGGATGGAAATACTGCCCGCCTGCAGGAAGATCTTGGGAAGATTGGGGAGTGGTCGGACACGTGGCAAATGCCTTTTAACGTGGGGAAATGCAAAGTGATGCATATCGGCCACAGAAACCCCCAATCTCAGTATATCCTTAAGGGCACTGCTCTTGAATCGAGTGACACTGAGAAGGACTTGGGTGTTACTATCACTAGTGACCTCAAGTTCTCGAAACAGTGCATTGAGGCGGAGAAAAAGGCCCAAAGGATGCTAGGCTATATTAAGCGCCAGTTTGGTTATCGGAACCAGGAGATTGTACTGTGCCTGTACAACTCACTTGTCCGACCGCACCTGGAGTATGCCGTACAATTTTGGAGTCCTTCATTGCGAAAGGACATCGCAAGATTGGAACGCGTACAAGCCAGGGCAACCAAGCTGATTCCCTCTATCCGACATAAAAGTTATGAGGATAGACTAAGGGAATTAGATCTGTTCTCGCTGAAAACCCGTAGACAGCGTGGTCAGCTCATCGAAGTTTTCAAAATACTTCGATGGTTCGACAATGCTGACTACCGGGATATTTTCACACTGAGTGAGAACAGAACGCGCAATCACGGCTTCAAACTCGAACTGAAGCGTTACAACCGCAATCTGTGTGGAATTTTTTTCACTTACAGTATCTGCGGTATGTGGAACGCACTTCCAGTGGAAGTTGTCAACAGTGAATCTGTTGACCAGTTCAAGTCAAGACTAGACAAAGTCTTGAAAAGTGGCCGTTTAGGGACGCAAAACAATTGAGCAGCCTTGTGCCCGCTCGATTGCTAGTCCAAAGGTACCCTCTTTGAATGGACCGTAAGGTCTCCTAGGGTACCTTCTTTCCTTGTTGTTACTCCTTGTTGTAGGTCAGGTTCCCTAATACACCTTCTATTACGGCAGAAGTGGACTACTTTGGTCTTCTCAGCTGATAGTTGGTAGCCGTGGGTGGTAGACCATCTCGTGATGTTGTTGATAGCGATCTGGAGGCGACGTTCTATTGTTGCCATTTCGGAACATGCTAGAGAGATAGAGAATTCATCTACATAAAGGGTGGCTGTAATGTCTTGATGGAGGTTTTGTGAGATATCGTTGATTCCTATAGCAAACAGGGGTACGCTTAAGATTCTGCCTTCTGGAACGCCTTCTTCCGGACGAAATGATTTGGATTTCGCGCTAATTAATCTTACAGAGAAGCTACGCTTGGTTAGGAGATTTTGAATTAAGTTTGCTAGTTCTCGGCGTAGTCCGAGGTTATGGAGGGTTTTTAAGAAGGCATAACGGCATGATGTATCGTACGCCTTTTTGAGGTCGAAGAAAACAGCTACTAAGTGCTGTTTCCCGACAAATGCATTACATATCATGGATTGAAGACGGATAAGGGCATCCGTGGTTGAGTGTTATTTTCGGAATCCGCACTGCGATGGGGATATTCAGGATTCTGTTTCAAGGAACCATGTTAAGCGTACATTCACCATTTTTTCCAAGTTTTACATATGCAGGAGGTTAGGGCGATTGGGCGATAGTTTTTCAGACTCATTGGATCTTTTTCTGGTTTCCGGAAAGCTAGAACTCTAGCCCTTCTCCAGATATCTGGGAATGCATTTTCCATCCATATTTTATTGAATATATCTAAGAGGAAGCGTTTACCCCCTTCCCCTAGGTGGCGCAGCATTGTATAAAGTATATTGTGTGGGCCTGGAGCCGTGTCTCTACATAATGCAAGAGCTATATCGAAATCTTTTTTGCTGAATTCCTCGTTGTAAGATTTGTACTCTCTTGATGTAAAGTTTAGAGGTGAGTACTCCCTTTCCAACCGGTATTGGGCGAACTCGGGTGTTGTGTTTGCTCTACTTGATACTTTTGCAAAGTGAGTAGCTAGCGTGTTCGCTACATCGATGGGGTTTAAGATAGTGTTTCCATTTATCCGAAGTACGGGAGTAGGCTCTCGGCTGGGTTTAACTATCATCCCTCGGATCTTTCTCCATGTGCAGTGGATGGAAGTTTAAGAGTTTATCGTGGAAACATAAGCTCTCCATGATTTCCGGTGGGTTTTTTTAAGTATGTATCTATATTTAGCTCTCTTTTTATTAAATTCTATTTTAGTCATCGGATTTGGCCGTCGTTTGTAGGTTTGGTAGGCTTTCCTTTGTTCTTTTTAGTGCAGCAAATCATTCTGGGCTCCACCATGGAATGGATCTCCGACTGGGTTGTCCTGAACTGGTTGTGATGGATGTTTTAACTGCTTTATATATGATGGATGTAAAAATTTCCAGCGTTTCCTCCGTCTCCGGGATGACATCGACTAGGATATCTGTGATTTTGTTGAATTTTAGCCAGTTTGCTTGGTCCAGTCTCCAGCGTGGTATACCAGAGGTGGGTAATCCCTTGTCTGAGGAAAGGATGATCGGGTAATGGTTGCTTCCTTTTAGGTCATCCAAGATTCTCCATTCGAAGTCCGCCGTAATCTCGGGTGAGCAGAGGGCCAGGTCTAATGCTGATAGGGTACCAGTTTGTATGTAAATCTAGTACCTTCGCTCTAGTTCATGATTCTAAGTTAGTGGTTTTCCATTAGCTTTGATAGCTCGTCTCCTCTGGCGTTGCATATCTTGTTGCCCCACTAAGTATGAAGACTGTTAAAGTCCCCCAATAGAATAAATGGAGCTGATAGTTATGAAATCAAATCTCGTAAGGCGATGACTGGAAATGGCCCTGTGGGTGGGAGGTAGACGTTTGTGATGGTGTACCTTTTCTTGATATGCATGGTCACGGCGATTGTTTCGGGAGGTGAATTTAATCTGATGGATAATGTGAGAACATCTTGATGGGTATAGATGGGACAGCAGCCGGATGTGCTGTCATTATTTGGTATAAGGGTGGTTACGCAACTGTAACTCGGTAATTTTCGTGGTGGTGGTATTCCCAACATGGTTTCCTGGAGACAGACCCAGGCAGGGCTCTCGTCCGCTACAAGAAGCTTTAATTCTTTTAAGTTGGCTTTGATTCCGCGGATATTCTACTATATTAGCTTCATTATTCTTTTGGTTTGGTTCAAGGTGTGAGCAATTTGATTTTGCGGAGGTTGTGGCGCCCATTGATTTATTAGGGCCCTGTGGCCACTGGAGTCTGCTGTGTACTGGTCTTTGAGGTTATGGTTCTTCTTTCTCACTGTTTTTCTTGTATGTGTCTTAGGTATCTACTGTTGATGGCGATGTTGGTGTTCCGTTAATAATAGGAGAACGGATTATCTTTTTTTCTGCTTCTGTTGGTGCGTGAGGGAAGTGGCTCGTTGTTGGTAGGATTCGAGCTTCAATGTGTTTGGTGGGGACGAGGTCTCTTCCACGTGGATCTTAGAAAGGTGTTTTGGTTGGGAGTGTCAAAACACTGTGAGGGGGTGACCGAGATTGTGGACGGACGATCTCTGGTATATTCAGGTTGGGGGTCGATGTGCTCAGGGATTTGATGTGATTTTGATTGTAGATTTACCTCTCTGCCTGGGAAGGAGATTAGCATCGAGGTATCAGGTGCAGGTGCCTCGCGGTGAGTCAACTGCTTTGTAGGGATGGATGGTCGATTGTCGACCATATGCGTGGGGTAGAGGACTTCAATATTCGAGGCCTGTGGTGCAGCCTCCTCGGGAAGGGGTGGTTTGAATTCTTTATCTGTGAAGCGGCACCATCCTAGATATATATATTTAGGTCGAATCTCTAGGTCAAATGATATAGAGTAAGTGTTTCTTGGTATCTTGCTGTTGTTAATCTTTCTATGTACTTGGTGTACTTGACAGAGTACTCGCTTAATTCTTCAATTAATTCAGCTTCTGAGTATTAAGCGAAGTCTGGTTCTATTATTACGCCTTTAGGCATGTTAAAGGATGGATGTTCTGTTACTATTACTTTATCTCCTGCCAATTCTTTTAATGTTAAAATTGTTTCCGCTTGCTCTTTTGTTTTTACTTCGACTAGTATACTACCATCTGATTGAAACGAGAGAGCTTGAAATTGTGATCTGGGAATTTGAAATAATTTTTGGAAATCTATACTCTGTTTGACTATGCATGACATCATTAGGTTTGTTTGTTGGCTTTCTGGTTTTATCAGGTAAAATTTTCTGAAAGATCCTCGGAGTACCTGCAGTGAGAGCAGTTCAGGCCGCGTTTTGGTTGATCGTTCTGGATCTGCTGCTTGCTGGGAGTTTGAAACTTTGGCGGACTTCTTACTGACATTGGTCGTTTTTGCGGTGGTGAGTTTCGATTTCCCAAGACCTTGCTCGTTTCTATGCAATTTTCTTCTATTTTTCCAGTTTTTTGGGAAGGGAGAGATTGTGGTTAAAGTTCTCCCACCATTTTTATCCACGTCTTGTGTTCTTTTCTTGGGTTTTTAAGAGTGATTTGTTAGAGAATTTGTTCGAACATGAACAGGAATCTACCGCCCGCGAAAGTACCATTTTGCTAGATTCAATAGAAGAGGGGACCCGAGACCCGAGAGAAAGGCCTATGGGTTGGTTTCCATTAGCCCCGCGAATGCCCATTCGCGCAAACAACAGGCCAGTTCTAACTTAGATTGTGGTATTCTAGGGATTGGATGAGTTTCCATGTGTAGTCCTCTGAGTTCTGTCGCCATGTACTCGAAAAACTGTCTCATCTCTATTCTAGCTCTGTCCGCAAGGTCATTAATTACTAAGACTTCTCTTTCGGGGATATTGATATCTATCAATTTACTGATCTGTACCTGTAACACGGAATGGTAAAGTAATTTAGGTAGATCTTGGATACTTATTATTGGATAAGCAATTTCACTGTTATCACTATCATCACTATAAATGCTACTATTATCACTATCACTGTAATTAATATAAGGACCACTTATATTTTTACAGAGAGTACTGGTATCACTGTCTACTTCTTCCGGGGAATCGTAATCGAATGAATCGTCCTGGTTATTCGCGAGGTCTCTTAGAACCCTTTCCGCGAGGTGGAACCCTTGACGCATTAGGCAGTCTAAGTCCCTGACCCATTGGGGTTTGTTGAGCGAAGCCACCCTGTTGTGGAATGCGATTAGGCCATCCTGGTCTTGAGGTGTTTGCCCATCCTGCCCTCGCACTGAGTGCCCTCTCTGATAGTTGTATGCCAGTATGGAGTGTGGCCCTTTCCTTGGCGTCCCAGAAGGCCAGCACCCAGCCATAGCTCAACATTCAATAATATAGCCGTAGGCGTTGGCGTGTTGACTGGCGCTCCCGAGAGAAAGGCCTATGGGTTGGTTGTTTATTTGGGCCGCTAACACGATGCAAGAGAGCAGTACCACCAGATCCAGACAGGGAGATCAGCGAAAAGACTCAGGCAAGGCTAAACGAGGGGGTCGAGAACAGAGACAAGTTATGCTGACGTCATTAGATCCGAGGCAACCCTCGAGACAGCAAGAATTCCTGTCTCATGCGCAGCTCAAACGAACCCCCGGAATATCAAGAACGATAAAACTGGCGCTGCAGGTTTTCTCATTGAAGCTGCTGCAGTAAATCTTCGAAGAAAAAGAAACGAAGAAGAAAGAAAAAAGGCAGGTAGTAGCTGCGATGGAGCACCAGTGAGCAACAGTGAACCGACCGATACGAGTACATCGGCAGAGGCAGTGGAGGGTTAACTGGAAGTTAGAGGTGCAAGCTCGAATGAAGGAGAGTTTCAAGAAGTAAGAAGGAAAAAGTAATGCGGTAATAAGAAGAAGCAGAAGACTATCTCCCTTGCCGCAGACGACCCCTTGAGAACCCTACATCGCTTTGCTGTCCTGTCGGACCAGGGCACTCAATTCGTAGTGGTCGGAGTCTCAAAGCTGCGAGGCTGTCCGTACCTGGGTGGGGGGAAGTGCCACGGATGGAAAGTACGATTCATTCCTGGGAAGGATAACGAGCAGCTACAAGACGAATTTAGAAATGTACGGAATCTCTCCAGGAGTTCCGTACTTACCTCAATGGTCAGTGGAAACAACCTTTTCTTTAGAGTAGGTAGAGCCGAGCAAACGGAACATATACTCAAGCATCAATGAGGATTGCAGAGGATCTTCTCTCAAGACAAGTAAGGCTATGCTACCCAGGAGGTTTGCTACAGCGCACGCATATAGCAAAATTCTTGGCATTAACGAACGTCTAGGTCACATTTATGCCTTAACAGGACTTGTTCTTTGGACGATGTGACTTATACATGAAAGACGTTGTCCACCTAAACGTGGTTCCCTCCACGGAATCCACGGGGACAGATGGGGCCGCTGCCGTTTCGGTATGTGACCAAGCCAAGATTGTCAGGTCCGGCTCCTGTGCTTCCTCGGGTAGATAGACCCAGACTAAGACCAAAAGTGCGCAGAACGGAGCCTTGATTACGTCGGAGTCCCTCATTCAGAAATTACCTTGCGTTTAGAGTCCGTTTTTTGAAGTACACCCGTGGCTCTTTATGGCGGGCATACATTTCTTCACGTAACGGAAAGGCCCCTCTATCTGAAGGATGAAACCGAGTAAAAAGGATTGGCGGTAAGTTTTCGGAGGAGCCCAATCCGGTTCTTTAGGAGAATGGAATCACAATCTCTGACACTGCGTCCATGATGGAGTCGTTTGCGACCGCTTTCTCCGCATTCTCTAGCCGGGATGCTGCTCTACCAGCATTTAATGCGCGTCGTGATGTAGCAGAAAGCCATTTACTGTATTTTAACTGCAGAGGAGGAGAAGAACAGGTTTACTTCGAATAGGTTGCGTTCTGCTGTCGCTTCCTACGCAGACACCATTCCTGGTGCTGAAGATGTCCTGTACACCATGCTTCGATACCTGGGTGAGTAAGGCATGTTTTTTTTGTTAGAATTGTTCAACAAGAACTCTGTAGAGGGCATCATCCCTCACTTTTGGCAAATGGCTGATGGGCCTGCTTTTCGAAAACCATGGAGAGATAACGCCCAATTTTCCTGATATCCTTGGTGCGCAAGTTGATGGAGAAATTTGTAGATGTTAGATTAGCCTTTATTTAGGGGCAGTAGAGGCCACTTCTCTTTTGCACAGTAAGGATTCAGCAAGTTCCACCTTGCACTTCGGATGCTCTGCTCCGACTGGAAAATGCCGTCTGCGATGACTTCCTTCGTAGACATCACTGCGCCAAGATGGTTTTCAATCTGGAGAAGGCCTATAATACCGCATGGCGATACGACGTCTTGGAGACTCTCCACACGATGGAGCGAGGTAACGGCTCCCAATTTTTATATCTGAATTTTTGTGAGATCGTCGTTTCTGCATATGAGTGGGGAGAGTCATCTCCGGCCCAATGGAACAGGAAGTTGTGGCCCTAGGAGGCAAGTGGCCTCAATGTCACACTCTTTTCTCAGAACATCAACGGCATCACTTCGTTGCTGCCACAAGATGTCCTCGTAAAGAGAACGGCGATTTGCTTTCCTGGCCACCGTGCTGACTGGACTTAGCACCATTTCTAGCCTCAGCTTAACCTCTTCTTATTGTTTCTGACAGCCTGTATTTTTACCCTACTTCCTAACTATCCCTACAAAGTCTCAAACAACTTTCTCTGGTAGGCCTCTAATTTGACTGGGTAGTCTCTACCAGCTTAATTCCACTCTATTATCCAGGATTGGATCGGATTGAGAAGTGGAAAACGTTCCCTAACCACTGAGCTCAGGTTTGGGGTGGTGGGTTTATAAAATCTTGCTTCATCTCCACCCTCACATACCTTACATACCCTTTCTCTCGCTTTTTGCACACTATAAATTTTACGCCGTGCCTAAGGTGGAGCCACCATGGTGATGGCCTGCCAAGTCACTAGGCAAGAGGATTAGCCTCAAATGGTGGCAGCTGGTTTTGTTGGCCCCATATTTACCCCACGCAGAGCGGGCTACTGTGTGGGGTAAAAGGGCACCCCCTAAAGGGAGCAAGGGATGGTGGCTCCCGTCGGCCCGTTCCTCCTAATGTCCTACATGCGTTTGCAACCAGCTTGCAGGGGGTCAGTATACCTGCCTCCCTCTCTTGACCAACGGATGTCGGTTCACCGGGACAACACAAGAAAAAAGGTTCCTCTAATGTGATCCGTGATATCATTGGGTGGATGGCACATGGAGGCCCCCTAAAATATGTACATGGTCCCTGACTTGACCCTGACCCAGACGGTAGAACATTGCATGGGGTCTGTGCCAACCAAAGAATACGTGTCCTTTCTGTGCAAGCTTCTCCTCAGATGGCTCGGGCCTACGAATATCCACAAGGAGAGGGAGAATCTCCTCCCCTCGCTTCTTACCCTGTGACAGCCAAGCCTTTCTCTATTTCAGAGAAAGATCTTGCTAAGGCCTGTCAATCTAGCCTAGGGGCAATTAGCGGCGGAGAAGAGAAGCAGGTTCATTAGCCACCTTCCTCCCATTAAAAGAAAAGGAACAAGAAGACGAAAAATACAAAGAAGACTCGGGGAAATGGACGGTTCTGGGGCCGTTTCGGTAAGTAACCAAGCCAAGATCGGCACGTCTGTCCAGCGTTGCTACACCTGGCGGGAAATTCCAGACTAAGACCGGAAATGCGCAGAGTGGAGCCACGATTACGTCAACGCCCTTCATTCAGAGGCTACTTGGCGATTACGAGCCCGCTGGCTTCAAACCCTTCCTCTTTATATGCCCCATTAATGGCAGCATGTCGGCTAAGAGCAACATAATCGATCAGAGGAGAGCTCTAGCTACCGTGATTGGTAGAGGCCCGAAGGTTACCCGTTTCTTGAACGGAGTCCTTCTGGCGAATGCGTCGAATCCCTAAAAAGGCCATGATTAGTGCCCTTCGGATACTTGATGGCACGCCGGTGGGGGAGGGGCCCCAAAACCCATCCATACACTCTTCGTCACGTTTGTGTATCTTCGTGTATCTCCTTGGGCTCCTTGGGAAGGAAATACTGAGGTTCAGGTCTCGGATCGTGTCTCATTTCGCGAGGCTAAGGACTTCGTCCTGGCGCGCCCAGCTCTGCCTGTGACGTCCTATGCCTCAATGTTAAGAAAGACACCGGCTGCTCCTAGCCCCTTCAGGCCTACGAGCTCGGTCATTTCCACGCCAATTTGGAATCCTTCTGCGGATTCTACCCCCCCCCCTAGGCGCTTCCACTGTAGATCTGGCAGCTTAAATGGTTCACACCCAGCCTCGACTAAAACCAGGGTGGCCCCTCCTCCCCCAGCCTGACCGTTTATCGTAAGGCGATTCGTTAGACTCACAGGAGTTACCCCTGAAGTTGTAGTGATGCCATCTTCCGTGTGTTCAAAAGCTGCCTCCCGAAGGGAGGACAGCACTAATGGAGTTTTGGCTCCTACCCCAACACCAAATAGTATACTGGGGGACTCGAAGCTGGGAGATCCTCCGAAGGAGAGACCCCCGCCTGCGTAATGTTCTGAGGCGGGGGAAGTAAAATACTCGCATCGCGAGCATAATCTCCACCGTTAAGCCCGGTTACTAACGACCGGTGTTCTCCTTCCAGGAAGCATACGGTCATTCTCGTGCGGGTCTTCTCTGCGATGAGTGCCCCCGATCTCCTCCGAGCTAGGTCTGGCGGGCATATTTCTTCGATAGAATTGCAGTGGACTCCGAGCCAACTGGAAGGAGCTGCGAAAGCTCGTCTCCTCCAGTTTTCCCTTAACGGTCTTTTTGCAGGAGATCATCCTGGGCGCGTTCCTGTGCCAACCTTCCTGGGGAGTAATGGTTTTGAGACCTCCCTACGACTGGATGGGGGCCGGGCAGAAGAATTCACCATTTACACCTGTCCTTCTCTTCGCTTTAGAAATCTCCATTGTGGAGGTATCTGTGATGCTGCACCTGGATTGGAAATATGCTGCTATTTATGCGTACATTTCATTGTCAGGCCGTTTCTCTTTCTCTTGCTCAGGGATCTGAACGTTGCACACAGCCCATTTATGGAGATTAATCTATAAATCCAAGCAGTCAGGTCCTTGCAGACCTGATCGAAGAGCTGGAGATAGGTGTCCTAAATTTGGATAAGCTTACGCATCACTGCCCAAGAACCGCTTCATTTTCTTGTCTATCCTTGTGCTCTCCAGATGCACAGCCTGATTTTGGGTAATGGGTAGTCGATGACCTGGAATTCAAATATGATTTTATGGGCTAATACTGCCTGAGAGCCTAACCTGGTGTAGCTTGGCGCAGACGCGGTGATCCGCATTTCAGGAAATCACAGATTTCTCTGTCTAGCTCGTGGAGTCTAGGTCGGTAGATAATGCCCTTGAGTTCTTCTCAGGCAACCTCATAGTTGTGGGCCTAACTACTATTTCAAGAACGTCTGGTCGTTTTTCACTCCGACGGCTCCCATAGTGGTCAGTCGAGTGTGAGGCGGCCCTCAAATAGAAGCGTTATGCGCTTTCATGTGCTATTAGTGCCGCCCCAACAATTGCACTCTTTGTGCACTTCGTTAAGCTAGGACTAGGTTACATTATGTTTTGAAGAACGCTCGCCGCTCTTCTTATCTGGCATACGTGTGTTCACTCAAAGGCAACAACCCTTTAGCAGAGGTGTGAAATAGACTTAAAAGGATTAGGGGAAAGTTCTCGCACGACTCCTGCCAAGTTCTTAAAGACAATGTGTTCGCAATTTCGAACTCCTCTTCCGTGGCGGAATCCTTCGCGACCGCTTTCTCCGTTATTTCAGACGGGATGATGCTCTGCCAACATTCCATGTGCGTCGTGATGTCGCAAAAGGTTACCGACTGGACTTTACCTCAAGAGGCGGAGAACCCTTCAACGACAGGCTACTTTGAGTAAGTTGCGTTGGGCTCTCTCTTCGTGCGCGGACACCGTCCCTGGACCGGACGTGTCTCATACACCATAATTCGACAACTAGGTTAGCTAGGCATTGCCTTTCTTGTAGATTTGTTTAATAACATCTTGGTAGAGGGTATCCTCCCAGACTTCTGGCGAATCGCTAGTGTGCTCGCTTTTCGCAAACCGGGGAGAGATCACTCTACCTCGGCCGGTTTCTGCCCAATTTCTCTAACTTCCTGCGTGTGAACTACGTAGGGGCGCGGCGATTTGCTTTCCTGGCCGCCGTGCTGACGAGACTCAGCACCCCGTCCGGCCTCAGCCTAGCCTCTTCTTCTTTTTCCCCTAACAACCTTTCAGCTTTATCTGGCAATTTCTTTCCAAACTCTACTACTCTCTCTATCTCATCAAGGCATTTCTTTTGATGAGATTGGACTTCTCTACTCGCGTTCGGGCTTGTGCTAGTTTCGTTTGGCAAAAGGTCTGATTCTTGCAAGTCTGTCTGGGCTTGATCCCTCCCCCCCCCCATCAACACCTGCAGAATATTGGAGGCTACGAAACCATCGTCTTCCCACCCATCCTTTTTTATGGCCGCCAAGAAGGGGTAAAACTTCACAGTCGGCGTTCGGTTCACGGGAACTGGCTGTAGCCGGGGTGGGGGGAAGGCCCAACAGATATATCCTGCATGGTCCGCCAGGCTTAGTCTGAGGTTACCTGGCGGTGAAGTCCATGACCCCCTCTGTAAGTGACCCCGCGCTTGCGCCTGCACGCCGACTGCGACGTTTAGAACCGGCCCGTTGTCTGCGCCAATGGGCATTCGCGAGGCTAATGGAAACCAACCCATAGGCCTTTCTCTCGGGTCTCAAGGTCCCCTCTTCTATTAAATCTAGCAAGATCGTACTTTTGCGAGCGGTAGATTCCTGTTCATGTTCGAACAAATTTTTTAACAAATCACTCTTAAAAACCCAATGAAACCAGCAAATAAAGTCTTAAACGGCGCATCCCCTCCCCTCTCCACATCCCCCTTACTTCCCGGCCCGTCGAAGAAAATGGATGTGAATCTACTAACTCAAGGACAGAAAAGAACACAATTTGATTTTGCGGGGGTTGTGGCGCCCATTGATTTATTAGGGCCCTGTGGCCACTGGAGTTTGCTGTGGACTGGTCTTTGAGGTTTTGGTTCTTCATTTTCACTGTTTTTATTGTATGTGTCTTAGGTATCTACTGTTAATGGCAATGTTGGTGTTCCGTTAATAATAGGAGAACGGATTATCTTTTTTTTCTGCTTCTGTTGGTGGGTGAGGAAAGTGGCTCGTTGTTGGTAGGATTCGAGCTTTAATGTGTTTGGTGGGGACCTGGCTGTGGCCGGGGAGGGGAAGGGTTAGGGCCCAACAGATATATCCTGCATGGTCCGACAGGCTAAGTCTGAGGTTACCTGGCGGTGAAGTCCATGACCCCCTCTGTAAGTGGCCCCACGCTTGCGCCTCCACGCTGAATGCAACGTTTAGAACCGGCCCGTTGTCTGCGCTAATGGGCATTCGCGGGGCTAATGAAACAACCCATAGGCCTTTCTCTCGGGTATCCTCTTCTATTGAATCTAGCAAAATGGTACTTTCGCGGGCGGTAGATTCCTGTTCATGTTCGAACAAATTCTCTAACAAATCACTCTTAAAAACCCAAGAAAAGAACACAAGACGTGGATAAAACTGGTAGGAGAACTTTAACCACAATATCTCCCCTCACAAAAAACTGGACAAATAGAAGAAAATTACATAGAAACGAGCAAGGTCTTGGGAAAATCGAAACTCACCACCGCAAAAACGACCAAAGTCAGTAAGAAGTCCGCCAGAAGTTTCAAACTCCCAGCAAGCAGCAGATCCAGAACGATCAACCAAAACGCGGCCTGAACTGCTCTCACTGCAGGTACTCCCAAGATCTTTCAGAAGATTTTACCTGATAAAACCAGAAAGCCAACAAACAAACCCAATGAAGTCATGCATAGTCAAACAGAGTATAGATTTCCAAAAATTATTTCAAATTCCCAGATCACAATTTCAAGCTGTCTCGTCTCAACCAGATGGTAGTATACTAGTCGAAGTAAAAACAAAAAAGCAAGTGGAAACAACTTTAACATTAAAAGAATTGGCAGGAGATAAAGAAATAGTAACAGCACATCCATCCTTTAACACGCGTAAAGGCGTAATAATAGAACCAGACTTCGCTCAATACTCAGAAGCTAAATTAATTGAAGAATTAAGCAAGTACTCTGTCAGTCAAGTACACAGAGTACATAAAACGATTAACGACAGCAAGATACCGACATCTTCAGCACCAGGGGTGGTGTCTGCGTAGTAAGCGACAGCAGAACGCAACCCATTCAATGTAAACCTGTTCTTCTCCTCCTCTGCAGTTAAAATACAGTAAATGGCTTTCTGCTACATCACGACGCGCATTAAATGCTGGTAGAGCAGCATCCCGGCTAGAGAATGCGGAGAAAGCGGTCGCAAACGACTCCATCATGGACGCAGTGTCAGAGATTGTGATTCCATTCTCCTAAAGAACCGGATTGGGCTCCTCCGAGAACTAACCGCCAATCCTTTTTACTCGGTTTCATCCTTCAGATAGAGGGGCCTTCCCGTTACGTGAAGAAATGTATGCCCGCCATAAAGAGCCGCGGGTGTACTTCAAAAATCGACTTTAAAACGCAAGGTAATTTCTGAATGAGGGACTCTGACGTAATCAAGGGTCCGTTCTGCGCACTTTTGGTCTTAGTCTGGGTCTATCTACCCGAGGAAGCACAGGAGCCGGACCTGACCATGTGGGCTTGGTCACATACCGAAACGGCAGCGGCCCCATCTGTCCACGTGGCTTCCGTGGAGGGAACCAAGTTTAGGTGGACAACGTCTTTCGTGTATAGGTCACCTCGTCCAAAGAACAAGTCCTGTTAAGGCATAAATGTGACCTAGACGTTCGTTAATGCCAAGAATTTTGCTATATGCGTGCGCTGTAGCAAACCTCCTGGGTAGCATAGCCTTACTTGTCTTTGAGAGAAGATCCTCTGCATCCTCATCGATGTCTTGAGTATATGTTCCGTTTGCTCGGCTCTACCTACTCTAAAGAAAAGGTCGTTTCTACTGACCATTGAGTTAAGTATGGAACTCCTGGAGAGATTCCATATATTTCTAAATTCGTCTTGTAGATGCTCGTTATCCTTCCCAAAATAAATCGTACTTCCCATCCGTGGCACTTCGTCCCACCCAGGTACGGACAGCCTCGCAGCATTGAGACTACCACCACTACGCATTGCGTGCCCTGGTCCGACAGGACAGCAAAGCGATGTAGGGTTCTCAAGGGGTCGTCTGCGGCAAGGGAGATAGTCTTTTGCTTCTTATTCTTACCACCTTTCTTTTTCCTTATTACTTCCTGAAACTCTCCTTCATTCGAGCTCGCACCCCTAACTTTCAGTAAACCCTCCACTGCCTCTGCCGATGTACTCGTATCGGTCGGTTTACTGTTGCTCACTGGTGCTCCATCGCAGCTACTACCTGCCCTTCTTCTTTCTTCTTCGTTTCTTTTTCTTCGAAGATTTACTGCAGCAGCTTCAATGAGAGTACCTGCAGCGCCAGTTTTATCGTTCTCAATATTCTAGGGGTTTGTTCGAGCTGCGCCTGAGACAGGAATTCTTGCCATCTCGAGGGTTGCCGCGGATCTAATGACGTCAGCATAACTTGTCTCTGTTCTCAACCCCCTCGTTTAGCCTTGCCTTAGTCTTTTCGGTGATCTTCCTGTCTGGATCTGGTGGTACTGCTCTCTTGCATCGTGTTAGCGGCCCAAATAAACAACCAAGCATTCAAGCGCAGGAACAGGGAGGAGATAGCGCAACTACTCACTCTCTATAGAGTTAGTTAGATCCGTCCTAACTCAGACGGAGCGCCAGTCAACACGCCAACGCCTACGGCTATATTATTGAATGTTGAGCTATGGCTGGGACCCGGCCTTCCGGGACTCCAAGGAAAGGGCCATACTCTGTACTGGCATACAACTATCAGAGAGGGCACTCAGTACGAGGGCAGGATGGGCAAACACCTCAAGATCAGGATGGCATAATCGCATTCCACAACAGGGTGGCTTCGCTCAACAAACACCAATGGGTCAGGGACGTAGACAGCCTAATGCGTCAAGGGTTCCACGATTCCCCGGAAGAAGAAGACAGTGATACCAGTACTCTCTGTAAAAATATAAGTTGCCCCTATTTTTAATAACAGTGATAGTGATAATAGTAGCATTTATAGTGATGATAGTGATAACAGTAAAATTAATTATCCAATAATAAGTATCCAAGATCTGCCTAAATTACCTTACCAATCCCTGTTACAGGTACAGATCAGTGAATTGATAGATATCAATATCCCTGATAGAGAAGTCTTATTAATTAAGGACCTTCCGGACAGGGCTAGAATATAGATGATACAGTTCTTCGAGTACATGGCGACAGAACTCAGAGGACTACACTTAGAAATTCATCCAATCCCTAGAATACCACAATCTATACTGGTGGACCTCTTCCGGGATTAGCCGTCCCTACTGTAATCAATGTAACTAACGACGATACAGAAACTAATAGCGTATCTGATAGCGTATCAATTATTCATGAAGATTTCGCTGCAAGTGGTCCACAGGATATAAGGGACTCAGATAGAAACCAAGTACAGCAGGATCAGGAAAACAATCTGCACCAGGACGACAACTATAAAAAAGGCAGAGATAACAAGGACAAAGAAGATGACGGAAAAGTCTCATCTATCTTAGACCCGCTGCAACCTAAAAAATCCCCCATTTCTTCGGTAAATTGGTCCAAGGCCCATCAGGAGATCTGCTTAGGGTACCACTGGCTAATAACGTGATAAAGTCAGCCCCAAACCAGGGTATTAAAATTTTCCTGCCAAAATAATATCATCATTACCAAATTAGTCCTGAATCCTTACGCGAAGTAGTCAACACAATTAAAAAAGCTAAAATAATAGAGAAAAGCAAAGACATCACAAAAGCTCATAGAATCTTCGTGGTACCTAAGCCCGACGGTTCTATGAGGATTATATACGATATGTCACCCCTTTACGCCAGTATAGATTCCTGCTATATTTTGACTTCTCAATATGAAAAAAGCCCTAAAGAAAACTCACAAAGGAGATGTATCCATAAAATTAGATCTTTTCATCTGATTTTACCACCTGCCTCTGAATCCAAAAGCTAAGTACCAATTCGGCATCCGCATTGTTCAAGATGCGTGGAGATTCACACGACGGCCTATGGGGTTCTAAGGAGCAATTGCGAACAGCTGGGCCAGTAAACACGGGGCTCATGCCTTCAAGTATCTTGACGATATTTTGATCACTGGACCTCTAGATTATGTATTAAATACACAAGATGAGTTCCTTTCGTTCAGTATACAAATTAATCTGAAGAAATCATCTATAACACCATCGGAGCAACTGGAGTACTTAGGAGTGTTCATAGATATCTAAAAAGGCCGTGCCAGACTGTCTTTAAAAATGGCTAACAAAGTAACACATACCAGACTTGACCACAAATTCTGGCAAAGATTAGGAAGCCTCCTTAATTTCGTAGTACCTATACTCCAATTATCCATTTTTCTGGGTACAAATGTGTAATCAGGCCAAGACCCATGGATATACTGAGCACCAGCTGGAGGATATGATTAACCTCATAGATACCTCCTTGAGAAGATGGTTTAGACAACTATTAGACGAAGCTATGAAATTCTGTGATACCTCACTCACAGGACTAGCCATATCCCATGGTGATCAGGCATGGGCCTACCCCACAGCATTCCTCAGAATTCCACCATACGTCTTCCATTACGAAACCGTGGCCCCATGGTTGACCTTCTTCCTCTTCCCTAGAGGCCGGATAATGGCTGATTGCTTTCCTGCTATGATCAACACATTACGTGGAAACTGAAACGGGCACATTCGCTCACCGATCCCCGTTCCATACGAACACCCCTACGGTCCTTCATTCTTGGGTCTCACGGACCCCAACCACCCACTCTGGACATTAAGTCCTTTTTTGCCACCTCACGCCTGTCTCCAGGCATTATTGTCTGTATAGTTTTTTCCTTCACAAAACTTGGTCAATTCCTCACATCTTTCCTATCATTATATTTTAAAATAAAGGCGAGTCAATTCCGAAAGCTTTTTACTCAAGAAATGACTAAACAAAAGACCTACCCTGCAGGCCTTTCCAGCCCCTCCCTAGCAGAGCTCCCCATTTGCCTGTCATACTAGCCGAAAGGGTTACTCCATAGGCTAGACGGTCCGAAACGTCGCGCAGCTTAACGTGCCGTAGCCACAAGGGATTTATCACTGGTTTCTCGCTAGAAGCGCCAGGAGGAGGAAAGCCAAGGTCGGAGCCGTACTAAACCCTACTGAGCGGCCAGGCTCTTAGCCCAGGCTTTCAAGGAATATCTTGCCATGTCTAGTGGCCTAGCTTGAGACCTCTTAGTTAGCCTGGCAGCCAGCTAGGCTGGGAAGTTGTAACCAGTAACAGACCAGCCTACATCACAAAATGCGGTTGCAGGGGCTGGTCAGGTATATGCGTTAGTGGTGGGCCTTTCAGGGCATACTAGCCTCACCACAGTATTCCTTCCCTTGTAAGCATGAGACCCCTCCGTCCCAGTCTCTCACAACCTGTGAGCGTCAAATGGTGTTATTTATAGAGGATCCAAAGCCTCTCTTCTGGTGCATGAAATAGCCGCAAGGTCCTTACTTGTTACTAGCAAAGAGATGGTAGGGAAGGGTAGATGAGTGTTGATAGTAGGAGTGATAAACATATACATACTTATTAACATACATAGATATATCGAAGCATAATTCATACAGAGAGACACGATAGCTCCCCCTTTTTTAGATATTAAAAAGGGTTGAGGAAATGTGGGGAATTGGGAAAAAGAGAGAGAACCAGAGAGAACAAAGTAGACAATAAAGGAGAAACCAAAGATATAAAAAAAGAAACAGATAAATTTAGATGAGAGAGAACGAGAGAGAAAAGAGAGAGAAAGAGTAAAGTGGGTGAGACATTGATAGAGACTGTGTGGAGGTTAGCCCAAGAGAGATTAAAGGTGCAAACATTCTCAGGAATAATCTGGCCATATCAATTTAATCAGTTGGAAACCCTGCCGGGCGAAGCCCCCACCTCCATTGTGATCAGTTATTATTCCCCAATGGAAAGTCGAAAACGAGATTTATCACTCCCCTTCCCCCCACTCCAAGCCGCTGTGAGACGCCCGTGACTTGGAGCTGTTTACACAGCTACATTCCAAGTCTGCCATGGGACGCCAAGTGTCTTACGCCTCCCTCCCTAACCCCGTCCCTCGCAGAAGCCCGCCGAATTTATGCGAGCGCCTCCATTCATTGTGAGCGTGAGTTTCTCCTGACGTCCGCCGTCACGTTTCTCGTTGGTTCGCCATGTCGACGCCTGTGATTCCTTGAACGGATCTTACATTCATAATCTCTCTGGTCAGAGACGGATTACTCTCCTTTGTTATTCTCAATTCGGAGGGATAACAGGGATCAACTCCCGGCTCATTCCCTCTACTTTACAAGGAGCGTGTACCTTAACCTCAACCGTGAGACAAGAGCAAGTAAGTCCGAGAAGTCCTTGTCCCCACTCCCCTTGGTGAAATCCCCATTTGGAGGACAACTTGAAACTTGATCTACGCTCATCTTCCACTCTACGAAGTTCCCCCGAGGCTTCATCGAATTCACCACCGCAGAGGGAAACCAAGGTCCCAGTCCGGTGATTTTTCCTCCATTTAATTCACTCCCAGAAAACCCCCCGTAATTCCTCGCATTTAATTAATATTATCTCAACCTGCGTTTAATAACGGTCTTTCAAGTGATTGTTACAATTCCCGGGCTATTCCCATTTATTTCTTGCCCACCTGTATTAACAACTGGTGACTTATTCAATATTATACTAGTTTCCTTAGTTTACGTGAGCAATAATAATTCTATTATTTACTTGTATATTAAAGGTTATTTTTGAAGGAGGTTTTTCTTTCAATAACTCCTGAAATCGCTGAAACGGCGATCTCGATTCCTTCCTTTTATTGACCAATCTTGGATTAACGCACTCGAATATAAATTGGGCACAAGCCCTTAGCCGGGACTGGCCGGCCTTGTTGAATACCCGTGGGTCCGAGCATGTATAGAGCGTGACACCACCGTGTCGTTCTTCGACAGACTGAAAGAGAGAAATGGCTAGGTGGACAGATATATGGAGATATACATCTATCATTTATATACACATACATATAGACACAGTTACAACACATATATACACATACATAGAAACACCGAGGAAAAAAGGAGAGTAGAGGGCTAAAGCGGGAATACAAAGAAGCAGAGTAAAAAGGGGAGCGAGAGAAAAGGGGAAGCAGGAGATAAGATAAGGAGACATAAGAGAGAGATTTAGAGGGATACATAACAAGAGATAATAGAAAAAGGACAAAGGACAGAAAAATAAGACAGGTAGAAAAAAGATTAGGAGAAAAATTGGGAGCGGGAGAATAGAGAGAGACAAAAGAGAAAGGGGAAAAAAGAGATAGAGTGGGAGCGGAAGTGAGATGGTGCTAGATAGATCTATAGATAATTGAGAAAAAGAACAAAAAAAGAAAATTGGAAGTTAGAAAAAAGCAGATACTGAGAGAGATAATAACAGAGAGCGAGTGAATGGAATAGACGGAAAAAGTAAAAAGAACGAATAAAATATAATAAAATTGTGAGTTAGAAAAAAGGAGATACCGAGAGAGATAATAAAACAGAGCGCGTAATTAGGAGAGACGGAAAGAGAGAAATGGCTAGACAGACACATATATGGAAGTATACATCTTAAAATCAATATACACATACATATAGTCAAGGTTAAAACACGTATCTACATACATATACACGAAAAAGAGAGAGAAACATGGAGGAAAAAATAGAGAAAAAAGAGAGAGAAAAGAGAATGAGAGGACAGAAGTCTGGAGAATAAACAGAGTAAAAAGGGAGAGAGAGAGACAACGAGAGACTTACGAGGGGCGGTCAATAAGTTTCGCAATTCGGATATAAGGAAACGAGATATGAGGAAAAGTGTTATATTGTTTTTCAATATAACTACCCTTGACTTCAATGCACTAGCGCCACTTGTCCCTGAGGCTTTGAATTACCTACAACCAGAAATCTCCCGACTACTGTTCAATCCACTCCTGGACGGCAAGTTGGACATCTTCATCGTCTTAAACCGGCATTCACGCAGTGCAGCCTTGAGCTGGCGGAATAAAAAGTAGTCGCTAGGGGCCAGATCTGGACTGTAAGGCGGATGGTTGAGCTCCTCGAATCTGCACTCGCGCTGGGCAGCTTGACGGTGAAGTCGATCATGGGGTGTGAGGTTTCGTCAGGTTTCTAGGGACCCAACGGGCAAAGACCTTGGCCATGGCCAAATGGTCGTGGATGATGTTGAAAACACTTCCATGTGATATTCCAAGTTCTCGCTCGATTTCTTTGACCTCGACCCGTCGATTTTCGAGGATCATCCTCTCCACATGGGCCACATTGTCCTCGTTAGTCACGTCTGACGGGCGTCCTGGATGGGGGTCATCTTCAAGGGACTCACGACCATGGCAAAACTCCCTATTTCAGCGAGCAATGGTTGCATAGGAAGGAGTGGTGTCAGTGTACACTGCAATCATGCGTTCATGGATCTCTTTTGCATTCTTGCCTTCCATGGTCAAAAATTTTATCACGGCGCGGTACTCAACTTTCTCCATTGTTGAAAAATTGTGACTGACGATCTGCGATCAGCTACTGCTTCTTAAATAGACGAGGCAGGAGCGTGCGGCTGCAGGTCCTGACTTGTCATAACTTGTCCTAACACCCCCACAAACAGCCACCCCCCTTCCTCTATTTTTCCCTACCGATTCGCAAAACTTATTGACCGCCCCTCGTAGTGAGAGACAGAAAAGGAGATAAGAGAGGAAGGACAAAAAAAAACAAATAAGAGGCAGGGTGAAAAAAGGGGAGCGGGAGAGAAGAGCGAGAGGAAAAGAGAGGTAGAGAGCGAGATTGAGATTTTGATTGATAGATAACTAGATAGATAATTGAAAGAAAAGATAAAAGTATATGGAGGATAGTGACAAAGGAGCAAAGACAAACAAAAAGTTGAGGGTCAGAAAAGGGACTGGAGAGAGAAAATGAGACATTGATTTGGACAAACAGAGAGAGAGAAATAGCTAGATAGACGGAAATATGTAAGTGTACATCGTTGATCCATATACACATACACATACGCACAGTCACAGTTACAACACTAATCTACACACATATTCCCACGCATAGAGGGAGAAACAGGGAATGAAAAAGAGAGAGAAAGAGAAGACAAAAGGGGGTATAGTAAAAAGAGGCAGAGAAAAAGGGAACGGGAGAGTAAATAGAGGTACATAAAAGAGAGATAGAGAGAGCAAAAGACAGAAAAAGCTATAAGACAGAAGTGACAAGGAGAAAGAAGTAAGATGCAGGAAGATAAAGAAGAGAAGGGGAAGAAAGGAGGGAGCGAGAGAATAAGAAAGACAAACGAATGAGAGGTAGAGAGGAAAAAATAGGTATACACTCATAGCGAGAGAAAGAGAGCGGGAAAAGATAGAGAAAGAGAGGACAAGAAGAAAGATAAAAACGGGCAGAGAGAGAAAAAGGGGAGTGTGAAAAACAGGTAGCGGAAGAGAAGATAGTAATACATAGGAGAGCCAGAGTAGGTGAGAGTCAGAAAAAGAGAGAAGAGGGAAGTAACAAAAGACAGAAAAAGAGGCAGGAGAGAAAAAAAATGGAGCAGTAGAATTGAGAGAGACAAAAGATAAAGAGAGAGAAAAAGAGAGGTAGATAGCGAGCGAGGTGGTGATAGATAGATGGATAGAGAAAAAAAAGAGATGAAAGAGTGAGCTAGTCATAAAAAGGAGAGATCGGAACAGGGGAAAAGATAATGGAAGAGGGAAGTAAATGTTATTATTCACTAGAAGCATAAGTAGATAAATGAGAGGGGAGGTGTTAATAATAATAAAAATAATAATAGGTATTTCTCGTGGTTTACGCCCGGGTACGTATGTACGTTTGCTACGTACATGAGTAAATCCGTTCCATTTTTCTCTAAAAGTGCTTTAATTTAATTCTTTAACCAGGGAGGATTCGTATTTATTATATATCTTTTGCCATTTGCAGCGTTCGAGGATCTAATTAAACAACTCAGACAAAAATATACTTTTAATTACACAAAAGAATGAAATATTGAATCTTTAAATACACTTTCGCCCGGAATGGGAAATAACAAATAAATGGATAAATTTTGGATTCTTTTTACCTTTAACTCTAATGGAGTAGACAGTTGTGAAACCTTGAACGTGAATCTTCTTACTGAGGTGAATTGGAGTGAGTTGGAATGGAGGACGTGAGGAGGATGGAAAAAAAGCTGATGCTTTTCACTGATAGGGCGGGGACGCGTGGCGAGACTTCTTGAGTTGAAGATGTTAGCGAGGGGATTTGGGATCAACGGAAGTTATTATGATCCCTGTGTTACAAATTCGGGCTTTTCGATGATGTGAAAACCAATATGTGAATCTTTTTTTGAATGGGAATTCACCTTGGTATTCCTCAATGGTGAGGGGTATCTGTTTTTATTCAGAAAACTGAGATAATGGTTTTTCTCTGGACGAGAATGGTATGAGAGTTAGTCTCGATACCACTGGTCTGCTCTTCTAAGCGACCAAAGGAACGGCCTCGGGAGGGTAAGTCCCACTCGGTTCCACTTATCTTCTTGATTCCCTGTTTGACTTAGGGACTCGTCTTCTTCTCTCGATTGCTACACTGATTCTATTTTTCATTTCTCAAGATCAAACTATATATACGTCGATTACCCCCTGGGGGTGAGAGGAGACGAGGGAGTTTAGGAGGGGGCGAACACTCACTATCCCACAGTAATGCCTCTCTAAAAGGGCATAAATTTTTAACGCAGTGACAATTCGCCCTTCTGGTTTACGCACGGGTAAGGTGAGGTTTCGTCTATTTAGCGAAAATAGACATAAACAATCGGAGGAGACAGTGAGTTTGTTCAGAGATTTTATTCTAAAGCTTCTCACATCCTCCTATGTTTATATTACCGGAATACGAAATCTGCTGACCAAATCCTTTTTTGCGAGCGACTTCACTTCTTGGGCAGCGGGGAAAATGGGGGGGAGGCAATTGCTTAGCCCATTTGGAGCGTAACGGTTGATGCTGTATAAACAAACTACCGAGTGCTTGTCCTCTTTATTTTCATTCCTTCACAGTATTTATAATGCGTCCTTCAGGGCTGTTAGCCCTCTCAAAGCGCAGGTTGTGTAGCAAGTGTAGAGAAAGTTTACAGGGGAGAGAAGGCAATTCTGAAGAGATGACTCTTCAGGAGACGTTTAAAAGTAGCAAGGGAGGAAGAGGATCGGACTTTGGCAGGAAGAGCATTCCAGAGTATAGGAGCACAAACTAAGAAGGAACGGTCACCCATCCAGCAAAGGACAAAATTAGGAGTATTCAGGAAGGCAGCGAGGTTAGACCGGAGTGCCCGAGAAGTTTGACAACGGGAGAGGGCAGATGAGAGATAAGGTGGAGCCTCAAGGTTTAGGGCCTTGTAGGTGATGAGAAGAATTTTATAGTGGGGACGTAAGCGAATAGATAACCAGTGTAGCTCCTGTAACAGGTATTAAAAGAGAGAACTGGGGGGGGGGCAAAGGAGGACCCGAGCAGCATAGTTTTGAACTAGTTGGAGGGGGCGAAGTGACGAAGAATGGAGATTCACTAGAAGAAAATTGCAGTAGTCTAAGCGTGAGGTGACGAAGACATGACCGGCAGTCTCAAGGCTTCGTCAATCAAAATGGGATCGAAAACGTGAGAAGTTGCGGAGGAAACCGAGGAAAAACTTACAGATACGATGGATGTGCAGTTTAAACGAGAGTTGCTCATCGAAAATAACACCAAGATTCCTAACGGTATCAGAGAAGGCGACATTGGTTTCCCCAAGGTTAATGGAGGGGAAGAGAGTTTTAGATTTCTCCACCAGCGAAGTGGTACCAACAAGGATAACTTCACTTTTATCGTGGTTAAGTTTGAGAAAGTTGGCAGACAGCCATTCGTTTATGGAGGTGTAAGCTGAAAGGAGCTTGGTAATTGATTGAGGGAAGGACACATGGGATGAGGAAAGGTATATCTAAGTGTCATCAGCATAGAAGTGGAAGGAAGTGCCTAAATCGCGAAGAAGAGAGCCATGAGGAAGTAAGTAGATTTGAAAGAGGAGGGGACCAAGGACTAAGCTCTCACGCACCCCAAAATGAATGGGCGCGAGCTTGGAGGAGAAGTTATCGAGCGCGACCGACTAAGTGCGGGAGAAGAGGTATGAGCGGAAACAATCAAGTACAGTGCCCGAGCGACTAAGAAAAGTGTGAAGACGATCAAGGAGTACAGTGTGGTTGATGGTATCAAGAGTAGAGGAGAGGTCTAGGAGGACTAGCCGGTTCAGCAGAGTGCTTCTCTTTAAACCCCGACTGGTACATTTCATCGATATTGCAGTTAAAAATATGGTCATTAAAGCGAGAGAAAACCACTCTCCGAGGACCTTAGAGAACAATGGAAGCTGTGAGATAGGGCGATAGCTAAATGGTTCAGAGAGGTTAAGATGTGTTTTTTTAAGGATAGGATGAATTAAAGAATGTTTTAAGGAAGAGGGAGCCACCCCTGTGGCAAGTGAAGGGTTAATGAGATGAAGAATCAGTGCGTGGACAGGAGAGAGAATTTTGTGGAGGAGTTTGGTTGGAAAGACGTCTTTAGGAGATCCAGATTTGTTAGAGCGTGAGATCAGGGAAGTTGCTCTATCAGAGGACGCCCGAGTGAGGACGTTAAGCGGCAATGGAGTATGATCATGGGTTTGTACAGACGACTGAGGTAGTACGGCGCGAAGGTTAATAACTTTATCAGAGAAAAATTTAAAAAATGTAGAGGAGTTGATGGGGGATAGGTGGGGGAAATGGTGTTAGGCAAGATAAAAGAGAGAAGAGACGAAAGATAGTCCGAGAGTCATTCTTGCTCTCAGACAAAAGTTTGCGTGAATGAGCCTCGTGCGCTGATTTTAATTTGGAAGAATGAGTCGAAGTAGCAAGGCGATAGGCAAGTGGGAGGGAGGTCATGTCTTGCCCACGGAAGCGTGTTTTACGAAGGGCTCGTTCCATGGTGAACCAAACGGCGCTGTGATGGCGGTTTGAAGAAGGAGTGATAAGGGGGCCGTGCGCATCAAGGCAGGCGAGTAATGAGATAATGAAGGAATGAGGGTTGGAGAGAGAGACTAGGGATATTATAGTAGGAGAAATATAAAGTGAAATTATAGAGAAAGTGAGTGAGAACAGGAGGGAATTGGAAGAGAAGGAGAGAAGATGGGTAAGAATGAGAAAACTAGTGGAACAACGAGATAAAGCAAGTGAGATATAGGTAGCTAAGGTTGAATAAAGTGGGAGCTACAAGGAGCTACAGGAGAGAGAAAGAGGGAGAAGGAGTGAGTGCTCGATCTATATAGCGCAGTACACACATACGCACGTGTGTACCTCGACACAGATACTCATTTTCAGTCGGTCAGTCGGTATCTTTTTATGCAAGGTTCTAGCGAGAATGAATGTGGGAAGATGAGAACGACCGTAAGAGGGATGAGTAGTCAGAATGGGTGAAAATAAATTCTTGTGGGTAATAGAGTTGGAGAAAAAGAGAGAAAATGCTGAAATTAAAGAAGAAGAGAGTAACGCGAAGGGATAGAAGGATAAATACGGAAGGGCGAAAAGGTGCTAAAGAACGACAGATAGCGAATACAGGAGGCGGGGAGTAGAGCTAGAAAGATGGGCATGTTATCCTTTAAAAAGAGAGAGAAAGAGAAGATAAAGAAACAGAGTAAAAGTGAGATAGAGAAATAAGAGAGATATAGAGAGGTAGAGAGAAGGAGAAAGAAAGGAAAGAGATGGAGAGAGAGGAAAAAGCGAGAGATAGTAAGAGAAAATGTGCCATTGACTAAGAAAAGGAGAGACAGAAGAATGGAAAGGAAGAAAGAAAGAATAATAGAAAAGAAATAGTGGTGATGAATCACAAAAGAGCTACAGAAAGAAATAGATAAAGAAATATAGAATTAAGAAGAGGTAGGAAAAAAAATAGACAAATTTATAAGAGGTTGATGGTTGGGGTAAAACGGTGGTCATAAATGTTGACGAGGAATTAACTTGTCTGCTGCACAACTTCCGTCGGCTTTTGTCTACGATTTGGAACGAGTATTAATTGGTGATTATCAGCATCATACAAATTGTAGCGCGGAGTAATGTATATATAAAGAAATTGATGAGGGGGAGGCTAAGTAGGGGGTAAGGGAGGAGAGATAGATAACGAGAAGAGAGATGTGAATGAATAGTTAAATAGATAGATAGGTGAATATGAATAGAGTAAGACCGGAAGTGGAAAGGAAGAGAGAGGGAGAGACAGATATGAGAGATAGGGAGAGAAAGGGAGCACAGATAGAGAAAGAAGAGATGAAAGAAAGGAGACAGGGAAGGGAGGGAGATGGAGAAACAGAGAGATCATAGATAGAGGGAGAAAGGAGCAGTTATCCAAATAATAGAAAAGAGGGAGAAGATAGAGAGATAACTGAAGGACAAAGAGAAATAGAGAGGTAACTGATAAAGAAAGGAGAGAGAGAAAGTGTGCCTGTGTGTATGTGATAATGTGAAGGCGGGAAGGGAAATGATAGCGGTGTTGAGATTGGCTAGGTGCAAGATGATGCGTAATAGTTTCTTGGCCTAGTAAGGCTGCGTATCAGTGTACCTATCTAATAGACGGTCTAATCATGGCCTCACTGAGAGTTTTGTCTGCGCACTCTCCGAGATTGAACCTCTGCCTCGACCACAGAAATCCAACGCTGTATCTACAAGTCTTGGCGTTATCGAAAAAAATTCCTATTTAATAGAGCAACAATTCAACAACCAGAGAATTAATACCCGTTGATACATTTATAAGTAAAATGACTGTCAAATTGTGCCTAATAGCTTCCACGTTAGGCCACACCAAGATGCCAAGTTTACATAACATGCAGGAATCATTTAATCTTCGCAAAAAAACAGCCTCTGATTTAGAACTAGCATCTCACCCCGAAAGAAATGTAGAATCTAGGTATAATTATATGTATTATGTAAAATATAATAAAACAAACATAAACCAATGCATAACCAGTCCAGGATCACTCATCAATAATTTTACTTGGTTTTGCAAAAGTTGTGTTACACCCGTTTTAAAAATTTGTCGAGAGGTTTACGTGTGTGATAGAAATAATTTCATCAACAAACTTTAATATCTACTTTTCCAGAACGTGTCACTAAAAATAATTCCATTGTGTGTAGTGTATCGAGATGAAAGTGTAATGAGATCTCTGCTCTTCTGTGAGCGTCTACAACAGGTCCGACATCGCAAAGCGGCTCAACGTGAAGCGGATAAACGTCGACTAGTCCCGCTGAAGCTCAAAAACGCAAAGACTTCCAAGACCAACCTCATTCAGGCTGACCTCATGTTGACAACCATTTGCCCCTGAGAAAGGACTTCCAAAGTGTTCCGAATGACAGCGCTCGCGAAAAGAACATCTCAGTAGCCAGGGTGTCAAGGACCATAAAGGAGGAGGTCGGCAAAAGCTTGTGGTGCCTAGAAAGGCCTCTACTCACCGATCGTATGCGAGAACAACGTCGAGACCTTTGTCGTTGCCTTCTCAACGATTTGAAATGTCATGGCAATTGCATTCTCATTTTTCTGATGAAAATCCTTAAATCTCGATCAAGTCGTCAACAAGCATAACGACCGCCTGGTAAGCTTCGGCCAGGACGTCTCCGTGGTCTACTACATGTTTTCGACCCAAGGCCCTCCATCCTTGATGATGCTTGGCGTCGTGGCTTCGAATTTAAGAATATGCCGTCAGTGTGGTTCGCGACCAGGTAGAGGCTCGCCGCAGCCAATTACAGGGAAATCTTTGCGACGATAGTCCTGCCCTGTGTGATAAAGATTATTAGGAAGGCGGACTACGTCTTTCAGCAGGACGGTGATCCGACCCATACATCTAAAACCATGCAAGAGTGGTTAGGTTCAAGCATGAACTAGTGGGCGAAGGATATTTGGCCACTGAAGTCGCTCAACTACAGTGCATGTTTGCATGCCTAGGGCAATGACTGCAATGTTCACCACAGCAACCTTCACAAGCTGAAGTCCTCCGTTAACGACGTGTGGGAGAAATTTTGGAAGGACTTTGCTCACAACGTGTGCGCTGCCTTCCGGTCTCGCCGGGAGCGTGTGCTCACTGCGAACGGGGACACATTGATTAATATTACAATTTAAACAAATATTTATATTTTTAAGCAATAAATACAGGTGTAATTGCATCAAAACTGTTACTATGTCCTTTGTTGAGAGCGTCGTAACGAGTGTAACAAGACTTTTGAAATGCCCAGTAATTATTGACGAGTAGCCTTGAGCTAGTTGTGTACATCGATATAATACTGGCAGTCTAGCAACGGTCACCGTATCAAACTCTCAGATTAGATACTATATAGAATCTAACATAGTCACATCCACCAAATCTTCACTCGTTTGAGACTTGTATACAATTACCTAGTTATAAATTTTTGTTTTATAAAAGCTACAAAATCAGTTTAGCAGAAACATTAAACTTAAAGAACCACGGACATGGTAAGATGCCTCAATGCGGAGAATGAATGGCCTGAAAGGTATAAACTAAGCGTAATCGGCTCATACATCCGGCGAACTTATAAATGCTGCTCTACGTGGCAACTTTTCCGCCAAGAGATTGCTCGAGTAAAACAAATACTCGTGAATAATGGTTTCTCAAACAACATGATTGACAAACAATTCCAATCATTTTTAAATAACCATTATAAACATGCAGATAAAACTGAAAGTAATGAGGGAGAAGTCAACAACATTAAAGTATATTACAGAAACCAGATGTCCACGGCTATAAAAAAGATGAAAAAAACATCAAGGAGATTATTAACCCTAACATTAAGCTTAAAAATCAAACGGATAAAATCCAACTCATCATTTATTATAAAATAACAAAAGCCAGCAATCTCCTTATAAAACAACACAGGCCTAAACTCCTCGAATCTCAAGTCAACCAACATAGTTTATGAGTTCATCTGCCCCGATAAAATAACTCAAAAGATATTGGCATGACAACCACTACACTTTCGAGACGTTTAACCATGCATCTACAAAGCAGAGGGCCTAAGAATCATATGGAGAGTGCCTGTAATATTAACCTAACGAGAGATATTCTCGTTGATAACACAATTATTAAAAGAAAGAGGTCAATAAAGAGAGGCTGAACATCTTAGAAGCCATATTAATAAATTAAGATAAGCCGGCCATCAATTGTCAAGCGACTAGCTGGAATCGCACATTAAAACTATTTTAAAATTCCACTCACAGGAGGGGCCTATTTCCGCTTACGTTACGTTTACCTAAGGCAGAATAAATACCCCTTAAAAATCGTTTTCTTTCACTCTCTCAGATCCTCACTCCACTCATTACATCGGTAAAGGAGGCAAAAACATTCCAAAACGCTCCGAACATGATCGAATAAGATCGAAAGCTTAGCAATTTTTTACCAAACACATTCATTTAAAAGAAGAGATGAATAATGGATAAGTGATCCAGCATCTACAAGATGGAATAAAAAAGATAGTTAGAAGAAGAGAAATTTGCCGAAGGAAATTATTTAAGGCAAAATACACAATGGTCTTCAATAAAATCTGCATTCAGGAAAGATTGCTGCCCAAAAAGACTTATATATATATATATATATATATATATATATATATATATATATATATATATATATATATATATATATATATATATATATATATATATATATATATATATATATATATATATATATATATATATATATATATATATATATATATATATATATATATATATATATATATATATATATATATATATATTTATATATATATATATATAAATATATATATATATATATATATATATATATATATATATATATATATATATATATATATATATATATATATATATATATATATATATATATATATATATAAATATATATATATATATATATATATTATATATATATATATATATATATATATATATATATATATATATATATATATATATTTATATATATATATATAAATATATATATATATATATATATATATATATATATATATATATATATATATATATATATATTTATATTTATATATATATATATATATATATATAAATATATATATATATATATATATATATATATATATATATATATATATATATATATATATATATATATATATATTGTCTATGCATGATAGCATGAATAACCCGAAGAAAACGGAACTAAACGTTATAGTTCGCTGTTCGTTTGATTATATATAAATTTTGTAGCTTGTAGATTCTATCCTACGTGAAATAATAGTTTCAGTGCTAAACATGATTTTGTGACCTGTATTTTTTTAAATGATTTGTGTGCATGATAACAAATCACTTTTGTATTGGGGGGGATATATGTATGTGTAAAATCTATGATTAGAGAAGTTTTTTTATGGATCCTTTGGGGTTGATCTGATCTACCTAATTCACTGTATATATGTATTAATTTGTGTGGAGTGGCTGGTTGGGTTGTGGCTTGTTGGTGACTAGTTCCTTGTGTTCTTTTCTCGCTTCATCAATTTCTTATGTTCTTATGTACTCATAGGTAGGCCCTATCTAGTCTAGGTGTTAATTTTTATTATCTCTGTGCAAATATTTTAAATATGTTTTGGGGGAGGCGATTAATTACATGAGTAAATATAGGACTGAAACTCTTATCACCTAGCTCATTTCGTTAAATGTTAATATCTATATTAATTATTAAATTTTTTTAGTGATGGAACCGTCAATGGAAAACAAAGAAACTATTGTGCCCATATAAAAATATTTGGAAAATGATTATGAATGGTTGCCGGCAACTAATAATCCACAAGAAACAGTGTATTATTTGCTAAACTGTTTTTAAAGTTAAATAAATTGGTATTTTAGCAATAACACAACATAAAAATTTAGAGAGTCATAAAAATAAAATCAGAGTTTCATCTTCGAGTTCTTTAATCGATAAATTTATCATATAAGCAAATTCTAAAGATGAAGATATTATAGTTGCTTCGGAAATAGCTCAAATATATCATGCAATTAAACGCAATCATTCCTACAAATTACTTGATTGTAGTTTGAAATTAAATTAAAAACTTTACAGGAATTCAAAATTAGCTGCAAAATTATCTTGTGGTCCAATCAAATCAGAGGCAATGGTTAAAAATGTGATCTGTAAAAAGGGATTAGAAGTAGTATTGAACGATTTGAAGCGACATGATCCGCCTATATATTTTTGTCTTCAAACTGATGCTTCAAATTACAAATAAATATGAAAATGTTGCCATTTTGTGTTCAATATTGTAATATGGAATTTTGAAAAGAGAATTATATAATTGATTTTTTAGAGAATGCTAATGAAAGTGCAGACGGAATGTTAAAATGTTTAAGATACACTATTGACAATTTGCAACTTGATTAGAAGAGTTTGTTGTTTTAGTGCAGCTAACGCAAATTTCAATTTTGGAATAAAGCATTCTCTATATACTAATATCCCCGTCCTGAATAATTGCATTGCACACACTTTTACATAATGCAGTAAAATCTGCTATGGAAAATTTTGAAAATATTGTCCTAAAGATTTATGGCCATTTTTCCACGTCAGTAAAGAGACGCGAAACTCAAAGGATTTCATTCATTTGTCGAGACAGAATTTATGCAAAATTCTTCGACATGTACCGGTATACTAGGTGCTTATCTCTGCACCATGCATTGAAAGGATTTTACTCTCTTAGAAAGACTTAAGTCCTTATTTCTTAAGCAGACAAACTGATTGCTCTAAACAGTTACTCAAACTTCTTTAAATTAATGATGATGATTCAAAAGAAATTGCCCAAGTTATTGAAATAAATTTGTGTTCTCACAACATACAATGAAGATATTTTAACTATCTGTTGTAGGACTTGAGAAAAATGAGACTTGAGCAGCAGATATTTTCAATATTTTGGCTAATTTCAGAAATAAGTTAAAATCTCGATATGCTGATGAAATTTTGGATATCATGTTCACCACCTGATGAGAAACTTAGACACTGCTGGGGTTCAAAAGATTATAATTGGAGATTTTAAGTTTTTTCTTATTTCAGCAATTACATATTTGGAAAAAAACAGACTTTGATGAAAATTCAAAATTTGCAAAATGATCAACTTTAATTTTTTTTAACAATTTTTCCCAGAATACCAAAAATTTGTGGAAATTGTTGAAGAGTTGAAGCTAAAAGAAAAGCTGAATTTGAATATGGATGACTTCTTTGATGAAGTGAGATTAATTATAAAAAGAATGACTCTATTCAAAGCTCTGAACTCTTTAAAAGATGCAATCAAGCAGCAAATGATACTTGGATTTTAAAATAGGTGGTGATTTTAAGTGTGAATATTTTTAAAATAGTTTTATTTGTGCTTTTAATTCCTGGAACATCAGCATACTGTGAAAGAACTTTTGGTGTAATGTCACTTGAATGGCGAAATGAAATAAATAGATGCTCCGTAGAACTAATGAACCAGAACTAAGGAAAAATGAACTTTTCATATACTTCAACATGTAAGATAATTGCCTAGAATTGGCTGAAAAGACAAAAGATAACACCTAATTGTTGAAGGCCGCAAAAAGCTAGAACAAGCATAATTTGTTTTATTATATGGGTATATATGTATAGGAATAAAATAAAATATTATACACATATTTTTTTATTTTTCTTTTCTTGAAACTTGACAGAGTTGGCAACCCTAAAACTAGCACTGCAATATCGGGGTTTTAGTAAGATATGCTATACCTTGATTCACCCTGTAAAAGAGGAAAGTCTCCTTTGTGCTTTATACAATGATTGCATATAGTGTATATGAGCATCAGACTTTCAAATGAATGAAGTGTTGAAATGGAGGTCAGAGTTGTAAAATAGGCGCCGGGCTATCCCTCATGCAGACGTTTGCTGACGTTGTTGCCCCTAAGCTTCCTAGGACGCGGGAGAATAAAACTTCCTTTTCCCGCTTTCGAGATTGACCTAAACACAATTGTGCTTTATCTCGCCTCGAGACTCGTTGCGTTTCCTCCCCTTCAAAGTACGGTCCAGTGGTTTCGATGGTAAGGTCTCAATTCCGAGGCTACTCAAGGTAAGTACACAATTTTTCATTCTCGGGAGAACGGACCCAGTTCTTGAAATTTTCCCTCTACTCATCTCGTTCCCGTTTCATTTAAACTGTGAACTAACGAGGATTCTCTGAGCTTACATCTCTTAGAGAATCTCCCCTTAAAAAAACACCTTTATCTTTTTAAAAACCTTACTCTTATTTATCGGTTTTTTCTTTTCCCTGGCCTTTAGCCACTCCCCTTTTTGCTAACAACCATAATGCGTTGGTTTCCCGCCTTTCAAGCTAAGACTAACAGCGTAAGTTTCCTTTGTAATGCAAAAAGAATAGTATTTCCCGAAGAGTCAAGTGATAAATATCCATTGAATTGCAGTATTTAAAAGAATGTTAACACTTCGTGGTGAGAAGAACCACTAAAGTGATAATTAAAAACGACACCCCAGAGAGAGCAAAGCAGAGTGCATTTAAGGAGTCCATAAATGACTCAAGAAAAGCATAACAGCGCCATCTCTCAGATAACTCGGTAGGAATCTGCCTTCTGTTGTAATATTTTAGGGAATTATGTCAGAGAAACACTCCAACTTAGGATTTGTTGTTGTTTAGTAATTAAGTGCATTTTTCTAACAGTGTTTAATTAAATGAGAATGGCAGATATATATATATATATATATATATATATATATATATATATATATATATATATATATATATATATATATATATTATATATATATATATATATATATATATATATATATATATATATATATATATGTATGTAGGTTAAAGTATTCTCATATTTAAGAGGAATTTGTAAATAGTGTTTCGAAATTTAGCAAATCTCTGTGTGGGGGAATGCCCTCAAATGGCAAGTGTGAGAGAAAGCCCCCTCTGAATACCCCTTTCAACCCCTTCTCTCTAAACCCCGTGATCCTTAGCGTGGAAATTTTCGAGTCTTCGAGAAGGATGCAGTCCCACGCTGAGTCACCCAACCCAGCTGTATTTGCTTTTGAACGCTCCTCGCCCCCTCTCCCGTTCCTTCGAGTCTGAGACTCCCAGCTGATCCACAGAATCGTCTTGAGTTGAGATAACATCTATCTAAAGCAGAGAAAATCTCATTCTTCAAAAAGAAGTAATCAAACCCCATTTACGAGTCCTCCTTGTTAGAACTCCCTGAAGTATCTTCTCGAAGATCTGTGCCGTTGGTCTTCCTCCCCCCGCTCCAATTCAGCCCGCGCTTCAAGGTAATGCAATCTTGTGTTGTAATCCCCTGATTACACCCCGCCAATCGTCACCAGCATCCATTCGAGTTAATTTTCTCGTCCCACTTAACTCTGTCATATTATAAATGTTACAATTAACTATCTTTATCGAGTAGTTTGTTCTCCCTTTGTTGTACACATACACACACACACACACACACACATATATATATATATATATATATATATATATATTGCCCTATTTATTATGTATATTAAAAATTATATTTTGGGGTCTTGTTCTTTATATATCATTTGAACTGCAACTTGGAAAGCCGTTAGATAAATCCCGGTCAACGGTAAATCATACTCTCTATTAATTGCTCCAAAGTATATCATAAGCGGCCTACGGTCGGCTATCTGCCTATGCTTGTGTATGCGCCCTTGCGCCGAGTGAGTCTTCACAGGCATACCTCATCACTCTGGCTCTGTTCACGAAAGTGCACAGCCCTCGATGGCAAGGTCGAAATAAATGGTCGAAGAGAAATAAAATAGAATAGGGGGCGACGCCTGAACTTTGGGTAGGAAAAAGTCATATTTCTTTTGAATAGATCGCCAAGCAAGACCAGAAAATAACAGTTAGTAAATTTGGAATACGAAATCAGCCACGTCAAGGAAATTTAATGATTGGATTTCTTTCTCGGCCCTGAAGGAGTGGACTACTGCATTATAATAATGAACATTGGAGGGCCTAACAACGTCTGTCAACCGCATTTTAATTCGAACCCGATGGTGATTATTTTGAAATCGGGGCTTCGCCTCCATACCCTTGTTTAATGGTGGGGGATGCACCCCTCCGCAATTTCTAATGAGCCAGTAGTATACACAATTTGAAAATCCTAGCATTAGATTCAAATTCATTTGAGATTGCCAGACGTCGTTAGACGCTCTTATGTTCATTGTTTTTAGCCATATATGCTACGCCCCCCGAATGCTAATTAAATCAATAATATTTTGTTTAATATTCACTAATATAAAATGTCCATATATTTTAATTCAGTAAAAAAATCCCTTCAAAATGATATATAATACTATTTGATGTAAACCAATCGACAATTTGACTGTGCATTACATTCTTAGTGAACATTTTAAATAATACCTGATTATTTATACGTGAAGAAAATTTTAGTGAGTAAATCTTATCATAGTTTCTGGAAGCTTTTCTTAATCCCTAAACCACCAGCGTGTCCGAATAATCAAGGAGATCGATTTCATCGTGTGGAAGGACTCACAGTTTAGGATGGGGGTAGAAACACTCCCCAAAGGACACTCGTTGCGTATCCACCTGTCTTGAGTAAAGACCGAATTTACACGACCGTGCGACGAAACATCCGCTGACGAAACATACGATCAAACAGTAACAAAGTACATGTTGTAGAACCCCTTCTTCTGTTTATCCAAGGGCCTGATGAATCTTTATATTTCTGGGGCGCTAGTAATGGGTACAAAACTATCTATATATAAATGTAATGGGGCGGCCAAAAGTTTTGGGACACCCTAAATTTTTCTTATTCCTTCGGTATGTCAATGAATATATTGGAGTAGGTTTGTATGTATTCGTCGAATACTTTGGGGGAAACAAAATAAAGTGAAAGCTTCTTTATAACTTATTTTGAAATATCTAAAATTGCGATGCTATTGAATTGTTTAGAATGCTGGTTTCAGTATGCGATATGTTACAGTCAAAATGTGATCATATATTATTATATTTGTTGATTAATATAATATTTATTCTGTGTCAACAGGATCTGATAACACTGGTCAACACATATTTTTCATCAGAGACCTTACTATACTTTTCTAAATGCATGTCCCATGTTGAATCCGAATATGCCTTCGGTTTTGCTCTAGCACGTACCGTTTTCAAGATATGCCAAAAAATCAAAATGGCCGCCTGCGATTATAAAATGTAGTATATTACTGGCATTGCTCTATTGCATGCATCATTATTGTACTGCTAAGATGAGCAAACTAGATGTTTCATGAGTCCTTGCTGGTTAAAGGGGTATAGAGAAGAATTCATTTACATTTGTAACTCACCGGCATATTTTGCGCAATTATTTATAATTCTGCTTTATGCTTTCAAGTTCCTCATGTAATGTGCATCTTCTAAGCTGCACTTTCTGCGTTGATCATAAGAGGCTTCCAAATATTTCCACAAAGCAGTAACAATGCCTCGAGAGTGCAAAAATCATCCAGATAAATTTTGCTATGTATGTGGGCATTTTACAACAAAATCTCAGCAGCGTACTATCACAAATGATATAAAGAGAATGTACAAACTCTACTTCGGGTGCCCTCTGGGTGACCAAGAAAAAGCACGGGCACCACACCAAATTTAGACTTCTTGCTCTAATGAATTACTTGACTGGGTTTACAAAAGGAAAGCTTCAATGATCTTCGCTGTTCCTATGATATGGAGAGTGCCCAGAGATCATCTAAAAGATTGCTATTTTTGCAGTGTGACCACAAAAGGGTTTTCTGCGAAGAACAAGCACCAAATTTTTACTTAACGATGGATTCGGCGTGCAGACCAGTTTCACCTGATGATGGCTTCGTACCTGATGATATTAGTGATGATAGCAGTACTGAGGGTGCATGCACATTAGATGCGGATGTTGAATATGAGGATGGTAACTCTGAGCCAAAGTTATTTACTCAAAAAGATTTGAATGATCTTGTTACAGATCTGTCACTGTCAAAGGAGAGAGCAGAACTTCTAGCATCTCGACTTTAGAAAAAATTCTTACTCAAGAAAAATGTGCATGTGAGTTACTTTAGAAAGCGTAATCGTGATTTGATTTCATTCTTCACAGTAAATGGACCTCTCTGCTACTGCCATGATATAAATGGATTGTTCGAAGCCTTGTCACAGACATACGAGTATGAGGCGTCTGACTGGCGTCTCTTTATTGATGCTTCTAAGGCAAGTCTAAAAGCTGTCCTCTTGCACAATGGCAATGTAAAGCCTCCCAATCCTATTGGCCATTCTGTCCACCTTAAGGAGACATATGACAATTTAGATATTCTTCTTAAAGTCATAAACTACCAAGCCCATCAGTGGTACATCTGTGGTGATCTAAAAGTCATAAGCATTCTAATGGGTATGCAAGGAGGATTCACGAAGTACTCTTGCTTCCTCTACCTGTGGGATAGACGTGCCACTGCAAAACATTATGACAAGCGTGACTGGCCACTTCAATCTACATATGAGGCTGAAATAAGTAGTGTTCAGTATGTCCCCCAGGTAGAGCCTCAGAAAATATATCGCCACCTCTTCATTTGAAATTAGGTCTAATGAAAAACTTCGTGAAAGCAATGGCTAAGGACAATTTTCAGGCATTCCAATATCTGTGCAAAATATTTCCACAACTGAGCGCGGCAAAAATAAAAGAAGGCATATTTGTGGCACCACAAATTAGAGAGGTTTTAGCAGACCCTGACTTTGAGAAGACCCTGATTCCTCTTGAACTAAATGCATGGCTAGCCTTCAAGTGGTTATGTGCAAACTTTCTGGGCTTCAACAAGTCACCTACATAGAGAGATGGTGTGGAAACTTTCATCAATCTTATAAAGAAATGAGATGCCTCATGTTTCTTAAAATCCATTTCCTGCATTCGCACCTAAACTTTTTCCCAGAAAATCTTGGAGCCGTAAGTGACAAGCAATGTGAACGTTTCCACCAGGTTATCAAGGCCATTGAAACTCGCTATCAAGGATTTTGGAATGAGAACATGATGGCAGATCATTTTTGGATGTTGTATCGGAATAATCCTGAAAAAATTCAAGCGCAAATCCCATGCACAACGTTTAGGATTTCGAGTTTTGACTTATTACTCCTTCAATCATTGTTCCCTATTCTTATACATGCAATATAAGTACCATTAACTGTATGATGCTTGTGGAATAAACAAACATGGCTATTTATCTTTATCATATGTTTACGCCTAAAGAGAATGAGGAATTTTAGCTTATATATGTTAAATGCATCATTTTGTGTCAGTTCATCTTCTCAATGCACATGGAGATATACAGAAGGCAATTTTTTTCTAGCACTGGCGCTATGCAACCATATATCACCAGTTTCGGCAAAGAAATGAGAGTAAAATGCTACATTCTATCAGCGACGGTGGTCATATTGCATTTTCAAATATCTTGAAAACTAGATGTGCTAAAGAAAAACTAAAGTTGTATTTAAATTCAGCGAGAAAAATGCCATGAGAAAAGCTTGCTCACGTCTTTGATGATTAAAATAAGTTCAAATTTGTTGGCCAGTGTAATTATACGATAATGGTGAAAACGTGTAACTATACCGTGGAATAAAGAAGTCTGATACGGACACTGTACAAGGAAGGGGGGCTCAGCGGCGTTTGAAAATCGCCCAGAGGATCAAAGGATCATATTCAGGTGTTGCAAAAGTGTTGAAGAAAATCTGAGAAAGTGGACTACCTAAGGTCAGTTCCTAACGTAAAGACAGGTCTCTGGTAGCATGGAGCCTTCTGGCTAGTAAGAAAGCTGCAGTGAACTACAACACGAGTGGAAAAAAGGCGGCCATATTAATGCATCTGTCAGAAAAGTCTGTCACAGACTGCTTGCACAAGGCCTGAAGTAATTTAAAGCGTGCCATAATACGATGATCAACCTTCAGCAGGAGTAATGACGACTGGCTTGGCCACTTGCTTAGCGCAACTGGACCATGCGTCAGTGCGAACGTGTCATATAGTCCGACGATTCCATATTCTAGATGTTCGAGACTTTAGCCAACGTTATAATCTACAAGAGACAATGACAGCAGTGTGATCGAGAGTGCATAGTAGCAACAGTGAAGCATGGTGGCTTTTCTGTAATGGTATGGGGCTGCATGTCACGTTCAGGGGTGGGGCGTTTCACAGTTTATGATGGAACTGTCAAAATAGAGAAGTACTTTTTTTTCAGTGTGGTAGCCCATCTAGCGACTACATACTTAGGCATAAGTCGACGTACAAAACAGCCTGCTATTAGGTAATATTAAAAAAAAAATAATAATAATATCTAAGTAACACATAACGATAAAAACGACAAAGGCTAAAAATTTCAACAACGAGAAAGAGCAGAAAGGCAAAAAGGGAGCGTGCTCCGGCGACGGGAGTAGGCCCGTCTCCCCCTGGCGCAGGAACATGCAACCTCCAAAGAGAAACGCACAAAAAAGGTCAAATGAAGTGGAGGAGGCAAGCCTCCTCCACGGTTCCAGCGTGACAAAAATTGTGCTCCAAAAAGGTCGAACGCAATAGTCCCGGCGCTGTAGTAGCTTAGAGAGCAGAGGCATTGCGACAAAGATCAAATGTGGTACCCTCCAGCGTGGCATGCTGGGCAAAACCAGGGAGGGGCACCTGCCTGAGAGCTCTATCTTGCTTTCGAAGGAGTTTCCTGGCCTTAAAGCCGAAGAGCTTAGGGTGGGACTTGCGTCTTTCTGCGGTAGGGGCACTGTCGAGTTCAGCGGGGAATGCAGCGGGAGCTGTTGGCGACTGAGGAAGGCAATGTGCTCGTGTGTAAGGCAAAAAATGCACTGTGCACGGCGCAGAACGAGCGGCATCTACCCAGCATCGACACGTAAGCTCTCAATAGGGGAAGTAAGAAAGACACCGTTCGGCAGGCAAAGGCCGGTGTGGTGGATCGTGTCCACCTTCCGCATCACACCCTCGGCTGCGGATGCATAAAACTCGCATCCGTAGTCGAGCTTAGAGCGAAAAAAGGATCGATAAAAAAGTAAGGCAGCAACATTATCAGCGCCCTAGGCGCTGAACGTCACCGAGCGAACGATATCCATGGCGCGTATGCAAGAGACCCTAAGGCTACGAATATGAGCCTCCGAGGTGAGGCCTCGGTCAAATTCAAGACCAAAGAAACTGTGTGAGTCCACTTCTTCCAGGCGCATCCCATTTAAAAACAAGCCTGGTTCAGGGTGAAGCCATAGATGGCGGCAGAAGTGCACCACCTTAGTCTTTACCATAGGAAACTGAAGCCTGTGCGCTTGGGCATAGCCAGAGACGCGTTTCAATGCCTATTAGTGTCAAAAGAGATCAACAGCTTATCCACGTAGAGCGTAGCGAGAACATCTTCCGGCAGCACCGAGATGGTACCGTTATTGCTCAGTGCAAAGAGTGTGACACTGAGTATACCTCTCTGCGGGACACCCTCTTCCTGCTCCGCTGGGCCGGAGAGGGCTCCCCTGACCTGTACGAGGGATTGAAGATCTCGCAAAAAATCTGATATACAGATTGGGAGGCGTCCCCACGCCCCCATCGTGTAAAGAGTATCCATGGTACCGTATCAACTCAACATGCGGTATCATAGGCCCTCTCCAGATCGAGAAACACCGTGTCATAGTGCTATCTACGGAAGAAGGCCTCGCAGAATGCATTTTTCAGCCGAAGCAAAGCATCACACGTGGGGTGGAACCGCACTGTGCAGAAAACAGATGACCTCTGCTGTCCACAAACAAAGCTAATCTAACATTTACCAATTTCTCGATTAAAGTAAACACACAGGAAGTTGAAGAGATTGGGCTTAAACCGGCAGGAGTAGAGTGATTTCTGCCAGGTTTGCGAAAAGCGAACACAGTAGCGATTCTTTAGGAATCTGAGAGGATACTCTCTAACTAGATCCTGTTGAACAAATCTAACAGAATAATCCCAGTGAGGGGCGTGAAAATTTGCCTCCCTGGCCACCATGCTGACGAGACTCAAGCTCCCGTCTAGCCCTAGCTTAGTCTCTTCTTCTTTCTGACACCCTGTCTTCTTACTCTGCTTCCTCACTTGCCATACAACTTCTCTCACAACTTTCTCTGGTCGGCTTCTAATTTCACAGGGTAGAGCAGACCAGCTTCCTCTCAGCCAACCATCCCGGATCGGGGCGGAGGGGGGAGATGACAACGCTCCATCACCCCTGAGCTCCGTCTTGGGACAGTGGGGTTTTAACGACTTGCTTCACCCCCACCTTCACCTTCTTTTCATTCCCTGTCTTTCTCCTTTCATTATCCATCATTTTTTTACGCCGTGCCAAAGGTGGAGCCGCCCTGCCGAGGAGGTGTTGTTGTTGTTGTGTTTAAACGGTTTATAGCCCACTTTCACCCTCTATCGGGTCTATTCAGGCTTGGTTTATTTAAAAAAAATTGGGGCAGGGGGTTGTTTTTTTAAATAATTGATGAGTTATATAGAAGTAAATTCCTGGTTTAAAAAAGGATTGATAGATGAAACGGCGAAAGGTGGGGTATGCTGAATTAGCTATGTAGAGGTGTTGGAGTGAATTAATCAGCAATTGATTGTGTAATGGGTTGCGGTGATTGGTGCCTATGGATGAACAAAAAGGAAATGGATGGTGGGACGGATTTACGATGATGATCCAAATAAGTTTAAAAGAAATTCATTTTTATATCTGTTTAAAAATATTGGTTTCTTTCAAGTATTTACTTTTGTTATTTATCATAAGCGAGTTACTCGATAGAATATTTCGTAGAGTTGGTCTTGATTCTAGAGGCCGTTCCGCTGGCTATTATAGAGTGCGCAGTCTATTAACATATGTTTGATTGTTATTTGCTCATTGCAGTTGTCACATTGAGGGGTTTGTGATGCAGGTGTGGCCCAGCGGTATTCATCCAATCACTCCCTCTTCTGTTCTGTTTTTTTTTCCGATGTCGGCCAATTGTTTGTTTCTCTTTTAGTATTCCTGAGGTGTGGGTGGCCATTTTTAAGCCAGTATGTATTCCATTTGGAGAAGATTAATTTCTTAGCTTGATTTATGTCGTCTTTGGTCAGCCAGTTCGTTTTTTGTGATGCATTATGCCTCGGGCACCAGCATATATTTATTTTATGGGGAAGGTGGTTTATTTTGTGTATGATAGCAAATCTGAGAGGATGGTACTATGTTGGATTCTGTATGAGTGCTATGCCGCCGTGCAGCATTTTGATTTGTGGCTTTGAGAGCCATATAAAATGTGGCAAGTTCTGCTGTTAGGAGTGATGCTGCTGGTGGTAATGTGCCATTTGGTTTCCTTCTGGGAAAATGGCTGACAGTCAACGCCCTCTGCCGACTTTGAGCCATCGGGGTATATTGGTGTGTCCGTTTGGTGTCCGATTCTGTGTTGTTTGAAAAACTGAGCTACTGCTGATGGTTGGAGGGAAGATTTGGAGTAATTTATCTCTGGCTTACACACATTCGGAAATATGTTGTCTCCCAAGGTGGGATATCGAGATTTCCTTTTAAGAGGACTTTTAAACGTGGAAATTGTATTTCTTCTAATGTGCCATGTATGTGAATTGCATATGGATAGTTTGTGCGCGGTCTGAAACTTTCCGGTAGAGTAGTATTTTGGATGATTCGTAAAAATTTGGAGTTCTCACGGTTTAATCTGATAAAGTATTTGAGACAATTTTCGGCTCTTCGAAGTTTTAGGGGTAGCAGGCCTGCTTCTATACATGAAGGCACGACAGGAGAGCTTTTAAATGCTCTCGTTGCTATTCTAATAGGTTGATGGTGGATCGGGTTTATTTTGCTTACCAGACGCTTTGTAGCTGCAGCAAAAAGATGGCTGCCAGTTTGTAGAGCAGTAACGCTCGATGAATATATAGGAGGGTTGTGGGAGAGGTTGTATGGAAATTGAGGAAGCAGGATAAGAAGGCAGGGTGTCAGAAAAATGGAAAAGAGGCTAAGCTGGGGCTGAATGGGGCGCCGAGTCCCGTCAGCATGGCGGCCAGGAAGGGAAATCGCCGCGATTCATACGGGGGCAGGACGAGCGGGGTCGCTACCCCGCCACCCTCGTACTCGGAACGGATGCGTGCACACATACTTGTGGGCTGACCGATTTTTAAAGAAGGCTGGCCTCCTCCATTTTATTTGATTCTCTTTGCTATCCATCGCATGATCCTGCGTCGTGGGGAGGAGGGCGTCCTACCAACGACGCAGCGTTCTGAATTTTTTTGCCTTGGATTTTTGTTTGCTTAGGATTTGTTCGTTTTTGTTTTTAATCTAGCCATGCATTTAGCTGTGGGATTCCTTCGGCGTGATATGGCCTAGTAGGCACTCATCACATTGGGGATGAAATAAAAAGGTGTTTTTATTTTGTTTGCTTTCTTTGTTTGGTTTGGTTTTGAGAATCTCGAAGTAGTCAAGTACTCGGCTCAAATCTGAATTGTGACGCCTAACACTGATTCATATGTATTTGCTAATATACCTCCTGGATACACTTTATTTTTGCTTAATAAAGTACTCTGACCACCGCTGACGAAGACAACAGCCTAACGGGAAGTCTTAGGTGAATTATAGTTCACCTCTAAGAAAGAGATTTTAATAATACATTTTAAATGGAAATATTTATAATTGAGGCTTAAAAACCTCACTTCTCCCGTCCATCGATCTGCGTGGGAACCTGCCTTGGATGTCTACCATTCATTAATTTCGCCTTAACGATGACGGCCACTTGGACTGACATAATTAAGTGCTTACGTGAAAACTGGTTTGAGGATTAGCCCACAGCGGAAACGTAATTCAGAAATTTTCTTGAAACTGGGACTTAACTGGGGGTCTCGGATGGGGGAGAAATCCTCATCATACGAGGGACCAGATCAGAATCATAGAGGGAAGTAACACCCGTCTCTATGTAGTTGGAAGCGGTTATGGCATAAGTACCCGAAAGCAGGTGGCACCAAGGTAGCGGCAGTTGATTCGGCCACTACCCCTATCAAGCCCACCATTAGTTATTCCTTTCGAGGTTCCCATTCGCAAACCATTCCATTGATCTATCATCACCCATCATCCTGGCAGCATCTGAGCGTAGGAATTCACTGACTTAACCCCTACAGCCATTACCATTTCACCTCAGTCAAAAAACACAAATACAAAATAATTACACCTTATTTCCAGAAGAGAAGACAATAAGAGTACATAATAGAGGATAAAGAAGACTATGGTTCCCGAACTAAGAGGGTCCCCCTCCAGACCATCCCTGTAATGAAGGCCCCAGAGAAAAGTGAGCTGTGCGAGACGCTATTCGCTGGACTAAGAGTATCTCTCATTAAGTTTATTGAAATATCGTCCAGCGTATAGGCCTGGAATTTCCCACCTTTGTCAGAGGAAGAAGTGCTACGAAACCAGACATATGTCTGGACAATCGTCAGCTACCATTCAATTACTACATGAAACTAGTCTAGGTACCATGTATTGACCATATAGAGATCCTTCTCAGCATCAACAGAAACCCTATACAAGTCCCAGTTGCAGTACGAAAAAACTGCAAAAAAGCAGACTGGGCACATTTTCTCGATCCCTATCATCCGGCAAACTTAGATGAGGACATTTTCGAAGAGATCGACAAGGCATTCGACGACCTTAATGACCATCTCATCAACGTGGATAGATATTATATCCCTAAATACCATTATATGTAAGTCAATCTCAACCTAAAGGTGGACTGAATACTTGAAGGAACTATACCGTGAGCGGAAATTATTGTATGAATTTAAATTCAGAAATGCATGAATTGATTCAATACAACGATGTAAAGAGATCAAAGAAGAGCTCAACCAGTTGATCCTCGAACCACAATGAAGACGTTGGACGATGCGATCGAGAGCCTCGATCATAATACATCTCCCAAGGTATTCTGGAATAAAATCTAAAGTCTCAAAGGATCAACCGGGATAAAAAAGAAAATGGAGATATTAAAAGAAGACACGAGCATCAAAACAGAAGAAATAAGAATAAATGGAAATATTCCGACGTCATTATGAAAGAATCTTCAGTATAACTGAAAAAGAAAACGAAAATTTTGATATAGAGTTTGAGAATAATATCATAGACGAGCTTAACGACCAAATATATAGAACGCTCCCTTACCACCAGAGGGATACACAGCGCGATGGAGACGCCGAGATCACCGAAGAGGAACTACTTAGCTCGCTCCGCTCATATTATTAGAAAGCCCCAGGACAATCGGAGCTTACTAACTAAACTTCAAAAAGGAACCAGCCAACGTCATCGAATGAATGAGAAGAATTTTTAACGCTTGTCTACTAAATACGGGATACTTTCCAGATGCTCATATAACGGCAGAAATTATTTTTTCGTCAAATCATTCAAATGACCCAACGTTGAGAGAGAGCTACCGGCCAATTTCCCTTCTAAAATTTAGTGGGAAGCTCTTCGAGAAGATCTTCAAACAAAGACTGGTGTCTCAACTGGAGGAGAACTCTCTCTACAACCCATATCAATAAAAGTTTAGAAAACAGCGAAGTACTGAGATAGCGATAAATGTCATCACGGAAAAGAAGTTACTTGGCCATTGTTTTTTGGGATGTGACGAAGGCGTTTGGCAAGGTGTGGCAGAGAAGAATGCACTTTAAAATCTTCCGGCTGAGCCTAAATGAAAACTAAGAAAGAACTCTCTGTGGCTATGTCTTGGTGAGAGCGGCGTATGTCAGGTTACAGTGCATGTGCGGGCCGAAATTTCCACTCAATAAGGGGCTAACGCCAGGGGAAAGGGACTGTCTGTCTACCACTCTCTACTAAATATACACTGCAGATGTCTCAGCCCTTGCGAACCCCTCTTGCCTCAACATTTAATACGCCGATGATTTCAGACATATAATTACATGTCCTTCGAGGATTGCACATATGCAAGCTCGTATGTAAACGGCAGAAATCAAGAGATTGAACAATACAAGGCACAATCGAAGATTCAAATGAATCAAGTGAAATTCAAAGCAGTGCGCATTAGTAGGGGACTACTCTCACATATCAGGGCGATGGATAGACGCTATCTCTACAACACGAAGTGCAATATACTAGGAATGAAGATTACTTCATCCGGTTACAGGAAGCACGTTGATGATCTAATTTAAAAGGCCTCGGCTGCAGTCAGAACTCTATACATGTTTGGAACTCTCCGTGAGAGCAACAAGAAGAAGATCTACAACGCGATTGTAAGATCTACGTTGGTGTACTCCAGTTTTTGCCCTCTCTTGTTTCTCGAATACACAAAAGAGCAAACTACTGAGAGTGCAGAGTAAATACTTGTACCGAATTACGGGTACACGCAGGCAAGAAAAAAAACGCCAAGAAGAGCTGCACAGGGAAGTGAGAATAACTCCCATTAACAAAGTCATAGAAGAACTGACACGGAACAAGCAGAAACTGGTTAGTCAAGAACTGAATGAGGAAATCATTCAAGCGATTAAACAGAACAGAAGCGCTGTCAATCATGCCAAATTTGCAAGCTCATCTAGCCTAGTGGCTAGAGGAGACTAAATGCCATTCTACGCGAGAATAACTCCCATTAACAAAGTTATCGAAGAACGGACACGAAAAAAGCAGGAACTGGTTAGTCAAGAATTGAATGAGGAAATCATTCAAGCGATTAACCAGAACAGAAGCGCTGTCAGTCATGCCAAATTTGCAAGCTCCTCTAGCCTAGTAGCTAGAGGAGACTAAATGCCATTCTACGCATGAAAAAGATGTAAAATCACGAATGAATGTAACAACAAACCGATTAAAACACAATAATCTCGGATCATGAAAAAACACCGATTTTGACCAAAACTCAACGAACAAGACTCGTTTGAACCAAACGTGCCGTGAAAAAAGAAGAGAAGAAGAAACAGAAAACACAAAATTACACACGGTACAAAATAAATAAAACAATTAAAACTAATCACAAAATTTAAAATTTACTACAAAAACAATAGTAAATGCACATTATATGGTCAAAAAAATTAAGATTATTAAGACAAATGGCGTTAACGCCACTATAATAAAAACTATTCACAACAGCAATAAAAAAAACTCACAATACAAGAAAATAAATGAAAGTGATAGGCCTGACTACTAGGTGCCTAGCATCTCTTTGCAAGCTTCCCACACTACTTTCTCTCTTCACCGCTTTTCTCTTTTCGTCTATCTATCCACACACCCCTTTTGCCCCCTACATGTCCTTTACCCACTTACATGCATTTGTAATTTGGTGCTTAATGCCCTTGAAAGCAGTTACCAGAAGGGCTTTTCAAAAAAAATTCAACCGAAGGATACCGCTTGACTCCGAAGTATTCAGATTGATTGCTGAAGATTTATTACCATGATACTTTCTATCAAAGAGCAATATAATCTACATTAATTTACTTGTACCGAATTACGGGTACACGCAGGCAAGAAAAAAAACGCCAAGAAGAGCTGCACAGGGAAGTGAGAATAACTCCCATTAACAAAGTCATAGAAGAACTGACACGGAACAAGCAGGAACGGGTTAGTCAAGAACTGAATGAGGAAATCATTCAAGCGATTAAACAGAACAGAAGCGCTGTCAATCATGCCAAATTTGCAAGCTCATCTAGCCTAGTGGCTAGAGGAGACTAAATGCCATTCTACGCGAGAATAACTCCCATTAACAAAGTTATCGAAGAACGGACACGAAAAAAGCAGGAACTGGTTAGTCAAGAATTGAATGAGGAAATCATTCAAGCGATTAACCAGAACAGAAGCGCTGTCAGTCATGCCAAATTTGCAAGCTCCTCTAGCCTAGTAGCTAGAGGAGACTAAATGCCATTCTACGCATGAAAAAGATGTAAAATCACGAATGAATGTAACAACAAACCGATTAAAACACAATAATCTCGGATCATGAAAAAACACCGATTTTGACCAAAACTCAACGAACAAGACTCGTTTGAACCAAACGTGCCGTGAAAAAAGAAGAGAAGAAGAAACAGAAAACACAAAATTACACACGGTACAAAATAAATAAAACAATTAAAACTAATCACAAAATTTAAAATTTACTACAAAAACAATAGTAAATGCACATTATATGGTCAAAAAAATTAAGATTATTAAGACAAATGGCGTTAACGCCACTATAATAAAAACTATTCACAACAGCAATAAAAAAAACTCACAATACAAGAAAATAAATGAAAGTGATAGGCCTGACTACTAGGTGCCTAACATCTCTTTGCAAGCTTCCCACACTACTTTCTCTCTTCACCGCTTTTCTCTTTTCGTCTATCTATCCACACACCCCTTTTGCCCCCTACATGTCCTTTACCCACTTACATGCATTTGTAATTTGGTGCTTAATGCCCTTGAAAGCAGTTACCAGAAGGGCTTTTCAAAAAAAATTCAACCGAAGGATACCGCTTGACTCCGAAGTATTCAGATTGATTGCTGAAGATTTATTACCATGATACTTTCTATCAAAGAGCAATATAATCTACATTAATTTACTTGTACCGAATTACGGGTACACGCAGGCAAGAAAAAAAACGCCAAGAAGAGCTGCACAGGGAAGTGAGAATAACTCCCATTAACAAAGTCATAGAAGAACTGACACGGAACAAGCAGGAACTGGTTAGTCAAGAACTGAATGAGGAAATCATTCAAGCGATTAAACAGAACAGAAGCGCTGTCAATACTGCCAAATTTGCAAGCTCATCTAGCCTAGTGGCTAGAGGAGACTAAATGCCATTCTACGCGAGAATAACTCCCATTAACAAAGTTATCGAAGAACGGACACGAAAAAAGCAGGAACTGGTTAGTCAAGAATTGAATGAGGAAATCATTCAAGCGATTAACCAGAACAGAAGCGCTGTCAGTCATGCCAAATTTGCAAGCTCCTCTAGCCTAGTAGCTAGAGGAGACTAAATGCCATTCTACGCATGAAAAAGATGTAAAATCACGAATGAATGTAACAACAAACCGATTAAAACACAATAATCTCGGATCATGAAAAAACACCGATTTTGACCAAAACTCAACGAACAAGACTCGTTTGAACCAAACGTGCCGTGAAAAAAGAAGAGAAGAAGAAACAGAAAACACAAAATTACACACGGTACAAAATAAATAAAACAATTAAAACTAATCACAAAATTTAAAATTTACTACAAAAACAATAGTAAATGCACATTATATGGTCAAAAAAATTAAGATTATTAAGACAAATGGCGTTAACGCCACTATAATAAAAACTATTCACAACAGCAATAAAAAAAACTCACAATACAAGAAAATAAATGAAAGTGATAGGCCTGACTACTAGGTGCCTAACATCTCTTTGCAAGCTTCCCACACTACTTTCTCTCTTCACCGCTTTTCTCTTTTCGTCTATCTATCCACACACCCCTTTTGCCCCCTACATGTCCTTTACCCACTTACATGCATTTGTAATTTGGTGCTTAATGCCCTTGAAAGCAGTTACCAGAAGGGCTTTTCAAAAAAAATTCAACCGAAGGATACCGCTTGACTCCGAAGTATTCAGATTGATTGCTGAAGATTTATTACCATGATACTTTCTATCAAAGAGCAATATAATCTACATTAATTTACTTGTACCGAATTACGGGTACACGCAGGCAAGAAAAAAAACGCCAAGAAGAGCTGCACAGGGAAGTGAGAATAACTCCCATTAACAAAGTCATAGAAGAACTGACACGGAACAAGCAGGAACGGGTTAGTCAAGAACTGAATGAGGAAATCATTCAAGCGATTAAACAGAACAGAAGCGCTGTCAATCATGCCAAATTTGCAAGCTCATCTAGCCTAGTGGCTAGAGGAGACTAAATGCCATTCTACGCGAGAATAACTCCCATTAACAAAGTTATCGAAGAACGGACACGAAAAAAGCAGGAACTGGTTAGTCAAGAATTGAATGAGGAAATCATTCAAGCGATTAACCAGAACAGAAGCGCTGTCAGTCATGCCAAATTTGCAAGCTCCTCTAGCCTAGTAGCTAGAGGAGACTAAATGCCATTCTACGCATGAAAAAGATGTAAAATCACGAATGAATGTAACAACAAACCGATTAAAACACAATAATCTCGGATCATGAAAAAACACCGATTTTGACCAAAACTCAACGAACAAGACTCGTTTGAACCAAACGTGCCGTGAAAAAAGAAGAGAAGAAGAAACAGAAAACACAAAATTACACACGGTACAAAATAAATAAAACAATTAAAACTAATCACAAAATTTAAAATTTACTACAAAAACAATAGTAAATGCACATTATATGGTCAAAAAAATTAAGATTATTAAGACAAATGGCGTTAACGCCACTATAATAAAAACTATTCACAACAGCAATAAAAAAAACTCACAATACAAGAAAATAAATGAAAGTGATAGGCCTGACTACTAGGTGCCTAACATCTCTTTGCAAGCTTCCCACACTACTTTCTCTCTTCACCGCTTTTCTCTTTTCGTCTATCTATCCACACACCCCTTTTGCCCCCTACATGTCCTTTACCCACTTACATGCATTTGTAATTTGGTGCTTAATGCCCTTGAAAGCAGTTACCAGAAGGGCTTTTCAAAAAAAATTCAACCGAAGGATACCGCTTGACTCCGAAGTATTCAGATTGATTGCTGAAGATTTATTACCATGATACTTTCTATCAAAGAGCAATATAATCTACATTAATTTACTTGTACCGAATTACGGGTACACGCAGGCAAGAAAAAAAACGCCAAGAAGAGCTGCACAGGGAAGTGAGAATAACTCCCATTAACAAAGTCATAGAAGAACTGACACGGAACAAGCAGGAACTGGTTAGTCAAGAACTGAATGAGGAAATCATTCAAGCGATTAAACAGAACAGAAGCGCTGTCAATACTGCCAAATTTGCAAGCTCATCTAGCCTAGTGGCTAGAGGAGACTAAATGCCATTCTACGCGAGAATAACTCCCATTAACAAAGTTATCGAAGAACGGACACGAAAAAAGCAGGAACTGGTTAGTCAAGAATTGAATGAGGAAATCATTCAAGCGATTAACCAGAACAGAAGCGCTGTCAGTCATGCCAAATTTGCAAGCTCCTCTAGCCTAGTAGCTAGAGGAGACTAAATGCCATTCTACGCATGAAAAAGATGTAAAATCACGAATGAATGTAACAACAAACCGATTAAAACACAATAATCTCGGATCATGAAAAAACACCGATTTTGACCAAAACTCAACGAACAAGACTCGTTTGAACCAAACGTGCCGTGAAAAAAGAAGAGAAGAAGAAACAGAAAACACAAAATTACACACGGTACAAAATAAATAAAACAATTAAAACTAATCACAAAATTTAAAATTTACTACAAAAACAATAGTAAATGCACATTATATGGTCAAAAAAATTAAGATTATTAAGACAAATGGCGTTAACGCCACTATAATAAAAACTATTCACAACAGCAATAAAAAAAACTCACAATACAAGAAAATAAATGAAAGTGATAGGCCTGACTACTAGGTGCCTAACATCTCTTTGCAAGCTTCCCACACTACTTTCTCTCTTCACCGCTTTTCTCTTTTCGTCTATCTATCCACACACCCCTTTTGCCCCCTACATGTCCTTTACCCACTTACATGCATTTGTAATTTGGTGCTTAATGCCCTTGAAAGCAGTTACCAGAAGGGCTTTTCAAAAAAAATTCAACCGAAGGATACCGCTTGACTCCGAAGTATTCAGATTGATTGCTGAAGATTTATTACCATGATACTTTCTATCAAAGAGCAATATAATCTACATTAATTTACTTGTACCGAATTACGGGTACACGCAGGCAAGAAAAAAAACGCCAAGAAGAGCTGCACAGGGAAGTGAGAATAACTCCCATTAACAAAGTCATAGAAGAACTGACACGGAACAAGCAGGAACGGGTTAGTCAAGAACTGAATGAGGAAATCATTCAAGCGATTAAACAGAACAGAAGCGCTGTCAATCATGCCAAATTTGCAAGCTCATCTAGCCTAGTGGCTAGAGGAGACTAAATGCCATTCTACGCGAGAATAACTCCCATTAACAAAGTTATCGAAGAACGGACACGAAAAAAGCAGGAACTGGTTAGTCAAGAATTGAATGAGGAAATCATTCAAGCGATTAACCAGAACAGAAGCGCTGTCAGTCATGCCAAATTTGCAAGCTCCTCTAGCCTAGTAGCTAGAGGAGACTAAATGCCATTCTACGCATGAAAAAGATGTAAAATCACGAATGAATGTAACAACAAACCGATTAAAACACAATAATCTCGGATCATGAAAAAACACCGATTTTGACCAAAACTCAACGAACAAGACTCGTTTGAACCAAACGTGCCGTGAAAAAAGAAGAGAAGAAGAAACAGAAAACACAAAATTACACACGGTACAAAATAAATAAAACAATTAAAACTAATCACAAAATTTAAAATTTACTACAAAAACAATAGTAAATGCACATTATATGGTCAAAAAAATTAAGATTATTAAGACAAATGGCGTTAACGCCACTATAATAAAAACTATTCACAACAGCAATAAAAAAAACTCACAATACAAGAAAATAAATGAAAGTGATAGGCCTGACTACTAGGTGCCTAACATCTCTTTGCAAGCTTCCCACACTACTTTCTCTCTTCACCGCTTTTCTCTTTTCGTCTATCTATCCACACACCCCTTTTGCCCCCTACATGTCCTTTACCCACTTACATGCATTTGTAATTTGGTGCTTAATGCCCTTGAAAGCAGTTACCAGAAGGGCTTTTCAAAAAAAATTCAACCGAAGGATACCGCTTGACTCCGAAGTATTCAGATTGATTGCTGAAGATTTATTACCATGATACTTTCTATCAAAGAGCAATATAATCTACATTAATTTACTTGTACCGAATTACGGGTACACGCAGGCAAGAAAAAAAACGCCAAGAAGAGCTGCACAGGGAAGTGAGAATAACTCCCATTAACAAAGTCATAGAAGAACTGACACGGAACAAGCAGGAACGGGTTAGTCAAGAACTGAATGAGGAAATCATTCAAGCGATTAAACAGAACAGAAGCGCTGTCAATCATGCCAAATTTGCAAGCTCATCTAGCCTAGTGGCTAGAGGAGACTAAATGCCATTCTACGCGAGAATAACTCCCATTAACAAAGTTATCGAAGAACGGACACGAAAAAAGCAGGAACTGGTTAGTCAAGAATTGAATGAGGAAATCATTCAAGCGATTAACCAGAACAGAAGCGCTGTCAGTCATGCCAAATTTGCAAGCTCCTCTAGCCTAGTAGCTAGAGGAGACTAAATGCCATTCTACGCATGAAAAAGATGTAAAATCACGAATGAATGTAACAACAAACCGATTAAAACACAATAATCTCGGATCATGAAAAAACACCGATTTTGACCAAAACTCAACGAACAAGACTCGTTTGAACCAAACGTGCCGTGAAAAAAGAAGAGAAGAAGAAACAGAAAACACAAAATTACACACGGTACAAAATAAATAAAACAATTAAAACTAATCACAAAATTTAAAATTTACTACAAAAACAATAGTAAATGCACATTATATGGTCAAAAAAATTAAGATTATTAAGACAAATGGCGTTAACGCCACTATAATAAAAACTATTCACAACAGCAATAAAAAAAACTCACAATACAAGAAAATAAATGAAAGTGATAGGCCTGACTACTAGGTGCCTAGCATCTCTTTGCAAGCTTCCCACACTACTTTCTCTCTTCACCGCTTTTCTCTTTTCGTCTATCTATCCACACACCCCTTTTGTCCCCTACATGTCCTTTACCCACTTACATGAATTTGTAATTTGGTGCTTAATGCCCTTGAAAGCAGTCACCAGAAGGGCTTTTCAAAAAAAATTCAACCGAAGGATACCGCTTGACTCCGAAGTATTCAGATTGATTGCTGAAGATTTATTACCATGATACTTTCTATCAAAGAGCAATATAATCTACATTAATTTACATAATGTTGTAGCGGGCCGAAAATCTATCCTCTAACCCCGACCAATCCAACCCCCTTCCTACACTAATTTGGACGTGAGAAATCGAGGGAAAAATGAAATTGATTGGATATACAGTCCTTTATTTACAAAAAAAATACAAGTATATTTACAATAAATAATTAAATATTTATATAAGAATTTAATTAGAAAAAAAAGTGTGCACACTACAAAACGATGCCAAAATTCCCCAATCAAAACTAAATAACAAAAAAAACTATGCAAGGCGGAGAGAACAAATTTGTACAACAATGTCCACGCAACAAAGAAAAATGACAAGAAAAACTAAACGAAAAGGGGGTACGGGATTATCTTTCGTGCGTTAAATAGGAGAGGGGGGGTAGTAGGCCAAAAAAGGAGGTATGCTCGTCAGTCATTGCAGGTGGGCAGCGCAGGTGGCAAGCGAGGTAGGAAAAGCCCTGCGTGTCAGGGCTGGGCGAAGCACTCGCCTCGAGAACTCCTCTCGTAGTCCGTTAAAGCTTCCACTCTATAGAAGAGATATATATCACATTTTATAATATATTTATAATAGAAGGAAGGGAAACAAATAAGTAGGCATTTGACCCGAGGAAATTTCATTAGCTAGCTTACCTAAGTGTATATCCAATTGCGCACGACAAATTCTATGGAAACTCTCTCTGTTTACTAACACTAACAAATTTCTTTAAATATTTATATTTAGATACTGAAAATAGAAAAACAATCGGTTAACATTATTTGTATTAATACTATATAAAAAAATTGGACGGCAAATAAAAAAATTATCTACACACACACTCGCACAGGGATATGGAAAGATATATGAAAAGGGGTGAGTGGGAGAATGGCCCTATAGACACACACACATACAGCTCCTCGACAATGTGGTAATCATAATAAAGCGTCAATACATTTCTCTAGGCTTTATTCAACTAACAAAACATCAATATAGTCTGAAAATAAAAGAGAAACAATATAAGTAAACAATTCTACATATAAGGTTACATGAAGCTTAGATCACCACATTCTCACCTCCCTTGAAAATCATTGTTTTATATAGCAAAGAGGCTTGTGGCGCTCCCGCGTAGATCGGCGCAGTTGTTCCGGGGCAGCATGCACAGGGGTAGAGGGTTCATCCCTACACCGAAGATTAGCTGGAGCACCAGATACCTGGGCCGGAAGAGAATCCACCTTCATATTGCCTTCCTTGATGAATATACTCTGATCACCGGCAGCATTGAAAGAATTCAACTCAGATGAATCGACAGTAGGTACCGAAAGAATCCCCACCAAAGCAGTCTCTGTAGAAGGATCGACGTTGAAATCCTCTTGCCTCTCATATAATGATACGTTACCAGTCAGAGCCAAGTCATGCACTGATATCGTTGATTCGCGTCCATCGGCAAATCTTACATGAGCATACTGTGGGGGCTGCCTCTAACAACTGAACCTCATCAACGAGAGGTTCATATTTACTGGTGCGAACGTGACGTCCAGGAACAGATAACTAAGTTGGCAACGAATGGCCACTGGGAGATCGACGCTAGTACGAGACGAACCTCTCATGTGGCGTAGCATTGGTAGCTGTGCAAAGCAGTGATCTAATAGAATAAAGGGCGTCAGGCAACACTGTTTTCGATTGACATTCTTAAAGGTTCTTGGATGCCAGAGCAAGGGTTATGTGCTTCCAGATTATAGCATTATACCCCTCACACTGCCCATTCCCTCAAGGATTATAAGGTGTCGTTCGACTAGTGGCGATAACTAGATTGTGCAAGAATTCACGTAGATCCTATGCTATAAACGAGGATCCGCGATCAGAATGTAGGTAGAAAGGCATACCAAATATGGCAAAAATAGGATTTAGACAATTGATTATAGTACTAGTAGTCATGTTCTGACAGGCAAATGTAAACGGAAAACGAGAATACTCATCCACCACCGTGAGCATATAGCGGTTTCTGGAGTTCGAGGATAGAGGCCCCTTGAAGTCCAAACTAAGACGTTCAAAGGGCTGCGTAGCCTTGATAAGGGAAGCTTGGTGCGGTTTGTAGAACCGATGCTTCAAGTGGCCATTCTGAGGGCATTTAGAGCACACCCTCCTCACATCTTTCATGGAATAAGGAAGATTTCTCACTCTGAGAAAATGAGCAACTCTTGTTGCACCCCGATGGCAAAGTCGAGCGTGAAGCTCAGATAGTTTCTCGTTATTGACAGTAGCTCCACAGTAAGCACGTGAGAGAGTCTGCAGGAATGTTGTATTTACCAGGATGGTACATGATGTCATAATTGTAGCATCCCAACTCGATCCTCCATCGTTGAATTTTATCATTCTTGATTTGTCCAAGCCGATTTATACGGAACATAAAGCTGACAGCGTGTTGGTCCGTAACTAAGGTGAAACGTCGTTCTGTCAAGTAATGACACCACCTCTTTACAGATTCCTCAATTGAACATGGCTCATTTTCTACTGCAGAGTGTTTGCGTTCCTCTGGACTCATAGGATTTTTTTTTATTATTTAATAGTTTTATACGCACATTCCTTATTTAAGCTCAGTGTGTTCCTTTTCTATTGTTCAATCATAATCCTTTCCGGGTCCTTCTATATTTCATTCAGTATTTCAGCCTTTTCCACAAATTTTCGTATCTTTCCTGTTTCGTTGAAGTCATCACCTAGCCTACTTTTAAGGCTCAGAGGTGTAATGAGGCCATCCGTTCTGTAATGCCTTATTCGGCTCTGCCTATAATTAGGGTATTCGCTCAAAATATGATGGACTGTCGAAGGTTCGTAGCAATCTTCACACAAAGGTTGTTCTTTTCCTGTGGGTAGTTAGCCATGAGTGATTCTAGTGTGCCAATTGCGTAGTCTTGTAAGGAGGGTTTCATTTCTGCGTATTTTTTAGTAAGAGGTATTAAATGGTTGCACTTTGTCTTTGATATTTCTTAGTTTGTTTTTCGGTTCAGGTATTTCTTTCCATTTCTCTCTCCATTTTCTTAATATGACCCTCTTGATTTTAGGGTAAAGATCTTTTGCAGGTATTTCTAATCTAGTGTCTAAGTTTCTATTCCTTGTTGCGTCTTTAGACTTTCTATCTGCTCTTTTCATTTCCGGGAATGCCTACATGTTCAGGAGACTAACAAAGGTTTATGTTTATGCCTCTTGCTGATGAAATTTCCATCCAGTTATGAATTTCTTGAACTAGAGGGTGGGTGGAGTACTTATTTGTTATAGAAGTAATAGCACTCTGGGAGTCTCAGAATATTACAAAGTTTAAGGATCTAGTATGTAAGGTATATGGAAGTGCCATATATATATATTGCTCGAAATTCTGCAGTTAACACGCTGGTGGCTCCCAGCAGACGTCTTGCGTAGGATTGGTCTGGAAAGATAGCCGAGCATCAGACACCCTCCGCCTGCCTGGATCCATCAGGGTGGATAGGAGTTTGTCCCTGTTTTGCTTTCAGTGTATTTCTCACATGAAGGGTACAAAGATAGACACCACGGCTCTCTATAGTGATGGACAGAGGCTATAATTGATGTTGGAATATTTAGTAAGTTGAGCTGGAAATTTAATGGTCTCATTTTATATCCAAGAGTTGTGTGTGTTCTTGAGTTAGCAAACAGGTGGTCATTACTAGTATCTGAAATGATACCATAGGCTGGTGTTCCTGGCATTCCACAGAGTCTAGTACATATATAGTTGAAGGCTTAGTTTGTTTCTCCTATCATAAAGGGATGGTTCTCCTGACTCGCAATATAAGCTAGGAATTGGCGATGTTATGAAGGTTCCTGTACATAGACGAATTCCGAGATGGTGTACTGGGTCCAATAGTTGTAGGGTTGTGTTTGGAGCAGATGCATATATAGGACATTCATAGTCTAGTTTATTTCGTATGATCGTTCTATAGATGTGGAGCAAAGATGCTCTGTCAGCACCCCGGCTCTTACATGACAATGCTTTCAGTATAATAATGTTCTTGAGGCATTGATTCCGTAGATTTACTATATGTGACTTCCATGAGTTTCCTGTCAACCATTTTCTAACTGATTTCCACCTAGATATAGGTCAGGTTCAGGATACATTCCTTCTCGCCGACTAGTGTCATATGCCTTTTGCAAGTCAAAGAACACAGCTATTGTATTTTGTTTATTTGCAAAAGCCGTTTTGATAGCACTGTTCAATCTAACTAAAACAACTGTTGTGCTTTTACCCTAGCGGAATCCATATTGCTTCTCTGATCTTTCTCTCTTTTTTCTCCAGAGTCCATACAAGTCTTTTATTGACCATCTTTTCCTTCAACTTGCACATACAGCTCGTTATGAAATTGGTCTATAGTTTCCAGCAATGAAAGGTTCTTTCCCTGGCTTCTCATATGGTAATACGATGGCTGAGAGCCATAATGCTGGAAGTCTGTGGTTTATCCAGATACGGTTGTATAGTTGTAGTATAAAGTATATAGTGATGTCCGGTAGGTGTTTTATCATTATATAACTAATTCTATCTTTACCAGGGGCAGATGGGTTCATGGTACTTAGTGCATATTTTAATTCTTCCAATGTAATTTTTTTTTATATTTCTCGTCCTCGCCTTTATCAAAATTGAGTGGCACAGCCGTCGCACTACTCATAAATTCTAGATGTTGAGATCCACAAGAGATATTTGAGAGTGTAGTCCCAAACATCTCGGTGACCATTCCTGGGTCTGCAACTATCTCACCATTCCTTCTTTTCAACATAGGTGGGGGTGTTGTTTTGTATTTACCATTGAGTCTATGGATCTTCTGCCAGATTTTATTGATGTTTGTGTCGCTTGATACTTGAAAAATAATTTGACCAGGATTCTTTTTCTTCTGTTTGATAAGTAATCTAAAATTTGCTTTTGCTCTATTGTATTTCCTTTTGTCTATTGCTAGTCTTGTTTTTAAGTACTTATACAGTCTTCTATTTTTCTCCTTAGCTGCGTTAGCTAGTTCGGGGCACCACCATGGTACCACTTTGGGTCTCATCTCTCCGCTCGACATGGGTATTGATAGCTGAGATGCACTTTTGATGCGTTCATTGATATGAGGAACAGCAGCATCAACAGAGTCAAATTCATCTACAGTACGTAGTCGTACTGCTCGCTTTGCAAATAGTGGCCAATTTGCTTTATCTATAATAAATTTCTGTGCCATGTTTACATTATCCTCTTCCAATGGCTGTAATAAAATCGGAAAATGATCACTGTCATATAGATCCGAACTGATTTTCCATTCAAAATGCAGTCTTACTTCAGCTTGGCAGATAGACAGATCAATGTGAGATGTTGTACCAGTTTGAAAATGAAGGTGAGTGGGCTGGCATTCATTTAGTATATCGAAGGGGTTATTCTCTAGGAATGACGCTACTATCTTTCCTTTACGGGTGGTAATTGAATCTCCCCAGAGAGTATGTCTGGCATTGTAGTCTCCAAGTATTAGGAATGGTTCTGGGAGCTGATTTGCCATTGTTTCTAGTTGTCTGGGGTCTATTTGACTATCTGGGGGAATATATATGTTACATGCACTGTAAAGTTGATCCAGTTGGATGCGAATTGCCATGGCTTGCAAGTTTGTGTCCAAAGTTATTCTGTCATAGGGTTTCCCATCTCTTATCAAAATTGAAATAACCCAGGCATGTCTTTCTTTTGGGCCATGTTGGTTCAAAAGACTAAAACCGGCAGGAGGTCTCAATTCATGTAAGCCTTCCATGGTTTCTTGGATACACACACAACTGTTTTGTTATTCAATTAACAAAACATCATTACAGTCTGAAAATAAAAGAGAAACAATATAAGTAAACAATTATACATATGAGGTTACATGAAGCTTAGGTCACCACATATAAATCGCATCGACATACAATAGTAATAATACAGGTTTAATGCTTTCACTATTCATGCCTCCAAAATCAGTTGTCATTTAAATTTACCGCGATCATTCACCCTACTTTCAGTGTTAATAAAACTAAATTTTAGGCAATAAATAAAGGAAACGATTCAGCTACTGGGTGGTTGAAGAATAAGAATGGTATCATCATGCTGTCAGCTCTCTTGTGTAAAAAAAATGTGATCAAATCTATACATTGAAAGAGGCATGTAGAAGTCTAAGTACCACGTACATTAGTGTACGCAGAAACACTCCGACACAAGCTGTGCGTCCCTCCAGTATTCCAAATTCACCTTTCGCCTCGAATTCCCTCCGCCCTTTTCGCCCCTTTGAGACAACCAAATTCGATACGGCCGTTCAGGAAAATGTCTGCCGCTAAAAGACACCTGCTAGCCGACGAAAGTCCGATTTTCGCGCCGTCGTAAACTGCGCGTGAAGCGAAGGTGTGAAAGATTGACTCTGTCTGGCAGCAGATGAAAGAGTCTTTAACGCAGCGATACGAATTTTATGAAAATTCGGTGCTCTCTCCCGATTTTTGCTCGTGAGGGAATTAAATGGGAATCTTCTCCCTAGAGTCAAGCAGAAGAGCTTGGACCTACGTCGAGTGTGTGGAGCTCGTTCCACAAAGGAAACAGTTCGCCCTTTGTAAGAAAGAAACTTCGGAGAATTTGTGTGTTGCCGTCACGGTACTTGCAGGTGCTAAACTTCTCGCAGGTCCCCCATTCAGAGTCAGAGGTTACACAGGACCTCCCTCTGCGGATTACCCTAGACGTAGCTAGGTAATCGATTTTTTCTACCCACTCCAGGAACCGAATAATCGGACAGTCACTTCGAGGAAGAAGAAGTCCGGACGATTTGAGCCACCGTTTGGTTCGCCTTCGTGATCCAACATAGGATCAGTATATCACCGGTCTAGGATTACCTTCTCATTCGGTAACCTCGGACGGCCGGACTAGGTGCTATCATCGTCACCAGAAGATCGTTACCGTCATTCTCAAAAATACTTACGAACTCAAAGGTAACGTTAAAGTGAATTATCCCCTCCCCTAACTTCACCAGTTTATTCGTTAAATAGAATTCCCACCCCGATCACATAACCTCGAGTATTAAAAGTGATTAATTCAATAATATTATTCCATTCATTCTGTCTGATGTCATTAAGACGCAAGCATCCTAGAGAGTAATTTTCAAGTATAATACCGACGACATTTTGTAGACTTACTTATTAAGTGCAAAGATTAATTCTATTTATATCTATATACGCTGTTTCATATTTCTAATTTATGTACATTAAAGATTATTTTTGTATCTGTGTGTTTAATTATTGTAGACGATCCTTTGGCAATTAATAAGCAATCCACTTGGCTTAAATCTCAATATTACACCGGTCCACCCATGACTGGCTTTTAATGAGTGGGGACATACTCAGGGGGTCATTATCTTAATTTTCATCAAAAGAGAAGCACCGAGGTTATTCTTATTCACCGGAGGTGGCTACGGTAAGTGTATTGGATACACTTCACCTACGCTTCACCTTTGTGCGGTAATTAAAAAATATAATCCAGGAAGTGGGACTGGGATTACCCACTCACTAATCTTCGACCAGGCACAAATGCTTAATTGGAAAACCGATATAATATGCATTTAAAAATCCCTTGAGTGTGATATATTGTAGTTTTCGCCGGCATTTACTACTATTTGGCGGTCGATTATATATCATTGTTCCCCACTTTGCCTACAATCAATATTTATTTGCGCCTGCCACTTCCCAACTATTAGGCAATCATAGTGGTAGAGTTTATTGAATACCGTGTACGTTAATCCTAAAAAAATTTTCGAAGAACATAATGAAGACCGACAAAAATCTTAGGACCCATTCTAGGCTGACCGAGGAAAGATGGAAAGCTTTAGCACAAGGACACAACATCCAGAGGCTAAGAAGATTATGGTAATTATTATGCATTTAAGGAGTCCCCAGACTAGAAATGGAGGATAACAGAGCGTGTTGTATAGCTATTTATAAACACAGATATACCTGCACGTGTCCCGTAGATTTATGCCGTTAACTTTAATGTTAGAACAAGAACCCACAAGAACAAGAATGAATGTTAGAACAAGAACGTTAGAATAGAACGCACTTTCCAGTCCACTCTTGGACTGGACAGTCATGATATAAATAAACCTTATAGAGTTAGAGAAAGGAGTGATATGCTCCTATATATAAGTATACAGCTTTTTAAAAAAATATTAAGCGAAATACAACGTGGGCATATCGCGCAGAAAGATTATAAGGAAATATCTGTAAATTAGAGATGAAAGAAGTGGAAAAGTGTGGAAGTTCTATAGTCGCATATCCTTTACAGATCCATAGGGCTGAGGAATATTTGCGATAATATATAATCTAAACGTACATTAACGTTCATTTATTTATTCGTCTGTATATAATTACTGATACACACTTGTCTATATTTGCTTCGACGATTCATACCATGTAGCCGGTAAACGAACAACCACTGACCCCCTCCTCCCCCAATTTATCGGAGACCACGTGAGAACTCGTTCCAAGCCTCCCCCTACCCCTACCTCCCCTCGGTGACGAGGTGAGAAAGAGCCGCGCTGTCTCGCACCTCACTGCTAAATGATGAATCGATTCTGCCTCCGGATTAAGATGTCTGGAGCTTGTGACTCCTTTCTCCAAATCCCCCTTCCCTCTCAGAATCGGCCATAAAAATACTCGGGTTATTCTGTAGTTTGAAGAGTCCATCCTGCACCTCAAGGCCGTCCTTATCTTCTCGTCGCATGAGCGTTCGTCAGAGAGCAGCCTTTTTCAGCCATGATTCTACCCAAGCCAATTGGTAGCTTCTGTGAACGGCAAGCCTTTGAATTTGTGCAACAGTCTTCCTTCGTTTAATTGAACCGAAGAAAATCTCCATTGATTACCTTTGAGGAAAGAAGATTCCTCTTTCAGTGGAATTACGAGAATTCCCACATTCCCCGTTGAACATCATCGTTGAAGTTTGGCTATCGGAAGGTTGGTTCGGATCGTGCCCCACCTGCCTCATTCGGATTGATCCACAATTGCCCCATCGGATCGTTGCCCACTCGCCTCATCGCAAGAAAGGCCTTCCTCGAAGTCATCAACCTGTAAGACTGAAACCTCCTCCATTATTAGTATTGTCAAGTTTTTCCTTTCGATCTGAGCGTAGTTACATTAATCAATAAATTCCATTTGAGAATTCCTCCTCATAATAATTATCAAGAGACTCTTTCAATTTAAATAATTTCCCTTTGCCTATTATTATTCTTATTTGGATATTTGTAAATAAAATTATATTCTTGTTGTTTCATCTTTAATTAAACTTGAACGATATTCTCGGCCTATTCAAGTAAATCTCGCCAACCAGTTATGCACTCTGTTTGATTATTAAGGATTTGAAACCCAACGCCTCAAGTGGACCTCCTAGACGGTCGTTAATCCCTGCGAACAGTCCTTCAACGGTTCGCGTTGCAGTAGCTGATTAAGTCACCCTCCCACATAATATAGTAGTGTATGATATAGAGTGGTTGTACTAAGACATAGATTAACATTAGGTCAATAACTATTGGTGAACATCTACACTACCTAGCAAAATAAGAGAACGATTTTCGTTTATTAAAATATTTTCAAAAATATGATGAGTATTTAAATGAATTTTCCTGTTACATAAATGCATGAATTTAATATATTTTATGAAGATTTCATATGATATAATTGTATATTCAAGAAATTATAGTAAATAAACCAGGAAGCACCACTCATTGTTGGTGATATCATTTTTATAGACTACACACTCCTTTAACATTTGCCGGGTTCTCTTAACAATAGTCTTGATACACTCAGTTCCTTCTTCGCTGGAAGCAAAAAGTAGAGAACCTATTATTTTTTTTTACGTTTGAAGTCTACCTTCACACTCCTCTGTCATTATTTCTTCGCTTCTCTGATAACCTTCCTAAATAGTCATGTTTTGAATCGTTAGTTAATTATTTGAGGTTTACTCGAGGCTGTGATCAACGTTCTCTTTCAGCATCTCTCTCCGAGCATGAACCCAAGCCTGTTTATTTTAAGTCAAACCCTTTCTGACGTCGTTAGCCTAACTGAGTTTTGGCTCTGCTTTTGGTCCTACTTGTAGTGATTTCAATCATAAAGTACCGACACCATCAAAGGTATCGAGAGCTTGCCTTCCCCCTCCTAGCTCTAATTTTCTAGCGAATGCAAACAATTGTTGTTATAGTTCATTCCTAGCTATCGCGGAACATTTTAATCATTATTGTGATGTTATTCGCTGCCTTCGTTATTCGTGTGATGTTATTCGCCACATTTACTCTTGATGTGATTCTTTTGGCTACATTCGTTATTTGTTCCTTACCCGAGCGTCTTTTATCGACGACAATTTGAATCCTTCCTTATGCTTATTCATTTTGATCATATTTTTTTCCATTCATTCAAGTACATTTCTTCTTTTTTTTAAATAATAAAAATGGCCATTCATTTCTATCATTTTAGTACAGCAATCACAGATTTCCTCAGTAAGACTATGAGGCGACTTTCCTTTAATGGCTTCAGATTCAACTCTATTTCCATACCATTCTTAGGGAATTAAATCTGAAAATCTTGCTTTGCTTTCAAAGAGGGTCCTGCTTCCCTTGCAGAACAGTTCTGGTTCAGAAGAGTTTCAAGTTCTTCAGGTTCTTTTCATAAAAAATAGAACCTTCATTTTGGCAACTCAGGTGAAGATATTCTCGTTAGTTGTTGTAAAAAAAATCCAAAGGCCTAAGAGGATTTTGGCCGTGAAGAATTGTTGGTGGAGGGGTTACCCTTAGGGGAAACAGTCAGGTACCATCCATGACATTTGAAAGGATTTGTGTCACAACCAAACCACAGTTCACGGTTGGTCAACCAGAAAATCTTAAAAACAAGCACACTGTGGTGCTCCTCGAGGTCGTAAAACGAGAAAAAATTAAGTGGACATATAAATATAGTTGGGAGGGTAATCCAAAAGGAATTTCATTAAAAAAAAAGGCTTTCGGTACCACTTGAAATTGAAACAATAGGTTTCCGTTACCCAAAACGAAAGCAATAGGCGTTCGTTACCCAAATTTAAAGCAATAGGCTTACGTTATCAAAAAATAAAGCAATAGGCTTCCACAAAAGAAGTTAGAGGCACCCTCAATTGAAGCGAGAGTCATCCTCAATTGAGCTCCTCGTGGCTTTCTCAATTGACGTTCGAGGCTTCTTCAAATAAACCTAGATCCTTAATCAATTTGAGTTTGTGGCTTTCTCAATTGAAGCTAGATTTTTCATCAATTGAAGCAAAAGGCTTCCTTAATCGAGATTAGAGGCTGTCTCAATGGAAACTTGAGGCTTCTTCAATTGAAACTACTAATTTATGCAAATAAGGCTAGACGCTTCCTCATTGGGACTATAAGTTTTATCAATTGTAGTTAGAGGCAACCATCCTGAATTGAAACTAGGTTATTGGTCAATTGAACTCAGAGACTGCCTCGATTGAAGTTAAGGGCTTTCTAAAATGAAGCTAGTGGATTATTAATTTCAAGGTAAAGGCTCATCCAATTGATGCTAGAGGCTCACGCAATTGAATCTAGATGCTTCCTAAATTAGAACTAGAGGTTTCATAAAATTGAAGCGAGAGAATTTCTCAATTGAAGCTAAAGTCTTCCGCTATTGGCGCTAGGGGCTCCTCAAAAGAAGTTAGAGGCTTCTTAAATTGAAGCGAGAGGTTCCCGCTATTGAACCTACAGGCTTCATCAATTGAAGAGATAGGCCTTATCAATTGAACCAAGATGCTTCCTCAATTTAAGCTAGAGTAGTCATCAATTGAAGCTTAAAGCTTCTCCAATTGAAACTAGAAGCATACTCATTTGAGGCAAGAAAGTTCCTCAATTTGAAATAAGGCCTGCTCAATTGAAACTAGAGCCTGCCAAAATGAAGCTAGAGACTAAGTCAATTGAAGCACGAGGCTCCGTCAATTAAACATGAAATATCCTCCAATGAAGCTATATGCTTCTACAAATGAAGCTAGAGGTTTCCTCATTTGAAGCTAGAGACTTTTTTAATTAAAATATTCTTCCTCAATTGAAGCTAGATTATTCACAATTGAAACTAACCATTTCGTGAAGTGAAACTACTCCAAATGAAGCAGAAGACTTGATATTTTTTCAGTGGAAGCTTTTTTTTTAGGAGCCCATCTGGCGACTGCCTACTTGGGCATAAGTCACCGTACTCAATACAGCCTACGACAGATTTATATTAAAAAAACAAATAACAAGCAAATATCAAGGATAAAAAGGTTATAGGCTTAAAACAAAAATAAATAACAAGCAAATAACAAATAACAAGGATAAAAAGGTTATAGGCTTAAAACAAAAACAAAACAAAGCAAAAAGGTAACAAGAAGGAAGCGCACTCCGGCGTCCGGGATAAGCCGGCTTCCTCCCCGGCGCAGGAGCACGCGACCCATAACAAAATGAAATGAGTATGGCCAGCCTCCTCTAAAAAGTCGTAGAGTCCACAAGCCGCTGTGCACGAACTAGTTTCCCGAGTAGAGGAGAAAAATGGTAACGACCCCGCTCGTTCCGGTACCGGGACAGGCAACGCGCGCAAAGATAACACAGAATGGGGCATTCAACAAGAATGGGCCGAACAGTCTGTGGGACAACCCAGTCATTTCAGTTAGGCGCAGACGAGCACCCAATCAAATGGCGGTGCGTCCCGCGAGTGTGTCTAAGTCTGAGACGACAGAAAACAACCTGAAGCCGTCGCGGCATTGGTGGGTAGATTCATGGGACTAGTCGCGGCATAATGGCACGTAACTTTTAGTTTTACTCGGCCATACCTCATCTTCTTTGCCAAGCCGCCCTGAGTGCAGCTCGTATTCCTGCCATGTAGTCAGTGTGAGGAAAATGCTGGTATGGTCGCCGCGTTCTCGCGGACTCTTTGGCGCCCTCATCGGCCCGCTCGTCCCCGCAATTCCTACATGTCCAGGAACCCAGCAGAAGAAAATCTTGATATCTGCCAGGCTCGCTAAAACCGAGGCGTCACTGATATCGCGAACCAGGGGATGCGCAGATTATAATACTCTGAGAGTACTCGGGGCACTTTGTGAGTCGCTATAAATCACAATCAGGTCTCCGAACCGGGTATCTCGCGTTATCTCCCGTACCGAGCAGTGTATTGCAACCAGCTCAGCCGTGAAGAAAGACAACTCCTTGCAGAGACCCAGTACTGCACTGTGTACGGCGCAGGACGTGTGGCATATCACGAGCATTGACAAGTAGGCTGTCATTGAAGGAATTGCGGAAGCCACCGGTCACCATGCGAAGGCCGGTGTTGGGGATCGAATCCATCTTTCGCAATAAACGCTCGGCTGCGGATGTATAAAACTTGGATTCGTAATCGAGCTTCGAACGAACAAAGGATCAATAAAAAAGTAAAGCTTTAGCCCTATCAACGCCCCAGTCAATGAACGTCACGGGGCGATGAATATATTTTTTTAAATTTTAGAATCCGATCTGGCAAATGCACACTTGGGGATTAGTCGCCGTACTCATAACAGCGTACTACTAGGCTACCTTAAAATAAAAATATGCCAAAAAATAGAAAGAAGACTGAAAATAATAAAAAGGAAAAGGGCAACAAGCAGGAAGCACGCTCCTGCGACGACAGGAGGCGGGCCTTCCCACGGTGCACAAACATGCAACCTACAAAAAACAATAACAACCAAAAAGAACAGTTAAATAAAGTGGAGGAGGTCAACCTCCTGCAAAAAGTCATAAATTCCACAAGTCAGTGTGCACGAAACCATCCCGAGTAACAAGAAGTAACAAGGAATAACAAGGCAAAGAGTTACCCTAGTAGACCCCAGGATCCATTCAAAGAGGGTACCTTAGAGTGAGCACTTGAGCAGGCGAAGTCCTCTAAAGGGTCAGATTGATGCTCTAGAAGAGTCCTTGTACGACGCTTCAAGTCTCCAAGCAGTTATTTTTCAAGACATTGTCTAGTCTCAACTTGAACTGTTCAACAGAATTGCTGTTGACAACATCCACTGAAAGGGGCGTTCCAAGCGCCGCAGATGCTATATGTGAAAAAATTCCCACACATGTCACGCTGGTAACGCATCAGTTCAGGTTTGTAGCCGTGATTTCTTGTTCTTCTGGCTAAGCTGGAAAATATCTCTGTAGTCTAATTCGATAAGCTGACCACGCAGTCTCTGAGTCTTCAGCAAAAACCAATCTAATTCGCGTAATCTATCTTCGTAACTCTTGTGTCTGATAAAGGGAATCAGTTTGGTTGCACTGGCTTGCACACGTTCTAATCTGGCGATATCCTTTCGAAATGAAGGACTCCGAAATTGTACGGCACACTCCAGGTGCGGTCGGACAAGGGAGTTATACAAACACAGTACTAGCTCACAAGGGCCAAAGACCGGCTGGCAAAGGCAAGAATTAGGTAGGGACTGTGTTAGGTCGTCGACTCTGCTTACATTCTTCTAGTAAATATTCTGAAATTTCTCATTCTATGGTGTTCTTTCTCTTAAATTACCAACTCATTTTGGGTCATAGTATTTACTTACCATTGGTTCATTTTCCCTTTTTTTCCAACTACTGTGACTAGAGAAGGCAAAAGTGGGACTGCATATGGAGATCCGCCTCCATGAACTTGATATGATCCCGGAAGTGACCCAACCACAGATAGAAGTATCTTTCATAGGGGTGAACATGGGCTCGGTTCTAAACAGTGAACTTAAATTGGCTCCTGTGCAAGCTTCTTTTCGCGTAACTCGGGCACCCGGTGACTCACAAGGGTAGCTGTCAAAGAAGCTGGTGCCCCATTGACAGCCAAGACCTGTGACATCTTATGCCTGATTTTTAAAAAGGCAATCTATACTCCTGGCCCCTCCAGGCCTACGAACACGGTCGCTTACAGGCCTATTCGGAACCCTTCTGCTGATTCTACTCACCTCGCGCGCTCATCTGGTAGAGCTAAAATCACAAAGGGTTCACACCCAGACTAAGCTAAAACTAGGGCGCCACCAAGCGTGACCGTTTTCACGAAAGGAGGATAGCACCAAAGGAGCTTTTATTCTTACACCCAAACACAAGGCAGAAATTTGTGACTTGGACAGAGTGGGTCTTCCAAAAGAGGGACCTTGCCTCAAAAGCCGCCACACACGCAAAAGACGGAAAGCCGGGGGAGGAAAAATCCCGCATAGTGAGCCCAACCCCTCTTGATAAGTCCTTGAAGGCAACAGCATCTGGAGTTCTACCAAGGGAAAGCGTACTGCCAATTCCATGAAGAATTGACCCCGCATTTCTTCTGAGCTAGGCCTGGAGGCCATAGCCCTTCAATGGAATTCAGGTGGAATACGAGCCAAGTTGGAGAAGCTGCGGAGACTCCTCTCCTCCTATTTCCCATTATCTATATTTTGAAGAAGACCATGCTGGGTCTTCGCCACCAAGGGATGGAGGCCGGAAAGGAGGATGCACCATTTACAACAGACATGATGTCTTATTTCTTTTCTTTGCTTTAAATACTTTCTTTCAGGCAATAGTAGTCCAGCCGCACCCGAAGAGTAGATAAACTTTAATTTTTTAATACATTCGACCGACAGCTAACTTAATGCGGGTGACTTCCGCCGCGCCGTGGCACGGTTGCTGAAGCCCTTTCTACTTCTAGGGGATTTTAATGGTAGACAGCCCATTCTAGAGGGAGTACTCGATCATTCACAGTGGTAAGGTACTTGCAGGCCTGATCGATAAGCTGGAGGTAGGGGTCCTAAATGTGGATAAGTTTACGCATCACTGCTCAAGAACCCCTTCATTTTCCTGTCTTGATCTTTACCTAGGTTCTCCGCATGCACAGTCTAATTTGGGATTGGAGGTGTTCTATGAAATCCATGGAATCACTTTCCTATTTAAATCTCATTTACTGGACCACTGCCACTTGAGAAACCCTTCCGCTTTAATGGTGCTTGGCGCAGGCTCGTTGGTCCGCCTCTCAGGAGAGAACTTATTGCTCAGTTCAAGTGGAGGAGTTTAGGTCGGTGGCTGAGGCCTTTGATTTATTCCCCAGGAACGTCATCACCGTGAGCATAACTACAATTTCTAGAATGTTTGACTGTTTTGCTCTTCCTTGTTGTCAGAAGAGTGTGAGACAGCCCTGAAACAGAACCGTTATAACTACATGCGCTATAAGTTTCACCTGAATGATTTCACTGTCAGTGAATTTGTTCGAGCTATGGCTAGATTCCGGTATGTTTCGAAACACGGCCACCACTCTTCCTGACGGGCATATGTGTCTTGACTTAATTGAAAAACCCTTCTAGTAGATGTGTGGAAGCGAGCCAAAACGTTTAGGTGTAAGTTCTCGCAGGACTTCTTTGCCGTTATTTAGGAGAATGGGGCCGCAATCTAGAAACCTGCGTCCGTGGCGGAGATGCTGTTCTGTCAGTATTCGGTCGACGTCCCCTCCAGGGGGTACCGCCTTGCCATGGCGGAGGGGCTTGCGAGCTCTGATCCCAGGAGCCGTACCAGGGTAAGACTAAGTTCTTACAAAGGTCCAACCATACTCGATAGGTCCTGGGTGAGGAGCCAGACCAAGCGTACCCCACACCTTGTGGGGCAATTGTGTTCCTGAACTCCAGTGCACTTTTGGCCCACCTGGTTCCAGCTATAGGGTGCCTCTGTACGGGTCGATGAATGCGCCCACTAGGAGGTTTGGTTGCCTGGGTCTCCGTTTTGTTTCCGGAAGGTTTTCGCACCGCAGCCCAGAGAATCTCCGTTATGCGGCTCAACTGTTTTTAAAATGATAGTGGGAGTCGGGGGGCGGGTTACCTCAGCTGGGCTGTAAGGGCGCTCTTTGAACTCATGAGGACGATTTGGTGCATACCCTCGGCTCCAGAGGCAGCCCAAAATAAAAAAATAACATATAGGTAAACTTAACAAAAATAACTCCCAGAGACCGCAGGTTTCTGGTCATCCTGCCTTGAACTCTGATATAAGAATATTTGACCCTTTTGGGTCAGAAGTTGACTTTGAGCTCGATTATGACAGATTTTTGTTTTAAAAGCAAACGATAGTCTTCTTAGTAAGGCTGATATCTTTGATGTCTATGAAGATTTTATTGAAAAATGTGGCGAACCTGCTCAAATGTGACCACGTAATGATGGCGCATTGATAGTCGAGGCAAAATCAAGTGAAAAGCATCAGCGAATTAAAGAACTACAGTCCTTAGCTTCTGTAGACATGTCCTCTGCTTTGCACCCGACATTTAACACTTTTAAAGGTGTTATCCGATCGGAAGAACTAATAGATTATGACATCGACAGGCTAGTGTCAAAACTCACCAGTCAGAAGGTTTTAAGTGCCCACCGCATTTCCCGGTTTGTGAATGGCGCTAGATTACCTACCGCCACAATAATGCTAACCTTCAACAAATTGGAACCACCCAAGTACATTAAGGCTGGCTACCTTAATATCCCAGTCAAGCCTTACATTGAAAACCTATGGCAGTGCTTCCATTGCCATCGCTTTGGCCATGTAAGCAATTTTTTGCAAACAGGCAAGGTTGTGGTTTATTTGTGGAGCAGACTTTCATGGGACACTCTGTTCTAAACAGCCATGCTGCCCTAACTGTGGTGAAGAACACCCTGCATCATCACAGCAATGTACTTTCTTTCTCTAGGGGAGGGAAGTCATTCCCATTAGAAACAAGAACAGGGGCAGTTTTAATGAGGCCAGAAGAAGAGTAAGGGAGACGTACGTCCAACCTGGTGTGAGCTTTTCTGATGCTCACGTTCTCCTAGGCCAAGGAAAGAGAGAAGACAGAGATATCCTACCGGCTTTCCTCTGCCTGACCAGGTAAAGAGTCCCCCCCGTCCTAAACGTGCATCTTGTGATGAACACTCTTTGTCGGCATCTAACAATGTTTCTGAGGTTGTCAACAAAAAGAAAAACCTTCTTTCCTCTCCTGGTTCCCCAAGGGTGGCTAAACACATTGCTACCACCCCAGAGCATGTAGATGTTAATTATGTTGGTCATCAAGTAGTATCCATCCAACCTCTGGATATCCACCCCGCTCTTAAAGGACCAATATCTCCTTCAACTCCAAAGCCAACTATCACTCCAACCCCCCTTGTTGATACTGCTTTGGAACTCCTTCGACCCCAAAAAGAGAAGGAATCAACCCTTGCTCTTTCCCAGGAACCAGCTGTGGGGGAGGCTCTCCCCTCATCTCAGGAGGAACTCCAAAATCTGAGTCCACATCCTTCTCTGCCAGCATTGGACCCACAACTGTATCAACGCCATCTGTTCCATCGACACCTATACTGACTCCTGGAGTTGTTTCCATCTCCACTTCTCCAGTTCTCTCGTACAGAAATATATCAAAATCTGATACACCGCCTCTTAAAGAGAAACGAAAACTTAATCTTCCAACGCCTCCTTTGCCATACTACAAACCTAAGGTTAGTATGACACGAACTACTTCTGCTGGTAGTTCAAACCCAAAATATCCTACCCCTAACGGTAGAAAGAAATTTAGCGTTATACTTAAACGCTAACAATGTCTCCAATTATTTATTGGAACCTCTAAGGTCTCTTCCCCAAATGGGAAGAGCTCAAGCTCCTGCTTAAAGATTACAATCCCGATTGTATTGCTTTACAGGAAACTTGTTTAGGTACTCGTAGAGTACCCAACATTTCCGGTTTTGTGGGATATTATAAGAACCCCGGAGAACCAATTCATGGTTATGCTGTTTTAGTTAACAACAGGGTTCCCCACAACCAACTATCTCTTAATACAGACCTGCAGGCGGTTGCTTTCCGCCTCTTTTCCAGTCGCCATTATTCAGTCTGTTCTTTGTATTTTCCTCTTAGCAATGAAAGAGATACAACTTCTTTAGCTACAAAGTTAGCCAATTTAATTGCCCAACTCCCGCCTCCCTTTTTATTGATCGGTGATTTTAATGCTCGACACCCCCTTTGGGGGGACCATGATAACAACCCTAGAGGAAATATGATTAAGAGATTTCTGGGTAGTAATGATGTCTGCTTTCTTAACAATGGCAGCCACACATCATTCCACATCCAGACAAACAGCTTTGCCTGTGTGGACTTGTCTCTCTGTTCACCAAACTGTAGAGCTGATTTTGACTGGGCAGTGGATTCTGACTCGCGAGGAAGCGATCACTTCCCTAGTGTAATAACACCATGTACAGGTAGTACTCCTCTACCACGAAGCAAAAGATGGAATACGAAAAAAGCAAACTGGCCTAAGTTCAGGCACCTATCGAACCATGATGGATCCTTCCCTCATGAAGATGTTGACGTGGCTATTGACAATTTTCTAACCCACATCAACCATGCAGCTAACTCCTCCATCCCACTCACCGGCTCGGCTGCTTGTGTATTACAAGTACCCTGGTTGTCTACTGAATGCTCGAAAGTTGTCACTAAATGTAAACAGACTTGCCAACGTTACCACCGATGCCCCACGATGGTAAATAAAATTGCTCGTAACCGAGCAAGGGAAGCACGGCGACGCACCCTTCGACAAGCAAGAAAGACCTCGTCGAATGGTTATATCGCATCAATAAGCTGGCAAACCCCTGTAGACAAAATCTGGAAGAGGGTCAAAAAACTATTGGGGAAATCCAATGGCTTTATAGCCTTCAACATTGTTCAAGTTGGAGAACTGTTAGGAGACCTGTCCAATATTTCCAATGTCTTAGCCAGATCGTTTGCTAATATTTCAAGCCCATATAACTATTCCATCCAATTCCAGTGCTTTAGACTACAAGAAGAGCAGCATTGTATCAACTTTATGGAGCCTAACATGCATAATGAGCCTTACAATCGGCTCTTTTCTCTCCATGAGCTCCATAATACACTGAAGCACTGCGAATCGACTGCACTAGGATCGGATGGCATTTTCTATGATATGATTAGGAATGTGCATCCATCCCTCTTCTCAAATTTGCTGGACATGTATAATTTTATCTGGATTAGGGGCTGCTTTCCTTCTATGTGGAAGGAGGCTGTGGTCTTACTTTTCTGAAAACCAGGAAAGGATGGGACAGAACCCACACATTACCGCCCCATTGCCCTCACTAGTTGTCCATGTAAATTATTTGAGAAGATGATCAATACAAGACTCGTATGGTTTTTGGAGACAAACTACCTCATATCTCCCTCTCAATCAGGGTTCAGAAAAAAACAGAGTACCATCGACCTGCTTGTTAGAATGCAATCTCATATAAGAGGTGCTTTTTCAAAGAGACAGCATTCAGTTGCTGTCTTCTTTGATATTGAGAAAGCATATGATACCACCTGGAGGCGTGGCATCCTTAAGCCATTCCATGATTGGGGCCTGCGGGTTTTTCTACCCAGGTTTGTCGAGCAATTCCTCATGCAGCGCACAATACGTGTCAAAGTTGGAAATGCCCTATCAGAGCCCGTAGAGCAGGTTGAGGGCGTGCCACAGGGAAGTGTCCTCAGTGTTACCTGCTTCTCTGTAGCCATCAACAGCATTATCATAAATGTCCCAGCTGAGATTGCCTCGATTCTATATGTGGATGATTTAGCACTTATTTGTTCATCGCCTAGACTTCCATTTGTCAACCGTAAGCTACAACAAGCTATAAATACTGTAGCTGATAATGCTTCTTCTAAGGGCTTCCGCTTTTCCGCACTAAAGACCAAGGCTGTCCATTTTTGCAATCATAGATTGGTGATATGGGCCCCGTCCCCCACCATCTGTCACTCTATGGTATCCATGTCAACTTTGAGCCCCGATTCAGATTTCTAGGAGTGATATTTGATTCAAGGCTTTCTTGGAGGCCTCACTTGGACTCCTTGAAAATGTCTTTTCTGAAAAGAATGGACATAATGAAATTAATGTCACACACCTCTTGGGGAAGTGATCGACGTACTCTGTGGCTTTTTGTATTCAGCATTAGTCCAGTCAAAGCTGGACTATGCGTCACAGGTGTACTCTTCTGCCTTGCTGTCCACTCTGGAAAAATTGAATACTCTGCGTAACCAGGGTGTGCGCCTGGCTTCTGGAGCCTTCAAGTCCTCTCCTGTGTAGAGTCTCTATGCAAAGAACGGGATTCTTCCTCTTTCCCTTCACAGACTCAAGTCTAACCTTACATATCTTTGTAGACTTAAACAATTGCCATGGTTACCAGTATATGAGTGCACGTTCAATTTGCGAACAGTGGCCTCATATGATAAACTTCCATCCCTGACTCGACCCTTTGCTCTGCGCATGCCCTAGCACACAGAACGTCTTAGTGAGATCTCTATTATTCAATTCTCAATACCAAAGATTCCCCCATGGGTCATACCACCTGTTATGGTATGCAAGAGACTTACTGGCAGGCCCAAGAATCAGTCCTTGCCTGTAACCCTGAGAACCATGTTCGATCACCACTCCTCTCACCATCGACCTAGCAACTTTGTATTCACCGATGGGTCCAAGTCATCGAACAAAGTTGGAGCTGCTGCTTTTCTCCCATCTCAGACAGCATTGGTTCGCCTACCAAGTACATCTTCTGTTTTCACAGCAGAACTTGTTGCCATTCTTGCTGCACTCTTTGTTATTGCTCCAATGCCATCTGGTTGTTTTACAATTTTCTCTGACTCCCTCAGTTCTCTGGAGACACTGGGTGATTTTGGTTATAGCCATCCACTGGTTTCCAAGATCCAGCGGTGGCTTTTTTATCTTTCTTCCTTCTACAAGATTTTCTTTTGCTGGGTGCCTAGCCATGTGGGCATCCCAGGTAATGAAAAGGCGGATGCCGCAGCCAAGGAGGCGGCATCTTTGGCGACATCCCCATCAGCCCCAGTCCCACTTCGTGATATCTATCCTCCCATCACTGAATATGTAGTCGGCTTATGGCAGAAGAGGTGGGATGAACTTCATCCTACCAAGCTCCATTCTATAAAACCTTCAGTGCTACCATGGCCACGTACCATGAGACCACGTAGACTAGAGGTTATTTTGTGCCGACTGAGGATAGGCCATTGCCGCCTCACGCATGAATACTTGATGAATGGGCAGCCCCCACCTTTATGCATCCTATGTGGAGTACAACTATCCATCCTTCACATTTTTGCTGAGTGCCCCTTTTGAAAAATCTCAGGAAGGGGGTCTTCCCTTTCATTACTCAGCAGATGACCCCCCAGCAGGTTCTGCGAAGCATCTTTTCTGAGACTCATGCCTCCTTTAGCATGAAAAGAATTTTTAATTTTTTAGAAGAATCTAATCTTTTAACCAAAATTTGATATATTAGCTCATGATTCTATATTTGCTGCTCTTGTATCCATTATTGACCTATCTATAGTCTATGTATTTTTTATATTCTTAACTCTTGCATCTATTATTGAGCCATCTATAGCCTGTTTTTTATCCTTTGTTGAATCTTAATGGTTTATTTTTCATGACTCTCTTTGTGTGAATAGAACTTTACATTTCTAGAAGAATCTAATCTTCTAGCCAAAATTTTAATATATAGTGCGATGATTTTATATTCTCTGGCTTATAAACTATTTCTTACATGTCTTCCTTTATGTAAATAAAATGTCTAAATTTTCAGAAGAATCTAAATCTTTTAGACAAAACTTAATATATTATTCAATGATGTTATATTCTTTGCTCTTGTATAAACCATTGACAAATCTATAATCTATGTTTCTTATCCTTTGTTAAATCTTTAATAGTTTATTTTTATGTTTTCTTTTACATGAATAGAATGTTTATATTTTTAGAAGAATCTAAACCTTTTAGACAAAATTTAATACATTCTCCCTTCCCTTTGTTGAATTATTAACAGTTTATTTTTTACATGTCTCTTTCTATGTAAATAGAACGTCTAAGTTCCAGAAGCATCTAAACAAAATATATAGTGTCAAGACTTTATATTTACTATTTTTGTATCTATTAGTGACCTACCTATAATCTGCTTTTTATCCTTTGTTAAATTTCTACTAATTTACCTTTTAGAATGTTTAAATTTTTTAGTTAAAATTTATATTGTTATGACTTTATATATATCTTTGAATTTTGCTGCAGGATAATCCGTTTGGGCTTTGCAGCATCTTTTCTCGGCACTATTCATTCATTCATTCGGTGGACGTCGTGATCTCGCTGAAGGCCACTGACTAACTTTACTGATAGAGATGGAGAAGCCTTCAACGGTAGGTTTCAATGGAGTGAGTTACGTTTCGCTCTCGCTCCGTGCGCGGACACCAAGCATTGTCCAAAGCGTGTCCCAAAGGCAATGCTTCGATACCTAGGTGAGCTTTCTGTTAGATTTGTCTAACATGATTTGGCCAGAGTGTATCCTCTTAAACTTCCAGTGAATGGCTATTGTCCTTGCTTTTTGAAAACTAATGATACACCACTCTATCCCGGCTGGTATCCGCCGAAACTCTCTAACCTCCTGCTTTTGTAAATTGATGTAGAAATTTATAAATGTTAGACTAGCCTTTTTCCTGGAGAGTGGAGGACATCTGTCTTCCTCCCAGTGCGGCTTCCGTAAGTTTCACTCCACTTCGGATGTTCTGCTATGACTGAAAAATACCGTCTTTGAGGCCTTCCTCCGTAGACAGCACTACGCCACGGTTTTTTTTCGATCTGGAGAAGGCCTATTCTACCCCATGGTGATTCGGCATCATGGAGACTCTTCGCACGCTAGGAGCGAAGGGACGCCTCCTGATCTTTATTTATCAATTTTTGCGAGTTTTTCGATTCCACGTACGCTAGGAGGAGCTGTCTCCAGCCCCAATGACCATTGGAAGGGTATCAAACAGGAAAATGTCCTCAGTGTCGCACTCTTTGCCCTGAGCATCAAAGAAGGATCTTATCTCGCTGCTGGTGGAAGATCTTTCGATCTTCCGTTTTTTTCGCGCGGCCCAGATGCAACCTCTGGAGCGTCACCCAACAGGCATGGAAATTCCTTTCTCACTATGCAAAGCGCACATTTTTCAGTTTTCTTTTGGCATAACTAGGGTGGTGTACTTTTGCCTCCTACCCCAGCTAGGACTTGTTCCTAAATGGCGTCCGCCTGGTAATGATGGATTCGCGCACTTTTCTTTGACTATTTTCGACCCTAAACTCACTTGGGAGGTTCATAGTCACATCTCCATGTGCTTTTAACATCGGGTCACGGACATTCTTCGTTCCGTAACGTTCAGCATTTGGGGATGCTGATTCGGCTATAAGCGTGCTTTTCTACCGATCATTTGTTCGTTCGAAGCTTGACTCTGGATCCTAGTTTTATTCATCCGCAGCCGAGCGTGAAATATATACACCAGATCGCTCTCTACCTGGCGACTAGTGCCTTCCGATCGTCCCTCATTGTGAGCCTACTTATTGATGTTGAAGAGATGTCACTTGCTCTGCCTCGTGTACGGTGTATTATTCACCCATACACGCGATCCCGGACCCTCCTTCAGTCACCAACGGCTCTTTCTGCATCCGCATCCAATCTCGAGGCTGCCTTTGCCGTGGTAAGACGCCAGACATAACCTAAACCCTTTCCATTTAAGACTAGAAAACTCCTTTGAGAGAGCTTAGTGTAGCTATCGGGCCGGTGGCGCCTCTGTTTTCATAGCTTGCCCCATGCGGGGAGTATTGCGTTCGTCCTTTTTTTAGCATACTTGGTGCCACGCTGCATCCGTGTTAGTGTAAACTGATAGATTGAATTCCCATGAAGGCTTCGGTTTCTATGCCGTACCACCTCTGCTTAAAGTCAACGGGGCTATACCAGGGGTTGCGTCTGTATTCACGGGCAAGGTGGTTGTAATACACGCTCAGTAAGAGAAATAACGCGTCGTGTCAGGTTCGCAGATCAGATTTTTATTTTTGGCGACTGACTAAGCACTCTTAGTGTGTCGGGGCAATGGAGTCACCAGACCACCTGGTTTGCGGCAAACGTGACTTAACGGTTGCCGCGAGACTGGTGGATGTCAAGATTATCTTCTGCTGGGTTTCTAATCATTTGGGAATTGCAGGGAATTAGCGCGCCGATGAGGACGCAAAGAGTCCGCGAAGAGTGGGCAACCAGACTAGCGTTTCGCTCTTTCTTACGACGAGCACATGGCAGGAAGTAGGGCAGACCTCTGTACAGCGTTGCAAAAGAGATGTGAGACAGCCTAAGAGAACTTAAAGTTGCGTGCCATACCGCTGGGACTGTTCATATGGACCTACCTATAATGCCGCGACGGCTTCAATTCACATTCTGTCGTATTTGAATTAACAGAGTCGCGGGATGCACTGCCCTTTGATTAAGCACTCGTCTGCACTTTATTGCGACGACTTCTTTGTTTCTAGATCGTTCCAAACATTTTTGTTTAATGTTCCAGTCTGGGTGAACTTCGCACACGTTACCTGTTCAGGTATCGGGACGAGTGGGGTTACTAACCCTTGTTTCTCGTACTCGAGACGATTTCGTGTAGACAGACGTGTGGAATATCTGAATTTTTGGAGGGGGCTGCCTCTTCTATTTTCATTAGCTATCTTTGTAGGTCCCATGTTCTTTTGTTAGGGGAAGGCGGGTCTTCTCCTGACGCCACAGCGTGCTTCCTTCTTCTTCATGTTTCTTTTTTGCTCTTGTTTGTTAATTTTTCTCGTTTATTGTTTCTGTTCTTTGCTTTAGACTGCCTTAGAAAAGATTTATGCCCAAGTAGGCAGTAGCTAGGTTGCTAATAAATTTTTAAAAATGCTGGATGATCTTAGGCCCCAACAAATCACATTAAGGTTGAAGAGGATTAGCATTGAATTCTTTGGTATTCTAAACCTTCACCACTATTATCTTTCTAATATATCTTTTCCTTTATGCTTCTTCTGAGGTATTATCCACTATTAAAATGCCTTCGGTCGTCTCGTTCTTTCCAATATATTTTTATTTGAACTGGAATGCCTAATATTTATCCTTTACTCAGATCTTCTCTGAGCCAGAAGCATTTCATAGTATAATGAAATCTTCGCATGCACGCTTACTAACTTTTATAAGACCCAGTTGTCTGTCTATTGTGTTCAACTCAACATATATCTATCGTGACTACATAAACTTATCCTACTGGAGACAAGCTTTCCCTAAATAAACTCCTTTATAATCCCCCTTGTTTCATTGTCTTTTTTAAATAAGGAAAGCATCAATTAGGTTCTCATGCAATCAAAATTATACATCAGTAATAATTTGTTTATAAAATAACATTACACCAGATCTTATTCATAATTTATAAATATTGATCGAGGATGAGTGGATTGCAAATTTTGCTCAATAATTATTTTAAAATTTATTTTCCTTCATTTTTGTTTACATTTTTTGATTAAACAAAATTACTGTGCTCATTATAAGGGCCTTTGCGAAGCTATGAAACTCGGGTAAAAGGTGACACGTCCAATTAATTCTATTTATTATAAAGTAAAGGAAAGCTAGCTCGCTCCAGTGCATAGATGAGCGTCTCAACTCAAGGACTTAAAGGAGAAATGATAAAAACGAAATAATATATGAATTATGAATAGAAGGAAGGAAAAGAATAAAGATTAGGGAGATGTTAAAAGAAGTACCGACCTGAATCTTCATTGAAATTTTTAAAGTCTTTCTGAAACTTTGAAACTCTCAAGTATATGAAGCTGGAAAAAATAGCTGTACTATAAACAGAGCTTTATTGCCAAGCACATAGTACAGGAAAGAAACAAATTATTTAAAATATAGGAAAAACACAAAAACTGTGTTTGGAGCACAAACGTGTCGTATTGTCGAGAATTCTTAATTATAATACTTCAGCAAATGAAGATTCACTTTTGGCTCTTGCAAGCTTAAAACAACAGGTATAATTAACAATCACATCTCGCCACAGTAGGTCAGAAAAATAAGGTGAAATTGCAGTAAAATATTTAAGAAGTGCAGAGACACTATCGGTGAAGAGGTTGGGATTAGAGTGTAGAGAAATAAAAAGTAACATTAATTCAAATTTAACTGGAAAAAGTTATTTTAGTGAATTTCGGTTATTCACGCCCCGCTCATGTTTTTGGTCGTTCGTGCCATTCTTACCATTGCCACCGCATTTGTCTTCTCATCCACATTCTCATTAAAAACTTGATTTAGATTTCTTTTTTTCATCTTTTAAAGTTTATTCTAGAAATTTAAACATTTATTATCTTTATTGTCTCCGAACCAGTGATTTAGCTCATATCTAATTACAAGGAAGCTTGCGTGAGTTACGAGCGAAGAGCAAAGGTTTGCTCAGAAGGAATGATTGTCTCTCCATGTGAGCGCACGCGGATCGGGCTTTTTATGTGCTCGGGAAACTCTAGACAGAATGAATTCGGGTCTGTCCAAACCTCTTTAACGATTTTGATTGAAGAGCTTTATTGTGAGTCCTTTATATTAGCTAGAAGTTTTGATATCACTTACTATAGTGTTGTTTACCAGGGACAAGTCTTTTCCTATTGTGAAGTAGTTACCAGTGCAATAGAATGTATCTGATAAGAGAGTCTGTCAACTGAATTTATTTAACCGAGCATACTGTGTAGATTGCCAATGCGAAAGGAGGATATCCACAGCATACTTATGAGTTGACATACATATAGAACGATAAGAAATAAATGAATGCACAAGTATGACAAAGAAAATTGAGTTAAGGAAACTGTGGCTCATTAAAATATGTTTGTCACCCAGAATCATTAATAATGGTTAAGATATGGAGGCATTTACGTACCAAGAAGATTTTTAAAAAGATTTTAGGAGCCCATCTGGCGACTACCTACTAAGGCAGAAGTCGCCTTACTCATATCACAACCTATTACTAGGCTATATTAAAACAACAACAAATAACTATATAATTAACAAATAACAGCGATGAATTTTAAGGCTAAAAACAACAACAAAAGAAAACAAAGGAAAATTTAACAAGAAGGAAGCATGCTCCAGCTTTGGAGATAGTCCCGCCTCTCCACCACCACGACACAGGAGCACGCGACCGCTAAAAACAAACAAAAATCTCAAATAAAGTGGAGGAGGCCAGCCTCTTCCCAAAAGTCATAAAACCACAAGTCAGTGTGCACAAAGCCGTCCCAAGTACAAGGGACGAGCGGTAGTGATCCCACTCATCACGCTACCAGGATAGGCGGCGTGTGCGAAGATCACCCAGACTCTGACATTCAACAATAATGTGCCAAACAGTCTGGGGGACTATGCAGTCTTCACAGTATGGCACAGGCGAGCGCTTAATCTAATGGCGGTGCGTCCCGCGAGTGTCTCCAATTCAGAGACGACAGAAAGCATCCTGAAGGCCTCGGGAATTGCCGGTTAGGTCCATGGAAACAGTCGCGGCGCAATAGCATGCAACTTTAAGCTCTTCTTGAAAAACAGCCCAAAGAGCTGCCCATATTCTTGCCATGTAATCGATGTGAGGAAGATCAAAATGCTTGTCTGGTTGTTCAGTTCTCGAGGGCTATTTGGCGCCTCCAGTGGCACTCTCATTTCTCATAATTCCTACATATCCAGGACCCCAGCAGAAAATAATCTCAACATCCTTTCGCCTCGTCAAACCTGTGGCGTTACGGATATTGCGAACCGGGGATGCCGAGATTCCAATGCCTCGAGAGCACTCAGGTCACTTTGTGAGTCACCATAAATTACGATCCCATCTCCGAATCGAGCACGTCGCGTTATCTGCCGTACCAAGTGGTGTATTTCAACCAGCTCGGTCGTGAAGACAGACGTAGCGCATGGCAGAACCCCGTTGACTTCAAACAAAGAGGAAACGGCATGGTAGCTGACCCCTTCTTGTGACTAGGAGCCATCCGTATACATGGCACGGTTCGAGTGTGACACGAATTGTGCTCCAAAAAGGCCGAACGCAATACTTCTGGCGCTGTGTAAGATTTTAGACTAAAGTCGTTGGGAAAATTATTCAAATGTGGTACCATCCAGGGTGGCGTCCTAGGCATAACCAGTGGCGCCATCGGCTCGAGAGCGGAAGGAGTTTCATAGCCCTAAACCCAAAGCGCCTATGGTATCACTGGCGTCTCTCGGCGGCATTGGTACCTTCAAGATCAGCTCCGAATGCAGTGAGAGCTGATGGGGAGGGAGGGAGGCACCGGGCTTGCGCGTAAAGGCGAATTACGCACTGTTCACGGTGCAGATCGAGTGGCATCTCCCAAGCATCGACAAGAAGGCTCTCAATGGTGGCAGTTCAGAAAGTAACGGTTGCCAGGCGAAGGCCGGTGTGGTAGATAGAGTCCACCTTCCTCAATACACGCTCGGCTGCGTTGAACGTCACGGAGTGAAGAATATCCATGGCACGGGTACAAGAGACCCTAAGGCTGGGAATATGAGCCTCCCAGGTGAGTCATAGGTTAAATACAAGACCAAAGAGACGGTGCGACTCTACCACTTCCAGGGGCACCCTGCTGAAAAACAATTCTGGGTCAAGGTATAGCCGTGGATGGAGGCAGAAATGCACCACCTAAGTCTTGCACAAGAAAAATCGAAGCCTGTGCGATTTGGCATAGTAAAAGAAGCGATTCAATGCGTTTTGGAGTCAAAGCTCCAGAGTTGGCATCTGGGGCGCGCCAAAAGGGATCGAAAGGACGTTCACGTAGTGCTTAGTGAGAACATCCACCGGCAGCATCGAGGTTATGCAGTTGATACTCAGGGCAAAGAGTGACACTAAGGGCACTTCACTGCGGTACACCCTCTTCCTGCTCCATTGGAACGGAGAAAGCCCCCCCTCCACCAGTACGTGGAATCGATAATCTTGCAAAAAAATTCAGATATATAGATTGGGAAGCGTCCCCTCACCCCTATCTTGTGGAGAATCTCAATGATACTCTATCGCCATGCAGTATCATAGTCCTTCTCCTAATCGAAAACACCGTGGTGTAGTGCTTTCGACGAAGGAAGGCATCGCAGACGGCAGTTTCCAGTCGGAGCAGAGAATCCATCACAACGGGGAACTTGCGGAAGCCGCACTGTTAAGAAGCCAGATGACTACCCCTGTCCAGGAAGAAGGCTAATCAAACTTTTACCAATTTTTCGATCATTTTGCACACGCAGGAGGTTAGGCAGATTGGAAGGAAACCGGCAAGAGTAGAGTGATCTCTTTTCGGCTTCCGAAAAGCGAGTACAGTAGCGATTCGCAAGGAATCAGGAAGGATACCCTCTACCTAGATTCGGTTGAAGAAGTATAACAGAAAGGCCATGCCTCGCTCCCACAGGTGTCGGAGCATGGCGTACAGACATCTTCTGAACCTGGGGCAGTGTCTGCGTACAAAGCGGGAGCGGAATGCAACTCAGAGTAAACCTGTCGTGGAAGGGTTCTCCGCTCCTGGAGGTAAATTCCAGTCGGCGCCCCCATGCGACACGACGATGCTTATTGAATGCTAGCGGAGCTGCATCCCGGCGAGAGAATCTGGAAAAAGCGGTTGCGAAGAATTACGCCACGAACGCAAGGTCAGAGATTGCGGTCCCATTCTCCCGGAGAACGAGGCGGTGGTCCTGCGAGAACTTGCCCCGAATCCTTTTTCTCGCTTCCACACCTCTGCTAGAGGGGCTTTGCCATTAAGTGAAGATACGTATGCTCGCCAAGAAGTGCAGCGGGCGTGCTTTTAAATATAACAAAACCTAGCCGTAGCCAGACGAAATTTACGGACAGTAAAGTCGTTGGGGTGGCACTTATAGCACATGTAGGAATAACGCTTTTGTTTGAGGGCCGTCGCATCGCCAACGGCGATGATTTTGCCGGAAAGCAACAGAACTGCTTCATCTTTCGACCTAATCTCCTCGACTGAGATAGAAAAATCAGTCATTTTCTGAAATGCGGAGCACCGTGCCGGCGCCAAGCACCATTGGTGCGAGCTCTTTGTCGGCAGCGGACCAGAAAATGATACTTGAATGGGAAAGTGATCACTACAATGGAGGTCATCGACCATCTTAACTCCAAATCTGGTTGTGCATCCCTGAAGCACAAAGATAGATCGAGACAAGATAATGAAGTGGTTCTGGGGCAGTGGTGCATAAACTCATCCACATTTAGGACACCTATCTCCAGCTCGTTTCTCAGGTCGGCAAGGACTTGACCCCTGTGATTAGATTAATCGAGTAGTCTTCCAAGAGGGAGTATCTACCGTTCACATCTACGAGCAAGAGAATGGGCATAAGGAACCATGCCACGACGTGGCGGATGTCCTCCGCGTTGAAGTTAGCTGACGGTGGGATGTACGCGGAAGTAAAAGTATACCTCCTATGCATGTGCAACTGCACAGCTACTGCTTAATAGGAGATATCTAAGGCAAAAAGAAGAAAGGAGAAGAATCGCACATCCTCCCGCTTGACCCCATCCCGTGGTGTTCGGGTCACAAAACTAATATACCCTAGGAGGGTGGGTAGGGGAAACTTGCCCAGCATGGGCTCCTGCAAAAAGATACCTAACGGGTAACGAGAGTAGACGAGCCTCCGCAGCCTCCTCTAGTTGGCCCGTAGTCTGCGAGAATACTTTTGAAGAAATATGCTCGCCAGGCCTATCTCGGAAGAGACGCGGGGCCCTCTTCGATGAGAATACCCTCACGGGAATGGCTGTACGCTTCGCGCAAGAAGACCTCCGGCAGCTCTTGGACAGAAAATGCGATAAAGGCACTCTCCCCTTCGATGTCTTATCGGGGGAGGCTGGGCTCGCCATTCAAGTTTTTTCTCACCTTCGCTTCGAAACCTTAGGCGAGCGGGGTTGCTTCGGAGGCGAGAGTCCCTCTTTTGGAGAATTCACCGTCTCCGAGCCACCCAGCCTCCCAATGGGTGTGGGCAAAAGAGACAAAGCTCCTTTAATGTTGTCCTCCTTTCGCGGGGCCGTTTTAAGAACCCCAGAAGATAGAGACCTGCGGGCGTTTCGCCTTATGGGAAACGGTCATGCTGGGGAAAGGGAGAGGAGACCTCGATTTAGACGGGGCTTGGTGTGAACCCTTTGTGGCACCATCTTTGGAAGGAAAGCGCGCTGGGTGGTTATAACCCACAGAAGAGTTCAGAATGGGACCTGAAACGACCGTGCTCGTATGCCTTTAGGGGACGAGAGCAGAAGGTGTCTTTCTTAACTTATGCATGGGACGTCCCAGACAGCGCTAGGCGCGCCAGGAGCAAGTCATTAGCCTCGCGAAAGGAGAGACAATGCTAGTGCCTGGTTGCCTAGGATTACCTTCTCAAGGAGATACACACCGCATTGCTTCGAAGAAGCGGGGTGAAGCTCTCCCAAATTCAAGGACTTGACCACACACGATTTGGACTTATCATGTGCGGACTTGGACCAACTTACACAGACCTTGAGTAACCTCAACTTTGCGCTTCTACAGAATCGATTAATATAACAGGAGCGTTTTAGTAGTGGCACCTCTCTGGAAGCCTTACGAATGCCTTCACGCGGTAGTGGTATCATATAGCACGCACTGACCCAGGTAGCTTGTCACAGTTGAACGTGATGAAGACCTTGACTGCCTCGTGGTCAGCCAGCTCTGAGGTAATTTCATCTATGGAGTAGTCCATGAATTTCCTCTATACGAGTTCCCTCGGCTCTCTACCAATCACACTAGATAATGCTGTCCTCTGATGGATCAAGTTACCCTTAGTCAACATGCTGCCATCAGTGGAGCTAATAACGAGGAAGCGTTTGAAGCCAGCGGGCTCGAAAACGCCAGGTAACCTCTGAATGAGGGGCCCCGACGTAATCGATGCTGCAATATGCGCACTTTTGGTCCTAGTCTGAGACTCCCCACCAGAGGGAGTATTAGGGGTGGACGTGCCCATCTTGGCTTGGTTTCATACCCAAATGGCAGCGGCCCCGTCCTTCCCCGCGGCTACCATGTTGGGAGAGAAGCCCCGAGTCATTTTAATAATTTTTCTACTATTATATTTTTAGGAGAGGAGGGCGGGGGATGAACCAGCCGGGGGATGAGATATCTCCTTTCCTTGTGAGGCCTCGGCGACCAGAGCCGTCTGAGGAGGAGCTTGCATAGGGGCAGACATATGTTCTGTGCTTGCGATGAGACCGGGTTAGACTCCATGGAGGATCCTACATCAGGGACCATGTCTACTTGAGGGGGGCCTCCATGTGGCCATCTCCCCTTCCCTCCACAAGGCATCACAGGTCCCATTCGAGGTACCTTTGATCATCTCCTCTTTGGCCAGCGAATCGGCATAGCGACTCGTCCATAGCTGACCTCCCTATTCTCCTGCCATACTAACCGAAATGATCTCTCCTTAGGCTATACGGTTCCAAACGTGGCGCAGGTTACGGCCCGCAACCACAAGTGATTTCTCACTGGTTTCGCGCTAGGAGTGACAGGAGGAAAAAATCCAAGGTTGGGGCCGTACTAGGCCCTACCGAGCGGTCAGACTCGTAGCCCAGGCATTTAAGGGATATCTTGCCATGACTAGTGGCCTAGACCGAGAACTTTCAGTTAGCCTGGCAGCCAACTAAGCTGGGAACTTGTTAGCAGTAACATCCCAGCCTAAATAACCAAAGGACGGTCACAGGGGCTGGCTATGCGTTAGTGGCGGGTTTTTCAGGACATACTATCCTTACCACACTATTCCGTCCCCTATAGGCCTGATACCACTCCTTCCAAATCTCTCACAACCTGTTAGCGTCAACGCCTCTCTTCTGGTGCATGAGGTAGACGCCAGGTCCTTACTTGCTATTAGCAAAGAGATGGTACGAGGGGCGGTCAATAAGTTTTGTAATTCGTATATAAGGAAACAAAATATGAGGAAAAGTGTTTATTATTTTTCAACATAACTACCTTTGACTTCAATGCACTTGCGCCACTTGTCCCTGAGGCTTCGAATTCCCGATAACCATAAATCTCTCGACTGCTGTTCAATCCACTTCTGGACGGCGAGTTGGACATCTTTATCGTCCCCGAACCGGCGTCAACGCAGTGCAGCCTTGAGCTGGCGGAATAAAAAGTAGTTACTAGGGGCCAGATCTGAACTGTAAGGGGGATGGTTGAGCTCCTTGAATCTGCACTCGCACAGGGCACCTTGTGCAACTCTGGCCTTGTGGACTTTGACGACGTTGAAGTCGATCATGTGGCGTGAGGTTTCTAGGGACCAAACAGGCAGAGACCTTGGTCATTGCCAAATTGTCGTGGATGATGTTGATAACACACTTCCATGTGATATTCCAAGTTCTCGATTGATTTCTTCGACCTTCACCCGTCGTTTTGGAGGATCATCCTCTCCACACGGGTCACATTGTCCTCGTTGGTCACATGCGATGGGGTATATAAACTGCCGCTCGTGTTTTGGTCGGGACTCGTGCTCCGCCTGCCTTTGGTTCAATACTTAATTTATGTTTGTCTTTCTATTTTGGGGGTTGCTTCATTTTATCTAAATAGTTCATAGCACCTCAAAATTATTGTTATTATTGTAAATAAAGGCTTGCCTTTATTATATTAATGGGCTTCACCTATTAATATATTTAAACATTAGTTGACCAATTTGCATTCTCCGCGAGGGTAAGTCCTAAGTTTTTCTTGTGTTAGGCCTAGGGGCTGAAGTTCTTTATCACCTTTTGGTTATTTGTGGGACTCCTGATGCCAGGACTACCCACCCCCATGCCCCCTAAGAAGACCCCTCCCGTGTTACCCCGGATTAGCAACTGGTGGTTACCAACATTAGGGCCCATCTGGCTTCCCCACCTACCCCGCCCGTTTTTAGGACACGGGTTATTGAAGAGGTTAACTTACTCTTTATAATATATAGACTTAGGGATCAGCTTCTCGAAGAGGAGTATGCTCGCCTCCGCACACGCCTTCGTCTAAATTACTTAGTGCCATACGTGGGTTGGGGCTATGCTTTGGAGGATTACCGCCTCCAATCCACCCAGGGTGCGGGTATTCCCATTGACCCGGTAATTTACAACCGTACAGTTTTCTTGGAAAACTAGTCTCGTCCCCCTCCTACCCGCCCTCAGGCGGTTGCCCCCACTGCACGCCCTCGCCATAGGCTGCGTGCCCGCAGCAAGGTTAAGGATAGCCGCAAATAGATCCCCTGCTGATTCTTGGGAAGATGAGGTGTGGGCGGTACGGGAAATCTTTGATTTTTCTCCCTCCTTTCCCCCCCCTTCTCCCTTGGGTTTCGAGGTTCCTCGGGTTGAGGAGGACCTTTCCTTCGCCGTGGGGCTCGGCGCGGGTGAATACGGAAGAGCAATACAGATAAAACTTGGTTTCCCTCCCGGAATTTAGGGCCGTACTCCTGCCCGACGAGGATGATCGGGACCTGGATAATTTGCAGCTAAGCTCTCAGGAGCGTTTGCTAGCGGCTGACCCCGGATTAGCAGCTGCTGTCGATGCCATCAGTATGGTAGCCCCCTAGGCGACGTCACCCAGGAGCTCATCGACAACAACCCCCAACTTCGTGAGGCCATCGACTTTATCGAGCAAGTCCCGGCCTCGGTGCCGCACGACCCCCCTGCATCTCCGGTTGAGGAGGCTCCTGTTCAGGACGCGCCCCCGGTAGCCAGGGTTGAGTTGGGTGCGGACCAGAGCGACGGTGACGCCGATGACAACGCCGAGGGTGAGGCTGGGAGTGTTTTTGGCCCCTTGGCACCGGTAAGAAACGACCCCCTTCAACGTCACATCTGTGACTTCATCCCTGGAAACGTTTGTAGCCATGTCCCTCTTCTCTCCAATGTGGCGAAAGCTGCGGTTCGTAAGGGATACAGGTCTACCTCGGTGCTTACCGACATTTTGCCCCGAGCAGTAAGCTCATGCTCCCGGTGCTGCGGACTCTTCTGCGCGCTGGTGTTTTAGAACACTCGGAGCAGATCAGGTGCGCCCATCAGGTGTTCCTGGTCCCCAAGAATAAGTGCGAGGATCGCCTCATTTACGACATGTCCCCTTTGGGCGTGTCGGGTGTTTACACCCCCCCTCCTTTCCAGCTGCCGTCCCTAGGAAAGGTTCTGCGTAGTGCAGGAGAGGCCGCGTGGGCGATTAAAATCGACCTACAGCATGGATTTTACCATATTAAACTCCACCCCAATGCTAGGCCTTGGTTCGCCGGGTCCCCCTACATTATGCAGTCTTACATGGCCTCCCATCTTTGCCGAGTTTGCCAGACAAGTGGGTATCACCGAATTTACATACCTCGATGATATCCTGGGCCTAGGCTGCCTCGCCGCCCTCCTCAGATTCATGCAGCTTGTCAAGGATTCCTCGATTCTCATCAATGTTGCGGAGTCCGTGCTCACCCCTACCCGCCAGCTCGTCTACCTGGGCATGGATATCGACTTGCGCTCCAGCCTTACCCGCCTCACCCTGAAGATGCGCGCCAAAACTTCTACTGCCCTCAAATGGGCCCCGCGTGTCTCCTCCCACTCCCCCTTTTGGGCTGGGTGGCCTATTAAACTATGTTGGTATGGCAATAGGCTTGCCCCGTTTGGGGGCCCAGCTGGCCTACGCCCGTTCCTGCCGGGTTGCCTTGTTGGCTATCCTCCTCCCGTCCGGATGGGTCTCCTGGGCTGGGGCACGAGTCGGGTAGACCCCTCCCTCGCTCCCCATCGCTTTCAGCGATGTCACTCCCGGAGTTTTGGGTTGTGTTTTTGACCAGAGGCAGGTCTCCTTGTATTTGTCTTATCTCACCCACGCAGTAAAAGTGGAGTTTGCGGCCCTTTTTATCCTTCATGTCAGCCGCCCGTCGTATGCTTTCCTCGTATGCTTGCCTTGTTGGCAAAGGGAGCTCTTCTAAGATCTCTGCTCCCCTTTGTTAATTCATATACATTAGATATGTTCCATAATCTGTTTATTTCCCATAGGCCGTCGGTAGCTTGGATCCCGACCGACTTAAACCTAGTGGACGCCCCATCGCGTGGATTAAATGTTAATAGATAATGCGATTTTGCCGTGACGTCATTCATGACGTCGCGATAAATCCATGACGTCGTGACTAGCACTGACGTCACATGCGATGGAATATATAAACTGCCGCTTGTGTCTCCTCTCATACCGAGGACGGTAGTAACCATGACCCTGCCAGATACCCCCAGACTTAAATAGGACCTTAAGTCAACCTCCCCTTGCCCCCCCTCCCGAATAAAAAATCCTTTATTCCCCTGGCTCGTCATTCTGATATGACGTGCTAACCCCCTCCCTCCATCCTTGCTCCGCCGTGATGTCTGGCTCCGTGAACGTGACCCTACACATATAGCTTCGTTGCAACTATGCCGTTCTACTTAGAAAAGGTATAATTGCAAACTCTGGGGAAAAGAGGTCTGATGCTTAGCCCGCTGTGGAACCCAGAGGAAGAAGCAACCTGGATCGGGATTTCAGTTACAAACGCGGGGAAGCATAAAAACCTACCCTGCGGTCACCGTCCAAGAACACAGAGGAAATATCTACCGTCTTTGTGAGATGTCGGACGTAACTGTTAAATACCCAAAACCCAATAGAAGGGGCGGCACCCCGACTGGAGTCAGTTGATTCTGGCTTCAGTCACCATTAAGTCCACCATGTTTTCACACCCTCTGAGGAGCCCAACCAGGTCCATACTCATCCATCACCCTTCACCACATTCGAGTCATGTTCATGGGGTCCTCATCGGTGGGGTGGGGGTACACCCCAAGCAAAGTTAATAGAAATCGTATCATAAGAACAACCATGGCAACCAACACGCCCCTAATACTGACACACACGACAGAAAAAACACCCGCGACAATCGACCACCACACGCTACTTAACCTAGCCTCCACACACGACATCAAGGACTTGTATTTCAACAGGGCTAAGAACTGGGCAGTGATCACACTGTCCAGCGACAACACAAGGAACATGCTGCTAGACCAAGGCATCAAGGTCTGCGGCACACTTACACATTCGCAAAATATTGAAGAACAACACAACATCAAACCCACACAATGTCACCGGTGCTACAAGACCGTACACAACACCAACACATGCTCAGCAGACCTAATCTGCTCAAAGTGCAATGTAGTGGCGCACCACTAGACGACCGTCAACCTAAGATTCCCTTACCTGAGTAGGGCCCGCCATGACGCCGTAGCGGCTATACGGCGTCCACAACAATACACACAGCCACACACTCCGCCCCCGGCCCCCTCCCCTCACCAGAACATTCGCCGCAGCTTCCGGTGCAACGCTGTCCACTCCCCCTGCCCCATCCGAGATACACCCAACCCCCATGCAGCGCCTAGACCTCACCCACGCATCCCATCCCCCCCCCAGCACACTACACTCAGAGACCTCCACTACTACCAACACCCACGCATTACACAGCCACCCACACTCCACACCACATCACACAACGGACGAAAACACAAAGACGAAACTACACCTGGCCACCCTGCTCTCAGCGGTGGCAAAAGTCATGTCGAGGGACGACTCCCGTCTCTACGCCAAGATACTCAACACACTATTCGCCTCCAGCGCCATAGAGCAGATCACCTTCCCTGAGAAGGTGTTCACTCTAATAGACGAGCACACAAGTAGACCCGCACTCCTCCACACCCCGGTGAGTACAATCACCTCCCCACCGGGACCCACTGGCCCTCACTTTCATCACGCCCTCACCGCCACCTGTCTTGTCCCTGCACCTTCCTTGCCCACTGCTCCCGTCTCTCTCCCAACCACTTCTCCTGCCCGCACTCCTTCCACCTCTCTATCAAAACCCCGCCCTACCTCAAAAATCCCCCTTGCCACCACCCCTCTTCCACTCATCACCACCCTCTCTTCCACAGCCTGTAACCCTGCTCCCACCGTCACCCCAACCCCCACTCCTCCTCAGCTCACTACACCCCGTGCCATCCCAAAAACTCTACCCCGCCACCCTCCCGCACACACAAGCACGGGACAAAAAAAAAACCCAACTCCTGCCGTTTCCACTCTTCCTCCTTCCACTCCTCCTCCTCCTTCCGCTCCCCCTCCTTCCACTCCTTCCACTCCTTCTCCTCCGACTCCTTCTCCCTCCACCCCTCCTCCTTCCACTTCTCCGCTGACCCAACCTCCTCTCTCCCTCGACACCCCTCCTTTCATAATCTGTACCTTTCCAACTATCTCTAGCCCCTCATCTCCCAGCTCTAAGCCACCCACCTCCACCACAAACTCCCCCCCACCAAGACTCTACCCCCTCCAAGGCCACTACCACATGGAGGCACCACATGCCCGGACATCTCCGCCTACATAACACACTCCTCCCTCCACTACGGCTCCCCCCCCCCAACAACACCGCCGTGAACCACACAAAACAACAGCCAACACGTGTTAAGGTACTCGCTTCTCACGCCTCTTGGACAATTACCAAGGAGAAGGGGACGGTACCAGGCAAGTCAGCCTCCCGCGCACTCCGCCCGCGACAACAGGTCGACTTAGCCTAATACAACTAAACGTACGCAGCTGGCAGGGTATTCGCTATACGGTCGCCAACTGGGTAGTCAACACCCCAAAGACCCGACATAGTACTCCTGAACTACACCAGCCTACATCCTCCCAACAATAGACCTATCTCCACAGGCGCGGCACCTAGGATCTGCGATCCTAGTAAAGCGCAACATACACTACTCCCTCATTAATACACATGACACCTCCTTTCTAGTCTGCAAGATAAAGACAAGCTCCGGCCCCATAATAGTGGCCATTTACTACAGACCACCACGAATACAGCTAAACTTAGAAGTCCCACTCCGGGCCCTATCAAATTACAACCTTTCTATCTTCTTCGCGGGGGACCTCAACGCTTTTCACCCGACACTCCTTTCTAACAACACAAAACGATGCGGGAAGTTACTTGGCCGGTGCCTTGCGGCGCTACCGCTGCGAGCATATCGTCCCAGCCTTCCCCACGTTCTTCGGTCCGCACGGAGGCACCACATCCCCGGACGTGGTCTTCCACAACGACCATGCCACACGCTTGTACACTCACATGTCACCCGGTCCTTACGTACTATCTGACAACATACAGATATGCTTTCTCATATCCACATCTCCCATACTCATCCCTACATCACCTCTATACGACTACAAAAACACGAACTGGGAAGAAATCAGGAGTCACATATCCACAAATACACCACATAACCTTGACCTGGAGGACACCAATCCAGGACTAATAGACCACCACTGGTGCTCACTTCTAGACACCAACACCACCGCACGAAACCTACACTCACTACAAAAATCTACACTTGCATAAAACACTTCACATTCTCAATACACACACAGAGACTCATCACACAGTACAATAACCACTACACCAGAGACCCACGACAACACAACATAAATCAACTACGTGCCCACATCCTACAGTGCGTGCAGCTAGACAGGAACCGGCAGGGGCGAGAGGTCGTCCGCATCGCGGACGACACCCGTTGCACGGACCCTTGAACCATGGGCATTGAACCATGCAAACCGATCACACTCCAAATAAACAACCACACACTCACAGACACTAACGACATCCTCGACGCATTTAGGTCCCACTGGGACACAGTACACACACACAACCCACCAAAACCACAAGTGCAGGAGCCCCTCCAGGAAATCCAGAAGTGGTGTTGGGCTCACGCTCACGAGCTACGGCTTGCCCCCTTGATACAAATGGAGGTGCTTGACTACACGTCCACACTAACCACTCCAATCACCGTCGAGGAAACAAAACACTACATTAAAACGACACTAAAACGCGCCCCCGGCCCCTCTGTCCTACCAGCCACACTCATACACAACCTCCCCGCAAACATATACCCCACACTCACACACCTATTCAACGCCTTACTAGCCTCAGGCCACTTCCCCAAAATATTTAAAGTCTCTCACAACATACTCCTGCATAAACACCATAAAGACCCGAAACACCCAAATACCTACAGGCATATTGCTCTATTAGAGCACCTTGGCCAAATACTTGAACGTATGGTCAACTGCCGCCTACGGGAGTTCCTGGAAGAGAGGGACTGGTTCTTCCCCCATCAATATATGTTCAGGAGAGGCAGGTCCACTTAGGCGGCTGTGACCATCGTTACGACAGAATTCAAAAGAAACGACAGATACACCAAGAAACTCTCTCCGTCAGTAAGGACGGAGAGAAGGCCTTCGACAAGGTGTGGCACGAGGGACTCCGTTGGAAACTCGCCAACAACACGGAGTTACCTCTCTGCACCAGAAGGCTCCTCTCGCACTACCTCACTGAACGGAGCTGCCACATTAGATATAACAACACCTTATCACGACCCTTCACATCACGCTCAGGCTTTCCCCAAGGAAGCGTACTGGCACCCATACTCTACATCGTGTTCACAAACGACACCCCACGCCCACCATAAAACTGCATTCACACTTACATAGTGGCCTACGCCGATGACGAGACCATTCTCGTCAGCGGCCGGGCCCCAGAAGAAATTGCGCTCCACGCACAAAGAATACTAGACGTGAAGACAGATTACGAGGATAAATGGCCAATTGCCACGAATCCTCAGAAGACACAAATGGCACTCTACGGCGCTAGAGACCACTTCATGCACAACCTACAAATCTACTCACACACACCAGACATGAACCATTAAAACTCAACAAGGCCCGAATACACTCAATGCACCAAAATCCTGGGCGTAACTTTTTACAAGACCCCCAGGTTCAACTTACACCAAAACATAATACAAGCAAGAGCCTCACGTACAAACACATCGCTGGGTAGGTTCTACCCCGCGAGCAAAAAACTAAAACTACACTTATACAAAGCACTCGTGCGTCCCATTCTCACGTACGCCCCACTGTCGCTCGTAGCTGCGAGTGACACGTAGAAGCGAAAGGCTCAGCGCATACAGAACTCTGCTCTGAAGCGTGCTTGCCGTTCGCCGCGGTACTCGAGAAGGACGCACTACATAACAACAATAAACTTGCTCCTCTCAACACTTATGCTCACACCAGACTCAAAAAACAACTCAACAAACTCACCACAGACCCACTATACACCTCGCTACACGTAAGAAAGTACGCGATGGCGCCGCGATATCCCGCGGCCCACGAACACCCGCCACCAGTACCGTTCTTCGCATAAACCAGTAGGCATCATGAATAACGCGTTTCTAGCTGAGAAGTCAGCCTCCCCCTCCTGACCTGCCTCCAATACTCGTCTAGTCCAAAACCACATAACCAACGCTCCCACAACAACACAATGCATCGGTGTATAGCCACTGACCTATCTACTCTCGCTGTCTTTTCGTAAATGTTTTCCGCAACTCTCCTCTGCGACTACCTGACCGCCTGTATCACATACAGCGGTCCCTCTCTGTTCTTTATATATACACAACTAACAACTGACTCCTCTCGACACTTACGCTAACCTCAGGCTCACAAAACAACTCGACAAACTCACCAAAGACCCACTATACACCTAGCTACACGTAAGAAGGTACGCGATGGCACCGCGATATCCAGCGGCCCACGAACACCCGCCGCCCGTACGGTTCTTCGCATAAACCAGAGGCATCATAATAACGCGTTTCCAGCTGAGCAGTCAGCCTCCCCCTCCTGACCTGCCTCCAACCCTCGTCCAGTCCAAAAAACATAACCAACGCTCCCACAACAACACAACGCATCGGTGTATAGCCACCGACCTATCAACTCTCGCTGTCTTTTCTTAAATGTTTTTCGCAACTCTTCTCTCTGACTACCTAACCGCCTGTATCACAGCGGTCTCTCTCTGTTCTTTCTATATACACAACTAACTAACTTTGGTCGTGACTCGTGCTCCGCCTGCCTTTGGTTCAATACTAAATTAATGTTTGTCTTTCTATTTTGGAGGTTGCTTCATTTTATCTGAATAGTTCATAGCACCTCAAAATTATTGTCATTATTGTGAATAAAGGCGCAGTGGCGCAAAACCAAAAATCCATGACAGGGTTCGATTCCGAATCCTGGCATGATCGGACACAAACGTCAGTGCACGTGGAGATCTGGTTACCGATTGGTGGACTCACGACCATGGCGAAACTCCCTATTCCAGCGAGCAATGGTTGTATAGGAAGGGGCAGTTTTGGTGTACACTGCAACCATGCGTTCATGGATCTCTTTTGCATTCTTTCCTTCCTTGGTCAAAGATTTGATCAATGCGCGGTGCTCAACCTTCTCCATTGTTGAAAAATTTGTCACTGACGATCTGCGATCAGCTACTGCTTCTTAAATAGACGAGGCAGGAGCGTGCAGCTGCAGGTCGTCACTTATCATAACTTGTCCTAACACCCCCCCCCCCCCAACACTCATCCCCCTTCCTCTGTTTTCCCCTACCGATTCGCAAAATTTATTGACCGCCCATCGTAAATAAAGATATATGGGAGTTGATAGTAGATGTGTAGATACACATTTACACACACTTTTACACATACACAGATATACCGAAGCATACATTAGTAAAGACAGATACGATAGCTCCCCTTTTTAAGATATTGAGTGAGGAAGTTAGTGGAGAGAGAACTAAAGAGGTCAACGGAGAGAATAAAGTGGAAACCAAAGATATAAAAAAAGAAACAGAGATAAAGTTAGATGAGAGAGAAGGAGAGAGAAAAGAGAGAGAAAGAGCAAAGAGGGTGAGTCATTTAGAGAGAATGAAAGTGACAAATAACTAAGTGTACAGATATATGGAGATATTTATCTTTCATCTATATGCACATACATATAGACACAGTTAAAACACATATATGCACATTCATAGAAACAGCGAGAAAAAAAAGAGAGAGGAGAGAGCTAAAGGGGAGATAAAAATAGGCAGAGTAAAAAGGAGAGCGAGAGAAAAGGGGAAGCGGGAGATAAGATAGGGAGACATAGGAGAGAGAGAGTTAGAGGGATACATAACAAGAGATAATAGAAAAAGGACAAAAGACAGAAAAATGAGACAGAGAAAAAAAAGAGGAGGAGAAAAATAGGGAATGGGAGAATAGAGAGAGACAAAAGAGAAAGAGGAAAAGAGAGATAGAGAGGAAGCGTGAGTGTGATAGTGATAGATAGATCTATAGATAATTGGGAAAGAAGAGAAAAGGAGATGAGAGAGGGTAAAAAGAACAAAAAAAGGAATATTGAGAGTCAGTAAAAAGGAGATGCTTCGGACATATACACACAAAAAGAAAGAGAAACATGGAGGGCAAAATAGAGAAAAAGGAGGGAAAAGGAGATAATAAGAGGACAAAAGTGGGGATAATAAACAGAGAGAAAAAGGGAGAGAAACAAGGACAAACTCCGTGTTCCCGAAGGGAAATTGTCTCTTTATGTAACCCAATAGTCTTTGTGCCTTTTTTTCTACATTACCTGGAAAATTTTTGGTCGCTACTGATTTGCACACCCAAGTCCTTTTTCAGGTCCGTCACCTCCAGAGCTCTTCCTAACATGTTGTATTCTTTTCGATGATTAGCATAGCTAATGTGAATCACCTTGCACTTGTCAAGGTTAAATGGCATCTGCCAAGTCTCCAACCACTCACCTAACCTCTTAAAGCTGTTTTGTAGGTTTTCCACTCCTTTGTGTGAGCTCACGCTGCCTGCTAATTTTGTATCGTCCGCGAACTTGGATATTGAACAAAGCAACATATCGTCTATAGCATTTATCTAGATGATGAACAAGAGTGGAGTGAGCACGGAACCCTGGGGTATCCACTACTAACGGGGCGCTATCTTGAGACTACCCCGTTTATTCACACTCTGTCACCAGCCTGACAACTAGTTCTCAATCCAGCCAGCTAGCCTACCTGTATTCCCAGCCGCGTGGACTTTACACATCAACTTTCTGTGTGGCACCTTATCAAAGGCCTTTTGAAAGTCCAAGTATACGATGTCAACACCCCGACTACGATCGTACTCCCTCAAAATGCCTTGTAAGAATTGTAGTAGATTTGTGAGACACGATCGGTTCCTGCGAAACCTGTGTTGGGAATCCAAGATCAAGTTGTTTGTTTCTAGGTGTTTGACTATTTTTTCTGCTATCATGCTCTCTAACATTTTGCGCACAACGGAGGTCAAACTTATAGACCGGTAGTAACCAGGGTTTTCGCGCTCTCCCTTCTTAAATATGAGGGTCACGTCCGTTGTCATCTAGTTCTATGGTACTTCCACAATTTCTAACGATTCGTTAAGGATCGCAGTAAGTTGTAGAGCATCTTTGCCGCTCACTTTACGGAGGAGTTTAGGGAGAAAGCCATCTAGACCTGGGACTTTTACGGGTTAAGATTCTTTAATCTAGCTTCCACTTCCATTTCGTCTGATATTATCTCGCTTCATTGCGATACACTCCCCGGCTTCAAGGTAGGACCATCGTTTTCCCTGGTAATCATAGAGGTGAAGTAGTCGTTCAACACGTTAGCGATAGCCAGATTCGTCTCTTGCAACGTGCCAACGTCGTCTCTTAGAGGGCCTATGCTCTGGCGAACTGGTTTGTACCTATTTTCGGGCTAAAAGAATTCCTTTGGGTTCTCTTTTCGCAGGGACGCAACCCAAAGTCCCTCGTTGCATTTAGCTTGGTGCACCAGTGTTTAACAGTTCTAATATTTTATCTATACTGCATTCTCATTGCTACCACTACTTCTCTATTTAGCGTAGCTCGTTATTCTCTTGCGAATTGCTGAGGCAATGCTGCGATTGAACCATTTAGGTTGAACTTATTTTTCATTTACCTCTTGTTGGTGAACGAACCTTAGCTGCTGGTTCATGATGCGATCTTTGAATCTCAGCCAATTGTCTGAGGCAATTTTACCACTTACAGGTTTCAGTTGGTTTATCGCATCTCTTAGACCATTGAAGTTAGTTCGGCGGTAATCGGGGGTTTGTAGGCAGCATCGCGAGAAGGACTGCCGCACTGAGTGCGTATGGTGAAAAAGACTGTTCGGCGATCGCTACTGCTCAGACATTCACCTACGCTCAGTCCAGGACTGTGTCATCCTCGGTTGTGGACACTAAGTCCAACGAGTTGTCACCTCTCATCAGCTCTTTGACCCACTATGTCAAAAGGTTATTTTCAGCGAAGTCAATGAGTCGTTTCCTTTCCCCTTCACACGATCTATCACCCCAGTCAACTCTACGACAGTTAAAATCGCCTATAATTATGCTTTGGCTATTTTCCACCAACTCGCCAAGTTTACGGCCTCTATACCACTACGACTTGTCAAGATTTATGTCTACTCCTATGATCTCATAGACACTTCTAACATTGCAATCAACCGCGAGAAAGCAGTTACGGACGTATAAAAATACTCTGCCACCTTCTCGATTGGGTCTATCGCAGTGGAACATCGCGTAATCGGGAATCATATATTCACCCTTGAAATCTCGAGTGTCAGTGTGAAGTCAAGTTTCTAAGATGGCAACTACGTCTATTCAGGTGTCACCGGACAATACGATCACAAGGTCATCCCACTTGTTTCCTATTGACCTGGGGTTAAGGAATTGGCATTTCGGGGAACGCGGGTTATTCCTCACTTCCCTTACCCTTATTATATAGTAAAGTTGTTGTAAGTTGAAGCGAGCACCGCACCTTGAACGACACCTTAGTCACAGATATCTGCCCTGTGGGGACCCGGATCTTCTTCGCCGCTAGAAGGCTTCGTACTCAACTCGGTTTGAGATAAAGCCTGTTCGCCAGAAACAGGCGCACCGACGTTTATTTCCCTAATATCCAACTCTGCCTCCTTCTCATGGAAGACCGGTTCCTCCTCGGTGGCAGAATTCTCTATACCCTCTTCCGCTCGAGGTGCGTTGGGTTCACCAGTGACATGGGCATCCACGCCTTCTCCTCCTAATCCTAAACCTGTATTATTCCCAAAACGCTTTACTGGTAATGCTCGTGCCGCCCTCATCAGCCAGAAGGCGTTCTGGTCGATGAGGTAGGTTAGAGCCCTCTTACCTCGGCGACTGAGGCGGACACCATGCTCTGTGTACAGGTCGTCACATCTAAAGAACCGATCAAACAGATCTAAAAATTTGACTCTTATCATTGGAAATAGGTTCCCTAATCTCTCATTGATACCCAGAAGTTTGTTAGTTGCGTGCACATACGCAAACTTTCGTGGTACAATCTCTACTAACAATCCCTGGTCGGTCTTAGCACGAAGATCATCCGCAGTCACCATTGCATTCATCAGGATGGCATTAGTGTTACCGACCCCCATTTCTCTGAGAAAGATATCGTTCCCACTCACCATCGAGACGAGTACACAGTTTCTGGATGGAATCTTCACTCTCTCGACCACCCTCATGAATGCATCGTTGCCCCGACCCGGAAGGCATCCGGCCTCACATCTGTATCCGCTACCACAGCCTCTTGCACTTTCCCTTTTGACCGCAGCGCAAATCGGTTCAGATGCGATGCTTTCTTCCTTGTGGTCCCAGACCCCGACTTACTATGCATCTCTGTGCACACCAATGGTGTCGATAATTGGCCCGTGACTGCTACAGCAACTCCCTTTAACTGCCCTTTCTTTTTCCTTTTACTCTTCTTTTTCTTCTTGCTTAAGTGAGGCCAACTAGAGGTTACGACCTGGTCCTCATTACCTATATCCCATCCAAAGAAGTGGTTCCGCCTCTGTGCCCACCATAGGTGTCCTCGATTTACCCGTGGCTAATTCAGCAACTCCTCTTCCCTTCATATATTTTCCCTGTTTATCCTTCCCATTTACAGGAGCCCTACCAGAAGCTACAACCTTGTTCCCAGCATCTAACCCCTCAGACTGCGCTGGGTTCTTGCTGGGAGAAGCCAACAAAGCCATCTCTTCAGCATAACTGCAGTTGGCATCGAAATTTCTCCCACTATTCCCCCTAGTAGTCCTCAAGGGATCTTTAGGGCAAACACCAACTTGGTTGGAGTCCATCCCCCCCACTGACTTTGACCCATTTCCGCTTCTACTTCGTTCCTTTCGTTCACCCTCGCACTTTGACCTTTTTCCGCTTCTACTTTGTTTCTCTCTCTCTCCCCAGAGCAAACTTTACCAACCTTTCCCTGTCCAGATCTCCTATGATATTTCCTTCCCTCCTATCTATCTTTGTATCTTTCCTACGGTCTCTCGCACTCCCACCCGTGGAAGTCGCTATCCTCGTCACGTGGTTAAAGTGCCTAACTTCCCCTTAAAGTTGACCCGCCCGGTTTATCGGTTCCGTCAACTCTCGGAGGCAATTTCCCTCTAAGTACCCAACGTGATCCCTTACAATAGTCATCTCGCGATGATTTCGTTGCTCCACATCACTGAGCTTTCTCTCCATTCCCAACTCAACCTGACAAAACATGCAAATACTATATCTAGTAATATCTTTAAAATTCCCTTCTCTGAAAACGATGCACCAACGAGTATCTGCGCACTTCCTGCAGTGTACCTTCAATTTTTTTTCTCCTAGCATATTGCCTCTATCCCTAGAATGTGTATGTGTGTATGAACCATCTCACCTATGGGACTGTCTGAAGGATGTGTACATGTGTGATATGTGAGAATGGCTGAGCGGAAATGTTCGTCTGATTGTGAAAGAGTGCGATTTTTATGTATGTGTTTTATGCTTGAGTTATGTGGCTGGTTGAGGAATGCATTAGAGCGATGTGTCTGTGTGTGTTTAAGGTTGTAATAAAAGAGAAGAGAGAAAAGCTGAGGGGAGTGCATGTTTAGTGCGTATGTAATTTGTATGTATATCTCTTACCTGTATATGTGCGATTTGTATTTATATTAATTATTTGATTGTGTGCTGGATGTGTTTTTTTGTGATGTGTGAGCATCGGGTGAACGGAAGTGTATGTGTGTGCGTGCTTGAGGGATGTGTACTAAGGCATGTATTAAAGTGTGTTTAAGGTTAAGAAAAGGAGAAAAGCTAGAAGGAACGTATTCTTGTGTGCGTATGTAATTTGTTTTTATTTCTGGTGCTTGTGTGACTGTTTGAGATATGTGTATTTTGCGAGCGTTAGTACAATAACAGTAGAGGGAGGGATTAAGCTAAATTTTTGAGCTGGAAAATCACGTAAACAGGAAGTAGGGTCGGGTCGTAAAACTGTCAAATTCAGAGAAGAGACACAGTGAAAATTACACCACACAGTCTAAAATGTTTGGAGTCAATTAAATTAAATTGAATAAAGTATGGGGAAAATAATAGAAATAAAACTAGAATAGTAAAAAAATATAAGACAGATAAATGAACATATAAACTTAGCTGTGTTCAGTTCTGTTCTAGCAGAGAGAGAGAGAGAGAAAGAGAGCTGGGTGAAGCGAGGGGGAGTGGGAGAGAGAGAGAGAAAAAAGTGGAGCGTAGGTGAAAAAAAGTCAAAGAGATTTACTTTATACATGTGTTGAGGGAAAGGGATCAAGAAGACTAGTGTGGTTTAGCGTGGAGCCTCGCTATCGTCTCATTGCTAAGAGGGGAGGGACTTTGATGAAAAAAGGCGCTGTTAAGAAATTCCAACCTTCAAGATTGCATGCAACACCTTCCAGATTAATGCAAGCAGGGAGGTTCTGTTCCAAAGCTCAGGAGGTAAGAGGGAGAACTTCAGGTCACACAAAACCACCGTTTGTTGTCCGATTAAGATTAAACTTACAGAACCTAATTGATTACATTTGATGCAGCAGGTTGAGAGAGAGAGGGGGAAATGAGAATGGTCAAACCAAGAAATTACATTCCCTGGTGGGAGGGTCATCCATACTTTAGTAAACGTTTAGAGTCTGAATAAGAGAATTATAAGAAAATATAAGTGGTATCTTATAAACATTACTACTAGTAGTGATAAATAAACCATTAACCTCGCAAGAAGCGTTTGCTTAAGAGTAAAATGTAGTTTATACTGCGAGACAAAATAATGGGGCACATATTGAGCATATTTTAAGGAGTCTATTGCTTTGTTTCGGTATTACCTTAAGGTGATTTTTATATTAGTTTTTTATCTTTCCCAGATGGACCTCTTAAAAAAATCTTCTTCTTTCAAGTCCTTCTTCAAACGACCGTAGGAATGTGTTCCTCGAAATAAATAATATGTTCTCTCAGCCCGTAGTGTGGAAGACTGAGAGAGAGAAGGAATTCCTCCCGCCCCGTGACTTCCTCAGTTCGCCATTGACCGCTTTAAATTCGTCTGCCCTATATACAGCGAAAATTAGAACAATGGAAAGAAAATTAAGTGGGTATCGCGTCTTCGCGCTATAAAACCTTATCGCGACCCAAGGCAATTAAGGAAGTCTGTTGGCAATGAATCTCTCTCCCCGTCTAGATAATTTGGGGGTATATATTCGACACCTCAAAGTTCAAATCATACAGATTGTGTCTAAATCCGCCGTCTAGTACGTTAGTGTAACGTCTTCGTTAGTCGAGAGGAAATTAAGTACATTCTCGCCCAGAGAAGAATTGAGTGATTGCCGAAGAGCCAAGGAAGAGCTAGTCGTCACTCAGTGTTGTTCGTGGAAATAGTTAGGCGCGCTTCAACCATTCTCACCACGTCTTCAGATTTTAAGGATCGGAAAAGCCATCCCTGAAGCATCGTCCGTTTGCCTCTTAAGGATAAGAGCCCCCCTCCCCCAACTTCAGTTGCCGGAAGTTGAATTGAGAGTCTCGTGAGACGCCTACAAGTTCAAAGTCGAACTTACCCACCTGGTCCTACTCGCCGCACATAAGGTAAAATGGATTTAACCCCCGCTTCGTCACGCTCCTTCCCCCTTTACCGCGTCGAACCTCGAGGATCGCGCTCTAAAACTTGCATAATTGTCAAAGCAGTACTTATTTAAGTATCCCTCGGTTCAAATTTAATTGATAGTGTTAATCCTCTTAACAGTGAGCCGCCAATATTTAATTGCATTGACATTTAACCTGCCCTATGTGTAAATGTAATCTTTATTTCTATTAAAGTATATTTTTGTATCCGTGTTTAAATATTGCTTGGCCTAGGAACTGTGTATGTAAAGCACTCTTTGAACCATCACCAGGTGGAGCCTTAATTTCGGTCCACCAGTAGGCCTGTGTGCGTATAACGGCGTACACGAGTCATACCACGACATAAAACTGGTGCCAGGTGTGGGGTGTGACATATATATATATATATATATATATATATATATATATATATATATATATATATATATATATATAATACTGGCGTCAGGTCTTTGAGTTTGTAAAAAGATTCCACCCTACCTGATCTTTTTACTATTTCCTTAAAGATCATTATTTCCACTTTATAAGGTTGCAAGTATCAATAATATTCATGCAAAAATAATAGGAGAATTTTGGGGCTTAATAGGGAATTATATATATATATATATTTTTAGTTGAGCGTATTTACGTGAGTCAAGATACCACTGATTAAACGGCAAGCATAGCCGCCAAATTTGGTTTTGCTGTAGTAAAATTACCAGAAGACTTAGTTCTGAGTCAGGTTCGCCCGTTAGTTATTTTCTTTTTCTGGTGTACATATTTACTTGGAACCTTTATTAAGTTTTTTGTTGGTTAATTTTTAATAACAAGTAGGTTAGATTTGTTAAGAAGAGCCTCATTTGTTCTGGTAAGCTTTATCGTTTGCCAAAAGACAAACGCGGCATATTCAGCGTTTTCTCGTTCGATCGTTTTCATAAGCAGGGACAGATCCTAGGACTATCAGGAAAGCATTTAATCGCTTACATTCAAGAGGTAGAACGAAACAAACAGGCAGAAAGGAGAGAACAAACAAAGAGAGACGCAGAAGAAAGGAAAGAACAAGCATATAGAGAGGCAGAAGAACGAAAAGAACAAACACAGAGAGAAGCAGAAGAAAGGAAAGAACAAGCTCAGAGATAAGCAGAAGAAAGGAAAGAACAAGCACAGCAGGAAGCCGAAGAAAAACAGACAGAAAAAATTGCAGAGAGAAACAGAAGAGATAGAAAAATACGACTGCACGAGAGAGAATTAAGCCGTGATCATGTTAAAATGACTTCTGTGGGATAACGTAACCATCAGCCACAACCACCCTCGTCAAAACTCCTTCTGTATAAAGACAGAGAAGATTTTTGTTCTTATCTGACCCACTTTAAAAAAAAATTTCGAAGTTAACAATTGGTATTTGGAATCAGATGGAGTTGCCCGGCTACTCTGCCTCTTAAACACTCGCCTGCGTGAAATCATCATTTGTCTCCTCTCGGAAGCAACTCTGGATTATTCAACAATAAAAGCAGAGTTCTTCGCCGCAATGTACAGTTTTGCCTGCACTCCTCACAAGGGACTAAGTCATTAGTCGACTTTACTTTGAGGGATCAACTCATGGCTACCCTTTCCCGAGAATTGAAGGCCTTCGTAACAGATAGAATAGCTTCTTCGTTTAAAGACTGTGTAGATGAAGGCGACCTTCACGCTTCCAACCACGACCTATATCACACGGAGATCAAGAAGAGTTATCCCACGTCCTCCAAACATAAGGTTAAGCCTAATAGGTTCCATGCTAAGAATAATGGTAGCTTCGTGAAGATTCAGCATGAACAAAAAGATGTAAAGCCTCCAACATTCCCTTCTGCGCCGTCTCAATACCTGCGGAAACCCACAGTATGCTTTACGTGTGGCACCCCTGGTCACCATAGTTATAAGTGCGCACAGAACTCGCAGCTAAGTATCACTTATCATCAACAAGTCCATCAGTTAACCGCTTTTCTTCCCCCTAACTCTTCTGCCTCGTCATCTCAATCATCACCTGCTCCCTCTTACTCGGAACAACAGGTAAATTTTTGTTCAATAAGAGCTCCCCCGGTGGGCTCATCTTTGAGAACGTCTTGAGAAATGGGTGCCGAGTGTCAACCCTTGTAAGAGACACTGGTTGCAAATGCATAATAGTCTAGGACAAGCTGTTGCCCCTAGTAAGTCCCCAGCATAAGAAATTTACGATCGTTCACGACTTTTTAGGTCGTTTCACTAAGTTCCCTGTGGTAAAGTGTTACATACAGTGTCAGTAGTTCACAGGATGAGCCAATGTAGTCACCGTTGCGATAAAGTTTTGCTCTGTTCTTATCGGACAGAGTGCCCAGCTGTCTCCAAAACCCATCGCGCAACCAGTGATCACCAGAGCCCAAGCTGAGAAAGATACCCTGACCCCAGTACCTTTAACGTCCTCGTCAACCTCGGACGTAGAGTTATCCAGCAATGATCAGTTTGTTTAAGCTCAAAAGAATTGCCCTTCTTTGCAACCCCTGTGGGAGAAGGATACTAAAATGAAGCCCAAAACCGTTCGAGGAAATAGAAGAATTGATTACATATAAAAAGATTCGTTGAAAGATCGATCTTTTGTAGGACCAGATAACGCCCCGGTCACTCCCCTCTGTGTACCTAGAATGTATGTACGTCAAGTTCTGCAGATAGCTCACGACGGATTAATGGATGAGCATTTCAGTCATAATAAGACGGCCCAGCGCGTTTTCAAATATTTCTTTCAGCCAGGCGCTGCCAAAGAAATATTCGACTTTTGCAAGTCCTGTGACATCTGTCAAAAGCTTACCACCAAAGGTGGTGTTGCCCCCGTTCCACTTCAGAAGACTCTAATCCTGTCTGAACCTTTCTTCAGGGTCACGATCGATTTGATAGGCCCTCTCCGTCCCCCGTCTAGTGAGGGACATTCCTATATTTTGACCCTTGTAGATTGTGCCATTCGTTTTCCGAAAGCGGGCCCCTTGAAGAACATTGATAGAATTTCGTGTTCAGAGGCGTTAATTTCTATTTTTACCCGAGTAGGAATCCCGAAGGAGATCGTAACTGACAGAGGCCATCAATTCACTCCAGAATTGATGGAGTATGTAGGAAAGCTCCTACTGGTCAAACCCTTATCACTCCGCCTCAAATGGGATGTACGAGAAATTAAACAGGACTCTCAAATCAGTTGTCAAGAAATTGTGCCACGCCCAACCGCGAGAATGGCACCGCTACCTCCCCGTGGCTTTATTTGCGTGTCGGGAAATCCCACACCGAACGCTCGGATTTTCCCCATTCGAGCTCTTGTACGGATGAAACGTCCGCTGGCCGATGACCATCCTAAAAGAATTATGGTCAAATCCCAAACTTGATGAGGAGGTTAAGTCCTCCTATGCTTATGTATTGGATTTGCGTCCTTGCCTTCAATAATTCTGAGATGAATTTGAAAAATACGCAACGTATTTTGACATCAAATCCAAATCATGGAAATTCGAAGCAGGCGACGAAGTACTACTTATATTGCCCTCCTGGACTAATAAGCTCCTATCTCAGTAGAAAAGACCTTTTTTAGTAGTAAAAACATGAGGCGATCTCCCTCAGTTAATGAAGTGTACCACGTCAACTTGTTAAAAAGGCACCACCGAAGCGCGGGCATTAATAATGTGGTCGCTTTAGACAAACTTAGAGGCAACTTACCTGGTCGAACCGCTCAAAAGGTCTGCGTGAAAGCAGAAAACGAATACACTTTGCCAGCTCTCCCTTTTCCCCAATCTGACCCAGCCCTCGAGCTTGATTTCAAACCCCGTCTCCGTCCCATTGAGAAGGCTCAATTGGCGAGCCTTCTAAGTAAATTCTCGAACGTAGTCTCAAAAACCCCAGGTAGTTCAACCTATTTCACTCATGATATTGTTTTAAAAACTCAAGAACCAGTAAGAACTAAGCCTTACCATATTCACGTTCATTTACGCCCCGTGTTTAACGCCGAAGTAGGAAATTTGCTCAGGTTGGGGATCATTGAGCCTTCCTCATCTGAATTTTGTGCCCCGATTGTGCTGGTCAGAAAGGCCGATTAATAATTTAGAATGTGCGTCGATTTTCGCAAATTAAATTCAGTCACCCAATTCGACGCCATGCTCATACCTTTATTTGATCGAAATCTACATCTTTTCGAAGATGCAAAATTCATCTCCGAAATTGATCACTGGAAGGCTTACCATCAGATTCCCCTCTGCGAATCTTCTAAGCGCTTTACAGCTTTTCCTACAGAGAAAGTCTTAATGCAATTTACCAGTCTTCCATTTAATTTTTTAATTGCGTGTGGTAACTACAATCGAATGATGTGCCGAATTGTAGACGGCCTAGTCAGTGTAACCTTTTATTTTTACAACGTGTACGTTGCCACCCGTACATGGGACCAGCACGTACAGTCCCTTCGCGCTTTGTTAATCTGTTTGCGCGCACACGAACTCAGAATGAGCCCGTCAAAGTGTCATTTCGTGTATGATACGATTGAATATCCTGGTTTTAAAATCAGTAGGAACCCGTTTGTCCCCAAAGAAGACAAAGTTAAAGCCATAGCTGAAAGGCCGCTTTCCCGGACAAAGAAGCAACTGCGGTCATTCCTAGGTTCTGCTTCATTTTACAGGCGTTTCGTTCCCAAGTTCGCCACTATAGCGTCACCCTTTAATGATATGTTAAAGAAAATGGGACGATCCTGTCAATTGGACAGCCCCTTGCGGTGTCAAGCTTTAAACATCTGAAGAAGAAACTGATCTCTGCTCCTATTTTGAAACTCCTGAATCTTAACAAAAAGTTTTGAATTCGTACTGATGCCTCTTATGATGGTATAGGCGGTGCCCTCATGCAGTATTAAAACGATGGAAGTTGGTATCCCGTTGCGTATGCGAGCAGGAAGCTGTCTCTCAGCGAGAAGGCTTACACTACCATTGAACATGAGGCGTTAGCTATAGTATGGTCATTTCGACATTTTAGAATGACCTTATAGGAACCGAATTCCTAATTGAGCGTGACCATAAGTCATTGTCGTACCTACGTAATTTCAAGAGTCAAAATAGACGACTAATGCGTTGGAGGCTGTTGCTCATTGAATGTCAATTCCATATTGTGTATATGAAGGGTACTCAAAATTGTTTAGCGGATAGTTTAAGTAGAAATCCTCTAGAAGACTCTCTTGCCATAAATTAAAGATACTATTAGCTTATCTCCTTGTAAATATGTTTGCTGATTTGTTTTATATATAGGTTAATTGTTTGAAGTGTTGTATAAACATTCGCTTTTGTAGTGTGTCTTTAATAATGGTTAATATTTTTTTATTTAGATACTCAATATGTTGTATGGCTTAATTTTAATATTTTTTTTTGTACCTGTACGTATATTCTAAAGTAATTATTATTATTTGCTAACCCCGATCATGTTCGAATTTTGTTTGTTCTCGTTACACTAATTCAATTTTTATAGCATCTCACCCTTGGAATGAAATTAGTTCGATACATTTTTTTCGCACATGGAAAAATGAGAGAGAGAGGAATACCCCTCCCCCCCTCCGACTTCCCCAGTTCGCCGTTGACTGCTTTAAATTCTTCTGCCTTATATACTGCGAAAATAAGTACAATTGAAGTGTTGGTTGGTTATATAGTGAATAGTTTAATTGAGGAGGAGTAATTATTTAGGTTTGGTTTATTTTATTGATGTAGAGTGACTAAGATTTTTAAATCGAGAGAAGTTAAGGCTGAAGATAAGATGGTAAATGAATCAGAATTAAGAGTATGATGGGGATACTTAGAGTGTTGCCTGATGGAAGAGGCTTCAGGTTTAGAGATGGGAATACCAGTCCTATGAGACAAACCAAGTGCTTTGCGATCCTGCATTTGAGTTGTAAGGCAGTTTGGCCTACATAACGACTGTGGCAGGTCGTCTATGTATAATTGTAAATTATGCAGGATCGCAAGCCCAAAAGGATTGGCTCCTTATGGAGAACAAGCAGTCTCCCAGACTGCTTAGCACATTCTTGTTGAATGTCCCAGTCTGGGCGATCTTCGCGCAGGTTACCTGTCCTGGTACCGGGACGAGCCTAGTCGTTACCGCTTGGCACGAGTCGGTGCACACAGACTTCTCCCTTCTACTCGCGACGGGTTTGTTGACACTGACTTACGGACTTTACCCCCTTTTCTTGTTGTTTTTTAATAGGTCGCATGTTCCTTCGCCGGGGAGAGGTACTCCTACCCTCGACGTCGGAGCGCGCTTCCCTACTGCCTCTGCTCAGTTTTCTTTTTATTTTTTTAGACTTTGTTCTTTTTAATCGTTTCTATTTGTTATATACATATTGTTATTTGTTGTTTTTGGTTATTTGTTTTTTAATATAGCCTATTAGTAGGCTGTGTTGTGTAAAGCGACTTATGCCCAAATAGGCAGTCAGTTGCCAGATGGGCTCCCAAAATAAAAATTCAAAAATCAGGAAAAAATGCACAGGAAAAACAATTACGCCACCATACACTCTACATAAGCCCAAGGTCATAATAAAATAAGAGCTAAACCTCATACACATACACAGAAATCTACATATTGTGAACCTTCGATGAACAAACTAAAAATATTACATTTTAATTCGAATGGTTGACTGACAGAAAATTACTTGTGGGTAATTTAATAGGATAATGTGACCCAGACTTTGTATTTATTTCAGACCACGGGATAAATCCAAACAGAGACAGGATAAAATTTTTTCCAGACGAAGTCATAACCAAAAATCACTGCGGAGAACAATTTAACGGTTGTGCAATTACTGCGAAAAGAGGGCTTGATGAATCATACCCAGCTTTGGAGGTCCGTACGGTAGTTAGCCTCCTGGTCCTGGTAACAGTGTGCCAGCCCCCAAGGAAAGGGTACTTACCAATCCACAACTACATGCAGCAGAATCATTCTTTTAGCCACCGACTCAATGTGAGGAAGGCTACCTCAAATTATACGTCGAACAACCGAGCAGGCAGGAATCTCGAGACACTTATTGATAGACAGATAATAACAAGAATTTAACTAAAATTTTTCACATACATTACATACACACAACAGCCTAAAATCGGACATAGTGCCCTCTTGTCCTCAGCGACCACCAGGCTATGCTTATTAAAATTTCAACCGCTCCAATCCAAGTCCCCATCCCAGAACGCAATAGTTACTTTGGGATGCTAATAAATAACTCGAAAATTACATTCCCATCCTATTAGTTAATGCCAATTTAAAAGAGATCGACGAAGAATTGGATTAAAATACTGATCATTTAATAAAAACTGATAACTAAGACATTCCCCCCGAGTCAAATATAAAACTCCTTCTGCCTCCTCTTTCTACCCATAGAATGAAATCTCTTGCGGGAGAATACAGGGATGGGAACAATGAAGTAAACCTTATTGGCCCCATCATCATTACGCCCAGACGAACACAACAAATACGCGACGAACTAATGACACTTATCAGGGACCAACCGAGTGTACTTTGGGGCAATTTAATAGACAGGCTTAACTTAGGAAACGACTCACGTTTATTCTGCCAGACAGTAAAAAGACTAAAAATAGGACAGACTCAACCCTCAATAAAAATCTGATTAGACAACACATAAATTACCGAGACAGAAAAATCAAGGAAGAATTCAGACTCTTCTCGCCATCTATATTTACGATATCCCCGGAGGAGAATGGTAACTCTGATTTAGAATTCGAGGACATAATTGTTGACAAACCGAATGACCAGATTTACAGAACCTCTCCTCGCCATTATGTATCGCAATAAAAGAAATATGGCGGGATACAGTGGCAAAATTACTGCCGAGTAACTTTCGGAAACTTTAAAATCCTTTCGTCAGCGAGCAACTGGGTGTACGGGAAAGACACTGGAAAATTTCATAAGAGCCCTACCTAACATCCTACTGGGGCTTATGAATACCATCAATATATGCCTAAACGTGTACTACTTCCATGACAACTGGAAGTTAGCAAAAATGATATTCATTCCCAAAACCGGTAAGTCTCCTAACAGTCCAGCTAACTTCAGTCCTATATCTCGCTTAGAATTTGCAGGCAAAATCTTTAAAAATTGAACAAACAGGGTTAACTCCTTCCTCAAAAACAACAATATGCACAACAACCAGCAACATGGTTTCCGGAGGAAGCAAGGAACGGACACGACTCTAGCCGTGATCACCAAAAAGTTAGCAAAAGTAGATGCTGAGAGAAGCCATGCATATCTGGCACTCTGATATGTCAAAGAGGCCTGCAATACAAGATTCTATAACAGGGCCTTGACCCCATACTCAAAAGGATACGCTGTGATTACATATTGGATAGAGGGGGGTATGTGTACATTAAAGGCCCTGAGTTTGAAATCGAGGAGGGGGTGCCACAAGACGGGTGTATAAGTTCCCTGCTCTATAACATCTTTAAAATCGCCCTTCCCCAACCTCTGACACAAGTCTCGTTATACATCCACTTTGCGGATGAAATATCAATGATCTGCACGACACTTGATTGGGATGTGGATTTTATGGCACGGAGTAAGGCGGTGGAAATCGAAAACATTAACTCTTTCGAGAGGAGAAGGAATATATCCACCATGGCCCCAAAGTTCCAGATAATTCCACCCTTTCGATGAACACTCGCAGACATCCCGGGGGGGGGGGACACCCTATACCAAACAGAGGGCATGGTTCTCGGACTCCTAGATTACGACTAGCGGATATGGGAGTCATGTAGCTAGAACTACAGCGAAGCACGGAGGGATTTGGGTGAATTCTTTCGATTCTTAAACCTAAGTTCCTCGAACAAACTTAAGATCTAAAATGCTTGCATTCGATCCAAACTCCTGTACTCTACGGTCCCCATAAACGTGAGTCCCAAGACTCAAGTCCTTAAACTGCAAAGGGTTAAAAAAAGGCTGACCGAATTATAACGAGGACTATAGAATGGAGAGAGAAGAGAAGGCAAATTGAGCTCCTTGGTGAACTGGGGTTAACCCCCAAAACGTCGAGCTTCCCCAAAGAGCAAAGAAGATCTGGGACACCGTACAACGGCGCCTCTGTCCAGAATTTGTAGTCGAGAAGATGAAATTTAATAACATAAGATACGTAAGATCATTTACAGGTAGCAGACTGCTCATCGACAACGACATAAATCCAATGTTCACTTAAAATTCCGAATACTCAACATCACAATTCAAAAACAAAACCAACACTTATCCCATTTGCCCTTAAAAATTATTTAAATACTAATTTCTCAAAACACAATCGACTCGCCATATGATTAAAAATAAACAAAAAACAAACAAACTAAAGCAAATTCCGGGCCTAAAAACTAAAATTATAAACTTCACCGTAGCGGTAGGGACCAAAACCCCTCTGCTATAAAGCCTAGAATGCCTTATATATATATATATATATATATATATATATATATATATATATATATATATATTAAAAAAAATTATATTTTTGGCATACACAGTTTTCCTCAAAGCCCTCGGAAGGAGCTCTCCTCACATACACGAGAAGGTAACACGTAAAATAGGCGTTCTCTGAGAAAACGCCTTTGTTCTCCCTTCTCTTGGTCAAGTAAGGTAGCAACTGTAATAATCCTTTTCTTCTTCTAAGCTTAACTTTGTCCATTCACCTTTTTAGGGCTGGTGTGATAGAACGGTATGAGGGCGCTTAAATTCAGCCGCTATCACATGTTTAGAAACACATGGCTACCCACGTGCATCTGCGAGAGGAAGCAGAGCGCGTTATCGCCCACCTTAGCAAATATTTAATCAAGGAGGTTCTTTCCCCCGTTTCACATCTATACGTCGATCTCGCCAGATAGATTTAGGCTTATGGGCGGATAAGGTATTTTCCCAGGCACGACCGGGGAATTCCCCCGAAGTCCCCCACTCAATTAACCCCTACACAATGGAGACGGCTCCGGGTACTTATACAATAGCATTCCCCAATGAGATCAGATCAGATCCAGATTATCTTCGCGAGGGATCACGCCGATCCGGTCCCCCTTGTGCACCTCGAGATCCACCATTATTGTCCAGAAGAGGATAATATCCCTTGAGCGCCAAGGTTCCTGCCTTTGAGACGCCAAGTCAATAAGGCCCCCCCTGTTGTTCAGAAAGAGAACAACGTTAGAACAGCCATTGTTCTTTGAGCCCGTTGACAAGAAACGGTTCTCAACCCCCCCCCCCCCCCCCCCTGTTTTTTCAGAAAGAGATCAACCTTAGAACAGTCATTGTTCTTCAAGCCCGTTCGTCAAGAAACGGTTTTCATTCCCAAGACATCACGTCAGGATAATTTAATTCCCCCTTCTTTTAACGTTCTTCAAGAGAACGCTTAGTTTCAACGATAACCTCCATTGTTCATCTAGAACATCCCCGATTTGCTGTCACAAAGATCGCTTGTAGCTCAGTGCCCCACTTCGCTCTCACTCTTCGAAGACAGTCCTTCCTCTTCACTAAGGACAACTCCCCGAAGAATCTTTCTGCTGGTAATCACCAGCGGACTGAAGATTCCTTCGCATCGTCTTCCTCTGCACAACAACTTTGTAATTACGTAAGCTGAGCATTACCTTTAATTATCAAACCTTTTTATCAACGCTACCCTGTGCTTTAAATGGTTTAGCGAACCGTCCCCCCCTCCCTTTTAATTTTTATTTGTTTACCTGTTTAAATCTCTCCAAATCTTAATCCTCGGATTAGTCAGATATTCCCACGACCCTTTCCATTCTCCGTTTATGTAAACATTTTCTTTTTGTGTGTTGTTGATAGTTTAATTAATAAAACACTATTTTATTAACGATAGCCATATTATTATCCTTGAGCTCAGTTCCGCTTCCTAGGCATATAGAAGATAAATAACCTCGGTCAATCAGATTACCACGCACTGGAAATATTAGAATAATTGCCTCAACGAATAGTTATATATGGTATATCGTCGAGAGCCTATTCTAAATATATATATATATATATATATATATATATATATATATATATATATATATACTATTTAAATTGGATGTCAGGTGTGGGGTTTAACGCTATATCTTTGCAAACACTGGTCCCAGTCGAGTGAAGCATTGTTTTATTCGTTATAATAATAGAGTATATTAGTTTCCTTTTGTTTTAACAATTGCTATCCCCCTTTTGAAACTTAAGAAGCTGGAGTAGCTCAAGGAACTGTTATAATAATTTGTTTGTGTTTTTTTGTGTTATTTTAGTGATTGGTTATCTAGGTCGAGAAATTTGAGGAGGGCAGCGTGAACGGCTGCCGTGTATTTACTCTCGTCAGGGACACAGAGTGCACGTGTTTCATCGTGTCCAACGAGCTCCTCCCGTCAGTGGACCCTAACCACGAAAACTTGCGGTGGTACATGACTACCTTGGGTGGGCAAACCGATTCCCCGTCGTTAGATGTTACCTGCAGTGTCAGTATTATGATAGCTGGGCTGAAGTCATTTCAGCACCCATAAAATTTTGTTCCGTACTTATAGGACAGAGCCCTCAAGTAAGCTCCTACCCTGTGTCCCAGGCCACCCTTACTCGAGGCCGAGCTAAGAAGGAAGCCCAGAAGTACGTCCCCCTTCGAACCCCGATACCGTCCGAATTCTTGGAGATCCTTAAACAGGACTTTATGTTGGCACAAAAGGAGTGTGAAGCACTAATACCCTTATGGGATAAGGCCCAAAACAAGGACACGGAGACTATCCGTGGACCCAAGGTAATAAGGTAGCTGAGCAAGGTGGCCTACTTTACCAATCCGCCGAGGACAGTAATAACGTTGTTACAACTGCCTTATGCCTTCCACGATCCCATGTCCCTATAGTGCTGAAAAAAGCTCATGACATCATCTTTTCCGGGCATTTTTTTATTGGCCGGGTGCTGCAGCTGACATCTTAAAGCATTGTCGATCGTGCGATGTGTGTAAGAAGACGTCCGCTAAGGGGCGGGTCAAACCTGCTCCCTTACAAAGGGGACCAGTCATAACTAAACCCTTCTCCAGAGTGGACATCGACCTGGTTGGCCCTATCCACCCCCCTTCGAGCGAAGGTCACAGCTATATTTTTACCTTAGTTGACTTTGCTACCCGTTTTCCCGAGGCTGTCCCCCTTTGCCGAATCGATAGTATTTCTTGCGCCGAGGCCCTCATTTCTATCTTTTCAAGGGTAGGCGTCCCCAAGGAAATACTCTCAGACAGAGGACGACAATTCACCTCCGAGTTGATGGAGTACGTAGGGAAGCTGCTCATGGTAAAGCCCCTTTTTACCACCCCCTTCCGGCCACAGACAAACGGGATGTGCGAAAAATTAAATTGAAATTTAAAATCTATTATCAAGAAGATTTGTGCCAAGCAACCCCGCGAATGGCACCGATATCTCCCGGTTGCCCTATTCGCCTATCGGGAAATTCCTTACCGTACATTAGGCTTTGCCCCGTTCGAGCTTCTTTATGGATGTAATGTACGCGGACCACTCAGCATTTTAAAGGAGTTGCTAATCAAGCCCCAACTGGATCAAGAACTCCAGTCATCCTACGCCTATGTCTTAGATCTACGCCAGAGGCTCAAGAAATGCGCAAACATCGCCTATGAAAATGCTGATGTCAATTTGAAAAATATAAGACCTATTTTGATGTCAGGTCCGAAGATCGAAAATTTAAGCCCGCTGTTAAAGTACTCCTGCTCCTTCCCACAGCGAGTAATAAATTACTGAGCCAATGGAAAGGTCCGTACTCGGTCCGCGAGGTACGAGGACCGGTAGATTACCTTATTGGTACCTAAGCAGGCGATAAGCTCTACCACGTCAACTTATTGAAAAAGTACCACTGACGCGCCCATGAAGATACGTTCGTAGCACTGGACGAAACATCGGCGCTTGAAGAGGATTACCCCGCGGAGTCCTTGAATGTCATACGGACAGTGTGCATCCAACCTGTGGCTGATTACCCTCTTCCTTCCCTGCCAGGCGAGTCTTTTGAACCCTCTGACCTGGATATTGACGCGCAGCTGACACCACATCAAAAGAGTCAGCTACAAGAACTATTATGTCAGTTCGACGACGTTATTTCAGAGAAGCCTAGATGCGCTACTAGTTTCGAGCATGATATTAAATTAACGACCTTAGAACCTCTCCGTTCAAAACCCTATCCCATGCCGATTCATTTACGCCAAGCTTTTAACGCCGAAGTCGATAATTTGATTAGTTTAGACATAATAGAACCTTCCACCTCTAGTTATTTTTCCCCAATCGTCATGGTCAAGAAACTTAATGGCTCTTATCGGATGTGCATCTACTTCCGGAAGTTAAATTCTGTAACTGTGTTCGACGCCAAGCCCATCCCGTTGATAGACCAAAACCTCCACCTTTTTGAAGACGCCAAGTTCATCTCAGAACTTGATTTGTGCAAGGCGTATTACCAAATTCCCCTCTGGCCCGAGGTGAAAGCATATACCGCCTTTGCAACGGAGAAAGGCCTTATGCAATTTAGGCGCCTTCCTTTTGGCCTCGTGATCGCTTGTAGCAACTATAACCGTCTCATGAGAAGGTTGTTAGATGGACTTCCGAATGTCTCCTTTTACTTTGATAACGTCTACGTCGCTACTCGTGAATGAAGTCATCATTTAACCACCCTATTAGCTCTCTTCGAGCGACTGCGCGAAAATATGGTGACCCCAGCAAATGTCATTTTGCCTACGAAACCATAAAATACTTGGGTTTTAAAATAGGACAAAACCAGTTAGGTCCACAGGAGGAGAAGATTAAGGCAATCGTCGACATGCCGCTCCCGAATACTAAGAAGCAATTAAGATAATTTCTAGGATCAACTTCTTACTATCGGCGATTTGTCCCGAATTTCGCTGCAATTTCGGCAGTCTCAGCACCCCTTTTAAAAAAGAATTCCCCCGATCGACTACGTTGGAATGATGTCACTGTTTCTCATTTTAATCAGCTCAAGAGTAAGCTCATTTCTGCCCCCATTTTGAAGTTGCCCAACCTGGGAAAATCCTTTGGGATTAAGACCGACGCGAGCAACGAGGGCATTTGAGGTGTACTCCTTCAATATGAGTATGACGGAACGAGTCATCCAGTTGCATATGCTAGTCGCCAGTTATTAACACGCAAAAAGAGATATGCCACTATAGAGAAGGAAGCTCTAGTGATTATATGAGATTTGACAAGTTTAAAATGTACTTGATAGGAAAAGAATTTCAGATAGGAACTGACCACTGCCCGTTGGCCTATATTCGAAATGTACGACACTCCAACGGCCGAATTATGCGCTGGAGTCTACTCTTGCAAGAGTACCAATTTAAGATAAATTATATCAAAGCTCCGATAATCAGGTGGCTGACGCACTCAGTAGGAATGCGTTACCAAATAGTGTAGATTAATTTGAAATTCGTAGGATTTGGATCTCCATGTATGTATATACCGTCTTGTACGATTTAAATTAGATTCTCCTGTAATATAATTAGTCAATGTATATGTCTGAATTTTGTAGCTCAATGTCTATTTTTTTTTCTCTCGTATTTGTATATATTTGTATCCATTAAATTACGTATAAATTATTTTGTCCCATATGTACTAATTATATATTATTTCATTGTTCCATGTCTCTTTTATGGTTAAGTTGTATTAATGGTTAGTTTCCCTTATAATCAAAAGATCAACATAATCATATGTATTGAGGTAATATTAGCTAAGTGTATGAATGTACGGTCGGTGCAAGAAAGCAAGCACTCCACAACGGACCTCTATGGTTGTCCCTTCTCTCTCTTTTTTTCGAAGTGACAACTTCCCTTGGAATATAGGGGTGGGATAGAACGGTCTAAAGGCGCTTAAATTCAGCCGATATCACATGTTTAGAAACACATGGCTACCCACGTGCATCTGCGAGAGGAAGCAGAGCGCGTTATCGCCCACCTTAGCAAATATTTAATCAAGGAGGTTCTTTCCCCCGTTTCGCATCCTTACGTCGATCTCACCAGATTGAGTTAGGCTTATGGGCGGATAAGGTATTTTCTTAGGAGCGACCGGGGCATTCCCCCGAAGTCGCCCACTCAATTATCCCCAACGCAATGGACACGGCTCCAGGTACTTATACAATAGCATTCCCCAATGAGATCAGATCAGATCCAGATTATCTTCGCGAGGGATCACGCCGATCCGGTCCCCCTTGTGCACCTCGAGATCCACCATTATTGTCCAGAAGAGGATAATATCCCTTGAGTGTTAAGGTTCCTGCCTTCGAGACGCCAAGTCAATAAGGCCCCCCCTGTTGTTCAGGAAGAGAACAACGTTAGAACAGCCATTGTTCTTTAAGCCCGCTGACAAGAAACGGTTCTTACCCTGTCCCCCTGTTGTTCAGAAAGAGAACAAGGTTAGAACAGCCATTGTTCTTTGAGCCCGTTGACAAGAGACGGTTGTCATCCGTCCTGTTGTTCAGAAAGAGAACAACGTTAGAACAGCCATTGTTCTTCAAGCCCGTTCGTCAAGAAACGGTTCTCATTCCCAAGACATCACGTCAGGATAATTTAATTCCCCCCTTCTTTTAACGTTCTTCAAGAGAACGCTTGGTTTCAACGATAACCTCCATTGTTCATCTAGAACATCCTCGATTTGCTGTCACAAAGATCGCTCGTAGCTCAGTGCCCCACTTCGCTCTCACTCTTCGAAGACAGTCCTTCCCCTTCACTAAGGACAACCCCCCGAAGAACCCTTCTGCTGGTAATCACTAGTGGACCGAAGATTCCTTCGCATCGTCTTCCTCTGCACAACAACTTTGTAATTACGTAAGCTGAGCATTACCTTTAATTATCTGATCTTTTTATCAACGCTATCCTGTGCTTTAAATGGTTAAACGAACCATCCCCCCCCCTTTAATTTTTATTTGTTTACCTTTCTTAAATCTCTCCAAATCTTAATCCTCGGATTAGTCAGATATTCCCACGACCCTTTCCATTCTCCGTTTATGTAAACATTTTCTTTTTGTGTGTTGTTGAAGTTTAATTAATAAAACTCTATTTTATTAATGATAACCATATTATTATCCTTGAGCTCAGTTCCACTTCTTAAGCATATTGAAGATAAATAACCTCGGTCAATCAGATTACCACGCACTGGAAATATTAGAATAATTGCCTCAACGAATAGTTATATATGGTATATCGTCGAGAGCCTATTCTACGACAGCTATAATTAACCAATTTCTACAGACTACTTTAATATCTACATAAAACGAACTCTATAATAAGGCTTCTAGTTGCTTTAAATATCTTAAAAGATTCTTTTCAATTTCATGGATATGCTGTGATTCTGTATCTAAGAAAACCCCATGATCTTTCCTTTTTTCCCATAATCTATTATAAACATTCTTCTCCTAACCTTGATAATAAGTATCTTTGCACTTCGTCACTGGTGAACATAGGCCTCAAAATCTCGCTAGAAATGGATTTACTTTTGAAGAATTTTAAATTTATATATTTTTAAGGTAAATAACTTGATTTTGTATATTCTTTTGCGGAATGGGAGAAGAATATTACCTTTTATAGTCAGGTAACATACATAATTATTTATTTATAAGAAAAGTGAAACCATTGGTGTATTTCTGCTACAAAGTTTTCAATTGAAGTTCTAAAGAGAGTGGGAAAGCAAGAAGGTATAAATCCAAACATAGTTGTATATTAATTAATTATTTCACAATATCTTAGTATCATTTGTAACTTTCATCCAATAATTTAGTTAATGAAGTGTGTTAGAGGAACGTGAGCTTCAAATGAACTCTATAGTGATATGCGATCAAAGGAGTATAGGAATGAAGGGATTCCTCAGCTCTGAAATTGATCAAAGCACCCCGTCCCCTTGTCATTCATGGAATTTGTAAACTCGCCTTTTCTCTGTCCTTTGTGCAAGTAGATGAACGCGATCGTGATCAAATACAGGGTAACTACCGTAGAATTAAAAGATTTGACTCGATTAGAAATATCTAGATTCAACATCGAACAATGTAAAAAAATCAAATGAGGAACTTATAAAGTTATCTTTAATTGCATATTTTATATAATCTTTTGCCTCAGTAATTTCATAAGAAGAGAAAAGAAATTTTCATAACATTTCAAACCATCAGCACTGAGGAAATCAATTACTTTTTAACTGGCTCGAAATGTTGAATGCAAATATAATTTCCCAAATAAAATTTAGATAAATAAAACCAGAATTATTTTATTCAGTTCTAAAAGTTAATGATTTTAAGTCTATTTTAATTCTAGCTTTATTTCCCTCCTTTCTTTTGATCCTTTGTTTTATTAACACATATTGGTTAATAAGACCACAATCAAAAGAAAGGAGGGAAATAAAGCTAGACTAAACACCTTAGAGGCCATCTTAATTAACGAAGAAAGGCTAGCCATCAACATCTAGACTACGGGCTGGTATCGAACTTTAAAGTTGTTTTAAAATTGCGCTTACACAGGAGTGGCCCGTTCCCTTGACATAACGTTTAAATGAGGAGGAATAATTATCTCCCAAAATCCGTTTTCTTTCATTCTGACTCCACCATTCTTCAACGATAAAGGAGGAAAGTCACTCTGAAGGTGATCGCATAGATCGAAAGTTCAGCAATTAAAGTTAAGTTTGGTTTTACGAAACATATTTCATTTAAAAAAGATATGAACGTAGGAAAAGATGTTTACCAACTACAAGATGAACTAAAAATATAATAAGAAAAATAGAAAGTTTCCAAAGATAATTAATAAAGGCTAAATATACTATGGTCTTTAACAAAATCTGAATATATATATATATATATATATATATATATATATATATATATATATATATATATATATATATATATATATATATATATATATCTTGTAGAGTCGAACGTTGATGCTAGCCGAGGATTGACTCTGCGGTGACGCGGGAAGGGAGCACGCCAGAAATGGGGTGGGGTATATAGATCCCAGTACGTGGGTTAATTAATCATAATCGAATGCGGTTGGCTTAAATAATGAATTCTTAGAGGTTCTGAGTTTAGAGAACCTGATTGTAGAAAAATAACTTTACTATATACAAAGAAAATATTATTAGCATAGGTCAATTTATGACAATAAATAAGATGAGACCCGGGACACTAAACGTGAGGGAGGGGGATACAAATTTTGTGACTCGACGGGTACGAGACTCCGACAGACGATGTACGGTGATTGCTTCCAGGGAAAGGGTGAGAGTACTAATAACTTGGATCTCATTAGATTTGGCACGTCAGAGGGAGGGGGGAGTATTCTCGGCGAACATCAGAGGTTCGCGCGAAAGTCCTCGAGGCCGTAGATATGACGCCAATGAGGCGATGCGACGGGGAAAAAGGGGAACCCAACGCAGATCTCACGCGGCCGCGCGACATTCTTGAGGGGCCTCCATGGGTTCGACTGGACCGACCATTCTTGATAAGAGCCACGTGGTCATCCGGCCGCGAATTAATCTCTTCTCCCTTGGGGCTGTCTGGGCGTACATGTGCATCTTTTCTCAGGCTTCACAGGTAGACGTTGGGTTCGGGGGCTTCTCCAAACATCTCCTTCCTTCATAAGATAGAGATTCCGAAGGCAGTTACATCAGACTAATATGGGGGTAATTACACGGCTAAATTTACAATAGCAATACAAATACAAAAGGAATGGTACCGGGTACTATGCACAAAGATAGGTCAAATAAAGAGGACTCGGGAAAGGATCCGTATTCCTATTACCGAATAACATTAAGTTAAAAAATAATAATAGTAATAATACAATAAGACACAGTAATAGTTATCAATAGCCGGAGTCAACATAGTATCGATAACCAGGGTCTTACATACGAGGATTTCAAAAAAAGGTCTCACAATACCCCCGAAAAAAGATACATACGAACAGGGGAACTCATCAAAAATGTATACACAATAAAAAATAAATAATGGCCCTTATTGTTATACGGCATTACACAGAACCACAAAAATATTAAAGAATATCTACAAAAGTAATCCATTTAACGTTACATGTAATTAATGGTAAATTACTCCGTAGACAAACCCAAGAGACTTCTGCTTAAGCTGTCCGCCAGGCAATTCTCGGAACCCTTAATGTATACAATTTTAACTTGAAATTCTTGGAGAGAGAGGCTACGCCTCATCAGGTGACCATTCTTCTTCTTAACGTTTCTTATATAAGAGAGGGGTTTGTGGTCAGTTTCGAACAATAGCTTGTCTACTCCCTCATTGAACGCTTTTGTTAAGTGAATGGGGAGAGGGTACGGCTTCGTACGGACAGGTTCTTGGGTGGTGAGCCAAATATTGTGCTCAAACTGGGCAGCACAACAGAAAGTATTCGAGATTACATCGGTGAATTTAGTGAGGAGCGCTTGTAACTAGTTCTTCTGAGGGATTGGAAGCTGAGGGCTTATACTCAACTCTGTCGATGTGGAATCGGTGGTATCTGGCAAGAGGTGAAGGGGATATTCTGCATCTTGTTCCACGAGGGCGGCTTGTACCACGACCAAGGGGTAAAAGGGTAGTTGTATTTCAAGGCGGATTCTTCCTCCAGGGCCACAAGCTGGTTAGCACAAGGTCGTCGATGGTAATATTAAGCATGTTCACGTGAAATAGCTTAGTACCAGACGGGGTATGGATTTAGTAATCGACGAGGCGGGCGTCTCTCGATCACTGGGAAGGGGCCTTTCCATTGGCTAAAAGGTTTGTTGTTCTTCGTGAGGTGTAGTGAAAGGACTTTGTCACCGAAGTTAAATTTTAGTTCTTGGGACTTAGAGTCTAAGTAGGTTTTATACTTGCCCAAGTTTGACTGAGCGTTCTGATGCGCGATCTCGGTGCATTTTTCAATGCTCTGCCTCAGGACTAGGACGTAAGCGTACAAGGATTAAATCTCCTGGTCTAATTTCGAATTTGAAAAGAGCTCCTTTAGAATGTTGAGAGGCCAAATAACATTATGTCCATACAGAATCTCAAATGGGGCAAAACCTAAGGTGTGATGGGGCTGCCGACAAGAAACGGTGCCATTCTCGGGGTTGTTCGGAGCACAGTTCTTTGAAGATGGATTTGAGGAAGCAGTTGAGCCCCTCACATATCCCGTTACCAGCTGGGTTAAAAGAAATGGTAGAAAGGGGTTTTATCATCAGGAGGTCACCGACGTACTCCATCAGTTGCGACGTGAATTGGCGGCAACATTCAGACAGAATTTCCTTGAGTAATCAAATGCGGGAGAAGATGGATATGAGTGCTCCCAAGCAGGGGAAGCTGTTTATATTCTTTAACAGCACGGACTCTGGGAAGCGGTGGCAAAATCCAGTAAAGTTATCACTTGACTGTGACCTTGACTCGGCTGGGGCATTATCGGACCGATGAAATCAATTTCGACCCGGGAAAACGGCTCTGAGATTAGAGGTCCTCTCGTCCTTTGATGGTATTCTTTTGGCAGATGTCGCAAGACTCGCAGTAGCGATGGATTTCTTCATGGGCGTCTGGCTAATAAAAGTATTTGAAGATCTTCTGGGTGGTCTTCGTGTGGCTATAATGGCCTGAAAATAGGCTATCATGGGCAGTGGTTAAAATGTGACCAACGTTATAATGTTGAACACACAATACTCGCGTCTGAGGTTTACCGTTTTCTGAGCACGCAAGGTAAAGTAAGCCGTACGTAACTTCGTAGGTGATCACCTTGTCTCCTCGAGTGGTTATTTGCTGTTTTGACTGGGCCTTAGCCCACAAGGCTCGGTGAGAATCGCAGTTCTTCTGGTTATCTGCGAAGTCTTCAGTCATGATGTTGAATTCTGAAGAACGTGGGGTTTCTAGAGGCGAGGGTATCTTCAAAAATTTTACCGCTTGCGAACGGGTAACCATGGGTTCAGCCACAGAGCTAAAAGAAACTCCTGGGTACTGGCCAATGAGGACGGAAAAGAATTTAATATGAAATGCTACTACTTTGGCCCAGCCAGCGAAGTACGCACAATCAATGTAGCACTTAATGATTGAGAACCTATTGGCGCGCCCCAAGTAGTCATGCAAGAGGGCTAATAAATTATGGTCTGGGGTTAATGGGGTAAGCACCTTATACGACACAACTATGCAGGTTCACCCGGTATCTCTCACAAAAGTGGATACACGGCAGCTATTAATCGTTCCAGATTCGAACTTAAGGCCTCCAGGGTATTCTTATTAAACAAGAAGTTTACCTGGTGGCCGCCGGGACTTAAAGTGCTCGGAGGAGGAGGAGATCGCGATGGTGTTGCCGGGCGCGCAGATGAGACACAAATCTGGTGTACCTAGTGAATAGAGCTATTCCTGAACTGAGAGTTCTGGGGCAATTCGTTTTCACGTGGCCCTCCACACCACAGGAAAAACAAATGATGGCTCTCCTGGATAAATATGAAGTAGGGGCGATGGGAAGAGAACGGTTTTACATCCCGGTGTTCGGACGAAAAGAGTCGTTTTGGTTCGACGGCCCAGTTACGGTGGCAAAGTTCTTTCCTTTTTGCAGGAGGAGTTAACCTTTGTTTGCCTTAGGTTTTGGGGAAGGGAGGGGCGTTTTCTTCCCTTCTTTCAGGTAAAGGTTGTGGCTTGCTGAATAAATGTTTTCCTTATCTGTGCACTCCTTGAATGTGAGGTACCGCTGGTCTTTTACGAAAGATTTAATTTCAGCCGGAAGTGCAGCCAACTACTGGTCTCTCAGGAAGAAGTCAACGAGGGCATCTTAGTCATGCGGGATTTTAGAAGCATCGATCCAAAAGTTAAGATGACGCAGTAGGGTGAATCAAAAGTCACGGTATGTTTGGCCTGGCTGAATGCGGGAATGTCTGAATTTGGATCGGTAAAAGTCTGAGGTCATGTTATATGCCGCCAGTAACTCCGATTTTGAGGTCAAATAATCAATTCTTGGCTCCAAGGGGAGTGATATGAATATATCTCGGAGATGGGAATTTAGCAATGGCAACAATTGAGCCACTCCATCTGCCTCGATGTCCTATTGGTTGATTTCGAAGATTTTCTCGCCTCCCTTGAAAACCGGAAGCTTAACAGACGCGGTAGGATGAGCTTTGGACTTGGAGCTGATGGACAGCGTCCCGTTCCTGGTCTTACTCATTTCAGGTTCATGAATGTGGATTCTTTCTCTTTCTTCTTGTTCTTCTCTTTCTATTCTTTCTTCTCGTTCTTCTCTTTCTCTTTTCTTTCCGTTCATTCTCTTCTCTTTCTCTATGTCTTCTATCTTCTCTTTTGGTCCTTTCCTCCTCATTGATATATACCTGTCCCAGTACCGGAACAGGTAACGTGCGTGAAGATCACCAAAACTGGTACAAACAACAAGAATGTACCGAACAGTCTGGGAGACAATTTAGTCTTCGCTATAAGATGCAAGTAAGCGCTCCATTAGACGACGGTGCATCCAGCGAGTGTGCACAAATCGAAGAAGACAGAAAGCAACCTGAAACCGTTGAGGTATTTAGGGGTAGGTCCATGAACAGTCATGGTGGTATGGCACGCAACTTTAAGTTTCCCTTGACCGTCTTCACTCTTTTATGTTTGTCAAGCAGCCGGTAGTGCTGCTCGTGTTCCTGCCATGAAATCGGTGTGAGGAAGAGCGAAACACTGGTCTGTTGCCCAGTCCTCGCGGACACTTTTCCGCCTTCATCAGCGCGCTCATTCCTCGCAATTCTCACATATCCAGAAACGCAGAAGAAAATAATATCGATATCCGCCTGGTTCACGGCAACCGTGGAGTCACAGATATCGCGAATCAGGGTATGCGGAGATTCCAATGCCCCGCAAGCGCTCATGGTGCTTTGTGAGTCACTCGAAATTACAAGTCGGTCTCTCAACCGGCCACAATGCATTTTCTCCTGTACCGAGTGCTGGATTACAACTAACTCGGCTATGGAGAGAGAAGAGGCGCATAGTAGAGCCCCACTCAATTTAGACCGAGTGGATATGGCGTGGAAACCGACCCCTCTTCGGACTTCGAGCCATCCGTATACACTAGCACTGACACCCGAGGAATGAAGTGTGCTCCCAAAAGGCCGAACGCAATACTCCTAACGCTGTAAAAGGTTTGGGGGCAGAGGCGTGGCAACAAATAGTTAAAGGTGGTATCCTCCAGGGTGGTATCTTGGCAGAACCAAGGCCACCACCATCCCGAAATCTATACCAAGCTCTCAAATGAGTTTCCACCACAGAGGTGATTTGAGTCTAATAGCTAATTTGACCATCCGCTCATAGGTACTTTGAGTCTGATAGAAAATTTTCCCTTTTATTCTACATATAATTCGAGTTTAGTAGTTAACTTGACTTTCCAGCCGACAGGTAATTTGAGTTTATTTGCTAACCAGAACTTTTAGTGCACAATTAATTTGACCTAATAGATAACTTGACCTTACATGACACATCTAATTAGAGTTTAGTAGCTAAATTAACTTTAGATCACACAGGTAATTTGGGTAGAGTAAGTATGGGAAGGGTTTGGATGTTTGGATGAATGAAAGATAAAGGATGGGTGATTTGGATGATGATGGATGATGAGAGGATGACTTTGAGATATTTATATTCCACCGGGTTTGTGATCCTCTTTGCTATTGCGCTCCCCATAAGATTGTTGCGAAACGTTGATCGTTAAAGCGGACTTGGGTGATACGATAAAGTTCCGAGAAATTATTATCTTAATCCAAAAGGTAGTGATAGATATTTTTGGCTGGGCGATGAGTAGAAATTCTGATATAATTTTGCCTTCAAGCAAAATGGTGATGAAAACAAGAAGACTGCAGTTTTATTTATTTAGTGGCTTTGGATAGCAAACGGAAGAAGAGTTCGAATTAGGATGATTTTTGATTTCACGGGCTTATCTTTGATGATGCTTAAATACAACTCTCTTAATGTTCGTGCTTTGGTACGATGAATAAATAAGACTCGTCTTGATGTAAGATCAGTTGCGTAAATGTTATCTCTTAATGCGGAGTAAAATGACTTGATTGTTATGGCCCGAGCGATATGTGAAACCTCTCCCTGAAAATGATTTCTCTCGAATGAATGATGGCTCTCGAATAATTTTTCTGTCCTCCTCGATTTGCTCTTTTATACTTGGATACATTTACAAACATACATATATATATACATATACATTACTTTTGAAAACCTTTCCTCTCGTGAGAAAATTTACTGTAACGGCGAAATTTGGTCAAACGCTTTTTCCGTCTTCCTTAACAAAATAGAATTATAATATTGTGGTTGTAATTTGATGCTCACCGAATGTTATTACGATCGAGTTTACTCATTTTAAGGTTTCCTTTTGTAACCACAGATTAATTAGTCTCATTCCCAGTTTACATTTTCACCGCGACTTTGGTCTTTTCTGAAATCAAAAATGGGAATGGTTCTAAAATAGCCTGTTACATCTTACAATTTTTTTTTAAGTTTCTTTTTGTTTCGTTACATACACATAAATTTATTTATATTGGCTGAGTGTACACATTACTACATGGGTTTGTGTGTGCAAATATTGTGTCAATTACATAACTTAACCATCCATCAGACAGGTATTTTTAGGTTAAATAGCTAACTTGACCTGCCAGCACATAAGTAATTTGAGTTTAATAACTCTTTTGAGCTTCTAATACACATATAATTAGAGTTTAGTAGCTAAATTGATCATCCAACATAAGTAATTTGAGTGCAATAGCTAATTATACCTTCCAGTACACATTTAATTCAAATTTATTAGCTAACTTTTCAAGCACCCAGGTAATTTGATTTTAGTAGCTATTTGACCTTCAAACACACAAACAATTTCAGTTTAGTAGCTAACTTATAATTGAACACGGAGATAATATGAATTTAATAGCTAATTTGACTTTAAAGTTTACGTGCAATATGAGTTTAGCCAATAACTTTGCCTTCCAGCTCAAAGGTAATTTGATCTTTGCAGCTAAATTGAACTTCCAGCAGACAGGTAATTTGAGTATAATGTTTAATATACTCTTCATTACATTAGAAATTGAGTTTAATAGCTAAGTTGACCTTCCAGTTCATTGATAATTTGGTCTTAGTAGGTATTTTTACCTTACAGTACAAATTTAATTTGAGTCAAGTAGCAAATTTAACTTTCCACGTTGCAAGTAATTTGAGTTTAGTACCTCACGTTACTTTCCAGCCCAAAGTTAATTTGACTAGATAATTTTACCTTCCTGCACATTAGTCATTTGAATTTGGTTAGCTGACTTGTCCTTCCAGCACACAGTTAAATTGAGTATAATACCAAAGTTTACCTGCCAGTATACATGTAAATTGAGTTTAGTAGCAAATTTGACCTTCCAGCAGACAAGTTCTTAAATTTTACAGTTGAGTTGACCTTCATGCACACATCCAATTTAAGTTTTTTAGTTATATTTTGTTGTATAATTTAGCTTTTGTTGTTCATTTGACCTACAAGCACAGAGGTAATCTGAGTTTAGTATCTGACTCGACAATCCCTCACACAAAATATTGAGTCTAATAAATAAATTGACCTTCCATTACACATTTATTTGAGTGCAAGCGTAAATTTGATCTTCCAGTACTTATGAAATTTATGAATTGGAAATAAATTGACCTTTTCACACACTTGTAATTTTAGTTTAGTAGCCAACTTGACTTTCCAGAATGCGGATAATTTATGTTTTGTAGCAAATATACCTTCCACCACTTAGGAAATTTGAGTTTACCAGCTAACCTGGCTATCCAGCACACAGTAATTTGAGTGTAATAGATAATTTAACCTTCCAGTATATATGTAAATTTAGTTTTGTAACTACTGTAAATTGATCGTCTAGTACACATTTAAATTGAGTTTAGTAGTTAACTTGATATTTACGCACACAGGTAATTTCAGTCTAATACCGAATTCGACCTTCTAGCAGGGTATTTGAGGTTAATAGCTACTTTGAGCATCCAGTACACATGTAATTTGAGTTTAGTAGCTAAGTTTTCCTTCCAAAACACAGAGAATTTGAGTTTAGTAGCTAAGTTTTCCTTCCAAAACACAGAGAATTTGAGTTTAGTCACTAACCTGAGGTTCCATCAAGCAGGTAAATTGAGGTTAGTAGCTAACTTGACTTTTGATCAAACAGGTAAATTGTGGTTAGTAGCTAATTTGACCCTCAAGCACACATATAATTTTAGTTCAGGAAATTACATGACCATCTAGCACACAGGCAATTTGACTTAAATAGCTAACTTGATCTGACAACAGATATGTAGCTAACTACGTTTCAGCACACAATTAATTTGAGTTTAGTACTGAACTTGTCTTTTCCTATCGCAGGTAATTTGAGTTTATGTCCTAACTTCCATGACATAGGTTCTCGAGTTTAATAGCTAACATGACTTTTTAGACAACAATTAATTTGAATTATTATCTACATATATTTACTTTTCAGCAGACAGATAACATTGGTTCACCCAAACATTTTTTTTCTCATTGTTCTGGATCAAAATTGTCTGATTTTAGGGTAATTGTATGTGCTCAATTCAATAATGACATTCCTATAGCTGTATCGGACTCAGTTTTCCAGAACCAGCATATCTATATAGTTGGTGCACCTCTTTATTTATACACTAATTTATATGTTCATTGGTTCCACTTATGCAATAGTTTTTTCCTAATTTGTGCTTTTTTGTTTGTTTCAGATTGCTGGTTCATGATAGTGCATATCTAAAACTGCCTAAATTCTAATTAGTCTCAACTTAACAAAACATGGAACCTGGCAAGTGCATGAACGATGCTGATCGTTTATGTTACATATGTGGCGCCTTCACTCCTGGTATCCTCAAGAAACAATAACAAAAGCTGTTCGACTGAACTACAAAAGTTACTTCAAATGTACTTTGGGTGACCAAAACAAGGAATGGGCACCTCATATAGCTTGTAAGTCTTGTGTCAACCACCTGAGCGAGTGGATGTGTGGTAAGCAAAGCTCAGGAATGCCGTTTGTTGTATCAATTATATGGCGTGAACCCAAAGACCACAGCAGTGCCTGCTACTTTTTTCTCACAAACATCAAGGGAATAACCATCAAAACACGAGTAAAGGTGCAGTACCTCAATATTGCCTCTGCAATTTGACAAGTTCCGCACAGCGCTGAACTCCCAGTCCCAAATCCACCGACTGAACAAGAATTTATAAGTGTTTCCGATTCTAATTCTACCTCAAATGAAGACTATTACCAGTATGACTGTGAAAACACCAGGCATAAACTCTTTACTCAAGAAGCGCTTCATGATCTCAGCAGGGACCTAGACTTGTCCAAAGAAGAGGACAAAGTTCTGGGATCCAGGCTAAAGCAGCGTAACCTGCTGGAAGCTAGAGTGCGTATCACTACAGCTCGTTACCGACATAGAGAGCTGCCTGCATCTTTCAAGATGGCAAACAACCTTTGTTACTGTCTTTCATACAGCAATTCTGCAAGTCTTAACCATACAAATCTGATAATTGGACGCTGTTTATAGACTCTGGAAAAGATTCTGAAAGCTGATCATTTACACAATTGCAATCGGTTTCCATCTGTACCAATAGCACATGCAGCAAATATGGCTGAGAGCTATGAAACAATAAAGATTCTGTTAACCGCTATAGAGTACGAGAAACACCAATGAAAGATATGTGGGGATCTCAAAGTCATCTACTTACTACTGGACCTTCAGTGTGACTACACAAAGCACATGTGATTTTTGTATTTGTGGGATAGCAGAGTTGATGCAGAGCACTATGTGAGAAAGGAATGGCCGAAAAGACCAAGAGATCCGCCTGGAAGTTCAACTGTGTTCACAATTCTCTTGTAGATCCAGAAAAAATATTTTTGCCTTCAATCCATCTAAAGCTCGGTTTAGCTAAAAATTTCCTTAAGGCTATGAATCAATCTGGTTCTGTGGTTCGATACTTATGTCTGAAAATATGTGGTGTGGTTTCCGAAGCCAAGTTGAAAGCAGGTGTCTTAAATGGACCACAGATTCGCATACTAGGTTAGGATGGTGAATTCACCAAGGCCTTAAACCCACTGGAGAAAACTCATGGGAATCATTTGTCAAGTGTTAAAGCTTTTTCTTGGAAACTATCGTGCTGACAACTACAAAGAAATCGTTACAATCATGCTGCAGAATTATCATGCATTGGGCGCAAGCATATCCTTAAAAATGCATTTTTTCCACTATCATATTGATTTTTTCCCAGAGAACCTTGGAGAGATTAGTGATGAACACAGTGAAAGATTTCGTCAAGACATCGTCACAATGAAGAGCAAATATCAAACAATTAAGTCCTAACATGATGGGCGACTATTGCTGGACGCTACACCAAAATACAAAATGCACGAATCCAGAAGAAACGCTACAAGTCACAATATATTAAAAAAAATAATAAAATAAGTAATCACCTCATTATCAACGACACAAGTACGCAAAAAGAATGGAAAACTTCCAATGTAATTTATGAATTCACATGTCCGCATGAAGATTGCAAGCTTCATAATTCAAATAAATACATTGGAATTACAACCACATTCCTATCTCGTAGACTCACCATGCATCTGCAAAACAGTGCCATAAAGAACCACTACATACAACATAAAATTCAACTAACACGAGATATTTTAGTACAAAACACCATTATCAAAAGGAGAAGTGACCGCACACGCCTTCATATCCTGGAAGCGATCCTAATCCACAAAGATAAACTGAAGATTAATGCCCAATTCACCGCCACCAAGCTAACCTTAAAACTCTTTACGGATTAACGGTCAATAATGACCAAAATCCCATTCCCAAATGTACCTTTTCTAACTACTTTCTGTCAACCACATTCTCCCTTCTTTTCATTATCTAAATTATCTTTAGTATATCAATGTAATGCCTTTAAACGTTTAACCAGTGTAAAATTAATTCGCACCGAAGATGGTCAAACGTGACTGAAAGCTCAGCTAGCTAAAATATACAATGAATATCGGAACACTTATCTATAACCTTGTGATGGGTGATTCGCGAGTTAGATATTTAGATAGGAAGTTGAATGCAAGTAGATTGAATGGTTTGAGGGTGTGTTTGCCGGGTGCTGGAGTGAGAGATCTGTCTGATAGGTATGAGGAACTGGTGTCTGGCTGTGCAAGGGATGCGGTTGTGATTACACATGTAGGAGTGAATGATGTGAAGAAAGTGGGTGCATGTGAGTTACGTGAGAGGTACAAGAGGTTGATTGAAAAGGTGAAAGAAAGTAGAATGAAAGGTGTTGTGACAGGTGTGCTTCCAAGAATGGATGTTGGGGTAGAATGGATGTCTCGTGCAATTGGGCTGAATGATTATGTGAGGAGGATGTGTGAGATGGAAGGTGTCATGTTTGTGGATGTGTGGGATAGGTTTGTTGGAATGAAAGAAATGTATGCGATGGATGGACTGCATTTGAGTAGGAGGGGGGTAGATGTGTTGTGGGAGGAGTATGATCGTGTTATTAGGTCTTTGCGGGCGGGAAACTAGATACTAATAGTGGTCAGGGAATTATGAGAGGACATTATAGTACTGAAAGTAGAATGGACTTGGCACATAACAGAAATAGGTTCCAAGGCGATAGAGGTGAGGTCATTCAAGTTTCAAGAGGTGCTTCAGGGATAGGGGGGTTAAATTGTTTCTATACAAATGCTCGTAGTCTTAGAAACAAGAAGGATGAGCTATTTAGTTATATTAGCAATGAGGATATAGATATATTATGCGTTACTGAATCATGGGTTAATGAAATAGAATTTAGTGACACTATAAGTGAATTTGATTTTCAGGGCTATAATATGTACATTAGTCAAAGGACAGGTAGGATTGGTGGAGGAATAATTATCTATATAAAAAACAACATTGTTTCAAGTTTAAATACTTCAATAAAGCAGGATGGAGTTGAGTCACTTTGGATAGATATTAGGTTCAGTAAAAATAGAATGGTGCATTTGGGAGCTTTTTACAGGCCACCTGGGCAGACTGATGATATAGATGAACTAATGATAAGGGAAATAAGTAAGGGATGTGAAACAGATGCAGTTATTATTGGGGACTTCAACTTAAACTCTGTGGACTGGGAAAATATGATAGGTAGGGATAGAACAAGTGGCAGGTTCATAGAATGCTTTGAGGATAATTTTTTGAATCAATTTGTTAACGATTCAACGAGGGGGGACAATATATTAGATTTAGTACTTTCTAACAGTGATCATTTAGTTCAAGAATTGACTGTTGGGGAAGCATTGGGAAATAGTGACCATCAGATAGTTCGTTTTAACTTGGGAATTGAGAAGGGTAAAATAACTGAGAATGCTGAAAAAGTTCCAAATTTTCATAAGGGAGATTATGTAAAACTTCGAAGCTTGCTAAATTTGGTAGACTGGGATATAGAATTCAGAGGTAAAAATGCTTATGGGATGTGGGATACTTTCAAGCATATAATAAATGTAGTCCAAGAACAATGTATCCCAATGAAGGCCATTAGGAACAAAAGTAGGAAACCATTATGGTGGAATCAGGAGATAGCTAGAAAAATTTCAGAGAAGAAAAGGGCATATAAAAAATTACAGGTAGAAAATAATATTCAAAATTTAAGTGATTATAGAATGGCTAGGAATGAGTTAAATAAGATTATAAAGAAGAACAAAAGGGTGTCAGAAATTAAATTAGCTCAGGATAGCAACAAAGATCCTAGAAAGTTCTTTAGTTACTATAAAATTAATAACAAGTGTGGCAGAGTTAAAATAGGACCTATCAAATATGAAGGGTTTGTGAGAGAAACTGATGAGGAAATAGTTGAGGTACTAAATGGTCATTTTGCATCAGTATTTACAAAAGAGAAACTAAATAGTCCTATGTATAGTACTCATAGGTCAGGAAAAGAGGTGTTTACTAACATTTGTGTGGATCGGAGGATGATAAAAGGACTAATAGGTGATTTAGATACTACCAAGGCCTCCGGCCCTGATAATATTCATTCTAGGATACTTAAAGAAGGGGTAGAAAGTATCTCAATAGCTCTGGACAAGTTATATACTAGGTCATTGGAATATGGAGAAATACCCGATGATTGGAAGAGAGCGAATGTAGTCCCCATTTTCAAGAAGGGTAGTAAAGAGGATCCAAATAACTTTAGACCGGTTAGCCTAACTCCTGTAGTCTGTAAAATTCTTGAGAAAATAGTTAAAAAAGGGATTTGCCAACATCTAGAGAGGGAGGGGTTAATCAGCGATGCTCAGCATGGGTTTAGATCAGGTAGATCATGTTTGACTAACTTACTAGACTTTCTGGAGTTTGTAACAGATCAAGTAGATAAGGGAGAGAATGTAGATATAATTTACTTAGATTTTAGTAAAGCATTTGATAAGGTACCACACAGGAGACTAGTTCATAAATTAAAAATGATTGGGATATGTGGGGGTGTTTCAAATTGGATAGCTGAGTGGCTGAAAGACAGGAAGCAAAGGGTAGTGCTAAATGGTGTAAAGTCAGAGTGGAGGGATGTTATCAGTGGGGTTCCTCAGGGATCAGTTCTCGGTCCATTATTATTTGTCATCTATATAAACGATCTTGGGGAGGCAGTTAATAATAAAGTGTCAATTTTTGCGGATGATACCAAATTAGCAGCTGTAGTTAAAGATATTGATGATAATTTTAAAGTGCAGGGGGACTTAAATAAATTGTTATCCTGGGCACATAAGTGGCAAATGACTTTCAACCTTGATAAGTGCAAAGTTATTAACATGGGAAAAGATAATAGAGAATTTAACTATGAAATGGATGGGCATTGGCTGAGCTCAGTAGAGGATGAGAAAGATCTAGGAGTAGTAATAGATAAGTCATTAAGGTTTTCTAAGCAGTGTATTGAAGCAAGAAATAGGGCAAATAGAGTGCTGGGTTTTATTAAGAGAAATGTCAGTTACAAAAGTAAGGAGGTTATTCTTAAACTCTATAACTCTTATGTTAGGCCACATCTAGAGTACTGTATACAGGCATGGTCCCCACATTTTAGACACGATATTAACCTTCTTGAGTCAGTGCAACGGAGGGCAACAAAGATTATTCCTTCCCTGAGGCACCTTGAATATGAAGATAGACTGAGGGTATTAAATATGTTCTCGTTCGAAAGGAGGTGTGTGAGAGGGGATATGATTGAGCTGTTTAAAATTTTTTCCGGGATAGATAAATTGGATGTTAGCAAGTTTTTTGAGTTAGATGATGGAAATCGGACTAGAGGTCACCACTTGAAAATTAAAAAGCAAGGGTGTAGGTTGGATTTAAGAAAATATTTTTTCACCAATAGAGTGGTAGACTTCTGGAACAAATTGCCGCAGAGGGTAGTAGGTAGTCCAAATCTAAATGTATTTAAGAGTAGGTTGGATGAGTTTATGGGAAGGGAAGGTTGTGATGGTTCCTAAGTTTTGTATATATTAATATTGTTTGTATATATCTATAGCTGCATGATTTAGTTCTTGACAAGCCTTGATTGGTGATACCCTTGTTTCTGGATGCAATCCTCTGGATGTAGTTTTCCTGGGAGTTTGGGTGCCTTGAAAAAGAGGCCGCTTGACTCGGATGACCTATGATGAGCCCTTGTGGCTTTTGTCATCCGTTATATTATATTGTGGGGGACTTTGATTTTGTCTTCCCCTGGTGATGGTGCTTTTTGTGGGTGGGTTTTGACGGAGGCGGATGACCTTTGATAGGCCCTTGTGGCTTTTGTCATCCGTGTAATTATGTTATGTTATGTTATGTTTCGCAAGACCGAAAAAAAATAATAAGGAAATTAGAAAAGCAAAGAAAGAAGCTTATCAAGGTTCAACTAGACCTGGTCTAGTTTTCTAATTTCCCTATTATTCTCTCTCTCTCTCTCTCTCTCTCTCTCTCTATATATATATATATATATATATATATATATATATATATATATATATATATATATATATATATATATATATTGGGTTGAGGAATAAATTCTTGTGGTTTTATCAAATCTATTCATTACCATTAACAATTTTAGAAAAACTTCATTTTCAATTGATAACAATATGCAATTTAATCAATAATGTATTCCCCATTGTTATTTACGACGTCTTCCCAACGTGCAACTAGTTTTTCAATGCCTCTGCAATAAAAATCTCTGATTTTGACTCCATAACGTCGATGAGGTCGCTTTTCACGAATAGCTTCGGCGAGTCGATACATTTGTTGAACGTAGAGTTCTGCATTGACAATCTCGTTGTTCACAAGGAGCTCATAAAAAAAGGATGCCTTCACAATCCCACCACACACACAGCATTGTCTTTCGTGGATGAAGTCTTCGCTTTAATCGTGGAAGTGTTTTTTTATTGGGGCTAAGCCATTGTTTTCGAAGGTTCATGTTGACATGAACACACCTTTTTTCGTCGCCAGTGATGTTGCAGTGAAGAAATCTGTTCCTATATCCACGAGTAGCCTTGTGACGAGCAAGCCACCATGCGGCAATCGTAAGGCGTTGAAGTTTGTTGCTTTCATTTAAAGCATGCGAAACCCATGCACTGAGTTTTTTTAACTTTCCCCATCGAATGAAGGTGATTCACTACAGGTTTCTGATCACACGAAAATTGTACAGCTAATTCTCTATTCGATTGACGAGGATTTTCATCAAGGTCGTTCAATCGATCTTTATCCAACTTAATGGGGCAACCGGAACGTTCTTCAAAATTAAGATTAAAATGACCGTTTTTGAAACGTGAAAACCACCATTGAGCTGTCTTTTCTGATAAAGCATTTTCTCCGTACACAACAAGTGTCGAAAATGCGCCTTTCTTTCAACTTGACATTCCATTTTGAGGGTACAGAACAAAATCAAAATTAACACAACTTTTAAATAAACCGCAATGACTTATTATTCAACTTCAAGACGTAGCCTAAGCAAAAGCCTAATAGTCTACGCTGTTAAGAGACGTAGCCTAACGTTTGCAAATTTTGCTCTCATTATTTATTATTGTTTCTTAATATGTGCATAAATTACGTCAACAAAACTTAAATCAGCAAAACATATAAAGAAGGAAAGAACTAATTCCTCAACCTAATATATATATATATATATATATATATATATATATATATATATATATATATAAAATTTTTAATTCTAAATATTTTTTGTTGGATATTTTATGTCATTTGACAAAGACTTACATATATTATTCAACTTCATTTCTATTCTAGTCACTAGTTATTTTTTATTGATCAACTAATGTCTTTGGCATTTGGTAAACTAATTCTTGAGAATAATTTTCCGAAATGACCTCGTAGTTTATTTAAGTTAAGTTTCTGTGTTGATCCCGTGCACTGTTATTAGTATGATGTCTCGGTCTATATTTATGTTCTAACATATCATTTTATACTTTAATCTGCTTGTGTTGAGGAGAAGGATATCAAGGCTGCAAGCTTCCACGTTAATGTAATTACAGAAGGTGGAGGATAGTAGTATTTCCCTTTCTTGCTAACTTTTTCTGTTGACATTCCTCTGACATGAGGTCAGCCTGCTGGCACTTTTTTTTAAGTGTACCATTCTCGCTTTCCTCCTTTATTTCCATGTCTATCAATTTAAAGAGTTTTTAATTCTTTAGTCCTAGGGTGATAGTAGCTTCATTGCAATGCCGAGGACTCTTCTAAGCGCAGTTCCTTTTCATTTCGCTTGAATCCTTATATTTTGTTAATTTTGCATTTTTATGTTGTCAATACCTTTTGGTATTTTCTATTTTTAGTTGTTCTTCGTGCCTTTGCTGAATAACTAATTCAAAATACAGAATTTGTTGGCAATTTTATTGGTTAGAATTATATTTATCAGATTCCATTAAAAAATTTGATTACGATCCCAGATTTGATATATACATTATGTGACGTGCATCTGTCAGTTATGTGTTAATATTTTTAAATGTGCCAATGATTGTAATTTATAAGGCTTAAGCGCATTTGGGGCTTATCTTTGAGTTTGTTGCCACTTTGCTGCCTCAGCATACAATGTTTTCCGTTCGTTTGTGATCTTTTCTTTATTTTCTTCTCTCTTTTAGAAATCGGTTGTGTCCGTTTGTTACATGTCTTTGCTATGGTTCGTAAGCCCTTTACAGCTTAACCATTTTAGCTGTTGATTTGCAGTATCACCAGATGTATCATTCTTCTGCGCAATCTGATCGTACTGTTATTCATTATTTTTCAGGTTTGCAATTGTGTGAAATTCCATTTCGTTCCATTGAAAGCATATTTGAATATTTGTTTCACTTCGTTTTCTATACTAACGTTTGAGACTATCTTGTCATTTGTAGCCCATTCTCTAATGTTTCTTTTACGTTTCAAGACTTTTAAAGATAATCTTATTCAAATGCGTTTGTTCTTTGAGTTTATTAATTCTTTAAGTTTCAACCATGTTTGCTTTATTTCCACTTAATAATATAAATCCATAAATTGTGTAAGCAATATTCCATTTCGCTAGTTTCTATGAGCACTAGACATTTATTGGCAGAGTTTCTGTAGAACTTTCAGTGGAATCTTTTCATCCCTATCCATTTGCGACATATGGAGATATACCATTTAAAGCGGTTGTCGCTATTCATCAGTCATATTCAGCTGGCCAAGAGTGTTCCAGTTACATGCCGTAGCATTGGCTCTTAATATTTTCCGAATAACAAGCAATTAGTTGAGTGATCCATAGTATATTTTCAGGTTGTCATTAACTGTTTGTAGGGTTTTAGGACCCCAAAGATTACATTTTCTTTTTCTACTTGTTCTTCTGGATAAAAAAATTGCTCTGCTATTCTTTCAGAGAGGATTTTATAGCTTCACCGGATAGATCTTCTAGCGTTGCCTATTTCCTAGTAAAGTCTAGTGTACTCCATGAGTACCCAACCTATATAACCTAGTCATACTAGGAGGCTTCATTACCGTTCGGCCTCGTCAGCTAGAATGAGCCACAATCCATCTCTGGCCCCCTAAGAGATCTCATACAAGATATCAACATACCTTACAACTAAGCAGTTTGGGGCTCTGCTGGAGCCACTTATGTTGTGAACTAAGGAATTAATAAAGAGTGGAAAGTTAAAGTCGACAGAAAAAGACAGGTTTTCTGTTTTGAGAAATGCAACTCTGAATATAAAGTATCTTGGTAGGCATAGATTCGTTTGAGACGAATACTTTGGTCTCTTTCTACTCCTTTTTTGATAGCGCAAGTAATAGGGTTTTCAAAGATCCAAAGTCTGTATGTTAGATTTTTCAGTGTGAAAAGTTTGCTTTATTATAATAAGATTCATTAATAACCTTATAGACTCGATGTGACAGGACTGATAAACCCGGATTTTAAAATTAATATTGCTAAACATTTCGAATATAAATGTGAGGGGTTATTGAATTATTAAATCGATGAGATTAGGATAGCTCATAATGAAAAAGAATTTAAGTAAGGAAAGCAAAACACAAGGAACAAAATTTCTCCCAAGTATGCGGAGAGAGAATAACTTTGCTCTTGGTCACATTTGGAAAAACTCCACAAAAAAAGATACAATACATTTCCTCTAACAAAAACTGAACAATACTGATGACTTTCTGTACTGCCTTACATTCAAGTATTGTCAAGTTTGATTGGGGCCACGTTCAAAAGTCTGGATACGAGACCCTTTCTATGTCATTAGCCAGACACGAACCTTTATGAAGACACCTGTTAGTCCTGCACTATTTAACCCTATACACCATCGAGTGCGTCGCTAGGAAGGCACCTAATGAATTTAAGGACAAATAAATAGGGTCAAAATGACTTCTTTTCTGGTTTATTGATAGATATTAACATACCCCTGATGATTTAATTTGAGTGGAAAACGAAGCCAAATGCTCAGAGTATAGCATTTCTAACAAAAAGCGAAATTATCATAATATTAAAACGAAAGAATGCTTAATTTTGATTGGTCCTAATCTTTTGACCTTGATAGCATTCAAATAACAAGCAAATAGATTAAAAAAGCTAAATAACAAGCTAAGCAAACAGAAAAACCAGGGAAAACGAATCCACTGCTTGTTTAAACAAAAAAACCGGACCCTTCAAAAGAATTTATTTTTCATCCAATCTTTCTTAATGAGAAATATTTAAAATTAAGTTATTGGAAACGGTTAACGATGAACCTGCCGAAAGAGAACTAACTGAATAAGCCAAAATTTAAGGATAAAATATAACGAACAACTGAAATTGTATGAGGCATAATAGTGAATAAAAAATAAATCAAAGTGGATGCAGAGCTAGGTACCATACGAAACACTAGGGAATTAAATGATAAACTTAACGGGGAAAAAAGAAATATGATGCAAGAGAAATATACATTATCCTCTACACCTCCAAAATCCATACGCTTCCCAATGAAATGAGAAAGGATGAAATGATGCAACGCTTTTTACAGAAAAAAAACCTAAGGTGAAACTAGAAATATCTAAAAAAATGCTTCCTTGTCATCAAACCAAGAGTGGTCACAAACCTAACAAAAAGACATTTGAAAAATGCCAATAAAAATGAAGCTAAGCACAAGGTAGAAACAATAGGGCGGTGAAAGATCCACACTCATAAACACGGCCATAGCATTATACCAATATATTTTAATAATTTGCCACAAGTCTAATTGTTAAAAAACAGGAACTTAAATTTTGTTGATAAACACTCATACGCATTAAAGAAAGTTGGTCCCGAATTTCCGAATTTCACTAAAAAACAGAACAGGAACAAAGCTGGCATTGAGTTGTTAGATTAAAATTTTAAACTAGAAAATGAATATTGTCCCTGCCCTAACTCTACCAGATGAAAATGATTCTTTTTTACCTGCATTAGTTTTTATTCCAAATTAGATATGAACTAAACTAAAAAAAAAATTACAATTCCAATTGGAGGGAATAGAAAATTAAACTCTTTACTTATACTTTACTACACTAAATTTATTGTTTGTTAATCTAATAACCATATTGATCGGTTAATCGGAGTTAAGTCTAATATAATAGTTAGTTATATTGATAATCAACTTATATAAGGGACCTCGTATCAAGTCTGTAAGAGAAAAGGACGCCAATAAAATGCTCCCTTCACTTGTTTCATGAATTCCTTCTCTCTCTATGTCTCCTAAATATAACTCCACGTGGAGTAATTAATCCCTGGATCCAAAGATCCAGGGATTAAGAAAGAATTTGAATATCTGTCAGCGCCTCACATGTGCAGTTAATTAAGTTGGGCGCTAAAAGCTTTTACTTCGCCGATGAAGCGTTAATCTCCGTAGTCTGGAAACTGCTATCCTAAGTTTCACACCCACATTGCAAAGGCCATGAAGACGTGGGTCAGGCGACAGATGCTAATCCACCTGGTCGCCGGAAGTGGTCAGCCAGTCGTCTGAGCCTGACAACGAAGAGAAACCAAAACAATGGCCGTCATATAAATACCGTGGGTTTTCGAATATCACCAGATTGAGTTTTAGAACCCGTCGCCTTCGGTTCAGATCGTGTGTCTGTTTCCCCAAGTCCCTGGTATTCACTTATACCATCAAGGTTGGATCTCACCAGGCAGATCCATCTCTTTTGTAAAGGCTCACTCTGTTCAGAGCAAGCCACGAATCGTTTCATCCCCGAAGGATTGACCGGGGTTCCTCTCGTCTTATCTGAGGGATCTCCAGTTTCCCGTGTGAGATTTGGTTCCGAGCCGCGTCTGAGTCTCTATTTTTGGAGGTTGAACATCTCTGGAGCAGAGGAGCCATCTTCCCTCTTCAAGGAGGATCGTGAACTCGTCTTTTGGTCCCCTCCCCCTTCATCCTCGCTACCATCAGGATATTCGGCCGAGAATCACGACCATTTCTCGTCTCCATTCCCTCGCGCCGATTCGCTACAGGATTTCCCTTCCTCGAGGTGACCCCATTAAGGTAAAACGATCCTTGCTTGTATCTCCCGACGTTTTGACTTTTAAATACTCCCTCTGTATAACTAATTTATAGTATCCCATTTAAAAGCTGATTAACAAGTAATTAACGTTACCTGATTGCCAATTATTTATATTCTGTCAGTATTGTCCTTATTTAAATTTCATATATTCCAATATGTATATATATATATATATATATATATATATATATATATATATATATATATATATGTTAACTAGTGACTTATAAATTTAAAATTATATTTTTGGTTTTCACTCTTTAAATATATCCTTGAACTTCAACTTGGTAAACTCATTAAACGCTATCGGCCCCTGTAGTAAAATCACCCTCTTATACCTCGTAACCAACGGATTACTCTTACGAAGTGAACGTACTTGTACGTAGGACGCGTACGTACATTAGAGGATATATGTATATATAGACGTATTGTCTGAGGAGGTGACCTATTCTTCGATATATATATGTAATAAATTCAGGTGTCAGGTTAATTGGGTTAATTGAGGACCCCATTCGTTTTTAAGTCTCTCAGTTGAATTAATAGAAAATTTACCAAGTTGAGTCAAGTTTATTCAAAGATAGGAAAAAAAAATTCTGATTTTTTTAGATTATTTTGAGAAATCAGTCTTTTGTGGTGTCCGTGAGACCATACTTAGTAACAAGCCATTGTTTTTGTGTATGTTTTGGGAGAAAATCTTTCAAACTCCCTCTCCTTGTAATCCCCGTGCCAGATTAAGAGGTCTTATATCAGGTACTCATATAAGAATTAGTATATTTATCATAATTTATTGCTTTTGTCCGTGTGTGCATTCATAAGAGTAAGATTTCATTTAGAATTTTGGGGAACTATTGCGAGAGCTCCATTTTCTTTGCAGTAAGATTCTTAAACGCGTCGAGTGGCTAAGGCTCGCGTAAGGAAACAAGATAACTTCCTTCGAGAGATTAAGGCGACAGAGTGAGATGAAATGAAAGAGCAGAGAAGAAAGAAGTAAGAAAAGCTGAAGCTGAGAAGAGAAGAAGAGAAGCTGAAACTGAAGCTGAGCAGAGAAGAAGAGAAGCTGAAGCTGAAGAAAGAGAAAGGGTGGGGCACCATGAAACGAAGTTAAATAGGAATAACTTAGAAACCCTCTCCATTAGTTCCAGGAATGAAGCCCCTCAGATCCACGCTTTAAAGCTCCCAACATTTAAGGACGGTGAGGACTTCAGTGCTTACCTTACTCATTTCGAAAATATCTTTTAGGTAAATCACTGTGATATCCAAACTGATGGAGTGGCCCGACTTTTGCCTGTGCTTAATACGCAGCTGCGAGATATATTCATTTCGTTACCCGCCGACGCTACCATTAACTATTCGACCCTTAATTCCCAACTCTTGGCTGCGATTAACATGAATCCGGACTTCTACAGGGCAAAGTTTCGTCAGGCAAGGTTGCTACCTGGCCAAACTTACTGCCAGTTCGGATTCACCCTCAGAAGAAGTCTGCAGTTTTGGTTGGACTCCGCCCAGGTAAACGGCTACTATGACTCTGTTCGACATCATTTTGCAGGATAAATTGATGGCTACGCTAACCCCTGAAATCCGTGCATTCGTGAAGGAATGAAGAGTTGCTTCCTACAAAGAACGCATCGAAAAAGCGGATTTGCACGCGTTCAGTCACAATCTTTACCCCAAAGATTTCAAGAAAAGTCATCCTCCCTCCCACAAGAGTAAAGGCCACTTCCTAAAATTTCACCCGAAGAACTCTCCCAAATTCGTAAAGATCTCAGGTCCCTCCAAACAGAAATATCATCCTCCGTCTGAACCTAGGGGTGTTAAGCCTCCCGTCCTTTAATCCCCCTGTGTCAGATTACCCCAGACAACCCATCGTCTGTTTTTCTTGCGGATCCTCCGAGCAAGGGAGGACGAACTGTCCCCAAAATTTTCAATTTCATTTGCTTCCAGCCACCAAGTTCACCAAGTAAGCGCTTCTCTTTCTCCTCCGTCTGCTCGCCCCAAAACGCCTGCTTCGCCACCCACCAGCGAATAGCCCCCATGACCTCAAGTTATTTTTTTTTATTTAACGAGAGCTCCCCCGGTAGGCACGAATTTGAAACCGGATCGGTTAATGGTTGCCGGGTTTCAACCCTGGTCAGAGATACGGGATGCACGTGCATCGTCGTATCGGAAAAGTTGCTGCCCTTCAGTGAGCCCCGACCACGATAAATTTGCAGTAGTCCAGGACTACTTCGGACGAGCCAACCGATTCCCAGTGGTCCGTTGTTTCATCGAATGCCAATATTTCCCCAGTTGGGCTGATAGCGTTGCAGCCCTTATTAAATTCTGCGTCATATTGGTCGGCCAGAGCCCACTGCTCTCCCCTAGTCCCGTTGCTCAGCCTGCCATCACAATGGCCCAACCACTAAAGAATGAGGCACCCCCGTGACTTTAGAACCACCTTTTTCTCTCCAAGTACGAGACTCTGAATAACAAGTCTTTTGTAGAGGACCAGAATGAGGTTCCTTTCCTACAGCCATTGTGGGAAAAGTCGAATACCAACAAGCGCGAATCCGTTTGTGGTCACAAGGAGGTCTCCTACCTTGTTGAGGTTAAACTGTTGTTCCGTTCCACCTCCATTCCTAACCATTCCTCTACGCGTTCCCTATGTATCCCCCTTTCCTATGACTGTACCCATTTTGACAAAAAGACAAAAGAAAGACGGTTCAAGCCCGGTGACGAGTCCTGATTCTCCTGCCCACGGAGACAAATAAACTAATTTCCCAATGGAAAGGCCCATTTTCAGTCCTTGAAGCCCGTGGCCCCGTGGACTACCTCATCCAAACGCCCTCCGGTAACAAATTGTTTCACGTCAGCATGCTCAGACGTTACCACCGCTTCGCCTGAATCAACAATATTGTCGCCCTGGAGGAAGAGTCCGTGATGGAATCGTCTTACTCCCCCCCCCCTCCGAACCTCGTAACCTAGTCTAGACAGTTTGCGTAGAAGCTGCTAACGACTAGCCACTCCCGTTGCTCCCCGGAACGTATAAAGATTCCCCCCTTCCCAGGAGATCGATTTAAATCCCCAACTGGAGGCCGCTCAGAAAGCCCAGTTAACCTGGTTGTTAAAGGTCTACCCTGACTTCATTTCCAAGAAGCCTGGTTGCTCGAACCAATTCGAGCATGACATAGTATTGACCACATAAGAACCAATCCGATCCAAGCCGTAACCTTTACCCATTCATTTGCGATCAGCGTTCAATGCGGAGGTCGAAAACTTACTAAAATTAGAAATAATCGAACCCTCTTTTTCAGATTACTGTTCCCCCATTGCTAAGGTTCGGAAGCCAGACCAGTCTTTTCCAATATGTGTGGACTTTTGAAAACTTACGCCGTGATGGTTTTCGATGCTGAACCGATCCCGTTGATAGACTAGAGCCTACATTTGTTCTAGAACGCCAAATTTATTTCTGAGATAGATTTATGCAAGGCGTACTAGAAAATTCCCCTCAAAGATAGTGTTAGGAAATACACTGCCTTCTCTACAGAAAAAGTGCTTATGCAATTTAAGCGCCTTCTATTCGGTTTAGTCACTGCTTGTACTAATTGCAACAGAATGATGCGCCGCATCTTAGATATTCTGAACAATGTGTCATTCTATTTTGATAATGTGTACGTAGCTACACGCCCATGGGATGAACATCTGATCTCCCTTCGTTCATCAGTAATAGGCCCCGAGAGCATGGGCTGACCATGGGTCCTTCTAAGTTTTATTTTGTTTACGAGACTATCAAGTACCTTGGATTTCACATTGGGGAAAATCAATAACGCCCCACACGAAAAGGTCAGGGCCATTTCAGATATGCCCCTTCCCCATACTAAGAAGCAGCTACGTTCCTTCTTGGGTTTAACTTCCTTCTATCGGCTCTTCGTCCCCAACTTTGCCGCCTTAACGTCCCCCCTGAACTATCTCCTTAAGAAAAACTCCCCAAATTCATCGTTTGGAGCCCCAAGGCAATTTCCCACTTCCAGCAGATGAAGGATGGGCTAATATCTGCCCCCATATTGCGGCTCCCGGAAACGAACAAATTATTTGGAATCCGTAAGAATGCCAGCAATGATGGCATCGGATAGAATAGCTATCCTATCGCTTATGCAAGCCCGAAGCTGTTACCGCGCGAGAGAAACTATGCAATAATAGAACTTGAGGATCTGGCAATAGGTTTTGGTATCCGGAAGTTTAAAATATATCTGATAGGTCAGGAGTTCATGATCGAAACAGACCACCATCCTTTGGTGTACTTAAGAAATTGTGAAAGCCAAAACGGAAGGCTCATGCGCTGGAGTCTGTTATTGATGGAATATCAATTCCGAATTTTGTATTTAAAAGGTAGTGAAAACTGTGTAGCAGACAGTCTTAGTAGGAATCCATTAGATGTCCCTCCTCCCTCAAGATAGAATTTAATACATCCTATAAGTTCATGTATATATTCGAGCTCGTTGCTACCCCATGTAAAATTTATTTTTGTGCGTGTGTGCGTACGCCCGTATTTTAGTGTATTGCTTGTATATACGTGTTGTCATTATTGATTTTTTTCTATTATTTCCTGGATTGTCCCTACGCTTGAGTGATCCCTTATTCTAAATTGTGGTATTGCTTTTACATGAAACTATATATATTTTAATTATGTAATTAATTGCTTATTAACCTAAATGTATGGGTAAGTTTTATCCGTCGTCTGGGACTTAAACAGAACAAATTCTGTACCCTGAAGGCCGCAGTGTCAGCTGAAATTTTTAATACCGATGGTTTTTGGTCGAGAGGCCCTTTTGCCTTCCCCTTTGTGTCGGAAAAAATGCCATTTTTGCAAGGGAAAATAACCCCTTCACTTGTTTCATGAATTCTTTCCCTCACTATGTCCCCCAACTCACCCGAATACGTTGCTGAGAAATTCGCAAGATGATTTCAAGTTTATATGTTGTTTGGAAGCTGATGGGAATCTTCTGCTTAAAAGTTTATTAAAAGCTCTTTCAAGACCAAGATGGATATTAGAAAAATCATAGACGAAAAATTAAACCGTTTTTATAATTTAATAATAGTGTTTCTAAAAATTTTATATCAAGTTGAGATATACATATCTCAGAAACTACGAGGAGCGGTCAATAAGTTTTGAAATTCGGATATAAGGAAACGAGATATGAGGAAAAGTGTTATATTATTTTTCAATATAACTACCCTCGACTTCAATGCACTTGCGCCACTTATCACTGAAGCTTCGAATTCACGGCAACCAGAAATCTCCCAACTGCTGTTCAATCCACTCCTGGACGGCGAGCTGGACATCTTCATCGTCTCCAAACCGGCGTCCACGCAGTGCAGCCTTGAGCTGGCGGAATAAAAAGTAGTCGCTAGGGGCCAGATCTGGACTGTAGAGGGAAGGGCTGAGCTCCTCGAGTCCGCACTCGCGCAGGGCAGCTTGTGCAACTCTAGCCTTGTGGACTTTGATGACGTTGAAGTCGATTATGGGGCATGAGTTTTCTAGGGACCAAACGGGCAGAGATCTTGGTCATGACCAAATTGTCGTGGATGATGTTGATAACACTTCTATGTGATATTCCAAGTTCTCGCTCGATTTCTTCGACCTTCAGTGGTCGATTTTCGAGGATCATCCTCTCCACACAGGCCACATTGTCCTTGGGGGTCACGTCTGACGGGCGTCCTGGACGGGAGTCATCTTCAAAGGACTCACGACCATGGCGTAACTCCCTATTCCAGCGAGCAATGGTTGCATAGGAAGAGGTGGTGTTGGTGTACACTGCAACCATGCGTTCATGGATCTCTTTTGCATTCTCGCCTTCCTTGGTCAAATATTTGATCACTGCGCGGTGCTCAACCTTCTCCATTGTTGAAAGATTTGTGACTGACGATCTGCGATCAGCTACCGCTTTTTAAATAGACGAGGCAGGAGCGTGCGGCTGCAGGTTCTGACTTGTCATAACTTGTCCTAACACCCCCAAAACAGCCATCTCCCTTCCTCTGTTTTACCCTACCGATTCGAAAACTTATTGACCGCCCCTCGTACATAGTCTAGTAAAATGAAACTCCACAGGCTTAATAGTGAGTAATATTAAGATTCATTCCTAAAAATTGAATAGAAAATTCTAAGCTATGTGGATTACATCTACGACATCACAAATTTTCAATTAAAAACAGCCTGAGAAACGGCGCACGCCAAGTCGGTAGTCCAGCTTCTCTCAAACACGGTGCAGCATGTCATTTGTAACAACCAATGCGTGAGTTTCCCTAGGTTTTCTGTCCTTTTACATAACCCTAGGGCAAAACCCACAAGGTGTCAGGTTAACTAAACGTAGAGGCCATTTCAACAACACACTAACTTCATCACTAGCACAAACGATCCATCTTCCTGACAGATTCTTACTGAGATTTGCTTGCAAAGTTAGCTTTGAGTTATATGGAGCCCCATTCTGTTAAAAAAAAATGAAGTCTTTATGTTCAATTAAACTACAATGAGGTTTGCGATATTTAGATAGTAAATACATATCAATTGCGTGGAACATTTATTTGAATATGCTTTATTTTTTTTACTTTTTGGCCCCTAAGTTGGCTATTTTTGTCACTTGGGTATGCGTATTCGTCAGTTTCTCTTCTGCCTCTTTCGTTTATGTCTCAATAAACTCATATATTTCTCTATAACCTCTTCTTATATCTTTGTTTCCATTTTATTTCTTAATTTTTTGCTAGTCCAGACATGGTTATGGTTCTTTAATAAAAATAATTATAATATTGATTCTGTTTATGGCTCTCCTCAGGGCCAGTGGACTTTATAAACCTGCCAAGGTGTAGTAGATAGATGCGAAACAGAAACTAACCAAGTAAGACATCTGCGGAAGAAAATATCGCAGCCTGTCTCACCGCTATATAATATATCAATTCAAATATCACAGATTGAGAACGAAATTAACGATACGAGCGAAAGCAGTTGAGGGCAGCTCCCACAAAGTGAAAGAATTCAAAGATGAGGTGTGGTCAACACAATCAAATGTGGCCCTAGAGGTCCAGAACCCATATAATGGAAGGCTACCAACCGTCTGGTCCTAAATCTAAACGCCGTGCTATATTATTTTTATTTTTTTATATATAGTGGTAAACCTGCCAAGGCGTAATAGATAGATGCAAAACAGAAACTAACCAAGTACAGACATGTGCAAAAGAAAATATCGCAGCCTGTCTCACCGCTATATGATATATCAATTCAAATATCACAGATTGAGAACAAAATGAACGATACGAGCGAAAGCAGTTGAAGGAAGCTCCCGCAAAGTGCAAGAATTTTCGGATGAGGTGTGGCCAACACTATCAAATGCGGCCCTAGAGGTCCAGAACCCATATGATGGAAGGCTACCAACCGTCTAGTCCTAAATCTCAACGCGGTGCTATATTATTTTTATTTTTTTATATATAGTGGTAGGGAAAAATCCATTGTTGGCACTGACCCCTCTTTACCCCAGTCTCCAGAGTGGGAGAAGGGGTTGGAGAGTGGTTCCCGGTCTTCGTTTAACCAAACTCCTTGTCGCACCACAAAGGGGCCAAGTGGACTCAGTTGCTGAAGGGTCGGCCGGAGCTGGTGATAATAGAGAGTAGTAGTAAGAAGAGTAAAAAAATCGATGCGAGAAAGGGATTAAGCGAGTCGAAGTTGACCTATTTTGACCTTCTTCATATACCAGAAAGATTTCATAGAATACAACAACTCCATTGTGTGTACCTACTGATTTTATCGTCGATTCCGTACCACGCAGCCATATATCGCTCTGTTCTTTCATCTCTTTTAGTTATTTTATTCCACTGTAGCGTACGAGAAGTGTAGGCAAGCGGCTTAAAAGTTTCGCTTGAATAAGTCTTGTTTTGAGACTGAATGGCAGAGTGGATTCGCTGCAGGCTAACAGTGATCCAGGGACGCGGGAAGGTGTTCGCAACTCGTCTACACTATTATTTTTTCTTTGCCCCCTTTTTCTACTCTCCTCTATCTACACCACTTCGCAAAATAATAAGGGTAGCGGGTGAACCACATAACCACTGTTACCTTTTGCAGTTTCTCTGTCATTCGTGTGTTTAATGTGACAGTTATGCCGTTATGTGTTTTAAGCTCTAAGCTATATGAGTTTGTTTGTTGTTTATTTTGTTTTTTATTTGTTTTTTATTTACCTATTTATTTTTCTTATATTCATTTTTCTGTATAGTTGATTCTATTTTCATTTTCATTTTCCTCTTGCACTTACTTCACTTAGGGTATATTACTTCACGTTTGTTTATTACTTTTCACTGCACTTGTGTTTCTGTATTAAATTTAAGTTTGTTTGTAACTTCAATTCACTTTAGTTCGTTTGATTTTTTTTATTCAGTTTGGATCTCTTCAGTTATCGTTTCTTTAATCTTTGTTCATTTGTTTGGTTGTTTTGTTCCATTCGGTTGTCTTATTCGTGTATCATTTCGGTATCTTTTCGTGGTTGACTTAAACGGTTGTGTTGTTAATGGTCGGGATAAATGTGTTTGTCAGTTTTATTCGTTTTTGGTTAAAGACTTGCCTTAAGTAAATATGGGTGCATCCACAATTCTCGGTTGATGTATTTCACTGGGGATCGACTATTAAAGGAGTTTCCTGCTTTGATGTTCGTGTGCTCTGCAAATGTTGTAAATATTTATTTTATTTTCCTCCCTATTTTTTTCGCTCTCTTCTTGATGTTGATATTGATCGCTTCTATTCTTGTTTCTTTGTGCAGACTCCGCTGGCTTCTCTTCTTTGACTGTTAGTAATTAGGTAAAGTTTAATCTGAATTCTCTGGAGTTCTAGTTTTTTTAGTTCTTCGCTATGTTGATCGGGATGGAAGGGTAAAGGATAGCCTACCTTGCTATTGACATACGAGTATATATGTCATTTTTGTTTTTAGGCTTAAACCTCTTAAGCTGTGAATATGTTTAGCATTGTCGTTGCCTTATTCTTCCTCTCCGTTATATGTTTTTTTGGTACAGCCTCGTGATGTTATATTTAATCGAAAGAGTTTAGTCTATGCACGATATCTGTCGAATTCGATAACTGCAATCTTGTTTCTGTAGACTGGGACTATCGTAGATTTTTTTTATTGGTTCTTATCATACAGTCCCTTTCGAAATTTTTGATGAGGCTGATCTCTGATGCTGTAGTTGTTGCCTGAAAGCATTCATTCCTGTACTAAGTAACGACGAGCTGGCTTAATTCGTCCGAGAACTGTATGTTCAAACAATCAGGCATTAATGGTGGTGGCAAGTCTGCAATATTGAATGAATACAGCTTGGGACTGAGACAACCCTATTGGGGACGTTCCAGCCTACAATTTGAATTTTGGTCTAAAAATTGGCTCCTATCAAAGTATCTGACTAATATAAGTACATAGCAAATGACTAATGGCGTGCTTGAAAAAAAATTCGGAAAGGAAAGTCAGTAGTAATGTGGGGTAAATGTTGAGTCTCCCCCCATCCCCCTGCTTAGTGTGGAGGCCGAATCTACTAACATTCCTACCCACCTACCCCCAGCCCCGCTATCGTGAATATCGAGTCTCCCCCTCCCCCTCCCCTTCCCCCCAATAATTTGGTCAGTGACCTTTTTTCGAATGAATTAGTCTAAACACACATACACACATAAAATGGGTTAGGTTAGGGGTAAAATGGTACCCCTACCCCCCACCCCCACCCCTTGGATTGGTCACTACCAGCCTTGTTCATATGCAGGTGCCCCCCCCCAATAATTTGGTCAGTGAACTTTTTACGAAGGAATTAGACTCTACACACACACGCGCGCACACACATGCACACACATACATACACACTGGATCTTGTTAAGGAATTGGAGACTACACACACACACACATACATTGTGTTAGGTTAGGAATAAAATGCCCCCCTCCTCCACCCCTAGCATTGGTCACTACCAGCCTTGGTCACATTCAGGTGTTTTCTCGTTTCATTGGGAAAATAATTAGTACGTTAATGATGCGAATGATAACTATCGGAGTATTAATCTAAACAAATACTGCAGAAAATTGGAATATGTGAAGAGGGTGAATCATAAAAAAACTAAAAATAGACGAAATCGAAATGAATCTTGGAAAGCGTTTTAGCGCAAAGCTCTGTCTAAGCAGGTAAAGGTACCCGCGCACACACACATACATTGGAGCAAATCATACCTCTTCATTTTCCTTTTGTAACTTGTTTAAAAAAAGTCAAGATTGTTATAATGTTTTATTTTACATTGAAATTCAAATATCCATACATTTTCTACAGATTAATAAATCTAAAAAACATATAATTGATGCTAACCCTATTATATAATGGTACATAATAAATACAGTCGAGTTGATAGGCTACACAATTTCATATTTTCCGACAATTAATTTGATTGAGTGTACAGTATCAATTTTTTTTCTTTACATTCTATTAAAAGTATTCTTTACAACGATTTATTCGTTTCTTTGATCATTATATACGAGGGGCGGTCAAAAAGTTTTGCAATTCGGATATAAGGATACGAAATATGAGGAAAAGTGTTATATTATTTTTCAATATAACTACCCTCGACTTCAATGCACTTGCACCACTTGTCCCTGAGGCTTCAAATTTCCGACAACCAGAAATCTCCCGAATGCTGTTCAATCCACTCCTGGACGGCGAGCTGGACATCTTCATCGTCTCCAAACCGGCGTCCACGCAGTGCAGCCTTGAGCTGGCGGAATAAAAAGTAGTCGCTAGGGGCCAGATCTGGACTGTAGGGGGGATAGTTGAGCTCCTCGAATCCGCACTCGCGCAGGGCAGCTTGTGCAACTTTGGCCTTGTAGACTTTGACGACGTTGAAGTCGATCATGGGGCGTGTGGTTTCTAGGGACCCAACGGGCAGAGACCTTGGTAATGGCCAAATTGTCGTGGATGATGTTGATAACACTTCCATGTGATATTCCAAGTTCTCGCTGGATTTCTTCGACCTTCAGCCGTTGATTTTCGAGGATCATCCTCTCCACACGGGCCACATTGTCCTCGTTGCTCACGTCTGACGCGCGTCCTGGACGGGAGTCATCTTCAAGGGACTCACAACCATGGCGGAACTCCCTATTTCAGCGCGTAATGGTTGCATAGGAAGAGGAGGTGTCGCTGTACACTGCAACCATACGTTCATGGATCTCTTTTGCATTCTTGCCTTCCTTGATAAAAAATTTGATCACTGCGCGGTGCTCAACCTTCTCTATTATTGAAAAATTTGTGACTAACGATCTGCATTCAGCTACTGCTTCTTAAATAGACGAGGCAGGAGCGAGTGTCTGCAGGTCCTGACTTTTAATAACTTGTCCTAACACCCCCACAAACAGCTATCCCGGTTCCTCTGTTTTGCCCTACCGATTCGCAAAACGTATTGACCACCCCTCGTATCAAATTGCTCAATAAAAGATCGATATTCTTTCCCGTTTGTCATCTGCTGAATAAAAAAGATACAAAACAAGCCACATGAGTTTGAAAAGTAACTCTGAACTCCGAATGGATTGACGATAATAATTTTATTTATTTTTGATGAATTTTTACGAATATAAACATCATTCTGGAACGTTAGACTAAGGCTGTAGAAATAATACAAACTTTTTTTGTTAACAAACAAAGCGATCCAATGCGAACCAGGTCGATGGCTGCTGTCTAGATTAATTATATAAGCTGTTGGCCTTTTTAAAGGTTGACATAATTGAGTGTCTCTCGCAAAACATCCATGAAAACCTCGGTTTATAGTTTCATTTCGATACGATAGTTCTTCTATCTCTATTGCATTCATTTTATTAAGAAGAAACTAGTACGTTTCTAGACTTATCTATCTCAATAACAGACTGAAACTCTGCATATATAACAAGAGAAACAGGGACTAATAATGGAGATCTAAACTGTAACTGTATTGATAATGTACCCTGTCGTAAAGGATTGGAGCATTCACCAAGACAAGTAGTACTTTTATCCTGATTTAAGTTAATACATTAAATATGTATTTTTTTAGAAACTGTTCATGCGTAAGTCCAATACTCTGGCCACCTTCAATACACCCTATTCTATTATATAACGAGTAAAAAGCCCTTGAAGCAAATGGATCTGCATCGTCCGAATAGTCTAATTCAAACGGTCTTTTAACTCCATTCCCGTTTATATAGATAGTGACACGATTCACATTATAAGGCTTCAATTCAAAATGTGATGCATCATAGCTACCAGAAAATGCCGAATGGTCAACCATGCCAATTACCATCCTCGTAGGTATTCTTCCCATGAAGATATTATCAACACTCTTCATTGATATTCCATTCACAATTGTAAAATTTCGCATACGAACCTGTGTTATAGGATAATTAGCGTTTGATTTAAGCAACCTATTTTCTATCTACAGAAGTGCGCATTAAAACATAGTCAGTAGATATTTTCCGTTGCGTTTTGTCAGATTGAAACAGTAAATCTTGAGATGATAATTTCTGTCTTATTTTCAGATTTATTTTCTCTAGAAGTGCATTTTCATTTTGATAATATCCAGCGTCTATCCATATATCATCATAAGCATAGTCAATTCCTTTTATTTTTGTTTTATTTCGTCTTGAAAATATAGTATTTGATGCATAATTATTTACTTCCATCATTTTCCGATAGACTGTGAATTCGTGTGTAGGCTTAGTAATATTATAGATATTCCCTGTAAATTGAAACTCACAAAGCCCTACATCATACTAACTGTTGTCTGTTATAATAGGGTTGTGCAATTCAATTATATAGTCATACATGTTATTTTGAGAGTAAATAGCCAAGGAGGATGAGGAAGGAAGGGTAACCTAGAAACTATCTCCACTCCATCTTCACAAATTATAAAAAACTTCTCCATCTCCTACCTTTATATAGTTCCACAAATGCATGTGTTCAAGGCTGGTGTGTGAAATCACATGCCTTGACGTATGTTTTCAACGATTTGGAGTATCCTCGCCATTATACTAAATATGTCTTGTTTTTCCCACGCCCTTTCGCTTTAACTATCTTTACGACTACATATTTCTTACGCGAGTCACACTTTACTTTCTGTACTTGTTCTTCATAAACCCCAGCTTCAATATGTTTTCCATTTAAATCTTCAATATAATAGAGCTCTAATAGTTTTGAAATCCTATATATCTTCTAGATTTCTTCACTCCACACAACCTCGTATCCTCATTTAAAATTACTAGAAACGCGTGAGGTTCGAATATAATCACCGATTTTATATAGAAACCTTGTTTTTAACTTCAAGTCTCTGTTCTGGTATAGCAACATCATGAAAAACTTTAAATTGTGTGTTCCAAATTATTCCATGCCTAGAATTATTATAAGCCCTTGCAAAATCTTCTAACACGTCGATGTATTTCCATGTATTATTAAAAGTAAAATATCTGAAAAGTCTTTCCTTTATTGTTCTTTGTACACGCTCTACAAGACTGGCTTTGTTTAATGAGCGAACATGATATACACCGATATCATATTCATTAAATAAGCCTTTCATCTTCTTTCCTTTAAACTCTCCTCCATCATCAGAACATATATAGCCTCGAATCCATCTGGTGTCTTCCATGAGATTTCGTAAAGCATTTGTTACCACCTGATGATCCGTCTTTTTCTTTAAAACAATTAGCCAGAGATATCTAGAATATACGTCAATTACAAAGAGTATGTAACGTACACTATTATTAAAACTTTTAATCTTAGACATAATAGTTAGATCTAGTTGCCAAATCTCGTTTTAACGTTGCACATTTACGTGTTTTGTCTTGAATCTTTTTCTTACGGTTTTGTGTAGTGTATAGCTATCCAAACCTGACAGAAAGCTTTCTACATCAGATCTTTTAACGATCTTTTTTACAGATTGGCATAACCGATTTACCCCACCAAAAGATGTTGAGAGACTCGGGGATGTATATAAGTGTAACAATCGACGGTTCATTTTTAACTGAATATCTGATTCGTTTACACTCTTTATACAACAATTCAATAAAAGACAGTTTAACTTAAAATCAAACTCATTTTTATTTTAAATCTATGTTAAAATACATAAGTTTATGGATGTCCGTAACCTTATTACTTTGTACACATTTACTGATTCTCTGAATCAGAAGGGCTGGGTTAATCCGGTCAGTAAAACGGTATTCGATATGCAACGGATAAAAATTACAAAGGCCTGCGTTCGAAAAAAAAAATTTATGTTCCTCAGAATTTCTTTGTGGTTTCTTAAGGAATTAAACCTCCTGAGCTCAAATTGAATGTATTTCGGTTAAATCAGGTGAGATTTTCTCAGTACGGTATACACCATTTTCAATGAGATTACCTCAATTTTCCTGGAAAAAATTAAAAAAACTTTCTCTATCTAATAATGCATTATTATTGTTATATCATAAAACATGAATAAACGTATGTAAACTATAATCTTTTTAATAAAAAAAAAATTAAAGAATGCAACATGATACGGAAAATAATTCTAATTTCCAAGAAAAGACACCCTTGACGATTTTCGTTTGTGCCTGTCATCTGGTCCATCATGCTTCAAACACCAATAGTAGTCAGCAAGCATGTTTACGTTCCCCTGGTACTTGGATTCCATTGTTTTTATTGACCAGGGCGACATACTCTAAACTTCTTTTATTGCCTATAAAATTGTTAACTAGAGCTTTAAAAAGCTTTCCAGGCATCTTTTTCTATGTGCGTCATTGAGGCCTCAAACTGCTGATCTCTTATCAAGTTCCTGATCTGAGGTCTATCAAAAGTTTCCACATGGAGCTTAGCGTCACTGAATTGTGGAAATTTTTGAAGCAGAAATTTAAAAGCTTGGTCTTCTTTCTTAAGGGTTTTGACATAATTTTTCATTATGCTAAGCATTATATGCAGTGGAGGAAGCAGTATTTTGTAAGGAGGCACTAAAGGTTCAGCTATCACATTGTTTGATCCAATTCTAGCTGCTTCTCGTGGAGGCCAAACCTTCTTCTCATAGTGCATACTATCTTCACGACTGTCCCATAAACATAAGAAACAGGGTTACTTCGTGTAGTGTGTTTGCATTCCAAGTATAAGACACACTACCTGAAAGAAATTTAGCAGGGTATGTAAATTCAAAGGGCAATATTTCTAAACCAAATTTAAATTAATATTTCTTAAAACAATATGAATATGTACTGAAAGTCTTGTATATCGATGCAATAAATCGTTGTATTGGAACTAATTGGATATATGTACATCTTATTTTGAGTTTATTGAGTTATGTTGTATCCCTTCTCAATTAGGCTAAGTTCCCCATTACCCTAAAAGGATGCATTAACCTATAAGAACACACTTCAACAAAAAAATATAACTAAAATATGACTCATGATTTCCAGATTTGCATTCTTGTAAAATGTAAGTTGACCAAAAGGTGTATACAAGTATTAACAATTAAAAATGAAAATGTCAATGTGGAGATATACGAGTTAGCCGAGGCAATTAAGAAATTGCGAGTGTATATATATCGAGGTCTTCCCCATGGCAAGGAGAAATAATGAAGGAAAAACAGAGACCACCTGGGTTTCTCTCAGCCCCTCTACCCGGTCTCCAGTAACATTCAAGAACGACAAAAATGGGTAAATTTAGGAGACAGTTATTCCTGACCTCTGCTCAAAATGCTTACCCTCCGAGGGTGTATTTATAAAGAAGCAAGTCAAAAATTTAAACTCTCGATCTCGTATTACGCTCTCCACAGAGCGCCACGACGCCAAAGCATGGCAGAATTGATACCCACTTCTGTCGAATCAATATGAGATCCCTTTTCCCTAATTTCAAAATGTCGAGGATGGGAAATAACAGACGCCCAGAAGGCAGGGCACCCGTGGGTCTCACCTTGCTATTCCCCTCCCCCCTCTCATTACCCCGTGGGAGTAATTCGAGTATAAAACTGTTCGGCAGGAGAAAAAGAGGACTTTTTCGTTTTCGTCACGACATCGATAAGAACTTGCTGGGATACAGTTCCCCAGCAAGTTAAGAAGGACTTTCATTTTCTTGGGCAATACCAGATTGCACCAAGTATAATCGGCACAGTTCGATTCCTCAAAGATCGTTAAGTGATCTTAACTCCAAGTACTATCGACACAGTTCGATTACCAAAGATCGTCAAGTGATCTTACCTCCAAGTACCATCGGAACAGTTCGATTACCAAAGATCGTCACGTGATCTTACCCTATCGGAGTTAGACAACTCCAAACTAGATAGATTTCTCACCCAAAAGAGAAGCTCTATTGGCGAAACCAAATCGCTAGAAGATCAGACAGTCATCGTGTGAGAAAACCTTTTCAAGGTCATACACTCAAGGTCATAAACTCTAACCTCAAACCACTTTCTCCAAATCCTCAAATTTCAATTTCCCAACCTTCAAATTCTCATCCTTTAAACTAACATCTCAAGGGATAAACAATAAACGATAAATGGGTCAACATTTACCACCTGCACCTCACTTCCCTTAATCAGGTAGATCCTCACTTTAGCATTTTGACCCACACTCAATCCTTACTTCATATCGCCATAGATTCATTCAGCACTCACATAGTGCTCTGGCAACACGCCATAAATCCATTCATCACTCATACAGTGCTATGAAAACACGTCATCAATTCTCTCGCACTCACATAGTGCTCTGGCAACACGCCATCAAACTACTTGCAACATGCCATTACGTCACTCACACACAGCTATGACAAGACGTCATCAATTCTCACGCACTCACATAGTGATGTGGCAACACGCGATCAAACCACTTGCAACATGCCATTAGGTCACTCACACACAGCTATGATAACACGTCATCAATTCTCTTGCACTCACATAGTGACATAGTGCTCTGGCAACACGTCATCAATTATCTCGCACTCACATAGTTCTCTGGCAACACACCATCAAACCGCTTATACCGAAAATGTTCATCTAGAAACACTATTACCTCATTCTTCTCCTACTATACCCATTTATGGTACAGTAATTCCCCAAAACAACCTCAACTCCACCTTCCGTTTTGTGGCCTCTTCCTCTTTTGTTGCAGGAACCCTCGTCGGCAGAAGTGGTCAGTCAAAAGCAAATCTCTCCTCCACTGGTCACTCCGTCAACGGACAGCGAGACTCAAGACTTCCAGATCCCGTTTGACGCCATCTCGGAAGGAGCCAACAAGCAGATCACCTTCGCTCTATCAACCTTCTCTCGTGTCGGTGCCTTGTCCAACGCTAGTGGCACTGCCACAGCGAATCTGTGCCCCCGCAGCCTAACCGATGGCACTGTCACACGCTCTGGTCGCGTCGTCAGAAGGCCTCAGCGTTACTCGGACAGCGGGTCTTAAATAAAAAAGGGGGGGTAATTTTCTTACGGGGGGAGTGTTATAGCATGCCCTCTGGCATTCCTATAAAATAATAAATTTATCAATATTCCATGCTATAGAAATGCCCTCTGGCATTCCTATAGAATATTAAATTTATCAATATTCCATTAGCATACTTTCCTTTTTAAATTAAATGTAAATTTATCCATTATAAATAATCGATCCAAAATCTCAAATATTTTTGAAAATATAATTGCTATTCAAAAGTCAATGACTATGATATTCTTTTCGGCAACACTTACTTTTAACAATACACAAAAACGAACGCACGCCTTCAGCTGCTCGCTTTAAAGCAGTCACCCATCCATTCGTGCTCTAATTTACTTCGAATTAACGTCAGTTATAAATCCTCTCACACTTATTCTCTGCAAACTGCCATGCGAGAGTAGGTCCTAATTCTCGTTACTTCTCTCATTGCAGATCCCAATTTACAGTCCATCATAGTAAATTACCACATCATACTTTACCACATCATACTCTACCACATCATACTTTAACACATCATACTTTAACTCATCATACTTTAACACATCATACTTTACCACATCATAATTACCACATAGTTACTACATCTTAGTTACTTAACATACCTTACATTCATTCTACTTTTCATTCCTTTCATGCATTGCATTACGTTGTATTCCTTAGCAATTCGCAATTTAATTATATCATTCATCAATAATTGTAATAACCGCTCACTAGTTATTTCCTAAATCAATTCTCTCATTGTAAATTCGTTGATTTTGTAAATATATTTTTGTTTATTTTCTGTTTTCTTACAAACCTAGTGTAGAAGTTTTCTAAATTCATTTCACGTCAGTAGTTAGGCTTAAATATTAGCAGACGACTATTCCATCCAAATTCAACAAATATAGGGTAATGGTTTTCAAATAGCTATTTATGCTGATTTATTAACTAAAATAAATCCCACTAATAACCAAATACCATATGACGATTCAAGGCAATATCACGCATATAAGAATTTTTATAAAATAGATTTTGAGTCACTAAAAATATGGATATCCTTATGGTGTGAGGTCACTGTCAATATCTCTGATATATTTGCATCTATCTTCTGCACTAAGTCATCTAAAATAAGGAGTGTATGACTTCGTCCATCCAAAGATGACACATCATACACACCTTCGTGAAACATTACTTCATTTTTTAATTCTTCATAATCTTTCTGCCATACAGTGTAACACTGAATGATTCAATCAACGCGTTGAGTAAACATCTTATCTCTATTCATGAGTATACGAAATAGGAAGTGAATTTTTCAGCTAGACGTTGGCCCAATGATATATGAACTACATGGGGATATAAATTTAAATTTATTCACACTTTCTTCAATCATACTTTCTTTTTGTATAATAAATGATGCAACTTCTTTCAGATAACTATATACAAAATTCTAATTCGCCACTTAGTTCTTTTTCATACTACTTTCATTTATGCTTTCTTTTTGTACAATAAATCAACCAGCTTCTTTCAGATAACTATATACAAAATCTTTTCATACTTTCTTTACCCATTCTTTCCTTTTTTAGTTCATCAGAAATGATGTTACCCAACTCATCATCGAGTGAAGGGGTCAGCGGTGAAATTTTACCCATATCGTATTCTGCTCTAACTAAGTGTGTCTGGTCTGACGAAGAAGAAGACGAATATGATTGGGATGATAAAGTTTTTCATCGGAACAATACCAACGGTGTCATTACAATGAGCTCCGACGATGAAGATATAGTACTTGCACTAGAAGGTGAACGTTCAGACATAGAAGATAGATCATGTAACAACACCATTCTTTTTAGGGACGGAACAGTAAATGAACTGTGTAGAACTTCGTACCCTCACACGCAAGGAAATTCTTTAAAGCAAAGAGAAAATCACTCTCATGTAAAAATTATATCCTTAAGAGAAAACAGAAATGGAAACCTTCTCATCATTTTCTACCGTATAATTGTGGATAAAGGAGAAAAAGCTGGTGTTGGCCGAGTAATGCGTGAGCTTTCACGGTATATATTAAATCTGCAATGGTTTCAGAAGGATGATTATAGTGTAAATATAAGTTTTGAAATTGTAGATGCAAAAGGTGATACGATCTATTTACACATTCCTTTCGTTAAAATGCGTGAATCGACACTATTCGTTTATATCATGGGACGATTCGAGACTGCATTCCAATCTGCGGACACAATTGAGTTTGGAATTTTCAATCTCCTAGTTCGTTTTTTATAGGATTCCTGCATGCCATGTTATAATTCCATCGAATTTTCGAAATGATCGATATAGAACATATAGAGGACATATAAATTATACAGTATGAGCCTTTGTTTCCGCACACCTCGAGTAAAAAATAAAGGAGAATATTCCTTCAAAAAACCTTTGGCTTCCGACAATAACAAAAGAAGCTCAGGAGTTGGCAAGCAGATGCAATCTCGTGTACGAAGAGGATGTCACTGTAGATTAGTTCTCCTTAATAAAATGCGAGTTCAGATGAGGGATACTCGTATTTACGGCTACAGGAGATGAACGCAAGTTCAAATTACTTCATCGGCTAACATATTTTGAGAGATCAGCTCCACTCATATTCATTGGTCTTGAAGATGAGACCTACTATCCAATTCGAAGAATTAGAGATAAATATATTAAAAATAAGATACTTTCTTCTAATCACGGTATGTGCTTTTCTTGCTACGCATTCCATGACAACGTAAAGGCCAATCTAAAAGAATGTAAAGGTGTGTGAAGTTAGTGTCTTGGGCAGTGTGATGGAGAAGGAAATCGAGATATTTTATGTAATGAATGTATTCGGAGTTTCTATAACCAGTCGTGTTTTAACACGCACAAAAAGCTACAGACTTGTGTGAAAATTTGGAGTTGCTGTAAATGTAATCGTATAATCATACATAGCGCAAATTGGTCGAGGTGACACGAGTGTGAGAAGTTGTCTGTTCAAAATGTTATACATACTATAAAGCGGATGGAGTAGAGCATATGTGTTGGATGAACAAGTCGAAGAAGTCGGTGGCAAAGAAATGGAATGCAGTGTATTATGACATAGAAACATATATGTCGTGGTATGACATTACATTATATCAATACCATATTATATCTATGGGAGAGGACCAATAACTTAGAAGCGAACCGACAAAGGGGACATAGAACCACGCGTTTAGACGGCTGAGTAATGAGAGAGTGCAACGAGGTCAGGTAAATTATGGACAATGGCAAAAACAATTAATAAGATAATTGAAGGGTAAAATTACCTCAGAGAATTAACGGGCAAAACTCACATCAATAAACGAAGGGGAAAAGATTAACTTAATTGTGTTACTGAAGGGGGGAGGGGGGTTGGCTAACGGATGTCTTCTGTACGTGAGGTGAGACCGCTCGGACTTCAGAGCGGGAAGTTGGAGTGATGACGGTTCTTCAAAAGCAAGGGAAGGGGGGCGGTAACTTCCAGTCCAGGGGAGAGTATTTCGGGTACCTGAAATAAGGGGAGCTTCGACAGGAGTTGATGAAAGAAGTCGGGAAAATCACTCGGGGCGATCGTTCAGTGGAATTGCCTCCTGGGGCTAATTCCAAATACACAAAATAATCCAGCTGTCACATTGCTTTGTTGCTAGCACTTGACTTGGAACCATTGGGAAATCTTCTGGGTTCTGGCGAGACTTCTCAGCTTTGGGTGTCTTGCGGGGAGTCGAGCGTTATTTATGCCCGAGGCTCTCCCCGGAGTTGGGGGTTAGCGGGAAACAGCTCTACTCTTAAAGGGCCTCGAATCTTCTTGCAGAGCTATTTTAGCCCGCATAAAGGTGAATCGTGGGGGACTCGATTCGAGGCTACCGCTTGGGGAGCGGGGGTGAGAGGGTTAGGCTCACCACTTTAGGCCTAGCCGGGCCTTCTGCTACACATGGGAGTTCCTTTCAGCTAAAGATCTTCTACGTGGGGATTCCCTCACACATCTCCCAACCGAAAGATGATGCTTTACAGAGCAGTTGCGTAGGAAAGGATCATCCCAACCCGTCAAACTAGAATTATCAAAGGTCTAGGGAAATTCTGACCTGCTACGACAGGTGTACACACACAAAAAAACGTAAATCTGAGCTCAGCGGGGAATTTACGGGCATAAGCCTTAAACAGGTCGATTATAGATAATTTAACTAAAACAATTTTAAACAAAAGAAAAATCACAGGAAAACATTGGCGACATTTCAGTGAAACCCCCCCAAAAAGGATACAATTAACTGAGGCATAAATATGGGTCAAAATAAAACTTAACAATTTAGTGGACCCCCAAAAAATCATAATTAGGAACATTGATGATATAATATATTTATACAATTCACGTGGAAAACCTTCGCTCCCGCCGGAGTATGGATGAGGTAATCCACGGGTCCTCTAGCTTCGGGGACGGGGTAGGGTCCCTTTTACTGGCTAAGGAATTTGTTGCCTCCCGTGGGAAGTAGCACCAGTACCTTCGTGCCAGGCTTGAATTTTCGTTCTCGTGACTTAAGGTTCAATTAGGTCTCAAACCTCTTAATAAGTCTTTTTTCGCGAAGTACGAGACTCGTTTGTTGCCTCGGGTGGACTCACGCTCGAGGGCTTTAGTTTTCTCCCAAAGGGGGGGGAGAGTTGCGCACTCCTTCTGGGCGTTGCAAAACTTATCGCTCCGGAGGGCTTAGAACTCCCGGTCGATAGGGGTTTTTAGGGAAACAGGTGCACGGGATTGCAGGGCTACCTGTGTACGGGTAATCACGGGCTGGGCCACGGGATGGTCGTGAATTACGGGGTTCTGACCGAATAAAACGGAACAGAACTGGATTGGGGCTGCTACCACTTCGGCCCAACCGGACATATAGTCACACATGATGTGACAACGATTTACTGGGAAACGACTCGCCCAGCCAAGATAGTCGTGGACCACCGCAAATTTCTTGTGGCCGGGCCCAACAGGGGAAAGTAGGTCCTCAGACACTATAATACAGGTGCATCCGGTGTCACAGACGAGGGTGGATACTCGGCGACCGTTCACAGTTCCGTTCTCGAACTTCAATCCACCAGGGTTGTTCTCATTAAAGAGAAAGTTTACCTGATGGACCGGGTCTTTGGCGGGCGAGGGAGGTTAGGGAGTCTTCTGAGGCGACGGAGGAGGATCAGGGGTGGCCGAGATTTGGTGTACTTGGTGGGACTGAGAGTTCGTGAATCGGGAGTTTTGAGGACAGTTCGTGCGGTAATGGCTGGGAACTCCGCAGGTGTAGTATACGATCGGGTTCTTTCGGTACGGCACAACAGGGGAGAAGAAACTAGGGGCTTAACGTCTCGGTGTTCCGATGGATAGAAGTTTCTTGGCTATAAAATTTAGTTTTGGGCGGTGATTGGGGAGCCTTTTTAAAATCTTTAGGGTATAAATCGTGACTACCCGCGTAGACATCGACCTCTTCCAAGCACTCCTTGAAAGTGGTGCAACGTTTATTCTTAATGAAGGCACGAATTTCGGGAGCCACGGCAGCTAAAAGCTGATCCCTAAGGAAGAAGTCCAGAAGGGACTCGTAGACCTGGGAAAGCTTGCACGCATCCAGCCAACACTGAAGGTTTCTTTGGAGGATGTACCCGTGTTGTCGAAATGTTTGGCCAGGGCAGATCCTTTCCTGGCGCAATCGGGAGCGGTAGAATTCGCTATTCATATGAACAGCGGCTAACAAGTCGGACCTTAACGTAGAATAGTCTAAAGTTGCTTCCGGGGGAAGGAATACGAAGATATCACTTAACTTGGCATTTAGGAGGGTGAATAAGCGAGCGACGCCATCATTTTCGAGATCCCATCTATAGATCTGAAAGATTCTCTCAAAATGGGCCAAAAATGACCCAAAGTCCTCTCCATCATTGAAAGCGGGAAGGTGGACTGAAGGAGTTTGGGGAATTTCAGCCCATGAACGGATGGACTGAGAATCCATTTGATTTCGGCTCATTTCCAGCTCATGCTGCCTAATTTGTTCACGTTCTTCCATCTCCATTTTGTTCTTCTCCATTTCCATCTTCAGTTTGTTTTTCTCCATCTCCATCTCCATCTTCAGTTTGTTCTCCATCTCCGTTTTCAGTTTGTTCTCCTCCATCTCCATCTTCAGTTTGTTATCATCCATCTCCATCTTCAGTTTGTTCTCCTTCATCTCCATCTACATCTTCAGTTTGTTCTCCTCCATCTCCATCTCCATCTTCAGTTTGTTCTTCTCCATCTCCAATTCCCTTCGCTCTGCCCGTTCGTTCCTCTCTTCTTCTTGTACGTAATTTAGCAGGTCTTTGCCCGAAAGACCTAACATTTCACCCTGACTCTTGAATTTTTTTAAGGATGACATTTTTATTCAGTTAACTGAGGGAACACTGATACGCGAACGAGCTAGGACACTACCCACGCGAAACGAATACTTGAATATTCGTTAATGCCTTGATCACAAAAAAAATTAAGATACAGCTACCTACCTCTGCTGTTTCTAAGCGTGAAAAAAAAAAATAAAATGGTCCTACCGGAAATAGGACATCAAAGACCTTAACTCTTTTGGATTAATAACCAGGAGAGCCTCCAAAATTCGAACACAATAAAAAAAAAATAATTACCTGGGGTCCAACACAAAATCTAAATAGATTACGTTCCAATGCTCTTCAAAAAACTTGAACTTGCCTTCTGCCAGTACAATACAAAAATTAAATAAAAGGGATGTACGTGAATAACAAGAAAACTTCTAATATTGAAATTAAAATGACACGGGTTCGTAAAACCCCCAACACACTTGACACCAGATTTATATAATATGTATATTAATATATATATATATATATATATATATATATATATATATATATATATATGTCGCGGTATGACATTACATTATATCAATACCATATTATATCTATGGGAGAGGACCAATAACTTGAAAGCGAAACGAGAAAAGGGACGGAAAACCAAGCCTTCAGACGGGCTGAGTAACGAGAGAGTGCAACGAGGTCAGGTAAATTATGGACAATGTCAAAGTTCAAGGTTATCTAAAGAGACATGGACAAAAATAGAATTTTATTTACACAAAAAAAAATAATAAGAGAATTGAAGGGTAAAATTACCTCAGAGAATTAACAGGCAAAACTCACATTAATAAACGAAGGGGGAAAGAGTAACTCAATTGGGTTACTGAAGAGGGGAGGGGCGTTGGCTTACGGATGTCTTCTGTACGTGAGGTGAGACCGCTCGGACTTCAGAGCGGGGGGTTGGAGTGATGACGGTTCTCCAAAAGCAAGGGGAGGGGGCGGTAACTTCCGGTCCAGGGGAGAGTATTTCGGCTACCCGAAATAAGGAGAGCTTCGACAGGAGTTGATGAAAGAAGTCGGGACAATTACTCAGGGCGATCGTTCAGTGTAATTACCTCCTGGCCTAGCTGGCCCTTTTGCTGCACATGGGAGTTCCTTTCTGCTGAAGATCTTCTACGTGGGGATTTCCTCACCATATAAAAAGTGGGATCATTCATACTTTATCCATATATATTGGTTATACAGATAATCTTTGAACTCTGTTTTGAAAATGAGAACGAAACTTATGATACTAGTAAATGTAAGAACTGTGGTCAATGAACTAAGATTTTTGAAAGAGATGTTGAAAACTCCTCTTGTAAACCCTTTATAGAAGAGCTGCTTCAATATTTAAATCCTAATCTCTTTACATCAAATCCAATGAAGCGCGTACGAAAAATCTTGAAGTTAGAGCTCGATTAGGACATAATTTTTAAGGATACACTCCTATTCATGCTATCATCGTTGAAAAACTGCCAAAAACAATGGGTATCCCCGAAGTGGAAAAAGGTTATTTTCCTTACGATTTTCCTTCAGAGGAAACGTTGAATTATATTGGTCCGGTTCCAGAAAAAGAGGTATTTTAACTATGAGAAAATGAGCAATAAGGAAAAATTACATTTTGACAGTAATTTATGCCCGAATTTCCAGGATGGAAAATACAATATTCATGCAGAGTGTATTAAGTATTGCATTCAAGATGTTTCTATCTTCCGCCTCTCTTTTGAGAAGTTTAGGTGTTCATTTATCAAGAGATTTAACATTGATCTTATGCAGTGTTGCATCACAATAGCCTCCTTATGTTACAAGGTGAATAAAGATGATTTCTTACCAGAAATTCCAATTGCAATTATCGATAGGAAGAAATCAACACCTTTTCTTATGAGTCTATACGTTGGCTTATATTTAAAGAATATGTTAGAGAAATCCCAATTTTCCATGGAAGAAACGGTGGTGAGCAAAGTCTTTCTGTTGGTGGGAGATTATTTTTCTCTGACAGGTTTTCACCATCAAGAGGAGGAACCGTGTTTCTCTTTCATGGATGCCATTGGCATGGGTGACAGAAAGAGAACTTTAACCTCAAACTAGATTGTCGAGGAATAGCCAAGTGTACGTGAATATGCGCACACAGGCTCTAAGGTAGGCCAAGTAAGGCGACAACTGTTATTGTTTCTAAGAGTGCGATTTAAGTAGATAGCGACAGCTGCGTAACCAAGGAATATAACAAACACAATGACAAAAATAGATTTTTAATACACAGGAATGAAAGGAAACAACAAGATATATATATATATATATATATATATATATATATAAATGGTCCATAAATGAGACCGACTGAAGCTCCGAATACTAATTAGATAGCCGTGGTTAGGAAATGGTTATAATGGGAGCTTGAAGGTAATGAATGATTTACTTCCTTTTAAACTCGAGGGTAAGGTGGAGCAACTAGGGGAAGGTCTTAGTGACCTTGAATACTCACGGGTGGTAGCCACAGAACCCACAGCAGGTGAGGCTACTCTTCTTGGACTTGCGTTTGCGAGGTCACCGAACGAGCTACGAAGGGGGGGGGAGATGACTTCTCCACAGTCGACTTGAGCGAGCTAATGGACCTCTTGTCGTGAGAGGTCACTAGAAAAACTTTGGAGGACGGCTTCTCCAATCCTTGATCCAAAGGCGAATGAGAAAGGCTGACGTTGCCTCACGAGACTCTTCTCCCTGATTCGAAGACACGGGTGTGATGTCCAGTCTTTCATGGCTTGCGACCTTAACTCACACTTCTTGGAAGAGAGCTCGTTGAATTGCACTCCTTTTGGGTGAGTCGCGGCTAACCAAATCTGTCCGTCAGCCTGGAGCGGGTGCATATATACCTGGAGCTATTCAAAACAGAGAGAGAGATTGGGACCATCTTAACCTTCCTTATCGGGCGTGATGAACCGAGCGCCTCCTTACGAGGAAGTTTCAACAGCTGGAATCAGCATCCAGACGGGCGACAGCGGCGGGGGCCATAAACGCGGTTCACGGCGAGCCTACAAAACAGTCTCTCAACCCGAGGGGGGTAGGAGGGAAGGCTAAGGCGACCGGGAGGAAGCTTCTGTGTGAATTTCACGGGAACCTGGCGGCGGGTAAAATGAGGGAGAGGTAGGAAGAGGGGGAATAACGGCGAGCTTTCTCTCCCAAAATACTGTCTTAGGAGGTGGGGAAATAATAGTATTCAAAGGGGATGCCTCCACAAAGATGTTTCCATTGGTGGACATGGGTCATTAGACAGTTCCTACCACAGAATAGAGAGTGATCGAATTCTCGGTAGTAAATACTAAGTAATCATTCTCTGGGACTGGGAATTTGAAACCATGATGCAAGCCATTCCAGGACGACGTAAGGTAGTTAATAGAATTTCTGCCGATGTAGTGAATAATGTGTTGAATGTGGGAAGTGCACTTTTTGGTGGCAGATGTAACCCATTTATACTATAATACCAACTAAACGAAAGTGTTAAAATACATTATGTCGATTTTTGCTCCTTATATCCGTACTGCATGAAAAACAATCCATACCCCGTAGGATCACCTCGGCGTTGCGTATCTGTGCGAGAAATTTCATCTATTCAAGAATTCACCGATGGTATGAATGAAACATATTTTGGCATCGTGAAATTTGATGTTCTTCCTCCTAATGATCTGTATATTCCAGTTCTTACTCAATTCATAGATGGTAAACTTACTTTGACACGATGTACCACATGCGGTCGGCAAAACTTACGCGAGTGTCATCACTCTAAAAAGCAGCGTATGATTTGCGGAGTGTACACCACTCCTGAACTAAAACTTGTCATAGAAAAGAAGTATAAGATCAAGAAAATTTAAAAGTTTGAAAAGCGATGGTTTGTTCGCAGAGTATATAAAAACATTTCTAGAAGAATAAATAGAAGCTTCTGGATTCCTGCGAGTAGTTTGTTGGAGAGAAGGAGAAAATGGAATGTGTGAAGAGGGTGAATTTGTCTGAAGGGATAAAAATAAAAATAGATGACATCGAAATGAATCCTGAAAAGCGTTTTAGAGCAAAGCACTGTCTGAACCGGTAAGGATTTCTTCCTGCGACTAGTTTTTTTTCTGCAATAATACCTTATCTACAACGAATATGAAGTCAATAAATAATTTCTAAAACTTGAAGGCGATAATGATAATAATAATAATAAAAACTTGCAGTCGATAATGATAATAATGATAAAAATTTGAAGTCGAAAATAATAATAATAATAATTATAATAATGCAAAAGAATTACCTCATTAATCTTGGTCATATTTTCTTCTTTTTTAGTCTTTGGGGAAAATTCGCTCAGAGGAATCGAGTATGAAAACGGTCACCTGTGCTTCTGATCATGATGTAGTCGACCAAATCAGAAACGATGACTTCATTGTGAGCTCTTTGGATGTGCGTGGCAATGCATACATCGCGAAAGTGGAGAATGCTTAACATGTAGAAGTTCAGTCACACGTAACGAATCTTCCAATTGCAGCATTCACAACCGCCTCTGCTCGAATCAAGCTTTATGGCCTTTTTGAGTCGTTGGGAGAACGTTTATTGTACAGTGACACAGACAGCGCCATCTTCATTGGTAGGAAAGATCACCCACAACCTCGACTTGGAGAATTCCTAGGTGATCTCACCGATGAGATCAAAGATGTGTACGGTGCCGAGGCATATGGAGATTCATTCTGCTCAACGGGGCCCAAATCCTATTCGGTACGTATCTAAACGACGAGTGGGGTGAAGTATATATTTCGTACTAAAGGATTAACCATTAACACTCAGACGACAAATATAATAACCTACGATGCTATGAAACGCCTAGTTGGAGCTGATGATGATATTCAAATCTCTGTACCATTTATGGGTTTTAGAGCTGAGGAATACTGTGGAGTGAAAGAGGTGAGAGGGGAAAAGATTTTGAGAAAAACCTTTCGTAAACGCATTGATCTCCCAGGGAATTATCGAACCATACCTTTCAGTTTCAAAGGGATCTTACATGATATTTAAAAAGTTAATATCCAATGAATCCCTGTCAGTTATTATTAGCTCTTTATGTTATATATTGCTAATTATTAACAATATTTTCTGATTAATATGAATAAAATAAGGATTACCAATGTTTTAATTTGTCTACATAATAACTCATAACATTCTCTCGATCTTGTGAGAAGGAAAATTCATTTATCCTTGCCTCTTCAATCTTAGTTTTCATCATATCAGTGAGCTGATAGGAATACCATGAGAGAAAGCGAAATAACAGGGGTTCGGGGTCAAATATAGCGATGTTCACTAATTTCACACCATCATTAACCATGTTAAAATTCAATATGCAGAAAAACTTATCCACCCATGTATCGTGACGATCGGATAGTCCTCCGACAAAGGAAAATTGATCCATAAGCTCGTTTTTGAATTTTTCACCGATGATTAAATATTCTAAATCCATAAACTGGAGATGTTCAAGAACTTCTTTTCCGCTATTGTAGTTGAAAGGTAGTTGGACTGACCCACTATACAGAAATTCAATCCGATCAATTGGGTATTCATGAATAAGTCGACGAACATGATCGAGAGTTAGGGTTGGGGTGGTTGGCTGGGGGCGCCATCTTACTCCTAACCTAACCCAATGTATGTGTGTGTGTGTGTGTGTGTGTAGACTCTTATTCCTTTGGGGTGGGGGGGGAGGGCACCATTTTACTCCAGTGTGTGTGTACTAAATATCGCTTTTTTTCCCTGCATTTAGCCAAGACTAGTAGTGACCAATGCTAGGGGTGGGGTGGGGGAGAGCGTCATTTTACTCCTAACCTAAACCAATATATGTGTGTGTGTGTGTAGACTCTAATTCCTTAGAAAGCTCCAGTGTGTATGTGTGTGTGTGTGTACCAATGCTAGGGCTGATGTCGGGTGGGGGGACGCCATTTTACTACTTACCTAACCCAATGTATGTGTGAGTGTATGTGTGTGTGTGTGTGTAGACTCTAATTCCTCTGAAAAAAGTCACTGACCAAAGTATTGTGGGGGGATGATGGGGGAAGACTCGGTATTCATCATAACGGGGGGGGGGGGTAGGGGGTAGCGGGATCGAGGAGCCTCGGCCTCCCCACTATGGGGGTGGAAGAATTGGGGGGAGACTCGGTATTTACCCCGCATTACTACTAAAGTCTAGTAGGAAAGAAGAAGTTTAGCTCAGGTTACCGTTCTCTTTTAGATGGAAATAGATGGAGGGAATGGAAAAGTCCTATTTTGTTTGGACCTACTGATTAAAGTGGAATCCAAACCACCGCCTACATTAATCTCTTATTATTCCATTCTTTACTTCTTACTTTACTGGTATGTAATTGTAACTTCTGTTAAGTTATCGGGTGAACCGACCAATCTCTGTAATCATTTATTTTTTCTTTTAGTCTTGTGTGTTTTGTAGCATTCATGCCCTTATGTTTATGTATTGTTTTGTTACTTTTCTTCAGTTGAGCACTTTATTGATTCACTCCACTATATAGTTGAGTGCTTTTTGCCTCATTTCACTATAGTTAAACAAAGTTTTTTTCTTTGCTTCCTTCACTTTTTTGCTACTATTCACTGTTTTTACTTTGGGTGTATTAACTTTGGGGATTCTACTCACTTTGGATGGCTTATTCTGTTAGTCCCGTTGGGGTTCATTATCTTGGAAGACTTGTCAGGTGATTTTTTGTCATGTTTGGTTAGGAGTTTTAACGTTTGGTAGAGCTCCTAGGAAGAAGGTTATTGTCCTTGATTTGTAGTATATTTTGTGTTTTGTTTACCTGGTGATGGTTTTTCTGCAAATATCAGAGCTTCGAAGGCTGGCGATTATTTTCCAGACTTTTCTGGTCCATTTCTAATGATGATGTTGAGCGGTTCAGGTTTAGCCTCTCTATGTACAGTTCTGGATCCTTTAATCGTTTCTTTTGGTCTTGGTAATTTCGATAGATTGCTTTGTTTTTAGCTCTCTGAAGATCACTTTTTCTTGCTTTTTATATGGTGTTTAAGGGGATGGGAGGGTAGTAGATGAACGCCTCCCTTCCAAAAGGTAGATAGAATTATTTTTTTCTCTGATGCTTAAATCTATTTTTGAATATAGGAGAATTAGCACAAGGGTTGTTCTTTGTATTATTTAGTCTACCTATCTGATATAGCATCTTAAGGTTATCTTTAGCCCTATTACTTTCGCTATCGGATGATATCGGTAGAATTGTTCTCGTCTTTCAATATCCGCTACCTTTCGTCTTGAGATACAGACTACGGTGAATTTCCTCAAGTTTGTTCTTATTTTCTAGTCCCTCTCGATTTAGTAGAACATTTCAATCTCTATAGCTGTTAACGGGCCTGAGCTATCACATTCCTGTATTGGCACGACAACTAGTTGACTGATGTCGTATGCGAACTGGATATTGAGGCATTGTGGCATTATAGATGTTGACAGGTTCGCTGTTACAACGTGGGAGAAAAACAGACCCCCTCCGGCGAGAGTCCAGCTTCTAATTCGAACTGGGTCCTTCATATTCTTTGAGTACCACGTATGATCTTCTATCTGTCAGATACCAACACAACATTCTATCCAGATTATTGTTCATATGAAGGATCAAGATTTTGTCTTGCTTTTCTGTGTCCCAGACTTTGTCAAAGGCCTTTCGACATCTTATAGGACCAAATCGTTATATTTTCTCTGCCCTGGCAAAGTGGTGTCACTGCCTTTACGAAATCCGAACTGGTATTCGTTGTAGAGATAGTTTTAGGTGACATATTCTATCAGTCTTTGGTTCAGGCTCTTCTCGATGATTTTACCAATGAAGTTCAGATGTGATATAGCTCTGTAGCTGGTAAGGAGATCTGGTGGTTTGCCTTGTTTTGGAATTATGATCATTTTGGTTAGTTTGACTTCGTATGAGAAGTATTTGGTGTTGAGGCACGCATGAAATATGTTCTTAATCGATTTAATGATGTTTTCCTGTGCCTTGGTAAGTGTTAAACTGGTAATTCCTGACGAGCGTGGCACTTTCTGTTGGAATGATTATAAAGCCTTCTTTATTTTTTTTTTGGTAGTTGTGGAGCTTAGTCATAGATTTTCTTCCCCTTGATGTTCTACGACAGGTGCTGTGAAGATTTTTCCTGCTTGTGCCTAAAGTTTCGTGAACCATCCCTTATATTGATTGAATAAAGTCTGGGTTTTTTTTAGTATTATTGAACCCACGGACTTTCAATGTTATCTGAATCCTTGCTCAATTGTATTGTCATTTTATTTCCTTCTTGTAATTTTGTAGCGTTATTTTACTTCTTCTTAAAGAAGAGCTTTTTGATCTCATACAAGTCTTTGACAATTGATCTTCTGCGGCTTGAAATTAAGTCTCAGAAAGTTTTGTATGTCTTAAAAAGTTTTAAGTATTTTATATATATATTCCGGTATATGTCTGATAAATACCATTAGATAATTCAAAGTTCCATCTATACTTACATGGTGATTAAAAGTTTTTGGCCTATTTAATTTCTTCCGAAGTCACCTCAAAGACACAGCCTTAAATCAGGTTCTACTAAACAACCTCATCATTGGTAAGAACAAAGGTTGTAAGTTTACATCACTTTGCCCCCCCTTCCTTCCCCTGCGATTTTGTATTGGATTAAAAAAAACATGCAAGACAAGATATCATAAATACACTTGAGTGATGTCGATGAAATCTGTAGGGTATGATGGTTCATTTTTCACCGAGGAACTGGCGATTACATATTCCATATCATCATAGGAAGAGATGAGTGAGTTTTGGTTATGTTCTTATGAGGATATTTAGTCATGGGCTAAGATTTCGAGACTACTATATTTTTTTCATATTAGAAAATTAATAGAACTAATCAAAGGTTGCATTTTTCCCCTACCACTATTTTAGGAAGCCAATTTTTTTAACAATTTAAGTTTTTTAAAATTTTATGTTCTTTTAAATCAAGTGAGACTTTTTATGTTATTGTAATTTAAAAAAAAAATAACAATGAGACTTTTTAAATGTAAAGGCTATTATTCAAAGTCTGAGAGTTTTTTTAAATAAAAACGATTGAAAAGGAGAGAAATTCAGTCAATATTAAATTCTCCCAGTCTTTAAGTCTAATCTTTATATGTACTACAAAAATCGAGCGTATCTATCAGGTTCTTCTTGGTGAGATAAGGCTTCTTCGCAGCCCTTCTCGACTTTGTAATGGGCAGCGAATTCAAGAATCCTGTGTCGTGCTTACGGTAAAGCGATTGGACATTCTCCAAGTCTAGAGATGCTCCTCACCTAAGGTAATTGGCACACTAACGTTTTCAAAAAGCGAAAGCAATAAGAAAGATTTTGTCTGAAAATAACATCGAACCTTTAGGACATTGGCAGAGGAATTGGTCCGATTTAAACTCAATAGAGAATTTGTGTTATAATCAAACTGGTGGTTTGATAAACAAAAGCAATCCAATTTTGAAGAGTTGTGGGTGCTTATTAAACAAAAATGGACAAATATCAGTCCATATATCATTACTAATTTGGTCTTCAGCATGCAAAAGCGAATTAGAGCAGACTTTAAGAACAAGGGACATCATTGTAACTGATAACTGCACGGATAAATTGAAAGTATTTATTACTATAAGGGCTTGGGCTCGAAATTTGTTAAATTTCAACTTCAATTGTGATATAAACATACTAAAAAGTGCAATGTTTGATTAATCCTATTAATTCACTCATATGAAAAAGTTTAGGCTCAAACCTATTGCCATGACTAGAATCTATGATCATCAGTTGGAGGAATTTGTAACCATAACACAAGAACGCCCTAGGAACGGTCTACGACTTTTCTCGAAAGTCAAGGGAAGGAGACTGTTCTGTCAGAAAACCCTCACTCAGCCAGATCCTTGGCCCAGAACACAACACGTTGTGTAGGCTAGTCTAGGACTCACACAAGACAACAGAGAAGACTTATATTTTCCGCCCTTGTGATAGTAGCTGAGGCTACTTCAAAAGCTCCAGTAGTATTGTTCCATGTAGTAGTAATGTTCATAGTATTGTCGTCACAGGCAAGGTTGAAAATTTGAATATTTTGGTAACGTATTACAATAATAATTTAAAACCAGCCAAACGTAAAAGGAAAAAAATGAATAAAAGAACATCATCAAACAATGAAACAGGAAAATATACAACATCGAAAAATTTTCAGGGCAGTTAGCTGGTCAAGATCCAGAAGCATAAAAGGTAGAATAACAAACCGTTCATTGTATTGGAGATACGGCAGCGACTACAAACCGTTACTGGTGGAACCCAGTCTGAGTTCTATAATAACTCTACTCAGATAGAAGCAACAAACAAAGTTAAATAATAAAGTTTATTCAAATTTACTAGCCTTCATTGCCTTGGTTTATCACCATTTAAAAACTACAAAAAACGTCATAATATTGAGTATACAATTTTCTATTCATCAGATTTATCTCAGGACCATAAAGTAGAGAAGCTTTCATGTGCAAAGCTATGAGAGGCTTTGGTGAGATGATGGTAAGCAAATAAAGTCGGTCTTTATCCTTGTGAAGAAGCCGTTCATTCGTGAAAACTTTGAATATTCGGCCAATAACTGTAAATTTGACCGTTAAATATGATTCATGCGTTTCCGAGAAGGGTCACAGACGTGAGTAATATAGAGCAGTGGAAAAGTATGCGAACTGTAGAGAAAACTACCATGCATTTTGGAAGACAAGAAAATATTTCAGACTTTGGTATCCACAGACATGAAATTTTAATGGACATGGCAGGGGCAAGAAGATCCTTGAACACGCCAAGTTGCGCTAAAGATGTATGTCGTGGTATGACCAGGTGTACGATGTTATACGCACACTGGCCTATTGGCCGAGCGAAATTAAGGCTCCACAAACAACACTGAGTGACGACTAGCTTTTCCTTGGCTCTTCGAAAATCACTTAATTAATCTCTGGACGAGAATTTAGTCGATTCCCTCTGGACTAACGAAGACGTTAACGGCTAATGTTCTGGACGGCAGCTTCAGACATAAGTGGGCATTATCGCGATAAAGATATCGGGTTGTCGGTTATCCGATATTTTTTCCGCGTTATCGATTCATCGGTATCGCCGTTACTTTGGGTTCCAAACGAGTGATAATCGATAATTTCAGTTTTTGACTCCAGTTTAGCACAGAGGTGTATCACGCGTGCCTTGGAGGCAGAAATAGGTAGGTTCAAGCTGAGAGGAGGATCCTCAACACCTATGAGGAGATGAAGGAGAGCCTCGCCAGGTAAGAAACCAAGAAACACTTAGTCTATATCTTCTAACTTTCGAAAAATAAAGCACCCCTATCCTGATTTGCCTTAACCTGCATCTCAGAAAATAACCTGAACGGAATATCATAAATCGACCGCCCAAGTTTACCAATCAAAAGTGCAAAGGTTAAAACAACTAGGATGAACAACTCATATAAAGATTGCAGACACCTACTGCCTACCCTTGAATAGAATAATGTAGTAACACTGAAAAACTCTAACCGTGAAAAAAAATATCGTAAAGTAACCATTAGATACTCAACAACTCGCACACTTGCCATGGATTCAGATTTTGTTTAAACTCTCTGCCTAAACCACTGGCGGCATCTAGGCCTAATGACTAATCTTAATTAACAGAGAAACTTGACACATGCGGTAAAAATCTCTATAGGCCATTAACATTGTCAGAACAAAACAGTTGACAGTTTACTTTCTATTTTTTAAGGTGGAGGGGGTTAGATTTTATTAGGACCCTCACTTTGTAAGCTTTTATTTTTCAATATAAAAACAAACTCCATTTTTGATTCTCCGGGAAATAAAAGGTAATGAATCCTAAAAGACTTTACTTCCAAAGGTGTAAGTCTCTATGATAGTATATTGTTATCAGAATGAACATCAGGTGAAAATTACTGTTGAAAAATTTACAGGAATAAATTGGATAAATTAATATTTGTCTTAATTTTCTAAACCTTTAACTGAGTGCTAAATTTTAATGTTACCGAATACAAGATGTGCTTTGGCAAATATGGTGAAATTACAAGGCTCCAATTCCTGACTACTCCCTTAGATTACATTTACTTATACAGTTTTTCCATTTAATATGGATCCGAAATATAAATTAATAAATAGGTGAAGATTTGACCCCCTTCCACAAATTATATATCATGCAAGAATAAGTTTATTTTTGTATGCTTTATGTTTTAGCTAAAGAATGAATACACCAGAAAAATATATACATATGTAGATTTCTGTAGGGTGCAAAATTTCTAAATTATTAAATTATAGCGTTTTTTTTCTTACCAGTAAATCATAAGGTGGGGTTTGGTTAATGACTAAACAGGCCTTGATAGCAGTTATTAACCTTGCTTTAAATGAAGGAATGGATGAGAACGCTTTAGAACAGAGAAAACGAGGCAGGGCGTGACTAAGGTAACCGTGTAGTTTCAAGGCAAGTAATGGTTGTAATTTTTAACATAGTTCATTTTTAAAACTCAACAATGAAAGAGCATAAGTATAACAAAGAGTAGGATGAAAATAGAAACATACAGTTGTAAAATGAATTATGACTGATTATAAATCAATTAATAATTTGAGTGGTTAAAGAAATTATTCGATACAACTGGAATTAATACGAGTTGGCTTACATTAATATGAATGGTATAGAGAAATGTGTAAAATTATTTGTTATAGATTATAGTTGGTAAATTTTATGTTATAGCCACTGAACGTTGTACGAATTATAACCTCAGGGGAAACTCGAAATGTAAAGAAAGGAGGGAATTACATTCAGAACACTTAAGACATTCGCTAAAGCTAATTATTAGAATCTATATTATTACTGACCTTATCTGCCTGCTAGACACAACACAAGTGAAAGAATGAAAGTTCGTGTGAGGCAGAAAAGAGGAGGTCTACACTGATTGGATAACCGGTTTGAACTGCATCAGACAATGGTTGTGATTGGTTAGAGGGTACCGTACATCTAATTTGGTAATCGAGTGGGGTAAATATTATCGAATGTCGTGCAAATGAATTTATATGGTCAGGATGCATAATTTTTTAGACGGGAAAATGCCAAATGCATATTTACGAACTTTTGTAGGAGCTATCAAAGATGTCAGCTGCTAAACCAGATTGGAGTTTTTTCATACAAGATCGTCAATTTTACGTACGATTGGTATGGGGGAATTCCTCTCTGAGGCCAGTGGGAAAAAAGAGGCTGTCCTCTGTGGGAGTGCCTTTGGTAGACTCTTTACAGTGAGCTTCAACTCTATTGTCTCGTTGTTGCTGGAAGATATTCCGGCTACAAACTACCTAGAATAACACTTTCTATATTTTTTTTCGATGGATCAGAGGTTTGGGTTTTCTTTGGCTGAGACCAAGATCATGAACTTTGGCATCACCCTGAATCGTAGCTGTGCGTAAATTGAGCTCGTCTAGAGTTGCTGGACTCGCAGGGATCCCCTGTTTTGTAATTCAACCGACATCTCATCTGGAAGGCGCACCTTCGCAGTATTGAGGTCTCTTGTACTCGCAACGTGGAGATTTCCAGCTCTGTAGCGTTCAACGCAGTGCCATCGGATGGAGACCTCTCATGAGGATTTCTGTAAAGGTTGCTATGTCGCACATAATAGAAACGAGTTTTTGCTTAAATGTCTATGTCAAGAGGAACTTGCTGCACAGGACTTGCCCCACTATCGTGGCGATTGGAGTTACTACCTCTTGACCTTCGTGTTGTGGACTGGCTCATGTATGTCAGACTGGAGTGTTATAAGAGTTCGTGGAGAAAGCGAGCCTATTCTCTTCCATTTAGCTTTTAATATTTGAGTATGTACTCCTCAGGAGCGACACACCATGTCTCTTAATTATGTTTCATTTTATTTTTATTTTATTGGTTGCTTTTTACTTTGTTTCCACTATACTTATATTGAATTCATTCAATTAATATAAATTTATCTTTAGATAGCGGCGGTATCCTGAGTAAATTCAAAATACACTTTTATTTGTCCACTTTGCACCACTCTATTATATCTAGTTTTCCTAAAATTGCTTATGCTTTATTGTTTTGGCCTAAATATTTCTCGGATCTTGTAAAGATGTGGAATTCCAAAGTTTTTTTGACCCTAATACAACCTAAATTAACTCAACCTAATCTAAACTATCTTAGCCTATTGAAGTTTAGGTTGGGTTAGGTTGGGTTAAGTTAGGTTTGATAGAGTTAGGTTATATTATGGTTATATTAGGGGATGCAGACTGGAGAAATTGTCTGACTCATTCACACCCTCCCTCCTACCTGGCGAAGTTTTGTGTTGGACTTATGAAAGTGGTAGTGTTAACGAAAGTAAATTGTAAAAAAGTGATGCACACACAGTACACTCACAAAATACACCAATATCAGGGAAATTTTCACATCTTATGGAACGCTGGTGAAGTGAAGGGACTTGTTTCCTCGAAAACCAAGATTCAATGGGACCGCTCTTCATTGACGCTACTTTCAAAAGCTCCTTCCTTAAGGTAATGTGCTTGGACAAACTATTCTAATTTGGATTTTGACAATCTATTAAAACAACATCTTCCTTCTGTGGTGATACGCTTTTCTCTACATACATTCACTCACACATACACACACACTGAAGAGCGTAGGGAGTCCTACACTGGAGGACTCCCTAAAAGTTGTTCTGTTCAACGTGAGGTCAATCAGGAATAAGTTTCTTGAACTCCGTGGCCTCGTAGCAACAGAGGAACCTGAGATGGTGGCGATAACGGAGACGTGGATTAAAACCTCAAGCCGAGATTTTTAAGGTGAATTCACGATTCCCGGTTACCAGCTCTTCCAGAAAGATAGGCCAGACAGAGAGGGTGGCGGTGTGATGTTGTATGTCAAGGATACTCTCAACTCGACGGATTGCAACATCGTATCCGACCATGAACTACTAGGTGTTGACCTAGAGATAGGTCCTGCCAAATACAGGACCCTGGTGCTTTATAGACCTCCTGCCCAACTCGTTAAAAAGGACAGAGATCTGTACCAGCTACTAGGAGAACATTTCGAAGACAGAGTGTGTATCGTCATGGGTGATTTTAACACACAAGTTGACTGGGAAACCAGGGAACGCTGTGGCGAGAACGCACTACTCCTGGAGGTCACGAACAACGAGTTCCTCACTCAATGGGTGAGAGAGCCAACGAGAGGAGACAATATCCTCGACTTGGTTTTGACCTCTGAGGATGACATCGTTGAGGACCTTTCTGTTGGCGAAGAGCTCGGTGGCAGTGACCACCGACTAATTAGATTTGTAGTCAAAGTCCCCAAGGCAGAGCCTGCAACTAGCAAATCAAGGAAACTGGATTTGAGAAGAGCAGACTTTGCAGGTCTACGCACGGGACTGACTGACGCGAGGCTAGAAGAGTGCGAGGCTGTTGAAGACTCTTGGAACAGTTTCAAAACCACATTCATGAGACTCCAATCGCGTTTTATCCCTCTTAAATGCCCCCGTCGGTCTTTTGTTCAACCAAAGTGGTTTAATCGAGAAATCGGGCAACTGCTTAGGGAGAAGAGAAATGTTACCGGCAATCGAAGATCTCGGGTGACTTTGACGAATACCGGAGGCTAGCCAGGAGAGTGAAGTCCAGCATAAGGGCGGCTAAGCGGTCTGAGGAACTCCGAGTGGCGAGACTCTGTAAAGAGAATCCCAAGGAGTTTTTTGAATATGTGAACAGCCGTAAACCAATCCGTCGAACGATTGGCCCTTTGAGGAATGAGGAGGAAACATTAAAGCATTCAGATGCAGAAAATGCTAACCTCCTCAACGACTACTTCTCTTCAGTTTTTACTGAAGGGTGTGTTCCCATTCCCCAGCCGACGGATTCCTACTCGGGGGAAAAGCTGGAGGCAATGGACTTCACCGAAGGAGAAATAAAGAAACAGATCGCTGGCCTAAAGACGAATAAGTCCCCTGGACTGGACGGGTTTCTACCAAAAGTGTTGAAGGAAGTGTGCGATGAAGTATCACGACATTTGTGCGCTATCTTTAACATGTCAATCTGGACCAAATGCGTTCCTCGAGACTGGCGTGAGGCGGAGTTGACTCCTATCTTCAAGAAAGGAGACCGTAACCAACCGTCGAACTACCGACCTATCAGTCTGACTTCGATAGTCGGTAAACTCATGGAAAGCATCATGGTGGACAAAGTGACTTCGTATTTAGAGTCAAACCTGCTACTGAGGAGTTCTCAGCACGGCTTCCGAAGGCAACGGTCATGCCTGACGAACCTTGTGGAATTCTTCCACTTCATTTTCAGTGAGCACGATCGGGACAAGGCAGTGGATGTGGTCTACCTAGACTTTCAGAAAGCCTTCGATAAGGTACCACACCACCGCCTTCTCCGGAAAGTGCGAGCGCTTGGCATAGACGGAAAGGTAGCAGGCTGGATCGAGAACTGGCTAAGTGGCAGACGGCAACGGGTGGTGGTGAATGGACAGTCTTCTGAGTGGGTGCCCGTACTAGCGGGCTGCCTCAAGGTTCTGTCCTGGGACCACTACTATTCATCATCTACGTCAACGACATGGACGGTGACATGGTTGCCAAGATTTCCAAATCTGCCGACGATACCAAGCTTGGTATGAACGTTGCAAAGGATGGAAATACTGCCCGCATGCAGGAAGATTTTGGGAAGATTGGGGAGTGGTCGGACACGTGGCAAATGCCTTTTAACGTGGGCAAATGCAAAGTGATGCATATCGGCCACAGAAACCCCCAATCTCAGTATATCCTTAAGGGCACTGCTATTGAATCCACCGATACTGAGAAGGACTTGGGTGTAAATATCACTAGTGACCTCAAGTTCTCGAAACAGTGCAATGAGGCCGAGAAAAAGGCCCAAAGGATGCTAGGCTATATTAAGCGCCAGTTTGGTTATCGGAACCAGGAGATTGTACTGTGCCTGTACAACTCACTTGTCCGACCGCACCTGGAGTATGCCGTACAATTTTGGAGTCCTTCATTGCGAAAGGACATCGCGAGATTGGAACGCGTACAGGCCAGGGCAACCAAGCTGATTCCCTCTATCCGACATAAAAGGTATGAGGATAGACTAAGGGAGTTAGATCTATTCTCGCTGGAAACCCGTAGACTGCGTGGTCAGCTCATCGAATTCTTCAAAATACTTCGAGGGTTCAGCAATGTTGACTACCGGGATATTTTCACACTGAGTGAGAACAGAACGCGCAATCACGGCTTCAAACTTGAACTGAAGCGTTACAACCGCAATCTATGTGGAAACCTTTTCACCTACAGTATCTGCGTTAAGTGGAACGCACTTCCAGTGGAAGTTGTCAACAGTGAATCTGTTGACCAGTTCAAGTCAAGACTAGACAAAGTCTTGAAAAGTGGCCGTTTAGGGACGCAAAACAATTGAGCAGCCATGTGCCCGCTCGATTGCTAGTCCAAAGGTATCCTCTTTGAATGGACTGTAAGGTTTCCTAGGGTACTTACTTTCCTTGTTACTCCTTGTTACTGGTACACATTTGTAGCATGATTGATTTTGTCTTTTCACGAGTTAATGTAAAGTCCGGCGAGTCAAATCAGATTCGGTTCTATGTGTGTACAGCTGTTTCCACCGCATCTGTTTATCTCTGTATCTATGTTTGTACGTTCGCGTGTGAGCACAACGATTTCTCTTGCCTGATTACAAAGTATTCTACTTTGCATTGATACATAGATTATTAAATTGTAATTTTACATTATTTATAAGTATTTGTGTCGTCTTACATTAATTAATTATCACAGGATGGTATATTATTTCAATGTTCGATTTGAGTGCCCAATTTCAAGATTTCATATTGCCAAATGATGGGGTGCTCATTTAGGAGGTTTCTTGTTGGCTCTACTCCACCTTTTAATTTCACACACATTTTACACGGTTTTTTTCCATCTTTCCTACTCTACTGACAGGAAAAGATGGAAATTATATTAAATTAACCCGGCGGATAGCTTTGAGGACCCTCTCTGTAGAGGTAAATCCAAATCAAGGCGAGTTAATCGACACTCACAATGTTACGAGGTAACGTGGTAATCTGTGATAATAGGTTGATTGTGGAGTACTGACCTCCACAAAAGCGGCAAAAAGCCGAAATAAAATAAATCTCAAACCTCAATCATCCCCACAAAAAAAAAATCAAACCGTAGGCTAATTATCCGCCGCCTCGATCCTTAAGTTGGGGGAAACCGCGGAAGAAATTCATGAGCAGGTGGAAAAGAACCAAACATAGGCAAAGTTCGATGAGATTATAAAATTCAAGAACTTCACTCGGTAAATATTCGTTTTAAGACATCATTTCTAATGAATTTAAAAATGTGCTTTTCGTATGCGGTTTTATGTGTACTTCCCAGACCTGACACTGATATTTCCCGGAAATGCATACTCTACCCATAATCGACTGAAGTTCCATAATAGGAAAAGTATGTATTTCCAGCGAAAACTAGGCTCATATCAGAAATGTAGACATAAAAATGCATAAAAAAACACTTTCAAATTCATAAAAATATCCAAAACCAGATCTAACCTAACCTTACCTTACCTTACCGTAAACTAACCTAACCTAACTTAACCTAACCTTACCTTATCTTTCCTAACCTAACCTAACCTAACCCTATTAATATTTTGCGAAGAAAACAGTTTATAACCAAGAGGCTAGCTCTTCGTCGAATGCGAGGATTAGAAAGCCACGAGCGCTTAAACGCACTAACCGAAAGTTGCATGTGGTTTTAGGGCCTTCCGAATCCTTTGTAATTATATTACCGGAAAAGAAATTTGGATCTTGGCTAAATTTATATTATAACTCCCGGGATTATATTGTGAGCCCTATATATTTCTAAGGCCTGAATATAGTCCTCAAAGCATTCACGTAATAATCGGTATTGTGACTGAGAACAACCACTGCACGCCATTGTAACAATTAAACTAATGGCTAATCAGTCAGAATACATACGCGCAGATCGTCTGAGATATAACATATCATGCTGTTGGGTAAGTAGTCAAGATAAAAGTCGGTGAAACGTTGAAGAAAATACTGCAAATGGCACAGAAAGTTTCAAATTTAGCAAAATAATAACATATTTTCTCAAAATGAATAACTACATTATTAAGTTCCAAAAAATAAAAATGACACCTATGAACATCATTTTCAAGAGTAAAGAACGTTTATGTCTTTGAAAATTTAAAAATATTTAATGTCTTACATTCTTGATTTAAACTAGTATTTTATGACACATTAATGACAAATAAAGCAGCTGCAGCAGGTTTGCTTCTTTTCCACGTGCAAGTATGCCTCGGACCGATAGAACGAGAGGAGTTCATCGACCTTCACATGTTCTTTAAGTGTTATAAGTGCGATGATCATATCACTGCCAACTGCCCCAAAGGCAAATTTCTTGTAGGCTATATATCTGCTTTAGAAGGACGTTCCTGTAGACGTTGCAATAACATCTTTCTTAAATGCCTTAACTGTGCTGGGTAACACAAAACGTTGTCTATGACATACCCAGTAAAAATAGACTTATTAAAAAGAAATCTCTAAAAAAAACAAGCTAAAGAAACAAAGGCAAAAAGTCTGACGCTAAAACTACCGTTACGGAATCTAAGGAGAGCAAGACATAATTACACGTCGAGAATGAAAACGAGACTGAAATTCTGTTACATTTATTTTGCTTATATAACTAATCTTCCCTCTCCGGAGTCATTCGCGAAATAAATGAATAAAGTGCTAATTCAAAAAAGGGATGTAAGAGATGTGGTTTCCCGAGAATAAACGTCCTGAATAATTTCTGAAAATGTCTCAAACCACAGTGCTAGATTACTTACCTTACCGAAGTGCTGCGCTGCTGCAAACGTTGGCGACCATGAATGCCACACCTCTCTGTCTCTTGTCATTGGTAAATCCGTCCAGCCGTGTTTCCGTATCCCACTGTCATTACTATTTCATATACTTCTCTCTTTGTCTGCCGCTTTCTCTTCTTCATAAGATTCTTCCAGTTAGATTCAAATTTTCTATTTTTCCTCTTCTCATAACATGTCCCTATAATCTCATTTGACTTCCTCTTAGATTTTTTAGTAATTCTCTTCCAGTTCTCATTCGCCTTAGTACCTCTTAATTTGGTATTCTCTCCATACACGAAATCTTAAATTTTCTCCGCCAACACCACATCTCGAATGCCTCCAACCTTTTTTATATTTGCTTATTGATCGTCCAAGCTCCTGATCCATACAACAGCACAGACCAGACATAAGTTTTAACAGTTCTCTAAAGAACTAAAATACGAATACACGCACAGAAAAGCCACAAGAAGTTACAAATACACACATCCGAACCATCACAAATGAGGACTTTAAAGTGGAACCATGCAAGGGCGGAAGGAGTGGTGTATTCTCCCCGCCTCCATAATATATTATACTGTAACATTATACGACAATGCAACCCACACGTATTCTTACCTTACATGGAAAAAATACTGACACGGACAAGATAAAAATTTTCTTTAGGAAGTCATAGCCAAGAATCACACTGGTGAACGATTTGAGGGATGTGCAATTGCTGTGGAAAGAGGGATCGACCTCATGATAAGTGGGCTCGACGAGTAGTACCTTGTCTTGGAAGTCTGTATGGATGTTGGCCCTCTGGTCTTGGACACAGAGTAACAACCCCAAAAGAGAGGTTTCTTGCCCCTCCACAACTTCTTGCAACTCTGGGATCCCGGCAGAATATAGGTCGACTTAACAAACAAGTAGGAATTTCGAGACACTTATTAAGATTTCCCAACATACATCACACACACCACAGCTACAAACCCAAAGATAGTGCTCACCGGCACTATCTCTTGATTATCAGGCTATCTTTGTTAAAATCTTAACTGACCCTATTAAAGTTACAGTCCCAAAGCGAAAGAGTTACCCTCGCCCAAACTGGGATGTTAATAAACAACTCATTCAAACCTACATTCCCCTAATAGATGCTTCACTAGAATAAATTTACTAGGAGTTAGAAAAAATCATCGACTATCTAATAAAAACACATAAGGAAACTATTCTCCGAATAAAATTTAAAAATCTCCCTACCCCTTCATGGTCCCCTAGAAAGGCATTCCTCGTGAGGAAATACAGGGAAAGGATCAATGCAGTGAACCTCACAAACTCCACCTACATCACGCATAGATAAACACGACAAATACGAGAGGAATTAATGAGACTAATTACAGAACAACAGTGTACTTTGCGGCTATTTAATTGACACACTTGACACAGAAATTAAGCACGTACATTCTGGAAAAATATTAGAAGAATGAAAAGAGGACAGAGAAAAACGCAAATTAAACTTAGATGAGATAACATAGATATCACATAGACAGACAAGATCGAAGAGGAACACCACTCTTCTCTGCATCTATTTTTAAGTTGTTCTCGGAAGAGAATGACAACTATGATATAGACTTCGAATACAATGCAATCAACGAGTTAACTGACCAGATACTCACTCACCAATATGTAACGCAAAAAAGAAGCATGGATAGATACGGCGGTAAAATTACTGCTCTGGAATTCTCAGAAACTTTGAAATCCTTTCGTCAACGAGTACCAAGGCGTACATTTCTGTCACGAGAAAATTTTATCACAGCTCCCTCTAACATCTTCCTTTGGTTCATGAATATGATGAACGCCTTTCTGAACGTGGGCTATTACTATGACCAGTGGAATATGATATTTATCCTTAAAGCTGGGAAGCCACCGGACAATCCAGCCAACTTCTAGAATTTGCAGTCAAAGTCTTCGAGAAGAAACTAGCCAACAGATTGAACTCCTTCCTTGAGTTCAATTCAATGGCCCTGAGTTTGAGTTCGAAGCTGGGATGCTGCAACTCAAGTGTGTAAGTCCCCTGCTCTGCACCATCTTCACAATTGACTTGCTTCAACCTCTCACAGACGGTTCGTTATATGTCCAAATTGCGGATGACATTTCAATGATCTGTATAGCTTCTTATAAACATATGGAATTGATGTCCTGACTACGGCAATGAAAATCGAAAACATCAATTCTTTTTAGAGAAGTTGGAAGATATCCGCCAATGCCCCCCAAATCCAAATAAGTGCATTATTTCGACGAACCCTTGCAGATGTTCATTAGTGGGTGCACATATCTCTTATCGCAGGGATAGCACGATTCTGGGACTCCGTATTACGACCTTTGGATACGGCAGCCACGGAATACGAACTAAGTCCAATGCACGAATGAATTTAGGAGAATTGTTCCAATTCTTAAACCTAAGCACCCCCAATAAACAAAGAAATTATAACGCTTGCATTCGTCCTATTGTCCTAAGGCTTCGCTCACTATAAACGCGAGTTCCAAAACCCACGTCTTTAAACTAAAAATGGTCCAAAATAAGGCAGTCCTAATTATAACAAAGACCATAACGAGATATGGGAGGAGGCAAAGCGAGCTCCATGACCAGCTTGAGTTAATCCCCATAAATGTCGAGCTGTACAATAGAGGAAGAAAGATTTTGAACGAGGTACACCTCCCTCCTCCCTCCCGAGTTCGTATTCGAACACATGGATGTGGCTGACATGGGACCATTGAGAACATTCACAAGCAGCAGACTGCTCATAGAGAAAGACGCAATCCCAATTTTCAAGTGAATTTTTCAATTATTTATGCACAACACTGAACAAAAAAAAAGACAAACATTTCCATATATATACGAGTATATTAGTGTTCTGAAGAACAGGGTTATGGGTCATAAGTTGCTCTCTGAGGTACCATTAATTTTTTCAAATGTATAGAATTGAAGATGGAGCAAAATGTTCAATTTGCTTATAAATTTAAAAGAAAGCAAAAAAAGATTGCATGTGTACCAGAACCAATTTCTATTTAATTGAATATATATGTAATTGAATATAGAGAGAAATACAAGTGTCTTGTTTACAGAGTAATTTTGGAATCTATTGGGTCACATTCAATACAATCAAGCTGAAGAAATCGCTTTCAATTATTTTTTTATAAATTTTAGCTCACAATTTCTTTGAATATCAGTTGAAGTTGAAATTCCAATTTTCCTTTTAGTATAAAAAACAATCTTTATATCTCTTTTCAGGCTGAGAAATTACATGACAGTTAATTTGATATATTTTAGGTCTAATTTACGAGCAGGGAATTAAAATTATTTAAATGAATACATTTGATAATATAAGTAATTATGTATTCTAAATATGTCTTATTGGTGAGAATAGTCAAGGCCATAAATGAAATAAAAGAGCTAAAGTTGTGACAAAGTAAGTACTCAATTTGTGATCTGTATTTGAAAATAAAAAAAGAAATTCCAATACCAATGTTTATCTTTAATATTTGTCGAAAGCTTTCCTTGTTCATGGAAAAAGAAGACAACTCTCTATACCTATTACACAGGAAGTGGGACAAGTTCTCAGTTCAGTACATACTTCTGTTTTGATGAATTCCAGCTTCAACCAATAAACCAAAATGTTAATCTCTGTGTTTTTGGTTGTTTTTTTGTTTTTTTTAGATTACATAGCCAAAAGTTTTGAAACTAATTTTTATTTTTAGATTTTTCATTCGTTTGCAAAACATATTTGATAGTAATAATTATTCGCATATTTAAATTATTGCAGGTTTGTTAAAATGTCGGCATTTCAACAACAACAAAAAAAAACTGATTCCTTCGCTGAATCCAAAATCGGTTCTGGTTCTGTTCTAGTAAGAGGTTTAGTTTAACTCTATGGAGATTTGTTTTTGGATTAAATGGATAAAATGAGGAGAAATATGGGTTAAATGAATTATGCTGTCATTATAATCTATTTTGTAATATTTTTGTAAAATATAAATGTTTGAATTCTTTTCAATTCCCAAAATGGCGCTTTCCAAAGAAAAGCTTTCAACCATTGTTAATCTTCACCAAAGTGGCTTGAAATGCAAGATGATAGTTGCTAAGGGTATTTCACGAAGAAACATCATTTAGGATCATTAATGACTTTAAAAAAATGGTTACACTACTGTGAAGAAGTTTTCTGGACGCCCAAGAGTTTCAAATAAACGCCGAAATTGCTTCACGATTGGAAACTAGCAGATTTAAACGCTTCAGCACCACAATGAGGCGGAGATTTTTGAAAAAGGTCTAATGTTGCGAATGGCTGCAAAGAAGCCTCATCTCAGCAAGAAGAACTATACAGATGGGCTTCACTTTTGTAGGAAATATAAAGAATAGACTGTTGAAGCCTGTCAAAAAGTGATATTCAATGATATCTCCATTCCTTAAGCTTCTAAAGGATCTCTCGTTAGGATGACAAAAGGCAAGGGCTTTAACGAGTCCTGTGTTTTGATCATGGTAAATCATCCGGATACTCTCCATGTCCGTGGCTGCTTCACATCTAAGGGAGCTTGAGAACTAAAAGTCTTGTCCAAGAACACCGCCATGAACTCAAAATGATACCAAATACCAAAACCTTTTTCAGATGCACCTTTTGAGAAAAGTTAAGGACCAATTTGGTGTTACTAATGTGAATTTTAGGCATGTTGGCACATATGGCCACAAAATCAATAACAAAGTTCTTGACTGAAAATAACCAAACTTTTGGGACCTCGCAATAAGCCAGATTTGAACCCAATAAACAATTTGTTGGCTATAATCAAAGTGGCGGTTGAACAAAATAAGACATACAATTTTGAGCAGTTGCGTTACTTATCCCAAAAAAATGGAACAATATCATTCAAGATCTCATTACCAATTTAGTGTCCAGTATGTTCGAACGAATTCAATTAGTCCTGAAGAACAAGGAACATTATTATGAAAATTGATTGCGCAGATTAATTTAATGTTCTTATTTATTAATAAAATTGGTTTAGGTTCTCAATTTTTATATATTTATCTTCAAATTAGCATGATACAAACATAATAAAACAAAATGCAACGTTTGATTAATTTTATTAATTTTTTGATTTGAAAAAATATAGTGGTCTTAAAACTTTTGCCCATGACTGTATTTATCAGTTATGTGATTAATCAATGTATTGTGCCGAATAAATTTAGGTGTCTTAATATGTGCGAATCCCTAAACTTTTACAATTTAGAGATTCGTTCGTTTGCGCCCTCACAACTTCTAATCCTCTTAGAATTCGTTCATGCAATGGTCACTGGTTTACATCCCTGCTGTAAAGTAAAGCCGAATCAACTTTTATTCAAAGAAAATGAACTAAATTTCATCTTATTTTTAAGAGGGGTATTCCGTATTGTGTTGAAAGCGTGAAATATACGTTTAAAGATGGAAAAATGGCTTAAAAAGGCATATGAAATTTCTAAAATGACAATGTATAAATGGCTGAAAAAAATACAGTATTTTCTTTCGTTCGCTAAATTTCACTCAAGTTTACTAATACTGACGTTTCATCATATGTATTTCAGAGTGACCTTCTATTATTGTAATCAAATACATACTCATGTTGTTGGGCAGATGCAGAAAAATGCAGTAAATGCAGTGAATTTATCTTAATTAAGGAGTAAGTTTTTAATTTCGATTATCTCTTGTGCTCTTTGTATGAACATTGGGCCGGAAGGTTTTCTTAGCTCTCAGGTTTCATTGTTATTATTGGAAAGTGTCGCCATCCCTCGCTCGAATCGTGGACGAAATCTTCCGACTAAATGTAAATATATACATAAAGATAAGAATGACAATTCCAGGCAAATCTGAATAAACTGAGAGCTGGAATTTGGAAGGTGGGGGAGGTTTCAGGTTAGTATTCTTCGTTTTTGACACCACTTACACTTTACCAAAGGAGGTCGGACAACCCGTTTGGATTCAGGGATATGTGGTTGTGTGCATCGCCCTAGCGCACACGAGTACTCCACTTTTGGGGTTGGGGCTGCTAGTACTCATTTGTTTTGTTCCGAAACATTGGACTGGGTATGTGCTGTTCCACACGCGTGATGAGGCGTGTGGAGCTTTTTACCTACGCGTGGGGGAATTTCGTGCATGCACCAATGGGCAGCCATCTTGTGACGCCTTTGAATGCTTTGTGCCTCTTCTCACTTGGATCGACCCCAGCCTCGAGGTTATAAATCCAACGCGCCGTTTGCACGAGGCTAGCGGCTCTCCATTGTGATTCGTTCTGGTTGTCACCCATAGCACTTTTTTACTCTGCACCTACATTCTTTAGTTCCACTTTCTCTTCATTTCTTTCACACACACTTCATGTAATCTGTTGCGACAAATAATCGATCGTTGGCTCGATCAGTTTTATTTTCGATAAATTTGAAATAACGAAATTATTTCCCTTATACAAAACAATGGAAGAAAATAACGTAATACTACGAGGTCAAATTCTTTAAGGCTGCGACGAAAGAAGGTAGATGAAACAGAGAAAGAGAATCAAATGAATAGAAAAGAAGATGATTAAGAATTCTTTACCCAAATAATTTTAACTTTTTAAAATTGTAATGTGGGTGTTAATTCTCTTCCAAGTGTAGCTGGAGTACATTTGTGAGTTCCAACGCTATTTATTATGTTGTTGTTATTTTATTTGGTATATCACCATTAATTTGGTAAATCTTCGCCATTTATCTGTTTCGTCATTTTCTAATTTATAGCTTTATTAATAGAGTTTAGCTACTAGCATTTACTTCTAAAAAATTTAGATATTCATAATGATTGTAAAATTTCGTTTTTATATAAATAGATATTTAAAATGAAAGCAAAGAAAAGTAAAAAATATCATGCGTAAGCCTTAATAGGTTGACATAGTATTAGTCACAAACATTTTGACACTTCACTACATTTAGTTTCACTTATCTTCTATAATCTGAAGTTAGATTAATTATAATTACACTGGTCTGCGTCAAAAATGTACCTTAGGTTTTCTATAGTGTTTCTTAATAAAATTGACCTCCTAAATCCGAATCTGTCATCCGTTTTTCTCTATCACCTCCAGTTTTTACGATACAGGGGGTGATAATAATTTTATAGTTTATAGTTTTAAGTAATTATGCTAATAGGTTTATATTTTGCAGGTTAAAAATTGCTTAGCATTATAATAATAAGAATAATAATAATAGTGGTTGAGTTAAAAATGAACAGAAAATGTAAGAATAGCTCCGACAGATTTTGCTATGTTTGCGGCAAAGTGACTTTTCCCGAGCAGCAAAGTACAATCCCTCCTGTAATTGAATCTTTGTATCATGCATATTTTGGAGTAAGACTAAGAGATCAAGATAAAAGTTTTGCACCACATATCTGCTTCAAGGGATGCTACATAAGTTTAAGACGCTGGAGTCAGGGCGAACAGAAGTCCCTCTCTTTTGGTGTTCCCATGGTGTGGAGAGATGGCAAGGACCACACTACGGACTGCTATTTTTGCATGACAAATCTTAAAGGTGAGCATTGTATCAAGTATTTAAGCTTTCTGTATTATACTGGCTCCTGAAAATGTCATTATTATGCAAAGACTTAGCATAAAATTAAAAACTAATATAGTTCACTTCAGCATGAACATATCCTTTACTAAACATTTATGTACTATCTGCAACCCTAAATCAATTCCTTTATGTAATATGCAATTATATTTTCCACAGGTATAAATAAGAAGAATAAACATAGTGTAGCATATCCGGATGTTCCTTCTGCCATCAAACCCCTGCCCCATGGCCCAGGAATTCCTAAACCTTCTCCCCCTGAACATATAGAGGTACATGAAGAGATTAATATGGAAGTTGACCAAGATTATGACACATCTGAGTCTTATCAGGTTTCCACAAATGATATGGTCGCAAAACCATTCACTCAAGTTCAGTTAAATGACCTGACCAGGGATCTGGGGGTTTCAAAGGCGAATACACAACTTCTTGGCTCTCGACTTCGTGAAAGTAATCTTCTCGGTAAGAAACAACATTTAGGGGGGTACAGAAATAGAGAACAAGAGTTTCGAAGCTATTTTTTACAGCATTCTTCCAGCTCTTTAGTATACTGCGCCAATATTAAAGGACTTTTTGAGGCCCTTGGAATTCCCTACAACTCATTAGAATGAAGACTGTTCATAGATTTCTCCAGTAGAAGTTTAAAAGCTGTGTTACTGAATATTGGTAACAAGATAGCTTCCGTTCCTATAGGTCATTCAATCCAACTTACTGAAAGTTATGAAAATATGAAAAAATTGCTGGATGCAATAAATTACTCCAGCTATAAGGGGAGGATATGTGGTGACTTAAGGGTAAGATCATTTTACACTTGGCATTTCTAAGCTCTTTGATATTTACATTTTCATTTTTAATTGTTAATACTTGTATACACCTTTTGGTCAACTTACATTTTACAAGAATGCAAATCTGGAAATCATGAGTCATTTTTGAGTTATATTTTTTGTTGAAGTGTGTCTCTATAGGTTAATGCATCCTATTGGGTTAATGGGGAACTTATCCTAATTGAGAAGGTATACAACACAACTCAATAAACTCAAAATAAGATGTACATATATCCAATTAGTTCCAATACGATGATTTAATGCATCGGCATACAGGATTTTTCAGTACATATTCATATTCTTATTGTTATAAGAAATATTACTTTGAATTTGTTTTTAGAAATATTACACTGAATTTACATACCGTGCTAAATTTTTTTCAGGTAGTGTCTCTTACGCTTGGGACGCAAACAGGCTACACGAAGCATCCCTGTTTCCTATGTTTATGGGACAGTCGTGCAGATAGTGTGCACTATGAGAAGAAGGTTTGGCCTCCACGAGAAGCATTTAGAATTAGATCAAACAATGTGATAGCTGAACCTTTAGTGCCTCCTCAAAAAATACTCCTCCCTCCACTGCATATAAAGCTTGGCATAATGAAAAATTATGTCAAAACCCTTAATAAATTAGGCCAAGCTTTTAAATTTCTTTTTCAAAAATTTCCACAAATCAGTGACGCTAAGCTCTATGGGGGAATTTTTGATGGACTTCAAATCAGGAACTTGATCAGCAATTTGATGCATCAATGAAGGACATAGAAAGAGATGCCTGGAAAGCTTTCAAAGCTCTAGTTAACAATTTTCTAGGCAATAAAAGAAGCCTAGAAGAATATGTTGCCCTGGTCAATCAGCTCTTAACAAGTCTCAAACATTTGGGAGCTCGAATGTCTATAAAGATACACTTTTTACAGTCCCATCTGGATTATTTTCCCGACAACTGCGGGGATTACAGTAAAGAACAGGGGCGAAGATTCCACCAGGACATAAAAACAATGGAATCCAGGTACCAGTGTAAATGGAACGGAAACATGCTTGCTGACTACTGTTGGTGTTTGAAGCGTGATGCACCAGATGACAGGCACAAACGAAAATCGTCAAGGGCGTTTGTTCTTCGAAATTATAATTATTTTCTTTATTATGTTGCATTCTTTTTTTTTTGTATTGTAAAAGAATTATAGTTTACATACGTGTATTCCTGTTTATATGATATAACAGTAATAATGCATTATTAGATAGAGAAAGTTTTTTTTTTTAAATTCAGAAAAAATGAGGTAATCTCAATGAAAATGGTGTATGCTGTACTGAGAAAATCTGACCTGATTGAACAAATATACATTCATTTTTGAGCTCAGGAGGTTGGATTCATTAAGAAACCACAAAGAAATCCTGGGGAACATCAAAAAAATTTTCAAACGCAGGCCTGTGTTATAGTTAAATTTTGAGCATTCTGTTAGCCGCGATAACAAATCTGGAAATATTTTGATCATTAAAGTACCTCGGAGAAATAAATAAATAGGAAAGATATTAAATTAACTAAATTATTACTTAACATGAAGTATTTAAGTCATAGGAACTAAATACCCTGAAAAATACAATCCTAATTAATTAAGCAAGGCTTCGAACTTTTAGGTAAATTTCACAGTGGGTTTTAAAAGTGTAACTGAGGTATAAATGATGTCTGACTCGAGAAATGAATGTAAAGAAGTTTCGAAATTCATCCTATTTGAGCGCTTAAAAACTTTTCTCTTTAGCACCTCAAATAATAACTTTTCTTATTTCATTTTTCCTTCTCTCTTCTGTCGACTAACATCCCTGTATGCCAAGCTGAAATTTCCAAAAAATGTCTACTTAAGCACTTCTACAAAATCCATTTCATGTCAAGATTCTACGAGTTTGTTTGTTTTATCCTGCCGAAAAATGGAAACCCAGCCAACCCGAAAAATTTGAAAGGAAAGAAACACAAGGGCCAGCAGTAAGAAACAGATTCACAGGCGGGCCTACACTACGAATCCACAAACAGAAAGATACATACATACAAAATAAAATAAAAACTAATGAGCATAAATTGAGGTGATTACTTTGCAATAGACAGTAGCTTGTCGTAGCAGAAATTTAAATTAAAAACACACACGAATGTCCCTTTTGATCATATAAAATGCTTCTAGGATGGAAAACGTTTACCTTGGACTTGGTTATTCGAGTTTTTATTCCAATGAGGGATGAAAAGTTTAGGCGTTTTTAAAACTCTAAATCACCTGGAAATATATACAGAATTGGCCAAAATTATTGGATAGGTATGGAAAAGTGAAGAATATGATAGAAACTCATTTATTTATATTTGACATAATACAAATAAACATTTTTGCGTATATTCTATTAATAAGTAATATTTGATGTGTCCTACTTTTGCTTTTATAACCGCTTTTATGCGTTTTTGAATACCTGAGACTAAGTTGGCGCAGGTGATTGATCAATTTTCTTCTTCCCTTCAGAATTTTGTCTGTTAATTCACTTTTTGAGGAACATTTGTGCGCCCGGACTCTTGGGGTGTACAAATGAGTGTTGAGGTATGGAGATTGAGTTGGTTATTCCATTAAAGTCACCTCTTTCTTTTCAGACCAACCCTTTGAGACTCTAAATGTGTGGCATGGAAGATGTGTGTTGGAAGATTACACCATCTGGTATGTCATCATTGAAATTTTACATAATGAAGGTTGATAAACATGACCTAACATGCTGGTGTAAGTGTTGGAATTAATTCTGCCCTCAAAAGTGAACAGCAATCTTGGACCTGGTGACAACATGCCGCCCCATACCATTACACTACCACCTCCAAATTTGACTGATAGGAGAGCACATCTCGGATCATAAGCGTCCCTAACTCTTCGATGAACATATGTAGCTCCAGTGGTTCCATAGACCTGAGGAGAAACACAAATTTTACTCATCATTTTTGGTCTCCAATAAAAATTTGGTATTCATTAAAAAGTGTACAAACGTAATAATTTGGTGGAAACTAATGTGGAGAACCTACCTCAAAGTTGCTTTCATCAGACCAAACAACTTTAGCCCAATCATCCTTATTCCAATCTCCATGTTATTTTGCACAGGACAATCGCTTCTTCTTGTTCACCTGAGACAGCCACCGTTTATTTCAATCCTACACCCTTTGAACACAGCTTCTAATAAGCTTCTTCTCACTGTGCGTCTTGATATCTCCGTATTTGTTGGTCCCCGAAACTCAGCAACTACATTAGAAGAGGAGGTTTTTTTCCTATCATCACGAGATGTACTTTTCAGCAACATCCCTCGGAGTTATACACCTTTTGCGACCTTGACAATCACAGTTTTTGAAAGAATTGGCCTCATTGTACCTTTTAATGGTTGTTTGGTCACAGTTTCTCGAGCCTTTCAATTTTCTTGCAATTTTGACTTGGAATAATCCTTCTCTGCACAATGCAATGATTTGATCTCTTTGAACTTCAAGAATCTGTTTCTTTGGATTCATTTTTAAAAAATATTACCACATGTGAGTTAATAATAAGATAATCCCTCAAAAAAATAGGAATAAACGTTAGTATCAAACATTGAATAGCAGAAGGTTGCCTCAACTACTTATGCACAATATACAAAAACGCATTAAAGCGGTTATAAAAGCAAAATGAGGAGATATCAAATATTATTATTGATAGAATATACGCAAAAATGTTTATTTATATTCTCAAGTAGGAAAAAAATGAGTTTCAATCATATTCTTCACTTTTTCCTATCTGCCCCATAATGTTGGACAAGGGTTTATTTTTGCAATGTGTCTAAGTTTTCACAAGAGAGTGAAAATGATCACAAAAGAAGGTAAAGCTGATATTTTTACGCTTTCTTCTTATTTGGTCACGTTGGAAAGCTGCTAGCACATAAAACGAATCTAAGAATTTAACCTCGATTTTTATTTAAAACTAAAATATTTTACCATCATTTAGTAGTGATTTCTCTTAATGTCTTTAATTATTTATTTTAAAAATTCGTTTGTTTCTAAATTTAAGTTGATCAATTCGAAGCGCATGGATATTTGAATTATACCAAACAAACCGTTGTTAGAATTTATATATTTTTTGTTATCTATAAAAGGTGTTAATTATAATTATAGTTATAAAATTAAGAAAATTTAAAAAAAAGTGGAAAACAGCTATAGTTTCTAAGATGGATAATTAATTAAAATATACTCTTGAGGTATGAAAAGAGAAATAAGAGGGATAAATCGTTTTGTATTATCTGATGAACTGAGGAAAACCTAATATATTTCATTAAATGAGAAAACAACATCTTTTCCTTACAAAATATGAAGGTTGAAATAAATGAAAATAATAGAAAAAATCTTCATATTATAGCAATCGAAGAACTTGCGGTAAGAAAGGTTGGTGATTTTATAATAAAGCGAATTTAATCTAAGCACTGAGCACATCTTACAGAAATTTAAAGAACTGCTCCACACATATATTTTCATAGTGATTTTGTCACTCTTAGTCTTTTAATTCGTAATTTTCCTCATCATAGCAACTATTAAAGAGAGGATTGAGCCCAAAAGAGTGAAATTATCACACTAAATTCATGAGTGGCTTTGGCATCTCTTACAAGAAGGTAGAGGAAGACGGAATTAATTGAAACCAGGCAAGTAGCGGGGAAGTTTTTAACTTATAAAAATGCTCTAGGCAACTAAGAAGGATTTAACGTCCTCTTTTTATTCATTGCTCCTCTATTAAGCAGAATAGAAGAATAAAATTGCTGAAAAATAAAATAAATTAAGAAAACACATAAAGGAGCTGACTAAAAAATTTGAAATGTGTATTGTCAAACATATGTAAAGATTGGTGTGGTGAGGTGTCATTAAAGGTCTCCTCGTACAAATTTGCATAAGGACCAAAGAAATTCAACCGTGTGAATTTGTGTCCCATTTGACAATGGTTTTATAATATATTTTGAAAAAGAGGCAGAGAAAAAATGCTACAGATATAGAAGCAATTTTATTTCATTGAAGACAGTGCTATATCAGCTTCCATCTTCGGCGTCGCAGTTATCAGATTCATAGACTATCCGAGTCCAGATCGAAAAAACGAAAAAATACACGTTTGGCCAAAGAAGCCTCATGGCTTGCTTACCACGCGCCGAGAAGGCTATAATAAAATCGACTTTTCCTTCTCTCACCTTTCATTGTTGAACAAATAAATTGATTTTCGAGAATTTATCAACAATCCTAGAAGGAAATGAACTAATATATATAAGGTGAAGGAAAACGAAAAGCTACTGAAAATTTTAGTCTAATACAAAATCAAGCTTTAATAATTGAATAAGTTTGCTTGTGAAAAAATAAAAGTTTTTCTTTATTTTTTTAGTAAGGTAAGTTGTATCTGGGAGGGTATCATAGGAGTCTCTGGAGTAAAATGAATTGGAAAATTATCTATACTTTTGAGTTTACTTGCCGAAATTTTAGAAAATTTGGTGAAGTGCATGAATGTGTAAATGGAGAATATTAATAGCCCTTATTAAATAAATGTAGCCGTAGAAATATGTATGAAACTCGTTTCTTTTATACGACCCCGCTACTCCGCGTAAATGGGGAATATTAATAGCCCTTGTTAAATAAATGGAGCCGTAGAAATATGTATGAAACTCGTCTCTTTTATACGACCCTGCCTCTCCACGTACCTCAAGAAAACAATGGTGAAGAATAGCAGACAATGAATAAAGGAGAGGGTTAGGATGAAATAACGATCTTTTCAGAGGAAAATAGGTATTTATTTATATAAGGAAAATTATTCTTTTCTCAAGTGGAATTTGAGGGTAAGTGTTCATTAGAATAAGAAATACTGTTTCACTCAAATTACGGGAGACTAAATCTAGTCATTAACTTGATAATAATTCTGCAGAAATTGACATTAGGATCACATATCGAATATTGTTTATCGTTATTCTATTTCCTGTGGTTAAAAAGAATATTACAAATAAGAATGGGATGTAAGTACACGACCCGTGTGAACTGAGTGTACTTAAACTTTCTATCACCTCTCATCGAGATAAATGGAGACACTGGTATTTACAGTGTACCCAGCATGAACAAAAAACTCATGCCTAGTACAACTCGATTAGGAAGTTCGCAAAAACGGCTAGCAGCTCATCCAAGATGGGTGTAAGAGGTTTATTTGATATCTTACATATCTTTCCTAAGTTCTTATTTCTTCCACTATCGCACAAACTCTATTCTAGAAGATTAAGGTTATAGTAACTCTTGTGGGGAAAGCGACTCTAAGCAAACTGCAAGTAAATATGCGACACTTGTCTCGAGAAAACCCTCTCTACACACGAACACCTAAGATCACAAAAGCATGTACCTCCAAGGGAAGCATCATCAGCATATACACGAATAGAAACCTTTGTTTATCTTGGGCTGTTTGAGCTTTGCAATTTTAACAAACATGCTGTTTTCACTCATAATGCGGACAAGTTGCTGTCTCAATATAGCAGTACAAGTTGCAATCTTAACTCTAAATACCCCACTGCAGTTAACCAAGACTGTGTATTTATAAGAGTCGAGACTTCGATTATCTCATATAAATGTTTCCTCCGATTCGCATTACATACCCTATGATTATTTGTCCACAGAATTAATATTTTGTTTGTTTTACGGTTTAGCTATTTATTCTCCTTAGTGCAAATTTCGATTTATTTTGGCAAGATTTATTTTTGGCAAGATTAATTATAGCCATCCTTGGTTATCATCTGTTCATCCTGATAAACACATTCAAACCACTCTAACTGGTGAGTTTATTTTTACTTTTCTGCAAATATGTAACATAATCATAAGTATCTTGAAGAATTTTTATTGCAAACAAAAACAATAAACAACAGACTTTAAAAATAATGATTCTTCCTGCCACAGTAGGAACCTGAACTGACAAACAGGCTCCTTCCTGTAACATGACCAAAGTGTGAACTTTGATATGATAACTTACCATAAAAAGTGGTTTTAGTGTGGAACGAGAAGCGAATTAGGAAAGATTCATGCCATGTCGCTCCCTGTTTAACCGTGTACTCTTTGTTTTCGACTAATTGATCTATGCATCATCCACGTAACTTCATTAGCTCAAACTTTTTTCGTTTTTTTTAATAATTTCCTGTCATCAATTTATAAGTGGATATGATCTAGTTGGTTTCACGTGGTTTATAGCGACTAGAAGAAAATTTCTCGTAAAAAAGTTAAAGCTTTTACTAGATTCGGATTAGAAGCTATGCAATCTCACAATATTTTCAATATTTTTATCATTTCTAGAAAGCACGTGTTTCCGGTTGCTATTAGGCATAAAAACTAAGAAATCGTCTAAAAAACATATTTAAAATATTTTAAACTTTTGAACAAACACATAGTTACAGGGAGCCAGCAAGGACTACTTAACCTACTCAAAGGTCAGTCCGATTCTATACTAATATGCTAGTAGTCATTCTTTGGACATTATTGCCACGATGCTCACTCGCGCGACATTCAAACCGCAACATGGCTCCGTATTTAAGCAATAACTTTATTCGTAATATAACTGTTAATTTTGTTTTTAAAACTATTCACGCTACTATAGTCGACACAGCGAGAAATGGACGTTTGGGTGTAGCCGAATGGTGAACACGTGTCCCCACACTGTTGCCAAATCTCAACAGATCAGCTGCTCTCATTCCTTTCCACCCTGTTTCCCCACCTTACTCTCTGTTTCTGTCTTTAGTTCTCTCTCTTGATTTTTATCAAAATTGGTGTATTTCCGAAATTATTCCCAAAATTATTTTGACTTTTTTCCACACCACCAGTGATGTAAAAGTCTAGGCGCGTTTAATTTTATAGAGGTTTTCCTGCTCTGCACTTGTGCGGGCAGGTCAACGGAAGCGATCGGGAAAGGTCAATGATAACGGCAGCATCGCAATGCCCCGCTGATATGCCACGTTTAATGGGGAAACCTTTAAAAAAAAAACGCGCCTAGATTTTTACCTCAATGGTGGTATGAAACAAAAGTTAAAATAATTCCGGAAATACACCAATTTTCATAGAAATAGAGAGAGAGAGAACGAAAGACGAAGAGAGAGAAAATAAGGTTGGGAAACAGGGTGGAAAAGACGAAGAGCAGCTGACTGTAGAGATTTGGCAACAGTGTGGGGACACCTTTTCACGATTGGGCCACACGCAAATGTCCATTTCTCGCTTGGCGGGGAGTGCTTTCCATTTATTGATGATTTTAAAGGTGAAAGTTTTTTTAGTTACGTTCGTTTGAAACAACCTTCCTTTCAGTTATAAACTGTTGTTACGTGTGATACCATGGTTGTACTTAAAATTCTTTTCATAATTTACGTTTTCAAATTTATTTTATATTTTTAATACTTCGATAACCTCACTTCTCAATCTCCTGGTTTCGAGAGTCGGTAGTTTTAGTATATTTAATCTTTCGATATACGACTTATTTCTTATCGAGGGAATTAGTTTGTTTGCCTCTCGTTGAATTATTTCCATTTTATTGATGTTTACATGTGTATGATTATATCTTGGTGTTTGTAGTGAAAATTTGGATAATTTACCAAGTAGGCCAGTGTCCATATTATTTAGATAAATAAGGAACAACAATGGTCCCAACACAGACTCTGATGCACGCCACTAGTTACATTTTTCCACTCCGATAAATTTACCGTTTAACACTACTCTCTGCTTACGATTACTTAGCCACGACACTATCCATTGTAGGATGTTTCCCCTAATTCCATAAACAAAAGGTTTAGTAAGTAATCGCCTATGAGGAACGGTGTTGAATGCCTTAGCAAAGTCTAAGTAAACTATGTGCAAATATCTACTCTCGTCATAGCGTTTAATCATGCTGCAGTATAATTCCAAAGGATTAGTAAACATGAACAAGACTTGAGCAAGACTTGTAGCATATATATTTAATAAAATGGTATCATAATCTATATTTTGAGCGCCATTTTTGTATATTTATTAGTCATGTATTAAGTCTTTCGTTCTTTCCCCAAATCTCCTTCTGGTGCAATTATTTCAGTGTCTCATGGAAGAATTAGAAAAAGACCTGTAATAACTTTTCATAATTACTCTCATTTACTCTATACGAAAGAGTAGTATATTTACTTTTACATATTTCAAGGAAATTGAGAGATTTTGAATACTGCAGCAAACATTATAAAGAAAGATGAAAGGTATCTAATTTCGTAGGGAACATAATGGCTCTACCACTTCTTAAAATAAATTATTTTAAAATCTTTATGGCAGAAAACCTTTTTTTTAAACATTAGTAGTAACGTTCCAGATAAGTTTTAAAGCTAAATTTAATAATTGTATTAGTTATGTTTCAAAATAGTTAAAAAAGGTTGAACATAATTAAAATATTTTAATAATAAACAAACGAATAGGACAATATTTTAATCGTAAAAACACAGAATCCAGGCCGAAGCAAAGTAATCCGTCAAATATAAATTCATTTGCCCCGGATATAATCAGAGGAAATATATTGGCAGTAGGAGGAGCTTTCTAAAAGCCTGATTCTTTTCCAACATGGGAAAAAACATAGGGAGAGGTAAGGTTCTTTGCAATAATCAGTTTTCCTCTATTCTACAATTCGACAGCATTCCATAAATTTTTAAAACCACTTCTGATCTTGTCTTCTTACCCATCCATCAATCAAATTTTATAAAAATTGTTCCTATCCTCTTAATTCTGACTTGTATTCTCATCCACTAGTTTTGATATATAATATTCTGACCAAACAAACATCTTCCGTGTTTTCCCTCAATGTAGATCCCCTGGTGGCACCTGGGGCAAATGAATTTATAGACAACTGAACAGCTCATTTCTTCATTTTTCAGAACTAAAGACAGAATCCCACCTGAAATGAGCTGTTCAGTTGTCTATAAATTCATTTATCCCAGGTGCCACCAGGGGATCTACATTGGCAGCACTGTTCGCTCACTTAGGGCTAGGGTCTGTTCTCATCTTGGTATTAGCTCTCGCACTGGCTCCACCTTGACCAATAAAGAAACTTCTCCCATTCGAGATCATTCAATTAAATGTAAGACAGAAATTTTCCACAAAAACTTTCAAATTATAGGACATGCAAAGGACTCCACTTTCCTGCGCATTCTCGAATCATTATTTATAAAACAACAAAATCCCAGTTTAAATTCTGATTCAACTGCTTTTCCCCTTCTCATTTCATAAACCACTCAAAATATTTTCACAACCTACCAATCTCTAATCGGTTCCCTCTATAATCTTTCCTCAGTCTCTCCGCTTTTACCGTCCACTAAAGGTGACTAATATTTTTGTGTACCAATTAATTGCCTTAATTAGTATACTTATATTTATCCATATTTATAGCATTTATATTTAGTGTCAAGTTTTCAAATGATTTTTTCACATTTTCATTTTATTAAATAATTTATTCCTATTGCTGCTTCATTTAGTGACTAATATCTGTGTCAACCAATAATTGTATCAACTAGTGTTATATTTATGCATATTTAAAGTACCCATAATTGATCCATATCTAAATTTCAATAGTTTTCAAACGATTTGCCATAATTTCAATTTACTAAATAATTTATTTTTAAACTTTGTGTGCATTATAATTTTTGTAATTTTAAACGTGTTCTAAATCTCTTTTATAGACCAGAAGATGGGTAAGATACCCGAAACGTTGTACTTAATTAAATGAGAAATTTTACATGTCTCATTTTGGGATTTATCCTCAACCTCTATATATATATATATATATATATATATATATACAACGGGGGGCTCAAAAGTTATCTCACATTTAAAAAAAATAATAACACAGAAACTAATTAAGTTATAAAAGTGGGTGATATATAAAATGGAAGAAGAGATCTTAGGGTTTTATTGTGGCACAAAAGTTACTTCACATTTTTATTATGTATCTATAATACGTATATAAAGAATATAATACACAATACCGAGATCTGTGCGAAATGCAGGTGTCATTCAGTGTGTGTTAACCAGTGTTCAACAACAGCCCCAAACGTCAACTAGGATATGTTCCAGTCAACTAGAAATTTTTCGAACATCATTGCAACGCATCCTAACAAAAGAAGTGAAACTTCATCCATAAAAAATTCAAATAACTCGACAATTAAATATCGCAGACCATCAAAAAGAATAAACTTTGCACGCGCCTTTTTGGGACTAACAAATGATCCGAATTTTACCTCGCACCTAATCATGTCCGATGAAGCCCATTTTCACATTATTGGATACTTTAATAAACAAAATTGCAGATTCTGGTGTGCTGAAACCCCCATGATAATTCACGAGCAACCTCTTCATGCATAGAATGTTACGGTCTGGTGCGGCATAACCAGTTCGAGAATTATTGGTCCCTACTCCTTAGAGGATGCTGACGAAAAAATAGTGACAGTAACAGGTGACACTTACAGAGAAATGATACAAGATTATTCATTGCCAGAACTGGAAGATTTGGATATGCACGATATGTGGTTCCAACAACATGTGGCGACACCACACACAGCATAGCGAGAGAAACCATGGCAACACTAAGAGCAGCCTTCCCTGGTCGGTTAATTTCACGTTTAGGTGACGTTTCTTGGATACCACGATCACCTGATTTTACCCCTCCAGATTTTTTCCTTTGGGGATACCTTAAAGAAAAGCTATACTTAAATAAACCTAATAATCTTCAAGAATTGAAACAAAACATCATTGAAGAAATCGAAAAAATCACTCCTGATGTTTTGGAAAATGTCATGGAAAATATGGTGCAAAGAATCCGCCTTTATTTTAACAATAATGGAGAACATTTGAAGGATATTATATTTAGATAATAAAAATCCAAGATCTTCTCTTTCATTTTATATATCACCCACTTTTATAACTGAATTATTTTTTGTGTTATTAATTTTTAAAAATGTGAAGTAACTTTTGGGCCACCCGTTATATATATATATATATATATATATATATATATATATATATATATATATATATATATATATATATATATATACATATATATATATGTATAGCGAAAGATAACCTTTTCTAGCACGTTCCCTTGTGGCACATTAAATGGGGGAGAGGGGCGTCTCTTAAGAGTGAGGATAGCAAAAACACTCGGCTGCAGAATTGTCCAATCTGGTATCATCTCCTGCCGATTCTCTCAAAGAAGACGCACCACATTACACAATCATTATTTCCTAGAGGCGAACTATTGCCTTGGCAGCTAAGCTCAGGAACTAAAACGACTAGTAATTCTTGGTCTTAAGGAACTTGCTGCTAACGATTAAAAATTCAGGTTAAAAACCATATGATTAAAAACGGCCAATTACTTTATTATTAGGCTAGGAACGACATACATAAGAGTGGGTTCATATTCCTTATACAGATACTATAGGAATATCATCTAGTTATCACTACAAACAATACGATCCTCTGCAGCTCCGCGTTCTCACTTAGATGAAGAAATTGAATCCTTTATTCAGCGCTAACGAATGTACACACACAAGGATTCATGATCTCAAGAAGATTATGGTGACCACAATGTATAACAAGGAACAACAAAAAACAACAAGGAAAGAAGGTACCCTAGGAGACCTTACGGTCCATTCAAAGAGAGTACCTTTGGACTAGCAATCGAGCGGGCACAAGGCTGCTCAATTGTTTTGCGTCCCTAAACGGCCACTTTTCAAGACTTTGTCTAGTCTTGACTTGAACTGGTCAACAGATTCACTGTTGACAACTTCCACTGGAAGTGCGTTCCACTTACCGCAGATACTGTAAGTGAAAAAATTTCCACACAGATTGCGGTTGTAACGCTTCAGTTCAAGTTTGAAGCCGTGATTGCGCGTTCTGTTCTCACTCAGTGTGAGAATATCCCGGTAGTCAACATTGTCAAACCCTCGAAGTATTTTAAAGACTTCGATGAGCTGACCACGCAGTCTACCGGTTTCCTGCGAGAATAGATCTAACTCCCTTAGTCTATCTTCATAACTTTTATGTCGGATAGAGGGAATCAGCTTGGTTGCCCTGGCTTGTACGCGTTCCAATCTCGCGATGTCCTTTCGCAATGAAGGACTCCAAAATTGTACGGCATACTCCAGGTGCGGTCGGACAAGTGAGTTGTACAGGCACAGTACAATCTCCTGGTTCCGATAACCAAACTGGCGCTTAATATAGCCTAGCATCCTTTGGGCCTTTTTCTCCGCCTCAATGCACTGTTTCGAGAACTTGAGGTCACTAGTGATTGTTGCACCCAAGTCCTTCTTAGTGTCACTCGATTCAAGAGCAGTGCCCTTAAGGATATACTGAGATTGGAAGTTTCTGTGGCCAATATGCATCACTTTGCATTTGCCCACGTTAAAAGGCATTTGCCACGTGTCCGACCATTCCCCAATCTTCCCAAGATCTTCCTGCATGCGGGCAGTATTTCCATCTTTTGCAACGTTCATACCAAGCTTGGTATCGTCGGCAAATTTGGAAATCTTGGCAACCATGTCACCGTCCATGTCGTTGACGTATATGATAAATAGTAGTGGTCCCAGGACAGAACCTTGAGGCACCCACTCAGAAGACTGTCCATTCACCACCAACCGTTGCCGTCTGCCACTTAGCCAGTTCTCGATCCAGCCGGCTACCTTTCCGTCTATGCCAAGCGCTCGCACTTTCCGGAGAAGGCGGCGGTGTGGTACCTTATCAAAGGCTTTCTGAAAGTCTAGGTAGACCACATCCACCGCCTTGTCCCGATCGTGCTCACTGAAAACGAAGTGGAAGAATTCCACAAGTTCGTCAGGCATGACCGTTGCCTTCGGAAGCCGTGCTGGGAACTCCTCAGTAGCAGGTTTGACTCTAAATACGACGTCACTTTGTCCACCATGATGCTTTCCATGAGTTTACCGACTATCGAAGTCAGACTGGTAGGTCGGTAGTTCGACGGTTGGTTGCGGTCTCCTTTCTTGAAGATAGGAGTCAACTCTGCCTCACGCCAGTCTCTAGGAACGCATTTAGTCCGGATTGACATGTTAAAGATAGCGCACAGATGTCGTGATACTTCATCATACACTTCCTTTAACACTTTAGGTAGAAACCCGTCCGGTCCAGGGGACTTATTCGTCTTTAGGTCAGCGATCTTTTTCTATATTTCTCCTTCGGTGAAGTCCATTGCCTCCAGCTTTTCCCCTGAGTACGAATCCGTCGGCTGGGGAATGGGACCACACTCTTCAGTAAACACTGAAGAGAAGTAGTCGTTAAGGAGGTTAGCATTTTCTGCATCTGAATGCTTTAATGTCCCCTCCTCATTCCTCAAAGGGCCAATCGTTCGACGGATTGGTTTACAGCTGTTCACATATCCAAAAAACTCCTTGGGATTCTCTTTACAGAGTCTCGCCACTCAGGGTTCTTCAGACCGCTTAGCCGCCCTTATACTGGACTTCACTCTCCTAGCTAGCCTCCGGTATTCGTCAAAGTCACCCGAGATCATTGATTGCTGGTACACATTTCTCTTCTCCCTAAGCAGTTGGCCGATTTCTCGATTAAACCACTTTGGTTGAACAGAGGACCGACGGGGGCATTTCAGAGGGATAAAACGCGATTGAAGACTAATGAATGTGGTTTTGAAACTGTTCCAAGAGTCTTCAACAGCATCGCACTCTTCTAGCCTCGCGTCAGTCAGTCCCGCGCGTAGACCTGCAAAGTCTGCTCTTCTCAAATCGAGTTTTCTTGATTTACTAGTTGCAGGCTCTGCCTTGGGGACTTTGACTACAAATCTAATTAGTCGGTGGTCACTGCCACCGAGCTCTTCACCAACAGAGAGGTCCTCAACGATGTCATTCTCAGAGGTAAAAACCAAGTCGAGGATATTGTCTCCTCTCGTTATCTCTCTCACCCACTGAGTGAGGAACTCGTTGTTTATGAACTCCAGGAGTAGTGCGTTCTCGCCACAGGGTTCTCTGGTTTCCCAGTCAACTTGGGTTTTGAAATCACCCATGACGATACACACTCTGTCTTCGACAAGTTCTCCTAGCAGCTGGTACACATCTCTGTCCTTTTCAACGAGTTGGGCAGGAGGTCTATAAAGCACCAGGGTCCTGTATTTGGCAGGACCTATCTCTAGGTCAACACCTAGTAGTTCATGGTCGGATATGATGTTGCAATCCGTCGAGTTGAGAGTATCCTTGACATACAACATCACACCGCCACCCTCTCTGTCTGGCCTATCTTTCAGGAAGAGCTGGTAACCGGGAATCGTGAATTCAGCTTCAAAATCTCGGCTTGAATTTTTTATCCACGACTCCGTTATGGCTACCATCTCAGGTTCCTCTGTTACTACGAGGCCACGGAGCTCAAGAAACTTATTCCTGATTGACCTCGCATTGAACAGAAGAACTTTGAGGGAGTCCCCTAGTGTAGGACTCCCTACGCTCTTCCGTTCTCCGGCTTCTCTGTTTTCGTGGTCACACCCTTTTTGACCACCCCTGAGAAGGTCGTTCCAGGAGTGACACGGGCATGCTGGCGCACGTCCGCTTTCGCTCTGTTTCGAACGCTCCTTTGGGTGCATTCCACGACATCTTGAATTATATTGGTAAGAAAGGCCTTCCCTTTAAAGAAGAGATGTACCCCGTCCCTTTGGTAGAGGTCGTCTCTACCGATAAAGTTACGATAGGGGTCCACGAAGAAGACTCCTTCTGCCGTGCAGAGATCCGCGAACCTTTTGTTCACTGCGACGTTTCTTTCGTGAGCGGTTCGGGATGCACCTCTTCTCGGAAGCATCCCAACCACCACACGTTTGCGGGTTTTAAGCCCTATGTCGTCCATGGCTCCCATCACTGTTTGGATGGTCTTACCACTGAGGCCAACCTTACCCCCTCTGAGGTAGAGGTCGTTGCCGCTCACCATCAGAGCAACAACAGAATTCTCAGAAATCTGAGCTTTCTCTGCCTCTACTCTGATGGTGTGGTTACCCCGTCCTGACAGGCAGCTTACCTTTACGCTAGTACGAAGGCGGGCCGCTAGCAGCGGCTGCAGATCCCGTGTTTGCGAGTCACCAATGAGGGTGACCTTCGGACACTTGGTCTCTGAAGACGGGGTCTTCCCTTGTGGAAGAGGCCTCCCCTTTTCCTCTTTACTCTCCACATTCTTATCTTTCTTTTTCTTCTTCTTTATCTGTTTTTCTTCTATTTTGGGTTCTACTTTTGTTTCAACTATCTTCTTTTTCTTTTTTTTCTTCGTTTCTCCTTTCTTCTTTTTCTCCTTTACTCTCGCCTCAGCTGGCTTAGCCTCAGATGATGCCGGAATGTCCGCTTCAACACCAGGGGATTCCGAAACGTCAGTGGGCGGCGCCTCTTCTAGGCATCGAACCTGAGCTACGTTAATGGCTTCGAGCTTCTCCAACTTTCCTTCAAGGACCTTAGCTCTCTCCTCTGAGGCCTTATAGAGGTCTTTTAATTTTTCCACCTCTCATAGATTGGGTAAGAAAGACCCTTAGTCCATCGTAAGACAATTCAAAGTAGGCTTGGTATATGCGCAAATAAAAAGAGTAGCGAAATATTATAAATTATTCTTCCAAATGAAATAAGGCGAAATATGGATATTGGTTTGGTTAAATGGAAAAAAAGATTGATTACTACTCTTCAAAAAGAAAAAAAAAATATTTAGGTCATACCAATTAGAGGGTCTTTAAATAGGATATCAACCACAGATTCCTAGATAGTAGAAATAAAAACAGATCTCAAACAAAGAAAGATGCAAACTGGGTACCCATAGGATAAAAACAAAAAAATACCTTTTATGTTATAGTTAGGATCTGCTGTTTATGATGGATCGTGAAGATAGGATATGGGTGTTATATTTGAACGCTTGTTGTCCATGGAATCTTGCGCGATTTGCTCAGTGACATTGTTTTGATTTTTTAATGTGCCAGAAAATTGTCGTTTCGTTAATACCAACATTAGTGAAAACGAGTATAAGAGGAATACACATAAACATTTGCAAGGCTTATTAGGTTCAAGCAACATAGTTGGAGGTTGTGAGAGAGGAGTTCTGATGCCGTAAAATGAAAAAATTCAAACAGCTTGACATTAAAATATATCAGAGATAACGGGTTGTTCTGAGCAAAGTTTGAAGCAATAAATTGAGAAAATGGGGTGAAAATCTGTTATCCCAAACCACAGGCGAATATATTTCCCTCAATCCACATTACAAATAAGAGGTAACAAGTTTCAAATTTATAATTTTGAGCTGATAGAGTTATTTCTATTTATATTTAGGTCTTCTTTACGACACTCTCCTCCTTCATAGTAAGCCCCTTTCACTTCCTTCAGAATAAGGTCTTGTCCTAAACTTCAAATCTCACATCAAAGATTATTACTTTCTCTCTCCTACCCGAGGGCGAGAATACTCCTAATTCGTTCAGGCAGAATTATTTAGGACTTTTGAAATTGTAAATTTTATCTTAGGTCGTATCTTTTTAATAATTAAATTTTGAATGCTATTTAATTTGCATAATGTTGGTAATTATATATCCACTTTTTTTAGTAATATAATAGAACAAATTACTATATTGAAAGATTAAATTTTGATTTGTAGGGGTAATATTTAAAATAATACTCTGAAAATGATATTCTGAGAAGAAAATAAAATTTTGAAATCTAGTCTTGGTGTATGCTAAATTGTGAGTAATACGAATCTTTGCCGTAATTTTATATCCGGAATTCTACTCTCAAAAGATGTAGTCATTTAGTGGGAGAAATTGAGTTCTTAAATAGACTGAGCAAGTCTATGATACACAAAGCCTCTCCGTTTTCTCCCATATTTAATAAATTCCCTCTTTTCTGCCCATTAGAAAAATTCATTTGAAGAATTCAACAACTTGAAAATCATTAATTCTTGTAACCACTCCTTTGGTCGGGAGAGTAGGACTATAATCACCATGGTAATGAATAAGAAAGCCACTTAAGTACTAATCAAATTCTCGTTAGGTCTTTCTTTTTACTTTCCTAAGAATTACGATGGCTAATATAAAATCATCTTAACCGACCCCTACGCTTAAAGATGTACAGAATTCGTTGATCAGTGTAACAACAATCTCTCTTTCTCTATTTCTAGAAAAGGCGGGAAAGAAAAAATGTCAATTGAACAATTTGACAAGATTCGTTTTATATATGAACACAATCACTCACCTTATGTAATGATTACTTCTTTAAAACTATGAGTTTCATTATAATATTTTACATTACCCTTGGCTCGAACATAAGGTAAACTTTGTTTGTAAATCTTTTGACGAAAAACCTTTCAAATAGATCAGTGAAATTATTGGTCTCTTCAAAGAACAAACTTGCCTCATTTTTCAATGGCTTAAAACTCTTTCAGTGACATTCAATTATATTAAAGTTTGAGACAAACTTTGATGGAATGGATTTTCAAGCCTAGAAATTTCAAGTAGAAATGTAAAAGAAAATGGCGATGTTGTGTTAGATGAAGAAAAAGATGATGGCGATGGTAATGAAGCAGATGAAAAATTCTTGATAAAATAAGACCGAAGGAATGAAGGACTATATAATTCTTCTTGTTCTCAACTAGTCTTAGAATAGAATCCTTTTTGCTCGGATACAACTTTTATATTTCAAGATTTTCATTAATACATATCCAAATGAAGCCAAGTCTTCTCAATTATTTATTTTATGAGTTCTCACCTAATGTTAATCAGATTATATTTTAGATTATAAGGATAATAAATGCTGAATTTGGGATATTCCAAAGAAATTATTGAGCAAGTCCCATTGTATCAGGGATCAAAGTCGAAAATTTGAAACGAGCGACATGAATCAAAGACCTCCTTTTCTTTGCTATATCTACATATGGCGAATATACGAGGGGTGGTCTATAATTTTCGCAATTTGGATATAAGGAAACGAGATATGAGGAAAAGTGTTTTATTATTTTTCAATATAACTACCCTTGACTTCAATGCACTTGCGCCACTTGTCCCTGAGGCTTCAAATTCGCGACAACCAGAAATATCCCGACTGTTGTTCAATCCACTCCTGGACGGTGAGCTGGACATCTTCATCGTCCCCATACCGGCGTCCACGTAGTGCTGCCTTGAGCTGGCGGAATAAAAAGGAGTCGCTAAGGGGCCAGATCTGGACTGTAGGTGAGATGGTTGAGCTCCTCGAATCCGCACTCGAGCGGGGCAGCTTGTGCAACTCTAGCCTTGTGGACTTTGACGACGTTGAAGTCGATCATGGGGCGTGAGGTTTCTAGGGACACAACGGGCAGAGACCTTGGTCATGGCCAAATTGTCGTGGATGATTTTGATAATACTTCCCAGTGATATTCTAAGTTCTCGGTCGATTTCTTCGACCTTCACCCGTCGATTTTCGAGGATCCTCCTCTCCACACGGGCTACATTTTCCTCGTTAGTCACGTCTGACGGGCTTCCTGGACAGGGGTCATCTTCAAGGGATTCACGACCATGGCGGAACTCTCTATTCCAGCGAACAATGGTTGCATAGGAAGGGGCGGTGTCGGTGTACACTGCAACCATGCGTTCATGGATCTCTTTTGCATTCTTGCCTTCCTTGGTCAAAATTTGATCACTGCGCGGTGCTCAACCTTCTCCATTGTTGAAAAATTGGGACTGGTGATCTGCGATCAGCTACTGCTTCTTAAATAGACGAGGAAGGAGCGGGCGGCTGCACGTCCTGACTTGTCATAACTTGTCGTAACACCCTCACAAACAGCCATCCCCCTGTTTTGCCCTACCGATTCACAAAACTTATTGACCGCCCCTCGTATATATCTCTTAATACATGTGTATTAACACACCTTGAGTTCTCTGGATACACCTATTGAACTATCTCGTAGAACCCCATGAACATTCTGTAATCACGGAATAACCATTGAACACATGTAAAACCTCTAATGAGCCATTTCGTAAGACTGACTGATCCCGCCCATAACACCCATTAATCCCTCCGGTAATTCTCCTAACACTGAACCCGCCTGTATGTGCCCTTACCACACATTTAGCCCTTCTCTTAATGCCCATAAGGATTTTCCGTAAAACGTTTGGTGTCCTCTCGTAACACCCAATGAGTGTTCCCATAATATCCATTGAGTATTCTAGAAAGATATATTAATTCCTCCTTCAACGACCAATGAGCCCTCATGAAACTCTTACTGAGTGTTACCGTAACATGCATTAAAACCTCCCGCAAAATCTATTCAGCCCTTCCAGATTACCCTATGTGCCCTACCTGATCACCCATTCAGCCGTCCTTAATCAATATATGATCTCTCCTGAATCCGCCGAGAACCCTCGTGAAAAGGCAGTGAGCCCATCTTGGGGCTTTATACAATCTCTCGGACTTTTTATTCCGATATATCGTATTTTTACCCAAATTCCTCTTGCTCCACACAACAGATTAACTGGTATAAATCGGCTGTCATAAAAATCTAACAATAGAAATTTGATTATGTCATTCGCCGCTTTGGTACACTCCTATATTTGACACAAATATTGATGGAACTACATAAGTACGTTATTGTGTATAAATGAGTTTCAACGCAGTAATAAAAGAGTAGTGATGTCCTTGGAAATATCTACTGATAAATACTCACAAGATAAAGGGTAAAATTTCCAAAGGAGCTTACCTCATGGCAGAAAAGGATTATGTCCTTTTAACGATGCCTGAGTTATCTACCCTCCCTACATTATCACATTCTATCTACCTCAGCATATTACTTATGAAGTTTACTTTCATATCTTTCACTTTAACAACCAAATAAATTTATACACAAAAGTGCTCAAAGTATGGCGTAGGACCACCTTTAGCTCGGCGAATTGCTGCAACTCGATGTGGAATGGATTCCACAAATGGAAGGAAAACCTATAGAAAGGTTTTGACCCATGGCGTCTCGAAAGCTTCACAAAGTTTGGTGATATTTGTATGTACCAGATATAGGCGCGATAGACTTGGCCACCATTTCCTATAAATCCTAAATTTTGTTCATGTCGGGTTAACTTAGTAGCCATACCCTACGTCGGAACACTCTAGATTGCTCCGCGAACCAAATATGGGTAACTATAAACGATACATTATCCTGTTTTAATATCTTATCTTTATTCGGGTACATTAATTGTATAATTGGATAAAAATAGATATCAAGCTTTGAAGCATAGTGGTGACCGATGAATGATGAGTTGAGGCAGAGCAGCGAACCCAGTCCATGCCACGTGAGACACTATACATCAGTGAAGAACCACCACCAGTATGCACACTGCTTGTTTGACAACTGGGGTACATGGCCTCATTTTATCAATGCCACTCAAAAGCCTTGCCATCAACTTGAAAAACCGGAAACCATCCCTCATCGGAATAAGTCATGTGTTGCTGATCCTCTAGGGCCTAATTACCGACGTCAGGAGTCCAGAATCGACGCTGAGTCCGGTTTCGTGCTCTTAACATTGACATTTGAGAAGGGGTTCTTTCCCCATATGCTATGACAGTTATTGAACTATCGTGAAATGACCAGACACTCGCTCTCTCTCTCTCTCTCTCTCTCTCTCTCTCTCTATATATATATATATATATATATATATATATATATATATATATATATATATATATATATATATATATATATATATATATTTCAGAGTGCAAGTTATCCAAAGATTAACAGGTAGCTGGTCCATGTAGAGGTTGAAAAAGAAAGACAATGATAAAAATATATCTTTACTAGCAACAAAATAATATTTACATATACACATATATTGGGTTTAAAGAGAATGGTCGCACAGACGGAGTTAAATATCTATGCGAGATACAGGTGGGTTAATTAGGGGAATGACGTGGTCTGGTTCAATAAGTTGATTTAAAGGGGGGTTTTAAAACGGGGCGCATACACAAAGACTGAATCTTTTGGGTAAGTCACATTCTAGATCAATCTGCAGGCGGCATCGGTTACAATTACTCACCTGCTCGTTGCAGAAAAGGGGCCAGTTGAGATACAATGACTGCGAAGGGGGAAGTCGGGTTACCTCTCACTTCAGATGAGGAAACACCCGTATATGGCCTTTAGAGATAGGAATTCTCGTCAGATACTCGCCGATTGACTATGGCAGAGTTCACTGTTTTCGATTTAACCTTCGTTCTCGAATCGAAATCGTCAATGTCTCCGAACGCGGAGGGAGGAAAGCGTCCTTCAACTTGTAGCGGTAGTAGGTGGGAAGTCTATTATATAGACGCTCGGCGAGGTGGCTTTGCTGCCGCCTCCACACACACGTGCGATTTTTTTAGAAAAGTTAGTGAGGCAGTGTTGCGAACTGATAATGATCTTTTGAAATTTAATGATTTTCAATAGGAAAATTGGCAAATGTTACGATTTTTACTCACATATGATCGGAAAAACAGAGTATTAATCAAAATTAATATGTATATATAGTAAATTTATACAAAACTCCTCTTAGTATGATTCAATGTTCTACTTAATTTATTAAGATTAGTGTCAACAAAATGGACTTTAGGGATATACTATAGATCATTTTGTTGTAGCTCTTCACAAAATTATGAACAAACTCTGCATACATTTTGACCTTGTGATTACTCAGAAAGCCTTAAACCACTGTGAAAAAGCTGTTCTCGACTTATTGAGCTTCTCCGAGGAATTTCGTACAGTTTAGCATCTTCCATATCTTTGCTCCGACGAAACCCAGATTTTAACTTTGCCTCAGACAGATAAGCGAAGAAATGTTGAAAGTATTTGAAGGCTGTAGACTCATTATCAAGATATGTGACAAATAATTTCATACGACACAATTTATGTCCAATGGTGCCTTCCTTGCTCTACGAGTGGATCACACTTGACGATGCTTCTGTTCTCCCCTCCCCCCAAACTTGGTTTGTTGTGCAGGAGACGCCTGTCGCAGTGCGCTACGATGTCCCTGCACTTCTAAAGGTCAGATATGCGCTATATAATTGCTGTTCCAAAGAAAAAGATAAATGGGTACCTTGGTAAAGCCGCAATTTTTTATGTTCCCGATAAAATGACAGTTATAGTCATTATACTACAAGGCACCTATCAGGTTCTTGACGCTGTTATATTCCTCTATGAGGTGCATTGAGTAAACCAGGAAAAAAGATAGGTACTTTTTCTCATTATGGAGCAATACTGCATGGAAACTTTCAGACGAATTTTCATTGAAGAAGGACCACTCGCTCAAATTACAGGCGATTACTTTTGCAGTCGGTATGGAAAGATCAGATCAGTGACAGCTGCATTCTTGCAATCATGACGTTTGTAAAAATCTTACCTGCAGAAGTAGCAGATACGTGCTTGGTAATGGAATCCCGCGAAATTATAGGATTAATGAAATTTATGGCGCTCTTTTTCCCGTTCATTATGAAAAAATACATTTATTTCACCAATAACTCGATTTAAAAAATATATAAATTAAAATCAATATTTAAATTTTAATAATTCTAGAAAATTATAATATAACATTATAATGTTCTAACTTGCAAAAATTGACCATTTGTTGTAAGATGCTCGCATGGAAAATGAGGTTCCCAGAGTTTTTTAGTGCCCCGCACATTTTTAGCAATGCTATCACATATTAGATATTCGCTCCTGTCTTGATAAATTGGCCACAAGAGTAGCAAATTTTTCTGACTGATGCTTTCAGCCTTAAGATGTAATTTCTAACCTAGTGAGCATCTAGTCATGATTTTTCTTTCTCTCTCTCTCTCTATATATATATTGTTTTGATGGGTGTCTTTGCCAACAAATGGAAAGGGAGAATAGGAGAAACCACATGTGCTACAAGGTTCTTTATTACTAACGTTTCGCTCCTCTTCTACTACAAGAGATGAGAAGAAGAAAAAAGATCGCCTGCTGACATAACCGCCCAACATTCGGGCTCACTTGAATAGAAGAGCAAGGCACACCTTTTTCGACACTGAAATTCACATCCATTCCAAGCCAGCGTGGAAACCTACCTACATGAGTCAGCACAAGCCTTGAGGGAGGAAATAAAACTTAGTGGTTCATCAGAGTAAAGGATACCACTCCCACCGGAGATGCTGGACGAGGTAATGACAAACAGGACCTTACACGAGGCACTGCTCAACATGAAACTGAAAGAACTATGTCATCGGAGCTCCTGGAAGAAAATGCGCCAAGACAACATTATCTAAAACCTCTCTGACCACGTGATTAGCCCCTGGAGAGGCAGGCCCTATCTCTGGGCCTTAAATTTGCCGTCGGTATAAAGGGATCCACCTACTTGAGGACGTCATTTGGAACCAGCGCATGGAAGACCCAGTTGACATTGTGTTCACACAGAGATTGAGTTTCGCAATCCATATTGTGGCTGAGTCACAACCACGTAGAATCCCGCGTAGATACATGAATGCTCTCCCAGACAAACCCGCAACAAGGACATCTACATCATGCCAGCTGAAAAGGGCGGCGGAGTAGTCATTATGAACACTATTGATTACAAATAAGAGATGAGCAACCTACGATCAACACACTTACCTGAAAGTCATTGCTGGCCTAGCTTTACAGAAAGCAATGACATTCATAAGGAAGTGGGAAAGATTCTTAAATGCATGGAGATTGAAAAGAACCTCATCCATCTACAAGAAGAGCCCAAGGACTCCGATTATGTGAGAATCACCAAAGCGCATAATCTGAACATTTCAATGCCATCCATCACTTCCGGGATAGGCAGCGCCCCACATAGACTGTCCAAAGTACTTGTCCGTTCACAGACAGTTATGATGGGAAGGCTTAGTGGGGCTTATCTAAAAAATTCGTCAGGAAACTCATTAGTTTCGATGTTGTCTTACTCTTTACTAATGTCGACATTCAAGAAGCAGTGGAAGCCATCCGCGACTCTCTGAAGCTGGTTGAGCTTTGACTAAGGTTTTTCGTGAATAGGAGCACCAAAAGTTGTACGGAATGTCCACTGGATTGCTTCTGTCCGCTGTATTAGCCTGCCTGTTTATGGAACAAATGGAGGTGGAACTAATAAGGGAAGTGCCTGGGCCACACACCAAATGGCTCAGGTTCGTAGATGATAATATTGTAATCGTCCCATGACACGTCAACCACGATAATCTATTAAGCAGCATCAACGAGCTTCACCAAACGATCAAATTTAACGTGGATAAAGAGGGAGACAACACCACGCTTCCATTCCTAGATATTAAATACACAGGACCGACGAAGGCTTAAAATTAAACGTCTACAGGATACCAACCAACAAGGATGACTTTGTCTACTACCTGTCAGCTCATGATTCTCTGACCAAAATGGGCCTCGTCATTGGGTTTTTTTCCCTGCGCGCACGCATAATTTGCCTCCAAGAGTTCACCTCATAGGAGATCTACGTCCAAGACTTCTTGCACAAGACTAGGTACCCTGCTTTCATCAAGAGGGCAACAAGCAAGGCTATTAACAGTGGCTAGCATGCTGATGAAGATTAATTTAACAAGCTCTAAATTGAACAACTGGAAACATGCAAGTTCTTTGCTCACCTCACATAACTATAGTCCAGAACATACCTATTGAATGAAAACCTGGAAAGAACTGGAATGAGGATTAAAAAATGTCTAACAATTGCCACCAGGATATGAAACTTTTGGTGGATATGAGGCTAAGATAGAGTGAGATGCTGAAGCATTTCACTGCTATTGTGAAGTCTTGAACAGTTAGGAATTTGGCACCTCAAGAGATACAAAGACGTTGGACGCACCATCAAATGTAAATTTTCACAAAGAAGTTTCCTTGACCACTAGACACAAAATGAACTCATAGTTTAATGACTTCAAGCGGACATCAAGTTTTTTTCCATTATTTTCGATTTCACTCCAGATATTAGCTATACTGAACAGTTTTCAGTAGTGATTCGAGTGGTCTTGCTGAAGAACAAGCCCCATATAAAAGAATATTTTATGGAGTTTTTGAAGGCAGACGAGTCCAGGGGCAAACATTTAGCATAATGTGGCCAACATACGTGTAAAAAACAAGGAAGTTCATGACAGGCTCCTAGAAATTAACCCCAGAGCTGAGCTTCTGCCATGTGTGGCTAATTTTTTGAGGCTGATGCTACTAAATGATCTACTGATGCTACAAATTATTTTCGCATTATTCACAAAGATTAAATCTTGTTTTCGGCATCCAGAGAATGATGGGCCATCTTGAAAGATGATGTAAATATCACTTTGAATATGTGGACTGAGACAAGATGAAAAAACAAAGTGAAAAGTGTAACTATTCAACCCCTGAGATACAAGGCATTTGCGCTGAGAGATACACTGATTAAGATCAGAAGCCACATAAAAGACCGTGTCATAAAGATTGAGGGGAATCCATCTCATAAGTGAGTGGGATCTTACCGCTTTAGTGTTTGCACAATGGTTTAGTATGACATCTGGAGGTAAATCTCACTTGTAAGCAAGCTGATACAGTCTACTAGCATACACGTTGACATAGCAGTTCGTCTTCTCAAAAAGACAGATAGAGAGAGGGGTCTCTGTAATTACAGGGCAACAGATCTTGTGAGTGCACAAGTGTCAGCCCAAGATGTGTGACAAAATGAATGTAGAGGCTGCTCTATAACAGAGAAGGGTTAAGTCTACAAGCTGTACTTATCCTATGAGTAATTTGGTGAGCCTTTCAGAGACGCTCCGAAGAAGCTAGAGGTTGAAATTTTTAATGTTGTTGTTGATACTGGAACAACAGTACTTCAAGACACATTTTACACATTGGCAAATGTGGTAGAGAAGTTTGGGATTTTATAAAATTTCCACAATCTCTCAGATGATGAACTGACAGAACAGTGTGTGGCTATTAGTGCTGTATCGCACTTTAAGGAATATTCTGATTTGTACGTCACAGAGCTTGTGCAGGTTCTGAAGAACATGTATGACTATAAAAATACCATGTCTCTGCTAGATATGCCTTATTTTATTCCTGAAAGCGAGTTTTCATAAATATTCCCAAATTTCTGGACTGCTCTCCGAATTGGACTCACCAGACAATAACTGTAGCTGAGGCAGAGAGAAGTTTTTTGAAGCTGAAGCTCATCAAAAGTTGCCTGAGGTTAACAATGTCACAAGAACGCCTTACTGATCTTGCAGTCATAAGTATTACGCATGCCATTGCTGAGCAGCTAACTTCATCTTTAAGTTTGCTGACGACACAACCATCATGAGCCTCGTCACAAATAACAATGAGGCCGCTTATAGAGATGAGATGGAAACATGGCTCACTAGTGCTAGGACAATACCCTCTTCTTTACCGTTCAAAAAATAAAGAAATGATGATGGACTTCAAGAGACAGCAAAGAGACAGACATCATCTGATCCATATCGACAACGCTGATGTAGAAAGAGTCAGTAGTTTCAAGTGACTCGGCGTCTCGCTACACACACAGTGTGGTCAAGGAAAGCTCGTGTCGTAGAATGATCCCGACATATAGGTCACCTCTACCCGATATGCGTGGACGCTCAAGGTCAACGAGTGACCTTAACTCAACTCTGGTCACGACAGAGATGGGGAAGGATAGAAATGGGGGAAGTTGGGTCCAACTTCCCTGAAAGAGTACGAAGAATTTAAATACAAAACGTTTGAGTGCAGTTGGCCGATATTAAACTAATGAAGGCTGCGGGTTATGAGTCTTATGAAAAAGCAGGAACAAAAATAAACTTTTATATTTATACAGTATACACAATAAATAGATTAAATAGAATAATGACAATGGATACTCGATGTTTACAATAATCGATCCAACAGAGCTACTCGGCTGCTCGGGCGAGCTCTAAAGGAAAGGGGTCGAAAGGCAATACGAGCCTCTGTAAATACGCATACAGGGATTACTGGCAACGAAGCCACAGATGATTCGTCTCAGGCTAGCTTGGGTTCGAGGCTTAAAGATATGAAACGGGGATCGGATGGTTATTCGATGGACTTTAACCACGGGGAGTTTAACCTCTAGTAGTAACACTAACTGGAGGGAGAATTCGTGCCAAACTAAATGTACCGAAACCAAGGATGGGCCAATTGACTGGGGCTCAGATTCTTGGGTATAATTCAAGCCTTCGGCTCGTAGCGAAATGAAGCGCGATCGAGAATGACGCATTTCGTTGTAAAAGGCAGGTATATACTGTCGATGCCCAATTGGGACCAACAATATATAGGCACTAGCCAGAACCGTTACTGTCTTCACCAAGGGTGGACGTGGGGAAATCTCTCCACGAACCAACACGGCGCTTGAGGGATGGAAAGTAATCCCGCGGTGGGTTCTTGCTAACGTACCGGGAGGTGACAGAAGCGCGCGTTTGAAATTAAAATCCCTCAGTTATCGCAGAAAGCAGTTCGATATTCTGACTGTTCCCACGGTCCTCGCTTACATGGATTGACCTCACGCCTGACCTCGTGGTTCCGACGGAACACATGGCGGCGAGGAGCCTCCATTTTCCACAGTTTGTCAGCTGCTATAATTCCTGAGAAAATTGTGTAAGGGTAGCATGAACATCAGCATCCTGACCAACTTCCCTAGGTATATCATCTAAAGCCTGCTGACAGACTACATCACAGTGTGGCATGGGAACTGCTCTAGTCACAGCCGAAACCACTACAAAGAGTGGTTCCCTCGGGACAGCACATTACTAGAAGAAATCTCTCCTCCGTCCAGGCCATTTAGCGCAGCAGGTGTCTGTGGAAGACACACATCATCATTTCAGATCACAGCCATTTAGCACAAATACTTTTCTTCGGGCTTCCATCTGGTAGGCGCTATAGGAGCAGAACAAAAAACTTTCAGATAGCTTAACTCAAAATAAACATTTTGAGACATTGTACTACTTCCTATTGGCATACAAAATATTCATAAACACACATTTTAGACCAGTGTTACAATAGACTAACATGAAAGGGTAAATTGAATATAAGTCATCATTTCTCCCACTCGTGACTTAATATTTATACGAATTTAAAAGTCATCTTATCCCATTTCAATGGGCAATTACTGCAAAATTTCAGCTTAGGTAGATGTTCGGTAATTCTTGAATCAAAGTTCATACCTAAATCGCAAAACATGAAAATGTGAAATTGAACCACCCAACGGGATCATGAAAGGTTCATTCAGGGCATTCACACTAACCGAGGGGATGGTAGATGGAGATGTGTGGCAGTATGAATCACCCCGGGATTATGTATACGTATATATACGTATAGGTATACGTATACATGTACCTATATATGTGTAGACGTGAGATGAGGCTACTTCACAGCTCTTCTCTTCTTGAGAAAGGGCAGCGTTCTCACGAGTCTGTGTCTTACTCACTGTGAAGCATCCGAACAATCTCCATGTCTGAGGCTGCTCCTCATCGAAGGTAATTGGAGTAATAACGTTGTCACAAATCAAAAGCAATAACAAAGATTTTTCCTGAAAATAACCTTAGATGTTTGAGACCTTAGCCTAGCAATTCGTCAGATTAGAACGCAATAAAAAATACGTCGGTGATAATCAATTTTGCGGTTTATAAAAAAAGAAATCCAATTGTGAGCAGATGCGGGTTCTTATTTCAAAAATGGAGAAATATCAGTCAACATATTATGGCAAATTTTGTCTCATGCATGCCAAAGTGAATTAAAGCAGACCTTATGAACAAGAGACATCATTGTAAATGTTGAGTGTGTGCATAAGTTGAATGTATTTATTAATAAAATAGGCTTAGCTCTAAATTTTTTTATATTTTAACTTAAAATTCTGATACAAACATACTCTGTTGGAGGAATTTGTAACAAGACAACCATGGCCTAGAAAAGATCTACGATAGGAAAGTCGAGTGAAGGAGACTGTCTTCTCAGGAACGTTCCAAAGAGTCGGATCCGTGTCCCAAAACATACCATCCCGGGTGGGATGGTCTGTGACATACAGGGGATAACAGAGAAGGCCTATACTCCTCGCTTTTCTGATAGTAGCTGAGATTAATTTAAAAGCCCCAGTAGCATTATTCCATGGTTGAGGTCATAGTAGTTTCACCACGGGCAGGGGTAGCAAACTTTAAATTTGGGGTAATGCTTCACTATATTAATCTAAAACACCTCAGACGCATAAGAAAAAAGTGGTGGGATCTAATATTACCAAACATTGAAACGGGAAAAATATAAAACATCCAAAACTTATTCGGATCAGTTTGCTGGCCGCGATCTATAATCATAAAGGGCAGAATAATAAACTGTTCTTTGTATTGATGATACGGGAGCGAATAAAAGCTGTTACTGGAGAAACCCAGTCTGAGTTCTCTAATAACTGTACTCAACAGAAGCTACAATCATTTTAAATAATAAAGAGTATAAAATTTTCTAGTCTTCACTGCCTTTCTTGATCATCAATTAAAACTACATAAAATGTCATAATACTAGATTATTCACTTTCCTATATATTAGATTTATGGACATTATGTTAAGTCTTTATTTATATGCAAAGTTATTAAAAAGCTTTGGTGAGATAATGGCCAGCAAATAGACTCGGTCGCAATTTAATTTGAAGTAAGCATTCAGCCTCGAGAAGGGCCACAACAGCGAATAATTTAAAGCAGCGGAAAAGTGCACGAACTGTATAGAAAATTACCATGCATTTTGAAGGATAATAAAACACTTTCTTTTCCATCAAGAATTGCACAATAGGATGGCAGACTTTGGTAACCGTAAACAGTAAACTTTACTGGACATATCAGGTGCAGGAAGATCCTTGAACACGACAAGTTACGCTAAAGATGAAATGTTCTTCTCTTTCAATAGATTAACTCAGTTCTTTGGACTCCCAATCAAATCTATTAATGCAGCATCTCCGAAACATTGGACTTGCAAAACCCAAACTCCCCAAACCATGTCAATCAATATCTTCGAACTTTCAAAAAATCAAGCAGCACTATCCTGATTTGCCTTAGTCTGCATCTCAGAAAAGAACCAGAAAAGAATAAACAGCGAATCCACCTCCTACCTTTACGCACCAAAAGCGCACTCGTAAAATCGACTAAGATGAACAACTCATCCAAAGATTCCAGACACCCACTGCCTACTCCTGAAGAGAATAGTGTAGTAAAATTCACAAATTCTAACCCTTGCAAAGGACAATACCGTAAAGAATATTAAATTACTCAACGTCTTGCACACTTACCACAGATGCAGACTTTGTCTAAACCTTCTACTAAAACCCCTGGCGGCATCTGGGACCAATGACTTATCTGAATTAACAGAGAAACTTGAAGCATGAGAAAAAAGACCTCCTTACAGGCCATTGACAATCTGTTCAATAACGACACTCTCAGAAACAAGCTCACAGCACTCAATCTCACCTGCTACTTAAAGAGAACTCCATTGAGGAGAGGATTTATTATTCTATGAGTATAAGCTGGTGCGGCACCTGGACAGTGATTAATAAGGTTGCGTGCAAGGCAAGAAGTAACGCCACCGGGTTGCAAATTTTGGATAGAACTGAGTTAAAGGATATATCCGTCTGAGGAAGAGTCTGTCCTTTAGGAGATGTTCTGAATATCATTAAACTAAAGGCGAAAGAACTAAACGTAATACTTGAGTGATTGCGGTGCCTGACAGAGAATAGCACGTGAAAGTTAACCTCGGTGATGCTGAGAGCGTCAGAGGAAAATTATTTCTATGCAAGAATTTGATGAATAGTCGTAGGGTTTCGTTTTTAAGAGACACACATGTGTAGAGAAAGCTTTTGAATCGTTGCAAACAAGTCGAAAGTAGCGTGATGCTTCTTATGATCCTAGGTATGGCAAAGCATAGGCACAACTGGATTGGGGTGGGTGAAAGCATGGTCTGCAGTTGGTGTTCTCACAAGCTTGATATGTTCCACTTGTGAAAGTTTTTCCTGTCATATTCAATGCTACTTAAAATTAACTCAAAGGGTTTTAAGTTATTACTTCAACTTTGAAACTTATCTGAACATTTGGCTCCTCTGAGGAGAATGTTACCTAGCTCCCCCCCCCCCCCTGAAGACACGAATCAACCTTTCCTACGCATAACAATTATTAATGCTAGGCTTAAACTATATGATGAAATATATAACCATTTGTCTCAGAACGAATAGGTACAGTACCATCAAAAACTAGAGAATAAAAAACATAAAAAAATACATGTTCTTAAAGATACCCGTTTAAAGGCAATGAAAATTGCACTGATTATTCTTTGATCTTAGCTTCCGATAGGATTAAAGGAATAAAGTAATTGGGTTCGAAGATATAATGCGTCCATAACTAGAGAACGATAACTGTCAGTTTGCAGGTAAAAGGTTTAACGCATATATGGAAATACTGTTTAATTCGTGGAATGTAGATTCATAATAATGGTATTACTCATTATTTAGGATACCGAGACGAGTTATGGTCGATACATTCTTCAGAAAGCAGCTTGTTCCGGGAAATTTTTTGTTATGACTCATTCTGATATTTATAGTCATTATAATCGTTCAAACAGTGGGATTTTATCCATATATATATATATATATATATATATATATATATATATATATATATATATATATATATATATATATATATATATATATATATATATATATATATATATATATATATATATATATATATATATATATATATATATATATATATATATATATAACTTTAGCAAATAGTGCTGCAGTTGCTGAGGCAACTTGTTTCGTTTGAGTATCTGTGAAAATTGAAACATCAACCTATTTATAAATGTTGCTGAGCTGCTATCATGGAACTAGCTGATGTCAAACAGACCATCCCAATATTTCTAAATAATACAGCTACTGCTGCTAGTATTACTGTTTATTTAAACGTAATCGGACCATTTTACTATCAATGATTGCATTACTATCGGTCAACTATTTCTGTGTCATTTCGACGATGTCACGATCTATACAGTGGGCAGCAAATATTTACAGCACACTATTAGTAATGAAAATTTAAATACTATTACCTAACGCAGGTTAATGAAATTTACAACACGTGTGGAACTTAATGTAATAAATACAATATAATAATCAAAAAAGCAAAATCACGAACAGGAAAAATTTATAACAAAATTAGCGAAAGTTATCAACGCAAAAGTTTACAACACATTCATATAAATGCATATGAATAAATAGGTTACATCTGCAAAATGTCTCACTGAAAACTAATCCTCATTTGCTTCCGAATAACTAAAATATTTCCAATTAACAAAACCGGAGATAGTGCCTACCAGCACTTTAGATCCTGCATTGAAACAGGTCTCCCTATTCCTCTTGACCATCAGGCTTTCTTTATTAAAATCTCAACTGACCAGATTATAGTCCCAGAGCGCAAAAGTCAGCCTTCATGGCCCCCTAAATGGTATCCCTCGTGAGAGAATGCAGCGATTGGATCAATTCAGTGAACCTCAGTTTCCAACTAAATCACACGCAGAAAAACACGACAAATACCAGAATAATTAATAAGACTAATTACGTAACAAGGAAGAGTACTTTTTGGCAATTCAATTGACAGAGTTGACATAGAAAAGGATGAACGTACATTCTAGGGGAGTGTTAAAAGAATGAAAGGAGCAGAGACATAAACACCAATTAAACTTAGAAGAAACAACATTGATATCACAGAGACTAACAAGATTTAAGAGGAAATCAGATTCTTATGGGCATCTATTTTTAAGATATTTTCGTAAACTAGACTTAGAAGAAAATGTAATCAAAGAGTTAAATGCCCAGATATATAGAAATCACCCCCATCATTATGTAATAACGGAAAGAAGAATGGAGGGATATGGTAGACAAATTACTGCCGTGAAACTCTCGGAAACTTTGAAATCCTTTCGTCGATTTGATGTCAGAAGACAGTTCTCTATCCATCGACGTGATGCTTTCTTGTAGAATAAGACTGTCGAGCTCACGACACCTAAGAAAATGTTGTAAGAAAGTTATAGACTATTTCTGACAAGTCCAAATTATAAATAAAGGGTGACAGAAGCGAATCGTGTGAACTTGAAACTGTGTCATAGATTCAACATATAGATGTTGAAATGACATCCTATGAATACTTTTGGGGTTGAGAATTTTCGTAATAGTGTTATTGCTCCTTTATTTTTCTATCAACCTTCTTGGGAATATTTTATATCAATACATTCCGCACAATGCCTCTATTTTTCGTTATCCTGCATTAAGGGGTTCATGAACTATGGCGAAAAGTTTCGTTCAAGGTATGGGTGTGAATATGTTCTGGTCAGGCATTCGCTTTCAGTCGTTAGAATAATAGTATTTAAAACACCGCCAAATGGAATCATCTCTCAAATCATCTCTTTTTAACAATTCTCCTCTGATTTAATTTATTCATCTTTTATATGCACTTACCTAGAAGGAATCTATGAACGATACTCTCAAATATAGAAGAAATTATTTTGACTTCCAATTTCGGGTGACCAAAAGTAAGATGTAATTTTATCGTCGTAACTAGTGTTTCAGGGTGAAAGTTTCGATAATACAGATTCTTTACAACATTATTATATTTGAAAAAAATATCAGCACCATATTTTCTGACATTCCACTAATTTCGAGCCCCTAGTACAATAAAATTACATCCATTAGTCGTCTGGAAAATTGGTTTATGGGTCATAAGTTGTTTTCTGAGGCACTTTAATTATTTCAAATGAATAGAACTCAAGACCAAGCAAAATGTTCAATTTTCCTTTATATTTAAAAGAGAGTAAACAAAATAGATTGCATGCGTACAATCACCAATTTCTATTCAGTGAATTTATATGTAATTGAATATAGAGAGCAAATAACACAAGGGTTTTGTTTGCAAAGTAATTTTGGAACCTATTGGGTCACATTCAATACAATAACGCTGAATAAATTGCTTTCAATTATTTTTTATTAAATTTTACGTCGCAATTTTCTTTGAATTATCAGTTGCAGTTGAAATTCAATTTTCCTTAAAGTAGAAAAATAATCCTTATATGTCTATTCAGGGGGAGACATTTCCTAGCAGTAAATTTGATATTTTTTAGGTCTAATTAACGAGCAAGGAATTGAAATGATTTACGGGAATACTTTTGATATAATAATCATTTGTGTCTTGTAAATGTATCCCATTGCTGCTAATAATCGAAGACGTTAAATAAAATCAAAGAACTAAAGATGGATGACAAAATACTGTGATCGATAATAAAAAAAATGAAATTCCAATGCCACTGTTTCTTTTTAACATTTTCTGAAAGCTTTCCTTGTTCAAGGAAAGGAAAGACGACTCCATTTACCTATTACACAGGAAGTAGGACAAGTTCTCAGTTTAGTACATACCCCTGCCCTCGATAAACACTAGCTTTGACATCTCAACCAAGATGTTAATCTCTCTGTTTTCGGTAGTTTTCTATTAGATTATTGGAAATAACGTAATTTGATTGAGATTTACTTTGTATATAGTTAGTTTAGTTTAAATATAAATTAAGCAAGCGTTTTCTAATTCATATAATTGTTGTTTGATAAGTGATAGCTTTTAACCGAGCTAAACTCTTTTAGCGTATCAGAATTATCAAATTATTTTTTATTTCGTCATTCTCATTACATTGTTAATTTAGTAAAGTTATGGTGAAAATATGCCCACAAAACACATTCGGTAAGTGTAACATGCCTAGAAAATTTGACGTCGGTTTGATAGTTAATTGTACACTAACTAAACTGGAATATAGACGGTTTGATAGCAGTAAGACAACGTTTGAGGCATCTGCTTATTACACACCACAAAAATATTTATTCCTAAAACATTATTTATACATAATAATCCAGCATTTAATTTTGACAATAATAAATAGCCAAAATATTTGTGAATAATATATATTCTTACTTTTTCATTCGTTTTTAAAATTTACGCGATAGGGATACTTATTCAAATATTTAAACTATTGCAGGCTAATTAAAAAAGTCGGCATTTTAAAACATAAGAAAAAACAGAGCATTCCTTCGCTAAATCCAAAATCGCGGTCTGCTCCTATTCTGGATGATGGGAGATTTACTTCATGGATGTTTGTCATTCAGTCAAAAGGATAAAATGAAGAGAAATATGGGTTGAATGAATTATGCTGTGTCATTATAATCTATTTCGTAATATTTTTTGTAAAATATAGATGTTTGAATCGTTTTCAATTCAATAAATGTTTTTTTGCAGAGAAAAGCTTGAACAATTGTTAATCTTAACCAAAGTGGCCTAAAATGCAAGAAGATAGTTTCTAAAGTTATTGTATCAAATAACACTATATTTAGGATAATTAGTGACTTTAAAAGACTCGTTACACTCCAATGAAGAAATTTGTGGGCGCTAAAGCGCTTTAAATATAGGCTAAGATCGTCTCCTGGTAATGGTCAAGCTTAAGGATCAGGTTGCCTGTTGTGACATACTTGCTAACGAGTGGAAAGAAGCAGAAGTGAACACTCATCGCGCAAAGTGTGGCAGAGACTTCGATAAAGGTCTCAGGTTGAGAATCGCTGCGAACAAGTCTCATCTCACTAAGAAGAGCCTTACGGATAGGCTCTACTTTTATCAGAAATAAAAAGAATGGACTGTTGAAGAGAGTGCCAAAGTGATATTCTCTGATAAAGATCCCATCCCCTTGTTTGGAGCTCCCGGAAAATCTCTTGTTAGGGGGAGAAAAGAGACTAGCTTTTATGAGTTCTATGGAGGAGAGCAAAAATGATATAGATATAGAAGCATTTACATTTCATTATAGAGGGCCCCATATCAGCTTTCATCTTTAGCCTTGCAGCTGCCAAATTCATAGACTCTCCGAGTAACAAATGGGACCAAGGAAAATTACACGTTTTGTCGAAAGAAGACTCATTAGCTTGCTTGCCACGCGCTGAAAAGGCTTTAATGAAATAAAATAATTCTTTTTCCCTCTTCATTTAATTGTTGAACAAAGAAAGTTATTTACGAGTATGCATTAACAATTCCAGCAGGAAATAAAACTAATATAAGGTGAAGGAAAACGAAAGGTTACTAATTTTTTTTTTAGTCTAATACAAAATCAGGCTTTATTAATTGAATAAGTTTGCTTTTGAAAAAATAAAAGTTTTCCTTTGATTTTTGATGAAATAATTTGTATTTTGGAGGGTATCATAGGATTCTCTCGAGTAAAATGATTTGTAAAATTATCTATTTTTTTAATATTACCTGCAAGAATATTTCAAAATGTGGTGAAGAGCATGAATGTGCAAATGGGGAATATTAAAAGCCATTGTTAAATATGCGGAGCACCAGAAACCTGTATGAAACTCGTCTCTTTTATCCGACCCAGTTTCTACTCGTACCGGAAGAAAACAATGGTGAAGTAGGAAAGACAAAAAATAAATTGACAGTAACAGGATGAAATAACAATCTTTTCAGTGGGAAATAGTTATTTATTTTAATATAAGCGCAAAAAAATTTGACTGAAGTTAAATTTGGGATTGAGTGTTCATCGGAATAGAAAATATGGTTTCGCTCAAATTACGGGAGAATAAATCAAATTATTGACTTGATAGTGATTGTTTATCGGTATCCTATTTACTCTGGTTTAAAAGAATATCACAAAGATGAATAGGTGACCATGTATGTAGCGATGTAAGTACACTATTCGTGTAAACTGTGTGTACTTAAACTTTGTAGCACCTCTCATCAAGATAAATGGAGACAGTGGTATTTACGGTGTACCCAGCACGAACCACAAAGTCATGCCTAGTACAACTCGATTAGGAACTCCGCGAAAACGACTAGCAGCGCATCCAAGAGGGGTTTAGAAGGTTTATTCGATATCTTACATATCTTTTCTAGGTTTTTATTACTTCCACTATCGCACCCGCTCTATTATAGAAGATTAAGGTTATAAGAACTCGTGCGGAAGAAGCGATTCTAAGCAAATAGCAAGTAATATGCAGCACTTGTCTCGAGAAAACCCTCTCTACACACGAACACCTAAGATCACAAAAGCATGCACCTCCAAGGAAAGCATCATCGACATATACACGAATAGAAACCTTTGTTTATCTTGGGCTGTTTGAACTTTGCCATTTTAACAAAGATGCCTTTTTCTATTCATCTTCAATCTAAATAACTACTATTTCTCACTCGTAATGCGGAGAAGTTGCTTTCTCAATATAGCAGCGCAAATTGTGATTTTAACTCTGATACCCCCACGTAGTTAACCAAGACTGCTAGACCACTCTCTTTCCATAATAATGTGTCTTCCGATTCGATGTACATACGCTATGTTTTTGTTGATTTTCGGCTTAGTTATTCATTCTCTTTGATGCAAATTTCTATTTATTTTAAATTCAAAATCTTAGACTTACCTAAATTTATTAGACCATGGCAAGATTAATTTAATTCATCCGTTGGCAATCATCTTTACATGGTGATCAACTCACTCAACTGGTGAGTTTATTTTTCTCTTCTTCAAATATGTAACATAATCGTAGGCATTTTGAAGAAATATGTATTGCAAACAAAACAAATAAATAACAGATTTCAATAATACTGACTTTTCTTGCACAGTGGGAGCTTAATCTATAAAACAGGCTCCTGCCTGTAACATGACCCAAGAGCGAATCTTGATAAATAAATTAACGGGAAGCAAATTATGAAAGACTCATGTCATGTTGCTTCCTGCTCATGGTTTAGTCTTTTTCGACTAATGAATCTATGGATCATCTAGGTAACTTCATTAGCTCTAATTTTTCTGTTCTTTTATAATCTTTTGTCATCACTTTATAAGCGGAGATGATCTAGTTTGTTTTCACCTGTTTTAAAGCGACTAAAAGAAAATTGACCAAAAATAAGGTTCAAGCTTTAAGTCGATACGGATTAGAATTTATGCAATCTAACGATATTTACACTTTTTTTTTAACATCTCTACAAAGCAGGTGTTTCCAGGTTTCAAGAGTCATTTTTATATGGGGCCATTGGGCAGAAAAACTAAGAAATTATCGAAAAAAACTTATTCAAAATATATTTTGAACTTTAGAACAAACACGATACACAAATTACAAAGTAGCACTAGTCTAATTTGAGAGAGACTTGTAGCATATATATTTAATGAGACTATATCATAATAAATATTTTGAATCCATTTTTGTAAATTTTATTTCTTATATGTTAACCTTTTCGTTCCTCTCCAAATTCTGTTTAGGTGTAATTATTTCAATGTGCATCAAAGAAGAATTAGAAAAAGGTCTGTAACGCCTCTTCATAATTAACCTCGTTTATTCTATCCAAACCATTAGTATATTTCCATTTCCTATTTTAAGGAAATTGAGATATTTTGAATACTGAAGCAAACATATAAAGGCCAGATGATATCTATCCAATTTCGTAGAGAACATAATGGTTCTCCCACTTCTTAAAATAAAGAAAAATAATGATCAGAAAAGTGTGATTAAATATAGGTACCAAAGGGTAAAGGCATATACAGTAGATAAGATCTCTTCCAAAATATCTACGTGAGAGAGAGTGTGTTTAAAATGTACAAATATAAGTTACATAACTATGATACATATGTACATATGCAATTATAAATACATTGTTCAAAAAACAAAGGAATTATAACAAATTTAATAAATCAAACGGCTAAACTTTAAAATTGACAATTACGTTTAAAAGCTCTTCCTTCTCTTCTTTCATCTTGTTCTCTCCTTTCCATTTCTCTTTTTTTTCTTCCTTCCTTTCTGTTTTCTCCTCTTCTTGAATGTACGTTAATAACTCTTTTTCCACTGAGTCCAAGAGACTTATCTTGTGATTTACTATTTATAGGCCTATTGCAAATAAAAGAATGGATTCACAATGTTGCAATTTTAAGGTCAGATGAGCTCGGGAGTTAAATGGACAACCGGAGCGGATGACAAGCTGACAAACTAACACACACAATTCAAAGAAAAACGGGACACTGAATATATACACGATAGAGTTACTCTCGAAGCCTACTTTTAGTGGTATGCTCAGGAGAGTTGTCGGAGAGAAAGAATGCAAATTGTGAATTGCATTCGCCACGTTTAACCTCGAGGGAGTTCTACGCCGGACAGGAACGGAGCCGATTCCAGAATAATAGTCACTTGCAGATAGAATATTGTTTAATCTGGAGGGAATTCTTGCCTTCAAACTTGAGGGGTGGGAGCCGAATCGAGAGTTTACGCGTCGCTTCAAGGGTCTGGCCGATACCAATTTCTCGAGGCTCGCATCTGATATTTTATACGCGGCTCGCCGGAAGTGATTTGCCCCGAGGTCCCGGAAGGGAGTCTGTTTATCAAACGCGGCGCCGACGGAAGGAAACCTTAGCTTGGTTCACACGACCTTGCGGAGCTCTCGCCACTATCCTCGGTGTGATAGAATTGCTTGAGGCTGCCGCGCCTCGCTTCTATCACATATTGGTACTCAGGCTTCCCACGTGTATCCCGCGAGAGGAGAGTAGCATGGCGTTTCTCATCGCCTCGAACATTTCCCGAGTCTTATCTTCCCCGGCCCAAAGTTTAATCAAGGAAGTTCAATCCCCCGTTTGCCTGCAGGCGTCGATCTGGCCAGATTGAGTTATGCTTATGGGAAGATAAGAGTGTTCGAATCGCTAGCGGGACATTCCATGGAAGTCCCCCATTGCCCCATACCCCGAGGGGCTGGCTGAGGCTATTTATGCGATAGAATTTCGCATTTGAAGCAGATCCCGATTATCTTCGTCAGGTCAGGCATCAAGCCGATCCGGTCTCCATTGTGCCCCTAGGAACTCTCTACCTCGAGAATCCTCTTATTGTCCAGAAGAGGACAATATCCTTGAGTGCCAAGGTTCGTGCCCCTCGAGACGCCAAGTCAACAGCCCCCCCCCCTGTTGTTCAATTGTTCAGAAGAGAATTACTTTAGAACAGTTATTGTTATTCGAGCCCGTTCGACAAGAAACGGTTCTCGGCTTCCCTGATATCACGTCAGTGGTAATTTAATTTACCCTTTTAACGTTCTTCAAGAGAACGCTTGGTTACCCCAATAACCTCAATTGTTCATCCAGAACATCTCCGGTATCCTGTCTCAAGGATCGTTCGTACTTCCGAACCCCACTTCGTTCCCACTCCTCGAAGTCTGTTCTTCCCCCCTCGTTAAGGACAACCCCCCTAAAAAACCCTCTCCCTGGGAAAGAAATCGCCAGTCGGACCGAAGCCGTTCCTTCAAATCGCCTTCACCTGCACGCCGACTTTATAAATACGTAAGCTTCGAAATGCATTTAATTATTTAACTTTGTTGCCAACGTAACTCCGTGCTTTAACACGGATTTAGTCGACCCTTTGCCTTCTTGTTTATTTGTCATTTAAATCCCTCCAAATCTTAATCCACCGCTTAGTCAATTTTATCCTATGACCTTTTCATGTCATGTGCATCTCCCATTTTAATCCCCGGTCATGTAAATATTTTCCATGGGTTATTTTGTTAGTTTAATTAATAAAATTCTATTTTGTTAATGCTGGCAATATTATTTATCCTTGGGCTCCGTTCCACTTCTTAAGTATATTGAAGATAAATAAGCCCTCTCCAGGCCTATTTATTAACATAGAATACTACTCGGCCATCTGATTAAATCCCCGCACTCGAATATAGAATAATCCCTACAAAGAATAGATATATAGTATATCGCCGGGAGCCTTTTCTACGACACTCGGTTTGCTCGGTCTATCTATAGCTCTTGTTATCGCTGAAAGTGTGTCTGCTTCTCAGGGCGCTGTTTAAAATTTCCGTCCGCATGGCTGTTTTCTCTCTAACCATGACAGACCTCACTCCTCTAAAAGAGAAAAGCGAGAGATGGATATTGATTTGATTTGATATTATAGAATGAAACAAATCGAGTGATACTCTTCAACATAACAAAATTAATCAGGTCATACCAATTAGAAGGTCTTTTAATAAAGATATCGACTACAGATTCCTAGACTAAAGAAATTAAAAGAAATCTTAAACAAGAAAGATACAATCTTGGCACTCAAAGGATAAAACAAAAAATAATCCTTTGATTTTATAGACTGACGATCAGCCCTTTATTTTGGAGCGTGTGGAAAGGATAGGGGTGTTATATCTAACCCTTATTGTACATGATATCAAGTCCGATCTGCTCAATGACATTGTTTTGAATTGGGCCAGAAGATTGTCAGTATGTTGATTCCAACATTAGCGGATGCAAGTGGAAAAATTCCATGGGAGGAGCAGTTAAGATTAAAAATAAGAGGAGTACACATGAACATTTGCGAGGGATATTGGGTTCAAGCAGCATAGTTGGAGGTTGTAAAAGAGAAGTTATGATGCCGTAGGGAGAAAAAAATCGAAATTGCTTGCGAAGAAAATATATGAGAGTCAGTGGGTTGTTTTGGAAAAGGTTTGAGGTTTGAAGAGATATATCGAGAGAAGGGTAGGCATGGAAGGGGTTCCCGAAGGGGCTTGATCTAAACTTTCTCCTCATGGATGAGCCTTGAGGGGAACAGATACTATAAAAATCGCAATCATTCTCTAGGAAGATACACTAACACGAAAAGCTCTGGACATCAATAGGTGGAAGTGCGATGGTATATTTTTTGTTCGAAATGTGCAATTATTCATCTTGTAAGAAAACTCTTTTCTCCAACCACAATTGAATATATTTTCCTAAATTCCTGTTACCAATACGAGATAGCGGGTTTAACATTTCTAATTTTAAGCTAATAGAATAATTCCTTTTTATATTTGATCTTCTTTACGCCACTCTCCTCCTTCTTAGTAAGCCCTCCCTCTCACAACTCGCTGTAATAAATATCATTTCTCTTCACTCCATGTAAAATAATGCCTTTGTTCTAAACTTCACATCTCGCATAAAAGATTACTTTCTCGCGAGGAATTTCAGAGAGGAGACACCTCAACAAGTACGTCTAGTGACCTCCTACACGTAGGAGAAACATGAGGGTGACTTATTTAGAACTTTTGCTTTTGCAACTGTGCTCTTAGGCCGTATCTTTCTTTATAAGTGTTCAACTTTGATAGCCTTAAAATTTTCATAAAGTAGGTAAATTTTGAATTAGTTTTTTCTAGTTATACAATATAATATATTTTATATTGAAAGAATAAATTTGGCATTTTAGGGGAAGGGGGATGTTATTTTAAATAACGGTCTGAAACAGAATTTCTGAGATAAAAGTGAAATTTAGAAATATAGTCTTGATGTATTGTTAAAGTGTCAGTAATACGGTTCTTTTCCGTATTGTAATATCCTTAATTTTACTCTCATAAATTGTAGTGATTTAGAGGAGGGGGGCATTAAGTTCCTGAAATACACAGGACAAATCCTTTCTGTATTCTCCTATATTAAATAAATTCACCCTTTTCTGGCCCTTAGGAAAATTCATTTGGAGAATTCAGCAACTTGATTCATTAATTCTTGTAACTACTCCTTTCGTCGGGAGAGCAAGACTATAATCACCATGGTGATGAATAGGAAAAACAATTAAGTCGATTTAATGTCTCTTTGTCTCTTTTTTGTTTCTTTCTTAAGTATAAGAATTACGATGGTTAATTTAAAATCATCGTCCCAACAGCTTCGCTTGAAGATGTACAGAATTCGTTGGCTGAGTAACAACAAAGACGGCTTCCTTGAATTTTCGAGTTTCACAATAATATTTACATTAACGGTGGCGCAAGCCTATGCTAAAATAGTTTGTATACGTTTTGACAAAGAGGCTTTTAAATAGATCAGTCACATTATTGGTCTCTCAAAGAACAAACTCCCCTCATTTTTTAAAGGACCAAATATCTCTAAGTGTCATTCAATTGTATAATTATTTAGGTATGCGACAAAATTGGATGGAAACGATTTTCAGCCCTACAAATGTCTAGTAAAAAAGTAAATTAAAATAAAGATGGCGATGGTGACGAAGGAGATGAAAATTTATATCCAGTCTATTGGCCTTGTTTTCACGACCTACTCTACTTTTACCCCCAATTATTCTTTCTGCATACAACGGATTAACTAGCATCAATCATCTTTCATTATAATCTAACAAGAAAAAAATCCATTATCTTATTCGCTGCTTTGATACGTTCCCAATAATGGCACTATGCCTCAATTCGTCCTATCCTTAAAAACACACCTTAACCCCTCTGAACCATCGAGCTATCACCCTCTCTCACAGCTTCCATTCATGTCTAAGATCATCGAGAAATTAGTTTTCTCTCGCCTTAATTGCCATATTTCTTACTGCAATATCGATGAAATGTACCAATCACGTTTCAAAGCGAAGCACTCTGCTGAAACCGCTCTTCTTGATGTTTTAAACGGTGTACGTAGATCAGCCGATAGGAGGTGTACGTCCATTCTATTCCCCCTAGACCTCTTCTCTGCTTTCGACACCATCGACCACACTGTCCTTCTTGATCGTCTTCACACTTTCCTTGGTCTCTCGGGCACTGCACTTGATTGGTTCCACTCATACCTCTCCTCCCACACTTAGTTGGTCGCGCTCGATAACCTCTCCTCCGAGCCCGCGCCCATTCATTTCGGGGTGCCTCAGGGCTCAGTCCTTGGTCTCCTCCTCTTTCGCATCTACTTACTTCCTCTTGGCTTCCTTCCTTGCGATTTGGGCCTGTCCTTCTACCTCTAGGCTGATGACACTCAGATATACCTTTCCTTATCCTCTGTGTCCTTCTCTCAATCAAATACTAAGCTCCTTTCAGCCCACACCTCCATAAACAAATGGCTGTCTGCCAACTTTCTCAAACTTAACCACGATGAAACTGAAGTTCTCCTTTTTTGGTACCGCATCGATGTTAAAAAAATCTAAACCTCTCTTCACCTCCCTTAACCTTGCGGAAACCAATGTCGCCTTCCCTGATACCGTCAGTAATTTTGGTGTTATTTTCGACGAGAAAATCTCGCTTAAACCACACATCCATCACATTTGTAAATCTTCCCTCAGTTTCCTCCGCAACTTCTCACGTGTTCAATCGCATTTTTATCGACGAAGCCTTGCCTTTGTCACCTCACGCTTAGACTACTGCAATTCTTCTCTAGTGAATCTTCCTTCTTCGTCACTTCGCCCCCTACAACTAGTTCAAAACTATGCTGCCCGGTTCTCTCCTTCGATGCCTCTTTTACAGGAACTACACTGGTTACCTATTCGCTTCTGTACCCACTATAAATTTGTTCTCGTCAAACTCCTCGGGCACTCCGGTATAACCTCGCTCCCATCCTGAACACACCACGTTTTGTTTTCTGCTCGATAGGTGACCGTACCTTCTCAGTTTGTGCTTCTAGACTCTGGAATGCTCTCCCTGCCGAATTCCGATGTTCTCCTTCCCTTGCTACTTTTAAACGTCTCCTGAGGACTAATCTCTTCAGAATTGCCTTCTCTTCCCTGTAAACTTTCTCTACCTGCGCTCTTGGAGCGCTAACAGCCCCGAAAGGCGGATTATAAATACCTATTATTATTATTGTGTAGAAATCAGTTTTTAACGCAGCAACACAAGAGAAAAGGAACTCTCTAGATTGCTCAGTGAACTATTTTTTGGTAACTAGAAACGGTACATTATCCTGGTGTAATGTATTGTCTTTATTGGGTTATATGAAGTACATGAGTATCAAGCTTTGAAATATAGTGGTGTCCTGTCGTAGAATGACCCTTGGTTTTGATCACTATACTCTTTGACACCCTTTTAGTAGCGGTATGCTTTAAGGGGCGTGAGTTACTTCTATGATGAAGTAGGCTTTGTTCTAAGAGTGCTATTCAGTGGTTTTGTTCTTAAGGAAGAGCTATTTTTAAACACATAAGGGTAAGAGGAAACACCAGAATCTACCAAAATAAACATGTATTTTAAACGAAACACTTAACTATTACAAACCAACAGTTAACACATTTCTATCTTCGGCATCAAAGATCTTTCAATGACAAAAAATAAACAAATAGGCTTCCCGTAAACATACCAATTGCCGATTAGTATTTTTTTATCACGCCTCTATTTGATTAGCGTTAAACATTAAATTAACGTACTCTCGTCTACAAACACATATGACCTAGGTTCAAGAACAATGGTTTCTACTCTCCTTTAAAACGTGGGACGTACTAAACTTCTACTATCGCAATAGAGATATAAATGTTATTTTTAACTTACAGGTAGGTATTAGGGATTGCCGGATGTCGCTGGAGGACTTATCTCTCGCTTTGAAGTGTGGTGGCCGCTGGTTGAATTTTCGTCGAGTAGGGATTGCTTGTCGCCGGTGACGGGGGCTGATTCTTCAACGTAATTAAAGAACGGGAGCTCGTTGGGGCTGGGTTCTTCTCCTCTCACTCTTACGGTGATTGAGATGTGATAATCACTCGAGTGTGAGCGACTTTGTTTTTCTTTAGTGGGACTTCTTTGTAGACTGAAAAGGCTGCTTCGGTATGGCACCGATATAAAGCTTGACTATTTAGGTTAATACGGCCCCGAAAAGGGGGGATCGATTTTCTCAATCTGATCCTATCGTTTCTCACGAAAATAGTCTTGTATGGCTGAAGGATCGATCTTCACAAACTAACCCTTCTTCTGGCGTATCGACTTCTAATCTTCTTGTCTGGCTGAAAGATCGATCTTCACGAACTAATCTTCTTCTGGCGAATCGACTACTAATAATCTTCTTGTCTGGCCGATGGATCGATCTTCAAGAACTAATCCTCCTCTGGCGTATTGACTTCTGATAATGTCCTTCTCTTTCTTTGCGGGGCTTATTTTTTTAGGCGAAATACCGCCCCATCTAAAGGGGGAAGTGACCAGGCCACAGAGGCAAAGGGGGGGGGGCGAATGGTGAGTTAGCATCTGGAGAGAGCGAGAATTCCTGAGGTGGCACTGGGGTGCCCAAGTCAGCTCGCAAATTAGGGGCTCGCAACCGCACCGCTACTTGGCATGCCTTCTGACTCGCATCGCTTTTTTTTCCATAACCACGGGTTTATGGGTGTTGTAGGTAACTGGATCGTTAGAGCGTCGTTTAAGGACCTTATGTGGTCGCCTTAAAACAGATGTTAGCTCCAACTGCCCAGAGCGGCGGGGAGATCACACATAGTAAGCAGTTTCGCCGGCTACCTTTCCCACGCTTCTCCTCATGAGGGGGAGGGGGCTTTAATGTACCTATACTCCTCCAGGATGCTTAAGGTAGCCATTTCTCTACATTTCCTATCAATGACGAGTTAAGGCAGAGTATCGGACCCAATTCATGTCACATTAACATGCCCCGCATCATTATAGAACCACTACCAGTCTTCAAGGTGGCTGGTTGAGAACTGGATTACATATATGGCTCATGAAAAAAACACCTCCCACAAACCTTACCTTCAACTCGAAAAAACCGAAACCGTGCCGCATAGGAACAGGTCACGTGTTTCCGATTGTACAGGGTCCAATTACCGACGTCACGATTCTAAGATTGACGCTGTGCCCTGTTTACTGCTGTTACTATTGAGATTTTATCAACCAGCCAGAGTTACTATGTATTCTGAAGCTGTAAATTCCCTTGCATTTGAAATTGGTCGTCATTCTACCTCTTAGTTTTCTAAGTGCTTTTTACCAAGCATATGTAGATTGTGGAATACCTTTACCTCCAAAATATTGCAACTGCTCCTACGCTTAATAATTTTAAAAGATTGGCTAGTGTCTTTTTTTGCGTAACCGTGGAGCTGTTTAATTTCTTTTCCTTTCTTTTTTGCTGAGCTTTTACCTGCACTGACACCTTTTGATGGTATAATTTCCAAAATTTTTAGTGTAGCTCTTTGCATGGTCTATATGATAATAATAATAATTAACAGGTACACTTTTGAAGGTGTTCTTTTCTCATATTCTATGAATGGTATTAAACACTGCTCTGACCTAATGTATATGCGTTTGGTACGGCATGCATTGGGTGTGGATGCGATTTGAGTCAGTGATGCAGGTGTGTTACCATGGAGAATCTTAGCAAGATGCCGCTGTCCACTATCATTTATAACATGTGGTCGGCCACCGCGTTAACGAGGGTGAGAGCTAATGCCTTACACATTTATTATCTGTAAAGAGAGACACTCTAGATCGAGAGTTGTTACAGGTCTGCAGTTTCAGAAATGTATAGGCTCATCAGTCTGACACCCACTATCATGCTCCAATCAAAATAATCATTCAAGCTGCCTCCTCGTGAGTACACTGGCCAATATTCACACACACACACACGCTAGATATCAGATCACAACTGATGCAGGTGTAGGAATTTCTTTTACATACTAAATCTCATAACTTTTGGTACTTGAGTGCATAAGCCAATAAATTTAGATTTTCCTTTTACAAATTTTATAACACGTGGGAACTTTTAATCATATTCAACCATCAATTTGTGAGCAAATTTAATCTCGACAATATATGGTTCGATTATTCCTATTAGTAAAATAATTTATTTCGCCAAGATCAAAAAAATAAACTATTTTAATCGTGTTATGTTCTAAATAAAATGGAATGCAAATGATAATTTCAGTTTTAATGCACAAGTCCGAGCAACTTCATTAATTTGCATACAACTTAATCATGCGACAGCATAAAATCGAATTAAAAAACTATTTAACAGTGTTGTTTTTAGTTGGTAAGTGTAATTTCTAAATTGCTTATATTTAAAAGTATGGAAAACGTTTTTTTTATTTTAAATAATCTGAAATTTAATGATTTTCAATGGGAAAACAGGCGAATATTAACATTTTCATTCATATAAGATCGGAAAAACAAGGTATTAATCAAAGTTAATACGCATTTATAGAAAAACCAGGCAATAGCAGCCATGGATAATTTTTTATAAATTTCCTGAACATCGCCAATTATAATAATTTTACAAAGGACCTCTAAACTAAATTTCCCTCCTTTCAAAATATCACTTTGCTAAAGTATAGTTATACAAGATATATAAAAATAAATTTTCTTAACTTCACCATTTGTAATTTGGGGGATTTTAACAAATTCACAAAATTTCGATACTTATATTTATTTCTGAACTTCACCATTTTTTGGGGGGGACATTATAAAAGAATTATTAGAAATAACTTTGATAAAAATTATTATTCAAATACTCAAAAAAATCCCCTTCTTAGATTATAGAGTTAGTGATGATGATCATGATATACAAAAGGTTTAGACGTGAGTTTGTTTTTGTGGGGATTTGCAGGTTTAATTTAAATCGTGTATACGTATCAGTCTCCAAATAGTCTTATTCTGTTTTCCTTATCTTATGGCTGTCCTTCGAATACGAAGACGACTCTAGCTTCACTGGATAAAAATGATGATGAATTTATGGGTATGATGATAAAGGTTTAATGAAGGGATGAGTGTGTGAAGGGGATAACTGAATGAAAGAGAGAGAGATAAGAAAAGAAAAGGATGAAAGATGAGTGGAGCTGTGTGTGGAGGTTAGCCCAAGAGTGGTCAAAGGTGCAAACATTCCCAGACATATTCTGGCCATATCACCTTAGCTGATGGCCCCCAGAATGTTTAATCAGTTCGAAACCCTGCCCCCCCCTCCATGGTCATCGGTTATCATCCTCCACTGGAAAGTCGAAAACGAGAACTATCACTCCCCCAGCCTTAGCCGCTGTGAGACGCCCATGACTTGGGGCTGTTTACACGGCTACATCCCAAGTCTCCCATGGGACACCAGGTGTCCTAGGCCTCTCTCCCTAAACCCGTCCCCCGCAGAAACCCAACCGCCGTATCTATGCGAACGACTCCATTGATTGTCAGCGAGAGTTTCTTCCAACGTCCGTCTGTCAGATCGTTCCCCGTTGGGTCTCCGTGTCGACGCCTGTGATCGCTTGAGCTGATCTTACCTTTGTAATCTCTCTGTTTAGAGACTGATTACTTTCCTTCGTTATTCCTAATTCGAAGGCCTAACCGGGATCAACTCACAGTTCATTCCCTACACTCTACAAGGTCCGTGTACCTTAACTTCAACCGTGAGACAGAGTAAGGAAATCCGAGAAGTGCTTTCGTGCAGATTCCCATCTGGTCGCCGTGCCGACACCAGTCCTTTGAGCGGACTCCCCCCCCCCCCATCCTTCGTGATTCCCATTTAGAGGACAACAGGGAACCTGATCTACGCTTCGACCGGTAACGACATCGAATTCGCCGCCGCACAGGTAAAACCGCGGTCCCAGTCCCGTGATTTTTCCTCCATTTAATTCACTCCCGAAACCCCCGTAATTCCCCGCATTTAATTACTATTATCTCAATCCGCGTTTAATAACGGTCTTTCAAGTGATTGTTACAATTCCCGGGCTATTCCCATTTATTTCTTGCCCGCGTGTATTAACAACTGGTGACTTATTCAATATTATACTAGTTTCCTTAGTTTACGTGAGCAATAATAATTCTATTATTTACTTGTATATTAAAGATTATTTTTGAAGGAGTTTTTTCTTTCAATAACTCCTGAAATCGCTGAAACGGCGATCTCGATTCCCCCCTTTTATTGACCAACCTTGGATTAACGCACTTGAATATAAATTGGTCACAAGCCCTTAGCCGGGACTTGCCCTCCTTGTTGAATACCCGTGGGCCCGACTCTGTATAGAGCCTGACACCACCGTGTCGTTCCTCGACACCGTGCTTGCGCAGTGAGTGGATTAATGTGGAGAGGGGCTTGCGCTGTGCCTATCCCCACAGCTTAGCCTCACACAGAATTAATGGTGGCAAGAGTTAATCAAAACCGACCATCGGCTGTGAGAGGTTGCAGAGATCTGCCGGAAATCTTGTTTGTCGAAAGCCACCCAATGTTTGACCCCAGTCACAGCTTTTTCATTCGGGATTGTGCTCCCGTAGACCTATCCAAATCAAGGGTAACCCACAGGTTGGGTGGGGTTATTCTCGCTGAGAAAAGGATCTCTTTACAGCAGCTGTGGCCTCTGGCCATAACACGCCAGCTTCTTGGCTCCACGAAATACACTTTTAGGTAACGGCATTAAAACTAGCGCTCGCCTTGCTCCTTTTCGTATGGTCCCATGTTTTGCTTAATTTATTAAGATTATTGCGAAAGAAATGGACTTTGAGGATATATTGCAGCTCATTATGTTGTTGTTATTCACCAAATTATGAAAGAACTCCGCCAACCTTTTGGCCTTGAGATTGCTCAGGAAGCCTTGAACCACTACGAAAAAGCTGTCCCAAGTTATTCTCTGCTATTGAGCTTCTCGAGGAATTCCGTGCACTTCAGAATATCCCTTTTCCAACGAAAGCAAAATTTAAACTTTGTCTCAGAGATGTGAAACTGTTTCATATGACCCAATTTATGTCCACTTGTGATAACACCACCTTCCTCGATCTACCAGTGGCTCACACTTGATGATTTTCCTGCTCCCAGAGAACTCGGTCCGTTGTGGCCAGAGTCGCTTGTGATAGTGCGCTCCGGAGGCCTTGCCCTTCCAAAGGCTAGATAGAGGATGTAAAAAAAGGCTTTTCCAAAGAAAAAAGATAGCAGGGAAACTTGGTAAAGCCGTCTTGAAGAACCATCAGGAATGCCAAAGTCTTTTATGTTTCCGATAAACTGGAAGCCATACTCATTATACTACAAGGCGACTATCAATGTCTTGACGCTGTTATATTCCTCTTTGAGGTGCAATTAGTAAACTGGGGAAAGAGGCCGACTTTGTCTCATTATGGAGCAGCAATGCATGTAGACTCTAGGACGAACTCTCAATTAACAGTCGCCACTCATTTAAGTTACAGGCAATAAGTTTGATTCGAACAGACGGGTAAGTTTTAAAACGCTCGGTGACCCTTCGGATTACATACTTTTATCTAACAAGATTAATTGCTTGATCCTAAAATTTATAAGCTTGGCCTTGGACTTTGACATACACAATATCTCTGATCAAGTCGAGGTCTTTTGGGGGCAAGGTGGTGTAGGTTTCTCTTCTTCGCTGAACCTCTAAAATTGCAATCTGTATCTCCAACGTCTTCTATCTCCGCCTTGCGCTTCTCTTCTAAAGACAAATACGGTATCTCCGGTGAAGTGGGTACGGAGAGATCGGGGCAATGGCAGCGAGGCGAGTGAGCAAAGGTTCAGAAACACGATGACAGATGCATTCTTGCAATCACGGCCGTTAAAATAATCTGACCCGCAATTACTTGAGTGTTCGATGGATTGACGCCAAATTCTTGGAAGAGTGAACTTGCTTCCTCTCTTTTCCCCGGGTTATTATGAAAATATATATTTAATTCACGCCTAACTATTGTGTAATTGGCCCTTTCAAAAATATCTCATGTCTAATATAATTTTATATAACACTGAAATTATTTAGTCGAGCCCACGCGAGTTCATAAGTTAGTATGTCGGTCCGTAGGTCACGCGGTCAGGTGGTAACCATTTTACTTTTTAATGAGTTTTGGAAGTTTTAATGATTAAATGAATTTTTTCTTCTCGAATTAAGTTGACCACATTTTATTAATGTAAATAAACAAAACGTTTCAATATGTTTACTAAAAATATACTTTTGACTTAATAAATGACAGGGGTAAATTGTTAAAGTTGCCAGTATTCCCTTTCAATGCAAACAGCATTATGATCAAAATAATACGGCCAATGTAAATGAACTCTAAGAGTAAAATTGGATTTAACATATACGATCAAGAAAGCCTTCATGTGTCGCTGATTGGCCCTTCTAAATAATTGATATTAAATTCACCAACAATATAACAATAATTATTGAAATAATTAAGAGCACGCGACTTAGCTCAGTTTACTTTGTTAAAAGCATAAATTACAATCTATATTTAAATTTTAAACATTCTAGGAAATATATAATATAATATTCAAGCGAGCAAATATTTACTATTTGTTATAAGATTCTCGCATGGGAAATGAGGTGACCAGAGCTTTATAGTTCCCGGACAGTTAGGCCGAAATCTGCCTTACGATCCTCGCACCTTTTGAGCAATGCTTTCACATTGTAGATATTTGTTCTTGTCTTGATGAATTGGCAACAAGTGCAGCAAGTTCGTCTGACTGATGCCCGCAGCCTTATTTTGTCATCTATATCCTAGTGAGAATCTGGTCATTATCTATATATTAGTAGCTACTATACATATACATAGACATATACATATACATATTTAGATATATTTGCTTTCTAGAAAATTATAGGGAATCAGCTATTGAGCCCTGAATCTTCTTGAATGTTCAGGAAAATAGGACCAAATATGAAACTGAACAGAATTATAGCCATTCTCTATAAAGCATTGTCCCCAAACAATAAAAAGGGAAAGCTTTGTTACAAAGTGATTCCCAAAATGGGTAGCTATATTATGTTTAGAAATTTATGTTAATTTTTTTTCGCATTTGGCTAGGAAGGGCGTCTTGTTGACCTGATTGATCTTCAGTTTACATAGTCTCTTTTGAAACGAAGGATGCATAAAGAATGCTGGAATGCCGTTGCCATTCAATCTTCTCTCGACAAAGTATAAACTAATTATAAATGTTCTTACCAACAAAAAATTATATACATATGACTACAATCGGCCACTGGTAGTTTCAAATATCAGAAGACATTATCGTAGATATATCAAAGCATGATATCATTGTTTACAGCATTGTTCGGGGATACGAGGGGCGGTCAATAAATTTTGCAATTCGGATATAAAGAAACGAGATATGAGGAAAAGTGTTTTATTATTTTTAATATAACTACCCTCGACTTCAATGCACTTGCGCCACTTGTCCCTGAGGCTTCGAATTCCCGACAACCAGAAATCTCCGGACTGCTGTTCAATCCACTCCTGGACGGCGAGCTGGACATCTTCATCGTCCCCAAACCGGCGTCCACGCAGTGCAGCCTTGAGCTGGCGGAATAAAAAGTAGTCGCTGGGGGCCAGATCTGGACTTTAGGGGGGATGGTTGAGCTCCTCGAATCCGCACTCATGCAGGGCAGCTTGTGCAACTCTGGCCTTGTAGACTTTGACGACGTTAAAGTCGATCATGGGGCGTGAGGTTTTTAGGGACCCAACGGGACGAGACCTTGTTTATGGCCAAATTGTCGTGGATGATGTTGATAACACTTCCATGTGATATTCCAAGTTCTCGCTTGATTTTTTCGACCTTCACCTGTCGATTTTCGAGGATCATCCTCTTTCTCCACACGGGGCACATTGTCCTCGTTGGTCACGTCTGACGGGCGTCCTGGACGGGGGTCATCTTCAAGGGATTCACGACCATGGCGGAACTCCCTATTCCAGTGAGCAATGGTTGCATAGGAAGGGGCAGTGTCGCTGTACACTGCAACCATTCGTTCATGGATCTCTTTTGCATTCTTGCCTTCCTTGGTCAAAAATTTGATCACTGCGCGGTGCTCAACCTTCTCCATTGTTAAGAAATTTGTGACTGATGATCTGCGATCAGCTACTGCTTCTTAAATAGACGAGGCCTAAGCGTGCGGCTGCAGGTCTGACTCGTCATAACTTGTCCTAACACCCCCACAAACAGCAATCCCTCTTCCTCCGTCTTTGCTTACCGATTCGCAAAACTTATTGACCGCGTCTCGTACTTTTAAGCCACTTCGCATCGAACAAAATGGAATCTTAAAATATGAGAGGTACTCGTATGTAAGCAAGCTGTTCTTTGCTCACTCTTATGTACTACTTTTGTTAAACGCAAATGAATAATGGTGATTCAAGACAAAACTATCATATGTCATTCTTAGAGTAAGAGTGAAAGAAAAGGCTTCAAAGTTTAAAATAATAAGTAATATTTCCCGAGAGAAAGAGAAACTAAAATTATAGACCATAAACAAAAATATGTATGTCAAGGACATCTTGTGTGATTCCTGATGAGGGCATGGAAACAGTCCTCAGGCCAAAGCAAATTATGTCCGAAGAGTGAAAAGAAATCTAGAACTAAATTATATAAATGGTTTTATCTAAAAGGAGAGCTCTCTTTCCCTTATCAAGTTTGCAAATAACTATAGCTTCATCTTTCCTAAAGTTTGCAAGAGTTTGTAAGTCATTAAAATTGATACCTGGAAGGTGAAATCTAGACAAGTGCCTAAGTTCATTAAATTACATATTGTTTATATTAAACAGATTTTAAAGTTTAAGGAAAGTTTGATCATTTTTTTGGCGATTTCTTCAACTTGATTGTATTTTGAAAAGTTATTATAATCAATTCTCTGCTTCTGCTACTATGTCATTATATACGAATTTCTTAAAAAAATAACAACCATTAATTCCTCTTCAACCTTTATATCTGCAATTAACACACACCGTCATAATTTTGTCAAATTTTTCGTTCTAATCATTGATCCACTTGAAAATAAATATACCTCTAAATTATTGATTCTCTTTCCCTACTTAAAATGAATAACTATTTGAGGTCATCATTTGACGTTTAAGCTTCGTTTGTCAACTTTCCCTTCTCAGAAACATGCGATATCATTATTGATTCGCTTTTTCAGTCTACCTCGATCATTTGTAGACTTAGTGAAGACTTAGTAAATGTTTATATTCCAAACTGTTAGATTTTCCCGTGATAAGGAAATATTGTGTTAGCTGTTTCTCTATGAACAAGAGTGGTGTTGCTACGTCAGTTTTAAAAGTCTTTTACCACACACCTTAACATAGAATTTGTAGTAATAAGTGACTAAAATTTAAATCAAATGTAGGATATATAGAGATCTTTTTTTTTCGATTAATGCTCTTTTGATAAAATCCAGTAGCTGAAATGTTCTTCATCTATAATTTTTATCCCAAGGATAATTTTGATAAACTGACGTAAAATTTTAAACAATAATTTTACTCCTAAAGCATCCCTATCAAAAGGTTTGTCCTATAAGCCTTTAAGGACGATCTTACTTTCAAACTCATTAACGACATGATTAATTATTTACAGATATTTTCTTCAGTGGAATAATATAAGTATCAACTACCACCCTTTAAGCTTGTATTCATTTGTTTGTTAAAAGATTCCATTCTAGCGTTTATGAGATTTTCAGTTGTTTATTTATTCACGAGCTCGACCTTTCAGAGTTGTTACATTGGGCAAACTTCACTTCAAATCCAATTCAGAATTTCTCAACATTTGGAGGTTTCTTATAGAACTGGAAGTCCTATAATAAAACAAGAGCAATCAGTAATATACGTAGATAGTCACAATAATAGTCGCCAATGTAATGCCATCAATTTAAACATAATTCATAATGCATCTAACCCTCTTTCATCTTACAACTTAACCAACCCACTTTTTCCTTACACGTATTCCCTCCGATAATGATTTGCTTTCACACTCGAACGGTCCATGTTAGTTTTCTTTTATGTTTTGTAATATTTAATGTTTCATTCTTATTTTTTAAAAACTAACGTTTTATTTTATCGAGTGATTCCATTTAGTTTCATATATTTACATACGAGTATATACTAGATTTTGCACTCCGGCTATATTTTTTATATATATATATATATATATATATATATATATATATATATATATATATATATATATATATATATATATATATATATATATATATATACATATATATATATACATATATATATATTTATATATATATAGGCTGATTAACCCATAGGAAATAAGGAAAGATGATACACAAGTAATTTAGTTATTTTTCAAGAACAAGCCACGATCAGAGATAGATTAAGAAAGGAGGAAGAGAGAGATAGTAAACGGAATAAAATAATTTTTACTCTTTACCCGTTAAAGAAAGTGAAAAAATAAATGGCGTTCAAATCTATGCCAACGAATGCTCTTCGCATTTTAGGTCACTGTTCTAACAAATAAGTTGCAGTATCTGTCTTCCCAAAACAATGCTTCGAGACAGCATATAAAATATTTAAAGCGACTTAGGGGAATTGAATAACAATCGACTTTTAAAAGAAGGAGCTGACAATTTTGATCATCTCTTTGATTGCTTGCTTACACAATGTTTGCAGGAAACAAAGATTCGAATAGCATGGCCAAACGCTTAATTACCATGTTCATATTTTTAAACCAGTACAAAATGGAAACTTAAAAAAGAACAAAAGGCAATTTGTAGGTAATTTTAACTAACATGGAATGATAAAGTATTTAATTACCTAGATATAAAAAACAACACATAGATAACTAGTGATGGAAAATTTTAACAGCATGCAAATGATCAAAAGTACTATGTTTTCGTATCAGAAATATAAATTACGTATAATAGTCAGAGCCAAGGGACTAACGCAACACTAGTTCAATTAACTTCATTTTCTTCCTTGAGATATTTTTCATAAAAGTTATTTGAACTCTTGAGATTCAAACGAGGTACCTCTTAATTTCGATTCAGATACGCTAGCCACACGACTGGCAGTCCGTTCTCTCGACTGGGTAAGTTTTTTTCTGCTATTTATATTATCGAGGTGGAAGTAATTTCTCTCATACATTTCGCATCCCTACAGCACGATTGCTCATCTGAAGGCTGTTAAAAAAATATAGAGAGAACGAATGAACAAGAAATAACTCTACACATGGCAGGTCTACACTGTGTAAAACATTAACTCGGTAAACAGCGAGTCAGTGATAAGTGTACTATAGTATCAAGGGATTAAAATAACTTTCATTGACATCATCTACTAAATATGTGTACAGCAAATCACCATCGTCATTTTGGCTGTTCAATCACTAATAAAATATGTACATGTATAATTCAGAGTTCGGGAAGGAAACTCCAACTCCTCAAACCTGTTTAAAGCACTGTTTGATGAAGAGTTTCATGAAAATGGAGTGGAAACAAATGAAAATCAAAATTAATGAGAGATATTTACATCATCGTCGCTTTGCTAATAATATCTTATTACTTGCCTCAAATCCAGAAGAACTAGATTCAATGATACAAAAATTATTTCAAGGCTTTCCCACAGACGGACAAAATCTGAATTTTCCATAGATAAAAAATATGGTCAATAGTTTCGTACGAGAGAGAGAAATTAGAATTGACAATCAAATTTCAGAGCAAGTAGAATAATTCACATGCCTAAGTCAGCTAGTGACTTCTAATAATGGAATTATATGTAGAAAAGGATATTAGTTGAAGAGTCAAATTATGTAGGTTAGAGTCCGGTAAGGAAACTTAGCTAAATCTTCCGAAAGGACAGGAATCTATTATACTATGCTAAAAACGCAAAGTTAGTTATCAATAGATCTCACCATTTTCAATTTATTGTTAAACTTAGAGTTCTGTTTTAAAAAAAGCAACCTAATTGAGATAATTATTGGAAAAAATGTTGGATCTGATTCATAAGGGGATTGAATATTCTTTTCTTTGTTTATATGCAGTCCGATTTTATTTTTGATATGTATATTTTAAAGACGAAACCACTGTGGAAGCAGCTACCCCAAGTTGACTTTGTAATTATAAAATAACCCTCCCTCTCGAATCATCATCTGTTAATCCTCTCAAATTTATTATTTATATTCAGTGGCGGTTTTGGAAATGGGCCACATGGGTAATTGCCCAGGGCCACATTTTCTAGCGGGCGCCACGAAAATGAAGAAATCAATAATTCCTATTTATTTTTGCTCAGTGCACATTTGGGCGTCAGATCAAATTATATGTAGCAATACATGCTCTCGCCAGGCTGGACGCCCGTGCCTCCATACCAGCGGGAAGCCGGCGCCCTAGTACTCACATGAAGTGGATGAAGGAGGGAGAGGGAGATGACTTTCCTGTTAGGCATAGCCCTCAGATTATTTTAAACGTTAAGAGTCATTACAACACAAATTACTTACAAATAACGCACATTTCATTCATAATATTTTATAATATTGAAAATATCACAGTACAAGATTCTCTCATCCAATTTATTTCACTGTGAAAATGTTAAACAATATAACAAGCAAATCTCCAAAACAAGATGAATTCTTTTAATCTTGACGGCTAGTTGAGGTGTCTGGGAATGAAGGTAATGTTGAAAGTTGATTGTCAATTGCCAAACATGGAAAAAAATAGGTTAAAGACATCAGGTGAACAATTTCGAAGGAAGAGGAAAGAAGAAGAGAAGAAACGGGCAAAGGATAAAGGTATGGAGCCATGCCATCTTATGTAAACTATATTATGGAGTGGATGCGCTGAAATAAGTTATTTTTAGCTGGATAACTCAGCTGTTCACTTGTTTTTGCTACTTAAAGCTTTAATTGTGTACTTAATATATTGTTTATTCAATACAATTTAAGGGGCACTTCTAAAATATTTTGGATCATCTTCTGTTGCTAGCCAGGATGAGGATACATCTACACCCTTCTCAGTTACACAGGCCACCACGGAATTTATTTTGGACCTTCAGGATGAGAACCCATTTCAGTGCTCCTCAGTCACACAAGCAACCTCAGAAATTATTTTGGACTCTCCGAATGAGAAGTTGTCCAGCTCCGCACAGCTTGCCTTTCCAGGACAGGACACTTCAGGTGTGTGTGTAGCCTGTATATAAATTAATTTAATTTAATTCAATTAAATTCTTCAATGTAATTTCTTTACTTATGTGAATTTGTGATGTTGTTTAGATGCTATGAATAATACTTATGGCATTTTTATCTCTATAGTCAAAATGCCTGAAGCAGAACTCCTGACTAATCTTCTTGACACGAATGAACCACTACTCAGCGACCTTGCTAGCTGGCCTTCAGTTCTAACTGACAGATTTCGATTACATCTGATTTACACTTGACCAAAAGAGCTACCCTTAAACTAAGTTTTATCCAGGAACGAGGGCGATGGAAGAAGTTGCCAGAACCAACATGGCAGGAAGCGATACGTTAGTGGTGAAAATATACTAAAAAATTGGTTTGTATACTCACTGATACAAAACAGCCTTTTCTGCTTTTGCTACAAATTATTTTTCAAGAGGAAGATTAATTTAATAAGGTATGGAATGTATTACTTGAAACATGTAATGTTCTTTCCTCATCTCGCATAACAATAATCCATAAAATATCTATTGCATGAAAGCCTGGAGAGAAATAACAGTGTGGAGTAAAATAGGGGAAACAATTTCCACCAGGAGATGAAACTTCTAGAGGCTAAGATAGAGAAATAGAGAGAGAGGCTGAAACGTTTCACTGCTATTGTAAAGTCTCTAGCAGTTAGAGATTTGGCACTAAGGAGATATACAGAGGCGCTTGTCTCACCATTAAATGGGAATTTTCTCAAAGAAGTTGAACTAATAGAAAAATTTGAGTCCATAATTTAAGCACATCTTACACGAGTCCAAAAGAAACTTCCAGCTACACCAGTTACTTGGGTCACCACCTACATAATGAACTCATAGATTTAATCAGCATCAAGATAATTTCACGGATGGTAAGCATCAAGCAGGCCAAGTTTTTTTATCATTTTCGATTGCACACCAGATATCAGCCATACTGAATAGTTTTCAGTAGTGATTCTAGTGGTTTCGCCTGAGGACAAACCCCATATAAAAGAACATTTTATAGTTTCTTTTGGAGGCAAAGGAGTCCACAAGCGAGCAACATTAGGTATCCCTGATTCTAGGGAAACTTGAGGAGGTGAAACTTCCCTTAGCCGACTGCAGAGCCCAGGCACATGATAATGTGGCCAACATGTGTAGAAAAACAAGGGAATTCTGGCCAGGCTCCTATAAATTAATCTCAGAGCTCTGTTTGTCCGGGGCTCACACGTTGAATATATTTGCGGCTGAGGCTGCTAAAGGATCTACTGATACCACATATTACTTGGAAATTTTTCAGAAATTGTACATCTTGTTCTCGGCCTCCACAGAAAGATGGGCCATCTTGAAAAATCATGTAAACATCACTTTGAATATGTGGACTGAGAGAAGATGATAAAGCAAAGTGAAAAGTGTTAAACCCCTGAGATACAAGGCAGCTGCAATGAAAGATGCACTGATTGAAATCAGAGAACACAAAAAACCCTGTGATAAAGATTGAGATGCAGTCCCTCCCAAAGGGGTTGAGATCATTCCGCTTCAGCATTTGCACAGTGGTGCTACATAATATTTTGGGCCATATCCAACATGTAAGCGAGCTAAAGCATTCTCCCAGCATACATGTTGAAATACTATGAGTTCTTTTTAAAAAGATAGAAAGAGAGAGGGGTCTCTGCAATCTCAGGGTAACAGTTTTTGAGACTGCACAATTGTTAACCAAATACGTGTGGCAAAATGAATGCAGAGGCTGTTGTATGTACAAAAGAAAAGGCTGCGGTCCATTAAGCGGTATTTTTTCTATGAAACCTTTGATAATCCATTCTGTGACGCCCTGAAGAAGCTGAGGTGGATTTTTCAATGTTGTTTTTGATGCTGCAGCATCAACACTTCAAGACAGGTTTTCTACATTAGGAAATGTGGCAGAGAAGTTTGGGGATTTTAGCAAATTTCCAAAGTCTATCAGATGATGAGCTGGCTAAACACAGTTAGGGGCATAGTGCTGCATTTCACTTTAAGTGACACACTGACTTGGACGGCCGAGAGGTTGTGCAGGAGCTGAAGAACCTGTCTGACCTCAACAAACGCCATGCCCCTGTTTGAGATGCTGAATTTTATTTATTCAAGGCAGTTCTCTGAAATATACTCAAATTTCTTGATTGCTTTTTGAATTGCTAGGTCACGGCCCATAACTGTAGTTTAGGCAGAGAGGAGCTCCTCAAAACTGAAGCTCATCGAATCTTATCTGAGGTTAACAATTTTACAAGAATGCCTTGATGGTCTTGCAGACATCAGTATAATCATTTCATTGCTGAGAAGCTAACTCAATCTTTAAGTTTGCTCACGACAAAACCATCATGGGCCTCATCACAAACTCGATGAGGCTGCCTATAGAGATGAGGTGAAAACAATGGTCAGCTGGTGCCTTGACAATAACCTCTCCTTGAATGTCCAAAATACTTAAGAGATGATATTGGACTTCAGGTGACAGCAGGGAGACAGACCTCGCCCCATCCACATCGACAACGCTGAGGTAGAAAGAGTCAGCAGTTTCAAGTTCCTCGGCGTCAACATCACGGATGATTCGTCATGGTGACTACACACAGATACTGTAGTCAGGACAGGTCGCCAGTTGCTATATTTCCTGAGGAGATTTAGTAAGGTCGGCATGAATACCAGTATCCTCACCAACCTATACAGCTGTATCATCGAAAGCTTGCTGGTAGTCTGCATCACAGGGTGGTATGGGAACTGCTAAAGTCACAACCAAAAACACTATAGGGAGTGATGTAGACGGCATGGCACATTACTGAAAGAAGTTTCTCCTCCATCCAGGAGGACATTTACCGCATCTGGTGTCTGCGGAAGACACTCAGGATCATTAAAGATCATAGCTATCTAGCACACATACTTTCCTACCGGTTTCCATGTGTCAAGCGTATGAAAGCCTAACTGCGCGCACAGAAAGACTGAAAAGCAGCTTTTTCGATCAGGCTGTCAGACTCCTTAATTCAATATATGCTGTTTGAGACATTGTGGTACTTCATATTTGGCACACAAAAAATCATTAACACATTTTAGACTGTCAGAGTTACAATGGATGCTGCTCATGTATATAGACAAATTTGTTATTTTTTCGTTTGTTTCTTATACACTTTGCAGGTTCTGTTCTGTTTTTTTAGTGTTGTGAATAGGGATTTTATTGGCGATTCTTTATCCAAGAATTTCATTGCATTGTTGACACTTTACCAAATCTGAATAAGAACAGTTGTGTGTATGTGTGTGTGTTGGTTTGTATTGGGGGAGGGTACGCTGTGGAAGGGGGAGCCAGAGAGACGGTCTGCCGAGTGTGTCATACAACCGAACGCCACTGTGTAATTGAATCATAAATATTGTGGCAAACTCTCATTTTATAACACTCGAGAAATTTTTAATAATAATTAAATCTTCTATATCCCACCTATTCCAGAATAATTTAAAAAAAGAGGATTCTATGAAGAAGTTTAATCCATGTGATAAAATTTAATTACTGCCTGTGAATCAAAACCCAATAACCTCTAGACGCCAACAGATGCAGCAACTATGTAAATCCACAGAGAATCCTAAGAAGAAAATAGGCCAAACGTTGACTCGCTGAGCTTTTCTTCTTCTCGTGAGTTTATATTTTTCTGAATTTAAAAGACATTTTATACCATTTCAATGGGAAATTATTGCAAAATGTCACGTTAGGTGAGCAATATGAGATCAACTGAAGAGCTCAATTTATTTTAAATGGTTAGGAGCACACCCACTCAGTGGATAAATTGCAGATGAAATGAGAAATAAAACACGAATAAAGATGATAACTGTAAATAATGGTAAAAGAGATCTAGGTGGAAAGAACTGAGATCATATTCTTTTACCCATTAACTTATGGGGGAAGGGTAAATATGTTGGATAATTCTTGAATCAAAGTTTCTACAAGAAGCGCAAAACATGAAACTGTGAAATTAACCCACCTACGTGAGCATGAAAGGTTCATTCAGGGCATTTACACTAACCGAGAGGATGGTAGATGGGGACGAGTTACCATATGAATCAACACGGGATTTTGGCAACTTCACAGCTGAAATTAAAATGCCATCATTTTCTCGGAGGTGTACAGATAGCGTAGAGCCTAATAAAACAAATCAATATTGTCACTGGAATGATTAATGGTAAGAAACGTGTTGTGAGTTGAGTCTTGTTCCACCTTGGACGAGGATTTGGTATGAGTTCAATATTCACCAGCCGGATGTTGATACCAGAAAAACTACAGCGTAAAAGTAAAGAATAATATCATAATTATTTCAAGAACCTTTAAACAATTGTTTAAGATAAATATAAAGTGGAATTAGAACGAAGATATCGATTCTTAAACTCTCCAGAGAAACGTGTTCGAGACCGGTGAAATCTAATTTCGGCAGACACTCAACGCCATCTGTCTTGAATAATACAAATTGTTTGACTTTGGGGTACAAGAGCGAAGGAGGGTAGAATGAAGGAGAAAGAGGAGGAGAACGAGGAAAGGGAATTAGAAGCATAAAGGCGGAAGTGGAGGACAACTAGGAGGACAACTAGGAGATAATCCACATCCATTTTGGTTAACGAAGTGAGTTGAAAAGCTAAGATCGCTCAAAGGTTAGGTTCAAATCCCATCCATTTTTCATTTTCTTTAACGCTTTAATGAGTTTATATTATTTTATTCCATTTTCGAATTTCCCCTTCCTTATTCTTTATATAGGTTTTATCCTTCTTTACTCTTAAAAAAGGAGATATGTGTTATTATTTTCTTAATTCGTATGGGTTATTGAGCATACACATACGCATGATTATAAGTATAGGTATATAAATATACATATATATATATATATATATATATATATATATATATATATATATATATATATATATATATATATATATATATATATATATATATATATATATATATATATATATATATATATATATATATATATATATATATATATATATATATATATATATATATATATATAATGAAAAAACTCACAAAGTCGCACGTGAAGAAAGCAATAATATGAAAATTAACCCACGGGAAAATGAAAAGATAAATCCAAGCACTTTCGAACTATATTTGCAAGTTCATTTTCAAGGAATAGCATGAAAATGGAGAAGACAACCTTATATAGGGTACTAAGATACGAAGGGAACGCCCATGACAGTACAAACCAATGGAAAAAACACAAAAACAAGACAGAAAAATACCAAGAAAAAGAAGAATAGGCAACTAATAACAGGCATATGCATCCCTAAAACTATAGACACACAACAACGCACTGAATATGAATGGAAATGGTGGGTGAAAAAAAAACATTTTAAAGGATTATCATTAGAGCGAAAACATTTAAGGTTAAAAGGTAATACACAGTCACAACAGAGACACGTGGTGAAGGAGGCAATGCGAATGATATTACACGAATAAAGAGTGACAACAAACTGCATTATGAAGTTATTTCATTTAATACAAATTTTGTAAAACAGGGTCGAGTTTAAAATAGCCAGGGGAAATGTTTATATAGGGTAAGATGCCAATTAAGGAACACTCGACACTATTTCTTTCTGTGAAATCAGCGAAATGATGAAGGAATTTTGCAGAATTCCAGTCAATGGGGTGGTTATTTTATGATAAATGTAAAAAGAAAGCGCTGTTTATTTCACCTCTTCTAATATTATACTTATGTTGGTAAATTCTATTACATAAAGATTTACCAGTTTGCCCGAAGTAAGGTAAATTACAAATAGAACATTCTATAGAAGATACTCCACCTTTTTTCCTTGTATTATTGTGAACTAACATTTTATATAAAGTGGATTCATATCTAAAAATACGGGTGAGACAAAAAAGTATGGCAAGATAAGACAATTTTTGTAATTAAACCGGTGGGTTATCAGTTCTATAAAAAGTTCTCTTAGCAAAGTTTAATAAAGTATGCAAAAATTGACGAGGGTAACAAAGATTTTTACCTACGAGGGGTGGTCAATAAGTTTTGCAATTCCGATATAAGGAAACGAGATATGAGGAAAAGCGTTTTATTATTTTTCAATATAACTACCCTCGACTTCAATGCACTTGCGCCACTTGTCCCTGAGATTCGAATTTCCGCCAACCAGAAATCTCCTGACTGCTGTTCAACCCCTCCTAGACGGTGAGCTAGACATCTTCATCGTCCCCAAACTGGCGTCCACGCAGTGCAGCCTTGAGCTGGCGGAGTAAAAAGTAGTCACTAGGGGCCTAGATCTGGACTGTAGGGGGATGGTTAAGCTCCTTGAATCTGCACTCGCGCATTGGGCGTGAGGTTTCTGGGGACCCAATGGGCAGAGACCTTGGTCCTGGCCAAATTGTCGTAGATGATGTTGATAACACTTCCAAGTGATATTCCAAGTTCTCGCTCGATTTCTTCGACCTTCACCCGTCGATTTTCGAGGATCATCCTCTCCACACGGGCCACATTGTCCTCCTTGGTCACGTCTGATGGGCGTCCTAGATGGGGGTCATCTTCAAGGGACTCGCAACCAGGGCGGAACTCCCTATTCTAGCGAGCAATGGTTGCATAGTAAGGGGTGGTGTCGGTGTACACTGCAACCATGCATTCATGGATCTCTTTTACATTCTTGCCTTCCTTGGTCAAAAATTTGATCACTGCGCTGTGCTCAACCTTCTCCATTGTTGAAAAATTTGTGACTGACGATCTGCGATCAGCTACTGCTTCTTAAATATACGAGGCAGGAGCGTGCGGTTGCAGGTCCTGACTTGTCATAACTTGTCCTAACACCCCTCACAAACAGCCATCCCCCTTCCTCTGTTTTGCCCTACCGATTCGCAAAATTTATTGATCGCCCCTCGTATTTTAAAGATATTCGATAATTCCTTATCAAAAACTCCGGACTAACAAGGCTTAATGCACGCAGAAACATAGAAGTGAATACAGACCTTTTAATTTTAAAACTATGATAAGAATAAAAGTGAATATATGAACTGGAGTTAGCCGGTTTGTGATAAACCCAGAATTTAAAACCTGACGGCTCCCTATGTATTAAAAGGTCAAGAAAAGGAAGAGTTCCATTTTCCTCAATTTCAATTGTAAATTTAATAGAAGGGACTAGAGAATTAAGATTACAGAGAAAATTGTGAATATCTTTTGAGGAAGGCCAAAGGCATATAATATCATCAATGTAACGGTACCATACAATAGGAAAATCGACAATTTGGAGCAAAAATAATGTCTCAAAGAATTCCATATATATATTAGAGAGGGTGGGAGATAGACAACCCCCATCGGAAGACCGAATTTTTGAAGGTAAAATTTATCATTGAATGAAAATTTAAAATTTTTAGTACAAAGAGAAATATGCCTTAGGAAAGTATTGACCGGTATCGGGAGATCTAAATTATATAATTTATCGCAGAGGAGAGGAAGAAGATCGTCTAAAGGAACTTTAGTACACAAAGAACAAACATCGAAGTTGACAAAAATTAAATTGTTGGAGTAAGGTATTGTATTAAGCTTCTCTATAAGTTCACAGCTATTTTTAATATGAGATTGGGAGATGGATCCCACAAGCAGAGATAAGTGATTCACAAGCCATTTTGATAAGGAATATGAAGCAGAGTCTAACGAACTTATAATGGGGCGCATAGGATTATTAGCTTTATGAATTTTACCAAACCATACATATATGGAAGAGAGGTGCTGCTAGATATAATTTAGTAATTAAATCAGGAAATCTTTTAAAAGGGATCGAATTTTTTATGAAATTAACTATTAGTTGTTAATGTAGGGACTTTTTGTATGACATCATAAGTAGATTCATCTTCTAATAATAAGTTCATTTTTTCAATATAGTTTACTTTGTCCATAATAACAACGTCACTAGATTTGTCTGCTTTCCTAATATGTATAGAGGGATTTTTTCGAAGATTAGATATAGTATGGGGGGGAGGCAAATTCTTATTATATCTTTATTTATTTATCAATATCATTCCTAATCTTGAGATTTTCTATATTCGAATCTATTTATATATTCTTGACTGAAATTGCCCCTTGAAACATTTGTCATCCATTTATCTGGGTTAATTCTTGATCTTCATATCCTTCTTTTCTTGATGCATCTTCCATGGCAACTTGATGTGATGATTTCTTTTCGATTCTTGATGATTTGATGAGTTGAGATGAGTTAGCCTGTGAAATCGTTTTCCTTGATTTCCGTTTTCTTTCTTGAGACGATGCGTTTTTTCTTCAGTCATCTTGAGTTGTCCTTAAAGCGTTTTCCTTGATTTCCGTTTTCTTCTGGAGATTTCTTCATAAAATTTTGTGGACTTAGGAGTTTCGATTGTGGGACTTTGGATCCAAATGCCACCACTCTAGCCATCACGCTACGGCGAGTCCGTCCTGACTTGGTAATTTAATGAACTATTTATATTATCGATTTGGAAGGAATTTTTCTCTGATATATCTTCGCACCCCTATAATAGCATGGAGAAAACGCAAAGGATAATTTAAGTGGATAGGCCTAGATAAGCACTGATAAACACAAACTTTGGCAGTCGAAATTAAATCTATAGGGACATCACAATATTTTTCCAAATAAGCAAAGCTTTGAGCAATAGAGACAGCAGATAGTATATAAGGAATGGAGAATTTTAACCCAAATCCAAGGACAGCAATCGTGTTTGCGTCGAGATCTTGATTGGAGAGATTGACGACTGTTTCTGGTCGACTATTCTTGGTCTAACTGCTATTCGATATGAGACGTTGTAGTTTGCGATCCAATTTATCCTCTAAATTCGAACAGCTACTTCAAATGATACCAAAGATGGAATCTTGGATCATTCCAGACCAAAGACAAGGAATATTAGAAGTAAAATTATGAGGTCGTAAATTGATGTTCTTGAACGCAATCGAAGTTTCGTATTTTAAGAGTGAAGTGCGTTTAGAGAGAAGAGTGCGCTCAATTTCTCCGAAGGGAAAGCCACCAATTTCCAAGTATATGTTACCAATGAAAGAAGTAGGTATGACTTTTTCAATTAGACACTTCTTGAGGAAAGTAAGTTTGATCATGTGATGGGCACGGAGCAAACTTGCACGATACCCTTTAATAATAGGTTTCAATGCAGGGAAAAGTTGTTAGAAACGACAGAAGACAAAAGCATAGTTGAAGGGACGGGTGGAATCCATAGTAATAATAAAGAACTCACAAAGTGGCACGTGAGGAAGCAATAATAGGAAAATTTACCCACAGGAAAATGAAAAGAAGAATTCAAACACTCTCGAACTATATTTGCAATTTCATTTTCGAGGAATAGCATGAAAATGGAGAAGACAACCTTATATAGGGTACAAAAATACGAAAGGGAACGCCCATCACATAGTACGAACCAATGGAAAAACAGAAAACAAGACAAAAAAATACCAAGAAAAAGAACAATAGGCAATTAATAACAGACATATGCATCCCTTAAACTAATATACACACAACAACGCCATGTGCATAAATGGAATAGGGTGAGTGAAAAAAAAACATTTTATAGGATTATCATTAGAGCGAAAACATTTAGAGCTAAGAGTTAATCCACATTCACAACAGAGACACGTGGTGGGGGAGGCAATGCGAATGATATTACTCGAATAAAGAATAACAACAGGCTGCATTATGAAGTTATTTCATTTAGTACAAGTTTTTGTAAAACAGGCTGGAGTTTAAATAAACCAGGGGAAATGTTTATATTGGGTAAGATGCCAATTAAGGAACACTCGACACTATTTCTTTTTGTAAAATCAGCGAAATAATAAATGAATTTTGCAGAATTTCAGTCAATGGGGTGGTTATTTTCATGAATGCCGTCACTAATAACGGCTCTAATTTTATTAAAGATTGTAAGGAATTTGTAGTCACTGCTGTAAATGTGTCCACAGATTCAGAAGATGGAATCCAGGTAGGTGAAGAAGATCACGGTGAGAACGAGCTGGGAGACAGTTTCTTAATAAGAAGTGTCTTAGATCGGGAAGAAGACCTTTCGACTGACCCATGCAGCTTCAGCCTATCTAACCATGTGCGTTGTGGTTCACACATACTTATTCTCGTCGCCACAATTGATGCAAAATGGGCACTGAAAATATATTTCAAATATCAATCATGCTGCGATGGGGAAATGCTCAGCATTATGGAACAAAAGCGGTCGTCCAAAATCAGCATAGATTATCAAAACTGTTATCAACTGCAAATTCAAGGTGCCTGGTATTACAAGATGGAACTCTCTGTTAGATGATTTGTCATTACTTTTAAAACACAACGACAAATTACATCAATTCAGGGCGTCCCTTGAATTTTTAGTGTTGAGAAATCACGAAAATGAATTTCTTGGGGAGTATTTCTCAGTTTTGGCTTTTATTGCAGTGGCAATTTATCGACTACAGGGAAAAGAAAACTGTTTTTATGGAGAAGTGCAAACTACTTTGCTCACTCTGGAGAAAAAAGCAAGAGATTTCTTCTCACTGTTCCTTCCGTTCCGAGGAACTACAGAAAGCCATCGATGGATTTAGATTTCTTTTTTTCGTCTTCGAACTGGACACACTCTCGAGATGCACCGCCATTTGATGGAGCGTTCCCTTACACCTTATTGCGATGACTGCGTTTCCCGTCAAACTGTACGGCACTGTCGCGAGAGCTCGTTTTGCTATTTGTTTTGGGGTATTTTGTTTATTGTCTGGTTTTTGTTCGCTCTTTTTGTTTTTAATAAAGCCTATTAGCAACTCGACTATCAGTGGACCTTTCTGTTGTTGAAAGTAAAGGAAAATATATTCTGACAAACAATCAATTGCAGATGTCTAAATAAAAGGGCAAGAAGGGAAGGTAGGTAAGCTTGATTTATTTAAAATGCACGGGGAATAACGATGACAGTAGCAACACTTGAACGATTAATAATAGTTGTCAGATTGAAAAACCCAAAAATCATTGCCTTAACTCTACCATTCTTCTTTAATTAACTATTTTGTTTCAGCCAAAGCTGGAATCTTATTTTCTTATAAGGTCCACAAAATACAAATTGGGAAACACCATTCTCTGATGAATCATTCATTATTCTTGTTGCTTTTGTTCTATCTATTAGAACCAAGGCTATGTTAAAGGGTCAGAGCCAATTAATAAAAATATATTACAATTGTTGGAGCTTTGGGAGCCGCCTGCATAGTAGGGACATAACGTTTATGGTTTAGACTTTAGAGTATCCTAAGGTTAATTCCCGATAAATACCGTTGGCCATCATCAGCTGAGACATCCCTTCGTTAATTTATGCACCAGTTGTTATAGGATAGTTGCGATAGAGTCCATTGTTCATCAAATGTGCTCGATTCGTAACCAAGGTGTGATCAATTTTATTGGTGTGCGAACGTCTCTGGGCAAAGAGATCGATGGAGTCGATGGGCTCTCTCTGAGTAACTTATTATTGTTTACAAAAGTGACAAAGATATTTTTTACGATATCCATTGTTTACCTCTTTCAAATAAGGATAACAATTCTTTTAAGACTGAGTGAGTACGTACACCCATGGATGTATATGTATGCTCGCCATATGAGAAGGTGGGTCCTCTGACTTATCGCCACTGGAATACAGGGAAATTCCGCTCCAGAAATCCAATACTCGTGTTAGAAAAAGTCTCGCTTCTCTTCCTAAGAAACTTTTAATGGATGATGAAGAACCCTGGAATTTATTTAAAGTGACGACGAAATATATTTATATCTCTTGAAAGAAAAGTGGTCAATATATCTTAGTCACGAACGACATAATAGGATTGACTACATCGTAGTAGTAGATGATAGGGCATATCATCTTAGGTAGCTTCGATATCTTCCCCTCCTTTCTTTTTTAGAGTTAATTCTTAAATAAAAATGAGTTTCTTATGTTTATTTAGGTTAAATTAAATTATATTGGATTAGATTAAAAAAATCTTGATTATTTTAACTTACCAAATCCATCCCAATGGAAGAAAAGGCAGGGCGAAAAACGGCCCCAATGGGACGATCTAAAATAGCTCCCATGTTAGTAGCTACTTCTCATACGTGGAGTTATTAAGGGTGTTTTAACAATCGTAACTGTGGTAAAAATTTCGTAAAGCGTTTATTTCTTTATAACAGGAAAAAGAATGAATTTATGGCATTGAACTTTCATTTACTCCCACATACCAATGTATTTTGATATATTTGCTAAAAATACATTATTGTCACCATTATCCCATGTTCGATAAATGTATAAGAGGTTTTGAATAAATAGAACTAAATCCAAGAAACTTAACTTTTTGTTTTTAGGAATACTCCATTGTCAAGGAGAATGCTTCAATACATATGAGACCCTTAAAGGCAGTCATGGAGAAATATGTGTCATTCATATTTTGTCCATTCAAGAAAAAAGTAAAGGGAATAAAAATAACTTACAACATCTGAGGTGAATGAGCCTTTTGAATTTCGCCCATTCATAATGAAGTTGCAGCCATTACACTACTTTCTTAATTGCTTAAATAAGTGAGCCAATGAGGAATATCTTGATAGAGTAATAAAACTACTAGGAGTATTAAGTAAAAGAGAAGAAAATGCCAATGCTTACATATTCCTGCCAACAACGTTTATATTACAAATTTTAGAATATTTTTGAAAGAGAGTCAAGAAGAAAGTAGTAATATTACAAGAAACGAAACTGTTTGAAGGAAAATGGTCAGATTCGCTAACAGATGACTTGGTAGGGTACTAAATACGGTACTAAGGGTCCGGTGAGTGGCTAATCACCCTGATTTTACACTCATTTATCGAAAAAGAAACGTACCGTGTGTGATGCCTAATTTTAAAGAAGCTTACAAATAAAACGTTTTTAAGATCAGAAAATGTGATCAAAGGTCTCTTCTTTATGACTTCCAAACCATACTTTTGCAAAACATAAAATATTGCTATAGAAACCGTAGAGCGATCACAGCTCAAAAGGTTTTGGGGGATACTAAACTCTTATTAAAAGTTCGATACATCAGATTTCTGTAGCCATCACGTTCCACTGGTTCGTAGTCCAGAAAAACAAGACTTTATACAAGTACTCTGTGGGTGTAAATCTAAAAATTACAAAGACAGCCAAATGACAAAGAAAAATTCTTACCATGAAATGAACACTAATTAAATATGGACTAGTGCAGTCAATATGTGCCTAAACTTGCCCTCTAGTTGATGATGATGGGGAAAACTTTTAAATCTATTCTAGGAATTCCACAAATTCTATAAATTACTTGTTTAAAATTTACTGATCAAGAAACCTACTTATTATTTCTCCCACCTTCTATGATTCACTGCCTCCAAACCCTCCTCTTCTGGTATTCCATAAATTAGTGTATGGGAATATAGACCAAGTAAAAAAATCAAGGTTTAAGGCCAGGATTCGGGACTTTAATAAATTCCAGAGGCAAATCCCTTCAACTATTTATCTTCAGTCTAAATACAAAAGTTAAAGCAATAATTTGATAAATACAAAAGAGAAAAGAAACCAGTAAACAGGTTGTTCCCTACCAGGGCACAGATTTGACAACCAACCTTGATACCGAACTAGAATTCAGAAAAATAACTAAATGCTAAAGTAGATCCAGGGTTATTTGAACCTCAACCCCAATGGATTTGATGACGCATCTAAACTCTTAAAATAGTTTCGCATTCGTGTAAATTGTATTCAATATACAACCAGTTCACACAAGTGCGTAATTCACTTCTCTATAATACAATGCTCAAAAGAAGTATGGTAATAGAGATTGGAACTTAGGCCTAACTACATGCTAAGATAATTCCCGCTCCTCATAATTCACTCACACAAATCTACCGCTTTTCAAGAAGGCGAAACAGATTTAAATTAACCTCAACGGTTGAGGATCAAAGATAGGTTAGGAAGCTTACGTCACAAAACTTACACAATTTACTCCTTAGATTTACATTAACTTCACAAAAGGTGATTGATTATTATTATTCCTATACCAAATATTGTATAAATAGTTAATATAGAAATTATATGGTTCAGTTTGCGATTATGCTTACCCTTAAATTTTAGGGGCGCTTTATTATAAATATCTCTATTGTTTAAAAAATACGCACTTTCACTACTTATTGTGGGCAAATTTTTAATTGTGGTGTTATGACGAAAAATAGATTGGCCGCCATCTTGGGAGACTCATTGTGAGTTGTAATCACATTATAGTGTATTATATATTATTTTGAAGTGAATTTATTTCTGGATTAAAATACGATATGGGAATTTCATATTAATCAATTTTAAAGAAAGTATGATTGATCAAATAGCATTTGGGGTTGAGGCATATGTATGTCTGAAGTCAAGCAACATGGTATAAAAACTAGAATGCTAATGTTAGGCTTTCGAATTAGGAATATTATGAGTTTATTGCGGGGATGTGGGGGTGTGACTGTTAAAAATTAAGTGGGGATATAGGTGTGAAGGCCACCCTTTTTTAAATTACCTTAAACATGATATACCTGTATAATACAATATGATGCGATTGCATAGCCTTACAAAAAAAAAACGTGAAAGGACCTTATTGAATTTGCCCATGATATATATATATATATATATATATATATATATATATATATATATATATATATATATATATATATTATCCAAAAATTCGAAGATGGACATAATCCCAAAATTAACCAATTATATTAATAGCACTAACCTAAGGCTAGTATAAGGGAAAGGCATTACCACCGATATAGTTATATAGTTAACAAAACAATGGTCTTCTATCCAAGAATCCAATGTTGAATGGCAAAGCGTAAGACAGCTCATGAAAGAAAGACGGTTCTTAAGGCCAATTCTCCGAAATTCTGTAGAGGAACAGCTGAGGTCTATATACATAGGTCGGCTGGTCGTGAAGATCTAAAATAGATAGGTAAATAGGGAACTATAGGCAGTTAAGCAAATTGGGTACGCTTTTTACTGTTTCATTACAGTTATATAATCAGGAAGAGAGAAGCCAACATAAGCTCGGGAGTAGGAAACAAGGAAAAGAGCGCCTAGGCGCTCGGAGAACAGGATGATGGGGAATTACCATTTACTTGGGGAAAGGGGAAATCGGGAATTCTTAGGAGTACTTCTACGCACAAATGATCAATAAAATAAGCCAGATAAAGAGAAAGTTTGAGAAGCACTCTATAGACAACTAAAAGTAGCCCTCGTCGAGATCATCGATATGCAAAGTGGCTATAGTTTATTATGCAACGCAGAGAAAGATGTGGAGAAGTTAGTGTTCCAAGAAGGTAAGGAAACTCTTAAAACATTGGACTGATGCCCAAAATCGTTTCACGGATAATAGGATACATAAGTGTTATCTCCCGGAAGATAGACAACTAGGTAGGTTCACACGAAAAGGATGAAATTAAGAATGAAATTGAGGTAAATCACGAAGGTATCAAAATAAATGAAATCATTTAATTTGGCCATCACACACATGTACTCAAAATTGTGTGTGAGACTACAGAGATGGGTTCAAAAATACAATAACGAGGACTACTAATGTTAAACATGAGGATTGTCATAGAAAATATAGAACGCGTAAAACATTAATATACAAATATGTTTAAGCTGTTACAAAAGAGAAGAAAAGCTAACCCGACATTGCACAAAGAAGAATACAGTATCTTAGAGTGCAAAAAAATAACCAGATATTTTGCCCCAAAGGAAATGAAATAATGGAAAGAAGAGCAGCAAAAAATGAAGAGAAACACAAGGTATACGGGAGCAGCAAAAGCAACCGTTAAATAAATGAATGAAGGCGAAACACGCCTAAAAGTAAGTACCACAGGTAACCTCGGCTGAACTTCTGCCGTGCGTTTTATATTCGCATGTCATGAATATAGCGAAGCCAAGACCCTTCGAAACACATTAAAATCAATACTGGAGAAGAACGGAATCAAGAAGATGACGTCCTCTGAAAATCCCCGTTCATCCGAAATACTAATGATAAACGTCGCACCACCACCAACACCGCCACCACTAGTACCACCAACATCCTCAGCAAAACAACAACACTGAATGCCCAAAAAACAATACGGAAGAAGACTTAAGTAGCACTGAACAAACTAATAAGGAAGCAAGGTCTGCTGACCACAAGTCTTGGGCTCCCATTTATTCTGATTTATGACCTTACGACCTTCAAAACTTTCAATAATTCCCGGAGTAGCCTTGGGAGGACCTTGACAATATCATTCGTAAGGAAATGTAAAACAACATAAGGTTTTCAAATTTTGTTAGAATCAGCCGAATAGTTATGATGTTATTGACAAATAATTCCTTGCCTAACCTTAGAAGGACCTTTGCAATTATATGATTCCAAAGAAAATGTCAAACAACATAAGGGTTTCAAATTTCTTTAGAATCGGCCGAATAGGTTTGATGTTATTGCCAAAACAAAATAATTCCGGGCTAAACTTAGGAGGATATTGGCAATTATATCTTTCGGGAGAGAATGTAAAACAACATAAGGGTATTAAAATTCTTTAGAATCGGCAGAATAGTTACAATGTCTTTACCAAAACAAAAAAAAAGCAAAACGGAGACCGACCGACTGGCAAGTGAGATAGAGAGTCGCCCACGACTAAAAAAAACAAAGAGATTCGGATGGAAAAGCAGATATCAAGCTAAGAATATACATACATGAGTCATTTGCTTTACAAAGAAGACATCATCAAAACACTCAAAGAAAGTAAATGTAAATGAGCATTAATAGGCCAGACAGGAGAAGATGAAAAAGATGTGGAAACTTCATATTTGAGAATAGACTACGTATCTAGCCTAGACTGCGTAGCTCTCAGCCATTATGCGTTTTAATGAATAAAAAATGGCAAATTTATGGGTTGAGAAGAAAAGCGAACAGGAGATCTACCGGAAAGAAATCTAAAAGAAACCTAAAAAGAAATCTAAGTGCTTTAACTTAAAATAACAATGGAAGCAGAAAAAAATGAGAAGGCTCAGCATACTCCAAATAAACAAGCAAAGCTAGATCGGTAAAAGATCAACACTAGAAAATAATTTCAGGAAGAGCAATCCAGATATTATATTAATATCTGGACACGGAATGGACCAAGAAAGAACACCGATAAAACTGTTCTATTAGACCTTAATTAATGCAAACCCTTCAGGCAAGCAACATGACGGGGCAGCGATAGCATTCATAAGAGACGTGAAATTCAAGGAAGTTAAGAACTTGAATGAGTCATTCTTGCCCGTTAAAATTAAAAGAGAAATGATGCCAATAATAGTTTTCACCGGCTACCAAGCCCCTAGATAAAAAAAAACGCCCCGCTAAACCTATTAAAAATCTTTGGTACAGATCTCTCTACAATATTTATGTGGGAACTTAATGCCAAGTGAAGACCAAAGGGCTACCGCACAAGGAATAACAGAAAGGCCAATTTAGAAATGATGTTGGAAAGGAACATTTTTGAGACAAAATGACCGGACTTTCCATTATACATATGTCATAGGCAATGCAGCTACAAAGCTAAATGTTACGTTAAGTAGCTTCAATTTGCATTTTATGCAATATCACTATGCATTTCTATTACCATTTCATGTAGTGTCCATGTTGAAACATTATGCTAATGAATCAATTTCTAATACAGGTACTGGAACCTTACAAGAAAGACTACAGTAGAATAAACTGGCTACGTTACAAATACAAAGTTAGTAACTTCAACTTAAACCATCTATTTCGTGATCATTGGAGGTCCGTGTTCTCCATGACACCAGAAGAGGAAGAAGATTTTAATGCAGAGATACATAAATGGTCCTCACTTAATTGCCTGAAAACATATCCAAGATAACTCCACCACCAAATTATTACGAGGAGGAATTAATTCTGCGTACAGGAGCCTAAATAACAACACAGGAAATCAAAGGCCTAATCTACTCATTTAAAAAAAAAGCGCGAGGCCCCTCAAGAATCTAAATAATTAATCTTACCACTTTTTTGGACATAACAATAAAAACATTAAAGAATATTTATAGCGCCTGCCAAAACACGGGTTACTTCCGCGATGGCTATAATCTAGCCGCCAAAATGATTTTCGTCGCAAAGATAGGAAAACCATCTAGTCACCCAAACAGTTACAGGCATGTATAGTTATTGAATTTCATGAGCAGTATTAGAAAAAATCTTCAATCGAAGACTGAAAGAATATCTCGAAGAAAATCGCCTCTATAACGATTATGAGTTCGGATTCCAACAAGAGAGAGCCACCATAATGGCAATTGGTATAATTACTGAGAAAATTATCAGGGCAAAATCATACCAAAACTATATTGATCTGTTGCTGGAAGATTTATACAAAACATTTGACAAATTTGAGGCAGAGGAATACGATATAAGATCTTAAAACTCTCGATAAACAGCATTCTGGAGAAAGTTTTCTGCGATTTCATCACAGAAAGGAAGACAGATGGTGATTAATAGTTATTCTGGACCAGAATTTTAACTGGTAGCTGGAATCCCGCAGGGGAGCTTGTGGCACCCAAATATCAAGGAAAGTAGGTCTGTGGCACACAAATTGCAGGATAGGTAGGCCCAGCGAAGAACTCCCAGAAAAGGGCACCCGGTAAATCTATGAAATCTTGAAAAGGGGTACACGCATTAATTAATGAAATAATATGCCATGGAGTGGCGGTTCTGCCTATGGACAATATAGGCAGCCTCCCAGGGCGGCACTTGTTAAGAGGAGGCATGAGTGCCCCTACAAAATAGAAAAATAAGAATAAAAAAATAAAGATATAAATTAAAATAGAATAAATCTTTAAAAATAAATATATATATTTTTTTACACAAAAAATGTTATCATCGAACGACAAAAATAGAAAATCAGCTCAGTTTGCAATTCTGTTTTTCATTATAATAGTTTAAAAAACTTATAATAGAGAACTTAATTTTTTAACAATTGGAATTTTTTTTAAAGAATAAAGAAAATCGATCTAATGAATGCCGTCCCTGCCACAAACCTTCCCCTGCACAATGCGAAATTTCTTAGTTGGCTTATTTGTTCTCCAATGCTTCCCGATTAGTATAATATATTGGAATAACGTCTTATATTTAATACTTTAACATATATGTCGTGGTATGACATTATAATACATCAATACCATATTATATCTATGGGTAAGGGACCGATAACTTACAGGTGAACCGACGAAGGGACGGAACACCACTAATTTAGACGGGCGGAGTAGCGAGAGAGAGTGCAGCGAGGTCAGGTAAATTATGGACAATGGCAAAGCTAAAGGTTATTTAAAGAAGCATGTACAAAAATATAATTTTATTTGCACAAAAATAATGAGAGAATTGATGAGTAAAATTACCTCAGAGAATTAACGGACAAAATCACATCAGTATTCGAAGGGGGGAATGGTAGTTATAAATCAGACTATGAAGTTAGAACTTAATGTATTACAGGAGGAGACTTTTCAAATGGGGGGGTGAATTAACTCGATTTGGTTACTGAAGGGGGGAGAGGGGTTGGCTTACGGGTGTCTTCTGCACGTGAGGTGAGGCCGCTCCGAACTTCTGAGCGGGAACTTGAAGTGATGACGGTTCTCCAAAAACAGGCGGGGAGGGGTAATTTCCGGTCTAGGTGAGAATATTTCGGCCACCCGAAATAAGGGGCAAACGAAGGAGGGCTTCGACAGGAGTTGATGAGAGAAGTCCGGAAAATCGCTCGGTGGCGATCGTTAAGTGGAATTACCTCACTGGCTGGGGCTAATTCCAAATACACAAAATAGTTCAGCTGTCACTTTGCTTTGTTTTTAGGACCTGACTTGGAACTATGGTGAATCTTCTGGGGTCTGGGCGAGACTTCTCAACTCTGTCTCCTCATGGGAGTGGAGCACTATCTATGTCCAAGGCTCTCCCCAGGGTTGGGGGGCGGTAAGCGGGAAACAGCTCTACTCTCGAATGGCCTCGAATCTTCTTGTAGAGGCTATTCTGCCCGTGTAAAAGTGAATCGTGGTGGACACGGTTCGAGGCTACCGTTTTTGGAAGGTGGGGGTTCGGCTTACCAATTTAGGCCTAACCGAGCCTTCTGCAGGGCATGGAAGTTCTGTTCTGCTCAAGAGATTCCACGTGGGGTTCCCTCACAATATGTAATGTTATTTTTATAGATTTGGTTAAATAGTTAGGTATATAAATATATTACAAACGAATCTTACATCAGGATCTGTCAAATAATCCCAATGAATAAGAAAAGATCAAAGCTATCAGGTGCCCAATTTAGAAAGAAGAGGCAGAGGAGAAACTAGTCAAGGATGAAGGTATGCCATCTACTATTCACTATCATTTATACTGCCATTTTGTGATATAGCTTTTGAGTCATTTAAAATCTACTAAAAAAAATAAATAAATAATATATAAAATCAAAAAAAGAATATTGCAGTATAATAATATAATATAATAAAATATAAAAAATTCAAATGAATAAATATAAACTGATCTATACTTACAGATGTATCATTAACAGATTATTTAATGTAGGGTTTAATTGTGTTGATATTTTCACAACATTGAGAGGATATTGGTAAAAAATGACAAAATTTGAGGGGAATAAATAGTTAAAAGGCCTTTTCTTTAGGGTTTATTCAAACAAAACATACAGCACATATCATCTCCTGAAGTAGAATGAAAAAATATTAAATTTTAGATTACAGACTGAAATTTCAATAAAATATGCTTAATGACATTATAAATTAATTGTACTAAACTATTCATGAACTGGTCAGTTATTATCAATTTTACTGCAGGAGTACTTTTGAAATATTTTAGAACACCCTTTGCCACTAGCCAGGATGAGAAGCCGTCTACTTCTACAACAAAACAGGCCTCTACAGAGATTGTCTTTGAGCCTTCAGGTGATGATGAAGACCCATTTCCCTCTACTTCTTCCCAGCAAGATTCTTCAGGTGTGTTTGTTTGCACATATGTCTATGAATGTGTGCATATATGTGTGTGTATCTCTGCCAAGCATTTTATAGCCTTTAGGAACAGTTTATTGTATCATTGAGGCTTATAATAGTGGTGAAAAGTAATGAAACCCACTACATTAAAAAAACTCTTTTCAGTCGGTTTTGTTTGTATTTAGGCGGGTTTTTTAATACCAATCCTGGTTTAGGCATCCTAGGACAAGCAAATCTCTAGGAAATCGGAAAAACTAGTGGCCCATACTCCTATGAGTTACACAAATGATTATCTAACTTATTTGTGTATACTATTTCTCTTGTTTTTTCAATTAGAAATGCCTGGAGCAGAATTTCCATCTGAGGCTGAGTCTCTGTCCACCGACTCTGCTAACTGGCCGTCAGTTCTGACTTAGAGAATTCGGACACAACTGGTTTCCCGAGGATCAAGTCAATTGCCATCAGATTTTTTGTTCTCTAGGACAACACTGAGGGAAGAAGTTGTCACCATCATTACTTCAGGAAGTAAATGTTTAGTGGAGAATATATAACCAAATGTTAGTTGGTCTATACGTATGGCTATTCAGACGATATATGCCCCTTTTATTTAAAGTGCGAAAAGGATAGCTCTTCTGGCGTAGCAGTCTGGGTTAAGTGATCAAACTAGCTTCCTTAAGATAGAGGAAAATATTCAGCTGGGTTCTTTATTCCGTTGTAAATTGCGAGAACAGGTCTCGAAAAGGCGAACGGAAATGATAACTTCTTGCTTCTTGAATAATGACTGCTAATGCTATCTATATTTTTTACAAAAATGCTGCTGTATATATAGTTATTATATGTAACATGAGCTATAAAAAATTTTGCCAATATGGATTTAGCAGATTTTTAATGACACTCTTATGAAGAAATGCAACAAAACCAGACATCTGCCTGGCGAATCATCAGCTGACGTTCAATTGCTACATGGAACCAGTCCAGGTACCATGTAATGACCATATAGGAATCTTACACACTAACACGGTACGCGCACCTTCTCGAAGCCTGCGATCCACCCAACTTGGACGAGGCAATTCTTAAGGAGATTGAGGAGGGACTCGACGACCTCAATAACCATCTCATCAATGCAGATAGGGCTTGTATCCCTAAATCCGAGTATAGGACCATCTCTACTTACAGATGGACCTAATAGATGAAGGATTTATACCGTGAGCTAAAATTATTGTATGAGATCAACATCCGGAATGCATCAGCACGACAGAGACACCGATATTACCGAAGAAGAACTACTCTGCACGCTCAGCTCATTTCGACAAAAATCCCCAGGACAATCGGGGCTTACAAAGTTAAATTTGAAAAGGCACCAGCCAATGTCATCGAAGGGATTAGAATGATATTTAACGCCTGTCTGAACACGGGATACTTTCCAGATGCTTATAAAACGGCTAAGATGATTTTCTTGCCTAAGCACAAAAAGGACCGAATGTTAAAGGAGAGCTACCGGCCAATTTCACTTCGAGAATTTGGCGGGAAGCTCTTCGAGAGGATCCTCAACCGAAGACTGGTCTCCAATCTGGAGGAGAAGTCCCTCTTCAACCCACATCTATTCTGGTTTAGGAGGAAGTGTAGTATGGAGATGGCGATTACTGTCATCACTGAAAAGCTAGCCCAAGCAAAACGGAAAAGAAGTTACATAGACATTGTTTGTCGGGGTGTATCAAGAGCGTTTGATAATGTGTGGCAACTGGGAATGCAGTACAGGATCTTACAACTGTGCTTAAGTGAAAACTTAGGAAAAACTCTCTATGACTATATCATGGAGAGAGCGACTTATATCAGTTTCGGGTGCACGGACGGACCAAAGATTCTTCTCACTGCGGGCCTCCCACAGGGGGGGAGGCCTTATTCCCCACTCTCTACTTGATTTACACTGCTGATATCCCAGCCTCTGTAAGCCCCACTTGCCTCAACATTCAATTCACTGATTATTTCACCCATATAATCACTTGTCCATGGAAGAATGCGCCTTGACAAGCCCGTATGACAGCAGAAGATATTGAAAACCTAAACACCTACGAGGCCCAGGGGAAAATCCGCACGAACCAGGAAAAGTTCAAAGTAGGCCCCATAGGCAGGAGACTACTTTACGATGTCAGGGTGGGGGATAGACGCTATCCCTACACCACGGAGTGCAATGTACTCGGAGTGAAGATTACTTCAACCGGGTATAAGAACCACGTGCAAAAAAGAATCACCAAGGTCACAGCAGCATTCAAAACTCTATACATTATCGGAACTCTCCGTGAAAGCAATAATAAAAAGATCTACAATGCACATGCAAGATCGACGCTGCTCTACCCCATTTCCGCTCTCTCGTATGTCTCGAAACACAAAAGAGGAAACTACAAGATGTGCAGAACAAATGTATGTACCTAATTACAAGTAGATACAGGCGAGAAAGAAGACTCCAGGAAGAGCTGCACCGGGAGGAGCAGTTAAGTTGCATTAATGTTGTCATACAAGAATAGACAAGGAATATGCAGAAACTGGTTAATCGAGAATTGAACGATGATATCGTCCAAATGATTAACCAGAACAGAAGAAGCATAAGTCGCACCAGATTTCCGAGCTCCGCTGGACTTTTAACTGGCGGAACAGAAGTGCCGTTCTACGCATGAGAATAAGAATGTTTTTACCCAAACCAAGATAACCGACCAAGAAAAGAATACCTAATTATGAAACCTCACCGATTTCTGCAAGAATTGGCCGATAAAACCCAATTATAACGAAGAAGACACCCAAGAAAAAACAAAAGACACGATTTACACTCACTACAAGTTATACAAAAAAAAACTCTAAGCATAATACTAAAGTGATTAAAGTAATTTATTACTACAACAGCAAATGCGCATAACATCTCCAAGAACAATCATTTTTTTAAAGACAAATGGCTTGAACGCCATAACAATATAAGATAAACTATCCCAAAGACAACAAAGGAAGCACAAAACAAGAAAATATTTAAAAGCGATAGGCCTGATCACCAAACACTTAGCATCTCTTTAAACCCTACCACATTTCTTTCTCTTTACACTACTTGTCTATTTTCAGTTATCAGTCCCCACACCCTTTCTTGCTCCCCTACCCACACCTACCCACTTACATCGTTCATAGGGCATAAAGATTTTGGGGGTTTTGAATTCTTGGACGAAATAAATTTGCTATTAGCATGTCGCTACCGGGAAAAGGAGGCAACAGTTAAGGAGAGTTCAAAAATGCCTTCACTCAGTAAAGAACTGTGAAGACCGATTTACTGTGAACCAAGTATAGGAACCAATAAGACTTCAAAATGCTCGTATTTGACAAGGTGGTTAAAAATCAGTTGCGATCTTATAATGTGGTTCCCGCACCACACGTTTAATCCTTGAAAAAACAACAGCCGTTTTTGTTTCTATTGCATAATATTTTCCAAGAAGAAAATAAATTTAACAAGTTTGGAGATAATGGACTGGAAGCCTGCAAGCTCATTCCTCACAGCATATTAAAACAGTTCAGAACATCTAAATTCTATTAAAATGTGGAAAGAATTATCAGTGATGATGAGAAACGGAGAGACCATTGACAAGCGGGAGAGGGAACTTCTGGAGGCTGATAAGTTAAGATGGAGAGCGGTACTGACACGCCCCACAGATATTATGCAGTTCTTGGCAGTTAGGAATTTGGCACTAAGTGGACATAGAGAAAAGTTATTCTTGCGATCAAATGGCACTTTTCTGAAAGAAGTTGAACTAATGACAAAATTTGATCCTATAATGTAAGAGCACATTAGTAATGTCCAAAAAGGAACATCTTGTTACACTAGCTACTTCGGCCACCACATACAAAACGAACTCATTGATTTGTTGAGCAGCAAGATTATCATAGAAATGGTGAGCGACATCAAGCAATCAAAGTTTTTTTCAATAGTTTTAGATTGCACTCTAGATATCAGCTACACTGAACAGTTGTCAATTGTGATTCGGGTTGTGTCACTGGAGAAGAAACCCCATATAAAGGAACATTTCATAGGTTTCTTGGAGTCAGAGAAGTCCACAAGTTAACATATAGAATTCTTGATTCTGAAGAACCTGGACGAGCTAAAATTTCTTTTCATGGGCTGAAAGGACAATCATATGACAACGGAGCTAACATGAGGGGAAAAAACAAGGGTGTTCAACTCAGGCTCTTAGACATTAATACCAGACTTCTGTTTATTCCATGTGCAACTCACCCCTAGAAATTGGTGTTGGCCGATGCTGGTCAGGGATTTATTGATTTCATAAATTACTTTGGTTTCTTGCAGAAATTTCACAACTTGTTTTCACCCTACACACAGCGATGGACCATTTTGAAAAGTTATGTGAACATCACATTGAAGATGTGTCCTATTACAAGATGGAAAAGCAAGATCAAGAGTATGGAACCCTTGAGAGATGCAACCATCGAGGTGAAGGACAACACCAACGATTCAGTAGTAAAAGTAGAGGCTCAATCTCGAGCAGGGGAGGTTGGGTCGCACCGCTTCGTCATTTGCTCAGTGGTGTGGTATGAGCTGTTGTACGAAATTCAGCATGTGAACATTGATGTTGCAGTAACTCTTTTAAAGAAAATAGAGAGAGGTCTTCGCAATTACAGTGCAAAAGGTTTTGTTGTTGCATAAATTGCAGCCTCAGATATATGTGAGCAAATGAATGTACATAGAGGCCTGTGTTAAAACAAATACGGCTGAGGTCCACAAAGCGGCCCTTCCCCTATGAAGCATTTGATGAGCCCTTTATTAATGCTTTGGAGAAGCTGAAGGTGTCATTTTTCAATGCAGTGGTAGATTTTTGCAACATTAGCTATTCAGAAAAGATTTTCCGCGTTGGAAATTGTGGGAGAGAATTTTCGATGCTGACACATTTTCAAAATCTCACATTTGAGTAGCTAAGAGAACAATGAGCGAACCTTAGTACTAGGCTAGACTTTAAGGGACAATCTGAATTAGATGGCAAATAGCTTGCACGTGAACTGAAGAACTTGCCTGACTTGCCATCAAAGAGCATATCCTTGCTTGAATTGCTGACATTTATCCATGAAATGGAGCTCTCTGAAATATATCCAAATTTGTGGACTGCTCTCAGGATTGATCTTACTATTACAGTCACTGTTCCTGAAGCAGAGAGGAGCTTTTCAAAGATAAAGCTCATCAAATCTTACCTGAGATCAGCTATATCACAGGAGTGTCTTACTGGTGTATCCATCATCGGTATAAATCATACAATTTCTGGACAGATTTCGTATGCTGCTTTACTTGATGACTTTGCATCAAGGAAGGAAAGAAAATTGTGTTTTTGAATGGCAGTTGTACTGTGGCACAATTTTATTTTTTTTCTTGTTCTGATTGTAAAAAAAAAGACTTTTTTAAATGTCTTCATTTTACTTGATAGAGCATTTATATAATTCACAAATCTAATTCTCTAGTTTAATTATGGCAATTTAATTTGTACCTTTCTTGTTCATATATATATATATATATATATATATATATATATATATATATATATATATATATATATATATTAATATATATACTCGTATATATACGGGTGAATTTGGGCAGTATATTTTCATTATTGCATGTTTTATTTAAAGCGACCGCTAATTTCGAATTAATAACTCCTTTTTTAATCTTCTTGATTTGTCTTATATTCGCCTTTTCTTCATTGTTTAACCTCTGGATAAGCGTACCGAAGTTCATCGGGGACTGATGCTTGTTATTTTGCCAAAGGTAGAAGTAAATTAATGTAATTTATCACTTTCTTTAATTTAACTGACACCAGATGTCAGGAGTATGGTATGAGATAACCGAAACGAAGCCGTCTACGATAGGTTTTGGAGCAATGGAAGGAGTGAAAGGCCGCCTTCTTGGTCGAGTGCGTTTACAATTGGCCGGGATTTATCTACGGGCTTGCCAAGTTGCGGTTCAAGGATATATAAAGATCTAGAGCCAAAAATATAATTTTAATATAAATCATAATAAACGGGAGCAATATATATATACAATGGGGAACAAATTATACTTGATAAGGATATTTAGTCAGATCGGGACAATTTACAAATGTGACAGAGTTAAGCGGAGAAAGCAAAGCTACCGTTAATTCGAATAATGGAGGCTATTTAAGTTTTAGCCTAGAGTCAATTAAAAGGGGATGCTAAAGAATGCAGGTAACGAATGATATGGGGTGTTATCATGGGATTACAAAGCAAAATCGCCTTACCTTGAAGCTTTGAGTTGTTTGGAGGGGGAATACTAACGGCACGAGTCTTTGAGGTGACACTTCTGAGGATGTTGACGAAGAGGACTCGTAGATGGGGGTTGGGATTACTTCTTGCAGAAGGACGAGATTTTCTCTGCTCCAGAAAGATGTGACCTCAAGCACGAGAGGATATTCGGCGGCATGGCAGGTAGCCTCCTATACGGGGCACGGGAGGTGCGGAACGAGGGGGGCCACACAGTTCTCCAGGAGAAGCTGCATCGATAAGCTTTCCTCTGAAATGGGGTCAAAGCTTTACGAAGCCGATCTGCATGTGAGATCTTAACGACGAGGTACGACTCGAACAGGGGTTGCGAGACTTCGTGTGAAACAGACTCTCGTAGAATGACCGCGACATATACGTCACTTCTACCCGATATGCGTAGACGCTCAAGGTCAACCTTGACTCAACTCTGGTGACGACAGAGATAGGGGAGGATAGAAATGCGGAAAGTTGGGGTCCAATTTCCTTGAACGAGTGCGAAGACTTTAAATCCAAAACGTTTGAGTGCAGGTGGCGATATTAAGTTAATGAAGGCTGCGTGCTATGAGGCTTATGAAAAAGCACGAACAAAATAAACTTTAATATTTACACAGTATACACAATAAATAAATAAAATATAAAAATGGCAAAGGATACTCGATGTTTACAATAATCAATCTAACAGAGCTACTCGGCTACTCAGGCGAGCTCTAAGGATGGAGAGGTTGAGAGGCAATACGAGCCTCTGTAAATACGCACACAGGGATGATTGGCAACAAAGCCACGGATTTTTTTTTAAGAGCCTCTCTGGCAACTACCTACTTGGGAATAAGTTGCCGCACTCACGACAGCCTTTCACTAAGCTACTTTAAAATAAGAATGAAAAACAATAACAAAAACAATAAGAATGGATAATCGGAACAAGGAGGAAGCAAGCTCCTGCGTCGGGGGAAGGCCCCGCAGGCGCAGAAACGTGCGACCTACAAAGAAAACAATAAAAAAACAAGTTAAATAAAAGGGACGAGGCCGGCCTTCCCCCAAAAGTCTACAAGTCCAACAGTCAATATGCACGCCCTCGTCCAGATTGTCCTTTGCAGACAATCTTTGCCTTCAAATTTTATATGTTTACTGTAGCGCTTAGTTTCCCTTAAAAATTTCCGCGCCATGATTGGCCAATTTTTGTAATACCTTTGTTCGCGTAGAAATACTCGTACAATATATATTGTAGCAATTTTTGAATAATTCCATATCTGTTCAATCCCTGAAGACGACCTAACATGGTTGAAAGAAGTCTAGAAATAAAGAATATCATCCGCGGATGTTTTTTCGCCTCGAAAACCCTGTTAAAAATTTTTTTTTAAATATTAAGAAAATACAAGTTAAAATTAATAACGCTGCCACAGATGTGGACTTCAATAGAACCTGAGTTGAAATTTTATATTAAATAAATTTATATTACAAAACTTCAACCCAGTCTAAATAATAATTCATTATATGTCTCATTAAATATAGTGACTCATTAAAAAACATGCTAATTTGTTAAATTTCCCATTGTTTTTTAGGGGGGGGGGGTGCAAGAATAAAATCCACTATAAATTATTTTCCTTCCTATTTTTTAAAAATTCGCTCGTTAGTTTAGTTTGTTCTTTCCTCCATATTTCTAATGTAATCAATTAGTCCCATATTTAATATTCATGTTTCACAATTTTATTACGTAATATGTGTTAACTTTTTATGTATACATTTAACTCTGTATTTTGTATTCTTTCTTTAGCCCTGATGATGGGTTTAGTTATAATCCTGAAACGTTTGAAATAAATGTTTCAAGGCATCTACGACTCTGTCCTGGTAAACCTGTTTATATATATATATATATATATATATATATATATATATATATATATATATATATATATATATATATATATATATATATATTTATATATATATATATATCATTATCATTATATTAAAATTTGGTGTCAAGTAAGATTGGAATATTTTGTATTGTAGGAACCCTTTTCGTTTCAAGTCTCCTTCCCCCAAGGTAAAGGAAACATCCCCATGTTCCCCCCGAAAGAACTCGCACGAGGTTAAGGTACCTGGTCGCTCCAGACCCAAGTACCATTCGCCGCCTGAACCGAGGGATATTAAGCCTCCCCTCATCAATCTCTCATCGTCAGATTACCCTCGAAGGCCCATCGTATATTTTCCCTGCGGCCTAGTCGGTCACGTGAAGACCAACTGTCACTAAAACTTCCAATTCCGTTCCGCTCGTAATCCCCAAGACCTTTAGATAAGTACATCTCTCGCTCTACCATCTGCCCGCTCGCCCTGAAACGCCAGCAACTTCCTCAACAAGTAGTCCCCCGGGACAGTAAGACAACCTTTTGTTCAATCAAAGTTCCCCCGGTCGGCTTTAGTTCGAAAACGGATCCGTTAATGGTTGCAGAGTGTCAACTCTCGTAAGAGACACCGTCTTCACGTGCATCGTCGTCTCAGAAAAGTTGTTACCCCCAGTGAGTCCTGACCACGATAGATTTGCAGTAGTCCATGACTACTTGTGGCGCGCAAATCAGTTCCCCGTGGTCCACTGCTATCTCGAATGTAACTATTTTACTAGTTAGGCCGACGCGATAGCAGCCCTCATTAAGTTCTGCGCCGTGTTGATCGGCCAAAGCCCGCAGCTCTCCCCTAACATCGTCGCACAGCCTGTTATCACGAGGGCCCAGGCGCCAAGGGACACTACGCCTCCCATGCCATTAGAACCCCCTTACGCCACAATATTTTCAGCCCTTCACAACGAAGCATTTGCCACCGCTCATAAGGATTGCCTCACCTTTCAGCTCTTGTGCGAAAATGCGAAAACGGACGAACCAGGATCTGCATGCGGGCAAAGAAAGGTCGCCTACTTAGTTAGTGACAGACACCTATATCGCTCCAGTTCAGGTGAGGATAAATCCACAACTGGCTCTTTATGTATCCCCCGTTCGCATGTCCTCCAAGTCCTCCGAAATGCCCACGATGGATTAGTGGCTGGTCAATAAAACCCTTTAGAGAATTTTCCGTTATTTCTTTTGGCCCGGCGCTACCAAAGAAATGGCCGAGTTTTTCAGGTCGTGTGACATTTGTCAAAAGACTGCGGCAAAAAGGCGCATACCACCTGCCCCTCCCCATAAGACCGCAATTGTCTTGGAGCCTTTCTGTAGAGTGGTCATAGTTTTGATCGGCTATATTCACCCCCCATCTAGCGAAGGACACTCCTATGCTCTCACGCTCGTCGATTTTGCGACGAGATGCCCCGACGCAGTCCCCTTTAAAAGGATAGATAGTGTGACCTGTGCGGAGTCCCTGATTTCTATCTTTTCCCGCGTCGGTAACTCAAAGGAGATCTTGTCTGACAGAGGTAGACAGTTTACCTCTGGACTATTGGAGTACGTCGGCAAGCTCCTTATAATCAAACTACTAATCACCACCCCTTTTCACTCCATCGCTAACAGCGTCTGCGAAAAATTAAATGGCACTTTGAAGACCATTTTGAAGAAGCTGTGCCATGTCCAGTTCCGAGAATGGTATCGGTACCTGACGGTTGCCCTGTTTGCCTGCAGAGAGATACCCCACAGAACTTTAGGATTTTCTTTCTTTGAACTTTTGCATGGACGAAACGTACGAGGCCCGATGAGTATATCAAATGAACTATTTGCCAATCCCCGCATAGATGAAGAGATCAAATCGTCGTATTTCTATTTGTTAGACATCAAGAACCGCCTGGAAGAATGCGCAGATATCGCATACAAATATACGACCTATTTTGACATTAGGTCAAAAGAAAGACGATTCAGGCCCATTACAAGGTGCTCCTCCCCCTTCCTACGGAAATAAATAAGCGCCTGTCTCAATGGAAAGGCCCTTTCCCCATCTTAAAAGCATGTGGCCCAGTAGATTACTTATTAGAGACCCCCTCAGGTAATAAACTGATTCATATGAATATGCTTAAGCGCTACCACCGCTGCGCCTGCATTAATAATATAATTATGCTTGGTGAAGCGGCATTAATAGAAGCTTCTTATCTCTCTGAGCCCCTTAACTTAATACAAACCATATGCGTCGAGTCTGACAATGACTAACCTCTTCCTTTGCTCCCCAGTTCCGCTGAAGACTGCGCCCCGGAGATAGACTTAGATCCTTAGCTGGAACCCTCTCAGAAGACGCAATTAACTCTTTTATTGACAGACTTCCGGGATGTAATCTTCGAGAAGCCTGGCTGCTCTATCCATTTCGAGCATGAGATAGCCCTAACCATCCAGGAGCCTATTCATTCTAAGCCATAACCCTTGTCCGTTCACTTGCGTTCTGCTTTTAACTCCGAAGGCAAAACCCTGCTGAAATTGGGAATTATTGAACCCTCCACTTTATATAATTGCTTCCCCATTGTTATGATCAGGAAGCCGGATCAGTCTTTAGGAAACTGAACGCCGTAACGGTCTTCGACGCTGAGACTATCCCTTTGATGTATCAGAACCTACATTTATTTGAAGAGGCTAAGTTTATTTCGGAAATATACTTGAGTAATGCCTACTATCAAATCCTCTTTAAGGTTAGTGCCCGGAAATACACCGCATTCCCCACAGAAAAGGGTCTTATGTAAGTTTAGCCTCCATCTTTTGGATTAGTTACCTCCTGTAGTAACTATAATCGCATGATGCGCCGGATACTGTATTGGCTAAATAAGCTTTCATTTTATTTTGATAATGTTTACGTGGCAACCAGCACATGGGATCAACATCTGGTCTCCCTTCGATCCTCCTCAGAAGGCTTCGTGAACACGGCCTTATTATATGCCCCCGCAAGTGCCATTTTGTCTAAGGCAACATTAAACATCTTGGTTTCCATATTGCGGAAAAACAAATAGCTTCTCAGCAAGAAAAGGTGAAGATCATCGCCGACATACCCCTTCCGCGTACTAAGAAACAATTACGCTCCTTTCTTGGATCGACGTCCTTTACAGGCGTTTTGTTACAAATTTCGCCGCTTTAGTGCCCCTCATCCCTTAGCGCTCTACTAAAAAAAACATTCCCCGGACCCCCTCGTCTGGAACCCCAGGCGAAAGCCCACTTTAAAACAGCTGAAGGAAAAATGAACGTCAGCCCCCTTACTGCGACTCCCGAACCCGAGCAAACCGTTTTGAATTTGATCGGATGCCTGTAACGAAGGCATCGCTTGCGTTTTGCTCCAGTATCAAGAAGATGGCAATAGTTATTATATTGCTTACGCGAGCCGGAAACTCTCGTCACGCGAAAAGAACTATGCGGTCATGGAACTTGAGGCTCTCGCAATAGTTTGGAGTGTTCAGAAATTCAAAATGTAACTGATCGACACAGAATTTGTGATCCAAACTGATTATCTCACCTTGGACTATTTAAAAAATTGTAAAAGCCACAACGGAAGGCTTATGCGATGGAGCCTACTTTTAATGGAATACTATTTCCGAATTTTATACATTAAAGGGACAGAAAACTGTATTGCAGACAGTTTAAGTAGGAATCCGGTAGAGGATCCTCCCCCTGCAAGGTAAATCTTGTTAAGAAATCTAACCCTGTTTATATAATCGTGTATGTGTACTCGTCCTTCTTAATAATCCTAGGACTCCGTCCTATAGGTGTACATTTTATGCTCTTTGGTTCCTTGTAAAAATTGCCTTTTCTTGTATGTATTTGTTCCGTGTGTATTTTATATTCGCGTTGTCTTTTGTCTCTTTTTTTGTCTTGAATGTAGTTCTACTAACTTCCACATGAATGAGTCTTTATTTAAATTGATAATTAAACGAAATCCATTCCTTCATTTGGTGGTCGCTGTGTCGACTCAAATTTAAATTCCCGCTATTATTGTACTCTTGTAGACCTAGGTCAATATTTTCCCATACACGACCCCTCCCATGTTTGGGAATGACTTGTTCCCTCTCCTCCCTACGTATTATGAAAATGTCATCTTCGGAAAGGAAAGCGTGTGAGAGGATGCCCTTTATCTCGAAATAATTTGTACAGACTGGCGTTGTGAATTCTATTGGAACGGCTGTGCCCTGGAGCTATCTAACGGACAAGCCACCGGGCTATATAAGCCTGTACCAGCCATTTCTAGATGAGATTGAAAGACTGCCAGTTTCTCCGTTCAGACCGTGTGTCTGTTTCCAGCTAAGTCTCGTAACCCGTGTTCAAGTCATACCTCGTCTTTGAGATCTCACCAGCAGATCACCCTTCGTTAAGCTTTGACCCCAGTTCAGAGGAAAGCTTATTGAGTCATCTTCTTCCGGGAGAAGTGTGCGGTCCCCATCGTCTCGCCCCCACTCCTTCAAGATTCATGTGCCCTGTGTCTGAGATTCCCTGCCGTACCGCAGAAAAGCCTCTCGTGTTTAAGATTACATCTCTCTGGAGCAGAGAAAATCTCATCCTTTTGCAAGAAGTACTCCCAATCTCCATCTATGATTCCTCTTCTTCAACACCCTCAGAAGTGTCTCCTCAAAGACCCTTGCCATTGGTGTGCCCCCTCCAAACAATTCTAAACTTCAAGATAAAGCAATTTTGCTTTGTAATCCCATGATTACACCCCACGTCATTCGTTACCCGGATTCCGTAGCATCCCCTTTAAATTGACTCCCCGCTCAAACTTAGTCTCCGTAATTAGGATTAACAGTAAATTAGCTTTCCCCGCTTAACTTCGTCACATTAGTAAGTTATCACGATCTTACTAAATATCCTTATCAAGTATGAGTTTTTCCCCTTATTATATATATATATATATATATATATATATATATATATATATATATATATATATATATATATATATTGTCGTAGAATGGACTCTCGACGATATACCATATATAACTATTCGTTGAGGGAAATTCTTTAATTATCTTTAGAGTGCGTGGATGTCTGGCGGGCCGATATTATGTATCTTCGATATGCTTAAGAAGTGGAACTGAGCTCAAGGATAATAATATTGCTATCATTAATAAAATAGAGTTTTATTAATAATAACTATCAACAATACACAAAACGGAAAATATTGACATAAACAGAGAATGGAAAGGATCGTGGGGGCTCGGGCTAATCCGAGGATTAAAAGATTTAAAAAGGTAAAACAAATATAAAGTTAAAGAGATGGGGTGGTTCGCTAAACCATTTAAAGCACAGGATAGAATTGACAAAAGGGTTAAATACTCAAAGGTAACGTTCGTCTTACGTAATTTTATACTAGTTGTGCAGTGGAAGGCGACGTGAGGGAATTTTCGGTCCGCTGGCGAGTTCCAGCCGAAGGGGGGGAGAATAAACTGATCCTGACATGGCGTCTTGGGAAAGAGAACCGTTTCTCGATGAACGGCTTGAAGAACAATGGCTGTTCTACGTTGTTCTCTTCTGAACAAAAGGGGGGTGAGAACCTTCTCTTGTCTACGGGCTCAAGAACAATGGCTGTTCTAATGTTGTTCTCTTCTGAACAACAAGGGGGAAGTGTGAGAACCGTTTCTTGGCGAACGGGCTCAAAAGAACAATGGCTGTTCTACTTTGTTCTCTTCTGAACAACAGGGGGGGTGAGAACCGTCTCTTGTCTACGGGCTCAAGAACAATAACTGTTCTAATGTTGTTCTCTTCTGAACAACAAGGGGGAAGGGTGAGAACCGTTTCTTGGCGAACGGGCTCAAACGAACAATGGCTGTTCTACGTTGTTCTCTTCTGAACAACAGGGGAAGGGTGAGAACCGTTTCTTGTCAACGGGCTCGAACGAACAATGGCTGTTCTAACGTTGTTCTCTTTCTGAACAACAAGGGGGAAGCCTAGTGGACTCGGCGTCACGAAGGCTTGAACCTTGGCACTCAAGGGATATTGTCCTCCTTCTGGACAAGTGATGGTGAATCTCGAGGTCGAGGTCCCTTGGCGTGGGGGACAATGGAGTGGGAGCTTCGAGGGAATGCACAGCCGAGCCTGGGAACAATGCCTTATCTGCCCATAAGCCTAACTCAATTTGGCGAGGGTGGCGTATTGGGTCGAACGGGGGAAGATAAACCTCCTTGTTTAAACATTGACTCAGGTGGCTGCGATAAGGCGCCAAGCTTCAAAGCGAAGATGCACGTGGGAGCATCGTGGTTTTATATAACATGTGATAGGGTTTGAAATTAACGCGGCCTCAACCCGTTCTATCATATATATATATATATATATATATATATATATATATATATATATATATATATATATATATATATATATATATATATATATATATATATATATATATATATATATATATATATATATATATATATATATATCTATATATATATATATATATATATATATATATATATATATATATATATATTTATATATTGATCCCGTGCATTATTATTTATATTAAAATTACATCTTTGGATCTTGATCTTTATATATCCTTGAATTTCAACTTGGCAAGGCCGTAGATAAATCTCGGCCAATTGTAAACGCACTCGACCAAAGAGGCGGCCTTCTACTCCTTCCATTGCTTCAAAGCCTATCGTAGAAGGCCGCGTGTCGGCTATCTGCCTGTTTAAGTGTACGCGCCCTTATACTGAATGGGTCTACACCGGCATACCTCGACATAGTATATGTAGTATAGTCTCTCCTAGCATAGTATAGCCTAGCATAGATAATCCTATTATAACCTAGTATTGTCTAGAATACTATAAAACATTTTTAGGATAGCCTAGTATAGTCTCGAATAGTAGTCTGGCAAAAACTAAGCTTACCGTAGTATATATAGCCTACCATAGTATTACCTCACTCAGCATAGTATAGACTAGCCTATATTACCTAACATAGTAAATACTGCCTAGCTTAGCAGGGTATAATATATCAGAATATAGTATAGCATAGTATAACAGAGTATAATATGTCATGGCATAGCTTACCATAGTATAGCTTATTATAGCATCGGATCGCCTAGTCTAGCCTAGCCTAGCTTATTATAACCAAGTCTAGCCTATGATTCCCTTTAATAGTAGAACTTACCATAACATATTTTAGCGTATATGGCATAGCGTAGCCTAGCCTTACATATTATAGCTTAGCCTGGCATCGTATGAGTTAGCATAGACTAATCGAGCCTAGCCTAGCAGAGATTGTATAGTATGGCATATCTTAGCCGATAAACCATAGTAAAGCCTAGCCTAACATTGCCTAGGGGTATAACCTAGCCTAGCTTAGCGCAGTTTACAATAGTATATTAAAACTTAGTCTAGCCCAGGTTAGCTTATCCTAGTCTAGTATAACCTATCTTAGTATAGCCTAGCTTAGCCTAGTATATTCTTGTCCCTCTCTTTTTCCTTTAAAAAACTCCGGTTTCTTGCCTAATTTGCTCATTCACGTCCAATTCTTTTTTCTCTTATATATATATATATATATATATATATAAAGAGAGAGAGAGAGACAGAGAGAGAGAAAGAGCAAATACAAGTTCTGCGGGTGCTAACAACCACCACAGTGCTTCCCCATATTTATTTTCTGCCTTTCAAAACAATTTTGAAGACAGAAAGAAAGGTGCAAAAGCCTTGTATTACAGACTATATAACAATAAAGTAAAAGAGAAATTGGACGAAATGAGCAATGAGACAAGAAACAGGAGTTTTTTAGAGGTAAGAGAAAGGGACATTAGAAGAATACTAGAATCAAAGAGAGTAAACGGCGGCACAATGAAGGCAATCCTTTACCGAGAAGACAGAAATAACGCCAGGGAAAAAAAAATGAAATTCCTGGCCGGGACTTGAACCCGGGTCTGCTAATTGCCGGTCAGATGCGATACCGTTAAACTACCAGGAACAATGACTCTAATTCGCTCAAAGCGTTACCGCATCAAACCCAGTATCTTCCTAAGCTACGAACCTCGAAGGAATTTTTTTTCCCACATCTTCTTACCCGCTAACAAATTAAAGGCTCATCCTCCATGTCACTTACAAAGAAAGAGCAAATAATTTTTTTGCGGGTGATAACAACCACTACAGGGCTTTCGCCATATTTATTTTCTGCCTCAAAAAAAAAAACTGTTTCTAGTCTCATTGCTCATTCGAGTCCAATTTCTCTTTCTCTTGTACTATATAAACATATATATATATATATATAGATATATATATATATATATATATATATATATATATATATATATATATATATATATATATATTATATATATATATATATATATATATTGACTGGAACTCTACAAAATTCCTTTATCATTCCGCTGATTTTACAAAAAGATATTTTATCGAGTGATCATTAATTGGCATGTTGCCTAATATAAATATTTCCCCTGGCTTCTTTAAACTCGATCCTGTTTTAAAAAAAAAACTTGTACTACATGAAATAACTTCCTAATGCAGCCTGTTGTCACTCTATATTCGTGTAATATCATTCGCATTGCCTCCCCCACCTCCTGTCTCTGTTATGACTGTGGATTAACTCTTAGCCCTAAATGTTTTCGCTCTAATGATAATCCTTTAAAATGGGTGTTTTTTTTCACCCACCATTTCCATTCATATACACGGCGTTGTTGTGTGTATATCGTTTTAGGGATGCATATGTCTGTTATTAGTTGCTTATTGTTCTTTTTATTGGTATTTTTATGTCTTTTTTGTGTTTTTCCATTGGTTTGTAGTATGTGATGGGCGTTCCCTTTCGTATCTTTGTACCCTACATAAGGTTGTCTTCTCCATTATCATGCTATTCCTTGAAAATGAATTTGCAAATATAGTTCGAAAGTGCTTGGATTCATCTTTTCATTTTCCTGTAGGATAATTTTCATATATATATATATATATATATATATATATATATATATATATATATATATATATATATATATATATAAAGAAAGAGCAAACGAGTTCTGCGGGTGATAACAACCACCGCAAGGCTTTCGTCATATTTATTTTCTGCCTTTCAAAACAATTTTGAAGACAGAAAGAAAGGTGCAGGTACCTTGCATTGCAGACTATACAACAATACTGTACAAGAAGAGAAATTGGACGAGAATGAGCAATAAGACAAGAAACAGGAGTTTTTTCGAGGTAAGAGAAAGGGACATTAGAAGAAGAGTAGAATCAAAGAGAGCAGATTGCATTCATTGTGCCGCCTTCTGCTCTCTTTAATTCTAGTCTTCTTCTAATGTCCCTTTCTCTTACCTCTAAAAAAAAACTCCTGTTTCTTGTCTCATTGCTCATTCGCGTCTAATTTCTCTTCTTGTAATATATATATATATATATATATATATATATATATATATATATATATATATATATATATATATATCCTCCAGGATGTCTTTCTGGCTTCATATAATTCAACCAACCACTCCTGCTCTCTTCTTGAGGCATAATATGAACTTGGCACCTTTTTCTCCATTTCCATGACTGCTGACAACGCTGACGGATCTCGTGGAACTGAACAAAAATGTAAACAAATCACGAACAGTACTACCAACTTCGCCGCATGTCACAATTGTGGACTACACAATTGTTGAAGTGTCACGCGACACAATTCTCAGCTTTAAGCTTACGAAAAAAATGTGTAGACCGCATGTGGTTTGCACCGGTAACACAATTGTGAAGTGAAACATTTTGTATTTAAGTAGACAGCCGTTAGAGTCGCTCGCGTCCACGCGACTAAAAACCTAAAGTAAAAATAAATATCAAACAATTCAAAGTGAAGTGAAGTGCATAACAAGGGAACTAAAGTTTATATAAGTGTGATGCAAATAAATTATTCTACTGAAAAGTAGATAAACAAAAGTTAAATGAAATATCCTAAGTCAAGTAAGTGCAAGAGGATAACGAAAATTAAAACGAAACAACAATACAAATGTTAAATTTAGATAAGAAAACAAATAAATAATAAACAGATAAAACATACATAACAAAATAGAAATATTATATATAAACAACCGACAAGATCAGACTTTCGAGCTTAAAACTTACAACGGCATGATTGCCATATTAAACACATGAATAGAAGAGAAATAGCAAAATGTAACAGAAATTTGGCGCATCAACCGCTGTCAAGTGTAGGCCATGAATGGTCTTTTTCAGTCTCCTTCTTTTCTTATGTTCTTAAGTTACAAAAGTGGATTAAAAGAACAAAAAGATATGAAGGAACCGAGTGTGTTAGAAATACTCCTAAAAAAACACTACGTATGAGTACATTTTCATGCTAAATCATTATCATCCCCATTCATTCAGTGTGAAACAGCATTTCCACGTCATTTCAAATACCTTCATAGCGGGAAAAATCCCGCGTTGAGACTACCTGTGAGAATCACTCACAACTCAACTCACTTGCATTCAAATTGTCCTTCCGACAACATCAAACTGTTGTAGTTTCTTCTATGATACACCAGCCTTGTCTAATTTACTTTAGACCTAACCGGTCTTTTCAAATATTTCACATTTAAGATCTTTTGTAATATAAGAATTATTTACCTTCGGTCCGTAAGCAAAAGGTTTGCCATTAAGTTTGTAAGTCGAGTGATATTTTATTATTGGTCATTTATTTATTTAATTACTGAGATTGGTTTAAAATTATAATCGTTTTCGGTATGATGAGAATAAATTTCTTCTCAAATGCTTCCGTTATCTTCGTTCAAATTAAATCCTTCATTTGGATCTTTTCTGTTTGGCGGCAGGCTGATGCTTGTACCAAATTTTCGCCAACGATGCAGTTTTGAGTGCTGAATACAAATATAACATTTATTTTTAGGAGAAATAAAAGGAGGTATTAAAAAAAACAATTTAATGCGCACTAGTTTACAACATTATTCTATAAACAATTATGATTATGTACTCGGGGGCACAGACCCCCAGATCCCCCTTCAATTGATTGAAACTCAGGATCATCGTTGGGGGATCCCCCTGCAGTGTTAAACGCCCCACGAGCAGTCCCCTTGAATTTACTCCAAAAAGGTGAAACCTATTAGAACACGGCTGAACCCACCGTGAGATGCTCGATTCCTACATGTGAATTTATGTGGCGAAAACGAAACAGAAATGAAAATTTGTTTGAAAAAATATTATGTGATACTTATATCTAAATACAAATGAATATTTGAAGAAATAATAAAGGGCGTGAACAATAATATTGGGAAATCATATCGCAGTTTAAGTGCGTTTCATTTCATTTTCGTTTTTTCAAAATGTATCGGACAAACCAAAGTTTACAATTTGAAATTTCTTTTTTTTTAGATACTTCCTTTCATTTCTCCAAAAACGAAATGTTATATTCGTATTTAGCACTCAAAACTACATTATTTTCAAAAATTTGGTACAAAAAATCCGCCTGCCGCCGAACAGAAAAGACCCCTTCATTTATTAGTGTTATTCATTTAGTGCTTGTTCGATGTTATTAATTTCATTTATCGTTTAACTATGGATATTTATTGCCCGTCAACCTTTGCCTTGTAAATAAAGGAAGCGCATTAGTAAAAAACTAATAACTTGAGAAGCAATTTGCGTCTTCAATTTGTAGCGAGGATCAAGGGCATTTGGGAAGCTTTGAGTTACTTATTTCTTTCAATTGTCTTGTTCAGTGATTTCATTTGTTTCATCTATTTAAAGATCAGTTATGATTAGAATTAAGAACTAAGTTAAGATATACTATCATTAGGCCTATTAGAATTTTAACGAAGCAAATTGAAATCTCTTTTAGTTTCGATCAGCTATTTTGGACAGCATGGTCTGTACAGGTGCATTAGACTCTTAGGTTATGCTTTTAGGTTTGAGTGAGATTTGCCGTACCGATCAACCGGATGTTATCCATTGGCCTTCTAATAAAGTTGGTTTAGTGAATTGAATTTGAAGTTAAATTTAAGATTTTAAGAGATTTTTCCTACTGTCAAATTTAGTGTTTTTTGTTGGGAAAGCAATAAAAAATCAATAAGATTGGGTCAATGGTCTACCCCAGGAATGAGGAACCTGCGACCTTAAGGCCACATGCGGTCTTCTGGACCATCAGGTGCGGCCTTCTATGGCCTTTTGATATATATTTCTTTTTTGGCATTAAACATTTTGTCTAAAATCATTATGCACACACACACACACACAGGAAAAAGGAAAGTTATGTGTTTAGTGATGTCGCTCCCAGAGATTGGAAGCATTTTTCTTAAATTCAGTGAATCTAAACTTAAAGCAACTGCTATATAAAGGCAATGTTTCCGTGTAAGCTACACTAGCCTAGTGGGAGTGAGTGCTTTCACGTATGATACAGGAAGAGTTCCTGTCTCTTTAATGAAGAATGGGAACTGCAGTATTCTTTAGTTAATACTGGAGACAAAATGTCTTGCTTGCTTTGTGATACTGCAATTGTAATAGTTAAGAAATTCAATGCACAGCAACACTATGCTCTTCATAAAGACAATAAATATGCCAAATTAGAGGGTGAGCCTCGAAAGATAGCACTGCAGAAACTGAAAGATGGAAAACAGAAGCAAAGACAATTTTTACAGCCTGTGTTACATCAAGGGAATGCTACGACAGAAGCAAACTATAAAGTTGCATATTTGCTTGGAAAAAAATGTAAGCCATTCAGGGATGAAGAACTCATAAAGGAATGTATTTTAGAAGTGGTAGGATGTATAGATCCCGAAAAGTTAATAAGTATAATGAGGTGCCTCTTTCAAGAAGGACTAACACAGATTGACCACATGAATTGGCCTGTAATGTAACAGAACAATTTAAAAATATAATAAAAAAAGAGAATTTATATTACTCAGTAGCTTTGGATGAATCTACAGATTCCACTTATTCGGCACAATTATTGTATTTTATTCGTGCCATAACAGATGATTTTCAAATGAAGAATTGCTTGCTTTAGGCACTCTTGAAGGAGGGACACGGTGGATAGATATTTTGAAAAACTTCAAAGAGCAATGTCATAAAATAGGACTAAATTTTACTAATTTGGTAAGTGTGTGCACTGATGCTGCTCCAGCTATGATGGCTAAAAATGAAGGATTTATTAGACATCTTAAGAGAGAAACCCAAGAACCAAATGTACTGATTTCTTTTCACTCTATTTTACATCAGCAAAATCTGTAACTTTAAATGACACTTTGCAAAAGGTTATAAGCATTATTAACTATATTCGAGTGAATGCCTCAAAGCATCGTCAATCTCGAAACATGCTGATGATGGATGACGAAGTAATTAGTGTAGATTTGCCATATCACTCAAAAGTACGCTGGTTGTCGCAAGGGAAAGTATTGGTCAAATTTTGTCTTTACGAAGGCAAATTATTGACTTTTTCAAAGAAAACAAGTATTGTGATTTATCAGATCCAAATTTTTACAGAGATGTTGCCTTTTTATGTGATGTGATGTCAAAACAAAATGGGTTAAACATTTCATTGCAAGGCAGAAATAAATGTATTTATGATATATGGCAAAAAATTCAGGCATTTAGAAAGAAACTGTTGTATTTCAAGATCCTTTTGGTTCAATCAAATCTTTCAGAAGAACACTTTCCCCAACTTACGAAGGTAATGAGTGAAAATGAAGATATTTATGGATATTTTGAAGAATATGAGTCGGTTTGAGACACAATGATAGAAGAATACAATAAAATATTCAATGATTTTGAAAAGCATAACATCACTCTGAAACTTGCTTTTCAAACTCACTTAATTGATGTATCAGAGGCTGCTGAAGAGTTACAAATGGAGCTTATTGAAATGTCTGAAGATAATATCCTGAAGTCTCTGTTTGACAAGAGAGAAAATTTCGTCGAAATTTGGAAAAACGCGATAGAATATCCTCGTCTTCGTGAACAGGCACGACGACTGATTTCCTGTTTTTCTTCAACATACTGTTGTGAATCTACATTTTCGCACTTGGCGCAAATCAAGAATTCACTGAGAACACAGTTGACAGACGAGCATTTGGAGGACCTATTGAGACTAAGAACCACTATGTTAGAGCCTGATATCAAAATGCTTTCTCAAAAGAAGCAAACTCAAAGAAGTCATTAATTTGTCTAAAAAATGTACATGCTTGCCTACTGTCGTAGAATGACTCCCGACGATACCATATATTACACTATTCGTTGAGGGAACTTCCTTAATTATCTTTAGAGTGCGTTACTGTCTGGCGGCCGATATTATGTATCTTCGATATGCTTAAGAAGTGGAACTGAGCTCAAGGATAATAATATTGCTATCATTAATAAAATAGAGTTTTATTAATAATAACTATAAACAAAACACAAAAACGGAAAATATTGACATAAACAGAATGGAAAGGGTCGTGGAGACTCGGGCTAATCCAAGGATTTAAGGGATTGAAAAAAGATAAAACAAATATAGAGTTAAAGAGATGGGATGGTTCGATAAACAATTTAAAGCACAGGATAGAATTGGCAAAAAGGGATCAATACTCAAAAGGTGACGTTTGGCTTACGTAACTTTTCATTAGGGTGCAGTGGAAGGTACTTGAAGGAATATTCGGTCCGCTGGCGAGTTCCAGCCGAAGGGGGGGGGGGGATAAAAGGATCCTGACGAGGCGTCTTGGGAAGGAGAACCGTTTCTCGACGAACGGCTTGAAGAACAATGGCTGTTCTACTTTGTTCTCTTCTGAACAAAGGGGGGGGGGAATGAGAACCGTCTCTTGTCTACGGGCTCAAGAACAATGGCTGTTCTAATGTTGTTCTCCTTGAACAAAGGGGGGGTGAGAACCGTTTCTTGGCGAAGGGCTCAAAACGAACAATGGCTGTTCTAGGTTGTTCTCTTCTGAACAAAGGGGGGGGGATGAGAACCGTCTCTTGTCTACGGGCTCAAGAACAATGGCTGTTCTAATGTTGTTCTCCTTGAACAACAGGGGGGGTGAGAACCGTTTCTTGGCGAAGGGTTCAAAACGAACAATGGCTGTTCTAATGCTGTTCTCCTTGAACAACAGGGGGGGATGAGAACCGTTTCTTGGCGAAGGGCTCAAAACGAACAATGGCTGTTCTAATGCTGTTCTCCTTTGAACAACAGGGGGGGAAGCCTTGAGGACTTGACGTCGGAAAGGCTCGAACCTTTGGCACTCAAGGAATATTGTCCTCCTTCTGGACAAGTGATGGTGAATCTCGAGGTCGAGGTCCCTTGGCGCACAAAGGGAGAGAGGGTCGTGGTGATGTTTCGCGACGAAAATCTGGATCTCCAATCTGATCTTAGTGGTAAAGTTTCCATATAAATAGCCAGGACATCTCCTTGGCGTGGGGGAAAATGGAGTGAAAGCTTGGAGGGAACGCACAGCCGGGCCGGAGAAAAATGCCTTATCTGTTCATAAGCCTAACTCGATCTGGCGAGGTCGGCGTATGGGGGCGAACGGGGGGACGATAACCTCCTTGTTTAAACATTGGCATCCGGTAGCTGAGATAAGATTCCAAGCCTCGAATCGAAGATGCACGTGGGCAGCATCGTGGTTTTTAATAATATGGGATAGGAGTTGAAATTAACTCGTTCTATCACACCCCTCCATTCCAGGGGAAGTTGTCACTTCGAAAAAAAAAGAGAGAAGGGACAACGATAGAGCTCCGTTGTGGGGAACTCGTTTTCTTGTACCAACCGTACCTTCCTGCACCTAACTAGTATTACCTCAATACATATGATTATTTTGATCTTTAGATTACAGGGGAAAATAACCTTTAATACAACTTAATCAAAGAAAAAAAAAGGTCATGGAACAATGAAATGATATAAACTTAGTACATACGGGACAAAATAATTTATACGTAAATTAATAATAACAAATATATAGACATACAAAAAAAATTAGACATTGAGCGTTACAAAATTCAGACATATACATTAATTAATTATATTACAAAAGAATCTTAAATTTAGTCGTACAAGACGGTATATACCTACATGGAGATACTAATCCTATGAATACAATTATTCTACGCTATTCGGTAACGCATTCCTACTGAGTGCGTCAGCGACCTGGTTATCGGAACCTTTTAACTAATTTATTTTAAACCGATACTCTTGCAAGAGTAAACTCCAGCGCATGATGCGGCCGTTTGAGTGTCTCAAATTCCTAATATAGGGTAACGGACGGTGGTCGGTTCCTATTTGAAATTCTTTACATATCAAGTACAGCTTGAATTTGTCTATGACCCAGATAATTGATAGAGCTATCTTTTCTCTAGTGGCATATCTCTTTCCGCGTGGTAATAATTGACGACTAGCATATGCAACTGGATGACTCGTTCTGTCATCCACGTATTGAAGGAGTACATCTCCAATGCCCTCGTTGATCACGTCGGTCTTAACCCCAAAGGATTTTCCCGGGTTGGGCAACTTTAAAATGGGGGCAGAAATGAACTTACTTTTGAGCTGATTAAAATGGGAAACAGCGACATCATTCCAACGTAAACGATCAGGGAAATTCTTTTCCTGAAGGGGGCATAGGGGGGCCAAAATTGCAGCGAAATTCGGAACAAATCGCTGATAGGGAGAAGCTGATCCTAGGATCGATCTTAATGGCTTCTTTGTAATCGGGAGGGGCATGTCGGCGATTGCCTTAATCTTTTTCTCGTGGGGACCTAACTTGCTTCGTCCTATTTTGAAACCCAAATATTTGATGGTTTCGTGAGCAAAATGTCATTTGCTGGGGCCAATGGTGAGGCCATTTTCACGCAGTTGCTCGAAAAGAGCTAATAGGGTGGGTAAATGGTGATTCCATTTAATTAGTTCTTGTAGCTGACTCTTCTGACGTGGTGTCAGCTGCGCGTCACTATCCAGGTCAGAGGGTTCCAAAGACTCGCCTGGTAGGGAAGGAGGAGGGTAATCGGCATCAGGTTGGATGCACACTGTCTGGATTACATTAAGGGACTCCGCGGGGCAATCCTCTTCAAGCGCCGATGCTTCGTCCAGTTCTACGAAGGTATCTCCATGGGCGCGTTGGGGGTTCTTTTTTTCTTGGGGTCCAGGGACAGTCTCCGTGTCCTTGTCTGGGGCCTTATCACCTAAGGGTGTTAGTGATTCACACTCCTCTTTTGCCGTCCTAAAGTCCTGGTTAGGGGTCTCCGAGAAATCGGACGGTATCGGGGTTCTGATGGGGACGGGCTCCTGGGCTTCTTTCTTATCTCGGCCTTGAGGAAGGGCGGCCTGAAACACAGGGTCGAAACTTACTTGGGGGCTCTGTCCTATAAGTACGGAACAGAATTTTATGGGTGCTACAATGACTTCAGCCCAGCCATTATAATATTGACACTGCAGGTAACATCTAGCGACGGGGAATCTGTTCGCCCGCCCAAGTTGGTCATGTACCACCGCAAATTTTTCGTGGTTAGAGGCCACTGGAAGGAGTTCATCGGACACGATGAAGCACGTACATCCTGTGTCCCTGACGAGAGTCAAGACTCGGCAGCTGTCCACGCTGCCCTCCTCATATTTCAAAGTTCCCGATGAACTTTTACGAAAAACAAAATTTACCTGGTGGCCTGACGGAGGGGGAGAAGTTTCTGCTTGGGTCTGCACCACCGGGGGAGCCGGGGTTGCATTAATCTGGTGAACTTAGTGGGCTGGTCCGCTTTTAAGCCTAGAATTTTGGGGGCAATTCCAGCTCATGTGGTTTTCTACACCACAGGTGAAGCATATGGTTGGTCGCTTCGGGAAGAGAGATGGAGGAGAAGTCTTAACGGGAGGTTTGGAGTCCCGTTGTTGGTTTTGGGGAAAGAAGTTTTGGGGTTTTACGGGGCTCGGAAACTTTGTCAGCTTTCCTGGGAAGGGGCGCGAATCCGTCCTTCTTTCTTCTCGTTGGATTTCTTTTTCTCGTTCTTCTCGTTGTATTTTTCCTTCTCGTTCTTCTCGTTGGATTACTCTTTCCCGTTCCTCTCTTTCTCTTTCTTTTTCTACCTTTTTTCTTTGAACTTCTGCTTTAATCCGAGCTAATTCAATCTGAAGCTCAGCTTGTCTTATCCGTTCCTCTCTTTCTCTTTCTTCTCGTTGTATTTCTCTTTCACGTTCTTCTTGAATGTACTCAATTAGTTCTTTTCCGGAAAGTCCACAGGACTCTCCTTGCGCTTTAAAGATTTCAAACTATGTCATCTTTGCACTTGGGGGCGCACTAGTCAACAAACTAAAATTCCTCGCAACAAGAATTATGCCTCTATAGAATTAGCCTACCTAAATATGGGCACTGAACTATTCGTACTTGGTTTCTCGATCTAAATAACCACTGACTAAAATCACAAAAAAAACACAAACAAATTATTATAACCGTTCCTTGAGCTACTCCAGCTTCTTAAGTTAAAAAAAAGGGGGATAGCAATCGTTAAAACAAAAGGGAACTACTATATTCTATTATTATAACGAATAACACTATGCTTTACTCGACTGAGACCAGTGTTTGCAAAGATATAGCGTTAAACCTTACACACCTGATACCAAATTTAAATAGTATATATATATATATGTCGTAGAATGACTCCCGACGATACCATATATTACACTATTCGTTGAGGGAACTTCCTTAATTATCTTTAGAGTGCGTTACTGTCTGGCGGCCGATATTATGTATCTTCGATATGCTTAAGAAGTGGAACTGAGCTCAAGGATAATAATATTGCTATCATTAATAAAATAGAGTTTTATTAATAATAACTATAAACAAAACACAAAAACGGAAAATATTGACATAAACAGAATGGAAAGGGTCGTGGAGACTCGGGCTAATCCAAGGATTTAAGGGATTAAAAAAAGGTAAAACAAATATAGAGTTAAATAGATGGGATGGTTCGATAAACAATTTAAAGCACAGGATAGAATTGGCAAAAAGGGATCAATACTCAAAAGGTGACGTTTGGCTTACGTAACTTTTCATTAGGGTGCAGTGGAAGGTACTTGAAGGAATATTCGGTCCGCTGGCGAGTTCCAGCCGAAGGGGGGGGGGGATAAAAGGATCCTGACGAGGCGTCTTGGGAAGGAGAACCGTTTCTCGACGAACGGCTTGAAGAACAATGGCTGTTCTACTTTGTTCTCTTCTGAACAAAGGGGGGGGGGAATGAGAACCGTCTCTTGTCTACGGGCTCAAGAACAATGGCTGTTCTAATGTTGTTCTCCTTGAACAACAGGAGGGGTGAGAACCGTTTCTTGGCGAAGGGCTCAAAACGAACAATGGCTGTTCTAGGTTGTTCTCTTCTGAACAAAGGGGGGGGGGATGAGAACCGTCTCTTGTCTACGGGCTCAAGAACAATGGCTGTTCTAATGTTGTTCTCCTTGAACAACAGGGGGGGTGAGAACCGTTTCTTGGCGAAGGGCGCAAAACGAACAATGGCTGTTCTAATGCTGTTCTCCTTGAACAACAGGGGGGGATGAGAACCGTTTCTTGGCGAAGGGCTCAAAACGAACAATGGCTGTTCTAATGCTGTTCTCCTTTAAACAACAGGGGGGGGAAGCCTTGAGGACTTGACGTCGGAAAGGCTCGAACCTTTGGCACTCAAGGAATATTGTCCTCCTTCTGGACAAGTGATGGTGAATCTCGAGGTCGAGGTCCCTTGGCGCACAAAGGGAGAGAGGGTCGTGGTTATGTTTCGCGACGAAAATCTGGATCTCCAATCTGATCTTAGTGGTAAAGTTTCCATATAAATAGCCAGGACATCTCCTTGGCGTGGGGGAAAATGGAGTGAAAGCTTGGAGGGAACGCACAGCCGGGCCGGAGAAAAATGCCTTATCTGTTCATAAGCCTAACTCGATCTGGCGAGGTCGGCGTATGGGGGCGAACGGGGGGACGATAACCTCCTTGTTTAAACATTGGCATCCGGTAGCTGAGATAAGATTCCAAGCCTCGAATCGAAGATGCACGTGGGCAGCATCGTGGTTTTTAATAATATGGGATAGGAGTTGAAATTTACTCGTTCTTTCACACCTTCTATATATTGAATATTTGAAAATGTTATATGCTCGATGTTTATATGATATCTTTTTATAAGATTATTGTTCCTTTACTTGTTTCTTGAATACAAAGAATCTTCTTTCTTAATTAAAATAATTTGAAAATGTCATGCTTTCGATATTATTCATTTACTTATTATTTTGAAAACTTCGTACATAAATAATATATTTGAAAATTCTACGTTTTCAATATTTTCCATTTACATATTACTTGTATAAAAAGTATTTACTTAAATAGAAATATTTGAAATTATTATGCTTTAGATTTCTATAAAACTGTCTTTTTTATTAGATTATTAATAAATTACTTACGGGATAAAATAACTTTAAATTTTTTTTCTATGCGCCCTTTATGAGTGATAATGAATTGTAAGATGGCCTTTATGCACAAAAAGGTTCCCCACCCCTGGTCTAGCCTATTATTCTAGGCATGATCTAGTTTAGAGGTATAATCAATTTGATCTATTCTGTAGTCTATTTATTGTAAGATCACGTCTCCCTTGGCGTGCAGCCGTCAAGTAGGCTAATTCAAGTTAGGGTAAGTTGGGTTAAGCTATTTTAAGTTAAGTTAATTTTAGGCGTTTTAAGTTAATTCTTTAGAGTCTATTCATATGGTGATTGACCATCCTTGTTAGTGTTATCTACTACTAGTCGCCTTAATAAGAGCCATTATCAGTCTCTGGTCTCTTTAATTATTAAGCATATTTCAAATTTGTCTTTAAATCAATTTCTAATTTCGAAGATTTTAATATATTAGATTTCAATTGTTGTGGAATATTTTAAAAGGTGGTCTACCGTGGCCTATTAGCAATTGTCATGGTCGGTTGTTGACTATTGATTGTCTGTTTATAGTCTGATGGTCTTTTGAAGTCGGTTGAGATCAATTTAGGACTATTTAGTTCTGTCATTCTAGTCTACTTGAGTGTTTATGTCCTTTTAAGCTTAAGTGTATTTAATTCAATTTAGGTTAATTTAATTTTATTTTGTCAAATTTAAGACATATTTTTATCGATTTAAATACTTTGTTTCAAGTTTGTCGATTCAATCTTGGAAGACCTAAAGGCTGCTGAGTTACCAGAAGCAGTTAGAAGTTTAGTACGGTCTCGTGCAATTATTAAACGCAAAATAACTTTAACATTAAAGAGACTGACTGAACTTTTTGAGAATGCAGGAATAACCGGTGACACATTAGAGACTCAAAACAAACTAATTTGTTCCCTTTAAGAACAAGTAGGAACTTATGATGACCAAATTAATTCTGTCTATCAAATTCTTGATTGGTCTTCACTTAATCAAAAGGATTTGACCACGAAATTTCATTCCAATTGGATTATAATTTCAATTTTATGATTCGGCTTCAAAACTTCAGGAGTAGATTAGTGGTGGACACCTCCAGTGTGCCTCCATCTAAGGTAGAGGAGGAAGATTCCGAGAAGTTAGGGGTAAGGTAAAATTTACTGTCTAAAAGACATACTAATAAAGTCCCCCAAACCACCTGTTCTGGAATGGCCTCACTTTACTGCTACCAATGATAGGTACAACTTCAATGATTTTCTTTCTCAATTTGAAAACATCATTGGGTGTAAAACTAACCTATAAAATTCAACTAAATCAATTTACCTTAAAAGTTATCTTCGTGATTCTGTCTACTCTGTCATAAAACATCTCAAAAATACAGATTTTAATTATACTGTCGCCTTAGATCTACTTAAACGGGAGTTTTTACATGTCCCATATATTGTAGATAATTATTTTAGGAAAATTCTTAATTTTAAAGTGGTAGATGATAATTTAGATAAGTTCTCAATTTTTAGATGAGACTCGTGCCATCCTATATGAGTTAAAGGGTCATAGGGTTGATTTTCTATCAACCAGACTCTGCAGGTAACAAATTTATTACACACGTTTTAAGTGAAAAACTTACAGTGGTTTTTAAAAGAGAGTTAAATATAATTTGGGGAGTAACTACCCTACATTGACTGAAATTTGACAACTATACGATTGTCCTCAGAACATTGGAAAAGTTAAAGTACAAAATGAGATAAAATTTAGATTAAAAAAGGCCTACTTCTGTGTCTGCAAAGGGTGAGGGTGATAAAGAGTCGTCCAAAAGGCTAACTTTGCAGACCTTTCAAACGTCAACATTCGTTAAATCCAGTCAGAATGATAAAGTTAAATTAAAATAAGACAGTCGAATGTCAAATTTCAACTTAATAATCAAACTAATCGTTTTCCCGTCAAACAAAATTCAAACATAGTCAAAGTCAAAAGCCAAAGTCTCGATAATGACTTCAAAGGTACATTTGTCAAAACTTCCAAACTATGTAATGGGGAACACTCCATGCTTACTTGTCCTGAATATGACATAGTTGCCAAAAGAAAGGCCCTATGTGGTCAGCTCAAGCTGTGTCAGGTGTTAAAGTTCCAAGCATTCAAATGAGTTGTGTCCCCCGAAACGCTTTTCACTCTTATTCGAGTGTGGTCTTTGCCAATCCAGATCCCAAATAACTGCCCTTTGTGTTAATCCTAATATTTCACAATGTCAGTTGCGGGATCAGGTTTTCATTGTTACTCCAAGCATAGATCGGAGCGTGAAGTCTAATTTATGTAGTCAAAATAATATACTTCCTACTCTTACCGTAGATCTCACAGGTCGGGGTAAGAATGTGAGTGTGCGTTGTCTGTTAGATTTCGCATCGCAGCGCTCATACTTCTCTTCTACAGTGGTCGAAGACTTGGGATTAGATCTTGCTAGGCTCCCTTATAACACTATTACATTAAAACCTTTATTGGCTCACAAAACAAGCATATTGGGGAAATAGAACTTGTCAGTTCGCTTTCATGCCCAGTATTTTGATGTGAAATTTCTAGTGGAGGATGAATTCTGCCTTGACCATCGGGTAGAAGGGATCTTCCTTGCCTTCCAACAATTTTTTCAGGCAGGCTACAAAATGGCTGACCGAAATATCATGTCCACAGAAAAGGACACTTTAAAGCACATCAGAGCTTTACTGGGAGTGGATGCGCTCCAACACCTCAACTTCAAGAAAATCAAATGTTTAAATGGTGCGGCGTTCAATATTCCAATGGGTGTCGTTCTATACGAAAGCGTTCAAGGGTTTACAGTGACGGAAGGGAAAGGGAGGCTGAATGAAGTAGCCGTTAACCGACCGCGAAAGCACTGCAAAGTCGCAATTAACGAGGAGTAGGGGCCTAACTCTAATCCAAATGCGCCGCAAGGCACTTCTAAAGTCCACTTCCTTAAGACACCCTCCTGGGTAAAATATCAAAATTCAAATACCGTCAAAAGTAAATCAAAAGAGTCAAAAGGACCACCTAAAATTAAAAATAAAAATAAAAATTCAAAAACCATCAAAAGTAAAAAAGTCCAAAGGACCACCAATAATTAAAAATAAAAATAAATAACTCAAATGGCACTTCAAAACCGAACAAAAGAAATAAACACAGAATCTATCCAACCTACTCAAGAAAATCAAGAAAAATCAAAACATAAAGAAACTTCTCGCATCAAGAACTCGCCCAGCCAAACATCTAACCACTTTAAAGGATCAGGTTAGGATTTTGGGGTGGGCAAGTTTCAGACTAGGACCTACGATAACTCTTGTACATTTAACTCACTCTAACAAGTCACAAGGGGGTTTTAGTGGGTGACTTCTTGGAGACGAGATTGCACCAGACATCTCGATTTCTAAAACGGAGGGGGAAGTAGTTTGTGAAAGTAAGAACGAAGTTTTCAATATCGAAAGGCTTCCCGCTCATGATCATGTTGAGACAATAGTTAACGCCGTCCTTCATCCGTTACCTTCATATTTCAATCCCTTACAAGTAAATAATTCTGATTCCGATCTTGATTTGGGGCTGGAATACTTAGAGTCTTGAGTCAATTGGCATTAAGACGAGCAGACGGGTACTGTAGACGACATTATGATTTAAAATTTCTAAAATTCCATAGAATTCAAACAAAATATTTATTATACTGAACTTCCTTGGTATGATGAAATCATTCAACTAGTTATATTTAACTTGCATATTGCTTTGGCGATTCTAAACCAGGTTCATTCATCTTTAGGTAAAAAAGGTTTATGGGACGTTTATGCTAGTGTCGTTTGACACTCAACTTGAGGCAGGCATAATCGAGCAAATTTACATCAATAAAGCCCATTATGATAATTACATCTTCATTCCTCACAGACCTATAACTAAAGAAGCCTCACAAATCACTACTAAGATTAGACATCTGTTTAGTTGCAGTTTAAAAGTTGACAATGTTCCCAGTTTAAATGAAGCTTCTTACTCGGGTATAGACCTCTTAAGTTCACTTTTCTCATTGCTTTGCAGATTCACAACTAACAAGTACGTCATGATTTCAGTCATTAAATCTACCTTCCTTGAAATATATCTTAAATTAGTTTGATAAGAATATATTTTTCTTTTTTCTTATAAGGACGGTCGGATCATAACTTATAGATATTTAACCATCGTTTTTGGCCTAACTTGTTCTCCATTTATTCTGAATTATGTCATTAAACATCTTATAGATAAATTTCAAAATGCCTTCTGTTTTCAGTCCATTCGAGATTCTTTATATGTAGATAACTTTATAATCACCAACTCTAACCTCGAAACTTCAAGTCAACTTTATGTTGATGCCCTAAGTCGGATGCTTAAAGGTGGATTCCAATTAAGATCCTGGAACACCAATTTAGTTGAACTTAAAGATCAATTCATTAAAGATGGCACAGCCGAACAACATGGGGCCTGTGTCAAGAGGGTACTTGGGTAATCTCTATTCAGAGACTAAGAAAATATTCAAAAAATCAATCAGGAATTCAAAGAACCTTCTAGGACCAAACGAGGCATTTTATCTCAAACATCAAAAGTATTTGATCCTTTAGGACTTTGTCTCCCCATTACCATTCAGGGTAGAATTGTTATGCACAGTCTGTGGGAAAGGAATATAGGATGGGGCGAGGAAGTTAATAATAATGAATTAAGCAAATGGCAGTCTCTTTATAATGATCTCGAACAGCTTTCAAAACTCAATTTTAAGAGATCGGCTTTCAAACAAGACGATAATGTCGATTTAACGATATTTTTTGAAGCTAGCAAAACCTCTTATGGGTTTATAGTTTACGCTTTAACTAATTCTAACTCAAATCGAGTCAAGCCCAAAGCAAAAGTAGCTCCCATCAAAAGCCGTACGCTACCTTCTTTAGAACTTTTATCTGTATTTAGCTTTAAAAACTTTACCATTGTTTTTATGGTCTTTTAACTGTCCATTTAACTCTATCGAAATCTTTGTAGGCACTTAAGTCGCATTGTCCTGGCTGTTATCGGATGTTAAATCATTTAAATCTATCAAAGGCAAGTCAATTTTCGTTAAAAAGACTCCAGGACATTTCTACTTTGAGACAAAACTTCTGCAGGATTTCAATGTTAAAGTCAAATTTAATTATGTAAATATAGCAGAAAACCCCGCTGACTACATTACTCGTGTAATATCTCTTAGACAGTTTGAGACCAAAATGCACTTTTGGTTGCATTGCCAACTCTGGCTCATTTTAAATCCAGATTGTTGGCCAAAATACGATCTAAAATGTGGCACCTCACCTTTCTCGCGTTCGTACCATCAAAACTCTGTTCATCGTACAATTAAACCTCCCCAGCTTATGCCAGTAGTATAAGATTAAATTTCATTTTAGCAAGTAAATTCAAGTAGAAGCCTGCCTCTCTATATCCTCCCTCAATCATCGCAACGGCACCTCGAGTACCGAGCGTCAAAGGAAGGGTAACGTCAAGTAGCTGGCAGTGAAAGAAGCTGTAATCAGGTATGTCCTACACAGGCAGGACAAAGGTGTCCTAATCAGCGAGCACGAGTCTGCAGCTGGACAAACCCAGTGACGCAACTACGAGGAGTTGCGCCATAATACATAGCAACATAGGGGCACAACTACAACGAGGGTAGAGTGCCGTAACATAAGCTTAAATATTTTGAATTGCTGACCCTCCTATCAGACATTCAAAATTCAGTCAACTCTCGCCCCCTGTCACTTACATGGCTCCAGATAAAGATTTAGCCCCTTTGACTCCTAATTTATTTTTTAAGCCCTATTCAAATGACAAAATTCAATTTGATGGAAATAAAAACGACTAACTATGGACTCCTGATACTCCCGCTATGGATAGGCTAATATCATCTCTAAAACTGTCTGAAGAGAAGCATGAACACTTCAAACAGGCCTTGTATTCAAACTACTTACTAAGTATGAGAGAACACACTATGGAACTACATCAATCCAATTGGGACGACAGAGTTAAAGTATGAGACGTTTTACTGATTAAACTAGAAACCAAAACTAGACCATTTTTGACAGTTAGGTCGCATATTAAGTTTATTCCTTGGTGCAGATGGGAAAATTAGGACTGTGGATATGAAAAGAGTTGACGGACGAGTGTTGCAATATCCTATCTGCTACTTATACCCAATGAAAATATCCATAATGCATTCGGGTGCTAGAGAGTCCGTATCGCAGTGTGCCAAAACTGACTAGGGGCAAGCTTCTTAAGTAGGATTAAGTTAGATAAGTTAGATTCTAAGATAGATAACAAGGCCGCGCTGGAGGGTTTGAAAAGGATCCAATCCATGTCTTAAATAAAACTTTAAAAATGAAAAAATAATATAAAATTGTTAAAAATCTAAAAATATTTAAACTAAAATCCATTTTCCTTCCCATTCATTCAGTGTGAAACAGCATTTCCACGTCATTTCAAATACCTTCATAGCGGGAAAAATCCCGCGTTGAGACTACCTGTAAGAATCACTCACAACCCAACTCACTTGCATTCAAATTGTCCTTCCGACAACATCAAACTGTCGTAGTTTCTGCTATGATACCTCTCTGCCTTGTCTAATTTACTTTAGACCTAGCTGGTCTTTTCAAATATTTCACATTTAAGATCTTTTGTATTATAAGAATTATTTACCTTCGGTCCGTAATTAAAAGGTTTGCCATTAAGTTCGTAAGTACGAGTGATATTTTATTATTGGTCATTTATTTATTGAATTACTGAGATCGGTTTAAAATTATAATCGTTTTCGGTATAATGAGAATAAATTTCTTCTCAAATGCTTCCGTGATCTTCCTTCAAATTCCATCCTTCATTTATTAGTGTTATTCATTTAGTGTTTGTTTGATGTTATTAATTTCATTTATCGTTTAATTATGGATATTTATTGCCCGTCAACTTTTGCCCTGTTAATTAATGGAGCGCATTAGTAAAAAACTAATAGGTAATACTTCAGATTTGGAGCGCACGGTAGGTGGCGCTGTTAGTAGGCTACAATATATATCTTATGACGTCAGACGGTAGCTTCAGATGTGACCAATTACGGCGTTATATTTTTTTGTTGTTTTGGGGATTTGTAACTTTTAGTCTGTCTTATTTACTAAATATCTGCGCCTCTGCTCGTTTATAGTTTTCTCTAAGTTAGGTAAGGTTTCTTGATGTCTTTTATCGTTTTGTTTTTTTGTTTTCGTATTTTTTATTTCGCAGTGAACGATAACAGCTTCTTACTGGCAACGTCGTAGCTATAAATAGAACCTGCTTAGCATTTGTTTCTCTTCGTTATGGCTTTTCGTGCTCTAGTTGTGTTTCTTCGTTATTCGAATTCGGGTTTATTTTGCAGGACCGCGAAAAACTTATAATTATTTAAAGGCGCATAAACTAATCAAGAAACCTATAAAAGTAAGTATTGTTTGTCATTAGGTTAGGTTTTTCTGCCAGTAAAAAGCTGTTGGGGGGAAAAAAACAGTAAATTCAGGGGGACTGCTCGTGGGGGAGATATCACTGAAGGTGGACCACCCTGCGATTACCTCCTCAGTATATACTCGTATACAAAAAAATATTACGCCGTAATTGTTCACATCTGACGCTGCCGTCTGACGTCATAAGACATATATTGTAGCCCAAAATATGTAGCCTATAAACAGCGCCACCTACCGTGCGCCCCGAAACTGAAGTGTTACTAAATAATAAGCAATAGAGGAATGCTGGGTGTGGAACCGTACTATAATATCAGTAGGCCGAAACTATAGAATTGTTCCATTCTATCAAATCTTTCCGCTATAAGGAGGTCTATAAAATACCAACTTCCACTCTCACCCCATTTCTCACTTCAATGTTTTTACTCTTTTTCCTATTCCTCTCTAACTTCACCGTCTCCTGCCACCCTTCTCCCACTCACTTGACCTTTTGGGAAGTGAGTGGGCGTTGTTAAAGGATCGACCGGGGCCACTCTCCACTCTCCTCTCCCACTCTGGAGAGGGAGAGGAAGAGAAGCCAGTGCCGGTGATGAATCTCTCCCAACTATCCTCCCCGAAAGCTAAATATTTCAAATGGATACTTGTGTATTTTTAAAAAATTCCATTCTGTTGGAAGTTTTCTCCGAATTTGAGGGTAATTATATTTTTACAAAAATTCTCTCAAGTACAATATGTAGTTACTTTTATATAATAAGAGAAATATTGGAACTTCATTTATTATTACTAAATGAAATATTTATTAAAAATATTAAAATTGTGAGTATCAACATAATCATATATATAGACGAGTGAAAACAACACAAGGATAAAATTGGTAGATGATGAAAAGGTCTTTAAATGGTCTATTTATTTGTCCAGTTTGTTATCGATAGTAATTCCTTAACTACTTCTCCTATTTGAGAGGATACACAATAAATTTGTCTGATTTAAAGTTAATTATAATAAGAGATTTCTTTATTTCCATTTGTACGAAACGTTTCAACTGATTTTAATTATTTTTTCAACGATGATTTCAAATCTAAAATTGTCACTGACCGAAAAGAAAACGAAAATGTCTTCCTTTTGGAGTCCCCATGGTTTGGCGAAAGCCAATGTACCACATAAATGACTGCTATTTTTCCCTGGCCAACATTAACCTTATTGGCAATAAAAACCAGCGTAATATCTCCTATCTCCGTATTTCCTCTCTAATCGGACCTACTCCGTATTCTGAGGAATCTCTAAAACAAGTTTTTATTGGTTATGATTCGTCTGAAGATGAAAGCAGTAAATCTGATCAGGAGTTTCCAAGACATGATCTCATTAGGTTGAGGAATAAGTTCTTGCGTTTTTTTTAATGTTGTGTTGATTTAAGTTTTGTTGACGTGATTTGTGCACATATTAAGAAACAATAATAAATAATGAGAGCAAAATCTGCAAAGGTTAGGCTACGTCTCTTAACAGCGTAGACTATTAGGCTTTTGCTTAGGCTACGTCTTGAAGTTGAATAATAAGTCATTGCGGTTTATTTAAAAGTTGTGTTAGTTTAATTTTTGCTCTGTACCTTCAAAATGGAATGTCAAGTTGAAAGAAGGGCGCATTTTCGACACTTGTTGTTATTCATTTTCAAGCGAGACGGGAACAATGCAAACGCAGCCGAAGTTCGTCGCGATATTTGTGCTGTGTACGGAGAAAATGCTTTATCAGAAAGGACAGCTCAATGGTGGTTTTCACGTTTCAAAAATGGTCATTTAAATCTTAATGACAAAAAACGTTCTGGTCGCCCCATTAAGTTGGATGAAGATCGATTGAACGAACTTCTTCATGAAAATCCTCATCAATCGACTAGAGAATTGGCTGTACAATTGGCATGTGATCAGAAACCTGTAGTGAATCACCTTCATTCGATGGGGAAAGTTTAAAAACTCGGTGCATGGGTTCCGCAGGCTTTGAGCGAAAGCAACAAACTTCAACGTTCCACGATTGCCGCAGGTTTGCTTGCTCGTCACAAGGCTACTCGTGGATATAAGGACAGATTTATTCACGGCATCATCACTGACAACATGAACTCAACATGAACAATCGAAAACAATGGCTTAGCCCCAATAAAAAACCACTTCCGCGATTAAAGCAAGGACTTCATCCACGTAAAACGATGATGTGTGTTTGTGGTGGGATTGATTTATGAGCTCCTTGCGAACAACGAGATTTTCAATGCAGAACTCTACGTTCAACAAATGTATCGACTCGCCAAAGCTCTTCGTGAAAAGCGACCTCATCGACGTTATGAAGTCCTTCTGCAACACGACAATGCTCGTCCTCACATTGTCAATATGACAAAAGACGCCATCCAAACGCTTAATAGTAAAATTTTGCCGCATCCTCCATATTCGCTAGACTTGGCTCCATCGGATTTCCATCTGTTCCGATTGCTCTACAACAATTTGCGCGGTGCTTCGTTCAATACCGATGTGGAATTAAGAACCTGGTTAGACGAATTCTTCGAGTCAAAATCCACAGATTTTATTGCAGAGGCATCGAAAAACTAGTTGAACGTTGGAAAGAAGTCGTAAATAACAACGTAGAATACATTATTGATTTAATTGCATATTGTTATCAATTATAAATGAAGTTTTTCTAAAATTGTTTATGGTAATGAATAAATTTGATAAAACCGCACGAACTTATTCGTCAACCCATTATTTCATAGACTCCTCATCTAATGCGAGAGAGTCATCAGCCCCTCAGCCTTTTACTCAGATGGAACGGAATCATAGCATGAGACTTGGCACTTTACAAGAAAGCAAAGGAGTTCTTGACAGCTCTCCAATAGTGTGATATTTCAGAACACGATACCAGATTTTTCTGAACATTTTTTCACAGGATAAGCAATTTGTTTACTGACGTGATATCCCAGGATTCAATGAAATTATGTTGCATCGTATAACCCTACACAATCGAGATTGCATTTGGATAGTTCTAAGCGCAGCCTCATATGTGTTCTCTTACTTAATGGCAATGTGTTTGGTGGAGTTCCAGTTGGTTAATCGGCGCATTTGCAAGAAACTCATGATGACATATAAATGGTGATTGACTTACTCAAATGTCAAGAGCAAAACTAAATCATTTGTGGTTACCTAAATATGGTCAACTTCCTTCTTGGCTAACAGAAAGTTTTAACTTAAGTTCCTTGCTATCTTTTCCTGTTGGACAGTCGAGCTCATTTGCGAAACTCTGGAAGCAGATGCCAAACATTGTAAAGGATCTGATTTTCTGTCGAAGGAAGTTGTGAAGTCCTTAAATACTGACAGAGAATGCTTTCAGTACATAGTTTCGGCTTTATTGGTTTGGTTTTACGAAAATCAAAGCCGGCTTATTTTATAGATCTTAGATTCATGCTCTTGTACGTTATGTAAAATTGTAATAAAGATGAATTACAAGGAGGCGACAGCTTGGTTGTCATTCGTGCCGGTTATACCTAACTTTATTCGTTAGACAAAGGCAGATAACTAGCAAGATTTGGTTGGTAGAATGCTTCAACATTTCTCCTAAAACCTTAGAGATGCCGAACTGCAAGTGAACAGAGTAAGCGTTTCCTCTAAGACCTTATTACGATTGAAGAGCCGTATCAAAGGCGATTGGACAAACATATGATGGCGAAATAATAGATGACCCCGTCGAAAACTTCAAACGCAAGAGATACAAGCGCAAATATTTGCCATAATAGGAAAAATTGAGCGTTTATATTTAATCGGGATTTCTGAATCTCATCGATGAACATATATTTAAATGTTATGGATATCGGCTTCGGATTTGACTAATAGTTATACCTATGTTTATGTTGTATATTTTATTTCTTTTGCCTCTATTTTAAATTCTACTACACATTGTGATGAATATAACGCCGTTGAGAAGAGAACATTATTTGCCTAAATGGTTGTTTCAAGCCTAATTTTAACGTATTAGAACAATAAATTGCTTAGATAATTTTAACATATACGAACAATAAATTGCATAGATAATTTTAACATATTAGAACAATAAATTGCTTAGATAATTTTAACATATTAGAACAATAAATTGCTTAGATAATTTTAACATATTAGAACAATAAATTGCTTATGTTTAAAATTTCGCAAAAAAAAATGAAAACTGAATTGCCAAATATCGGTATTTATAAAGATAACCTTGCTTCAAATTTGATCTGAGCCGTTTAGCTGGGCTTTGTACAAATACAATCTCTTAGCAATTAGATTTAACTGCTGCTCGCAAAAGTTTGGTTTGAACAAAGTTTCTAAGTTTCTGAAAATGCCCCCGCCCTCCACCGAGATAGACATGGTCCTTGAGGCAACCCAGCCTCAGACGGTAGTGCTTTCCAAGGCAGTACAAGGAGGGGAGGGTCTCCTCCTCTGGCTGGTGCCCCTGCGACCGCCAGGAACTTTTCTCTATCGGAGGAGGACTTTGCTGAGGCGGGTTCATTCCCCGCCCTCCTCTCCAAAAAAAAAGACTGAAAAGACTGAAAAGACTCGGGGTTCCTCTCCATCCGCGTGGGCTGCGGGGGCAGATGGGTCTGCTGCGTTTTAGAGCCCTCTGACTTCAAACGCTTCCTGATTATTCGTTCCACTGATGGCAGCATGTTGGCTAAAGGCACCATGATCCATCATAAAAGAGCTTTAGCTAGTGTCAATGGTAAAGAGCCGAAGGTGAACCGTTTCTTGGAGGAGAGCCTTTACGAATGCGTAGAATCTCTTCGAGGCGGCCATGATTAGTGCCCTTTGGACTAGGTGGCACGCCTGTGAGTGTGACGCCACCCTCTACCATGAACTTTGAGAAAAGAGTAGTTTATGTGAGGGAACTCTTAGAGTACTCCATAGATGACATCATCTTAGAGCTGGCCGACCATGGGGCAGTCAAGGTCGCACGTGTGATGAGAAAACAGGAAGGTGCCTCGAGACCCACCCCTACACTCTTCGCCACGTTCGACTGTGAAAAGCTCACTGAGCCGGTTTGGGCCAGTTGATATCGCTACCGCGTGAAGGCATTCGTGCCACTGCCGTGGAGGTGCTAATACTGTCACCACTTTAGCCATACTAATCACTCCTGTCGACCTGAAAAGGGGTTAGCCGAAACCAGTGTAAGTTACTCCAAGGCTGCACACGATAAGTCTAAATCGTGTGTGGCCAAGTGTATCAATTGCGGATAGCCGCACATCACTTCTGCGAAGCAATGTGGGACGTATCTCCTTGAAAAAGAAATCCTGGCCGTTCAGGCTCAGGATCGTCTCTCATTTCGCGAGGCTACGGAATTGGTCCTGGCGCGCTCGGCGCTACTCGGGACGTCCTATGCCTCTGTCGAAGAATACCTTTTGTCGAGATATACTTCTTTTTTTTCAAGTATACTTGTGTCAAAGAATGTTATTTTTGTTGTTTCCAAGGAAAAGCCGCTTCAACACGTAAGGAAACAGAGAAAAGCACAGGAATTATCCCAAAATAAATATATATTTTAAATTTAACAATTAACTACAAAAAAAAACATTCAACACATTTATATCAACCTATTGAGCTAACCGAGGCTAAACAGGTTGGCAACTGGGCCTATTTCAATATCTCTTCATAACAAAAATAAACAAATAGGCTACACGTAAACACACCAATTGCCGATTAGTTATTTTATCGCGACACTTATAGATTAGCGTTAAACATTAAATTAAATTACTCTCTTCTACTAGTAAATTGTTTCTACATTCGTTAAATCGTGAAACGTAATAAACTCATACTAACGCAATATGCATATAAATGTGTTTTCTACCTTACATTACAGAAGGGATCAGGAGTTGCCGGATGTTGCTGGAGGGCTTTTCTCGCGCTTCGGAGAGTTGAAGTGGCCGATGGTAGAATTTCGTTGAGATGGGATGGAGTAAAAGAGGGAGGGGGAGGGGGCGATGTCAACTTCTTATTGCAACTTTTCATCCTGTTACCTTAAGACGACGGAGAGATTTATTGTGCTCTTAGCTCAAAGAGTCCGCTTCTGGATACGCTCGAAGCCTATTTGTGTCCTATTCTTTATCGCCGGCTGCCACACTAGTTTTGGGGTATACAATGGAATTTCTAGCGTAATTTTTTAAATGGAACCTCCTTCGGGCTTGGTTTTTCTCCTCTCACTCTTACGGAGCTTGAGCTGTGAGAGTTACTCGAGTGTGAGCGGGTTTTCTTTTCTCCAGTCAGACTTCTTCTAAGTCTGTAAAGGATTCTTTGGTATGGAATCGATACAAAACTTGATGTTCTATATTAATTCGGCCCTAGGAGGGGAAAGGATCGGTCTTCTCGAATAATCTTGACTGGCTGAAGGATCGATCTTCTCGAACTGATCCTATATCGCTCTCACCGAATAATCTTGACTGGCTGAAGGATCGATCTTCTCGAACTGATCCTATATTGTTCTCACAGAGTAATAATCTTGTCTCTTTCTTTGATGGGCTTATTTATAGGCGGACCGCCGCTTCATCTAAGGAAGAAGGGGCGAGGCCGCAGAGGAAAGAGCGAGTGGTGAGGTTGCATCTGGGAGAGCGAGGAGTGAGGAGGTTGGCATGAGGTGCCCAAGTCGGCTTGTTAATTAGAGAGACAACCCCCCCTTGGCGTGCCTTTTGACTGGCACCGCTTTTTGGTTATATAACCACTGTCCTACGAATCTCGTAGGTATAGGGAGATTTTGAGCGTCGTTTAAGGGCCTTTGGTGGTTACCTTAACACCGATGGTCGCTCCAACTACCCATGCGGCGGGGAGATCAAACAGAGTAGGCAGTTACACTGTTGTTCGCCGGCTACCGTTCCCACGGGTCTCCTCATGGGGGCTTGATAGTCCAGTTTTCTCCACAAAGGGGTGGGGGAAACTTTAATGTATATCTCCGCCTGGACCTCCGGGTGTCTTTATGTTGCAATTCTTCTACAGCCTCAATCTTTAAAAAGACACCCTCTGCTCCTAGCCCCTCCAGGCCAACGAGTACGGTCATTTCTGCGCCTATTCGAAACCCTTCTGAGGATTCTACCCACCCCGGGCGATCCCCTGGTAAAGCTAGCGGTACAAAGGGTTTACACCCAGCCCCGGCTAGAACCAGGGCTCCCTCCCTTTTCCTAGCGCCTTCAACGAGTCATTAGTCTCACAGGGGGCAACATCCCTGAAGTTGGACACCAGGCCATCTTTGGGGGTTCCAATATATGCACCCCCGAAAGGAAGACAGCAACAAAGGAGTAAGCTTGGTGGCTCGGAGACTGTGGATCCACGAAAAGAGGGTCCCCCGACTTGAAAGCCACCCCGCCCGCCTAAGGTTTCGAGGCGGAGGGAGAAAAAGACTCACATGGCGAGCCCAACCTCCCTTAATAAGTCCTCAAAGGCGACAGCATTGTCCGGCCAACAGCGCCTGGAGTTCTGCCTCCGGGAAGCGTACGGTCATTCCCGTGATCGACTTCTCTTCGAAGAAGGCCACCACGTCTACTCCGAGCTAGGACTGGAGGGCATATTCCTTCAATGCAATTGCCACGGACTCTGGGCCAACTGGAAGGAGGTATGGAATCTCGTCTCCCCCCCTTCCTTGTTTGCTATATTTTTGCAGGAAACCATGATGGGCGCATGCCCCCTGCCCACCCTCCTGGGGTATAAGGGTTTTGCAACCGCACCACCACGGGATGGGTCCGGGCGATGCGAGGTTTACACCGACATGATGTCTCTTTTCACTTTAGATACCTTCTTTCAGGCAGTGGCTGTGCAGCTGCATCTTTATAGGAGGGATACTGTTATTTCTGCGTGCATTTCAGCGTCAGCTGACTTCGAAGGGAGGAACTTCCATCGCGTCGTGGCAAGGTTGCCGAGTCCCTTTCTCTTGCTTGGAGATCTGAATGGCAGATATTCTCTCTGGGGAGACTACTCAATAAATCCCAGGGGACAAGTCGTTGCCGATCTGATCGAAGAGCTTGAGATAGGTGTCCTAAATGTGGATGAGTTTACGCATCACTGCGCGAGAACCGCTTCAATTTGTTGCGTTGATCTATCTCTGCGCTATCCGGATGCACGGCCTTATTTTGATTGGGAGGGGGGCGGGGTGCTCGCTGACCTCTATTGGCGTGATAACTTTTCAATTCAAATATCATTTTCTGGGCCGCTGCTGCCTGAGAGCCCGCCTCGGTGGTGCTTGGCACGGGCTAGGTGGCCTGCATTTCAGGAAATGACTGAAGTCTCTATCTCAGTAGAGGAGTTTAGGGCGATAGATGAGGCCGTTGAGTTCTTCTCCAGCAACCTCATCGCCGTGGGCCTGACTACTATTACCGGAACGTGTGGCCGTTTTGCACGCCGACCACTTCTATGGTAGTCGGCCGAGTGTGAGACGGCCTTCAAACAAAAGCGTTATGCCTACATGCGCTATAAGCGCCGCCCGACCGATTTCACTGTCGGTGAATTTCGGCGGGCTAAGTCTAGGTTCCTGTATATTTCGAAGCACGCCCGCCGCTCTTCTTGGCGGGCATATGTGTCTTCCTTTTACCTCCAGAAACGGAGAACCATTCATCGACAGGTTTACTATGCGCGAGTTGCGGTCCGCTTTGCTTTGTGCGCGATGTCCCGTACGCTATGCTTCGACACATGGGTGAGCGAGGCATGGCCTTTCTGTTAGTTCTCTCCAACAGGATATGGGTGGAAAGTCTTCTCCAGGTTTATTGAGGAATTGCTACTATGCTAGGCTTTCGTAAACCGGGGAGATATCACTTTACTCAGGCCGGTTTCCGGCCAATCTCTTTAACCTCTTTCTTGTACAAGTTGAGGAAAAAATTGGTAAATGTTAGATTAGCATTTCTCTGGAGAGCGGAACCCATCTGTCTTCTGCAGTGCGGCTTCCGCAAGTTTCACTCTACGTCTGATGCTCTGCTCTAACTGGAAAATACCGTGTGCGTGGCTTTTAATCGTAAACAGCACTACACCACGGTGTTTTTCGATCTTTAAAAGGCCTATGATACCACATGGTAATACGGTATCATGTAGACTTTCCACACGATGGGGGCCAGAGGAAGCCTCCCATTCTTTATTTCTAAATTTTTGAGAGATCGTCGATTCCGCGTACGGGTGGTGGGAGCCCTATCCGGCAAAAAGGAGCAGGAATAGGGTGTGCCGCAAGAAAGTGTCCTCAGTGTCATACTCTTTGTCCTGAGCATCAATGGCATCACCTCGGTACTGGCGAAAGATGTTCTCGCTACGCTTTACGTGGACGACCTTTAGATCTCTTTTGGCGCGGCCCAGATGCCAACTCTGGAGCGTCGAATCCAATAGGCATTGAACCGCGTCTCTCGCTTTACCGAAGCAAACAGGTGTTGGTTTTCTTATGCCAAGACTAAGGTGGTGCACTTCTGCCGCTAACCACGGCCATACCCCGATCCAGATTTGTTTATCAATGGGGTGTGCCTGGAAGTGGTTAAATTGCACCGTTTTCTTGGTCTTGTATTTGACCGACGCCTCACCTGGGAGGCTCATATTCGCAGCCTTAGGGTCTCTTGTACCCGCACCATCGATATTCTTCGCTCAGTGACGTTCGTTTGAGCCTCGACTACGGATGCGAATTTTATGCATCCGCAGCCGAGCGTGTATTGCGGAAGGAGAACTCGATCTACCACACCGGCCTTCGCCTAGAGACCGGTGTCTTCCGTACTTCCCCCATTGAGAGCTTACTTGTCGATTCTGGGGAGTTGCCACTCGCTCTACGCCGTATACAGTCCATCATTCGCCTGTAGGCACGAGCCCGGCGCCTCTCAGTTGCTAACAGCTCTCACTGCATCCGCAGCTGATTTCGACGGTACCTATGCTGCCTGGAGACGCTAGTCATACACTAAGCCCTTTGGGATTAGGGCCAGGAAACTCTTTCGAGAGCTAGGTATAGTTCTCAGGCCGGGGTCAACCCTGGTTCTTCCCAGGACGCCACCCTGGAGGGTATCACCGTTGGCTATTTGTCGCCACGCCTCTGTTCCCAAAGCTTGTACAGCACAGGGAGTATTTAGTTCGACCTTTTAAGGCACACCTCGTCTCACGCTGGAACCGTGCCAGTGTATACTGATGGCTCCAAATCCAAAGAGGGGGTCGGCTTCCACGTCGTATCCCCTCTGTTTGAAGTCAGCTGGGCTCTGCCAGGCGCTGCCTCTGTCTTAACTGCCGAGCCGGTGGCAATACACCACTCGGTATGGTTGATTACGCTATGTGCCCGGTTTGGAGTCCAGATTGTGATCTATAGCGAATCACAAAGTTGCTTGAGTGCTCTTGAGGCATTGGAATCTCCGCATCCCCTGGTTCGCGATATCAGTGACGCCAAGGTTTTGGTGACCCGGGCAGATGTCGAGATTATCTTCTGCTGGGTTCCTGAACATGTAGGAATTGCGGCGAATGAGCGCGCCGGTGAGGGCGCCAAAGAGCCTGCTAGGACTCTGCGACCGGACCAGCGTTTCACTCTTCCTCACACCGACCACATGGTAGGAATTAGGGTAGCTCTTCGGGCTGCTTGGAAAAGAAGATGAGAGACGGTCGAAGGGAATTTAAAGTTGCGTGCCATTGCGCTGCGACTGTTCCCATGGACCTATCCCCCAATACCGCGAATTCTTTAGGTTGCTTTCTGTCGTCTCCGAATTTGGCACGCTCGCGGGACGCACCGCCATTTGATAGAGCGCTCGCCAGGGCCCTACTGTGAATACTGTATCGTCCCCTAGACTGTTTGGCACATTCTTGTTGAATGTCCCATTCTGGGCAATCTTTGAGTACATTACCTCTTCCGGTACCGGGATGGTCGGGGTCGCTACCGCCTTTTCCTTGTACTCAGGACGAGTGCGTGCACGTTTATTGGTGGAATTGTAGACTTTTGAGGTTAGGCCGGCCTTCTCCCTAAATTTGACTAGTTTTTTTTTGTTTTTTTTTACTCTATAGGTCGCACGTTCCTGCGCCGGGGGGACCTCCCCCCGACGCAGGAGCTTGTTTCCTGCCCGTTGCCTTTTCCTTTTTTGTGCCTAGTACTAGTCAGTTTTTAATACGGTGACCAATGCTCAAGTAGGCAGTCGTCAGCTGAGTTCTTTAAGAAAAATAAAACGCACGTTCCTGGACCGGGGGGGGGGGAGGCGGTCCTCCTCTCAACTCTGTAGCTTTCTTCCTCCTTGTTGCCATTTTCCCTTTTCTATTGTTGTATTGTTGTTGTTGTTGTTGTTTTTTCATATTTTTATTTTAACGTAGCCTATTGCTACTCTGTCGTGAGTGCGGCGACTTGTGTCCATGTGGGTAATCATCAGTTTGGCTCGATTCGCAGTCATTTAAAACAACCTCAGTCTTCTCGCGCCAATCTTTCTCTATTGATTGTGTTTAAGGGTAGCCAGGAAATAAATTGAATGGCGTGTGAAAAGAATAAAAATATTCGTCAATTTGCCTTGATAAAGCAGCCTGAAGCCTGCCGGAAATATGATCAACGGTAATTATTTAAATTCTAAGCCTGATGTTAAGAATTTTCCTGAAACGTTAAATAAGCTTTGCTTATCCCTCATGAATTTTTGCAAACCCATTAAAAATCGCTACCTTGCATATACGTTTGACACAACACAACATAACAAATTAATGGATGGAGAAACCTAATACAGCCAATCAAGTGTCATCTGAGTCAATCCTCAGAATTGTCTAATTTAGTGCATCAAAGTTATTACTATTCAAAGCTTTCAAATATTTAATCATAAATTATATTATATTTATCATAATTCATATGTACAATACATTCCTCACGATGCCTTGATAATAATCTTTTCTCCCAATTTACTAGTGTGATTTCCCTTTGAAAACTTTAAACCTAGACTACCTATGTCATCCTATGGTAATTTACTAGAGAAACCTACCACTCACTTTGCCAATAATAAAATATTGTATTGAATATAAAATATATGTAGGGACATTGAAAAAAGTTATGACCCAGACTTATTACCATCAACCAATATGCAATTTATCTCTCCGATAAAGATTTTAACAGCTAAATCATATCCCGCCTCACACTCCTTTTAAATGATAACATATCTATCAACTTCAGTCAATCTACATATTACAAGTAGCTCAGAGAATTTCTCATCCAAGTTGCCATCCTTTGCAGCAACTCTAGCAGGTTGTTATCGTGCGTTTTTTTGTTTTTTTTTAATTTTATGGAGCCCATCTGGCAACTCCCACTTGGGCATAAGTCGCCGAAAAACACGACAGCCTAGAACTAGGCTACTTTAAAGTAAAAATATGAAAACTTAACAATGATATAAATTGGAAAAACTTAACAATCGAAGCAATCTACGGCAGCGGGGGGAGGTCCCCCTCACCCCGGTGCAGGAGAGTGCAACCTACAAACAAAACAATAACAAAAAAAAGGAACCTTAAATAAAGGGGAGAAGGCCGGCCTCCCCCAAAAGTCAATAAGTCCACCAGTCATGGTGCACGCACTCGTCCCGAGTACAAGGGACAGGCGGTAGCGACCTCGCCCATCCCGGACCGAGACAGGTATCATGCGCGAAGATCACCCAGACTGGGACATTCGACAAGAATATGCCGAACAGTCTGGGGGACGACGCAGTCGTTGCAATAGGGCGCAGGCGAGCGCTCCATCAAGTAGCGATGCGTCACACGAGTGTGTCCGATTCGAAGACGACAGAAAGCAACCTGAAGCCGCCGCGGCATTGGGGGATAGGTCCATGGGAACAGTCGCGGCGCAATGGCACGCAACTTTAAAATCGCTTCGACCGTCTCTCATCTTCTTTGCCAAGCAGTCCAAAGAGCTGCCCGTATTCCTGCCATGTAGTCGGTGTGAGGAAGAGTGAAACGCTGGTCTGGTCGCAGAGTCCTCGCGGACTCTTTGGTGCCCTCATCGGCGCGCTCATTCCTCGCAATTCCTACATGTCCAGGAACCCAGCAGAAGATAATCTCGACATCTGCCCGGCTCGCCAAAACCGTGGCGTCACGGATATCGCGAACCAGGGGATGCGGAGATTCCAATGCCTCGAGAGCACTCAGGGCGCTTTGTGAGTCGCTATAGATCACAATCCTGTCTCCGAACCGGGCACGTCGCATAATCTCCCGTACCGAGTGGTGTATTGCCACCAGCTCGGCCCTGAAGACAGACGCAGCGCCTGGTAGAGCCCCGCTGACTTCAAACAGAGGGGATATGGCGTGGAAGCCGACCCCCTCTTGGGACTTGGAGCCATCCGTATACACTTGCACTGTTCCAGTGTTACACGATGTGTGCTCCAAAAAGGTCGAACGCAATACTCGTGGCGCAGTACAAGCTTTGGGAGCAGAGGCGTGGCGACAAATAGCTAAATGTGGTACCCTCCAGGGTGGCGTCCTGGGCAAAACGAGGGGCGCCACCAGCCCGAAAGCAATATCTACCTCTTGAAGGAGTTTCCTGGCCCTAAACCCAAAAGGCTTAGGGTATGACTGGCATCTCTCGACGGAAAAGGCACCATCGAGATCAGCTGCGGATGCAGTGAGAGCTGTTGGCGACTAAGGGAGGCGCTGGGCTCGCGCGTACAGTCGAGTGATACACTGCACGTGGCGCAGAGCGAGTGGCATCTCCCCAGCATCGACCAACAGGCTCTAAATAGGGAAAGTGCGGAAGGCACCGGTCGCAAGGCGAAGGCCGGTGTGGTAGATCGAATCCACCTTCCGCAATAAACGCTCGGCTGGGGATGCATAAAACTCGCATCCGTAGTCGAGCTTTGAACGAACAAAGGATCGATAAAAAAGTAAGGCAGTAGCCCTATCAGCGCTCCAAGCGCTGAACGTCACGGAACGGAGAATGTCCATAGCGCGGGTACAAGAGACCCTAAGGCTGCGAAGATGCGCCTCCCAAGTGAGGCGTCGGTCGAATACAAGACCAAGGAAACGGGGCGACTCAACCACATCCAGGCGCACCCCATTAAGAAACAAATCTTGGTCGGGGTGAAGCCGTGGATGGCGGCAGAAGTGCACCACCTTAGTCTTGGCCAAAGAAAACCAAAACCTGTGCGCTTCGGCATAGCGAGAGACGCGGTTCAATGCCTGTTGGAGTCGACGCTCCAGAGTTGGCATCTGGGCCGCGCCAAAAGAGATCGAAAGGTCGTCCACGTAGAGCGTAGCGAGAACATCTTCCGGCAGCACCGAAGTAATGCCGTTGATGCTCAGGGCAAAGAGTGTGACACTGAGAACACTTCACTGCGGGTCACCCTCTTCCTGCTCCTTTGGGCCTGAGAGGGCTCCCCCCACCCGTACGCGGAATCGACGATCTTGCAAAAAGTCAGATATAAAAATTGGGAGGCGTCCCCTCGCCCCCATCGTGTGGAGAGTCTCTATGATACCTTATCGCCATGCGGTATCATAGGCCTTCTCCAGATCGAAAAAGACCGTGGCGTAGTGCTGTCTACGAAGGAAAGCCTCGCAGACGGCATTTTCCAGTCGGAGCAGAGCATCCGACGTGGAGTGGAACTTGCGGAAGCCGCACTGTGCGGAAGACAGATGGCCTACGCTGCCTAGGAAAAAGGCTAATCTAACATTTACCAATTTCTCCATCAACTTGCACACGCAAGAGGTTAGAGAGATTGGGCGGAAACCGGTCGGAGTAGAGTGATCTCTCCCCGGTTTGCGAAAGGCCATCACAGTAGCGATTCGCCAGGAGTCTGGAAGAAGACCTTGCACCCAGATCCTGTTGAACAAATCTAACAGAAAGGCCAAGCCTTGCTCACCTAGGTGTCGAAGCATGGTGTACGGGACATCGTACGGACCATGGGCGGTGTCCGCGCACGAAGCGAGAGCGAAACGCAACTCGCTTAGAGTAAACTTGTCGTTGAAGGGTTCTCCGCCTCTGGAGGTAAAGCCCAGCCGGCGGCCTTCCGCAAAATCACGACGTGCATTGAATGCTGGCGGAGCAGCATCAAGGCTAGAGAATGCAGAAAAAGCGGTCGCGAAGGATTCCGCCACGGACGCGGGGTCCGAGATTGCGGTCCCATTCTCCTGAAGAACGGGAGGGGGGTCCTGCGAAAACTTGCCCCGAATCCTTTTGACTTGCTTTCACACCTCAGCTAAAGGGGTCTTCCCGTTAAGTAAAGACACGTATGCCCGCCAAGAAGAGCGGCGGGCGTGCTTCGAAATATACCGGAACCTAGCCCTAGCCCGACGAAATTCAACGACAGTGAAATCGTTCGGGCGGCGCTTATAGCGCATGTAGGCATAACGCTTCTGTTTGAGGGCCGTCTCACACTCGGCCGACCACCATGGGAGTGGTCGGCGAGCAACGTGGCCAGACGTCCTTGGAATAGTAGTCAGGCCCACGGCAATGAGGTTGCCGGAGAAGAACTCAACGGCCTCATCTACCGACCTGAACTTCTCGACTGAGATAGAGAATTCAGTCATTTCCTGAAATGCAGGCCACCGCGCCCGCGCCAAGCACCACCGAGGTGGTCTCTCAGGCGGTAGTTGCCCTGAAAATGATATTTGAATGGGAAAGTGATCACTACCATGGAGGTCATCGACCACTTCCCAATCAAAATCAGGCTGTGCATCCAAAGAGCACAAAGATAGGTCAAGGCAAGAAAATGAAGCGGTTCTCGGACAGTGATGCGTAAACTCATCCACGTTTAGGACACCCATCTCAAGCTCTTCGATCAGATCGGCAAGGACTTGTCCCCTGGGATTTATGGAGTAATCTTCCCAGAGAGGATGCCTGCCGTTCAGATCTCCAAGCAAGAGATAGGGCCTCATCAACCGTGCCACGACGCGGCGGAAGTCCCCCGCGTCGAAGTTAGCTGACGGTGGAATGTACGCAGAAATGATAGTATACCTCCTATCCAGGTGCAGCTGCACAGCCACTGCCTGAAAGGAGGTATCTAAAGAGAAAGGAAGAACGGAGACATCATGCCGGGTGTAAACCGCGCATCCCCCAGCTCGGCCATCCCGCGGTGGTGGGGTCGCAAGACCCTTGTACCCCGGGAGGGCGGGCAGGGGGCACGCGCCTAGCATGGTCTCCTGCAGAAAAACAGCTAATGGGGAACGGGACGAGACGAGCCTCCACAGCTCCTCCCAGTTGGCTTGGAGTCCACGGCAATTCCATTGAAGAAATATGCCCTCCAGGCCTAGCTCGGAGGAGACGCGGGGGCCCTCCTCGAACTGAAAACCCTCACGGGAATGGCCGTACGCTTCCCGGGGGCAGAACCCCGGATGCTGTTGGCCGGACAAAGCGCTGGAGGCACTGTCGCCTTCGAGGACTTATTGGGGGAGGTTGGGCTCGCCATGCGAGTCTTTTCCTCCCGCCGCCTCGAAACTTTAGGCGGGCGCTGCGGCTTTGGAGGCGGGGGGCCCTCTTTTCGAGAAACCACCGTCTCCAAGCCACTCGCTCCACCTCGGGGCGTGGGCGAAGGAGCCGAAGCTCCTTTGTTGCTGTCCTCCTTTCGGGGGACAGCTTTAGGAACCCCCGAAGATGACCTAGCGACCATCTTCAGGGGTGTTGCCTTCTGTGAGTCTAACGACTCGGTGGAGGCCCGTGGCCGTTTTGCCTTGCGGAAACGGTCACGCTGGGGGAAAAGTGGGGAGCCCTGGTTTTAGCCGGGGCTGCGTATGAACCCTTTTTGCCGCCAGCTTTACCAGAGGAGCGCCCGGGTTGGGTAGAGCCCGTAGAAGGGCTCCGAATGGGCGCGGAAACAACCGTGCTCGTTGGCCTGGATGGGCCAGGAGCAGAGGGTGCCTTTCTAACTACTGAGGCATATGACGTCCCAGGCAGAGCTGGGCGCGCCAGGACCAAGTCCTTAGCCTCGCGGAATGAGAGTCTATCCTGGGCCTGAACGGCCAGGATTTCTTTCTCCAGGATATATGCACTACATTGCTTTGAAGAAGCAGGGTGCGGCTCTCCGCAATTGACACACTTGGCTACACACGATTTGGACTTATCGTGTGCGACCTTGGAGCAATTTACACAGACTTCGGGTGACCCCGACTTTGCACGTCTACATGAGCGATTCGTATGGCCAAAGCGGTGACAGTAATAGCACCGCCGCGGCAGTGGCACGATTGCCTTCACGCGGTAGCAGTACCAACCGGCACGCAGCGACTCAGGGAGCTTGTCACAGTCGAACGTGACGAAGAGTGTAGGGGTGGGTCTCGAAGCCCCTCCCTGTTTTCTCATCACACGTTCGACCTTGACCGCCCCATGGTCGGCCAGCTCTAGGGTGATGTCCTCAATGGAGTAGTCAACGAGTTCCCTCGCATAAACTACTCCTTTCACAAAGTTCATGGTAAAGTGCGGCGTCACACTCACCGGGGTGCCATGAAGTGTCCGAAGAGCACTTATCTTGGCCGCCTCGGCGTGATTCGCCGCATTCGCCAGAAGGCTGCCGTCTTAGAAACGGGTCACCTTCGGCTCTCTACCAATTGCACTAGCTAATCTTCTCCTCTGATGGATCATGTTGCCCTTGGACAACATGATGCCATCAGTGGAGCGAATAACGAGGAAGCGCTTGAAGCCAGAGGGCTCGAAAACGCCAGGTAACCTCTGAATGAGGGGCCCCGATGTCATCGAGGCTCCGCCCTGTGCACTCTTGGTGTTAGTCTTGGTCAGGGGCTCCGCACACGAGGGGGTAGAGGGGCCGGATGTGCCGATCTTGGCTTGGTCGCCTACCAAAGTGGCAGCAGACCCATCCGTCCCCGCAGCCCCTGCGGATGGAGAGGAACCCCGAGTCTTTTTAGTCCTTTTAGTCTTTTTCTTTTTTGAAGAGGAGGGAGGGGAATGATTCCGCTTCTCACCCCCGCTGGCAGAAGCCCCCAGGCCAGATGGACCGGCCTCAGCCAAGTCCCTCTCCGAAATGGAGAAGGTCCTGGTTGTCGTAGGGGCACCTGTCGGAGGAGATCCCTTCCCTCCTTTTACTGCCTCGGAGCCCTCAGCCATTTGAGGAGGACCTTGCATAGGGGCGGATTCGGGTTCGGTGCTTGGCGCCGAGCCCAAATTCCCTCCCATGGAAGGCCCTACCGTCTGAGGCTGGGTCTCCTCAAGGACCATGTCTATCACAGGAGGGTCCTCCAGTTGGCCATCCCCTCCTAGGACATCGCAGGTCCCCTTGGCAGTGTCGCCAGTCTTGTGTGGGGAGGCACAGGCCTTGACCCCGGCAAGGTTCAATATTCTTGCTAGCAGGTCTTTTGATGGAAACGACCGATGGGGACTGGCTTCCCTCTCCCCCCTAAGGGGGTTTGCCCTACCGAGCCGCTTCGATGGGGAGCGGCTGGCTAAGGGCTGCCTGCTGGCTTTTTTGGCAGTTTCCTTGGAAAGAAAAGAGGGGACTGCCACTGGGAAAAGGGTGGTGCCCGAAAGCACCTCCAGATAAGGGGGTGAGGGGCAGTCCCCTGCACCCGTAGGAGAAGGAGAGGAGTAAGCCTTCTCTCCGGTTAGAGAAATATGGAGGGTCCCCTGTGCAAGCACACGGGGGAGGACCTCCATTTTTTTGCTGGAGCTGCCCGAGGGCGGCTCCGTTGTTCTTGGGGAAGTTGGGGGTTGGGTTTTTTTTGTTTGATCTTCATCATTGGGCATGGTGACCCTTTCTTTAACACGGGATGCAATAGCGCACACCTCTCGCAGTAGCCCGCACTGCGAGAGTCGCTTACAAGCCCGGCAGAGCCAGGCGCCGCCATTTGGGACCACCCCTCCCGCCTGGTGGCCTGGCAGTCCATCGGCATGGCGGCTCCACCTTGAACACGGCGTAAAATATATAGATTGTGAAGAGGAGAGGAAAAGGGATGTGAGGAAGATATGGGTGGGGATGAAGCAGGTTGTTAAAAACCAGCCACCCCAGACCGGAGCTCAGGGGTTACGGAACATTGTCCCCTACCCCCTCAGCCCTGATGCGGGACGGTTGGCTGAAAGGAAGGTCAGCATCTACCCTGTGAAATTAGAGGCTGACCAGAGAAAGTTGTGGGAGAGGTTGTGTGAAAAGAGAGGAAACAAGTGTTTTGAAGGAAGGAAGAGAGGCTAAGCTGGGGCCGGACGGAGCGCTGGATCCCGTCAGCACGGCGGCCAGGATGGCAAATCCCCGCCCCCCTTACGGGGTGTTATCGTGCGTAAAATGTCAAGACCATGAATAATTACATAATTTTAAATTATCTAAATGAGTTGGAGTGTTGAAAGATGCTTTTACTTTTATAAATGACATTCCTATTAATGAAGTACAACATTATATTGTCTCTATTTTTTTCTTCTTACTTAATTCTCTAATGAGTTCATTCATTGTCCATCAATTTCATATCAATATTCCTTATTATACCTTCTCGTGTTAATCTTATATTATATTCTTGTCCAAGATACTACTAATCTTTTTAAATCATTTACTACAGCTGCCAATGTGGTGTTATGAGCAAAAATTGACATGTTGATATTCACTGCCACAAGAAAAAATTGAGGTAAAAGAAATGATCAGTTATTCTACTAGTAATTTTCCGCATCTGGTATATCTCCCTGCTTCTTGTTTTTCAGCCATTCAGATGGCCAATTCAAGATTCTATCACCTTTTCCATGGAGTTTTAATTTATAAAAAAAGTCTCTGATTTGGAATCTTATCAAAATAAATACTAAACAGGATGCAAATTGCGTCAACATTCAATCCATTATCTAATTGTTTTGTTATATAATCCAGAAAATTAACAAGTTTAAAAAATATCTACCTCTTCTGAACCCATACAGACAATCAGTGATTACGACCCACACACTCTCATGATGTTTTCAAATTCCCTCGTATATTGTTTCTAAAGAAATTTAAATATTAAAGATGTTAATTATAATGGTCTAAAACCATTTGGCTATTATTTAATTCCTTTCTTAAAGTAAGCACTACACTGGCTCTTTTCCGATCGTTTTGCACTTATCCAAACTATAGTGACCTAATAAACAGCTTCTTAAGAGCTACCGCAATACTTTCCACATATTCATACTTAATTTAGAATCAATATAAACAGGCCCAGAAGCCTCTTTGGCTGATAAAGAAGAATCATGTATTCAAGTGTTTGGGTAGTCTTTTGCGAATACTAAAGGAAAATTATCATTAAGTATCTCAACTAATTCATCAGTTTTAGCGTAATCCGTTCATATTTAATTTGCTATCTTTTTATATAAGCTAGTTTTTTATAATAAGTAAATAAATTTCTTAGAAATTTATAGCTATTTTGAGATAAATTAACTCCTAACATTATTTTATTTTCTAAATAATTTTATTTAACTCATCTAGTAAAACTACAATCATTTAGATTTTCTCTATTATTTGCTAATTTTAATTTCTGCGCCACGCCTTTTCTTGCTAGAAATTCTTCTTGTTATTTATCAGTTCCAACAAAATGGCTTTCTACCTTTATTTCTTTTGTGGCATGATTCTCAAGAGGGTTAATTTTGAACTCAGAAAATATATAGAATTAAAAAAAGTTACTAATGGTTCTACACTATCGGGTTTAGGATATTGCTACACTGAAAGAGAATATTTCCTATATATTTCTTTCTCAGATTAACTGAAAGAAATTCAAAATTTGTATGAATTTGTAAAAACAATTTGTGCAATATAAAACGTATAAATACGTGAAGGGCATTGCAGTTTATGGCCAGATATATGATATAGTATTTTTTCTAGTATATATATGAACTTGGAGCTTGTCTATATTATTGCATCAACTAAATCCTAATACATTTCAAACTGTTACAAAAAGTTAAATTTGTCGATGAAATCCTGAAGATTTTATCTTCCGCACGAATAATTCCTCCGTTCTTTCACATAAATTTCCAGTATGATTCAAATTTAATTTCTGAATGTGATGAATACACACTATACCACCACCAATCTCATTGAACCTTTAGCCAAGAATACTATAAACATTATGCAGAACTTCTAGACGATTGTTGTTTTATTTTAAATTAAGTCAACTCCAAAGAAATTCCATGGCAAGAAGGAAAATTGTATTTGCACATCAGAAACAACTGGAGGAGATTACGCACTTTTCCATTCCTTAGTCCCCGAAGTACTTTTTTTTAACTATAACCCTTCCATGTATTATATTTTCCCGAATTTTAACTATTCACAATTATTTATAAACTATTGCAGTGATGTCCTCGAAATTTCTTGATTATGTAAAAACAAACCCGTGAAAAAATCATTTTTATTTGCGAGAGTTGGTTTTATAAGCGAAATTTGGTTTGATATATACCATACTTCAAAGCTAAAACTCCACAGAGCGCTCTTTTATTTGGGAAGAGAACTCAAGTAATCAAAGTAGATATAAATAATATAAAAAACTACTCTTCTTTGATATCTCGAACTCTACACCATTTTAATTGAAATTGAATTTTATACATTTTTTCTTGTGTTCAAGAGTTTTAGTAAAAATAAGGCCACACTCTACGCTAAACTAAGAGTTGGATTAATTGGGTTCGGGAGGAGAGCATTAAAATATATCATTCAAATTGTTTCTGGATAAAGTGCAGTTAGGTGTAGATATTGGTGAAACAACCTTTTAAATTTTTCGATTCATTATATTAAATTTACTAAAGTGTGTAAAGCAGCACGATAATTGGTTTTGTACTTCTAGAACTTGAATTTGAAAGTTTGGTAAAAGAACTTTAATTTAGATTATCGAGATGAAACACAAAAGTTGATTCAATTATATATCATCAGTATTTTTTTGTTCTTATTTTCTCCAGCTTATTAATCTGCCCATTTTTTCTAGTGGTAATGCCATGTCTCCTATCAGATTATACTCGTGTTATTTTCTCTTGCAAAAATTTAAAACTTATTCCCGAAGTCCCTTGAGGATTGAGTTTATTATTTCATTAAATAAAATGTATTTTATTCTTGCGTAATTAGAACGAACCACGAAAATCCATGTCTCCAAAGCAGGTACACGTGTAGCGATTAAGGGTATGAAATAATCTTGAAAGTTACCTCTAGGAGAGGAAAATAATACTACAATTTCTGTAAAATTAAAAAAATCAGAAGAAGAACACTTTGATTATTATATTAAATAAGAGTAGAAATGCGTTTGAAACCTTCTAATAAGTCATTTCTTGCTCACACCTCTGTTCTTAAATGATATAACATTTAATTTTTGGTTAAATATGATTCAGTTTCTACCGAATCGTTGTTAAAAAATTGCCACTTACAACCTGGTGATATTTATCAATTCGAATGTAAGGATTTCCGCGAGAGTTACATCGGACAGGCAAAGATTTCTTGTAAGAATAAAATCCCATCAATTTAGGGTCGTCCGCATTTGTAGTGATCAATGTGCTTATTTAAGAATTTATTCCTCTCTGTCGTGGTATGACATTACATTATATCAATACCATATTATATCTATGGGAGAAGAGCACGAGCTTGAAAGCGAACCGACAAAAGGGACGGAAAACCACGCGTTCAGACGGGCTGAGTAACGAGAGAGTGCAAAGAGGTCAGGCAAATTATGGACAATGGCAAAGTTCAAGGTTGTTTAAAGAGACTTGTACAAAAATAGAATTTTATTTACACAAAAAAATTAATAAGAGAATTGAAGGGTAAAGTTACCTCAGAGAATTAACAGGCAAAAATCACATTAATAAACGAAGGGGGGAAGATTAACTCAATTGGGTTACTGAAGGGGAGAGGGCGGTTGGCTTACGGATGTCTTCTGCTCTTGAGGTGAGGCGGCTCGAACTTCAAAGTGAGAGGTTGCAGTGATGACGGTTCTCCAAAAGCAAGGGGGGGGGTAACTTCCGGTGCAGAGGAGAGTATTTCGGCGGCTACCCGAAATGAGTTGGGCTTCGACAGGAGTTGATGAAAGAAGTCGGGAAAATCACTCGAGGCAATCGTTCAGTGGAATTACCTCCTGGCTGGGGCTAATTCCAAATACACAAAATAGTCCAGCTGTCACTTTGCTTTGTTGCTAGCACTTGACTTGGAACCATAGGGAAATCTTCTTGGTTTTGGCGAGACTTCTCAACTCTGTGTGTCTTCCGGGGAGTCGAGCGTTATTTATATCCGAGGCTCTCCCCGGGGTTGGGGGTTAGCGGAAAACAGCTCTACTCTCGAAGGGCCTCGAATCTTCTGGCAGAGCTATTTTAGTCCGCATAAAGGTGAATCGTGGAGGACTCGATTCGAGGCTACCGCTTGTGGAAGGGGAGGGGGGGTAGGCTTACCACTTTAGTCCTAGCCGGGCCTTTTGCTGCACATGGGAGTTCCTTTCTGCTAAAAATCCTCCACGTGGGGATTCCCTCACACATCTCCCAACCGAAAGATGATGCTTTACAGAGCAGTTGCGTAGGAAAGGATCATCCCAACCCGTCAAACTAGAATTATCAAAGGTCTAGGGAAATTCTGACCTGCTACGACAGGTGTACACACACAAAAAAAACGTAAATCTGAGCTCGGCGGGGAATTACGGACATAAGCCTTAAACAGGTCGATTATAGAGAATTAACCTAATATAATTGAAAAAAAAGAAAAATCACAGGAGAACATTGGCGACATTTCAGTGGAACAAAAAAAAAGGATACAATTAAATGGAGGCGTAAATATGGGACAAAAAAACCCCAACAATTTAAAGGACCAAAAAAAATAGAAATCATAATTAGGAGCATTAATGAGATAATATATATATATATATATATATATATATATATATATATATATATATATATATATATATATATATATATATATATATATATATATATATATATATATATATACAATTTACGTGGAAAACCTTCGCTCTTGCCCGAGTATGAATGAGGTAATCCACGGGTCCTCTAGCCTCGAGGACGGGGTAAGGTCCCTTTCACTGGCTAAGGATTTTGTTGCTTCCCGTGGGGAGTAGCACCAACACCTTCGCGCCAGGCTTGAATTATCGTTCTCGTGACTTAAGGTCCAATTAGGTCTCAAACCTCTCAATAAGTCCTTCTTTACGGGATACGAAACTCGTTTGTTGCCTCGGGTGGACTCACGCTCGAGGGCTTTAGTTTTCTCCCAAAGGGGGGAGAGTAGCGCACTCCTTCTGGGCGTGGGAAAACTTATCGCTCCGGAGGGCTTGGAACTCCGGGTCGATAGGAGTTTTCAGGGAAACAGGTGCACGGGATCCCAGGGCTGCCTGTGTACGGGCAATCACGGGCTGGGCCACGGGACGGTCGTGAATTACGGGGTTCTGACCGAATAAAACGGAGCCGAAGCTAAATACTCTAGTCACTTTAGACTTTGAAACTACCCTCAACTTCTTTGACTACAACTGCCAATTTAGTGTCATCAGCAAATCAGATCATTTACTCGTATATAAAATATGAATAATAATGGGAGTAGAACTGATCCCTGAGGTGCGGCACTGATAACATCCCTCTACTGTGACCTCACCCCATTCAGTACCACTGTCAGTTTACTGCCTTTCAGCCATTCAGCTATCCAATTCAAAACTTTTCCACATATTTCAAGCATTTTTATAAGGGAATTAGTCTCCTATGCCCAACCTTATTTAGAGATTTGCTAAAATATTAGTAAATTACATACATTCTCTCCCTTATTTAATTGTTTAGTTATTGGGTTGAGGAATAAGTTCTTGCGGCTTTATCACATTTATTCATTACCATTAGCAATTTTAGAAAAATTTCATTTTTAATTGATAACAATATGCAATTTAATCAATAATCTATTCTCCGTTGAATTTTACGACTTCTTCCCAACGTTCAACTAGTATTTCGATGCCTCTGCAATAGAAAATCTCTGGATTTTGACTCGAAGAATTCGTCTAGTCAGGTTCTTAATTTCACATCAGTATTGAACGAAACGACGCGCAAATTGTTGGAGAGCAAAGGGAACAGATAAGAAACCGATGGAGCCAAGTCTGGTGAATATGGAGGATGCGGCACAAATATCGCGAGGAGCTTTGGCTGCGTTTGCATTGTTTCCGTCTCGATTGAAAATGAATAACAACAAGTGTCGAAAATGCGCCTTTCTTTCAACTTGACATTCCATTTTGAGGGTACACAACAAAAATTAAATTAACACAACTTTTAAATAAACCGCAATGTTAAGAGACGTAGCCTAACCTTTGCAAATTTTGCTCTCATTATTTATTATTGTTTCTTAATATGTGTACAAATCACGTCAACAAAACTTAAATCAACGCAAAAAAATGCAAGAACTTATTCCTCAACCTAATACATAATCCCTAAAATCCAGTGAATTTGTTAAACACGATCTACCTCTTCTAAACCTAATCTGAGCATCATTTATTAACTTGCCTCTCTAGATGGTTAGAAGTTCCCTTCTAAACTATCTTTTCAAGAATATTACAAAACCTAGAAGTTAAGCTTAGCGACCTAAAGTTATGGGGGTCCTATTTACTTCATTTCTTAAAAATTGGCACTACATTCGCTATTTTCTCCTTACTAGGTATTACTTCACATTCTAGTGACCTAATATATATATATATATATATATATATATATATATATATATATATCTCTTCAAGAGCTACTGCAATAATATTAACACCTGCTTTGATTAACCTAGAATGAATTTTGTCTGGGTATGATGCCTCACTAGTACATATATTAACTGCAATCTAAATTTGTTAAATTTTTCCATATCCACATTAATGATATTCAACACTACTTTCCTTGACCTAGAATTATGATCAATTAAACTATCTTGATCCTTTTTCATAAATAGTGAAGAAAAATAATCATTAACAACCTCTACTATTTCCTCATAAGATTCCTTCAAAGCCCCTTTATATTTTCCTCGCTATATTGCCATGGACTCTGGGCCATCTGGAAAGAGCTGCGGAGGCTCGTCTTGTCCCGTTCGACATTACCTATTTTTCTGCAGGAGACCTTGTTAGGCGCGTGCCCCCTTCGCCCTCCTGGGGTACAAGGATCTTGTGACCCCACCACTAGGAGATGGCCGGGCTGGGGGATGTGCGGTTTACACCCGGCACGATGTCTCCGTTCTTATTTTCACTTTAGATAACTCTTTTCAGGCAGTGGCTGTGCAGCTTCACCTGGAAAGGTGGTATACTATCATTTCTGCGTACATTCCACCGTCAGCTGACTTCGACGCGAGGGACTTCCGCAGCGGCGTCGCACGGTTGCCAAGGCACTTTCTCTTGCTTCGAAATCTGAACGGCAGGCATCCTCTCTGGGGAGATTACTCAATAAATCCCAAGTGAGAAGTCCTTGCCGATCTGATCGAAGAGCTTGAGATGTGTGTCCTATATGTGGATAAGTTTACGCATCACTACCCGAGAACCGCTTCATTTTCTTGCCTTGATCTAACTTTGTGCTCTTCGGATGCACAGCCTGATTTTGATTGAGGGGTGGTCCATGACCTCCATGGGAGTGATCACTTTCCCATTCAAATATCATTTTCTCGGCCGCTGCCGTCTGAGAGCCCAACCCGGTGGTGCTTGTCGCGGGCGCGATAGCCTGCATTTCAGGAAATGACTGAATTCTCTATCTCAGTCGAGGAGTTTAGGTCGATAGATGAGGCCATTGAGTTCTTCTCCGGCAACGTCTTCGCGGGAGGCCTGATTACTATTCCTAGAACGTCTAGCCGTTTTGCACGCCGACCACTCCCATGGTGTTCGGCCGAGTGCGAGACGGCCCTCAAACAGAAGCGTTATGCCTGAATGCGCTATAAGCCCCAAACGAACGAATTCACTGCCAATGAATTTATTTGGGCCTGGGCTAGGTTCCGGTATATTTCGAAGCACGCCCGCCGCTCTTCTTGGCGGCCATACGTGTCTTCACATAACGGAAAGGTACCTCTGAGAACGTTTTTTTCTAGCAAGTCAAAGGGATTCAGGGCAAGTTCATGCAGGACCACTCTTCCGTTCTCCAGTAGAATGGGAGCGCAATCTCGGACCCCGCGTCCGTGGCGGAATCCTTCGCAACCGCTTTCTCCGCATTCTCTAGCCAGGATGCTGCTTCGCCAGCATTCAATGCACGTCGTGATATCGCGGAAGGCCGCCAGAGGAGGAGAACCCTTCAAGGAAGTTTACTGTGAGTGAGTTAGGTTCCGCTCTAGCTTCATGCGCGGACACCGCCCATGGTCCGGAAGATGTCCCGTACGCCATGCTTCGATATCTGGGTGAGCAAGGCATGGCCTTTCTGTTAAATTTGTTCAAAAGGATCTAGGTGGAGGGTCTCCACCCAGATTCCTGGCGAATCGCTACTGTGCTCGCCTTTCGCAAACCGTGGAGAGATCCCTCTACTCCAACCAGTTTCCGCCCGATCTCTCTAAGCTCTTGCGTGTTCAAGTTGATGGAAAAATTGGTTAAAGTTAGATTAGCCTTTTTCCTGGACAGCGACGGCCATCTGTCTTCTGCACAGTGCGACTTCCTCAAGTTCCACTCCACGTCGGATGCTCTGCTCCCACTGGAAAATACCGTCTGCGAGGCCTGCCTTTGTAGACAGCACTACGCCACGGTGTTTTCGATCTGGAGAAAGCCTATGATATCGCATGGCGATACGGTATCATGGAGGATCTCCACACGATGGGGGCGAGGGGAGGCCTCCCAATGTTTATATCTGACTTTTTGCGAGATCGTCGATTCCGCGTACGGGTAAGGGGAGCTCTCTCCGGCCCAAAGGAGCAGGAAGAGGGTGTCCCGCAGTGAAGTGTTCTCACTGTCACTCTTTGCCGTGAGCATCAACGGCATCACCTCGGTACTACCGGAAGATATTCTCGCTACGCTCTACGTGGACGATCTTTCGATCTCTTTTGGCGCGGCCCAGATGCCAATTCTGGAGCGTCGGCTTCAACGGGCATTAAACAGCGCCTCTCGCTATGCCGAAGCGCACAGGTTTCGGTTTTCTTTGGCCAAGACTAAGGTGGTGCACTTCTGCCGCCAACGATGGCTCCACCCCGACCCAGATTTTTTTTCTAATGGGGTAGGCCTGGAAGTGGTTGAATCGCACTGTTTCCACGGTCTTGCATTTGACCAACGCGTCACCTGGGAGGCTCATATTCGCAGCCTTAGGGTCTCTTGTACCCGCGCCATGGATATTCTTCGTTCCGTGACGTTCAGCGCTTGTGGCGCTGATAGGGCTGCTGCCTTACTTTTTATCAATACTTTGTCTATTCGAAGCTCGAAAACGGATGAGAGGTTTATTCATCCGCAGCCAAGAGTGTATTACGGAAGGTGAACTCGATCCACCACACTTGCCTACGTTTGGCGACCGGTGCCTTCCGCACCTTCATCCTATTGAGAGCCTGCTTGTCGATGCTGGAGAGATGCCATTATCTATTCGCCGTGCACAGTGCATTACCTGCCTGTACGCAGGAGCGCAGCGTCTTCCTTTATCGCCAACGGCTCTCAAAGCATCCGCAGCTGATCTCGACGGTGCTTATGCCGCTGAGAGACGGAATTCATACCCTAAGCCCTTTGGATTTACGGCTCTGCCCGAACGCCACTCTAAATGGTATCAGCGTTGGCTATTTGTCGCCACGCCTCTGCTCCCAAAGCTTGTACAGCGCCGGGAGTATTGCGTTCGGCCTTTTTGGAGCCCATCTCGGGTCACGTTGGAACCGTGCCAGTGTATACGGATTGCTCCAAGTCCGAAGATGTGGTCGGTTTCCACGCCGTATCCCCTCTGTTTGAAGTCAGCGGGGCTTTGCTAGGAGCTATGCCAGGAGCTGCGTCTGTCTTTACAGCTGAGTTGGTGGCAATACCTCATTCGGTACGGCAGGTTACGCGACGTGCCCGGTTTGGAGACCTGATCGTGATTTATAGCGAATCACAAAACGCCCTGAGTGCTCTCGGGGCATTCGAATGTTCACGCCCTCTGGTTTGCGATATCTGTGATGCCATGGTTTTAGTGAGCCGAATGGATGTCGAGATTATCTTGTGCTTGGTTCCTGGTTATGTAAGAATTGCGGGGAATAAGCGCGGTGACTAGGGCGCCAAAGAGTCCGCGACGAAACTGCGACCGGACCAGCGTTTCGCTCTTCTACACACAAGACTACCTGGCAGGAATCCCGGCAGCTCTTCGGACTACGTGGCAAAGAAGATGGGAGACGGTCGAATGGAACGTAAAATTGCGTGCCAATGCGCTGCGACTGTTCCCATGGACCTATCCCCGAATCCTGCGAAGGCTTCAGGTTGCTTTCTGTCTTCTCCGAATTGGGCACACTCGCAAGACGCACCACCATTTGATAGAGCGCTTGCTAGGGCCGTACTGTGAAGACTGTGTCGTCCCGCAAATTGTTTGGCACATTCTTTTTGAATGTCCCAGTCTAGGCGATCTCCGCGCACGTTACCTTTCCCGGTACCCGGATGGGCGGGGTCGTTACCGCCTGCCCTTGTACTCAGGACGAGTTTTTGCACAGCGACCTGTGGACTCTTAGACTTTTTGGAGGAGGCCGGGCTTCTCCCCTATATTTAAATAGTTGGGGTTTTTTCTTATTTTAGTACCTCGCATGTTCCAGCTGCGTGGCGATGTGGACCTCCCCCCGACGCGTGAGCTTACTTCCTGCATATTACCTTTTTCTTTGTTTTATTTTATTGATTTTTAAATTTTTTTTGTAGCACTTTCCCTTAATATTGAATACGGCGCCTAATGCCCAAGTAGACAGTTTCCAGGTGAGCTCTTAAAAAAAAATCATTCTAGAAGTATAGCCCCACCATATCTATACTCAAAACAGGCAAGCCTCAATACAACACATCTCATACCACTCAATCTCACTACTGTGCGCACTATCCCAAAATACTTGGAAAACTAATAGACAAAGGAATAAGTTCAAGTATTTCAATATCTCAAACACACGGGTTGCGAACAAAAAACGCTCAACCACTACCTTCCTCACTGAGAAAAAAGAACACTTATTCGACGACTTCAATAAGAACCCAACCTCATCATTCACAATTAAATCTGCCATAGACATTGTCGTGGTATGACATTACATTACATCAATACCATATTATTTCTATGGGGGAGGGACCAATAACTTAAAGGCGAACCTACAAAGGGACGGAACACCACGAGTTTCGACGGGCGGAATAGCGACATAAGAGTGCAACGAGGTCAGGCAAAATTTGGGCAATGGCAAAACTCATGGCTATTTAAAGAGGCATGTACAAAAATATAATTTTATTTACATAAAAAAATGAGAGAATTGATGGGCAAAATTACATCAGAGAATTAAAGGGGAAAATTACATCAAAGAATTAATGGGCAAACTTACATCGGTAAACGAGGGGGGAGGGGAATTGTAGTTATGCATCAGACTATGAAGTTAAAATTTAATGTATTACAGGAGGAGACTATTCAAATAGGTTACTGAGGAGAAGAGGGGTTGGCTTACGGATGATTCCGGGTTAGACGTCGGGGTAAGGCTTCACGGATGTCTTCTGCACGTGAGGCGACGGCGCTCAGAGCTTCTGAGCGGGAAATTAACGGGATGACGGTTCTGCAAAAGGTGGGTGGCGGTAACATCCGGTCCAGGGGAGAGTATTTCGGCCACCTGAAAACAAGGCGCGAACGGGTAAGGATTCGACAGGACTTGATGAGTGAAGTCGGAAAAATCGCTCGGTAGCGATCGTTAAATGCCATTACCTCACTGGCTGGGGCTAATTCCAACACACAAATAGTTCAGCCGTCAATTTGCTTTGCTGTTAGCACTTGAATTGGAACTAAGAGAATATTCTTGGGTCCAGGCGAAACTTTTCAACTCTGTGTCTGCCTCATGGAAGACGAGCACTATACATGTCCGAGGCTCTCTACGCGGGGGTGAGTGGGAAACAGCTCTACTCTCGAATGGCTTCGAATCTTTTTGCCAAGGCGATTCTAACCCGTGTAAAGGTGGTCCTTAGTTGACGCGGTTGGGGGCTATCCCTTGTGGAAGGGGTAAGGGGTTAGGCTTACCACTTTAAGCCTAACAGAACCTTCTCCAGCGCATGGAACTTCCGTGCTGGAAAAGAAATTCCACGTGGAGTTCCCCCACACATCTCCCAACCGAAAGATGATGCTTTACAGAGCAGTTGCGTAGGAAAGGATCATCCCAACCCGTCAAACTAGAATTATCAAAGGTCTAGGGAAATTCTGACCTGCTACGACATGTGTACACAGAAAAAAAAGTAAATCTGAGCTCAGCGGGGAATTTACGGACATAAGCTTTAAACGGGTTCAATTCTAGAGACAATTTAACTAGTACAATTTTAAACAAAAAAAATCACGAGAAAACATTGCGACATTTCAGTGGAATCAAAAAAAGGGATACAATTAAATGAAGGCATAAATTCTGGACTAAGGACTGAACAATTTAGTGGACCCCCTTCCCCCAAAAAAATCATAATTAAGAACATTAATGAGATAATATAGACAATTCACGTGAAAACCTTCGCTCCCGCCGGAGTAAGGATGAGGTAATCCATGGGTCCTATAGCCTCGAGGCCAGGGTAGGGTCCCTTTCACTGGCTAAGGATTTTGTTGTCTACTGTGGGAAGTAGCACCAGCACCTCTGCGCCAGGCTTGAATTTTTGTTCTCGTGACTTAAGGTCAAAGAAGGTCTTATACCTCTCAATAAGTCCTTCTTCACGCGAAACGACACTCGTTTGTTACCTCGGGGGGACTGACGCCCGAGGGTTTTAGTTTTGTCCCAAAGAGGGAGGAGAGTTGCGCTCTCCTTCTGGGCGCGGGAAAACTTGTCGCTCCGGAGGGCTTGGAACTCCGGGTCGATAGGGGTTTCCAGGGGAACGGGTGCCTGGGATTCCAGGGCTGCCTGTGTACTGGTAATCACGAGCTGGGCCACGGGATGGTCGTGGATTACGGAGTTCTGACCGAGCAAAACGGAGTAAAACTGGATTGGGGCCGCTACCACTTGGGCTCAACCGGACATATAGTCACACTCGATGTGACAATGAATTACTGGGAGACGACTGGCCCGTCTAAGGTATTCGTGGACCACCGCAAATTTCTTGTGGTCAGTGCCAACAGGGGAGAGTAGGTCCTCACACACTATAATACAGGTGCACCCGGTGTCACGGACGAGGGTGGATACTCGGCGACCGTTCACAGTTTCGTTCTCAAACTTCAATCCACCAGGGTTGTTCTCATTAAAGAGGAAGTTTACCTGATTGAACGGACCTTTGGCGGGCGAGGGAGGATCGGGGGTCTCCTGAGGCGACGGAGGGGGATCAGGAGCAGCCCAGATTTGGTGCACTTGGTGGGACTGAGAGTTTGCGAATCAAGAGTTTTGAGGAAAGTTCGTGCAGTAATGGCCGAGAAATCGGCAGGTGTAGCAGACGATCGGGTTCTTATGTTGCGGCACAACCGGAGGAGAAGTAACGAGGATTTAACGTCTTGGTGTTCAGATGGATGGAAGTTTCTTGGCTTCGAGAGACTAGGAACTTTGGAAAATCTTGGATCCAATTTAGGAGGGGGCTTAGGACCATAAAATTTAGTTTTGGGGGGCGAGATTAAGGAGCCTTTTTAACATCTGTAGGGTATAAATTGTGACTATCCGTGTAGACATCGGTCTCTTCCAAGCATTCTTTGAAAGTGGCACAACGTTTATCCTTAAAGAAGGGGAGAATTTTGGGAGCCACGGCAGTTAAAAGCTGATCCCTAAGGAAGATGTCCAGAAGGGACTCGTAGACCTGGGAAACCTTGCACGCATCCAGCCAACACTGAAGAAGTCTTTGGAGGATGTACCCGTGTTGTCGAAATGTTTTGCCAGGGCGGATCCTTTCCTGGCGGAATCGGGAGCGGTAAAATTCGAAATTTATGTGAACAGCGGCTAACAATTCCGACTTTAACGTGGAATAGTCCAAAGATGCTTCCGGGGGGAGGGAGACGAAGATATCCCTTAACTGGGCATTGAAGTGGGGAAGTAAGCGAGCGACGCCATCATTTTCGAGATCCCATCTATTGATCTGAAAGATTCTCTCAAAATGGGTAAAAAATGACCCAAAGTCCTCTCCATCATTAAAAGCGGGAAGGTGGACTGAAGGACTTTAGGGAATTTCAGCCCGGGAACCGATGGACTGAGAATCCATTTGATTTCGGCGCATTTCCAGCTCATGCTGCTTAATTCGTCCACGTTCTTCCATCTTCATCTTCAGTTTGTTCTCCTCCATCTCCATCTTCAGTTTTTCTCCTCCATCTCCATCTTCAGTTTGTTCTCCTCCATTTTGTTCTTCATCTCCATTTTTAGTTTGTTCTCCTCCATCTCCATTTTGTTCTTCTCCATCTCCATTTCCCTTCGCTCTCCCCGTTCATTCCTCTCTTCTTCCTGTACATAATTTAGCAGGTCTTTGCCTGAAAGATCTAACATTTCACCCTGACTCTTGAATTTTTCAAAGGATGCGCATTGTCACGTAAACTGAGGGAACACAGACACGCTAACGAGCTAGGACACTACCCACGCGAAACGAATACTTGAATATTCATGAAGGCCTTGTTCACAAAAAAATAAGATACAGCTACAGCTACCTGTTTCCAAGCGGGAAGAAAAATTAAAATGGTCCTACCGGAATTAGGACACCAAAGACCGTAACTCTTTTGGATTAATAACCAGGAGAGTCTCCAAAATTCAAACACAATAAAAAAAAATTAATTACCTGGGGTCCAACACAAAATCTAAATAGATTACGTTCCACTGCTCTCCAATTAACTTGAACTTGCCTTCTGCCAGTACAATACAAAAATTAAAATAAAGGGATAGACGTGAAACACAAGGGAACTTCTAATGTCGAAATTAAAATGACACGGGCTCGTAAAAAACCCACACTTGACACCAAAATTATATAATATGTATATTAATAAATATATATGTCGTGGTATTACATTACATCAATACCATATTATATCTATAGGGGAGGGACCAATAACTTAAAGGCGAACCCACAAAGGGACGGAACACCACGAGTTTCGACGGGCGGAATAGCGAGATAAGAGTGCAACGAGGTCAGGCAAAATTTGGGCAATGGCAAAACTCATGGCTATTTAAAGAGGCATGTACAAAAATATAATTTTATTTACATAAAAAAATGAGAGAATTGATGGGCAAAATTACATCAGAGAATTAAAGGGGAAAATTACATCAAAGAATTAATGGGCAAACTTACATCGGTAAACGAGGGGGGGGGGAGGGTTGAAGTTATGCATCAGACTATAAAGTTAAAATTTAATGTATAACAGAAGGAGACTATTAAAATGGGGGGAAATTAACTCAAATGGGTTACTGAAGGCGGAGAGGGGTTGGCTTACGGAGGATTCCGGGTGAAATGTCGGGGTAAGGCTTCACGGATGTCTTCTGCACGTGAGGCGACGGCGCTCAAAGCTTCTGAGCGGGAAGTTAACGGGATGACGGTTCTCCAAAAGGGGGGTGGGGCGGTAACGTTCGGTCCAAGGCAGAGTATTTCGGCCACCTGAAAACAAGGGGCAAACGGGGAGGGATTCGACAGGACTTGATGAGTGAAGTCGGGAAAATCGCTCGGTAGCGATCGTTAAATGCAATTACCTCACTGGCTGGGGTTAATTCAAACACACACATAGTTCAGCCGTCACTTTGCTTTGTTGTTCGCATATGACTTGGAACTAGAAGAATCTTCTTTGGTCTGGGCGAGACTTTTCAACTCTGTGTCTGCCTCATGGGAGTCGAGCACTATTTATGCCCGAGCCTCTCCCCGCGTGGGGGCTAACAGGAAACAGCTCTACTCTCGAATGGCCTCGAATCTTCTTGCCGAGGAGATTCTTACCCGTGTAAAGGTGGTCCGTGGTGGACGCAGTTTAAGGCTACCACTTGTGGAAGGGGGGAGGGGTTAGGCTTACCAATTTAAGCCTAACAGAACCTTCTCCAGCACATGGAACTTCCGTGCTGGAAAAGAAATTCCACGTGGAGTTTCCCCACAGACATAAACAAAGCTTTTGACAATGTATCAAATGACATGGTCGCTAAAATTCCCTGAACCCCAGCCTCGGCAACAATGACCGAAAATGGCTAACAAAATTTATCTTGATTATAAAAGCCATATGATACACAAAGCACACCAATCACATAAGCAACTGCTTCATAATGGTATCATCCAAGAAGGAGCCATATGGGTGAGAACCCCTACGTTTTAACTAATTTACACACGACACTCACAACTACAATCAATAAACATCAAAATCAACATTTACGTGGAAGATCACTTAATTACTGCTTAACACACATCATTTTTCACAGCAAGCAGAGCACTCCAAGAGTAAACACACTGAAACCCTTTCTCCCAGAAAGCCGCATTACAGCCTTAGACCCCAAATTAACCATCAGTGTTGATATCAGACTACCACGAATCAAACAATAACCTAAATCAGTTTAAACCGACAACAACTTCCCTCCCCCCCGCCCCCCAACTGTCCTAGGAATCACACTTCACACTAAAATGGCATTTAATCTCGTATCATTAACATAAACAAGGTAACACAGAAAATAAACACCCTCATTTCGCTATTAAACATGACATTTGGAAAAGAAGTCATCTCACTATATAGGCATTTCACTTACATCACCCTCAAATACACAACACCAGAAAGGCACCCAACCCTCCCCAAATCCCACTCAAACTAGTTCCAAACCGTTCAGAATAACGCAATCAGCTTCATCATGTGATGCAATCAAACCACTCATGTACACTAAAACAAATATATTTCCACTTACCATTCACTTGAGCATGAACTGAACCCAACACCATAGCAGAGCTTTACTAACTAAATCCATAGCCCCAAACAGCACCTAACAAAGATATCCTTACCATCTATATAAATAAGAAGCCTCAACACACAAATTTGACTACTCTCCCCCAACCTGACTCTACCAACCATCAAACCACAACCTAATAAAGCGCATCTCTAACACCCCTCAGTCAAAGAAACCTGGATACTTTATCACCAAACAATGTCTCCAATGACCTCTCTAATAAATCAATCTGATAAATCCGTACACCGGACACAAAGTGATCCTCTTGCAACTAAGCTCTGTCTTTCCGCAACGCTCCAACAGTATAATCGCAGAAAAAACCTCGCCCCTTTAACCAATATGCACCAAATGCAATCAAAATACTGACAAAACCAAACGCCTTCTCATTAACTGACCCGAACCTCGGATATGCACGCAGTATCCACAACATCTCCGATCTGAAGGACCTGACGACCCATCCTGGAGATGTAGTTGCCTTCGTACTCCCCCAGCCCCTCCCCACAATGTAGAAGAGAATGAGAGCGCTGGAAAGTAAGTAAAGGACTCAATTTCGATGTTTGTTAATTCCCGAAACTCTTCCCTGCTTCATTTTCTGTCTTCCGATGACTTTTGCCCTATGCCAATTCATCTGGTGACCCTATGCTGAAATGTGACTCAATAGTAGAGGGTGGATCATTTCTTCTAACGGTTCGTTGCAGTTATTAAATCGTGTTGTAGGGAAAAAGCTGGACGACGACTTAATTGTATGTTATATGTTACTGAGTGCATTTTTTTAAAATCACAATTCCGAGTCGCTGTTATGACAATAGATATTGGCTTCTTTTCTAATGTGTCACTCCAGGGTCACCATCTTTAGGCATTATTGTACAGAAACAATATAATGGAAAATATTTCGCTCCGGACAATGAGAGAACTTTTCTTGGAAGCAAGAAAAGATTGAAACAATTATTTTCCTGGCGTGTAGCTTGGTAGAATGCGGAAGTTTGAGTTACCGTGTTAAAGGATTTTCTTTATATCTGAATGCAATTATTTTATTGTTTTTTTTCTTTACTGTCTTCATCTTAGTGAATGTTCTGGTACAGGGGTCAACGTTTGTTTTTTCTGGATTCTCCCTTCATCCACCTGTTGGTGCTTCCTTCACCGAACAGTGACAGCCTTGAGAATAGTGTAGAGTGAAATAAAAAAGAAAACTGCATTGCATTAAAGTTTTGCGAATAGGATTTTCATAAAATATAAATATTAGAGACAATCAAACCGTACTATTACTATTAAAGGCCTATCACCAAATTCCATAAAATTTCTCAGAATTTGTATATTTTCATTACTAAAGTAGCACGTTCCGTTTTTTGATTTGAGTAATCATTTTTACATGAACTTGTGCAAAGCTCATTTAAATGAGCTAATATTAGGTTGTCAAGAAATTAATGTCATTATTAAAAATTATTCACACGCTGTTTAAAGATAACTAGTAATTAGTGGTGACGGCAAGGGAAATACTCATAAGTAATATAATGCTTTATAAATAGCAATAAATGGATAGTAGCACATTGCCAGTCAAAAGTAGTAGACTAGTAAATAGAAATGTGTTAAATATTCGTAAATAACAGCGTTGTTAAATAATTTCAGGTTAGGCGTTTTCGGATTAAAAAAATAGGATGGAAGATACCGCAATACTGCAATTGATACTGTTGTTTATAAGGCCCTTCTGGATTCTAAAAATAGTATTTGGGTGGCACATTAGCTGACTGAATTACAAACTTTCCACAAATGAATATTGATTCGTTTTAAAATGCCCATTAGGCGTATAGGAATGCCTTCTGTCATTGCTCTGCTCGCAAAGCTTGTACAGCGCCGGGAGTATTGCGTTCGACCTTTTTGGAGCACACCTCGTGTCACGCTGGAACCATGCCAGTGTATACGGATGGCTCCAAGTCCAAGCGGGGGGCGGTTTCCACGCCGTATCCCCTCTGTTTGAAGTCAGCGGGGCTCTGCCAGGCGCTGCCTCTGTCTTCACGGCCGGGCTGGTGGCAATACACCACTCGGAACGGGAGAGTACGCGACGTGCCCAGTTCGGAGTCCGGATTGTGATCTATAGCGACTCACAAAGCGCCCTGAGTGCTCTCGGGACATTGGAATCTCCGCATCCCCTGGTTTGCGATATCCGTGACACCACGTTTTTGGCGAGCCGGGTGGATGTCGAGATTATCTTCTGTTGGTTCCTGGAAATGTAGGAATTGGGGGGAATGAGCGCGCCGATGAGGGCGCCAAAGGGTCCGCGAGGACGCGGCGACCGGACCAGCGTTTCGCTCTTCCTCACACAGACTACATGTCAGGAATACGGGCAGCTCTACGGGATGCTTGGCAAAGAAGATGTAAGACGGTCGAAGGGAACTTAAAGTTGCGTGCCATTGCGCGGCGACTGTTGCCATGGACCTATCTCCCAATGCCGTGAAGGCTTCAGGTTGCTTTTTGTCTTCTCCGAATTGGACACACTCGCGGGACGCACCGCCATTTGATTGAGCGTTCGCCAGCACCCTACTGTGAACGTTGTCCCCCAGACTGTTCGGCACATTCTTGTTGAATGTCCTAGTCTAGACGATCTCCGCGCACGTTACCTCTCCCGGTACCGGGATGGGTGCTGTCGCTACCGCCTGTCCCTTGTACTCAGGACGAGTTCGTGCACATTGACGCGTGGACTTATAGACTTTTAGGGGGAGGCCGGCTGTGGAGAAATGGCTACATTAAGCCTCCTGGAGGAGTATAGGTACATTCAAGCCCCCCTCCCTTTATGAGGAGAAGCGTGGGAAAGGTAGCCGGCGAAAATGCTTACCATGTGTGATCTCCTCGCCGCTGTGGGCAGTTGGAGCTAACATATGTTTGAAGGCGACCACCTAAGATCCTTAAACGACACTCTAACGATCGTATTACCTACGAGACCCATGAACCCGTGGTTATGGAAAAAAAAACGGTGCGAGTCAGAAGGCACGCCAAGTAGCGGTGCGGTTGCGAGCCTATAATTTGCGAGCTGACTTGGGCACCCCAGTGCCACCTCAGGAATTCTCGCTCTCCCCAGATGCTAACTCTCCATTCGCTCCCCTCTCCCTTTTCCATCTGTGGCCTGGTCACTTCCCCCTTTAGATGGGGCAGCAATCCGCCTATATATAAGCCCTGCAAAGAAAGAGAAGAGGATTATCAGACGTCGATACGCTAGAGGTGGATTAGTTCGTGAAGATCGATCCATCGGCTAGACAAGAAGATTATCAGAAGTCGATACGCTAGAGGTGGATTAGTTCGTGAAGATCGATCCATCGGCTAGACAAGAAGATTATCAGAAGTCGATACGCTAGAGGTGGATTAGTTCGTGAAGATCGATCCATCGGCTAGACAAGAAGATTATTAGAAGTCGATTCGCCAGAAGAAAGATTAGTTCGTAAAGATCGATCCTTCAGCCATACAAGACTATTTCCGTGAGAAACGATAGGATCAGATTGAGAAAATCGATCCCCCCTTTCAGGGCCGTATTAACCTAGATAGTCAAGTTTTATATCGGTGCCATACCGAAGAAGCCTTTTCCGTCTGCAAAGAAGTCCGACTGAAGAAAAGCAAAGCCGCTCACACTCGAGTGATTCTCACATCTCAAGCACCGTAAGAGTGAGAGGAGAAGAACCCTGCCCCAACGAGCTCCCGTTCTTTAATTACGTTGCAGAATCAGCCCCGTCACAGGCGACAAGCAATCCCTCCTTGAAAATTTCAACCAGCGGCCACACCACTTCAAAGCGAGAGATAAGTCCTCCAGCGACATCCGGCAATCCCTAATACCTACCTGCAAGTTAACAATAACATTTATATCTCTATTGCGATAGTAGAAGTTTAGTACGTCCCACGTTTTAAAGGAGAGTAGAAACCATTATTCTTGAACCTAGGTCATATGTGTTTGTAGATGACAGAACATTAATTTAATGTTTTATGCTAAACAAATAGGGTCGTGATAAAAATACTAATTGGCAATTGGTTTGTTTATTGGAAGCCTACTTGTTTATGTTTTGTCATTGAAAAATCTTTGAGGCCAAATATAGAAATGCTTTTACTGTTGGTTTGTAATATTTAATTTAAAATACATGTTTATTTTTGGTAGATTCTGGTGTTTCCTCTTATCCTTATGTGTTTAAAAATAGCTCTTCCTTAAGGACTAAACCACTAAAATAGCACTCTTAGAACAAAGCCTACTTCATCATAGAAGTAACTCACGCCCCTTAAAGCATACCGCTACTAAAAGGGTGTCAAAGCGTAGAGTGATCAAAGCCAAGGGTCATTCTACGACACCGGCCTTCTCCCCTTTATTTAACTAGTTGTTTTTTTTGTTACTTTTGGTTATTTTAGTAGGTCGCACTTTCCTGTGCTGAGGGGAGGCGGACCTTCCCCCCAACGCTAGAGCTTGTTTCCTTCTCTTTGCCTTTTTCATTTTTTTTTAGTGTTGGTTTGGGGGTATTTTTTTTAATCCTTTTTCAAGTAGCCTAGTACTAGGCAGTTTTTAATACGGCGACTAATGCCCAAGTAGTCAGTCGTCAGATGAGCTCTTAAAAAAAATGACATCTGCCATAAACTTTTTTATCCTTTTCATTTTCTTGATAAATGCCTTCAGTTAGGTAAAAAGTCTTTTTATAGTTTTGAACCTCGCACACCTTTTAATAACAAGAATACTTTTGTACTTCCTTTTAAACCATCATTTGCTTCTCTCCCTCATATTTTAAAATCTCTAGACATTTGTGTAGTATTTAACTATAATAATACTACATCTAAACTATTAGTCAAGAACGCCCCTTCCTCTATTGGTAATGTATATTGCGTAAAATGTATAGATTGCTTTAAATATTACTTTGGTCAATCAGGTAAATGTTTAAAAAGAGGAATTTCTCAGCATATATAAAATCACCGTCGCAGGGATGAAAGCAGCTCATTTTATGTTCATATGCCATATCTTAATCACAATATTGAATGGAATTCTGTTAGAATCATCTGTCATTAAACGATACAATTTCACGAAATATCATTGAATCGACTTTTATTAGTAAATTCCTAACTTTTAATTTAAGTCCTGGCTTATATAAACTCGATGGTTATTTTTTTAAATTATATTCACAATGCACTGTCGAAACTTTTAATTAGACTAAATATTTATATTAATCTTAAAAAACTATTTAGTTTTTTGTGTGTGTATCTATGTAGCCTTATGTTTATGTCTGTGTATTTATTATCGTGTGAGTCGAGTCCTTAGAACATTTGTACTTATTCTACCTTGGTTATTCAATTCTGACCTCTGATGTTGATCTTTCGCTCAGGTTTTCTCCCTCCCTAATTGCTTAGTCGGTATTTTAATCCTCTTGTCAACCTTTAGTCTTTTGAATTTACCTGATTTAATAATCTTAGTTTGTATTTATCCTTTTTTTTTTTCTGTGACTCTTATCTCCTCCTAATGTTTCCCTTTCATATTAATTAATTTTGTTGATTGTTTTTTTGCTTTTGCGGGTGTTTCCTCTCCTCTGTATTATCCTTATATATATTATAATTTTTAATACTTTTGTTATTCCTTGATAAAGAACTCGAAATAAAGCTCAAAAGTACTTGAAATCCTCATATTAATTTTCCCTGTGGGCTTTGTTGCATGCATATATATCTATATCTATATCTATATCTATATATATATCTATATATATATATATATATATATATATATATATATATATATATATATATATATATATATATATATATATATATATATATATAACCAGACATTTAACTGTACTCGTATCTCCTTAACAAACCGATACCATTTTTCCTCAAATTGGGGAGTCTGGAATCAATCTCATTTGGAAAAGAATTTCGTACCTAGACAAAAAGGGAGATAGAAAAAATCTTATCTGCGAGCATTTCCAATAATGATTTTAATATCCCTAAAAAAAACTACTTCATTAACAACAAAATAAAAGAGAAGAATTCGATTAAAATCGAGTCATATTTTTAAGAAGCGAGCATTTTCCTTTTAGCGATAGGCTCATATATATATATATATATATATATATATATATATATATATATATATATATATATATATATATATATATATATATATATATATGTATATATATATATATGTATATATATATATATATATATATATATATATATATATATATATATATATATATATATATATATATATATATATATATATATATATATGTATATATATATATATATATGTATATATATATATATATATATATATATATATATATATATATATATATATATATATATATATATATATATATAGTACAAGAAAGAGAAATTGGACGTGAATGAGCAATGAGACAAGAAAGAGGAGTTTTTTAGAGGTAAGAGAAAGGGATATTAGAAGAAGACTAGAATCAAAGAGATCAGAGGGCGGCAATCCTTTAGCGAGAAGACGGAAATTCCTAGCCGGGACTCGAACCCGTGTCTGCTGATTGCCGGTCAGATGCTCTACCGCTAAGCTACCAGGCACAGTGACTCTACTTGGCCCAAAGCGTTACCCCATCAAACCCAGTATCCCTCTAAGCTAGGAACCTCCAAGTAATTTTATACCACATCTTTTTACCCGCTCACAATTTAAAGGCTCATCCCCCATGTCACATACAAAGAAGGAGCAAATGCAAGTTCTGCGGGTGATAACAACCACCACAGGGCTTTCGCCTTATTAATTCCTTGGAGGTTCCTATCTTAGAGAGAGACTGGGTTAGATGAAATGTGAAATTGATTAGTCACTTTTATAAAATTGTCAGACAAAATAAAGAGCAGCATCAGTTGTTGAGAATCACAAAATGGTTCTTAATCCATTAAAAAATATATTTTAGAATTCTAATTTTTCTTCAATATTTTCAAATTCTTTAGAAGACCGGGCAATAACTTCGCCACTCCCCTACTACGGGGGGAGCTTGCGCTACGCTACTAAGATTAAAATTTAGAATCTTAATAAACGTAGCCATGGTTAAATTTTCTGAACTTTGCCAATTATAATAACTTTAAAAATGAACTCTAAAACTAAATTTTCCCCCTTTCAAAATATCAGGTTGCTAAAATATAGTTATAGAATAGAAGGTATATTAAAATAAATTTTATGAACTTCACCATTTGTAATTCTTTGGGTTTTAAAAATTCACAATTTCGATACTTATATTTATTTCTGAACTTCACCATTTTGTTTTTTGATATTATAAAATATTAGAAATGAATTTGCTAAAAAAAATGAATAAAAAAATAACCAAATTAAGATAAAATTATTATTCGTAGACTTAAAAACAATACCTTCTTAAATTATAGTTAGTGGTGATAATGATGATGATGATGATACGTACTGGAAACTTTTTATAAATTTTTCTTACCAAAAGGCCGTTGCCAAAGCAGGATAGGCCGTATGCTAAAGAGACGGGGGTCCTCGAAAAGAGGGCACCCCGCCCCCGAAGCCGCAATGCCTGCCTAAAGTTTCGAGGTGGAGCGAGAAAAAGACTCGCATGGCGAGCCCAACCACCCCCAATAAGTCCTCGAAGGCGACAGCGCCTTCAGCGCATTGTACTGCCAACAGAGACCGGGGTTCTGCCTCCATGAAGCATTCCCATGAGGGTCTTCTCTTCGAGGAGGGCCCCCACGTCTCCTCCGAGCTAGTACCTCGCATATTCCTTCAATGGAATTGCCGTGGACTCCGGACCAACTGGGAGGAGCTGCGGAGGCTTGTCTCGTCCCGTTCCCTGTTAGCTATTTTTCTGCAGGAGACCATGCTAGGCGCATGTCTCCTGCCCGCGCGCCCGGGGTATAAGGATCTTGCGACCCCACCACCACGAGAGGGTCGAGCTGGGGAATGCGCTGTTTACACCCTGCATGATGTCTCTGTTCTTCCTTTCACTTTAGATAGCTCCTTTTAGGTAGTGGCTGTGCAGCTTCACCTGGTTAAGAGGTATACGATCATTTCTGCGTACATTCCACCGTCAGCTGACTTCGACGCGGGGGACTTCCGCCGCGTTTTGGCACGGTTGCCGAGGCCCTTTCTCTTGCCCCCGTAAGGGGCGCGGCGATTTGCCATCCTGGCCGCAGTGCTGACGGGATCCAGCGCTCCATCCGGCCCTAGGTTAGCCTCTCTTCCTTCCTTCAGATAGCCTGTATTTCTCCCCTAATTTGTCGCTTTTCATACAACGTCTCCCACAACTTCCTCTAGTCAGCCTCTAATTTCACAGGGTAGATACTGACCTTCTCAGCCAACCGTCCCGGATCGGTGCTGAGGGGGCAGGGGACAATGTTCCCTGAGCTCCGGTCTGGGGTCCCCGGAAGTGACGCGGCGATTTGCGAACCTGGCCGCCGTGCTGACGGGACTCAGCACCCCGTCCGAACCCAGCTTAGCCTCTTCTCTTTCCTTCAAAACATATGTTTCCTCGTTTTGCATACAACCTCTCCCATAAATTTCTCTGGTCAGCCTCTAATTTCACAGGGTAAATGCTGACCTTCTCAGCCAACAGTCCCTGGACGGATTGGGGCTCATGAGGGAGGAGAGAATGTTCCCTAACTCTTGAGCTCCAGTCTGGGGTGGTTGGTTTTTAACAACCTGCTTCATCCCCACCCATACCTTCCTCACATCCCTTTTCCTCTCCTCTTCATATTCTATCAATTTTACGCAGTGTTCAAGGTGGAGCTGCCATGCCGATAGACTGCCAGGCCACCAGGGGAGAGGGGTGGTCCCAAAAGGCGGCGCCTGGCTCTGCTGGGCCTGTAAGCACCTCTTGCAGTGTGGGCTACTGCGGGAGGTGATGCGCTATTGAGTTTCGCAGATAATTAAGGGTCACCATGCCCGATTATAAAGAAATAAAAAATCAACCCTCAACTTCCCCTTGCTCATCAACGGAGCCGCCCTCGGGCAGCTCAACCGAAAAAATGGAGGTGCATCCCCCCTGTGCTTGCGCAGGGGACCCTCCATATCTCTCTATCCGGAGAGGAGGCTTACTCCTCTCCTTCACTCCCGGGTGTAAGGGACTCCCCATCAGCCCCTTCTCTGGAGGTAGTTTCGGGCATCTCCCTTTTTCCAGCGGCAGTCCCCTCTGTTCTTTCTAAGGGGACTGCCAATAAAGTCAGCAGGCAGCCCTTAGCCAGCCACTCAACATCGAAGAAGCTCGGTAGGGCAAACCCCCTTAGGGGGGAGAGGGAAGCCAGGCCCCATCGGTCGTTTCCATCAAAAGACCTGCTAGCAAGAATATTGAACCTTGCCGAGGTCAAGGCCTGTGCCTCCCCACACAAGACTAGTGACGATACTGCCAAGGGGACCTGCGATGTCTTGGGGGGCATGACAACTGGAGGCTACCCCTGAGGTAGACATGGTCCTTGAGGCAACTTAGCCTCAGGTGGTAGGGCCTTCCATGGGGGGAAATCCGGGCTCGATTCCAAGCACCGAACCCGAAACCGCCCCTATGCAAGGTCCTCCTCAAATGGCAAGGGTTTCCGAGGACGTACAAGGAGGGGAGGGATTTTCTCCGAACGGTGCCCCCACGACTACCAGGATCTTCTTGATTTCAGGGAAGGACCTGGCTGAGGCCAGTCCATCTGGCCTGGGGGCTTCTTCCGGCGGAGGTGAGAAGCTGGTTCATTCACCGCCCTCCTCTCCAGAAAAGAAAAAGACTAAAAAAACAAAGAGGAGTCGGGGCTTCTCTCCATCCGCAGGGGCTCCAGGGACGGATGGGTCTGCTGCCACTTTGTCAAACGACCAAGCCAAGATCGGCACATCCGGCCCCTTCCCTCCGCCGGGTGCGGAGCCCCTGACTAAGACAAAGACCAAAAGTGCACAGGGCAGAGACTCGATGACATCGGGGACCCTGATTCAGAGGTTACCTATTGTTTTCGAGCCCGCTGGCTTCAAACGCTTCTTCGTTATTCGATCCACTGATGGCACCATGTTGGCCAAAGGCAACATGATCCATCAGAGAAGAGGATTAGCTAGTACAATTTGTTGAGAGCCAAAAGTGACCCGTTTCTCGGATAGGAGTCTTCTGACGAATGTGGTGAATCCCGCCGAGGCGGCCAAGATAAGTGCTTGTCGGACACTTCATGGCATCCCGGTGAGTGTGACGCCGCACTCTACCATAAACTTTGTGAGAGGAGTAGTTTATGCGAGGGAGCTCGTTGACTACTCCATTGAGGACATCAACTTAGAGCTGGCAGACCATGGGGCGGTCAAGGTCGAACGTGTGATGAGAAAACGCGGGGGGAAGGGGCTCAAACCCAACCCTACACTCTTCGTCCCGTTCGACTGTGACAAGTTCCCTGAGTCGGTGCGTGCCGGTTGGTATAGCTACCGCGTGAAGGCATTAGTTCCACTGCAGCGGTGGTGCTATTAATGTCACCGCTTAGGCCATACGAATCGTTCTTGTAGACGTGCAAAGTCGGGGTCACCCGAAGTCTGTGTAAATTGCTCCAAGGCCGCACACGATAAGTCTAAATCGTGTGTGGCCAAGTGTGTCAATTGCAGAGAGCCGCACCCTGCTTCTTCGATGCAACGTGGTGCATATCTCTTAGGAAAGAAAATCCTGGCCGTTCAGGCCCAGGATCGACTCTCATTCAGCGAGGCTAAGGACTTGGTTCTGGCGCGCCCGGCTCGTCCTGGGACGTCATATGCCTCAATAGTTAAAAAGGCACCCTCTGCTCCTGGCCCAGCCAGGCTAACGAGCACGGTTGTTTCGGCGCCCATTCGGAGCCCTTCTGCGCGCTCTACTCAACCCAGGAACTCCCCTGGTAAAGCTAGCTGCAAAAGCGTTCACACACAGCCCCGGCTAAAACCACGGCCATTTCCGTGAGGGTCTTCTGTTCGAGGAGGGCCCCCGCGTCTCCTCCGAGCTAGGCCTAGAGGGCATATTCCTTCAATGGAATTGCCGTGGACTCCGGGCAAACTGGAAGGCTCGTCTCGTCCCTTTCCCCCGTTAGCTATTTTTCCTGCAGGAGACCATGCTAGTAACGTGCCCCCTGCCCCCTCTTAAGGGGTATAAGGGTCTTTCGACCCCACTGCCACTATATAGCGGGGTTGGGGGATGCGCGGTTTACACCCTGCATGATGTCTCCGTTTTTCCTTTTTCTTTAGATACCTCCTTTCAGGCAGTGGTTGTGCAGCTTCGCCTGGATAGGAGGTATATTATCATATCTGCGTGCATTCCACCATCAGCTGACTTCGACGTGGGGGACTTCCGCCGCGTCGTTGCACGGTTGCCGAGGCCCTATCTCTTGCTTGGAGATCTGAACGGCAGGAATCCTCTCTGGGGAGATTACTCCCGAAATCCCAGGGGACAAGTCCTTACCGATCTGATCGAAGAGCTTGAGATGGGTGTCCGAAACGTGGATGAGTTTACGCATCACTGCCCGAGAACCAATTCATTTTCTTGCCTTGACCTATCTTTGTGCTCTTTGGATGCACAGCCTGATTTTGATTGTGGGGTGGTCGATGACCTCCATGGTAGTGATCACTTTCCCATTAAATTATTATTTTTAGGCAACTGCCACCTGAGAGCCCACCTCGGTGGTGCTTGGCGCAGGGGCGGCGGCTAGTTTTCAGGAAATGACTCAATTCTCTATCTCAGTCGAGGAGCTTAGGTCGGTAGACGAGGTCGTTGAGTTCTTCTCCGGCAAACTCATTGCCGCGGGCATGACTACTATTCCTAGAACGCCTGGCCGTTTTGAACGCCGACCACATTGTGGTCGGCCGAGTTTGAGACGGCCCTGAAACAGAAGCGTTATGCCTACATGCACTATAAGCACCGCTCGAACGATTTTACTGTCGCTGAAGTTCGTCGGGCTAGGGCTAGGTTTCGGTATATTTTGAAGCACGCCCGCCGCTCTTCTTGGCGGGCATACGTGTCTTCACTTAACGGGAAGAGCCCTTTATCTGAGGTGTGGAAGCGAGTCAAAAGGATTCGGGGCAAGTTTTCGCATGACCCTCCTCCCGTTCTCCAGGAGAATGGGACCGCAATCTCGGACCACGCATCTGTTGCGGAATCTGGAATCCTTCGTGACCGATTTTTCCGCTTTCTCTAGCCGGGCTGCTGCTCCACCAGAATCAATGCACGTCTTGATGTCACGGAAGGCCGCAGGCTGGACTTTACCTCCAGAGGCGGAGAACCCTTCAACGACAGGTTTACTGTGAGTGAGTTGCGCTCCGCTCATGCTTAGTGCGCGGATACATGCCATGGTCCGGACGATGTCCCGTACGCCATGATTCAACACCTAGGTGAGCCAGGCATGGCATTTCTATTAGACTTGTTCAACATGATCTTGGTGGAGGGTCGTCTCCCAGATTCCTGGCGAATCGCTACTGTGTTTGCCTTTCGCAAGCCGAGAATATATCCCTCTACTCCGACCAGTTTCCGCTCTATCTCTTTAACCTCTTGCGTGTGCAACTTGATGGAGAAATTGGTAAATGTTAGATTAGCCTTCTTCCTGGACACGGTAGGCCATCTGTCTTCTGCACAGTGCAGCTTGTGCAAGTTTCACTCCACGTCGAATGTTCTGTTCCGACTGGAAAAGGCCGTGGGCGAGGCTTTCCTTCGTAGACAACACTACGCTACGGTGTTTTTCAATCTGGAGAAGGCTTATGATACCGCATGGCGATACGTTATCATGGAGACTCTCCACACGATGGGGGCGAGGGGACGCCTCCCAATGTTTATATCTGAAATTTTGCGAGATCTTCGATTCCGGGTACGGGTAGGGAAGCCCTCTCCGGCCAAAAGGAGCAGGAAGACGGTGTCCCACAGGGAAGTGAGCGCAGTGTCACACTCCTTGCCCTGAGCATCAACGGCATCACTTCGGTGCTCCTGGAAGATGTTCTCGCTATGCTCTACGTGGACGACCTTTCAATCTCTTTTGGCGTGGCCCAGATGCCAACTCTGGAGCATCGACTCCAACAGGCATTGTACCGCGTCTTTCGCTATGCCGAAGCGCACAGGTTTCGATTTTCCTTGGCCAAGACTAAGGTGATGCACTTCTGCCGCTATCTACGGCTCCTTCCCGACCCAAATTTTTTTCTTAATGGGATGCGCATGGAAATGGTTGAATCACACCGTTACCTTGGTCTTGTTTTTGACTGACGCTTCACCTGGGAGGCTCATATTCGCAGCCTTCAGTTCTCTTGTACCCGCGCCATAGATATTCTCCCTTCCGTGACGTTCAGCGCTTGGGGCGCTGGTAGGGCTACTGACTTTCTTTTTCATCGATTCTTTGTTCGTTCAAACCTCGACAACAGGTGTGAGTTTTATGCATCCGCAGCCGAGCGTTTATTGAGGAAGGTGGACTTCATCCACAACAACGGCCTTTGCCTTGCGACCGGTGCCTTCCGCATTTTCCTAATTAAGGGCCTGTTGGTCGATGCTAAGGAGATGCTACTCGCTCTATGCCGCATGCAGTACATCACTCGCCTGTACACGCGAGCCCGGTGCCTCCCTCAGTCGCCAACAGCTCTCACTGCATCCGCAGCTGATCTCGACGGTGACTATGCCGCCGAGAGACGCCATTCATACCCTAAGCCCATTGGTTTTAGTGCCAGGAAACTCCTTCGAGAGGTAGATATAGCTCTCGGGCCGGTGGCGCCCCTGGTTCTGCCCAAGACGCCACCCTGGATGGTACCACATTTGGCTATTGGTCGCCACGCCTTTGTTCCCAAAGCTTGTACGGCGCCGGGAGTATTGCGTTCGACCTTTTAGGAGCACACATCGTGTCACGCTGGAACCGTGCCAGTGTATACAGATGGCTCCAAGTCTGAAGAGGGGGTCGGCTTCCACGCGGTATCCCCTCTGTTTGAAGTCAGCAGGATTCTGCCAGGCACCATGTCTGTTTTCATGGCTGAGCTGCGGCCAATACACCACTCGGTACGGGAGATTACCCGACGCGCACCATTAGGAGACCAGATTGTGATCTATAGCGACTCACAAAGTGCCCTGAGTGCTCTCGGGGCCTTGGAATCTCAGGAACCCCTGGTTCGCGATATCCATGACGCTACAGTTTTGGCAAGCCATGCAGATGTCGAGATTATCTTCTGCTGAGTTCCTGGACATGCAGGAAATGCAGGAAATGAGCGCGCTGATGAGGGCACAAAAGAATACGCGAGGACTCTGCGACATGACCAGAGTTTCGCTCTTTCTCACACCGACTACATTGCAGAAATACGGGCAGCTCTTCGAACTGCTTGGCAAAGAAGATGGGAGACAGTCAAAGGGAACTTAAAGTTGCGTGCCATTGCGCCACGACTGTTCCCATGGACCTATCCCCCAATGCCGCGGCAGGTTCAGGTCGCTTTCTTTCGTCTCCGAATCGGACACACTCGTGTGACGCATCGCTATTTGATGGAGTTCTCGCCTGCGCCCTATTGCTACGACTGCGTCGTCCCCCAGACTGTTCGGCACATTCTTGTCGAATGTCCCAGTCTGGGTGATCTTCTCGCACGATACCTCTCCCGGTACTGGGATGGGCGGGGTCGCTACCGCCTGTCCCTTGTACTCGGGACGGATTCGTGCACATTTACTTGTGGACTTGTTGACTTTTGGGGGGAGGCCGGGCTTTTTCTCTTTATTTAAGGTTCTATTCCTGCACTTTCCTGCGCCGGGGTGAGGAGGACCTCCCCCCGCTGCCGGAGATTGCTTCCTGATTGGTAAGTTTTTTCAATTTATATCATTGTTATGTTTTCATATTTTCATTTTAAAGTAGCCTAGTTCTAGGCTGTATTGTTTTTCGGCGAATTATGCCCACGTGGGCAGTTGCCAGATAGGCTCTATAAAATTAAAAAAATATTAAAATTGTTCGTTGTGGCATCTGAAGGCACCAAGCCTTAAAAGACCTGGTCGAAGAAGGAAGAACGCTGAGTACTCCAACTTATGCTACCGTTGTTTCACCACCAAAGCTCCAGCCACCGAATTAATTCCAAACCAACATTGGACCTAACAGCCTTCAACAAAATCTCAATATCCAAGGAAAAAGGGGCTAGGACCCCTAGAAAGCCACAAATTAAAACCACATCACGTCCAAACTGAACCACTAACCAGTAAGTATCCCGAAACAGACCTACCTAAGACGCAATCACGAAAAGAAGCCACCAAGAATCCCCTAAATCTGCAACTTCCTCCTCCTCACCAACTAAAAGCCCAGAAGTTAAAGCAACCCGAAGAAACAGCTCATCGAGCTCATAAGCTATATGCTACGATAGCGAACTACTTTCACCCCTCCACAGCACTCATAAACCCACAACCCTTGACACCAGACTCTCATTACCCGGCATCTCAACTACAAATATAGAAGAATCGGCAATAAACAAAGGACTCTAATACCAATAAGAATTCCTCCAGACATACACCCCCACTGTCAATCCAGTGTTTACAACGAACACACTCGCCCCTTAACCAATGCAACAAAACCTAATGCAACAAAAAAAAAACAAAGTTGCAGCGCCCACAGGTAAAATATAAGGAGCCTCTCACTAAGAAAACTAACAATACGGACAAAAAAAATACAGAACCCCATAATACCAGGCACGTTAAAACGAACTACACACAAACTATATAAACTATATCCTTGGCGACTTCAACGCCAGAAGCCACCAATGGAAAGATACGAAAACAAATACTGGAGGAGGCATCCTATTTTTTTTTCCTTTAGAGACCATCTGGCGGCTGTCCACTTGGGCATAAGTCGCCGGAAATACGACAGCCTAGAACTAGGCTACTTTAAAATAAATTATGAAAAAATAACAATGATAAATATTGGAAAAACTCAACAATTAGGAAGCAATCTCCGGCATTGGGGAGAGGTCCCCCTCACCGCGGTGCAGGAGCGTGCAACCTACAAAGAAAAACAAAAAATAGAACCTACTTAAATAAAGGGGAGAAGCCCGGCCTCCCCCCAAAAGTCAACAAGTCCACAAGTCAATGTGCATGAACTCGTCCCAAGTACAAGGGACAGGCGGTAGTGACCCCACCCACCCTGGTACGTGGACAGGTAACGTGCGCAAAGATCACCCAGACTGGGACATTTGACAAGAATGTGCCGAACAGTCTGAGGGACGATGCAGTCGTCACAATAGGGCGCAGGCGAGCGCTCCATCAGATAGCGATGCGTCACACGAGTGTGCCCGATTTGGAGACGACAGAAAGCGACCTGAAGCCGTCGCGGCATTGGAGGATAGGTCCATGGGAACAGTCGCGGCACAATGGCAAGCAACTTTAAGTTCCCTTCGACCGTCTCCCATCTTCTTTGCCAAGCATTCCAAAGAACTGCCCGCATTCTTGCCATGTAGTCGGTGTGAGGAAGAGCGAAACGCTGGTTCGGTCGCAAAGTCCTCGCGGACTCTTTGGCACCCTCATCGGCGCGATCATTTCCCGCAATTCCTACATGTCCAGGAATCCAGCAGAAGATAATCTTGACATCTGCCCGGCTCGCCAAAACCGTGGCGTCACGGATATCGCAAACCAGGGGATGCGGAGATTAGGACGCATCATAACAAACCTAATAAAGCGCCAATGCATCAACATCCTAACTACAAATACCCCAACACCTTATCATCTAACAAACCAACACAATGTCTAACATAGACTTAAGCTTAAGCTCACTTAATTTCCCCACAGAAACTCATTGGAGCGTTTACTCAGACCTATGTGGTAGCGATCACTACTACTCAATATTGATTAAGTTTCTTTCTCAAAGAGCTCCACTTCCCAGGAAACTATGGAATTATTATAGAGCAAATTGGACCGCCTTCGCATTGATGACAGCCAAAACTCTAAACCAATCTAGAAGCGAATATGTGCTACCTCACGTTAGAACTACACGAAGCAGCTCGCAAACACATCTTAAAGTCTAACCACAACGCCAGAAGGCGCACTACTCCATGGTAAAACCGACAGTGCCAAGACGATAAAAGAAAATGTGACAAAGCTCACAGAATTTTTATAAAAACTAAAACGTTACAGAATTACATGGACTATAAAAGAGCATCTGCCATCGCCCGAAGGACCGTCAAAGAAGCTAAACCAGCTTCCTGGAAACAATATGTATCTAAATTTAACAAAGATACCCCTATCACAAAAATTTGGCGACAAATAAAAAACGTACCAGGACACCGCAGCCTTATTCACTTCCCTATCTTTTGTATTAACGGAAATACCATCAGCAATCAAACAAAGTCGCTAACATAATAGGGTATTTCCCTCTGTACCATTTCTACTGGATCTCGAAACAAAATCTTTTTAACCCTGAAAATTCTAACAGAATCAACAAATTTAGACTTCTCAACCAATAGAATTCTTCCGTACAACAATCCTTTCTCCATGAATGAATTACACGCATCCCTAGAAGAAAGCCTAAACACATCCCCTGAATATGATGAAATCTCAAACCTTGTCATGAGTAAAATCTACCCAAACACCTTAGAGCTACCGTTGGACATTTATAACCGCATCTGGACTGATGGTTTCTTCCCGGATGATTGGCGTCAAGCGCTAGTCCTCCCCTTCTTAAAACCAGAAAAGGATCCATCAAACCCAACGAATTATAGACCGATTTCCTTGACACCATGCCTATGCAAAATATTAGAAAGAATGGTCAATGATAGATTGAAATGGTATCTAGAAACAAACAACCTTTTTTCCTCAAACCAATATGGTTATAGAAAATACCACTGAACGCTAGATCCTTTAACCCTCCTTGACCACGACGTCGGCAGAGCATTCAGCGAAGGGAAGTTTGTCACGGCTGTCATTTTTGACATTGCCAAGGCGTATGACACGGTTTGGCGACGTCCTATACTCAATAACATATACGAGCTAGGAATTAGAGATACACTCGCAGTCTTCATCAAGAACTTCTTAACAATAGAAAATTCACAATAGATCTCCATGGAGCCCAGTCTACACAATTCAGCCAACACGAAGAGAGTACCACAAGGAAGGGTGCTCAGCACAACCCTCTTCATAATAGCAATTTGACTCTCCAAGTCCCACCTACCATTAAATGCTCATTATATGTGGACTACTTGGCAATTTGGCTCCCAGGTACCAGCGCAACAGAAGTATCAAATCGCCCACAAGAAGCAATAGACAAAATCAAGAACTACTCAGTACATGCTTACCTAGTTCAATCTTATGGGAAGCAAGAAAAAGTCTTTTCCTACTCCAATCTCACTTAAGTACTTAAATTGGTTGTATGCTTTATTGTTGATTTTTTTTATCTGTATATAACATATGCATACACAGATGTACAAACATAAAAACACATCAAAAATTCTCTTCAAATAACTTCAGAATATATAAGAAAAATACTGCTTCTCAATTAATCTATTGTGAACTATTCAATTCGGTCTAATCTAGTTTTAAACTGGCTAATACTCTGGGCCATCACAACATGTTCAGGAAGTGAATTACATCAATTTACTGCCCTTACACTGAAACTATTTTCCCTCAGTGTAGTTCTCCAATGTCCTCCCTTCACTAATTTACAGTTATTGGATCTTGTGTGCAACTCACTCAATTGAAAAAATAGTTTAAAATCAACATTTTCATAGCCTTTCAGTATTTTAAATGTCTCGATAAGGTCACCTCGTACTCTCTTCCTCTCTAACAAATCAATTTTCATTAAATTACATCGTTCTACATATTCAATTTGTCTTAAATCAGGTACTAGTTTCGTCATCTTTCTCTGAACTTTTTCAATTTCTTCAATGTCTTTAATATAATATGGTAACCAACATTGCACAGCGTACTCTAGAAGCGGCCTTACTAAGGAACAATATAATGTCTTACACATATATTTATCCATATAATTAAAAGTTCTCCTTATCAAGCCCACAATCTTATTAGCTTTGCTGACAACTGTCCCAATATGCTAAGCTCGTTTCAGGTCTTTTGTCATAATTATTTTAAGATCTCTCTCCTTTTCTGTGGATTCTAATTCAACATTATTAAGGCTGTATTTAATCAGTTTCAATAAGTCCCGTTTCATTGCTTCTATATCCTCATCAGTGTTAATCTTCATAAAAATTTTCAGATCATCAGCAAACAGTAGAGATGCACATTCCAAATTATCACTGATGTCATTTATAAAGATTAAAAATAGTATTGGTTCAATTACTGAGCCTTGGGGGACTCCTGGGTTAACCTGTAACTTCTCCGAAGTTTGGCCACGTATTTCAACATATTGATGTCTATCTGTTGTAAAATTTTCAATCCACTTAAGAAGTCTCCCAGTAATTCCATAGGAATGAAGTTTAATTAGCAGTCTTTGATGTGGCACTGTATCAAAAGCCTTTCTAGAATCATAATAATTTACATCTACAGGTGTTTGTCCATTAGTTGCACTGGTGAGATAGGCCATGTATGTTAACAAATTTGTTAGAGTACTTCTTTTCCGTCTAAAACCATGCCGCATATCACTAAGTAGGTTATTACTCTCCAAGTGTTCTACTACTTCCTCTCTTATAAATATTTCATACACTTAAGATGGTACACTTATCAATGATACTGGTCGATAATTTAAAGAATTATGTTTGTCACACTTCTTGTATATTGGACACACTCTAGCTACTTTCCAGGGTCCTGGGACAAGTCCTGTATGCAATGATTCTTGAATAATGATTGTAATTGGATATGACAATTGTTCGTAGCATTCCATCAAAAATTTTAGATATATTCCATCTGGTCCCATAGCTTTGTTTACATTAAGTCTTTTCAATACATTTTTAACTTTCATTTCACTAATATTGATATTTTCAACCTTTGGTCCACTATATTCAGATTCTATTCATTCTTGGTATATCTGTGATGTCTTCATCTATAAAATTTTTTTACATTATATTCATTTCTAGAGAATATGAGATCAAGTCTAGATGAATTTTCTTCCATATTATGAGTATCTTTATAGACATGTTGGTATAAAAAACAATCTTCTATACTATCGGTAAAATGTCTAGCTCCCTCTTGGGATATCCCATTTGTCAGGTTGTCTGTTTCCCAGTTAATTTCCTTAAAGTTAAAATCGCACGCAATAAATACTTGATTTTCCCTTCTAGAATCATAATTCAATTTTATTAGATCATTTAATTATTCATTAATTTCATTACTAGATAAGGAAAGTGTATAAATTACACCAAGTAAAATTTTTCTATTATTTGCCAATTTAATTTCACATCATACAACCTCTCTATATTGATGCATATTAAAATTTTCTATCTCATTTTCTGTAGAAACCAAACTGTTATGAAGTAAAATCCATACTCCACCACCAGCTGCATTCTGATTTTTTTCTGTCTTTGCGAAAAATTGTAATCATTTTAAAAAATTTAATGATTCTGTAACAATTATTTGTGGTGTTTATTTATTAATTAATTCATTGAATCCTCTAATTTTATTAAAAATTCCATCACCATTAGTGTTAAATACATTTAATAACAGGGTTTGCAAGAGGCATATTGGTGTAAGATTGATCTATAAAAAATATGCCGAATATCGTTTTATTTTTATGAGTTTGTTATTTCTGATGATCCATTTATGATTGGTGATCTTTTGCTTGGCCAATTCATCATTTTTTTTTTACATTTCCTTAACGAAGATGTTTCTCTTTTCCCTGTCTTTATTACTTAAATCCCTAAATATTTTAATATCCTTTAACATATCATCAGAAATACGGGGAATCCTTTTGCATTTTCAAGTACAGTTCTCATCTCATTTTCATTTTCAAAAGTTACTTTTATCAGTCTTGGATATGGTTTAGCTTCATCTTTTTTTACCTACTCTAATTATCTTTTGAACTTTAGTGTTAACTTCAGTGCCCAAAGAATTAGTAAAAAAGTTCCTCACAAAGGTTTCATCTTCTTGCTTTCTTTGTTGTCCATACTCAAGTTCCTGTTCTGGAACATTTGCTAGCATTACATTTCTCTTCCTTTCTAATTTCTTTCTTCTTCCCACATTTCTTCAATTTTTTTTTCAAAATTTTATTTCATTTTTTTGACGATGTATACCCTTTTCCAGAGCCTCAATCCTTTGTGAATTTTCCTCAACCCTTTTTCTAATTGGGGCAACAAATAGGGCAAAAAAAAATAGGGCAACAAAATAAACAATAAGAATAATTATGACGACAGAACCATCGAGCGTAATTTCAGACGCAACTGGAACTCCGTGTTTGCCATAACACCAAAAGCAAAGGTAAAAGAGATGGTTCACGACAATCATGGCAACAACCAGAAAAGAATCTCTGTAATTCAAGTCGTTGAAGAACAAAGGAAAGAGAATTAGGGACTGGTGGCCAAAATTACCATCGAAGAAAGAAAGAGCACGATAAGCTTATTAAAACAAACAGCACTAGGCCCTTCAAGAATCACCAGATTCACACTCAATAAAACAACGGACAACATCATTGAATTGATCAAAACATATTCAATGCGTGCATTAACACTGGATACTTCTTAAAGACTGCAAACTAGCCAAAATGATCTTCATCCCCAAACTAGGCAAACCACCATATCTCCTTACAAGCTACATACCTATACCACTTTTGGATTTCACAGGGGAAAGAATTGAAAAATCACCAACAGAAGACTTGTAGAATATCTCATCGAAAACAACCTCTACAATGAATACCAGTTGGGAGTTCGTAAGGAAGTGAAGCCACAATGTCAAAAGGCATCATCACAGAGAAAATCGCCAAGGCGAAAACAGAAAAATATACATCGATGTGGTCCTCAACGATGTAGAAAAGCTTTTAACAAAATTTGTGTCAGAGACATGCAACACAAGATCTTGAAACTCCAAATGAACAATAAGCTTGAGATAATTCTCCGTAACTATCTTGAGAGATAGGAGAGCATACGTGGTGAACAATGAATACAAAAGCCTTGTGTTCAAATTGGAAACAAAACACCGGCAGGGGGGCTGTCTCAGACCCACACCGTACTCTATTTACACAGTGGACCTACCACAATTACCGTCGAAGAGCTAAAAAGCGTGATAAGCGAATTCAAACAAATGAAAGCAAATTATACCAATGCCTTAATATTTTATTCGCATACATCAGCCATCTAGTCGTATATAACCCAAGAACGCACACAGCTCTTGGCTATAGAATGAGACAATTAAATTCCCAGCTCAACTTACCAAATATTCCAACATCAATTATAGCCTCTGTCCATCACTATAGAGAGCCGTGGTATATATCTTTGCAACCCTCATGTGAGAAATATACTGAAAGCAAAACAGGTACTCCTGACTCTATTTTACGGATGGAACATGAAGCCCATAGACTCACCAAACATAGAGGACAAACTTCTATCTACCCTGATGGATCCAGGCAGGCGGAGGGTATCGGATTCTCGGCTGTCTTTCCAGACCAATCCTACGCAAGACGTCTGCTGGGAGCGACCAGCGTGTTAACTGCAGAATTGCGAGCAATATATATATAGCACTTCCATATACCTTGCATACTGGATCCTTAAACTTGGTAATATTCTCAGACTCCCAGAGTGCTATTACTGCTATAAAAAAATAAGTACTCCACCCACCCTCTAGTTCAAGAAATTCATAACTGGATGGAAATTTCATCAGCAAGAGGCATAAACATAAACCTTTGTTAGTCTCCTGAACATGTAGGCATTCCCGGAAATGAAAAGAGCAGATATAAAGTCTAAAGACGCAACAAGGAATAGAAACTTAGACACTAGAGTAAAAATACCTGCAAAAGATCTTTACCCTGAAATCAAGAGGGTCATATTAAGAAAATGGGAGGAGAAATGAAGAGAAATACCTGAAGCGCAAAACAAACTAAGAAATATCAAAGACAAAGTGCAACCATTTAACACCTCTCACTCAAAAATACGCAGAAAAGAAACCCTACTAACAAGACTACGCATAGGACACACTAAAATCACTCATGGCTACCTACTGACAGGACAAGAACAACCTTTGTGTGAAGATTGCTACGTACCTTTGACAGCCCATCATATTTTGAGTGAATGCCCTAATTATAGGCAGAGCCGAATAAGGCATTACAAAACTGATGGCGTCATTACACCTCTGAGCCAAAAAGTAGACTAGGTGATGACTCCAACGTAACATGAAAGATACGAAAATTTGTGAAGAGGCTGAAATACTGAATAAAATATAAAAGGATCCGGAAAGGATTATGATTGAACAATAGAAAAAGAGCACACTGAGCCTAAATAAGGACTGTGCGTAAAAAAACTATAAAAAAATAATCTAGTCGCTTGTTGATTCAAGAATGTGAGAGTTCAAGCACAGACAAGAACTGTAAAGATGGAGAACATCAAAAAGTTCGAGAGGGACCGTAAAATTAGAACGAATAGAATAAAATTTACCCTATTTTCTATCTCTAGACGAAAACTATCGGATATCAAAGTACAGGAAGAGCTATACAGTACTAGGGATAAAGAAAATTTCAAGAAGCTGAATAAAACATGTAGCCGAGAGAAAATCAAGAGTGGCTCCTGTGCTAAAATTCATTTATTATTTTAGAGGATTAAACACAGGGAATACAAGATAAATATAACATGCTCTAAGAAGGGGGGCGGTCATCTACTCTCACATCCTAATTAACACTATCTAAAACAAAGAAAAAAGGTCCAAAAAGTTCGAAACAAAGCCCTCTCTCTTAACACAAACATCAGAAAAACAAGGAACTGAAGCTACAGAGGGTTGGTGTGAAAAAAAAGAGTGCGGAAATGTTCTGGAGGAAAATTGACCCCCTCTCTCCAATTTTTGAAGAAGACACCATCGCTAGAGTGAGCACTCCTTTTAACTATAGATCCCCTCCTGGAAGATGCCAACAAAGAATAATGAAAGTGCCAATTTACACGTAACTATGAAAATCGCCGAATCAAGAAACCAGTTCCTTTCGAGCTGAACCGAACGAAAGAAACAAGAAGCCTAAAAAGATAATATAAACACCGATCTAGACTCTATGGATAACTGACGCAAAAAAATCTAGCTTAATTGACACCCAAAGTGAATAGATAACAGTAAAAAAAACAGTGAAATTCAGTGAAGTGAAACTAAAATTGCATAAATGTAGTGTCTTGAGACAAAAAGGCTCAAATAGTGTTGAGATAAAAATAAATGAAAATGAAGAGAACGAAGAGAAAGAAAAAAAGAAGCGCTAAAGTGTGAGAGTTGAAAACACCAGAAGAACATAAAAAAAGAGGAGTGAAACAACACAAACATAACAGCTTGAATGCTACATTACAAAATAGATTTAAAGAATGAATAAAAGAGATTGGTCGCTTCACCGGACAAATTCACAGAAGTTGCAATTACTTAAAAGTGGAGCAACAGGTAAAGGATGGAATAGAAAAAGTAAAGAAGGTTGTGGTTCGGATTCCATATTAATTAGTAGGTTCAGCCATATGTATGGAGTTATTCCATTTAACCTTTCTATCGCCAGCTATCAAGAACCCGTAACACGAGCTTAATTTCTGATCTCTTTGTAATCTTTCCTTTTCACCATTCCCATCTTCTTCTCCTATTCACCTTCGTGGGCCCCCGCTGATACTTCTCCCCCTGGCCTCATCGAACGCAGTGAGAGCGAGAGGAGGCGGGCGTCGGGAAGCGTGGAAGGGTAGAACGGGGTCTCCTCCCCTACTGTCCCATCAGGACGGAGCTTGCGGTCGATAACGCCCTCATCTTCCACCCCCCAAATTATTGTCTTGGTTCTTTTTTGTTCTGAGGGATCTCTAGAGGAGCGAAGTTTCAGTAAAAAAGAAAATGGGGTACCACTAGTCGTTTCTCTTAATCTCCCTCTGCATCTTTTGTTGAAGATACCATATATATATATATATATATATATATATATATATATATATATATATATATATATATATATATATATATATATATATATATATATTATTGAAACAAAGAAAAAAAGAAGGATCATAACATTGATTTTAAAAAATATAAATCCATTTTCATTATTATGGAGGTGAAATTTAAAAAATAACTGAAGCATTTTACATATCAAAAGAGAATTTCTTTGAGGACAATAACACCTTTTAGAATCTAAATTAATTAACCTATATTATTAATAACGTATTACCATCAAATTACAAATATTCAAAAAGTTCCTATCTGGCAGATTAATATTTCATCTATGTGAAATCATAATAATTATTGTTGTTACCCCAATATATATATATATATATATATATATATATATATATATATATATATATATATATATATATATATGAAATGAATAACTCACAAAGTAGCACGTGAGGTGGTTCGCAATGAATGCAATGTCCTGCAGGAAAAATAACGAGTCTTCTAAGTAATTTCGAACTTTATTCAGTTCATACTCATAAGGGCATATTATATATATATATATATATAGAGGCTAGTAAAAGATAAAGGATCGCCTCTAACACAAAAAAAATCACCAATGAGGAAGTAGTTTCTCTTGTAGTTATCCTTGAGAATGAACTGAATAAAGTTCGAAATTACTTGAAAGCACCTTTTCATTCTTCCTGCGGGACATTGCATTCATATATATATATATATATATATATATATATATATATATATATATACGAAAGATAATGGTAAACTACAGTATTTCAATCAAGATTTTATTTATAACTATCAGACTAGTTTTGGCAAGATGCCATTTTCGACTAATAATGAAGAAATAAGGCAAGGAGCACAGTATATATAAGGTAAGCGGCTTCCTTAACAAAAGGAAGCCGCAGGAAAAAATCTGGGAAAAACGCAAGTGTATCTGACGCAAACGACAAGCTAAATAAAATGAAATGAAACAGGAAACAATCTGTAAAGTTGCTAATCTCCGAGAACCATTGCTTCCGGGGGTTTATAAATACGATTGGCGACTTTATTCGATATTTATTTATTAAATTTGTATAAGACAAATCGAGATGGTCGAAAAGAAAATATTTAACGCTAAATTCGCAGTCGCCCTCAATGAAATATGTTACGAAGAGAATCTACTCCTCAAATACACGTGTATACAATATATATATAAATATATATATATATATATATATATATATATATATATATATATATATATATATATATATATTTATATAGGGTGTTTACATTTTTTTAGTAATTGAGATGTAAATATCACAGAAACTACATAGTCAAGGCTAATGAAACTAAACAGGCTTAATGTTAAGCAACATAAGATTTATTTCTCCAAATTTGAATGAGAGAATCAAAGGTATGTAGATTCCATGAAAGATTTCACAAATGTTCAATATCCGCACCACCTGAGACACGACACACGTCAAATCAGCAGTCCAGCTCCTCCCAAACACATTGAAACATGTCTTTGGTAACAGTCTCCAGTGCGGTAGTGATTCTGTGCTCGAGTTCCTCTAGGTTTGCAGGAAGAGGGAGGACATAGCACCAGAGAAAAAAATTGCAAGGTGTTAGGTCAGATGAACATGGCAGCCATTTCAACAGAATATTGTCTTCATCACCAGAACGTCCGATCCATCTCCCTCGCAGATTGTCATTGAGATAAGCCCGAACAGTGAGCTCCCAGTGAGGTGGAGCCCCGTCCTGTTGAAAAATAAAGTCTTCTTGTTCATTTGCAATGAGCTCATCCATTAGCCAGTTCTGAAGCATTTGCAGATAAACATGGCAGGTCACATTTTCCTCAAAGAAAAAAAGGTCCATGAAGATGGTTCCTGGAGATGCTGCAGAACACATTTTCTTTCAGTCAGTCCTTCACGTGCTCAACTGTGGCATGGGGATTTTCTTTGATCCAAATGCAAACATGATGCTTATTGACTTTGCCATTCGTATGAAATGTGGCCTCATCACTGAAAACAGGACGTTCCTTGAACTCGTCTTCTTCAAGTTTCTCTTGCATATGAACACAGAATTGTTTGCTCTGTCGCTCGTAATCTGCCGTTATGTCTTGAACTAGCTGCAGCTTGTAGGGTTTCATTAGCAAGGGTTTCCCTAGAACGCGCCAAACTGTCGTTGGAGGAATCTGGGTTTCCAGGCTTGTTCTTCTTATGAACTTCTTGGAGCTTCGCAAAGGTTTTTGGCAAACCCGGTCGACCGTTTTTTCCCGATGTTATTGGTCACCCAGATTCTTTTGCCCTGGACAGACAGCCTTCCTCTTTGAATTTTTTTGCCATGTCTAAATATGCATTACCTTTAGTGACTGTTTAGAGAGAAATCTCTCACAAATGAACACTGCAGTCTTGTTTGACTGTCTTCGATCATACTCCAACACACAAAAGGCCTTTTCACTTCATGAATGGCATTTGTAGACCTTTAAAGATAAAAAAATAAATCGTAATACTTTGACCTATTCTACACATGCTGTGAAAATTTGATGTCATTTGATCATGAATTGGCAAAGTTATTAGATTGCAAAATGATATCAATTTTTTTTAAACACACGTTATATAGCGAGCTGAGTCGTTGATACCTGTTTTAAGAAGATTTTATGGATTGATTGTGGTGGGGTACCAGTTCAAAGTTGGAACAAATATTCTTTCTATGCTACATGATTTTAGTTCGTTCTTGATGGTGTCCACCAAATAAGTTTGTATTTGGAATTTGCAAACAACTTGCTGACAAATAACTTTATTTTTAACTTGATATTTAATGATGAATGGCTGAAGCTTTTGTTAATCCTATCCCCTGAGGTTTATGGATTCACAGAGACAAAAACGAAGTGATTCTGTCGACTGTGTGGATAATGTGTGCTTGTCTTATATGTAAAGATAAGGTGGGCGTGAGCAATGGAGCTTGTTTAATTGTTCGAGATAGAGCAGATATTGTCTATCAAAAGAATTTGATAGGTAAATGGTAAGAAAAGGAATTAATGATAACAAACAAATAAAATGAAAAGACTAAATGACAGCTTTGCGGGAATGGAGTTTGTTTTGAGCCAAGAATGATAACTGATGAAGGCGAGATTAAATGGTCGCTTCTGTCAGAACACGTGATTGTGAGCAACTTTTGTGTACATGGATCACGACATATAAGAAGCAGCATCTCAATAACCATTGCAGCTAGGACAGGAAATAAAAACAAATGAAAGATGAATCCTTTATCTATAAATATTTATTCCTCGTAAAATTCACCTTGCTCATTTTATGAGTCAATAAGCTTTAATAAAAATAATGTACAAAAATAATTTAATGCCCTGGCCAGGATGTCCTGACTCACTTGCAGTACATAATCAAATGAATAAGGCTAGCCAAACCTATCCAGCCTACCTAGGCTGGTAGTCAAATGAGTAAGTCTAAGCTAACCTAATGTTGCTGTTGTTCCGCAAATTTTGTTCTTTCTTTTTTGCTTCCAAGCCCACCAATCAAAAAGTAAAAAACATGTTTTTTACATTATGATTTAAAAGGTCAATTGACTCATTAAATATCTTTAGCGATTTTTACAAGGAAAGGTCATTTATAGATGAAAGATTAATCTTTCAATTGTTTTTCTTTTCATGTCTCTAGCTGCAATGCTTATTGAGATATTGTTTCTCAAAAACGGTCCAATTCCTATGGGGGGACACCTTTTTTCTATATATATTATATATATATATATATATATATATATATATATATATATATATATATATATATATATATATATATATATATATATAGGTTGAGGATAAATCCCAAAATGAGACATGTAAAATTTCCCATCTTCTGGTCTATAAGATAGATTTAGAACAGGTTAAAAATACGAGAATAATAATACACACAAGGATTAGAAATTATTTAGTTAATTGAATATATGACAAATCGTTTTAAAACTATTGAAACTTAAGATATGGATAAATTATGGGTACTTTAAATATGGATAAATAAAACACTAGTTGATGCAGTTATTTGTGGACACATATTAGTCACTTAATGAAGCAGAAATAGTAATAAGTTATTTAATAAATTGAAAATGGGAAAAAATCAATTGAAAACTAAATATAGATGATATAAATATGGATAAATATAAAAAAATACTAATTGGGGCAATTAATTGGTACACAAAAATATTAGTCACCTTTAGTGGACGGCAAAAGCGGAGAGACTGAGGAAAGATTATAGAAGGAACAAATTAAAGATTGGTAGGTTGTGAAAACATTTTGACTGATTTATGAAATGAGAAGGGGAAAAGCAGATGAATCAGAATTTAAACTGAGATTTAGTTGTTTTATAAATAATGATTCGAGAATGTGGAGGGAAGTGGAGTCCTTTGCATGTCCTATAATTTAAAAGTTTTTGTGGGAAATATCTGTCTTACATTTAATTGAATGATCTCGAATGGGAGAAGTTTCTTTATTGGTCAAGGTGGAGCCAACCTATAGAATATATATATATATATATATATATATATATATATATATATATATATATATATATATATATATATATATATATAAAATTATGCGGCCACACAATCTGTTTTCCAACGGGCACCTGTTGTATCTAGGGCAATATCAACTCCTCCAGGTACTTGAAGTAGCCTTCCCAGAAAATAAGGGGGAATAAAGTGGTTTTTGCTACCGACCACCCAAAACACCATCATGACCCTCACAAAATACGTACAACCCCAAACTAGAAGATTAAAACTGGAACTTCCGGAAAACGTCTCCGAACACTATTTTGCTTAAAAAATGTGAAACTTGTTGATTCCTATGTAATATGACGGTATGTAAACTTTCGCAATCGGGCACCGATCTAACATGATTCAGATTAGTTGTCGAAGCATAAAGATTCACTTGGGTTTCGAATATGTAAACAAGAAAGCCTGTAAATGAACAGATTTTAGGCATTAAAAAAAATAATAGAACTATTTTAAGTATAATATATTTTTAATATGGAAGCCGCTCTTATCTAGCATTAATACCAGTTTTAATAGGTCGAGAAATTAATTTTCACAACTTTCAGTCAGTCTCTAGGAGAAATTTAATCTATTTCTAGAGCTAAGCTCATTCAGAGTTGGGAGTGGAGGGAATCGGCTTTTTAGGTGCTGTTCCAATTGTTCCAAATGATAATACTGCATAAATCATCATTAATCCACCTCAAATCCTAACTTTTGGAAGAAGACAATCCAGAATAATTCGATTCTTTAGGCCTATTAAAAGATGGAGCCACAAGTGAGAAAAAGTGTTTGCACCATTTAAGGAATTCCACCAAAATTTGCAGATATGGATTGAAATTTAACTGGCCATGCAAGATTCCTACTCGATAAAAGGATAATCATGATATTACTGTTAAAATCATCAGTGATCTAGTGGCCGTAAACTCTGCACGAAAATGGAAATAATACAAAGCGAGATTATCCGAATATAACACATTCTTCAATTGATCCGTAGTTTGGAAGGCTCTATCACTGACATTTTACCTTTCTTCATTATTACTTTTGTCTGAACTTTTTTATGTGATCGTCATAGGCAGCTCTCATCCTAAAAACAGGTCCTATGGACACATTCAATATCTGAGCGTATTTTGTTAATGATGCTCTAGCGATTCGAGCTCGAAAAATCTGCACTCTTTGAAATTGTATTATAAAGAACAGGAAGTTTCGGGTAATACGTTATAAATTGTACACGGAAAAGTAAAGGGTTGTGTACTAAACAAAGCAAAATATTCTAATGAGAATTTAGATACAAATAGAAAGATATATATTGTCTCAAAATCATTCAAAATGGCCACCATCTTTCTTTACGAACTTGTGCCGGCGGGACCTGAACCAGTTCCATATCCTGGTTACGGAGTCCTTTTCAATGGATGACGTTACCTCCGTAATCATAAAGTGGTGTTATCAGCCTTATTGACACCCTTCTCAACAATGTAAGACACGAAATAATCTAGGGACTGCATTTAAGCCTAGGGACCAGTGGTGAGGGAGATTATTGAACAATCAGGCCTGTGTCTTTCTTGCCTTGTCTGCGGGAGCAGATTCCTGCTAGACAACATAAGGCATCATGCGGTTACTTGGTGTATCAAAGGATTTTAACAATCTCTAGATCCTCAATATGAACTTCAGCATCGATCTTTGGTTCGTTCACACAGCAAAACTGTTCTGGCATACTGCTGTTTCACATATTCACGATATTTGCGCTTCTCCCGGCGAGGAGGGCCACGAATATGGCGTACGGTTTTTTGAATTCAGCTGTCATTTTCAGAAGAAACCGCATATGTTGATAACCGCATGAAAGCTAAACTCTTGCTGAGCGTGTCCAAGTTCAAGTAACCTACATTGGACTAGCAATTAGCTCTTAGGCCCACTTTCAACTTTGTATTGTTTCACCTGAAACGCACTGTATATTTAAATCCTGAAAAACCCCTAGATTTATACCATTAAATAATATGTACATCTATAATAATCTGTAACATATAAAAATGTCTCAGCCGTCAAAAACCTATATAATAATCATGTATGCCATTGAGAAAAACTAGGAAATATAACTGTGGTTTCCATAATTTTGTTAAAATCATTTAAAACTACAACTAATTTTCTATAGTTTGGTAAAGGGTGTGCAAGAGAAATAAGACAAACGGTGGTTAGAGACATAGCGATTTATGCGGGCTGAGAGATGCTCTCTCGAATGCTCTCTCGAGGTAATGTGGACATAAAGAGCCCATACACAGCGATTGAATATAGTCTGAGTTTACGATAGATATATAAAGAGTTATATATATAGATAAAGAGAAAATAGAGATATAGATAGAGAGAGAGAAAGAGATAAGGAGAGTATGTGTGCGTTAGTGTGTGTCAGTTTTGAACATTTGAGAGTAATTTTGATTGTAAGAGAGAGTATGTGTAAGTAAGGGAGACAGTGTGGGAGAGTGTGAGTGTGAGAGAGAGTGAAACGATGTGAGAATGTGTATGACAGTTAAGCTGTGTGAGAGAATGAGGGTATGTGAGAATGTGTATGGCAGATAAGCTGTTTGAGAGAATGAAAATGTGTGATAGAAGAGCGTTTGATAGAGGGAGATTGTGAGTGTGAGAGAGGGAGATTGTGAGTGTGTGAGAGAGAGAGAGTGTGTGAGAGTGACTGTCGGAGACTGTGAGTGTGAGATTAAGATGTTGAGAGCGTGAAAGACTAAGTGTGAGATATTGAGAGTATGGGGGATTCGGAATGTGTGAGGGAGAGAGAGTAATTAAGTGCGAGATAATAAAATTGTGTGACTGAGAGTGTGAGCCACCAAATGTATTAAAGAGTGAAAATTTTAGAGTAGTATTTTATTGGAGCGTGAGATTATAAGAGAGGGAGAGTGTGAGAGATTGAAAGCGTGATAGAGTGAGAGTGAGAAGGTATGAGAATCAGATTGTCAGATCTTAAGAGTATGAGACAATGTTATTGTGAGATCGTCAGATTAGAGAAAATGAGAGCGTGTATCGTGATAGTGTGAAAGATTAAGAGAGGGAGAGTGAGAGAGTGAGGTTGCGACAGCCTGAGAGTGTGAGAGCGCAAGAGTATTAGTGTATGTGAGAGTGAGAGTATAATAGTATGAGAAAGTAAGAGTGTTAGAATGTGAGTGCGGAACATTGGAAAGTTAGTGTGAGACAGCCAGACTATGTGAGAGTGAGTGTTAGAGTGTGAGACATTGACAGTGTGTGAGTGAATAAGAATGTCAAAGATTAAGTGTGAAAGTCTGAGAGAAAGAGAGTGTGAGAATGAGACTGTTTAAGAGTGTAAGAGCATGAGGCAGTGAGTGTGAGACAGTGAGGGTATCTATTTATTTATTTATTCCATATTAATCCAATGTACATTATAAATATATTACATTTTATATCTTAATGACAAGTTACAATAAGTACTTTATACATAGTCGTATATATATACATACAAAGATTAGTTATGGGCCCAAAATAAGACAGTGACTTTTAGGGCAGAAACTTAAAACTTAAGACTAACAGCTAAATAAGCATAACATAATCAAGAATCAAAGTCCCTTCATGTTTACGAACAAAGAACGCATTTGTTATAAAAAATATAAATAACTTAGTATACATTTGAGAACCTAACCATTGTAGGGATTGCAAATAACGAATAATTATAGTATTTAAATTTAGGAATAAATTAAAAAACGATTTATTTTTAGTGATTATTTCAGTCGTATATAAATCATAACATATTTATAATCTGTAAATCAGAGTAATAGTACACAGTATAATAGTGTATAGTAACAAATAAATACACAATAACAAAAACTGAATAGAAATTTAGTAAGCCGAAATTATTTTGTTTTTAAGAGCTTTTTTAATTGAGCTAAATTGGTTTGGGATTTGATATTGTCGTCCAAGCCATTCCATATTTTGATAGATTTGTACAGAAAGCTTCATTGTGATTTTGATTTTAAATACAAGAGTGAAATAAATTTTGTTCTATTGCGGGTTTGGTGATTATGGGTATTATCAGCTGTTTGTAACATATTAAATATATAGTTATTATAGGAACAATTTATTGTTTTGTAAAGGAATAAGGATGTTTGAAAAACAAAGAGATCATTTAATTTTAAAATTCTGGATTCTTTAAAATATCGATTAGTGTGGTCTATGTAGGCGAGTTGATGGATGGCTCGAATTGCTTTTTTCTGTAATATGACTAATTTATTGAGATAATTTTGATATTTTTCATACCAACTCTCTATGCCATATGTCAAGTAAGGTTGCACCATTGTCATATATAAAGAGTGGATAATAGATTTAGGAAGAAACTTATTTAATTTATATAATATTCCAATCGATTTTGATAGTTTTGTTGAGATATGCGTAATATTTTGTTTAAAACTCAGATTTTTGTCAATAAAGATGCCTAGGAATTTAATATGAGTAGTTTCATAAATTATTCCGTCGCCCATTTTAATATGAGGCTATTCAGAATATATTTGGTTTTATCTACATTTATTGATAGTTTATTAATATTAAGTCAAATGAAGACATTTTCGAGTTCTTTATTTATTGTAGATGCAATGTTGCTCGGTTTTCATATCGCAAGGGAGTTGATAAGGTACTATCATCCGCAAATAATATAAATTTAAACAGAGAAGAGGATTTAACAATATCATTAATGTAGCAGAATGCCCCTTTTGATCACTCCATACCTGACACCTCTTTTGTCGTGGTATACTTTGTGGTCGTGATATACTTCTTTGATGAAGTAGGCTTTGTTCTAAGAGTGCTAATGTTGTTGTTTTAAAAAAGAGCCGCTTCAACACGTAAGGCTATAAAGAAACGCATAGGAATTCCCAAAATAAACTTATATTTTAAATTTAATAATTTACCACACAAAAACAAAACATGAACCACAGAAATATTACAAATATTAAAATACACAAAAATGACTCCAATTAACTTGACCCTCTAATATTGGCTAATTAGCTACTCACTTCAATATACACGAAATAGGCTAATTGTCTCTACTGGAGTTTAATACCTTGGTTGTTATGGCGGCGGGTGAGAGTTTGACCTTGAACTCAACGAACACTTTATCTCGGGAATGTTATGGTCTCCAAGACGCGTGCCGACCGGCCAGATGGAGGTTGCGGACGAATAACTTGAAAGCCACAACTGACTTTGGAGAGTGTGGCAGCTGGGGTCCACACGCTTTCGGCAGGAAGAGATATCACCACGGGATAGTGAAAGAAGATTTCTTTCTTCTCTTCGGATTACTCTGATCAGTAATTCACACTGTCTGGCGATGCGCCAAGGCTTAAATACCTTGACTCCTGGGAGTGCTGGAGGGAGTGTACTCTGGGAGGGGGGTCTTCGCAAGGGCAGGGACTGTACTCGAGGGGGGGTCTTGTTCAAGGGCGAGGATAGAAGGGCGGGGTTTCTCTGACAAGAATAAGTTGAACTTGAACAAGTTAACTTAAAGGTCGGTTTTGTAACCAGGAACTAGCTCGAGGATGAGCTTATTCTTAGTTCCAGTCTTCCTCAAGGGCAAGGCCTATCTGGGTGTTTTGGGATACACCAGGATAGAAGAGGGGGGCGTTCTCTGACGAGAATAAGTTGAACTTGGTACCTCAACCAAGTTAACTTATGAGTTGTGTGTGGCCAGTGGCTAACGGGCTCGAGGGTGAGCCTTTTTCCTATTCTTTTCGTAATTTCTCAAGTGCCAGGAATATCCCTGGGATTTAGGATGCACCAGAATATAAGGAGTCTCTCTGACGGGAGTAAGTTGAACTTGAACAAGTAAACTTAGCGTTTTCGGTTTCAAAACCAGGGACTAGCTCGAGGATAAGCTGCTTCTTAACCAGCCTTGGTAGCCATGCCTCTCTTGCAGGAAACTTCGTATTCTGGCGACTCACCCCCGTAAGGGGTGCGGTAATTTGCCATCCTGGTTGCCGTGCTGACGGGATCCAGCGCTCCGCCTGGCCCCAGCTTAGCCTCTCTTCCTTTCTTCAGATAGCCCGATTTCTCCCCTAGCTCGTTGCTTTTCATACCTCTCCCACAACTTTCTCTGGTCAGCCTCTAATTTCACAGGGTAAATGCTGACCTTCTTCTCAAGCCAACCACCCCGGATCGGGGCTGAGGGGGGAGGGGACATTGTTCCCTAACCCCTCAGCTCCGGTTCGGGATGGTTTTTTTTTAACAACCTGCTTCATCCCCACCCATACCTTTCTCACATCCCCTTTCCTCTCCTCTTCACATTCTATCAATTTTACGCCGTGTCCAAGGTGGAGCCGCCATGCCGATGGACTGCCAGGCCACCAGGCGGGAGGATGGTCCCGAATGGCGGCGCCTGGCTCTGCCGGGCTTGTAAGCACCTCTCGCAGTGCGGGCAACTGCGAAAGGGGATGAGCTATGGAAACCCGTATTAAAAAGAGGGTCACCATGCCCATGTATGTAAAACAAACAAAAAACCAACCCCCAACTTCCCCTATAACAGCGACGGAGCCGCCCTCGGGCAGCTCCAGCAAAAAAATGGAGGTCGTCTCCCCTTGTGCTTGCGCAGGGGATCCTCCATATCTCTTCAACCGGAAAGGAGGCTTACTCCTCTCCTATGCCTACGAATGAAGGGGACTCCCCCTCACCCCCTTCTCTGGAGGTGGTTACGGGCACCTCCCTTTTACCAGCGACAGTCCCCTCTATTCTTTCCAAGGGGACTGCCACCAAATCCAGCAGGCAGCCCTTAGCCAACCGCTCCACATCGAAGTGGCTCGATAGGGAAAACCCCCTTAGGGGGGAGAGGGAAGCCAGGCCCCTTCGGTCGCTTCCCTCAAAAGACCTGCTGGCAAGGATATTAAACCTTGCCGGGGTTAAGGCTTGTGCCTCCCAACAAACCCCACAAATGACTCTTGACGCTGCCAAGGGGACCTGCGATGCCCTGGGAGGGGGTGGCCAACTGGAGGCCCCTCCTGTGATACACATGGTCCTTAAGGAAACCCAGCCTCAGACGGTAGGGCCTTTCATGGGGAAGAATCCGGGCTCGGCGCTAAGCACCGAACCCGAGTCCGCCCCTATGCAAGGTCCTCCCTAAACGGCTGAGGGCTCCGAGTCAATACAAGGAGGGGAGGGATCTCCTCCGACAGGTGCTCCCACGACAACCAGGAACTTCTCCATTTCGGAGAGGGACCTGGCTGAGGCCAGGCCATCTGGCATGGGGGCTTCTGCCAGCGGAGGTGAGAAGCGGGTTCATTCCCCGCCCTCCTCTGCAAAAAAGAAAAAGACTAGAAAGTCAAAGAAGACTCGGGGCTCCTCTCCATCCGTGGGGGCTGCGGGGACGGATGGGTCTGCTGCCACTTTGTTAGGCGACCAAGCCAAGATCGGCACATCCAGCCCCTCTACCCCCCCGTGTGCGGAGCCACTGACTAAGACCAAGAGTGCACAGGGCGGAGCCTCGATGACATCGGGGCCTCTTATTCAGAGGCTACCTGGCGTTTTCGAGCCTGCTGGCTTCAAACGCTTCCTCGTTATTCGCTCTACTGATGGCACCATGTTGCCCAAGGGCAACATGATCCATCAGAGAAGAGGATTAGCTAGTGCAATTGGTAGAGAGCCAAAGGTGACCCGTTTCTCGGACGGGAGCCTTCTGGTGAATGCGGCGAATCCCGCCGAGGCGGCCAAGATAAGTGCTCTTCTGACACTTCATATCACCCTGGTGAGTGTGACGCCACACTCTACCATGAACTTTGGGAAAGGAGTAGTTTATGCGAGGGAGCTCGTTGACTACTCCATTGAGGACATCAACTTAGAGCTGGCAGACCATGAGGCGGTCAAGGTCGAACGTGTGATGAGAAAACAGGGAGGGGCCTCGAGACCCACCCCTACACTCTTCGTCACGTTCGACTGTGACAAGCTCCCTGATTCGGTGCGTGCCGGTTGGTACCGCTACCGCGTGAAGGCATTCGTGCCACTGCCACGGCGGTGCTATTACTGTCACCGCTTCGGCCATACGAATCACTCATGTAGACGTGCAAAGTTGGGGTCACCCGAAGTCTGTGTAAATAGCTCGAAGGTCGCACACGATAAGTATAAATCGTGTGTGGCCAAGTGTGTCAATTGCGGAGAGCCGCACCCAGCTTCTTCAAAGCAATGTGGTGCATACCTCCCTAAAAAGGAAATCCTGGCCGTTCAGGCCCAGGATAGACTCTCATTCCGCGAGGCTAAGGACTTGATCCTGGCGTGCCCGGCTCTGCCTGGGACGTCATATGTATCAGTAGCTAGAAAGGCACCCTCTGCTCCTGGCCCATCCAGGCCAACGAGCATGGTTGTGTCCGCGCCTATTCGGAGCCCTTCTGCGGGCTCTACCCAACCCGGGCGTTTCCCTGGTAAAGCTGGCGGCAAAAAGGGTTCATACCCAGCCCCGGCTAAAACCAGGGCTCCTCCCTCTTCCCCCAGCGTGACCGTTTCCCGTAAGGCGAAACGGCCACGCGCCTCCTCTCTGGGGAGATTACTCTATAAATCCCAGGGGACAAGTCCTTGCCGATCTGATCGAAGAGCTTGAGATGGGTGTCCTAAACGTCGATGAGTTTACGCATCACTGTCCGAGAACCGCTTTATTTTCTTGCTTAGACCTATCTTTGTGCTCTTCGGATGCACAGCCTGATTTTGATTTGAGGGTGGTCGATGACCTCCATGGTAGTGATCACTTTCCCATTCAAATATCATTTTCAGGGCAACTGTCGCCTGAGAGACCACCTCGGTGTTGCTTGGCGCGGGCGCGGTGGCCTGCATTTCAGGAAATGACTGAATTCTCTATCTCAGTCGAGGAGTTTAGGTCGGTAGATGAGGCCGTCTAGTTCTTCTCCGGTAACCTCATCGCCGTGAGCCTGACTAATATTCCTAGGACGTCTGGCCGTTTTGCACGCCGACCACTCCCATGGTGGTCGGCCGAGTATGAGACGGCCCTCAAACAGAAGCGTTATGCCTACATGCGCTATAAGCGCCGCCTGAACGATTTCACTGTCGCTGAATTTCGTCGGGCTAGGGCTAGGTTTCGATATATTTCGAAGCGCTCCCGCCGCTCTTTTTGGCGGGCATATGTCTCTTCACTTAAGGCGAAGACCCCTTTAGCTGAGGTGTGGAAGCGAGTCAAAAGGATTCGGGGCAAGTTCTCGCAGGACCCCCTCCCGTTCGTCAGGAGAATGGAACTGCAATCTCGGGCCCCGCGTCCGTGGCGGAATCCTTAGCGACCGCTTTTTCCGCATTCTCTAGCCGGGATGCTGCTCCGCCAGCATTCAATGCACGTCGTAATGTCGCGGAAGGCGGTGGCTGTACTTTACCTCCAGAGGCGGAGAACCCTTCAACGACAAGTTTACTGTGAGTGAGTTGCGTTCCGCTTTCGCTTTGTGCACGGACACCGCCCATGGTCCGGACGATGTCCCGTACGCCATGCTTCGACACCTAGGTGAGCGAGGCATGGCCTTTATGTTAGATTTGTTCAACAGGATTTGGGTGGAAGGTCTTCTCTCAGACTCCTGGCGAATCGCTACTGTGCTTGCCTTTCTCAAACCGGGGAGAGATCACTCTACTCCGACTGGTTTCCGCCCAATCTTTCTAACCTCTTGCGTGTGCAAGTTGATGGAGAAATTAGTAAATGTTAGATTAGCCTATTTCCTGGACAGCGGAGGCCATCTGTCTTCTGCACAGTGCGGCTTCCATAAGTTCCACCCCACATCGGATGCTCTGCTTCGACTGGAAAATGCCGTCTGCGAGGCTTTCCTTCGTAGACAGCACCACGCCACGGTGTTTTTTGATCTGGAGGAGGCCTATGTTACCGCATGGCGATACGGTATCATGGAGACTCTCCACACGATGGGGGCGAGGGGACGCCTCCCAATGTTTATATCTGAATTTTGGCGAGATCGTCGATTCCGCGTACGGGGGGGGGAGCCCTCTCCGGCCCAAAGGAGCAGGAACAGGGTATCCCGCAGGAAAGTGTCCTCAGTGTCACACTCTTTGCCCTGAGCATCAACGGCATCCCTTGGTGCTGCCGGAAGATGTTCTCGCTACGCTCCACGTGTACGACCTTTCGATCACTTTAGGCGCGACCCAGATGTCAACTCTGGAGCGTCGACTCAAACAGGCATTGAACCACGTCTCTCGCTATGCCGCAACGCACAGGTTTCGGTTTTCTTTGGCCAAGACTAAGGTGGTGCACTTCTGCCGCCATCCACGGCTTCACCCCGACCCAGATTTGTTTCTTAATGGAGTGCGCCTGGATGTGGTTAAGTCGCACCGTTTCCTTGGTCTTGTATTCGACCGACGCCTCACCTGGGAGGCTCATATTCGCAGCCTTAGGGTCTCTTGTACCCGCGCCATGGACATTCTCCGTTCCGTGACGTTCAGCGCTTGGGGCGCTGATATGGCTACTGCCTTACTTTTTATCGATCCTTTGTTCGCTCGAAGCTTGACTACAAAGGCGAGTTTCATGCATCCGCAGCCGAGCGTTTATTGCGGAAGGTGGATTCGATCCACCACACCGGCCTTCGCCTTGCGACCGGTGCCTTCTGCACTTCCCCCATTGAGAGCCTGGTGGTCGATGCTGGGGAGATGCCACTCGCTCTGCGCCGCGTGCAGTGCATCACACGCCTGTACGCGCAAGCCCAGTGCCTCCTTCAGTCGCCAACAGCTCTCACTGCATCCGCAGCTGATTTCGATGGTGCCTATGCCACCGAGAGATGCCAGTCATACCCTAAGCCCTTTGGGTTTAGGGCCAGGAAACTCCTTCGAGAGGTAGATATAGCTCTCGGGCCGGTGGCGCCCCTGGTTCTGCCCAGGAAGCCACCCTGGAGGGTACCACATTTGGCTATTTGTCGCCACGCCTCTGCTCCCAAAGCTTGTACTGTGCCGGGAGTATTGCGTTCGACCTTTTGGGAGCACACATCGTGTCACGCTGATACCGTGCCAGTGTATACGGATGGCTCCAAGTCCCAAGAGGAGGTTGGTTTCCACGCCGTATCCCCTCTGTTTGAAGTCAGCGGGGCTCTACCGAGCGCTGCGTCTGTCTTCACGGCCGAGCTGGTGGCAATACACCACTCGGTATGGGAGATTACGCGACGTGCCCGGTTCGGTGACCGGATTGTGATCTATAGCGACTCACAAGAGGCTCTGAGTGCTCTCGGGGCCTTGGAATCGCAGCATCCCTTCGTTCGCGAAATCCGTGACGCCACGTTTTTGCCGAGCCGGGCAGATGTCGAGATTATCTTCTGCTGGGTTCCTGGACATGTAGGATTTGCGAGGAATGAGCGCGCCGATGAGGGCGCCAAAGAGTCCGCGAGGACTCTGCGACCGGACCAGCGTTTCGCTCTTCCTCACACTGACTACATGGCAGGATTACGGGCAGCTCTTCCAACTGCTTGGCAAAGAAGATGGGAGACGGTCGAAGGGAACTTAAAGTTGCGTGCCATTGCGCCGCGACTGTTCCCTTGGACCTATCCGCCACTTCCGCGGCGGCTTCAGGTTGCTTTCTGTCGTCTCCGAATCGGGCACACTCGTGTGACGCATCGCTATTTGATGGAGCGCTCGCCTGCGCCCTATTGCAACGACTGCGTCGTCCCCCAGACTGTTGGGCACATTCTTGTCGAATGTTCCAGTCTGGGTGATCTTCGCGCACGACACCTCTCCCGGTACCGGGATGGGCGGGGTCGCTACCGCCTGTCCCTTGTACTCGGGACGAGTGCGTGTACTTTGACTGGTGGACTTATTGACTTTTGGGGGGAGGCCGGCCTTCTCCCTATTATTTAAGCAGGGTTTGTTTTTTGTTTTGTTTTGTTTTTTGCATTTGTTTTTGTTTTTTTTCCTTTCCCCCATTTAGGGTGTTCTTTTTTCTTCCTTTTATTTTATTTTAAAGTAGCCTAGAACTAGGCCAGTTTTAATACGGCGACTAATGCCCATGTAGGCATTCGCCAGATGAGCTCTAATAAAAAAAAAAAAAAAAATCTGGCGACTCACGTATTCTACCTGTCCAGTCTTGGTAGCCCGGTCTCAATCCGGGGACTTCGTAGCGTGGAGACTAACGTATTCTACCTGTCCAGTCTTGGTAGCCTGGCCTCACTCCGGGTACTTCGTAGCCTGGAGACTGACGTATTCTACCACGTTTTTCCCCAAATGTTTTTTATTTATACCTCGTCATCCCACTGGGGGTAGGGGTAGGAGGGGATGAGGGCTTGTGGACGGGCCCAGGGGGGTTTTCGTTCCAACGGTTTTTCTCACCAAGTCTTACCTCGGCTCCCGTTTACAACCTTTCGGCTTTTCATAGTGACGAGTGGCGAGGGGCTGTGGTTACGAGCTTGACCCACGTTGCCTGGCCCGGATGTTCTTGCGGTTACTGTCCCGTGTCTCCACTGAGAGAGCCCATGGGAGTGACGATTCCCCTACAATTAATATAGCTTAAAAATAACAGTGGCCTTAGCACGGAGCCTTGTGGAACCCCAGTTGTATTATTAATGGTGGGATGAGTCTTGACCATTGACGGAGACAAATTGCTTTCTTTCAGTTAAATATGATTTGAACCAATTTTGACAGTTGCCTCTACTTCCGTACATAGGTAATTTTGACAGTAGAATATTATGGTTGACACAATCAAAAGCTTTTTCAAAATCAAGAAAAATTGAGAATACAATGTGGCCATTTTCAATGTTATATAAATATTGAAGGTGGTTTATTATCGCGTGAATCGTTGATTTCGGACGTCTTAAACCATATTGATGTTAATACAACAGTGAATTAGATTCCAGAAAATTATAAAGTTTATTGAATGCTATTTTTTCAAATATTTTACTGAACATTGAAAGACATGAAATAGGGCGGTAATTGCTGACGTTTGTGATGTCTCCGGCCTTTGATAACGGTGTTACCCGAGCAACTTTTAATACACTTGGGAAGATACTTTGCCTTAATTATTTATTAATTATTGATGCTAAAATTGGAGCAACTATATCAGAGATATATTTTAAAATTTTAGTGGAGATTGAATTAATACCTAATTTTTTATTTTTTAGTGAACTAATGATTTTTTTTATATCGGCTACGCTTACAGGAGAAAAGAACAAGGAATTTTATACATTTATCTCATTAAAATACGAAAGAAAAGATTTAGCGACTATTTTGCAGGAGTCTGAGATTTTTTTACCTACGTTGACAAAAAATTTATTAAATTCATTAGCTTTTTCCTTATTGTCATCAACTGGTTTGCCGTCAACGATAATTTGTTTAATCTGGTTTGTTCCTTTAGTATTTTCAGGTTTTATCACAGAATTGATTAATTTCCAAGTTTGTTTTATATTGTTTTCCGTTTGATTAAATTGTTCATGGTAATAATTTTTCTTGGCTATTTTAATTTGGTTAGCAACTTGATTCCGAAAATTTTTATATGTGTGTTCTGGAATTTGACTAAGCTTATAAAGAGCAAAGTATTTTTGACGTTTTATGATGTTATTTATAATTGCGTTTGTTATCCAAGGTTTGGTTTTGCGTTTATATGATATGGTTTTAGATTTTAGAGGACAATTAAGTTTAAAAGCATCGTCTAGACGTGAAATTAACTCTTCGGTAGCAGAATCGATGTCATTTATATAGAAAATTTCATATAGATTCTGATTTAGAACATAGTTATAGAGGTTTGTTAAGGTATTTCCGTTAATTATGCGGGAGGTTATTGTACGGTTTTGATGAATATTATTCGAGTTGAAAAAGAACTTTTGGATCATAAATATAGGAAGATGGTCCGATATGTCACAAAGGAGAATACCGGAAGAGTAATTTTCGGGGTGAACTCTGAAAATATTGTCAATTAGTGTTGCTGAGTTTTGCGTTATTCTTGTCGGTTTTGTTATAATTGGAAGTAAGGAATGAGAATAAAAAGTATTGAGGAAGGACTGAGTTGATGCGTGGTTTTCAAAGTTCAATAGATCGAAATTAAAATCTCCTGTAATTATTATGTCGTCATAGTTTGTAACATTGAAGTAATTGATTAATTTAGCAATCTTATCTATAAACATCTCAGGGTCACCAGAAGGAGGTCTATATACGGTTCCAATGATTATTGTTTTACCATTTGATTTTACTTCGATAAATAAAGTTTCAATATAGTTATAGGAAATATTAATTTCGTCACCTTTTTTAGTATTGAGTCTGTCAGATATAGTTTGGCAAACTGATAAGATGCCTATTATTATTTGTTAGCCAGCTCTCGGTGAATGCCAAAACGGAAAATTTATAATTGAGTGTTGACAAAAATACTGAAAAATCATCAATGTTTGCGTGCAATGATCGAATATTAAGATTTAAAATGGACAGGTCTGTTTTTTTCAAATGAAAATGTAGTGTTAAATTTATCACAATCATAGTATTGGTTTCTTACGTTATTTTCTTTCAAATTTGGATATAATTCATCAAAATGGTTTATGTCTGGATCGATATTATTGAAGTGATCAAGTTGTTCAAACATAAAGGCAGTTCAATTGGAATTTAAAAATTAAAGGTTACAAATTGCAATATAAATATATCTATAAACAGTTAACATTCTATTTTTTATGATAACTTTGATAAGAGAAAAAGGAATAAAGTATCTAATAAGATTGAAATAAAAGTAAGTGAATGCAAGGTAAAACATGGTTTGTTTGTTTTTGTTTTTTTCTCATCTAAAGCAGTAATATCGCCGAACATATTATTACTGATCATTCCAGAGATTCTCACCATTAAAGTCTGCAATCGTCGAATTGAGGGGTTCCGACAGAAATTTTTAGAGGGCAGCTCGGGTATTGACGACTATAAGTAAGTCACGGTGACCGTAGGGTGATGGTAGGAAAATGTTGATGGAGCCATCTCTGGTAGTGCAGCCGGAGATCTTTGTGGAGAATTTCTTCTTAGTTGGTGGAGAACAAAAAAAATTTTGTTGCGATTTTGAGTCAGTTGTTCGTTTACATAGAATGAAGGTTTGAATTCTTTGCATGCTGAGAAGATGTCACGCTTCAGATCACTCCTGCGCAACTTCACAATTGTTTCCCTTGGCGGGACTATGTACTTTAGGCTTGGGACCGAGACGATGAGCAACAGAGATTTCGGATTCTTGCATTTGTATGTGACAGTTATCTTTAATAGGTTTGCGGATGATATTGCTGCAGTTTTCATTATTGGTGGCTTCAGGTATATTGCCGGAGAATATAATCGTATCTCGTCTTTCATAAGCGTCGGAAGAATCAACCTTTTCTTCCAATTTTTCGATTTTTGATGTCAATTCTTCGTTAGATTTTTCGAAAGAGATGATTTTTTGTTCTTTTTTGGCAAACGATGATACGAAAAACTTAAAAAGAACGTTAATAATATCTTTGGCATCACCTGATAACATAGATAAGGAAATATGGGTCTGCAGTTCATTAAAATTAACTGGTTCGTTTAATTCGGTTTTTCCTCTTGTAAATGGAGTATTTTTTTCATTGTATGCCTTTCTGAGAGTAGGAGGAGCCATTCTTTCTAAGGATGAATGGAGAAATGTGACACACTTTTTATGTGCTATGGCAATTTGTTTAATTAATGGGAGGAACAGTAATGTTTAAATGTTAAAATTATTACTTTGAAGGTTGTTAGGTTTTGATTGATGTGATTTTTTTTAATTTATTAATTCAAAGTGTGAAGAGATTAGTTAAACAAAAAGGATGTGGCAGCGCTGCACTTCTAATCACTCAGTTGAGTTTAGGCTTAATGGCTTCCAAAACAGACTCAGTGGGAACCTGGGAATTTTTGACGTATTGCGGTAATATCACTTTATATGTCAAAATAAATTAACTTACATAAGTAGATTTATAATTTTTAGTATTTAATGCAGGTAAAATTAATAGTATTCACTTTTATTCGATAAATAAGCAATATCACCGTTTGTTGATGAAACGAAGATTGATAAAGGAGACCGGGCAGCTCATCTTCACTCTAGGAAATAGACCCCGTAAGGGGCGCAGTGATTTGCCATCTTGGCCGCCGTGCTAACGGGAATCAGCACCCCGTCCGACTGCAACTTAGCCTCTTCTCCTTCCTTCAAAACACTTGCGTTTCCCCCCCGGTTTCCTCGCTTTTCATACAACCTCTCACACAACTTTCTCTGGTCAGAATATAATTTCACAGGGTAGATGCTGACTTTTTTCTCGCCCAACCTTCCCGAATCGGAGCTGAGGGCAAGGGGACAATGTTTCCTAACCCCTGAGCTCAGGTTCGGGATGAGGGGTATTTAGTTTAAAGTCAGCGGGAACCTGCAAGGCACTGCGTCTGTCTCCACGGCCGAGCTGGTGGCAATACATCACTCGGTACGGGAGATCACGCGACGTGCCCGGTTCGCAGACCGGATTGTAATCTATAGCGACTCACAAGGCGCCCTGAGTGCTCTTAAGGTATTGGAATCTCCGCATTTCCTAGTTCGCGATATCCATGAGGCCACGGTTTTGGTGAGCCGGACGGATGTGGAAATTATCTTCTGCTGGGTTACTGGACATGTAGGAATTGCGAGGAATGAGCGCGCCGATGAGGACGCAAAGAGTCCGCGAGGACTCTGCGAACTGACCAGCGTTTCGCTCTTCCTCACACTGACTACATGGCAGGAATACGGGCAGCTCTTCGGACTGCTTGGCAAAGAAGATGGGAGACAGGCGAAGGGAACTTAAAGTTGCGTGCCATTGCGCCGCGACTGTTCCCATGGACCTATCCCCCAATGCCACGGCGGCTTCAGGTTGCTTTCTGTCGTCTCCGAATCGGACACACTCGTGTGACGCATCGCTATTTGATGGAGCGCTTGCCTGTGCCCTATTGCAACGACTGCGTCGTCCCCCAGACTGTTGGGCACATTCTTGTCGAATGTCCCAGTCTGGGTGATCTTCGCGCACGATACCTGTCCCGGTACCGGGATGGGCGGGGTCGCTACCGCCTGTCCCTTGTACTCGGGACAGATTCGTGCACATTGATTTGTGGACTTGTTGACTTTTGGGGGGAGGCCGGGCTTCTCCCCTTTATTTAAGGTTCTTTTTTGTTATTTGTTTGTTTGTAGGTTGCACTCTCCTGCACCTGATTGTTAAGATTTTCCAATTTATATCATTGTTAAGTTTTCATATTTTTATTTTAAAGTAGCCTAGTTCTAGGCTGTCGTGTTTTTCGGTGACTTATGCCCAAGTGGGTAGTTGCCAGATGGGCTCTATAAAATTGAAAAAAAAAAATCTGGTCAGCCTCTAATTTCACAGGGTAGATGCTGACCTTCTTCTCAGCCAACCGTCCCAGATCGGGGCTGAGGGGGAGGGGACAATTTCCCTCACCCCTGAGCTCCGGTTTAGGATGGTGGCTTTTTAACAACCTGCTTCACCCCCACCCATACCTTCCTCGCATCCCTTTACCTTCTCTCTTCACACTCTTTCAATTTTACGTCGTCCCCAAGGTGGAGCCGCCATGCTAAACGGCTGCCAAGTCACCAGGCGGGAGGAGTGGCCTTAAATGGCCGCACCTGGCTCTGCCAGGCCTGTACGCACCGCTTGCAGAGCGGGCTACTGCAACCACTGTCGGAGCCGCCCTCGGGCAGCTCCACAAAAAGAATGGAGGTCCCCCTCCCTGTGCTTGCGCAGGGGACCCTCCAAATTTCTCTTACCGGAGAGGAGGCTTACTCCTCTCCTTCGCCTGCGGGTGTAGGGGACTCTCCTCACCTCCTTCTCTGAAGGTGCTTTCGGACACCTCCCTGTTTCCAGCCGCAGTCTCCCCTTTTATTTCCAAGGGGACTGCCAAGAAAGCCAGCAGGCAGCCCATAGCCGACCGCTCCCTATTGAAGTGGCTCGGTAGGGCAAACCCCTTTAGAGGGGAGATGGAAGCCAGGCCTCTTCGGTTGCTTCGCTCAGGAGACCTGCTGGCAAAAATATTAAACCTTGCAGGGGTCAAGGGCTGTGTCTCCCTAGAAGTGACTAGAGACAGCGCTGTCAACAGGACCTATGGTGTCCTGGGAGGGGATGGCCAACTGGAGGCCCCTGCGGAGATAGACATGGTCCTTGAGGCAACCAAGCCTCAGACGGTCCGGCCTTCCATGGGAAGGCCCCGTAAGGGGCGAAGCGATTTGCCATCCTGACCGCCATGCTGATGGGATCGAGCTATCCGTCCAGGCACAGATTAGCCTCTCTACCTTCCTTCAGATAGCCTGTATTTCTTCCTAACTTCCTCACTTCCCAAACAACCTCTCTCACAACTTTTTCTGGTCAGCCTCTAATTTGACAGGGTAGATGCTGACCTTCTTCTCAGCCAACCGTCCTGGATTGGGGCTGAGGGTGGAGGAGACAATGTTCCCTAACCCCTGAGGTCCGGTCTGGGGTGGTTGGTTTTTAACAGCCTGCTTCATCCCCACACGTACCTTCCTCACATCCCATTTCCTTCTCACTTCACCATCTATCTTTGTTTTTTTCGCCGTGTCCAGGGTGGAGCCGTCATGCCGACGGACTACCAGGCCACCAGGCGGGACGGGTGGTCCTGAATGGCGGCACCTGGCTCTGTCAGGCCTGTACGCATGGCTCGTAGGGCAGGCTACTGCGAGGGGTGATGAGTTATTGCATCCCCTTAATTTCCCCAGTTCAATCGGCGGAGCCGCCCTCGGGCAGCTCCACAAAAAGAATGGAGGTCCCCCACCCTCTGCTTGCGCAGAGGAACCTCCGCTCTTCTCTAACCGGAGAGGAGACTTACTCTATTCATAAACCTACGGCTGTAGGGGACACTTCGTCACCCCCTTCTCTGAGGTGCTTTCGAGCTCCTCGCTTTTACCAGCCAAAGCTCACCTCTTTTATTTCCAAGGGTCCTTCTCGATCTCGGAGCAGGACCTGGCTGATGCCGGTCCATTTGGCCTGGGCGTCTCTTGCCGGCGGAGGAAGAAGCGGGTTTATTCTCCGCCCTTCTCTTTTAAAAAGAAAAAACAAAAAAATACTAAAAAGACTCGGGGCTCCTCTCCATCCGCAGAGCCTGCGGGGACGGATGGGTCGGCTGCTTTGGTAAGCGACCAAGCGAAGATCGGCACATCTGGCCACTATGCCCGCCCGGGTAAGGAGCCCGTGACTAAGACCAAAAGGGCGCAGGGCGTCCTCGATCAAATCAGGGACCCTCATTCAGAGGTTACCCGGCGTTTTCGAGCCCACTCGGGTTTAAACGCTTCCTCATTATCCGCTATACTGATGGCAGCATGTTGGCCAAGGGCAACATGATCCAAAAGAGGAGAGTTTAGCGAGTATAATTGGTAGAGAGCCAAGGATGACCCGTTTCTCGAACCGCAGCCTTCTGGCGAATGCGGCGGATCCCTCCAAGGCGGCCAAGATACACTCTTCGGAAACTTGATTGCACCCCGGTGAATGTGATGCCTCACTCTACAATAAACTTTGTGAAAGGGGTAGGTTATGCGAGGAAACTCGTTAAGTACTCCATAGAGGACATCACCTTAGAGCTGGCCGACCATCGGGCAGTCAAGGTCGAAAGTGTAATGAGAAAACAGGGAGGGGCCTAGAGACCCACCCCTACACCCTTCGTCACGTTCGACTCTGACAAGCTCTCTGAGTCGGTGCGTGCCGGTTTGTACCGCTACCGTGTGAAGGCATTCGTGCCACTGCCACAGAGGTGCTATTACTGTCACCGCTTCGGCCATACGAATCATTCATGTAGACGTGCATAGTCGTGGTCCCTCGAAGTATGTGTAAATTGTTCCAAAGCCGCACACGATAAGTCCAAATTGGGTGTGGCCAAGTGTGCCAATTTCAGTGAGCCACACCCCGCTTCTTCGAACCAATCTGATGCATTTCTCCCCCAGAAAGATATCCTGGCTTTCAGGCCCAGGATCGACTCTCATTCCACGAGGCTAAGGGCTTGGTTCTGGCGCGTCCGGCTCTGCCTGGGACGTCTTATGCCTCAATGCTTAGAAAGGCACCCTCTACTCCTGGCCGATCCAGGCCAAAGAGCACGGTTGTTTCCTGTCCCATTCGGAGCCCTTCTACGGGTTCTACTTAACACGAGCGCTGCTCTGGTAAAGCTGGCTGAAGAAAGGGTTCACACCCAGCCCCGTCTAAAACCAGGGCTCTCTCCCTTTCCCCCAACGTGACTGTTTCCCGTAAGGCGAAGCGGCCACGCGCCTCCACCGAGTCGTTAGAGTCACAGGAGACAATACTTCTCAAGTTGGTCGCTAGGCAACTTCTGGGGTTCCTAAAGCTTCCCCCCGAAAGGAGGACAGCAAGTGGTGGGCTGAGAGAATCAAAGATGTGGATCCTGGAAAAGAGGGCCTCCCGCATCCGAAGCCGCAACGCCCGCCTAAGACTTCGAGACAGAGGGAGAAAAAGACTCGCATGGCGAGCCCTACCTCACACAATAAGTCCTCGAAGAAGAGAGCGCCTTCAGCGCATTGTCTGGCCAACAGCGCCTGGGGTTCTGCCCCCGGGAAGCGTACGGCCATTCCCGTGAGGGTCTTCAGGTCAAAGAAGGCCCCCGCGTCTCCTCCGAGCTAGGCCTAGATGGCATATTCCTTCAATGGAATTTCCGTGGACTACGAGCCAACTGGGAGGATCTTCAGAGGCTTGTCTCGTCCCTTTCCCTGTTAGGTATTGTTCTGGAGGAGATCATGCTAGGTGCGTGCCTCCTGCACGCCCTACTGGGTATTAGGGTTTTGCAACCCCACCAAAACGAGTTTAGGGCCAGAATGGGGGATGCGCCGTTTACACCTAGCATGATGTCTCCGTTCTTCCTTTCACTTTAGATACCTCCTTTCAGGCAGTTGCTGTGCAGCTTCACCTGGATAGGATTTATACTGTTATTTCTGCGTACATTCCGCCGTAACCAGACTTCGACTCGGGAGACTTTCCCAGCCTCGTGGTACGGTTGCCAAGGCCCTTTCTCTTCCTTGGAGATCTGAACGGCAGACATCCTCTCTGGGGTGACTATTCAATAAATCCCAGGGGACAAATCCTTGTCGATATGATTGAAAGCTTGAAATGGATGTCCTGAATGTGGATGAGTTTACGCATCCTTCACCGAGAACCGCTTCATTTTCTTGCCTTGATCTATCTCTGTGTTCTCCGGATGCACAGCCTTATTTTGATTGGGAAGGGGGTCGATGAACTCCATTGTAGTGATCACTTTTCCATTCAAATATCATTTTCCTGGCGGCTGCCGCCTGGGAGTCCGCCTCGGTGGTGCTTGGCGCTAGCGCGCTAGCCTGCATTTCAGAAAATGCCTGAATTCTTTATCTCAGTCGAGAAATTTAGATTGGTAGATGAGGCCATTGAGTTCTTCTCCGGCAACCTCATCGCATAGGGCATGACTACTATTCCCAGAAAGTCACCTGTTTGCACGACAAAAACTCCTGTGGTGGTTAGCCGAGTGTGAGAAGGACCTCAAACAGAAGCATTATGCCTACAAGCGCTATAAGCGCCACCCGAACGATTTCACTATCGGTGAATTTCGTCGGGCTAGGGCTAGGTTTCGATATATTTCGAAGCGCTCCCGCCGCTCTTCTTGGCGGGCATATGTGTCTTCACTTAACGGGAAAGACTCCTCTCGCAGAGGTGTGGAAGCGGTGCAAAAACATTCGGGGCAGGCAAGTTCTCGCAGGTACCCCCTCCCGTTCTCCAGGAGAATGGGACCGCAATATCGGACCCCGCGTCCGTGGCGGCATCCTTTGCGACCCCTTTCTTCGCGAAATCTAGCTGGGATGTTGTTCCGACAGCATCCAATGCATGTCGTGATGTCGCGTAAGCAAGCCGACTGACCTTTACCCCTAGAAGAGGAGAACCCTTCAACGACAGGTTTACTGTAAGTGAATTGCGTTCCGCTCTTGCTTCGTGCGCGGGCACCGCCCATGGTCTGGCCGATGTCCCGTACGCTATGCTTCGACACCTGGGTAAGCGAAGCATGGCTTTTCTGTTAGATTTGTTTAACAAGATATGGATGGAGGGTCTCCTCTCAGATTCCTAGCGAATCGCTACTGTGCTAGTTTTTCGTAAAGCGGGGCGAGATCATTCTACTCCAGCCGGTTTACGCCCAATTTCTCTAACCTCGTGCCTGTGAAAGTTGATGGACAAATTGGTAAATGTTAGCTTTACCTTTTTCCTGGACACCAGAAGTTATCTGTCATCTGCACAGTGCGGCTTCCGCAAGTTCCACTCCACGTCGGATGCTCTGCTCCGACTGGAAAAGGCCGTCTGCGAGGCTTTCCTTCGTAGACAGCACTACGCCACGGTGTTTTTGAATCTGGAGAAGGCTTATGATACCATATGGCAATACGGTATCATGGAGACTCTCCACACGATTGGGGCGAGACGACGCCTCCCAATGTTTAAATCTCATTTTTTGCGAGATCGTGGAGTCTGCGTACGGGTGGGGGGAGCCCTTTCCAGCTCAATGGATAAGTAAGAGGGTGTCCCGCAGGGACGTTGCCTCAGTGTCACACTCTTTGCCCTTAGCATCAAATGCATCACCTCGGTGCTTCTGGAAGATGTTCTCGCTACGCTCTACGTGGACGACCTTTCGATCTCATTTGACGCGGCCCAGATGCCAAATCTGGAGCGTCAACTCCAACAGGCATTGTACCGCGTCTTTCCCTATGCCGAAGTGCAGAGGTTTCGGTTTTCCTTAGCAAAGACTAAGTTGGTGCACTTCTGCCGCCACCAATGGCTCCACCCCAACCCAGATTTGTTTTTTAATGGGGTGCGCCTGGAAGTGGTTGAGTCGCACTGTTTCCTTGGTCTTGTATTTGACCGACGCCTCACCTGGGAGGCTCATTTTCATAGCCTTAGGGTCTCTTGTACCCGCGTCATGGATATTTTCCGCTCCGTGTCTTTCAGCGCTTGGGGCGCTGATAGAGCTACTGTTTTACTTTTTTATCCATCCTTTGTTCGTTCGAAGCTCGACTACGGATGCGATTTTCATGCATCCGCAGCCAAGCGTTTATTGCGGAAAGTGGACTCGATCCACCCCACTGGCACCGATGCCTTCAGCACTTCCCCCATTAAGAGTCTAGTAGTCGATGCTAGGCAGATGCCACTCACTCTACGCCGTGTACAGTGCAGCACTCGCCTTTACGCACGAGCCCGGGGCCTCCCTCATTCGCAAACAGGTTTTACTGCATCCGAGGCTGATTTCGACGAAGCCTATGCCGCCGATAGACGCTAGTCATACCCTAAGCCCTTTAGGTTTAGGGATAGAAAACTCTTTCGAGAGCTAGGTATAGCTCTCGGGCCGGTGGCTCCCCTGGTTCTGCCTAGGACGCCACCCTGGAGGGTACCACATTTGGCTATTTGTTGCCACGTCTCTCCCCCAACGCTTGTACAGCGCCCGGAGTATTGCCTTTGACTTTTTTGGAGCACACTTCGTGTCACGCTTGAACCGTACCAGTCTAAACGGATAGCTCCAAGTCCGAAGAGGGGGTCAGCTTTTACGTCTTATCCCCTCTGTTTGAAGTTAGCGGGGCTCTGCCAGGCGCTGCGTTTGTCTTCACGGCCAAGCTGGGGGCAATACACCCCTTGGTATGGGAGATTACGCGACGTCCCCTGTTCGGAGAAAGGATGTGATCTCTAGCGACTCACAAAGCGTCCTGAGTGCTCTCGGGGCATTGGAATCTCCGCATCCCCGGGGTTCGCGATATCTGTGACTTCACGGTTTTGGCGAGCTAGGTGGATGTCGAGATTATCTTCTGCTGGGTTCCTGGACATGTTGGAATATCGTCGAATGAGCGCGCCGATGAGGGCGCCAAAGAGTCCAATAGGACTGGGCGACCGGACCAGTGTTTCGCTCTTCCTCACACCGACTACATGGCAGTAATACCGGCAGCACTTCAGACTGCTTGGCAAAGAAGATGGGAGACTGCCCAGGGGAACTTAATATTGCGTGCCATTGCGCCATGACTGTTCCCATGGACCTATGCCCCAGTGCCTAAATGGCTTTAGGTCGCTTTCTGTCGTCTTCGCATCGGGCACACTCGTGTGACGCATCGCCATATGATGGTTCGCTCCCCTGCGCCCTATTGTGTTGACTGCGTCACCCCATACTGTTTGGCACATTCTTTTCGAATGTCCTAGTCTGGGTGATCTTCTCGTCCGTTACCTGTACCGATACCGGGATGCCCGGGGTCGCTACCGCCTGTCCCTTGTACTCGGAACGAGTGCGTGCACGTTGACTGGTGGACTTCTAGACTTTTGGGGTGAGGCCAGCCTTCTCCCTTTTATTTAACCAGTTTTTTTGTTTTTTTTCCTTATAGGTTGCACGTTCCTGCGCGGGGGGGAGCTTTCCCCGATACTGGACCTTAATTCCTGCTCGTTGGCTATTCCCTTTTTTTTAATTTTTGGTGTTGTGTTAGGGTTTTTTGTGTGTGTTTTTAAATGTGATTTCAAATTAGCCTAGTACTAGGCATTTTTTAATATGGTGACTAATGCCCAAGTTGGCAGTCGCCTGATGAGTTCTTAAAAAAAAAAATATACGAAATAGCGAGGTTGAGTGTGAGAGTATAAGAGAGTGACAGTATGAGAGTGAGAGAATGATACTAAAGAATATTGTTAGTATGAGAGTGATCATTTAAAAAATTGAGACTATGAGAGAGTTTAGGGTTTGAGAAAATCACATTGTGAGAGCGTCATCATATGATAGAGTAGAAGTTCGAGCGCATTAGAGTGTGAAGGCGTGAGATTATGAGAGTGATAGAGGTTGTGAGAAAGTGAGTGAGTTTCACTGAGATTGTTACTGTGCTTGAGTCTAAGAGAGCATGAGTGGCAGATTTTTAATGTGTGAGAGAATGAGAGTGTCAGATCTTGAAAGTGTGAGAGAGTTTTATTGTGAGAGCAGAGAGAATTATAGCGTTAGATTAAGTGTGAGAGCCTGAGAGCATTAAGGTGTGAGAGTATTTTAGTGTAAGAAAGTAAAAATGTATAGTAAGAGTGTGAGATTTATAACATGAGTAACTTTGGGAGTAACAACAAGGAGTAACAACAAGGGAAAAAGGTACCCTAGAAGACCTTACGGTCCATTCAAAGAGGGTACCTTTGGACTATCAATCGAGCGGGCACATGACTGCTCAATTGTTTTGCGTCCCTAAACGGCAACTTTTCAAGACTTTGTCTAGTCTTGACTTGAACTGGTCAACAGATTCACTGTTGACAACTTCCACTGGAAACGTGTTCCAACTACCGCAGATGCTGTACGTGAAAAACTTTCACATATATCGCGGTTGTAACGCTTCAGTTCAGGTTTGTAGCCGTGATTTCTTGTTCTGCTCTCAACAAGTGTGAAAATATCCCTGTAGTCAACATTGTCGAACCCTCGAAGTATTTTGAAAACTTCGATGAGCTGACCACGCAGTCTACGGGTTTCCAACGCGAACAGATCTAATTCCCTAAATCTATCTTCATAACTTTTATGTCTGATAGAGGGAATCAGTTTGGTTGCCCTGGCTTGTACGCCTTCCAATCTCGCGATGTCCTTTCGAAATGAAGGACTCCAAAATTGTACGGCATACTCCCGGTGCGGTCGGACAAGTGAGGTGTACAAACACGGTACAATCTCCTGGTTCCGATATCCAAACTGTCGCTTTATATAGCCTAGCATCCCTTGGGCCTTTTGCTCCGCCTCAATGCACTTTTTTTAGAACTTGAAGTCGCTAGTGAGTGCTACACCTAAGTCCTTCTCAGTGTCGGTGAATTCAATAGCAGTGCCCTTAAGGATATAATGAGATTGGGGGTTTCTGTGGCTAATATGCATCACTTTGCATTTGTTCACGTTAAAAGGCATTTGCCACGTGTCCCACCACTCCCCATTCTTCCCAAGATCTTCCTGCAGGCGGGCAGTATTTCCATCCTTTGCAACGTTCATGCCAAGCTTGGTATCGTCGGCAAATTTGGAAATCTTGGCAACCATGTCACCGTCCATGTCGTTGACGTAGATCATGAATAGTAGTGGTCCCAGGACAGAACCTTGAGGCACCCCGCTAGTAACGGGCACCCACTCAGAAGCCTGTCCATTCACCACCACCCGTTGCCGTCTGCCACTTAGCCAGTTCTCGATCCAGCCGGCTACTTTTCCATCTATCTCCAGCGCTCGCAATTCCCGAAGAAAGCGGCGGTGTGGTACCTTATCAAAGACTTTCTGAAAGTCTAAGTAGACCAAATCCAACGCCTTGTCGCGATCATGTTCACTGAAGACGAAGTGGAAGAATTCCACCAGGTTCGTCAGGAATGACCGTTGCCTTCGGAAGCCGTGCTCGGAACTCCTCAGTAGCAGGTTTGACTCTAAGTATGACGTCATTTTGTCCAACATCATGCTTTCCATGAGTTTACCGACTATCGAAGTCAGACTAATAGGTCAATAGTTTGACGGTTAGCTTTGGTCTCCTTTCTTGAAGATAGGAGTCACCTCCGCTTCACGCCAGTCTCTAGAAACGCACTTGGTCCGGATTGACATGTTAAAGATTGCGCTCAGGTGTCGTGACACTTGATCGCGCACTTCTTTCAACACTTTAGGTAAAAACCCATCCGGGTGAGGTGACTTATTCGTCATTAGGTCAGTGATCTTCTTTTTTATTTCCCCTTCGGTAAAGTCCATATCCTCTAGCTTTTCCCTCGAGTAGGAATCCATTGGCTGGGGGATGGGACCACACTCTTCAGTAAACACTTAGGAGAAGTAGTCGTTGAGGAGGTTAGCATTTTTTGCATCTAAGTGCTTTAATGCCCCCTCCTCATTTTTCAAAGGGCCAATCATTCGACGGATTGGTTTACGGCTGTTCACATATCCAAAAAACTCCTTGGAATTCTCTTTACAGAGTCTCGCCGCTCGGAGTTCCTCAGACCGCTTAGCCGCCCTTATGCTGGATTTCACTCTCCTGGCTAGCCTTCGGTATTCGTCGGAGTCACCCGAGAACTTCGATTGCCGGTACACAGTTTTCCTCTCCCTAAGCAGTTGGCCGATTTCTCGATTAAACCACTTTGGTTGAACAGAAGACCGAGGGGGACATTTCAGAGGGATGAAACGCGATTGAAGACTCATGAATGTGGTTTTGAAACTATTCCACGAGTCTTCAACAGCATCGCACACTTCTAGTCTCGTGCCAATCAGTCTAGCACGAAGACCTGCAAAGTCTGCTCTTTTCAAATCGAGTTTCCTCGATTTACTAGTTGCAGGCCCTGCCTTCGGGACTTTGACTACAATGAGAGAACGAGACAATGAGATTGTGTTTGTGTCCGTGTGTATAAAGCGAAATATTAACTAAAGTGGCGTGAAATATCTCTCTATTTTGATTCACTATGACGTGAGTCTAAATAACTTAGTAGTATATTGGAGTTTTTTCTGCGTCATCGACAACACTATATGACTATTCCTACTGGAACGATTCACAAGGTCAGGAAGGAGCGGTTGGTGAATTAAACACGCTGACAATTAATGTTTATTAACAATGTCAGGTTGAAATTCTTCTTGGTTGCCCCAAGTCAGGGGGCTTTAATCTCGCTTGGAAATTGGCACTCGTGGCATCGTGGAGCTGAGTAAAGAGTGTTGTGGGCTTCTGTCCAACCAGAGTAATGTTCCTGGTGTGTTTCTGCCATCGCTTCTCGTAAGAGGGTTCATGTTGATGAAGAACAATGGCCTTGATATCTTTGTAGCTCCTCTCCTCTTCTCTTAACTTGAATAATGAATCTTTTGCTTCCATGGGGTCTTCTCGTAGATACGAATAGGCCAGCTAAAATTTCGTTTTAGTGAAATTGATATTTTGAGCCTCAAATGCCAGCTCGCAGTGATGATGAGAGTGTTTCGTCAAACCTTGCAGATATTGAGGTACTTGAATTGCCGAAACAAATGTTGTGTTCGGGCTAGAGGACAGCTGGCTATTTTCATTTTAAAGAACCATAGCGTGTTTACAGAAAATTCTATTGAACGATGAAGTTACTTGATGCAGGCTTGAGAGAGTGTAGCCTGTTCAGGATGTCACTACTGGAGTATTTTTAGGTAGACAGACTCGCAATTTATTTTTATTAACAAGGGCACTGGTTTGAATTATTCTTGGTTGCCTCAGGTCAATGGGCTTACAGCTTGCGTGGATATAGAGCTTCCTGGACGTTTATGTGAAGGCTGGCACTTGGCGTGAAGCAATGGTGGCAGCCGGTGAGAGCGTTCTCTAGAGGACAGTTAATGTGCCTTCTTCGCGCGTGCCAGAAAAGGAGTGCCGAATCAAGTTAGGTTGCCAAATAACGCCATCATGAATGTGTCAGCGGTGGCTGTCTGAGCCACTACTCACCGAAGAATAGAGGTCCTTATTTGGTTCATATATTTTTTCTTTTTATTTAACTAACCCTTAATAAAGTTTATTATGGATCAATAAATATTTAGTCCTATTAGAATTAAGAGTATGCATTCTTAAAAACTAGAATTATCGCAGCTATTCCCGCCTAGTACTTAACCCTTTGAGTTTCTATGTCTCCTTACCTGGCTTGATATCCGGCGGGAAAGAACACATTAGAATTCGGAGCTCGCAGGCGGCAGCGCCAATGAATCGGTGCGTCGAGTTTGGTCATACTCGTAGACAGCTCTGAATTCCTACATAATCACGCACATAACATCCTCCTTTCTCAAAGAGAACTTATCAAGTTTTCATCCTGAAACCTGTTGAAGGGGTCCATACTCCTAGTCCCTTGGTGCATAGCTGGTAGACTTCGTTGAACCACAAAGGGTTCCCTCATATCTGGAGGTAATCAATATGCAATACTGCCAAATTGTCTACACTTCCTTCTTTAATGTCACAAGGCCCTTTTGTGCTCAGGCTTGCCTTTGTCTTTTTTATTATCCCGTTGGAAGAACTTGTCTACGATTGAGATAGAGACCAGCGGATCAATTAATTAACTAGAATTATCTAAGATTAATTTATCTGAAAATGTAGATCAATAGTGAATGACCTATGCTGAAATGGTGAAGGGGTGACGAATTTTATTAAGTGCGGCGAAGCAAGCAGGTCTATGGGTAATGCAAATCTTGTGTTGCGTTCATCTTCTCCCCAACGAGTTCCTGGCTTAAGTTGACCACCAGGTGGCACCACCTAGTGACTAGAGATGCTAAATCGGCCATTTTTAGAGATATGAATTTCAAACCAATATCAGAAGCGGTAATTGAGGTTTGAGTCCAAATCTGATTGATTTTCGCCACAAGTTCACTAGATCCTGTCTTTCTAGTTGCTTAAAAATTTTAAAATCTTGCAATCATAAGTGATCCTTATCGATGGCCGAACTGAAACAGATTCTCTGAGTTTTAGGCCCAGAGAAAGTTCAACAGAGAAACCGTTGCAAACTTTGAATTATTTTATTTTTTCTTGACAAATATTACCTCGGTTACCCCATATCATCTTCCATCATTAATGAATCCAAGAATATTGATATGACTTCTTAGTTGCCTTAATATATTGATGGGATCTTTCTCCGGCTTCTTCCTTCACATCTAAATTACTACGGGAAAAAATTAATATGGCTAAACAGATAGGGCCTCTGATATGACATGAAGCAATCCAGGCATGGCTCGAAAAAAGCTGATGAGTTTGGAAGCTAGATATGTGTAGTTGGTTTCTCCCTAGAATTGCCAAGAAATATAAATATTATATCCTAAAAAGCACTCTTAGAATTTATGAAGCATTTTGTTTTTTAGGTCTTGGGAATTTATCCTCTCTTTCGCAATTGTTCTAACAAAGAAAACTACTTTGATTTTCGCATCAGAATTACCTGAAAACATGCGTTTGAAATATTTAAAGGCTAGAACTTCAACTTCTAAAGCCCTCATCATTACTTTGAGAAGCCTAGCTTTATGTGTACACAGACGTGGGGGCACAAAACTCTCAGTTTAAGGTTGCAGGCTACAAGATTTAGTGTGGATATCTCGAATCAATGCAATGGCCTTCTATCGCTTGACTGCCTCACATGCATATATATATATATATATATATATATATATATATATATATATATATATATATATATATATATATATATATACTTGTAATTGAATTGTTCCTTGGGAATCTGATATATAGTAGGAATATGAAGACTCAGGTGATTCCGCTAATCATTTATTGGCCGGACGTTACGGACCTTCACTAGGAACATCTTTAGCGACTGTGTCGACTAATGAGAAGGGGAAGGAACATTAACAATAACAGTTAAATTAATGCATTCAAGGGCTAAAAAAGCGGATGAAGAAAAGTTAAAATAATAAAATTGACAATTATTAAGTTAAAGTAACGACACAAATAAAAATATATAGAATTAATTAATACTACCCAGTGTAATTTTAAAAAATAATAGAAAGAAGTGAAGTTATAAGATAAACTGACTTGAATATCAAATATTAAAGGTAACTGGAGTAAATAATAAAATAACCTATTATATTAAATTATAAAAAAAAACCCGCAAACAAATTAGAATGAATTAAATAAACAGTGACATACCTTTATCGTGAGAGTTGAGAAATCAACTACCTAAAGATATAAAAACTACTAACGAGATTTGTTCGCTTCGTCAGTTGGCTAGTTAATCTATTGAAGTGTTGGTTGGTTATATAGTGAATAGTTTAATTGAGGAGGAGTAATTATTTAGGTTTGGATTTATTTTATTGGTGTACAGAGAGAAGTTAAGGTTGAAGATAATATGGTAAATGAATCAGAATTAAGAGGATGATGGTGATACTCAGAGTGTTGCCTGATGTAAGAGGCTTCAAGTTTAAAAATGGGAATACCAGTCCTATAAGACGAACCTAAGTGCTTTGCCATCCTGCATTTGAGTTGTAATCCAATTTGGCCTACATAACCACTGTGGCAGGTCGTACATGTATAATTGTAAATTATACAGGATCGCAAGCCCAAAAGGAATGGCTTCTTATGGAGAAAAAAGGAATTTAACTATACAGGGTTGGAATTTATACAAATGAATTGGCATCTAGGAAAATGGTTGTTGAGGGTAGAGAGAAGGAGTTGGTTAAACTCGGATGTCAGATTCTCGAGATATGGTAGTTTAATGAAAACCTTCTGTTTAGAAACAGTAGTAAGTAAGGGTCGAGGATAATATATTTTGGAGAGAAATTTGGATACTAACTGGTCGAAGATGAAATCGGGGTAATAATTAAATTTGAAGAAATTCCTTAAATAAGTCAGTTCTTCATGAAAGGATATCCAGTTATAGCATATATGGTAGGCACTAAAAATTCGACTTTTAATACTGGATAATTTAAACTGACTGGGAGAGCTACTAAAAAAATCTTTACCCAATCTAGTGGTGGTAGGTTTTCTGTAAATGGATGTATTATAAGACGAACCTTTTCGAACAACGTTGACATCCAAGAACGAGATTTTTTGTCTTTTTCTGTTGCCATAAAAAACATTATGTTAGGATGTTGTTGGTTAATATAATTGAGAAATAAGGGTGCATGATCACTGTGCATAAAAATTAGAAAACAGTTATCTATAAATCTTTTGACCACAACATTTTTTCAAAGTACTCAACGGCCAAATATATTTACATACAACAGTTGATGTGTACCCAAACTATGTCTAAATTAAGAATCAGCGCATTAAATAACATATAAGAACATCACAACATTAATATAAACAAACATCATTATTACATAGCCTATTTTCTTTTAAAATTGATACAAATTGTTGCCGTCATTTTTTGTTAGCAGCAAATGAGAAAATTTCGCCGTGATTCATGAAGGTGACAGACTGCGAATTGAGTTGGAGCCATGCATAAATCTGAAATGAGATAAAGTGTAGAAGAAGATTAGGTTTAACCTTCGGGATCAAAAGTGCAAATGAAATGCAGAGAAAATTTGACAGATGGAACTAATAACCTCTTAAGGTGGTTGCAAAATTCTGAGAAATTTGTACATACATTTGTTGTAGTAAAGTTTGTTGGAAAATTTAGGGAAATACAGATATTCATTTAGTATGAACTGGTAAGATTTTATAAAAAGTATTGTTAGAGATATAACTAGATTTAATCTTTTTCAAAGTGTCCTCCAGACATTCCGCGATTCTATTTCGGAAACTTAGGTAAATTTAGAGATTTGCCTTTAGGTAAACGGTTGCAGTACTCTTTCATACACTTCCACATGCAAAGGTTTATTTTTTATAAATATGCGTGTGATATGTATTGTCTGGTGTTGCAGTCTATATACCTTTATTTATGTGCTTTTGAGAGGAAAATTTAGAATAATATGATATGGCTAAGTAGATAGGGCGGCGTCTTAAATAGAATTGCCAAAAAATCAAAAAATTATATCTCGAAAAGCACACCAAGACTTATTTATTGGCGACGGACAATTTCTCTTTAAGTTCTTGAGAGCTTATCATCTTTCACAATTGTGTTCTAATAAACGATGATTTTCAACTCAGAATTTCCTATAAACATCTGTCTGATATGTTAGAAGGCTTCAGCCTCAACGTTTAAAGCCCTCATCATCACTGAGAATCCGTGCTTAATGTGTGCATAGACGCGGTAGCACAAGAAGTTCAGTTTAGCGTTGTAGCCTACAAGCTTTGTTGTGAAGGACATCTCAAATAGAGCTATGCTCATCTATCGCTTTAGTGCCTCACATACATAGAAATCTTAGATATATAGTGCATACATCTTGTATTACTAGCAGATAAACGAACCATTTGAAACTACTACAAATATTTCAACTTGACCAAATTAGTCTCGTGTAGGGGTGATAAAAGTGTTTTAAAATACACTTTATTTGTTACAAAGATCATAAGTAAAAGCAGTAGTAAAAAGTGGAGATAGATAAATACAGTTTGAAAACTCTATACTACAAAGTTATATTTCAAAATTCATTTATCGATTCTTCCTTAGAACATATTTACTCTAGCACATTTAATGACACCCCTAGGTAGGGACATTTAATGTTACTGCTATTTTATAAGGAAATAAATTTGATGTCGTCGCAGTATTAAATATCATGTTTAAAAAAGTGAAAAGAATATATCTAGATGATATTATCCTAACTATCAGAATCTTTTAGTTATAATTTATATTCGTAAATTATTTTATTATTTTAAGGTCTTCAATAAGTTGTCAAGTAGATGTCGATCTTCCAGTGAAAGCAAATTGAGGTTCTTCACCATTTCCTTATATGATCTATTTCTGAGTTCAGGAATGAATTGTCTCTCGAGGCTGAACGCGTTCCAATATTATAATGCCATTTCGCATAAATAGATCAGAATTGTACCACATCCTCCAATTGGCGTCTTACAAGTGATTTATATAAGGTAAGAATGATATAATTCGACTTAAATTTAAAATGTCTCGTAGCTAGTTCTGCTCTCTATCCTGTAGGGAGTTTATAGCGGGTTTCTCGTTGTTAATCGTGGATCAAGAGTATAGGGGCGCCGAGCGTTTTTGTAGTAGGCTTTGGTGCTGAAAGGCATTCGTTTGACTGCTGGCTTTGATATTAGATTGGCTGGGTTTACCGAAGGTGTTTTAGTGATCGGTGCAAAAAAAGGACTTGCGGCAAAAATATAACTTTATTCTTTATATTGGTCTACTCAAACGAAAGCAAAAACGTCTGTTTGCGGTCAGTGGGTAGGCTTGTTTTATGCAAAGTAACAGTTTAAGGGTAGTAGGATTTAGACGAGTTAACGGGATTTAGTAACGCTAGACTGTCGAATTATAATGAATACCGACTGACTCCATGATGAATAAGGACTGACTGCCTTTTAGTGTGAAGTTGGTAGTATATATTAGTCTTGGAAACAATGGGCGTGGCCTATTATTATCCATTGTTGATTTTTAAGTGGAGCTTGTTCTATGTTTTGGGTAGAGCTAATTTCAGGAGCTAGGGATTTTGTTTCAGGTCAAGATACTAAGACACACTGAATTTTGCAGTCCTTCGCTATGCAAGCAATGGCCGCTGCTACCGTGTTTTCAGTTTTGCACCTGCATCCAAAGCTTTGTTTAAACAGCTGACCTTCCATGGCGGTAATGGAACCACTTTTGTATGTTTATATGCATATGTTTGCTCAGGTGTCAACCTTTGATAGCGTCTTTGACGAAATGCTTTCCCTACATTGACTAATGTACATTTATATATGAGGCGTCTAGTAAGAGAAAGGCCTAAACGCCATTTTTTTTTTAAATTAAGAAATCGAAGGTTAAAGTTAAAGTTTTATCACAGGAAAACTAATAAATATATTTAAGCGGAGTTTGCGGCATTCGGCAGATAAAGTAAATAGAATTTTTTTCTGATATAGGGTAATATTATGCACTTTGCGTGCGCGCGCAAATTGTGACGACCTAAGATAGGAATGTATTTTGGTTATTTTGTATATAAACATTAACATTAATAATAATGGATGACAGAAAAATAAAGAAAACATAATTACAATAAAAAATACAACGTACGCACGCACACGCGCACGCACACCTCAAAAAATGAAATTTGCATTTTATAAATTTTGCCTTTTGACCTTTCTAAAAACAATAATATAATAGTAAAAAATATTATAGTCTCCTTTCCCATGAAAAAAAATAATAATGGATGACAGATAAATAAACAGAATAAAAAAAATAATACTCTACTCACTTTTGATGGTGCATTGTATTTGCGCCAGAACTTAGTCCCCTCTCCCCTCGTAATATTGATAATATTGATGATTAATGATTATAAGATGTAGTCAAGGACATTGTCCTCAACATCGTCTACCCTCTCATCCTCTTCATCTTCAGGAAAAAACAAGTTGGAGGTTTTTTTGTGTGCGGATTATGTTGCGAAACTAATCCGCCTTGTGGCTAGGATGAATGTAGATCAGAAGATCCATTATATCACTGATCTTCTCCTGTGCTAAAAGAATGGCACCATGGTATTTTGGGGGTAGGTTGACAATGGCCAGGTTTAAAAGCTGCCTGAAATATCCTTTACGACCTGGCATGAGACGTACCTTGTGCTCCGGGCTGTCCTCTTCATATTTTTCCTTCATTTTGAAGCCCTCCTTGTAGTTAAGGTCAAAGAGAATGACCCGAGCATCTTAAAAATTCATTTCCTTGGATTTTCTTTTGGTCATACTATTCTGGAGGTGAGAAAAATCCAAGAACTGATCTTGATTAAGTTCAACGACCTTCAATCCAAACCTAACATCATTATTGATGATCCTCACATAATCACCCTTGGTTTCAATATTTGGCCGCTTCCTCAACTGAAGTTCAATATTACCAAACTGGCGATCACATGGCATATAGGAATGCCCTGGCACTAAAAAATAATGTTCAATTCTAAAGAACTTTCCATGTTAAATCATTTGCAGTAGAACGAGCACCATATTAAGGTTTTTGTTCTGTCCCGCACAGTTGTCAGAAAAAAGAATAAGGTGAGTCAGGTCTGAATGATTCTCTGTGATCCAGTGAAATAATGAGCACACTATCTTAACAGACCCCCTATTGGCTGTTACCTCGTCCCAAATGTACATCGTTGACTTCTGTGTTTTGATGTTGTAGACGCCCAGGTTGTAGGTCCATACTTTTCTCTTGTAATAAGCCCCACTTGTTGACAATTTGGGAGTCTGGAGTGTTTGCTCTAAATCAAAGCAAGCAGCAAGTATTTCCTTGTCGTCACTATGCCTAGCATTAAACAGCGTAAGCATGTGCAAACCTTTTTCAGCTAATTGCTTATGTTCTTGCAGAGTTCCTTCAAGATCCTCTCGTGGTGACGAATTAGTGTCATAATTAGCAATATTGGCTTGCAGCATGACACAGGTGTTGCAAGTGTCTGTTTTGACTAGGGAAAAACCAATATTAAATTCCTCATTGAAGATCGACCTGTATTTTGATTCATTAAAAGGTTGTAGATCCGGGTACGTCTCGCTCATGAAGTCTTGATACAGCGTATGAAGTTTATTAATATTAAGATCTTGAGTCAACTACTTCCTTTTAGGAGACTTTGTCCTTGTGTAGTGTAATCCTACAGCTGGGAGTTTTTCAATGTGCTCCCGTACCGTTGCGACCCTATTTTCAGCAATTTTGATCGCAGGCTCACTTTGCCTTTTTGATCAGGTACAACTGTACCTGTAGCAGTTTGTTTTTCCAAAACATTCTTGACCTTCTTCTCTCCAAGGTCAAAAATATAGAGAAATGCTACACGGCACACACTAATTTCCAATGTCCCATGCAACACGGTATAGCTGACACTATGACGACGAAACCTTCCCGCCTTTTCCACTGGCTTACGACGTCTTTTCACTGTTTTACTTTTCAATAACTTTCCCAAATACGCATTTTGGGCATTGTAGTCACCTAATCTCCAAATGTTTTCATGCAATTCATTCCTGACACGTTCTGGTACTTTATCGTAACACTTATTGGTATACTGTCATGGCCCTCAAACTTTACGTGCTTGTATTTCTTTTCGTGTTTTTTTACTAGAATATCTTGGCCAAGATTTCACTGAGTTTTAGCAATGTTTTTCTTCATGCACTCTTATCTGCCTTTCTTTTTCTGCTTCTTGGTACTTTTTCCTCACTCGAATTACTATTACTTATTACTCCACTGGGTCCTGGTTGTTCGTGGTTATTCATAATGTCAATAAAATTGATAATAATTCGCCGTAAACTAAGCAAAATAATGCACAAAAATAATGTGAATAATAAAGAGGCACTTTGTTTCAACCGCGTGGGCACTTGACTGTACAAAGAGTGTTGTTTCCATGGAGAATCTGTAGATGGGGGGGGGGGGGGGAATAAGGCGTGTGCTCATTGGCTCAGAGCGAGAGATATGAGTAAACGGAGCCACGCTATTGGTTCAGACGCTTCTCACGCTGAGTGGCGTTTAGGACTTTCTCTCTCGGAATATACTCGTGACTTCTAACGTGAGTCGAGTCTAAAATTATTCTACATACTACTATCAGACTTTGGACCTTATAAATCATTCTGGTGGGTCCTAAAAACCACGGGAAAAAATCGACCCTTCTCTCATTAGACGCCTCATATATATATATATATATATATATATATATATATATATATATATATATATATATATATATATATATATATATATATATATATATATATATATATATCTTGTTTCATTTTATAATTGACTTTTGTTCTTTGTTTATTACATGTGGCATAATATTTCATTTATTGGAATTTGATAGATCCCTCGACACTCCATTTGTGGAGTTTCTCTGTGGGCCTATTAAATCTTACAATTTCGCTGCCACAAGCCTACCTTATTTTACAACATGAACGCTACACTTTCACTACGAATCCCTTCAGCCTATTTCCCTCTTTCAACTATAGTACATTGTTTGTAAAATTTTAGATAAGTCTAGATTAAGACATCTAATTCCTTTTCTATGTCGATTGTTTAAAATTTGTCCAAGGATATTTTAAACTCTTTGAAAGTTATCATATCATTGGTGCAAAATCATACACTTGTACATGTTGAAATGACCACTTTACTACTCTATCGAAGTTTTCTTGTAAATTTTCACCTGAACTATGATATTTTGCCCTACAAAGCTAGTCCTGTGTCATCAACAAATTTTAAAATTTTATTATCAATTCATCTCATTGTTAAAAGTTTTTTAACTAAGCTTCATTCTGTTTATGTAGGCTGTGGCCTCTTCCGTGCGCTTAAATATTTATTAAGTAATATATCTACAGATAATCCAAGATTCTATCTATAAAATGGATTTTAAGTGTTTAAAAGAACTGAAGTAAGGAAAGAAATGGAACGCAAATTTTCAGTATCTTTCTTTATACACTTTGAAAATTGTCATTACTTTTCTCTTCTTTTGCTCACCTTAAGAACTATTTTCTACCTAATATTTTCTTTTTAATTTTACAAAATGTTTTAACATTCCGGTACCTACTTATTTTAGGTGAAGTGCTTTGGAAATTTTAATTTTAAAAAATTATTTTAATTTTCGTTCAGGTGGTGATCTCATCACCACCTGATAAAAATCGAAGGCTTTGGACAATTTGTGTATCCTGAAAGGAATCTAGTGCACTCTTCAATTGGCTTCCGATTCGTCAGATATCTAAAGTCATGGTAAAATATTTTGAGACTAATGTATATATATTTTTTCCTCCGTTTTAAAATTCACGTCATAGGAATAATTATTCTAATATTTGAATTATTGCAAGTTTATATAATAAGTAAACATTTAAAAAAAAGGGAAGAAAACCATTGCATTCCTTGCCTGAGTCCAAACTCGCACTCTTGTTTTGTTCCTGTAGATGTTGAGTTTCATTCGCTGGAGCTTTGCTATTCGACGAAAGGGCAAAATGATGACAAATATGGGTTGAATGAATGATTATGTGTAATCATAATCTATCATACTTTGTAACATTTTGTTTGAATCTTTTTGAATTATATAAATGGTTCTTTCCAAAGGTTAGTGTGCCATAGATGTTTCTCTGCTCAAAAGAGTCTTGAAGTGCAAGGAGATAGCTGCTAAGGGTATTGCATCATGGGACACCATCTTTAGGATTATTAATGAATTTTAAAAAAACGGTTACAATCCTGTAACGAAGTTTTCTAGAAGCACAAGGGCTTCAAATATACTCCAAAGATCGCTTATTGGCAAGGTCCCAGCTGAAGAATGAGGCTTCCCCCAGTAATAAAATTGCTCACGATTGGAAAGAAGCAGATGCGAAAACTTTAGCGCGTACAGTGAGGCAGATAATTTTCGAAAGAGGTCTCAAGTTCAGAATGGCTGAGAAGAAGCCTCATTCTACCAAGAAGTACCTTACGGATAGGAGCCCCTTTTTATGAAATATAAAGAATGGGCTATTGAATTTAAGGCAAACGGGTGATATTTTTTGAAGAAGCTCAGTTCCGATTGTTTGGAGCTTCTAGAAGATCTCTCGTTAGGAGGGGATAAAGCTAGAGCTTTCACGAGTCCTTTGTCCTGGTCACAGAGAAGCTTTTAGACACTCCATATCTGCAGCTGCTTCGCATCTAAGGTAGCTGGAGCACTAACATTTTTGCCCAAGAACACTGCCATGAACTGAAAATGGTACCAAAACATGCTTCATCAGCTCCTTTTGGCATTAGTTCAGCACCAATTTGGGGAAGGTATCTATATTTTTCAGCATCATGGCGTATCAATTCACAAAGCAAAATCAATAACAATGTTCTTGACTGAAAATAACATAAAGCCTTTCAGGTCCGGACTTGCCTATACACCAATTACCAAATGGCGTAGGGTCCCAACAACTGAGGAATCCACAAAACCTGCTAGACAAAACCCATAATGCTCCCCCTCCCCCCACATTATTATAATGCCTGTAGCTTTAAGATGGGCAAGTTGGCAATTACTACAATTATAATATTGTTTTTATAAGCTGATGAAATTGGAACTTTTGACTAAACTTCTACTGTCACTCTAAACTTTAATTATTATTTTATACCCTTTTCTCTGTGGAAGCCCGTCTTGAGGCAAGACTTACTGGGTGGGACCCAAGGTCCCGTTCAGTAGTCACCTCACCAAGAAGAAATATTTAATCTGTTCCATTCAACAGCTTGGATTTGTGTCTTAGAAGTTTTATAATATTTGTACTTTTGAGGATTCCCAAATGAATATTTGTTTTTTGAAATTATTGTTATTAGCCTACTTGTTTGATGGGTAACACTTCATGACTTCGTAAGTATTGCGCCCTTCTTTATTTTGTATTTATTTATTGCTTTCACCCACTTGCAAGGTTCTATTAATTATTCGCAAGGAAAATGAGGAAACCTAAACTAGACCATCCCAGCCTACCCTACCTAGGCTAACACCTAACCTCACTCAAGTACCAGCCTAACCTGTCCTAACCAAACTTAACTAGGTTTTGGGTAGGTTGGTTGGATTAGGTTAAGCTGAATTGGGTTAGGTTAGTGTGGGGGAATTCCACGTGGAATTTCTTTTCCAGCACGGAAGTGACGTCCATGCGCTAAAGAAAATTCTAGAATTTGGTTAGGCTTAAATTGGTAAGCCTCCCCCTACCCCCACATCCACACGCGGTAGCGTCGAACCGCGTCCATCTCGGACCACCTTCTCGCGGGTTAGAATCGCCTGGGCGTGAAGATTAGAGGCCATTCGAGAGTAGCGCTGTTTCCCCCATCCCTGCGGGAGGAGCCTCGGATATATAGGGTTCGCTTTCGCCTTCCAGGTGGGAGACAGAGAGTTGAGAAGTCCCGCCAGGCTCCAACAAGCATTCTCCTAGTTCCAAGTCAGGTGCTAACAACGAAGCAAAGTGACGGCTGAACTTTTCGTGTGTTGGAATTAGCCCAGCCAATGAGGTAATTCCATTTGACGATCGCCACCAAGCGATTTTTCCGACTTCACTCATCAACTCCTGTCGAAGCCCTCCTCGTTCCCTCCTCGTCTTCAGGTGGCCGAGATACTCTCCCTTGGACCGGTCGGTACCGCCCCCCCTTCTTTTGGAGAACCGTCATCACATCAACTTCCCGCCCAGAAGCTCCGAGTGCCCTCGCCCTCACGTTTATTGCCTGCAGAAGACATCCGTGAAACCTTACCCTGACGTCTCACCCGGAATCCTCCGTAAGCCAACCCCTCTTCCCCTTCAGCAACCCATTTGAATAAATCTTCCCCATTGGAATAGTCCCCTTCTGTAACGCATTAATTTCTAACTTCAGAGTCTTTTGATAGAACGGGTTGAGGCCGCGTTAATTTCAACCACTATCACATGTTATTCAAAACCACGATGCTCCCCACGTGCATCTTCGCTTTGAAGCTTGGCGCCTTATCGCAGCCACCTGAGTAAATGTTTAAACAAGGAGGTTTATCTTCCACCGTTTGCCCCTATACGCCGACCTCACCAGATTGAGTTAGGCTTATGGGCAGATAAGGCATTGTTCCCAGGCTCGGCTGTGCATTCCCTTGAAGCTCCCACTCCATTGTCCCCCACGCCAAGGAGGTGTCTCGACTATTTAGATGGAAACTTTACCACTAAGATCAGATTGGAGATCCAGATTTTCGTCGCGAAACATCACTATGTCCAACTCTCACCTTGTGCGCCAAGGGACCTCGACCTCGAGATTCACCATCACTTGTCCAGAAGGAGGACAATATCCCTTGAAGTGCCAAGGTTCGAGCCTTTCGTGACGCCAAGTACACAAGGCTTCCCTCTTGTTGTTCAGAAAGAGAACAACATTAGAACAGCCATTGTTCGTTCGAGCCCGTTGACAAGAAACGGTTCTGACCCCTTCCCTTGTTGTTCAGAAGCGAACAACGTAGAACAGCCATTGTTTTTTTTAGCCCGTTTGCCAAGAAACGGTTCTTACCCTCCCCCCTTGTTGTTCAGGAGAGAACAACATTAGAACAGCCATTGTTCTTGAGCCCGTAGACAAGAGACGGTTTTCACCCCCCCCCCTCCCTGTTGTTCAGAAGAGAACAACGTAGAACAGCCATTGTTCTTCAAGCCTTTCGTCAAGAAACGGTTCTCATTGCCAAGACGCCACGTCAGGATCATTTTATTCCCCCCCTCCCTTCGGCTGTAACTCGCCAGCGGACCGAAAATTCCTTCACGTCACCTTCCTCTGCACAACAAGTATAAATTACGTAAGCCGAACGTTACCTTTGAGTATTTACCCCTTTTGTCAATTCTATCCTGTGCTTTAAATGGTTTAGCGAACCATCACCTCCCTTTAACTTTATATTTGTTTTACCTTTTTAAATCTTTTAATCCTCGGATTAGCTTGAGTCCCCACGACCCTTTCCATTCTCTGTTTATGTCAATATTTTCCGTTTTGTGTGTTGTTGATAGTTATTATTAATAAAACTCTATTTTATTAATGATAGCAATATTATTATCCTTGAGCTCAGTTCCACTTCTTAAGCATATCGAAGATACATAATATCCGCCAGCCAGACATCCACGCACTCTAAAGATAATTAATAAGTTCCCTCAACGAATAGTTATATATGGTATATCGTCGAGAGTCCATTCTACGACAGAGTCTGATGCATAACTCTGCAATTCCCCCCTCCCTCATTTACCAATATAACTTTGCGCATTGATTCTCTTATTTTATTTAAATAAAATTATATTTTTGTTCATGCCTCTTTAAATAACCTTGAGCTTTGCCATTGTCCAAATTTTACGTGACCTCGTTTTGCACTCTTTTCTCGCTGCTCCGCGCGTCGAAACTCGTGGCGTTCCGTCCCTTGTCAGTTCGCCTTTGAGTTATTAGCCCCTCTCCCATAGATATAATATGGTATTGATATAATATAATGTCACACCACGACAGTTAGTTAGGGTAGGCTAGGTTGTGGCGCTCTAGGTTTCTTCAACATTTAATATACCTTGACTAATTAAAAGTTAGGTTAGGTTAAAACGAAAAAATATGTTAGTTTTAAAAGAAGGGACTATAATTTATCATTTTTCTACAGTCACGCTACTAAGTATTGTCCCAGAGTATCCAGACTGTACTTATACTATTTAAGGAACAAGGGAACAGAGTTAAATATTAAAGTATTTTAAACAAATAGCAAAAGTATTAGAAATAAAAAAATAGAACTCTTATATTATATAACTGCAGAGAGTTTAGATATTGTTTGCTAACAAAGGGATTGTCACGAGATGAAAATGGTAGAATTCTAACCCTATAAACATTGGGTGAGTCAGTTTAATAAGGATAATATCATGGAGTTTGAAATTAATGGATATAATTTATTCACTTTTTCACTCATGGTTTTAATGACTGGAGTAACTGTGTCAAGATACTAAAATTCCATGAAAACAGTGCAAAACACAGACTGTCTTTTCAGGTTTGGTTATTACGATCCAAAAGGAAAGAATGCATCCATGCAAAGCTTCGTATCCAGCTGAAAGAAGAAAGAAACTATTACAAAGCAGTACTCCGTAGAGCCATTGAAGTCACAAAGTTCTTGGCACAACGTGGACTAGCATTCCGTAAAGATGAAGAAGTGTTTGTAGCCTCTAGAAATAAAAAATACATGGGAATTTTGGAAGTGATTGCAAAGTTTGATCCTTTTCTTTCAGAACATATTTCTTGTTAGGGTGACAAAGGAAGTGGTACAACAAGTTATCTTTCTTCAAGAATATTCAATGAACTTATTGAAAAAATGGGTGAATTGTGTATATGTACTTTTCCATATGTTTTGAATCAACACCTGATGTCAGACATATTGATCAACTGACTATCATTTTGCGATATATCAATAAGAGTGGATGTAGTGTAGAGAGATTCATGAAGTTTCGTCCCATTCTCAACCATTCAGGTTAAAGTCTTCTACAAGATGTACTGAAAACTCGTAATGAAACTACTCTTTCCCTTAATTACTTTAGAGGTCAAGTTATGATAACACTGCAAATATGTCAGTGAAACATGTTCATTTACAAGCAAGAATTAAGGAAATATATCCTTTAGCAGATTACATTCCATGTGCAACACATTCTTTAAATCTAGTTGAGATTGCCAGTATCACCTGTTGCCTGGATGCTTCCAATTTTGGGGTGCCTGTGCAAGAATTATATGCATATTCACTTAGATCAATAGAGCGTTGAAATTTGTTAACAACAAAATTGTCACGTGATTAAAATGCTAGAACACTAACCATATAAACATTATCATCCACACGTTGGCATTTCCATTCTGAGCCAGTGAAAGCACTGTACATAAATTATTATAACGTCTATCCTATATTAAATGAAATTGAAGACAATAAAGAAGTAAAAATAAATGCTCCACTTGATGCATCAGTTTTTGTAGAGAAAATGTGGCTGCATGAATATGCATTTATGTAGGTTCTTTAGGATAAGATCTTAGCGCTTTCAGAAGGCTAGTACTCTTCTTCAAAGCACATATATTGATATCAACATGTCTGTATCATTTTTTCTATCACTTAAAAGTTTCGTTGCCGAGCTTCGTGATCAATTTGATAAACTGGAGAATGAAGCAAAGAATTTCATGGAAACTGTTCAACAATTATATGTATTGGAAAAGGTACAAAACAGAAGATGACGGCGTCAAGCTGATGATTCTGCTGAACCTGATGCAGATCTTTGAGGTGCACAAAAGTCTGTGAACAGAGTTTTATTGTTATCATTGACAAGTTATTTGCAAGTCTATCTCGACGTCGACAGACTTATAACCAGATATCTGACAACTTTGCCTTTATCAAGTAATTGAGGGATAATGATGCTGCAAAGCTGAGGGTTGGTGTATCCAACTTGGTGAAAGATACTTGGAACTCCGCAGCGAGGATGAATTTGTAACTTTCTCAGAATTTGTAACTCATCTGAAGATGGATCGTGATTCTGATGTCCTTTTGAAACACTCGAGGAAGAATCCAGTTGTAGAATCAACATAAGCCAATGTTTCAACTGCTGTGCGATTGTTCTTAGCATTACTAGTCACAGTCTGTGAAGGTGAACGTTCATTTTTCAAACTCTTTTTGATAAAAAAAAACAGATTTCATTCAATAATGACACAAAAACGACTGAACGCATTATCTGTGATATCAATTTAAAATGATGTCACTTCCTCAATGACATTTGAAACCATCATTAAATGGTTTTCATAGGAAAAACCAACGAAAGGTTCATTGGTGTAGCTATATTTATGTATATATGTATATATGTTGCTGCCATATTCGCAGTTCAGGAGTTATCGCGAGTTCTTCCCTTGTGGTTAAGGACCCATTACTTACCCCTTTCATTCAAACATCAGGATATCCATGGTGAGTTGCATGTAATACAAAGCTAGATTGATAAACAGTGTAACAGTAGTCGAGAATGGATAATATATAATCGTAAGGTTGTACTATATGCGTAACTGTCTCGGTGGCATTATGCTTAAGGTGCGCTATGTGCTTTCTGTAGCCTATGAGGTGTCCCGGTTTCGATCCCCAGACTAATACATGCAAACCTTAATTTCATCTAATTAATTTCTTTCTATGGTAATTTAATTTTAATTTGTGTGTTGAAGTTAAAAACTGATACTAGATAATACTGCAGTATAACTTGAGAATAAAAAGATGAAGACAATCTGTATAATGATACTGTACGATTAATTCATTCGGATGTTTCAATAAAACACCAGAGTATTCATATCTTGCATAACCTATTTAAGAACAGGGGGCCCAAAACTGTGGGTGGAGTACGGCCCACTGTAAGCTAAGTCCGGCCCTGGAGCTTTTGGAATATTACCCCTGGAATTCGCCAGATTTGTACCCAATAGAGTGTAGGGGTGCGAAGATGTATCAGAGAAAAATTCCTTCCAACGCGATAATATAAATAGCCCATTAAATTACCAACTCAGAACGGACTCCGCCATAGCGTGATGGCTAGAGTATTGGCCTTTAGATCTTAAGATACCGCGTTCGAAACTCTCAAAGTCCACAATTTTTACGAAGAAAATTCACGAAGAAAACTGAAGTCAAGGAAAACGGAAAGAAAACACTTCAAGGACCAACTCATCTAGAAGGAGTCATCAAAAATCATCAAGCATCAGGAAGAAATCATCAACTCAAGATAATGGGACGTAAAACGAAGATACATCAATAAAGAAATCGAAGATCAAGAATTAACCCAGCCAACTTAAAGAATAAGGAATCTTCGGCAACAAGAATACCAAGAGTCAGATAAATGGAAGACCATGTTTGAAGGAATTTCGTTCAAGAAGAAGTAAAATAGATTCGAATTGCAACGTTAGATGCAATGAAAATAGTCTTGTCCAAACTTTTGCCACCACTGTATAAAATTGCTTAGGCTTCTTATGTTTTAACTACCACGCTAATTCCTATTCTGATTTCTTTTTATGAAGATTTTACCTTTGATAAAATGATAATAATAAATGTATTGGTTTGGATTATCCAAAGTATTGCCGTTTTTAGAAATTTTATACAATCATTTACGTTCCTTTATGCATGTTTTAATTATCATTTCTAACAGTATAGGGTCGGCAGGATTCAAAGCCACTAAAACTAGCTTTCTCTGCAAACAATTTATGTTTTATTAATTAAGGATAAGGACAGATTCTGTATGCCCTATTATGAATTAGGCCACCCATCATTTTGTCAACGTCGAAGAACCTTTATTTTCAGGGGGTGACTTGGTACTTCTTCCAGTCAGCCCCGTAAGTGGCGCGGTGATTTGCCACCCAGACCGCCGTGCTGACAGGACTCAGCGCCCCGTCCAGCCACAGTTTAACCCGTTTTCCTTCCTTCAGAACATTTGTGTTTACACCCTGTTTCCTCGCTTTATATACAACCTCTCCTACAACTTTCTCTGGTCAGCCTCTAATTTCACAGGGTAGATGCTGACCTTCTTCTCAGCCAACTATCCCGGATCAGAGCTGGGGGGAAGGGGACAATGTTCCATAACCCCTGAGCTCCAGTTCTGGATGGTGGGTTTTGAACAACCTGCTTCATCCCCACCCATACCTTCCTCAAATCCCTTTTCCTTATATCTTAACACTCTATCAATTTTACACCGTGTTCAAGGTGGAGCTGTCATGCTGAGGGACTGCCAGGCCACCAGGCTGGAGAAGTGGTCTTAAATGGTGGCACCGGGATCAGCCAGGCATGTACGCACCCCTTGCAGGGTGGCCTACTGTGAGGGGTGATGAGCGTGTGCATCCCATGAGAAAATTAGGGTCTCCATGCCCAATGATGCAAATACAAAAAAATACCTTCCCCTTTCCCTCTCACAATCAACGGAGCCGTCTTCGGGCAGCTCCATATAAATTATGGAGGTGCCCCCCCCCCCTGTTCTTGCGAAGGGAACCCTGGAGGGGATGGCCAAATGGAGGCCCCACCCAAGATAGATATGGACCTTGAGGCAACCCAGCCTCAGACGGTAGGGCCTTCTATGAGAGCGAATCTAGGCTCGGCGCCAAGCACCGAAAGCGAGTCCGCTCGTATGCAAGTTCCTCCTCAAACGGCTAGGGTTTCCAAGGCAGTACAAGAAGATGAGGGATCTCCTCCTCCGACTGGTGCCGCTACGACTGCCAGGACCTTCAGCATCTCGGAGAATGAACTTGCTGAGGCTGGTCCATTTGGCCTGGGGAGAGGAGAAGAGAGTCCATTCCCCGCCATTCTCTCCTAAAAAGAAAAAAAACAATAAAAAAGAATAAAAAGACTCGGGGCTCCTCTCCATCCGCGGAAGCTGTGGGGATGGATGGGTCTGCTGCCATTTCGGTAGGCAACAAAGCTAAGATCGGAAAATCCGGCCCCTCTGCCCCCCCTTCCGGGGAAAGAGCCCCTAACTATGACGAAAGTGCGCAGGGCCGAGCATCGATAACATCGGAGCCCCTTATTCAGAGATTAACCTGCGTTTTCGAGCCCGCTGGCTTCAAACGCTTCGTTGTTATTTGCTCCCCTGATGGCACCATGTTGGCCAAAGACAACGTGATCCATCAGAGGAGAGCTTTAGCAAGTGTGATTGGTAAAGAGCCGAAGGTGACCCGTTTCTCGACCATGATAGGTGCGCTTCGGACACTGGATGGCACGCCTGTGAGTGTGACGCCGCACTCTATCATGAACTTTGTGAAAAGAGTAGTTTATGCGAGGGAACTCGTTGACTACTCCATAGAGAACATGACCTTACAGCTGGAAGACCATGGAGCGGTCGAGGTCGAAGGTGTGATGAGAAAACAAGGAGGGGCCTTGAGATCCACCCCTACACTCTTCGTCACGTTCGACTGTGACAAGCCCACTGAGTCGGTGCGTGCCGGTTGGTACCGCTACCGCGTGAAGGAATTCCTGCCACTGCCGCGGCAGTGCTATTACTGTCAGCGCTTCGACCATAAGAATCGTTCTTGTAGACGTTCAAAGCCGGGGTCACCCAAAGTCTGTGTAAATTGCTCCAAGGCTGCACACGATAAGTCCAAATCGTGTGTAGAAAAGTGTGTCAATTGCGTTGAGCCGCCTTTCACTTCTGCACAGCAATGGGGTGCATATCTCCTTGAGAAAGAAATACTGGCCGTTCAGAACCAGGATCAACTCTCATCACGCGAAACTAAGTACTTGGTGCGAACGCACCCAGCTCTGCTTGAGACATCTTACGCCTCAATACATAGAAAGACACGCTCTGCTCCTAGCATATCCAGGTAAACGAGCACGGTTGTTTCCGTGAGCATTCGGAGCCCTTTTGCTGGTTCTACTCAACCCTGGCGCTCCTCTGGCACAGCTGGGGCAACAAAGTGTTCATACTCAGCCCCGGCTAAAACCAGCGCTCCCCATTCTTCTCCTAGCGTGACCATTTCCTGTAAGGCGAAACGGCCACGTGCCTCTACCGAGTCGTTATACTCACAGGAATCAACACCCCTGAAGTTAGACGCCAGGCCATCTTTCGGGGTTGCTAAGGCTGCCCCCCGAAAGGACAACAGCAACAAAGGAGCTCCAGCTGCTTCGCCAACGCCTACTGGTGGGCTAGGTGGCTCGGAGGCGGTGGATGCTCGAAAAGAGGGCCCCCCCGCCTCCGAAGCCGCAACGCCCGCCTAAGTTTTCGAGGCGGAGGGAGCAAAAGACTCACATTGCGAGCCTAACCTCCCCCGATAAGTCCTTGAAGACGACAGCGGCTTCGGCGCATTGTTCAGCAAACAGCGCCCGGGGTTCTTCCTCCGGAAAGCATGCGACCATTTTCGTGAGGGTCTTCTATTTGAAGAGGACCGCCGCGTCTCATCCGAGCTAGGCCTGGATGGCATATTTCTTCAATGGAATTGCCATAGACTCCTGTCCATTGGGAGGAGCTGCGGAGGCTCGTCTCGTCCCGTTCCCCGTTAGCTATTTTTCAGGAAGAGATCATGCTAAGTGCGTGCCCCCTGCCCGCCCTTCCAGGGTATAAGGGTTTTGCTACCCCACCACAACGAGATGGGGGCCGGACTGGAGGATGGGCGGTTCACATCTAGCATGATGTCTCCGTTCTTCCTTTCACTTTAGATACCTCCTTTCAGGCAGTGGCTGTGCAGCTTCACCTGGATAGGAGGTATACTGTTATTTCTGAGTACATTCCGCAGTCACCTGACTTCGAAGCGGAAGACTTCCGCAGCGTCGTTGCGCGGTTGCCGAGACCCTTTCTGTTGCTTGGAGATCTGAACGGCAGACATCCTCTCTGGAGAGACTACTCAATAAATCCCAGGCGACAAGACCTTGCCGATATGATCGAAGAGCTTGAGTTGGGTGTCTTAAACGTGAATGAGTTTACGCATCACTGTCCGAGAACCGCTTCATTTTCTTGCCTTGATCTATCTCTGTGCTCTCCGGATGCCCAGCCTAATTTTGATTAGGGGTCGGTCGATGACCTCCATGGTAGTGATCACTTTCCCATTCAAATATCATTGTCAGGAGGGCGGGTGCCTGAGAGCCCGCCTCGGGGGTGCTTGGTGCGGGCGCGCTGGCCTGCATTTCAGGAAATGCCTGAATTCTCTATCTCAGTCAAGGAATTTAGGTCGGTAGATGAGGCCGTTTTGTTCTTCTCCGGCAAACTCATCGCCGCGGGCCTGACTACTATTTCCAGAAATTCTGTCCCGTTTTCACGCCGGTGAAATTCGTCGGCCTAGGGCTACGTTCCGATATATTTCGAAGCACGCATGCTGCTTTTCTCGGTGGGAATACGTGTCTTCACATAACGCGAAGATTCCTCTAGGAGAGTTGTGAAGACGAGTCAAAAGGATTCGGGGCAAGTTCTCGCCGGACCCCCCTCACGTTCTCCAGGAGAATAATACCTCCAACTCGAACCCCGCGTCCCTAACGGAATCCTTTGCGACCGCTTTCTCCGCATTCTATGGCTGGCATGCTGCTCCGCCAGCATTCAATGCACGTCGTTATGTCGCGGAAGGCCGCCGGCTGGACTTTCCCTACAAAGGCGGAGAACCCTTAAACGACAGGTTTAATCTGAGTGAGTTGCGTTCCGATCTTGCTTCGTGCGCGGACACTGCTCATGGTCCGGACGATGTCCCGTACACCATGTTTCGACACCTGGGTGAGGAAGACATAGCAATTCTGTTAGATTTGTTGAACAGGATCTGGGTAGAGGGTAACCTCCCACACTCCTGGCGAATCGCTACTCTGCTAGCTTTTCGCAAACCGGGGAAAGATCACTCTACTCTGGCCGGCTTCCGCCCAATCTCTCTAACCTCTTGCGTGTGCAAGTTGATGGAGAAATTGGTAAATGTTAGATTAGCCTTTTTCGTGGACAGCGGAGGCCATCTGTCTTCTGAACAGCGCGTCTTCCGCAAGTTCCACTCCACGTTGAATGCTCTGCTCCGACTGGAAAATGCCGTCTGCGAGGCCTTTCTTTGTAACCAGCACTACGCCACGGTATTTTTTGATCTGGAGAAGGCCTATGATACCGCATGATGATACGTTATCATGGAGAATCTCCAGACTATGGGGGCGAGGGGCCGTCTCCCAATGTTTATATGTGAAATTTTCGGAGATCGTCGATACCGCGTTCGGGTGGGGGAAGCCCTCTTTTGTCCAAAGGAGAAGAAAGAGGGTGTCCCGCAGGAAAGAGTCCTCAGTGTCACACTCTTTGCCCTGAGCATCAAAGGCATCACCTCGGTGCTGCGGGAAGATGTTCCAGCTATGCGCTACGTGGACGACCTTTCGACCTCTTTTGGCGCGGCACAGATGCCAACTCTGGAGCTTCGATTCAACAGGCATTGAACCGCGTCACTTGCTATGCCGAAGTGCATAGGTTTCGGTTTTCCTTGGCCAGGACTAAGGCTGTGCACTTCTGCCGCCATCCACGGCTCCACTCAGACTCAGATTTGTTTCTTAATAGGGTGCGCCTGGAAGTGGTTGAATCGCCCCATTTCTTTGGTCTTGTATTTGACCGACGCCTCACCTGGGAGGCTCATATTTGCAGCGCTGAGAGTCTCTTGTACCCACGCCATGGAGGTTCTCCGTTCCATGACGTTCAGCGCTTGGGGCGCTGATATGGCTACTGCCTTACTTTTTTATTGATCCTTTGTTCGTTCGAAGCTCGACTACGGATGCGAGTTTTATGCTTCCGCTGCAGAGCGTTTATTGCGGAAGTTGGACTCGATACACCACACTGGCCTTCGCCTTGCGACCGGTGCCTTCCGCACTTCACACATTGAGAGCCTTTTGGTCGATGCTGCCGAGATGACACTCGTTCTACGCTGCGTACAGTGCATCACTCCCCTGTATGCACGAACCCGGTGCCTCCCTCAGTCGCGAACAGCTCTCAGTGCATCTGCAGCTGATCTCGACGGTGCCTATACCGCCGAAAGACGCCAGACATACCTTAAGCCCTTTGGGTTTAGGGCCAGAAAGCTTCTTCGAGAGCTAGGTATAGCTCTCGTGCCGGTGGTGTTGCTGATTCTGCCCAGGAAGCCACCTGGAGGGTACCACATTTGGCTATTTGTCGCCACGCCTCTGCTCACAAAGCTTGTACAGCGCCGGGAGTATTGCGTTCCAGTTTTTTTAATCACACCTCGTGTCACGCTGGAACCGTGCCTAGTGTATACGGATGTCTCAAAGTCCGAAGAAGGTGTCGGCTTCCACGCCGTATCCCCTCTGTTTGAAGTCAGCGAAGCTCTGCCAGGCGCTGCCCTTTTTTCCACCGCTGAGCTGGTAGCAATACACCACTCGGTACGGGAGATTCCGCGACGTGCCTGGTTCTGAGACCGGATTATGATCTATAGCGAATCGCAGAATGCCCTGAGTGCTCTTGGGTCATTGCAATTTGCGCATCCCCTGGTTCGCGATATCCGTGAAGCCACGGTTTTGACGAGCCAGGCAGATGTCGAGATTATCTTTTGCTGGGTTCCTGGACATGCAGGAATTGCGGGGAATGAGCGCGTCAATGAGGGTGCCAAAGAGTCCACGAGGACTCTGCAACCGGACCAGGGTGTTGCTCCTCCTCACACCGACTACATGGCAGGAATACGGGCAGCTCTTCGGACTGCTTGGAAAAAGAAGATGGGAGACGGTTGAAGGGAACTTAAAGTTGCGTGCCATTGCGCCGCGACGCGACTGTTCCCATGGACCTATGCCCTAATGCCGCGACGGCTTCAGGTCGATTTCTGTCGTCTCCGAATCCTACACACTCGCGTGACGCTTCGCTATTTTATGGAGCGCTCGCCTGCGCCCTATTGTGACGACTGCTTTATCCCCCAGACTGTTCGACACATTCTTGTCGAATGTCCCAGTCTGGGTGATCTTCAAGCACGTTACCTATCCCGGTACCGGGATGGCGGGGTCACTACCGCCTGCCCCTTGTACTTGGGACGAGTGCGTGCACATTCACTGGTGGACTTGTTGACTTTTGGGGGGAGGCTGGCCCTCTTCCTAATATTTAATTAGGTTTTGTTGTTTTTGTTCTTGGTTTTCTTTGTATGTCGCACGCTCCTGCGCCGGGGAGAGGGATACCTCCCCCAGACTCTGGAGCTTGCTTCCTAATTGGCATCTTACCTTTTTACCTTTTTTTCAAATTTTTATTTTAAAGTAGCCTAGAACTAGGCTGTTTTTTTGGCGGCGACTTATGCCCAAGTGGGCAGTCGCCAGATAGCTCCTTAAAAAAAAATAATACCCTCGACTTCAATGCACTTGCGCCACTTGTCCCGACAACCAGAAATCTCCCGACTGCTGTTCAATCCACTCCTGGAGGGCGAGCTGGACATCTTCATCGTCCCCAAACCGGCGTCAACGCTGTGCAGCCTTGAGCTGGTCGAATAAAAAGTAGTCGCTAGGGGCCAGATCTAGACTGTAGGGGGGATGGTTGAGCTCCTCGAATCCGCACTCACGCAGGGCAGCTCGTGCAACTCTGACCTTGTGGACTTTGACGACGTTGAATTTGATCATGGGGCGTGAGGTTTCTAGGGACCCAACGGGCAGAGACTTTGGTCATGGCCAAATTGTCGTGGATGATGTTGCTAACACTTCCATGTGATATTCCATGTTCTCGCTCGATTTCTTCGACCTTCACCCCTCGATTTTCGAGGATCATCCTCTCCACACGGGCCACCTTGTCCTCGTTGGTCACGTCTAACGGGCATCCTGGATAGGGGTCATCTTCAAGGAACTCACGACCATGGTGGAACTCCCTATTCCAGCGAGCAATGGTTGCATAGGAAGGGGCGGTGTCGGTGTCACTGTAGCCATGCGTTCATGGTCTCTTTTGCATTCTTGCCTTCCTTGGTCAAAAATTTGATCAGTGCGCGGTGCTCAACCTTCTCCATTGTTGAAAAATTTGTGACTGACGATCTGCGATCAGCTACTGCTTCTTAAATCGACGAGGCAGGAGCGTGGTGCGGCTGCAGTTCCTGACTTCTCATAACTTGTCCTAACACCCCCACAAACAGCCATCCCCCTTCCTCTGTGTTTCCCTACCGATTCGCAAAACTTATTGACCGCTCCTCGTATAATATTAAGAAAACATCACTACATTTTACGCACGCGACCTTACCCTGGTAAAGAAACAAGACGGCATTATTAGCGAATAGGCTTAAAGTCACCGAACTGAATAAATTTAAAAAAGTCTCGCACGCATTTTTCCAGCCCTAAACCAGCATTCTATTTCATGTTAGATCAGGAAGAAAAGTGCAAATAAAAATCCTCCACAAATTTGTACAGGGATCTTGCCTTTATTTTTAACACTTCTATGATTTGCCACCAATCCTCGTTGCTTTTGTGACAAGTAATGGGTTTTAGCTCGTGTTCTGAGATATAATTGGATATTATACTAAATAAGATAAACTTCCTTTCAATTTGAAAAAGTAATCAAAGATTTTCATTTCCTTTATCGCAAAGCTCCTTAATACAAAACGTCTCTGGACTGATGAGATAATAATTAATTGCGAAATAAGAAAAAATATGTATTTACCGATAAAATTATTTGCTCTTTATCTAGGCTTAGGAGCTAAACAATAAACTATTTGAAGTTTATTAATGGGCAAAATTGATTGCTAGAACAATTCTCATTAATCTACAAATAAACAATTTACATCAATATTTTCCAGCGAAGGAACAAAGCAATTATGGTATACTACCAGATATAATTACATTTAATAAGATTCTAAGCTCTGTCGGGTATAAATTTATTTCAATTGCATTAACTTGTTCTAATACAAATAGTCGCAAATATTAATTATATAAGATTATTCCAGAGATAAGAACAAATGTATTAAATTTTCAAGAAATTAATCCCGTTCTTAGAGGACATATAAAAATACATCTTTGAGTTGATTAAAGTTAATCAAAATTTTTTGCAAATCGTTTAAAGATAACTGAAACAATGTTTATCACTTTTTAAGCTGTAGGCGGGTTTTATAGCTAGAAAAGCCCATGCCTTTTTAAAAATAATATTTCCTAGGCATTTCTTAAGATAAATTTTGTTGGAACCTTTTATTAGAAAGGGAAAAGTCCCATATTAAAAGTAGAAAAAAAATACAAAAGTGTTTAGAAATTATGTTGAATTGTCATAAATGTCAGAAATGGTCCAAAATTTTTCGTTCATGCGATCTTGATCCAAGAATATCACAAAGGTAGAGAAGGCCACCATGATTCAATTGACCTTAAAGCTCTAAAGACCCTTGTGGAATTATAGAAACACGAGCCAAAAAACACCTTAAAATCCACTCGAGGTTAGTTAAAGGAAAAGGATGGAAGTCAGGAGGGAGAGAAAGGAAAAAACATATGAAAAAATAATTATTTTAACAACTCTTGTTGTCTATGTTATAATTTAATATAACATTTATAAATACTTTCAATAACATCCCTAGGCAGGTTATTCCATGTTTGTATTATTTTATAAGAAAAGAAATTCTGTGATAATTTAGTGATGAATCTTTCGTTTAATAACTTGCAACTGTCATTTCTACCTAGCACGCGGTTTTGTAGTTCAAATACTGAATTATATTAAAATATGTGTGAACCAGTTTATTATTTTGAATACGCCCCACATATACCGATCTTCCAGTTAAGTAAATTGCTGTGCCTCAGTCTTCATATGATCTATTTCGAAATTCAGGAATAAATTTCGTCCCTCGTTGCTGGACGCATTTCTATATTGCAATGTCCTTTTGCAAATATAGAAGCCATAATTTCCACACAAACTGCCAATGATCTCTTAAAAGTGACTTGGAGGGGGTCATCCGGAAAGTTCTTGCCACTTTGGAATTTTGGGGGGTCAATTTAATAAATTTTATAGTTAGTATTTGGTTCTACAAACGTTGTTCATGTTATTGGATTAAAAACACAAAATTGTTTAAAAATAATAGGAATTAATATGTAAATATTTTAAGCTAACAATACATCTCTCTCTACTGAGCTACAAATGATGACTATGCATAGTTAGACTATCACTACTCCGTTTAATTAATTCTAACTTGTTCGTTCCTGTCAAAATTTGGTTATTTATTTAGAATAGCATAATTAGGATGACCTGTCTTACGATAAAGGAGTGTCTTTTTTAGGATAATTCTTATCAAGTGAATGATACTAGTTTCTGAACTATGGGAGAAGATTCAAAAGAAACGATCCTTAAATATTAAAAACTAAAAAGAAAAAATAATATACCTTATATACCTCTAAATAAAAGGTTTGATTTGAACAAAGAAACTGGTGTCACAACCAATGCAAATCACACAAAATCTATAATAAATAATAATAATAAGAAGAGGAATATCTGAATGGATAAAGAGGATTTATAAGATTCCATACTTGCATGGAAAGAAATGGTTAATGACCGAAATTTGTCCCAGATACATGGGTATCTTTTTGGATTCCTCGCTAATTCTTGTTTTAAAGAGTAGGTCATATTTCTGAGAGGATCAATTGGAAGATTTTGATAGGTATCGAGCTAAGATAATTGGGGATTTACGAGATAGGAAATTCGAAGAGACCTAACCTCTTCTCGCTGGATTTTGAAGAGAACCTCACAATTGTGTTTTAAAGAGAAATTGCTTCTTTTAATCTCACATTAAAAATCGTAGAGAAGGAAGATTCTGGAGAGGGATTACGTGTTTTAAGTAGGAGGGATGGAAGGAAAACTTTCTCTACTAAAATTTACCGGGGAAATGAAAGACTGTAATTGCTTGAAGTCTGTTCTTTATCATATTTGTTTTACGTATTGTATTGTTTGTTTTGAGAAGTTGGATAATACTTCCATTTGCAAGGGGAACGTTTTATTTTTTAATAACAATTCCTTACCTTTTTTAAAAAGTTTATTTCCTTTATTCAAGTCAATGAAATGGGAAAAGGTGAAATGCTCTATTAATGATTAAATTTAATTATTTTTTTATCTAAAGCGCCAGGAATTTTCCAGATGGCCTATTAGTTTTATATGAAGCTACACTACATTGTTTTGGAACTTTCAGTTCACTCGAGATTAAGACCAAAATTGTTTTCCATGTTGACTAATTTTAAATTTTGACCCCTGATATTGTAATATCTTCTTAGGTTTTTATAAGACCTATTAATTGATTTCACTGCAAGCTTTTCCCATTCTCATATGGGGTCTTCTTTCTCGTCAGCCCCTTCTACTCCGTTCGATGGACTACATTCTCTACTGCTAATCTTGCCGCGCAGATCTTGGGGTAACCTATCTTTCAACCATAATCCTGGCCTTTGTCTCCTTTTTATCGCCTCAATATCTATAGTCTTCATGCTTATGACAACGTAATCCTTATATATTTTCATAACATGTCCATTATAGTGCTTTCTCTTTAGTTTCTTCGATACCTATAGTACTTTAAATCTATATTCTCTCGTGCCGATTTTTAGCCACCCTTGTAACTTCGCAAAGACAAAGAAACATTTTTATTCTAGCCAGCTTCATTTTACTTTCCTGCTCCCTCTTCATAGGTCATGCCTCTGCCCATCTCCACCCACCGTCATATGCAATACCAAATACCCAATTGCGTTCACTCTCTTCTAATTAGCTTGTCGGCGTCTTAATTAATCGATCTCAACTTCTGCACTAAACCACAAATACTCGATTATCTATCAACAAATTTTCAGCAACTTAACCTACAGTCCCTCTCCTTAATCTTATCCATTACCAAAATATCCATCAAATCTGCAAAGTTATGGGCTTAAAGAAGAACCTTGATGCAATACGACTTTCACTCCAAACATCAATGTAACACACACACACACATCTTTTCAAATAGATAGTTCTCTTTCGTACATGCACTTTATCGAGTTTATATACTTTGCCAAAACAATTTTCTCTCTCCTGCCTCAGCTGTTATTCTTCTTACCGGCCCCCGTAAGGGGCGCAGCGATTTGCCATCCTGGCTGTGGTGCTTACGGGATTCAACACCCCGCTGGACCACAGCTTAGCCTCTTCTCCTTCATTCAAAATGCTTGTGTTTCTCTCCCGGTTGTCTCGCTTTTCATACAAACTCTACCACAACTTTCTCTGGTCAGCCGCTAATTTCACAGGGTAGATGCTGCCCTTCTTCTCAGCCAACCGTCCAGCGGATCGAGGATGAGGGGGGAGGGGACAACGTTCCCTAACCCTTGAACTCCGGTCTGGGGTGGTGGGTTTTTAACAACCTGCTTCATCCTGACCCATACCTTCCTCATATCCCATTTCTTTACAGTTCACCATCTATTTTTTTTACGCCGTGTCCAAGGTGGAGCCGCCATGCCGATGGACTGCCAGATCACCGGGCGGGAGGGGTGGTCCTGAATGGTAGCACCTGGCTCTGCCAGGCCTGTACGCACCCCTTGCAGGGCGGGCTACTGCGAGGGGTGATAAGCATAGGCATCATGTGAAAAATTTAGGGTCACCATGCCCAATGAATAAAAAATAAAAAATCATCCCTCAATTTTCCCTTGTTCATCGACAGAGCCGCCCTCGGGCAGCTCCACAGAAAAAAATGGAGGTCCCCTAAACTGAGCTTGTGCAAGGGACACTCCAAATTTTTGTAACCGGAGATGAGGATTACTCCTCTCCTTCGCCATAAACTCCCTTGTCTAGAGATGCCTTCGGACAGCTCCCTCTTACTAGCGCCAGTAACCCCTTTACTTTCCAAGGGGACTGCCAAGAAAGCCAGCAGGCAGCCCATAGCCGACCGCTCCACATTGAAGCGGCTTGGTAGGGCAAACCCTCTTAGGGGGGGAGAGAGAAGCCAGACCCCTACGGTCGCCTCCCTCAAAAGACTTGCTGGCAAGAATTTTAAACCTTGCCGGGGTCAATGCCAGTTCCTCCCAAGACGAGACTAAAGACACTGCTGCCAGGATGACCTGGGGTGTGCTGAAGAGATGGCCAACTGGAGGCCCCCAGAGATAGACATAGTCTTTGAGGCAACCCAGCCTTAGATGGTAAGGTCTTTCATGGGAGCGAAACCGGGCTCGGCGCAAAGTACCGAACTCGAGCCTGCCGCTATGCAAGGTCCTCCTCAAACGGCTAGGGTTTCCGAGGAAGTACAAGAAGGGGAGGGATCTCCTTCAACCGGTGCCCCTACGACTGCCAGGACCTTCTCCATGTCGGAGAAGGACCTAGCTGAGGCCGGTACATCTGGCCTGAGAGCCCCTGCCGGCGTAGGGAAGAAGCGGGTTCATTCCCCGCTCTCCTCTCCTAAAAAGAAAAAAAACAGAAAAAAAGACTAAAAAGACTCGGGGCTCCTCTCCATCCGGGGAGGCTGCGGGGACGGATGAGTCTGCTGCCACTTCGGTAAGCTACCATGCCAAGATTGGCACATCCGGCCCTCTGCCCACTCGGGTGTGGAGCCCCTGACTAATACCAAAAGTGGGCAGGCCGGAGCCTCGATAACATCGGGGCCCCTCAATCAGAAGTTACCTGGCATTTTCGAGCCGCTGGCTTCAAACGCTTCATAGTTATTCGCTCCACTAATAGCAGCATGTTGGCTAAGGGCAACATGATCCATGAGATGAGAGCTTTAGCTAGTTTAATTAGTAGAAAGCCGAAGGTGACCCATTTTTCGGACGGAAGCCTCCTGGCGAATGCGGCCCATCCCTCCGAGGCGGCAAAAATAAGTGCTCTTCGAAAACTTAATGGAACCCTCTTAACTATAACGCAGCACTTTACCATGAAGTTTTTGAAAGGAGTAGTTTATGCGAGGAAACTCGTTGACTACTCCATAGAGGCCATCACCTTAGAGCTGGCCGACCATGGGACAGGCAAGGTCGAACGTGTGCGGAGAAAATAGGGAGGGCCTTCGAGACTCACCCCTACACTTCGTTACGTTCGACTGTGACAAGCTCCCTGAGTCGGTGCGTGCCGGTTAGTACCGCTAGCGGGTGAAAGCATTCGTGTCACTACCATGGCGGTGCTATTACTGACACCGCTTCGGCCATAAGAATCGTTCATGTAGACGTGCAAAGTCTGGATCACCCAAAGTCTGTATCACCCAAAGTCTGTAAATTGCTCCAAGGCAGCACACGATAAGTCCAAATCGCGTGTGGCCAAGTGTGTCAATTGCGGACAGCCGCACCCCGCTTCTTCGCAGCAATGTGATGCATATCTCCTTAAGTAAGAAATCCTGTCCGTTCAAGCCCAGGATCAACTCTCATAATACTAGGCTAAGTACTTGGTCCTGGCACGCCCGGCTCTACCTGGGACGTCTTACGCCTCAATGCTTAAAAAGACACCTTCTGCTCCTGGCCCCCCCAAGTAAACAAGCACGGTTATTTCCGCGTACATTCAGAGCCCTTCTGCCGTTTCTACTCAAACTGGGCGCTCCCCTGCTAAACCTGGCGGCACAAAGGCTTCACACCCAGCCCCTGCTAACACCAGGGCTCCCGCCCTTTCCCCTAGCGTGACCGTTACCCATGTGGCGAAAAGACCACGCACTTTCACCGTGTCGTTAGACTCAGAGGAGGTAACAGCCCTGAAGTTGGTCGCCAGGCTATCTTCCGAGTTTCCTAAAGCTGTCCCCCGAAAAGGGGAGATCAACAAAGGAGCTACGGGTCTTTCGCCCACGCCTGTTAGTGGGCAGAGCGGATCCTGGAAAATAAGGCCCCCCGCCTCCGAACCCGCAACGTCCGCCTAAGGTTTTGAGGCAGAGAGAGGAAAAGACTCTCATGGCAAGCCCAACCTCCCCCAATAAGTCCTCGAAGGCGACAGCGCCTTCAGTGCATTGTCCGGCCAACAGCACACGGGGTTCTGCCTCCGGAAAGCGTATGGCCATTCCCGTGAGGGTCTTCTATTCGAAGAGGGCCCCGACATCTACTCAGAGCTAGGCCTGGAGGGCATATTCCTTCAATGGAATTGCCGTGGACTCCGGTCCAACTGGGAGGAGCTGCGGAGGCTCGTCTCGTCCAATTCCCGTTAGCTATATTTTTGCTGGAGACCATGCAAGGCGGGTGCCCCCTACCCGCCCGCCCGTGCTATAAGGGTTTTGCTACCTCCACACCACAAAGTGGGGGCCGGGCTGGGGCATTCAGGGTTTACACCCTGCATGATGTCTCTGTTCTTCCTTTCACTTTAGATACCTCCTTTCAGGCAGTGGCTGTGCAGCTTCACCTGGATAGGAGTTATAGTGATATTTCTGCCTACATTCCACCGTCAGCTGACTTTGAAATGGAAAACTTCTGCCGCGTCGTGGCACGGTTCCGAGGCCATTTCTCTTGCTTCGAGCTCTGAATGGAAGACATCCTCTCTCGGGAGACTACTTAATAAATCCCAGGGAACAAGTCCTTGCCGATCTGATCCAAGAGCTTGTGATAGGTGTCCTAAATATGGATGAGTTTACGCATCACTGCCCGAGAACCGCTTTATTTTCTTGCCTTGACCTATCTCTGTGAACTCCGGATGCACAGCCTGATTTTGATTTAGGGGTGGTCGATAAACTCCATGGTAGTGATCACTTTCCCATTCAAATATCATTTTCAGGGTGGCTACCGCCTAAGAGCCTATCTCGGTGGTGCTTAGCGCGGTGCGGTGGCCTTATTTCAGGAAATGACTGAATTCTCTATCTCAGTCAAGGAGTTTAGGTCGGCAGAGGAGGCCTTTGAGTTCTGCTCCGGAAACTTCAACAACGCGGGGCTGACTACTATTCCCAGAACTTCTGGCCGTTTTGCACGCCGACCACTCTCGTGGTGGTCGGCCGAGTGTGAGACGGCCCTCAAACAGAAGCGTTATGCCTCCTTCAGCGGCCGCCCGACCTATTTTACTGTCGGTAAATTTCGTAGGGCTAGAGCTAGGTTCCGGTATACTTCGAAGCACGCTCTTCTTGGTATGCATACGTGTCTTCACCTAACGGAAAAACTCCTCTGGCAGAGATGTGGAGGTAAGTCAAAAGGAAACGGAGCAAGTTCTCGCAGGACCTCCTCCCGTTTTCCAGAAGAATGAGACCGCAATCTCAGACCCAGCGTTCGTGGGGAATCCTTCGCGACCGCTTTCTCCGCATTCTCTAGCCGGTATGCTGCTCCGCCAGCATTCAATGCACGTTATGTTGTCGCGGAAGGCCGCCGGCTGGACTTTACTTCGAGAGGCGGAGACCCTTCAACTACAGGTTTACTTTGAGTGAGTTGCGCTCCGCTCTTGCTTGGTGCGCGCTCACCGCCCATGGACGGGACGATGTTCTGTACCACCTGCTTCGAAACCTGGGTGAGCCACGGATGGCCTTTCTGTTATATTTGTTCAACAGGATCTGGGTGGAGGGTCTCCTCCCGGAATCCTGCCGAACGATACTGTGCTCGCCTTTCGTAAATCGGGGCGAGATTATTTTACTTCGGCTGGTTTCCACACAATCTCTTTAACCTCTTGCGTGTGCAAGTTGATGGAGAAATTGGTAAATGTTAGATGAGCCTTTTTTTTAGACAGCAGGCGCCATATGTATTCTACACTCCACGTCGGATGCTCTGCTCCGACTGGAAAATACCGTCTGCGAAGTATTCCTTCGATCTATAGAAGACCAATGACCGCATGGCGATACGGTATCATGGAGACTCTCCACACGATGGGGGCGAAGGGACGCCTCCCAAAGTTTAGATCTGAATTTTTGCGAGATCTTCGATTCCGCGTACGGGTGGGGGCGATCCCTCTCCGGCCGAATGAAAGCAGGAAGTGGGTGCCCAGCAGGGAAGTGTCTCAGTTTCACACTCTTTGCCTTGAGCACCAATCATCACCTCGCTCCTGTCGGAAGATGTTCTAGCTACGCTTTACGTGGACGAAATTTCGATCTCTTTTGGCGCGGCCCAAATCCCAACTCTGGAGCGTCGACTCCAACTGGCAATGAACCGCCTCTCTCGCTATGAAAGAGCGCACAGGTTTCGGTTTTCTTTGGCCAAGACTAAGGTGGTGCACTTCTGCCGGATCCAGCCTAACACAGATTTGTTTCCTAATGGGGTACGTCTGGAAGTGGTTGAATCATACGGTTTCCTTGGTCTTGTATTCGACCGACGCCTAACCTGAGGGGCTCATATTCGCAGCCTTAGGGACTCCTGTACCCGTGTCATGGATATCCACCGTTCCGTGACGTTCAGCGCTTTGGGCGCTTAGGGGGTTACTACCTTACTTTTTTATAGATCCTTTGTTCATTCGAAGCTTGACTAGGGATGCGAGTTTTATGCATCCGCAGCCGAGCGTGTATTGCCCGGAAGGTGGACTCGATCCACGAAACCGGCCTTCGCCTGGTGACCGGTGCCTTCCACACTTCCCCCATTGAGAGCCTACTAGTCAATTTTGGGGAGATGTCTCTCGCTCTTCGCCGTGTAGAGTGCATCATTCGCTTGTACGTGCGAGCCCGGCGCCTCCCTCAGTCGCTATCAGCTCTTACTGCATCCACAGCTGATTTCGATGGTGCCTATGCCTCCGAAAGACGCCAGTCATACCCTAAGCCCTTTTGGTTTAGGGCTAGGAAACTCCTTCGAGACCTAGGTATGGCTCTCGGGTCGGTGGTGCCGCTGATTCTGCCCAGGACGCCACACTGCAGGGTACCACATTTGTCGCCCCGCCTTTGCTCCCAAAGCTTGTACAGCGCCTGGAGTATTGCGTTCGACCTTTTTGGAGTACATCTTGTGTCACGCTGGAACCGTACCAGTGTATAGGATGGCTCCAACTCCCAAGAGGGGGTCGGTTTCCACGCCGTATCCCCTCTCTTCAAAATCAGCGAGGCTCTACCAAGCGCTGCGTCTGTCTACACGGCCGAGTTAGAGGCAATACACCACTCGGTACGGGAGATTACGCGACGTGCTCGGTTCGGAGACTGTATTGTGATCTATAGCGACTCACAAAGAGCATTAAGTGCTCTTGCGGTATTAGAATCTCCGCATCCCCTGGTTCGTGATATCCGTGACCCCACGGTTATGGCGAGCCGGACGGATGTCGACATTATCTGCTGCTGGGTTTCTGGACATGTAAGAATTGCGGGGAATGAGCGAGCCGATGAGGGCGCCAAAGAGTTCGCAAGGACTCTGCGACCGGACTAGCGTTTCGCTCTTCCTCACACTGACTACATGGCAGGAATACGGGCAGCTCTTCGGCTGCTTGGCAAAGAAGATGGGAGATGGTCGAAGGGAACTTAAAGTTGCGTGCCATTGCGCCCCGACTATTCCCATGGACCGACCCCCCAATGCCGCGAAGGCTTCCAATTTCTTTCTGTCGTTTCCGAATTGGCACACTCGCGGGACGCACCGCCATTTGATTGAGCGCTCGCCAGTGCCCTACTGTGAAGACTGCGTTGTCGCCTAGAATGTTCAGCACATTCTTGTTGAATGTCCCAGTCTAGGTGATCTTCGCCTACGTTACCTCTCCCAATACCGGGATGGGCGGGGTCGCTACCGCTTGTCCCTTGTACTTGGGATGAGTGCGTGCACATTGACTGGTGGACTTGTAGACTTTTAGTGTGAGACCGGCCTTCTCCCTTTTATTTACCTAGTTTTTTTTCCTTTATAGGTCGCACGTTTTTGCTCATTGAGACCTTCTCCCGACGCAGGAGCTTGATTCCTGCTCATTGCCTTTTCCTTTTTTTTTTTGTGTGTTTTTTTGTGACTGTTTTTAAATCTTTTTTTAAAGTAGCATAGTACTATGCAGTTTTTAATACCGCGACTAATGCCCTAGTAGGCAGTTGCCATATAAGCCCTAAAAAAAAACAAAAAAAAAACACCCTCCTACGATCGGGGGTAGGGATCCACAGAAGAGGAGGAGGCTCGCGGCCGACTTGTTCCTGGAGAAAATCCCCACAATTCTGTCTCTCAGTTCAAGTGAACCGATAGTGAAGTGCTTAATGGCAAGTCCGAAAACAATTTCTCTCCCTGTCCTGTTAGCAATGTCTTTAGGATTTTTATAAACACTGAGGCAGCTCCCTTGAGGTGCCCCAGCTTCCAGATTAAAGGCTACACCTTCTGTACCATTTATCTTCACGACTGCTTCTCTATCGTCCAGATAGTCGCATAGCATCTTGGTTAGGGAGACGGAAAGTTTTGATTTAAAAGAGGACAAATTAATGAGGAGGCAGATTGAGCAACCTCAGTAGTCAAATGTGGAAACGGAGACCTGATGATTATAACGATCAACGATTGAAAAGGGTAGAAAATTTGTAAATAGAGAAGAGAGAATAGGTAGAATAGCCGTATAATAGAGAGAGAGTGAGAGTAGTTGTGCCAGGTTGTCTCGCAACCTCATTCATTCGCATTTTTATTTATCCGTAGTTTTTGTTTCTTTGTTTGTGCACCATTCAAGCCTTTGAAATCTTGCAGGCACTTGATAATTGATTTTCTTTACTTGTAATTTTACTTGTCTCTTTCTGATCTTTTATTCATTTTTTTTCCATTTCGCATCTTATATATATATATATATATATATATATATATATATATATATATATATATATATATATATATATATATTATATATATATATATATATATATATATTTTTATGTGTCCACTTAGGATCATTTATAATCAATTTGATATCTTTATTTACATGAAATAAATTATTTTTTATTTTCATTATTCTCATCATTTAATATTGTATTGTCAATTTGAATTGATATACTCGTAGGTTTTAATCTTCTGGTAAGATTCTCAATAGATCGGTTGAATTTCTTGTCGAGATATTATTTGGCTGCTATTAAATGCTTGCCTGAACCTTAAGTTTTGTACATCTACATCAGGTATTCTAATCGGGTTCAGCACCTCTTCTGGAAAATTATCATAGATTTTCTGCCAAATATTGCATGCTCGTTTATTTAGGGTAATATTTATGGGCTCAATGTCCGTCTCCTCGTGTAGTATTCTCGAAGGAATATAGTCAAGCAGTGACACGTTGGTAATAAACCTGATTGCCTTGTTTTAGATAACTTGAGCTTTCTTTATAACAGTTTTGCTCAGGGTATTATTGGGTATAGCTGGGTATAAGAGGAGTGGTCTCACCAACAGCAGATAGAGTTTTTCTTTTGTTGCACGTCGAGAGATGCCTGAAACGATAGAGGCTCTGTAACATTTTCGTAGCAAAGGTGATCTTCTGTAGGTAATGGGCCCTGTACCCATCCGACGTTAACTTCAGGCCTAGAACTCGGCCTTCCCTTGAGTATTCATAGAGCTCATCTTGTACCAGTACTTCCGATATTTTCCGACGGACAATTGGTATCACTCTGAACCTTTGGACATTGGTTTTTATCTTATTCCTTTTTTCAAAGTTATTGATATTGACAATTTCTCTCCCTGTCCTGTTAGCAATGTCTTTAGGATTTTTATAAACACTGAGGCAGCTCCCTTGAGGTGCCCCAGCTTCCAGATTAAAGGCTACACCTTCTGTACCATTTATCTTCACGACTGCTTCTCTATCATCCAGATAGTCGCATAGCATCTTGGTTAGGTTTCCATCCATAGCTAGTTCACTTAGTTTGCTTTTCAGACCCGGTAGCCATACCTTGCTGATTATACAATCAGAGCGTTCCAATTTTATATGTTTCTTGTAGCGCTTAGTTTCCCCTTAAAAATTTCCCCCGCCATGATTGGCCAATTTTTGTAATACTTATGTTCGCGTAGAAATAGCAAATTTTGAATAATTCCATTTCTGTTCATTCCCTGAAGATGACCTAACATGGTCGAAAGACGTCTAGGAATAAAGAATGTCATTCGCTAGTGTTTTTTCTCGCCTCGAAGACTCCGTTAAATAACTTGTAAGAAAATACAAGTTAAAATTAATAACGCTGCCACAGCTGTGGACTCCAATAGAACCTGCATATATATATATATATATATATATATATATATATATATATATATATATATATATATATATATATATATATATATAATATATATATATATATATATATATATATATATATATATATATATATATATATACGCCGTTTCTAACTCTGAATTCTGCTTAGGTGTGTGTCTGGATCGGTTCTCTCTTCTTCCTATCATATTTGACCTAGTTGTACATCGTCTGTAAAGGAAACAATATAATGACTAAATTCAACCCTCAAAAAATTTGGAAAAATGTAAGATGTGCTGCTTGGGATTCACGTCTGGATCTGCAATGCGAAGATCTACGATTATTTTGGCTGTCAATTTGAGGACTGTGAAGAAGATCAAGAAAGAGTTAGATGAGTCAGGCTGTGATTACAAAGGTATAGCAGCTCAGAAACCTCATTTTAACCGCTACTTATCATTCAAAATGATAAAGAAATAGCTTCTGTCGCAGAAGATGAAGGACAAGCTGAATAAACATGCTGCAAACTTGTGAAAAACTGTAGCATCCCTTCAGCCTGGTATGCTTTAGTTCTTCTCAGACGAGTAGAATTTCTGACAGGACAAGGTGGTAACGTCGAAAACAAACGCTAGATTTCTGTGCCCCCCAGAGATGTACCGAGAGGCTTGGAGACCAAGTTGGGGTGATCATTAGCGAGATGCACGTTATGCCCCAGTATATCTTTCCATAGGGCTACATCAATTTTCTAGGGGGAGCTGTTGTCCCCCTTGATCCAAGAGGTTTCCGCTAGAGTTAAGACTCTGTATCATACCAAACAAGCAGGAGGAACGAATCTCAGCTCTCAAACAATTTATTTGACCACATGGCTTCGGACAGCTGTCTCCCTATTTCCCTACACTGCAAACCACTTGAATATTATGTGTGGGCCTGGTTGAGAAAGTGACCAACATGTCCCCATACACCACCTAGATCGAGTTTAGGTCCAGGATCTCAATAGTTCTTACTCAGTTAAACAGGCTGACCGTCGAGAAGGCTTGCAGTAGGTTCTGACGCCGCTTGGAGGTCGTGGATGATGCTGACGGCAAATTCATTAAATAAAATGAATACTACAATCCTTTAAGTCTTTAACCTATAACTATGGTAAATATATCTTTATAAATTAACTGAGTTATGTTTGTTTATATTAAATTTAGTTGACAAAGTACCCACAGCACACTTGCAGCCAGAACATGTGTGGATATAAGAGAAAGTTTGGAAGGGGTAAACGAGCATGTGACAAAGAGAAGTAGACATCGGCGGGTTGACTAACGAGGAGGTAGATGATCACTTACCAAGCTCTGCTACGAGTATAATCGGATTTTACGTTTGTCATAGAAAAAGTTCGGCTAAACAAAGTTAAAGTTCTACTTTTCAATAGTCACGGGGAGGCTCAAGAACAGGAAGACCTCAAAGATCAACCTAGTTCTTGCAAACCTCAAGTTTTCAACCCTTTAGCTATAAGAAAGGACTCCAAAAGAAGTGTTCCGAAGCTCAAAATAGCTGCGCTCGCGAAGGACAAGAACGTAGTGGCCGCGGTTTTTAGGGTCGTCAAGGAGGAGGGTGGCAAGAGCTTTTAGTGCGTGGAAAGGCCTTTCTCAGCTACCGTATGCAATAACAACTTTGGGATCGCTGTTAAGAAGTAAATTGAATTTAGATCTCGTGACTCTCCTAATCTTCCTCTTTAGACATTCGCTTTATCCGTTAATCGTTTTAACCCTTTTGGCTCTGTTCTTGACTCTTTCTTGCCTCTCGGTTTGACATTGCTACCCGTTATGACTAAATCTTGATGTGAATTTACCCACCCCTCTCCTACTTCCTCATTGGTGATTTCTTGTCTTATAGGCAGTTCTTTATCTTTTAGTAGCTTATACGAGGGGCGGTCAATAAGTTTTGCGAATCGATAGGGCAAAACAGAGGAAGGGGGATGGCTGTTTGTGGGGGTGTTAGGACAAGTTATGAAAAGTCAGGACCTGCAGCCGCACGCTCCTGCTTCGTCTATTTAAGAAGCAGTAGCTGATCGCAGATCGCCAGTAACAAATTTTTCCACAATGGAGAAGGTTGAGCACCACGCAGTGATCAAGTTTTGACCAAGGAAGGCAAGAATGCAAAAGAGATCCATGAACGCATGGATGCAGTGTACACCGACACCGCCCCTTCCTATGCAACCATTGCTCACTGGAATAGGGAGTTCCGTCATAGTCGTGAGTCCCTTGAAGATGACCCTCGTCCAGGAGGCCCGTCAGACGTGACCAACGAGAACAATGTGGCCAGTGTGCAGAGGATGATCCTCAAAAATCGACGGGTGAAGGTCGAAGAAATCGAGCGAGAACTTAGAATATCACATGGAAGTGTTATCAACATCATCCACGACAATTTGGCCATAACCAAGGTATCTGCCCGTTGGGTTCCTAGAAACCTCACGCCCCATGATCGACTTCAACGTCATCAAAGTCCACAAGGTCAGAGTTGCACAAGCTGCCCTGTGCCATTGCGGATTCGAGGAGCTCAACCATCGCCCCTACAGTCCAGATCTGGCCCCTAGCGACTACTTTTTTATTCCACCAACTCAAGGCTGCACTGCGTTGACACCGGTTTGGGGACGATGAAGATGTCCAGCTCGCAGTCCAGGAGTGGATTGAACAGCAGTCGGGAGATTTCTGGTTGTCGGGAATTCGAAACCTCAGGAACAAGTGGCGCAAGTGCATTGAAGTCGAGGGTAGTTATATTGAAAAATAATAAAACACTTTTCCTCATATCTCGTTTCCTAATATCCGAATTGCAAAACTTACGGACCGACCCCTCGTATTTACCCTTATATTAATTTCTCTTGTGGTTATCTTTGAAAATGAACTGAATAAGGTTCGAAAGTACTTGGAAGCACCTTTTCATTTTTCCTGCGGGACATTGCATTCATTGCGAGCCTCACGTTCTACTTTGTTAGTTAGTCATTTTATATATATATATATATATATATATATATATATATATATATATATATATATATATATATATATCGATGTGGATTGCTTCTAGAGAGCCTAAATTTAATGTTCAACAGAAATCCTAAGGCGAGGAAAATGGCTTGTATCATCCTTTTTATAACTTCTGGGTACCAACGTTTCGGGTAGGGACACATTGTCAAGGATATGACAATATCATCATCATCATCACTAACTCGATAATTTAAGAAGGGGATTTTTTGGAAAATTTGAATAATAATTTCATTAGTTTGGTTATGACTTGTTTTTTTTATTCAAATTATTTCTAATAATTCTTTTATAATATCAATAAACAAAATTGCGAAGTTCAGAAATAAATATAAGTATCCAAATTTTGTAAATTTTTTAAAACCCAACGAATTACAAATGGTAAAGTTCAGAAAATTTATTTCTATATATCTTCTTTTATAACTATATTTTAGCAACGTGATAGTTTGAAATGGGGAAAGTTTAGTTTAGAGTTCCTTTTAAAAATTATTTATAATTGGCGGAGTTCAGAAAATTTATAAAAATTTTACCATGGTTGCTTTTTTTGAGATTTTTAATTTTTATCTTAGTAGCGAAGCGTAAGCTCCCCCGCCCCCGTAGGGAATGGTGGTGAAGCCATTGCCTGGTAAATATATACAAACATACGAATTTTTAGATAAGTTATCAGATATTTATAAATTAATTATATGAGAAATGGGAAGCAGCAGAGGTGATAATTTTCAAATTATAAAAATGCAGGGCTTTTAATTATTAGGGAATAGGAAATATGTTTTTGTTTTTAAAATAAAAACTAAGATTAATTAGTTTTGGGTGTCTTCGTTGTAAAAAATGGAGATAATAAAAATATTTGAAAAATAAGGGTTGTTTTGGGGAGCAGTGGATTTGGCGTGTGTAATTCGTGGATGATTATAGTTGTAGTAAAAGTGGAAATGAGCTTGTGGAATATATATTAAGTAAGAGGCCATGTTGGATACATGTATTGTTAAAGTGTACAGCATGGGAACGTTATTAATTTTAACTTGTATTCTTCTGACAAGTTTTTTCCCTAGGTCTGTGAGGCGAGAAAAAAACACTCTCAAAAGCCTTATTTTATTCCTAAGACCTCTTTCAACCGTTGCAGGTCATCTTCATTAAAGATGAAATGATTGGGGGGATATTTTGGTGAAATAAGTGAGGAAATGTGCCATAGGTGGGATAGGGGTGAAAGAGTTAGATTTGTTCGAGTGATGATGAGGGCATCGCTTTCATTCTTCTACCATATTCTTTTTTCTTTGCCCGCAGTGTTTCCATTAGGCTATGTTGACCGATAGAGCCAGTCTGATGATTCCGTTTATACATTTTACCTTTATATATAATATATATATATATATATATATATATATATATATATATATATGCTCTATTTTAATTTTCCCTCCGACGTGGCTTTTAGTCTTTAATTAAATTATTTGCTAACGTTCGTTTTAGTTTTCTTTTTAGTTTATTTATTTTATTTTTGTTGCCACTTCGACTCATATGTTTATTTTTTTTATTTATTTTTTGCTTTATTTTTTTTTACTCTTCCTTCTGTAGGAACTTCGCCTCTTTGATTTATTTTATGTTTTATTTCTTTTTTCCTTTTATTTCTTCTTTGGGCACTTCGCATCTTTTTGTTTTAACTTTTGTTTAGTTTTGTGTTTATTCTTATTTTATCTGTGAGCATTACGCCTCCTTTTCTATTTGTTTTTATTCTTTTTGTTGATTCTGTCTCGTTCGGGTTATTTTGTTCCTTGAGTTGGTTTTTAGTCATATTCGGTCACGTAAAAATCGGAATTATTTCTTCTCTCTCGCAGATTCTTCCACTTGAAAATAATGATATTCTTGCAACCTTGTGTTGCCTTTGCTGTGGTATTGATATATTTTCATGTTGGGTGCAGGGATGATTATTCCTTCTACCTTTTCACATTTTTTTCTCCATATCCTTTTGACTTCCATATAAATTGGTTTCACTCCTGATCTAGTGTGCAGGGCTATTTACCTAATACAGTCGTTCTTCCTTGCGCCAGCTATTAGCAGAGTGGCCTTCTCTTCTACTCTCTGCATCGTCCTGAGACAGGTACTACTAGCCATCTGCGTAACCACTACCGTGTACACTAGGACGAAGCGTATCAAAGCAGTGTATAGCTTCTTCTCATTTTGCGCGTTGAGATCTTGGAACCAGTAGAGTTTCCGAAGTTCTCTTTTGGATAGGGGGACTCTGAAGTTGACGAGAGCTTTGTATCCTGAATTGGTGATACGTAAACCCAAGACTTTTTCCTCATCTGAGTACGGATAGAGGTCGTCGTCGACGATTACGTTATCCATTTTCCGACTGTTCGTTGGGAAAATCTGGAATTTCTGGTTGTTGGTCTTTATTTTCCACTTCTTCTCATATTTGTTGATGTTATTGATTTCGGAAGCTGTTTCCCTTACTTGCAAACCGGCATTCCTGTAGGAACTAGGGACGATTTGAGTGATGTTGTTTGCGAACTTCAGATACGTCGTATCGCCCCGTATTGGAACAATGAGGTTTATTGTGTACACGAGGTAGAGTAAAGGACTTAAACAGCTGCCTTATGGAATTCCTGCCTCAATTTCGAATTCGGGTCATGTGTAGCCCTTGATCGATATTCGGGCTATCCTCTCCATGATATAATCACAGAGGACACATTCAGGATTGGGTTAAACTGGAGGTTCAGGATCTTGTATTGTAGGCACCTCAGCAAAACCTTGTCGAAGGCCTTTTTGTAATCACGCAGCATCACGTCTACGTACTTCCCCTCACCACTGCAGTCAGCTAGTTTCTCCGTTAGGAGGACGAGGGCGGTTTCCGTGCCTCGTCTCTTATGGAAAACGTGCTGCTGGGGGTTGTGAGCTCTCTGTATTCGGCTAGCTGATCTTGGAGCCTACTACTTAGGAGCTTCTCGTAGATTTTACCCAGGAACTCAAGAAGAGAGATTAGCCTGTAATTTACTAGTTGATCTTGGGCCTTACCAACCTTCGGTATAAAGATGATTTTGGCCACATTTAGACTGTCATGGAAATAACCCGTGTTCAAGGAAGCATTGAAAATGTTAGTGATGCCATTAATGATGTGCTGTGGGGCATTGGTCAGGTTGTTTTTGGTGAAGCCCGTCTAGCCTGGCGCCTTTTTTCCAAAGGTTTTCACAGTAAACATGACGTCCTCAGCTGTTATTAGACGACCATGGCAACTATCTCTCTTCCCACCTCCGCATGGTAGTGTAGATGCGTGCCTTGTATCATCTGATTCCAATCGTCAATCAGATGGCCCTCGAATTCCTGCTTGAACTCTTCATTGTCTTCTTCGGTGATAGAGAAGACATTTTTCCAGAATGTTCTGAATCCCTCCTCTAAAGCCACCGAGCCCTCTATGTATATATTACCCGTTCTCTTTAATCAGAACCTTTTCCTTTCTTGGTAGTCCTTTCGGTTTCTTGACTTTGTGCCAAAGTTTGTCCGTGTTTAGCTCGCTTTCTACTCCGGTTATTAGGCTGTCCCAAATTTCAGCCTATAGGATGTTGATTGCTTCCTTAAGTTAGGAGGTTATCCGACGTAGAAGCGGGCTTCTTTCCCGGTTTGGAACTTCCCGTCTAAATTCCTCCTACACATCTCTGTGCACACGTGCGGTTCTCTTCATTTTATCTGTCCATTTTGGCTGAGGTAGCGTGTTGTACTCTGCCTTGGGTACACACTCGCGGTTTAGTTCAACGATAGAGGCCGTTACCCTCTCCAGTTCATCGTCGATCTCCTTTAAAGTTTCCTCGCCCAGGTCGGTTTGGGCTTACTGACGGAGTAGTGTCTTGTAACGGTTCCACTCGCCTGTGGCGTACTTGTTTCATGCCGTGACTGTCAACTGGATCGGCATGAGTGAAATAGTGGTTAGGATCGCAATATTGTCGCTGGGAACTGTTGGGCTCGGTTTGCTATGGTAATCTAAGGAAGAGCCGTCACTTGTCATAATTATGTCAGGTTTAGTAGCTGACCTTTAAAGAATATAGGTCGGAAAGTCCGGCCCTATCCTATGAATATCTTTCCTCTTCATTAGCATTTCCAAGTTCTTGCCTCTTTCGTTGGTTCTACCATAGTTTGCCGATCGGCATCAGTCATTCAGGTCACCCCCTAAGAATGTAAGTTTCCGCTGCCCGATCAGTGTGCAGAAACTGTTGAAGGGTAAACAGCTTATTCCGAATAAATAAGCCGAGTGGTCTAAGGGACGGTTTAATTGAGCTCAAAGCGGTTGCTCGCTGCCTCAGTGTGCACAGTTTGAATCTGACCCCTGTACGGAATTTTTGCAAATTAGAAAATAACATTTCCGAAGAAAGATTATCCTGTTTTTCTGATTCTTGCAGTTTGCTTGATTTATTTCACCATTCTTTCGCGTTCATGAAAGATTTATACATTGTATACTCGCTGCGTGTTTACCTAAACTCTCCTTTGTCCTTTGAATTCCCTTTTAATTTCTCTCTCTTTTATAGTCCCGAACGACCTTGCATAGCGTAACTTAAAAGCTTGTTTATTCTGAAGATTTTTGTCTTCCGCGTATCCGAGTGGTCTAAGGGACGGTTTAATTGAGATCCAAGTGGTTGCTCACTGCCTTAGTGTGCACGGTTTGAATCCCACCCTTGTACGGAATTTTTGCGAATTAGGAAATAACATTTCCGAAGTAAAAATATCCTGTTTTTTCTGTTGCTTGCGGTTTGCTGGAATCATTTCATCATTCTTTCGCGTTCATGAAATATTTATACGAGTATATATACATATATATGTTTATTTAAGTGTGTACTTGTATGTAAGGGGCAAAAGGTTGTGAGGATAGATCTGGAAAATAAACGAGCGGTGAAAAGAGAAAGTAGTGCGGAAGATTTGCAAAGAGATACTAGAGACTGGTGTTAATGCTTATCGCCTTTAATTGTTTATTTTGTTGTGTGTTTCCTCTTGTTATCGGTATAGTTCATATTATCATGGCGTTCCAGCCATTTGTATTATATATAATTAATGTTCTTTGGAATGTAGTGCGCATTTGCTGTTGTTTTAATAAATTACTTTAAGTGTTGTGCTTAGTTTTTTTGTTATTATTTCTTTGTAGTGCGTGTATTTTCGTGCTCTTTGTTTCTTTTTTTTCTGAAATCTTAATTGTGGCTATTAAGTCTCTTTCGATGATTTCTTGGTCAATAAACGTGTCTGTCCGTATTCTGGGTATCGTACTCTTTGTCGGTTTTGCTTTGACGTAATTTGGGGCAAAAACAATTCTTTTCATGCGTAAAACGGCATTTCGTTTCCGCAAGCTAATAGGCTAGCAGAACTCAGAAATCTGGCTCGACTTAGATCTCTTTTGCTATGGTTAATCATTTGAATGATTTCGTCATTCAATTTCTGACTAACCAGCTCTTGTATATTCCTTGTCCGTTTTTCGATGACAATGTTAATGGGACTTAGCCACGCCTCCTGGTGCAGTTCTTCTTAGCGTCTTCTTTCCCGCCTACGTGTACCCGTGATTAGGTACACGCTTTTTGTTCTGAACAACTTGTAGTTTCCTCTTTTGTTTCTTTGAGACAAAAGAGAGGTCGAAAGTGGGGTACAGCAACGTTGATCTTAGAAGTGCATTGTAGATCTTTCTCTTGTTGTTTTCGCGGAGCTTTCTGAACATATACAGTGTTCTGACTGCAGCTGAGGCCTTAGAGATACTATCTTCGGCGTGCTTCCTGTAACCGGTTGAGTTAATCCTCATTCCGAGTAAATTACACCCCGTGGTGTACGGATAGCTTGTATCCCCCACCCTGGCTCCCCTTGTGACTCGTTCCCCCCCAAGCTATTAATCAAAATATTGCCTGTCATACTCCCAATGCTCCTCCACCTGTTCAATACCTCCCTTGCTACTGGTGTTGTCCCTTCTTCCTTCAAATGTGACCAAATTCGTCCGATCATTAAAAAGCCGAAGCTGAACCCTTCCGACCCAGCTAGCTATCGCCCGATCTCGCAACTTTCCTTCCTCTCTAAGGTCCTTGAGAGAGTAGTTGTTTCGCGCATTAATTCCGACATCGTTGTATGTAATATTGATAAGATTTGCCAATCAGGTTTTAAAGCTGGGCAATCTATCGAAACCGATCTACTCAATGTTACTGATTACTTACATAGAGCTGCTGACCGGGGTTGTGCCTCCATCCTCATTCTACTTGACCTCTTCCCTGCTTTTGATACTATTGACAATTCCGTCTTGCTTGATTGCCTCCACTCTTTCCTTGGAATTTCTGGTGCTGCTCTCGACTGGTTCCGCTCTTACCTTTCGTCCCGCAAGCAATATCTAGTGATTAACGATGTTTCCACTGACCCCACTCCTATTCGCTTTGGTGTCCCTCAAGGCTCTCTCCTCGGCCCTCTCCTCTTTCGTATCTACTTATTCCCTCTTAGCTCCCTCCTACGTAAACTCGGTCTATCCTTCCACCTCTATGCCGATGACACTCAAATATTTATTTCCTCTTACCCCTTGACCATTGCCCACTCAATCTATAACCTTCTATCTGCCTATTCTTCTATCTCGGACTGGCTATCGGCTAACTTCCTCAAACTTAACCATTCCAAAACTGAAGTTCTTCTGGTTGGTACCCCCGCTCTAGTATACAAAGTTAAATCCATCTTTCCCTCCCTTCATCTGGGTGGAAACTCTGTTGCTTTCTCTGACTCTGTTAGAAATCTAGGCGTTGTGTTTAATGAGTATCTCTCCTTCAAGCCCCGCATACACAATATTAATAAATCTTCCCTTTGTTTCCTCCGCAACTTCTCTCGCATTCGCTCTCACTTCGATCGCCGAAGTCTTGAGACTGCTTTCCAAGCCTTCATTACCTCCCACCTTGATTACTGTAACTCTCTTCTTGTAAATCTACCATCTTCCTCTCTACGTCCCCTTCAGCTAGTCTAGAACTACGCTGCCCAACTAATCCTCCGCTGCTCTCGCTTCTACCTTTCTAAGCCCATGCTTCAGAAACAGCACTGGTTACCTCTCAGATATCGTTCTCATTTCAATATTCTTCTCTTTACTTGCAAGGTCGTTCACCAAAAGGCCCCAACCTACCTTTTCTCTGCCCTTTCCCAACTTCTCACCCCTCGGACCATTCGGTCATCTAATGCTCCTCTCCTGAATACTCCTCGCTCGTCCCCCTGCTCAATGGGCGACCGCTCCTTCTCAGTCTGTTCTCCCAAGCTTTGGAATGCTATTCCAGCCGAAATTTGATCTGCTGCCTCATTTGCCACTTTCAAGTGACTCCTGAAAACGCATCTGTTCAGGATTTCCTATTCACATACCTGATCTTATCCCACACACAAACGTGCGCTCTGTAAAGGCCTCTGGCCTTGAAGGGCGCATTATAAGAAATTTATTATTATATAATTATTATTAATCTCCTCGAGGATTGCCTCATCCAAGTTGGGCGGATGGTATTCCTCGAGGAGGGCGCGTACCGTTCCCAGTCTGCTCTTCTGTAGACCTTTCTAACTGCAGCTAGGACATGAATAGGGTACCTGTTGATGGTAAGCAGGAGCCCTAAATGGTCACTACATGGAATCTACATTAGTTCCATGTCGTAGTTAAACATGAGCTGACGATTAGCTAAACATATGTCTGGCTTTGTGGCACACCCTATTCTGTCGAAGGTGGGGAGTAACAAGGAGTAACAAGGAAAGGAAGTACCCTAGGAGACCTTACGGTCCATTCAAAGAGGGTACCTTTGGACTAGCAATCGAGCAGGCACATGGCTGCTCAATTGTTTTGCGTCCCTGAACGGCCGCTTTTCAAGACTTTGTCTAGTCTTGACTTGAACTGGTCAACAGATTCACTGTTGACAACTTCCACTGGAAGTGCGTTCCACTTACCGCACATACTGTAAGTGAAAAAAATTCTACACAGATTGCGGTTGTAATGCTTCAGTTCAAGTTTGAAGCCATGATTGCGCGTTCTGTTCTCACTCAGTGTGAAAATATCCCGGTAGTCAACATTGTCGAACCCTCGAAGTATTTTGAAAACTTCGATGGGCTGACCACGCAGTCTACGGGTTTCCAGCGAGAACAGATTTAATTCCCTTAGTCTATCCTTATAACTTTTATGTCGGATAGAGGGAATCAGCTTGGTTGGCCTAGCTTGTACGCGTTCCACCTTTTTGATATCCTTTCGAAACGAAGGACTCCAAAATTGTACGGCATACTCCAGGTGCGGCCGAACTAGGGAGTTGTACAGACAAAGTACTATCTCCTTGTTACGGTATCCAAACTGGCGCTTTATGTAGCCTAACATCCTTTGGGCTTTTTTCTCTGCCTCGATGCACTGTTTCGAGAACTTGAGGTCACTAGTGATTGTTACACCCAAGTCCTTCTCAGTGTCAGTGGATTCAATAGCAGTGCCCTTAAAGATATACTGAGAATTGGGGGTTTATGTGGCCGATATGCATCACTTTGCATTTGTTCACGTTAAAAGACATTTGCCATGTGTCCGACCACTCTCCAATCTTCCCAAGATCTTCCTGCAGGCGAGCAGCATTTCCATCCTTTGCAACGTTCATACCAAGCTTGGTATCGTCGGCAAATTTGGAAATCTTGGCAACCATGTCACCGTCCATGTCGTTGACATAGATGATGAATAGTAGTGGTCCCAGGACAGAACCTTGAGGCACACCGCTAGTAACGGGCACCCACTCAACAGCCTGTCCTATATCATCCACGGCTCCCATCACCATTTGGATGGACTTACCACTGAGGCCAACCTTACCCCCTCTGAGGTAGAGGTCGTTGCCGCTCACCATCAGAGCAACAACTGAATTCTCAGAAATCTGAGCTTTCTCTGCCTCTACTCTGATGTTGTGGTTACCCCGTCCTGACAGGCAGCTTACCTTCACGTTAGTGCGAAGGCGGGCCGCTAGCAGCGGCTTCAGATCCCGTGTTTGCGAGTCACCAATGATGGTGACCTTCGGACACTTGGTCTCTGAAGACGGGATCTTCCCTTGTGGAAGAGGCCTTCCCTTTTCCTCTTTACTCTCCACATTCTTATCTTTCTTTTTCTTTTTGTTTATCTGTTTTTCTTCTAATTTTGGTTCTACTTTTGTTTCAACTTTATTCTTTTTCTTTTTTTTCTTCTTTTTCTCTTTTTCTCTTGCCTCAGCTAGCTTAGCCTCAGATGATGCCGGAATCTCCGCTTGGGTACCAGGGGATTCCGACACGTCAGTGGGCGGCGCCTCTTCTTGGCATCGAATCTGAGCTGCGTTAAGGGCTTCGAGTTTCTCCAACTTTCTTTCAATGATTTTTGCTCTCTCCTCTGAAGCTCTACAGAGGTCTTTTGATTTCTCCATCTCTCGCGTCAATATACAAGTAGTGCAGATACTTTCAGGGCTGCATTTTGAGAAGCAGCCCTCCGGAAAGTCAACGCACCACTTTTCTAACTGGCATGTTGCACAGTTGTGTTTAGACGAACGGGTCCTTTTTTGCCTGTCATTTTGAGCGCTTTCTCTCTCTCTGAAAATTCTTGACCAATCAATGATAAAAAGGGGGGTTGGTGAGTTCTCCCCGCGTGAGTCGCTCCCGCCTATCCATCGGAGAGGTTTTGGATCTTTCAGAAGGCACGCTCCATGTGCTGCTGTTCGTCCGACCGAGTCGTCAAACCTCGGCGTGCCGTGGCTCCCAACCAAGCAGCACTGACGATCCCCGAAAGGGCCATCGATTTCTCACCAGGTGAACAACGGAGCACGCCCCGTACTAAACTCCTAATAGTTCCCTTCACGACGGCCAGGATCTCAGGGTCGCTTTCAATATATATCCCGCCACACCAAGAGACTCGACCCAAGGCTTTTTATTGGCCTGGCAACCAACCTGGAAAACAAAGGGCCGTCACCTCAGACCGATGCTACCAGAGGCACCCGTCAACATGCACTGAGAACGGTCAATAATTACGCGCCAGGGAAGGGGTTAACGGGACAATACCCTCATCCCATTCATCGTGACCCAACGCCTAGAACACCTCTAGTCCTAGTCTCTCGCAACCAGTGAGCGTCGATTGGCGTTATTTATAGAGGTTCCAAAGCCTCTCTTCTGACGCATGAGGTAGCTGCCAGGTCCTTATATGTAGATAGAGGAAAAAAAGAGAAAGAGTTACATGATATGAGTAGGCTTCTTTTTTTGTTGTTTTTTTTTCTTTTTGTATAAGTGGGAGAGATAGGATAAAAGTAGAAAGGAGAAAGATAGAGTATAAAAGGGAAGGAATGACGCACTTAGTCTGGATACTCGTTTCCGACCAAATCGACAATGTAAGCCCTACCAGGGGTACCCAGAAGAGGTACCCCCGCCGACATAGCTCGAAAAGTCAAAGGTACACACAAGCTCTCTTCCCTCGATAAGGGGGCGTCACCTCTCCCTCTACTGGACAATGTTTCTGTCCAGCAGAAGGTTCAGGCTTCTTCCTATTCCATTGTGGCTCCTGTAGCCTGCAGTCTGGGATCTGGGGTTTAGGTCCCCCATTAGTATAATGAGAGCTCTTCTGCCAAATAGGCAAGTGATAGAGTGTATAGGTAAAACTCCTTGGCAGCTGGTACCCGGCGGCAAGAACCAGCTTTCCTCAGTCGAGCTCGACCTCAATCGCGAGATATGATTCTTCTAGATTTTTTATTTGCTTGTATTTGATGCCTTTTTGATGGCAATAGCGGCACCATCGTATCGCTCTTGGGAATAATTTGTGACCAGCACGTCGTAATTTCAGATCTTTATTTCGGAATTACGAGTATCAATCCCGTGTTCTGAAATCAGTATGATATCTGCATTCAATCTTTCTAAACACGTTTCCATAGTGATCTTTTAGTCATTCATCCGTTAGCGTTGATTTCCAATATATTTAGTGCGTTCAGATGCATGATGAGATGTTTTTATCGGTGCTTCTTGTTGTTTTTATTCCTTTTGGCTTGTGGGGCAGCTTTAGTGTGCTGAGGCCTTTCGCTCTTCGCCGGAGGACTCGGAGTTTTGGACTTCATCTTCGTCGCTCGTGTACGAGTGCATGGGCCCTCGTCACTATCCGAAGAGGTTGGTCCTTCATCATCTTCTTGATCTGCTACGTGCTCGTCTTCCTCGTCTCCCTCAGATTCTTCTGATGAGGGAGCTTCGACTATAGCCTCCAGTCCAGATTTAATGTGGGAGTTAGTCCTGATGACGGACTTCTTGAATTCCTTGGAGCATTCGGAGTCCGAGGGCACGATGATGGAAGGTAGTTGGTTCGCTTTTAGCAAAGCATTCAGTACCTGGTTGTAACAAACAGGATTTACTGTTAGCCACATTTGCGTGAGTAATGCAGCTAAGAATCATTAAGCTAAAGTCTCCTGAGATGTTAAGTTGCGTTGGCGTCATTCGCGTTAATTCATTTTTTTCGGTGTGCTCACGTATGTTTGTTCTTGCGCTTTCTTCTCTTCCTCTTCTTTTCTTTTAATAATCTCCAAACGCTTCGGATACTTCAGGGTCATAGTTCTATGATCTCTCTTGCAGTTGAGGCATTTTTTCCTTGTGCTCTCACACTTATTGTGTTTGTGGCCTTCTGTGGCGCATTCGCTGCACTACAGCTTATCTTTGTCAGGGGAGGTCGTCGTGATGTGCGATTCCAGCTTGTAGCATATAAAGCACATTTGTATGCCTCTGAATTTCTCCTGTTGGAGGTTCTCCCCTGGTATCCTCATATTGAAACCTAGGAGCCTGTCTGTCTTCTCATTTCGTGCCATGTCGGTGGTCGAGAAGGAAATCTTAAACACGTGGGTGTGTTAGTGGAATTTAATCACTTCGAGAACTTTAGCCCACTGGTTGTTCTTTATAATTTCCTCTTTCAGAATTTCGGCCGAATACTCGCCCACCCAACTCTACACTTTGCGGCAGATCATGCTTCGGTTAGCTCCTTCTTCCGATAGGAACAAGTCCACATCCTTAGATTCGGCTCAGATATCGATGAAACCTGAAGAAACCTCGATGAGTTTCACCACGGCCAGTCTGGCAAAATTTCCGTTTCTCTGTGGCATTCTTTCCTTGGATGTTCCTGAGGGGAGGCCCTCTTAGTGAAGGTCTCCATGGTCTTCAACGTCGTTCTACTGGGTCATCTTGTATTAATCTTCTTTCTGAAAACAAAGTGCAATTATTGTTTTTGTTGTATGAAAAATGAAAAAAGTAATGGGTCGGTAAAGGTGGTAACGGTATAGATAAGGTGAGTACGAAAACGTGAGATGAACGCTCTTGTTTATTTTCCAGTTGGTTCCACGCTCAGATGCTGCCAGGATGATGGGTGATGGATGGATGGGATGGATCTCGAGTGGGAACCTCAAGAGAAATGGTTTATGGTGGACTTGATAGCAGCAGCGGTCGAATCAACGGCCGCTAAAGTTTTACCACCCCTTCTGAGGGTACTTACACCAAAACCGCTTTCAACTACATAGAGACGGGTGTTACCTACCTCTATGATGCTGGCGGCGATGAAGATGTCTCCTCCACCCGGGACTCGCAGTTAAGCACCAATTTCGAGAAAATTGCTGACTTATGCTTCCGCTGTGGTCATGTCCTCAAACCAGTTATCACATAAGCCCTCAATTATGTCAGTCCAAGTGGCCGACATAGTTGAGACAAAATTAATGAAAGGCAGACATCCTAGGCAGTTCACAGGCAGGACTATGAACGGGAGCAGTGTGGTGCTTACGCCCTCATTGAATTGTGAATCTTTGATGAAGAAAATATTATATATCTCTTTCTGAAGGGTGAAGCGAAATTCACCAAAATATTTCCTTAATAAACTGATTTCTAGGTCAGTAATGATGAATATGCGTTCCTAAGCAAATCCAAAATGCTTTATCCGTAAGGAACATAAGAGATGCTTCAAATCGTATGCTCAGCCGTCCGCCCTCAAAAAACAGTTAATTATGAACATAATCCAAAAAATCTTGATTCACTTCAATTCATGTAAGAGTGTAGGTGTGGGCAGGGGATAAAGAAAGGGTGTGGGGACAGATAGCGGAAAATAAACAAGTGGAGAAAAGAGAAAGAAGTGTGGTAGGGCGCAAAGAGATGCTGAGAGCGTGGTGATCAGGCCTATCGCTTTTTAAATATTTTTTGATTTGTGGTTTCTTTGTTGTTTTTGAGTTAGTTTATATAATATGGCATTCAAACAATTGTCTTCCCCCCAAAATTAATGTTCTTGGGTATTATCAAGAAACGACATGGTGGTGTCACGCTCTATACATGCTCGGGCCCACGGGTATTCAACAAGGCCGGCAAGTCCCGGCTAAGGGCTTGTGCCCAATTTATATTGGAGTGCGTTAATCCAAGATTGGTCAATAAAAGGGGGGAATCAAGATCGCCGTTTCAGTTCAGGAGTTATTGAAAGAAAAACCTCTTACAAAAATAATCTTTAATATACAAGTAAAAAATACAATTATTATTGGCCACAAAAACTAAGCAAACTAATATAATAATGAATAAGTGACCATCGGTTAATACAGGCGGGCAAAGAATAAATGGGAATAGCCAGGGAATTGTAACAATCACTTGAAAGACCGTTATTAAACTTTGATTGAGATAATATTAATTAAATGCGGATAATTACGGGGCTGTTTTCGGGGAGAGAAATAAATGGAGGAAAAATCACGGGATTGGGACCTCGGTCTTACCTCTGCGGCGGTGAATTCGATGAAGCTTCGTGGAGACTTCGTAGAGGGGAAGATGAGCGTAGATCAGGTTCCAAGTTGTCCTCCAAATGGGAATCACGAAGGGGAGGAGGGAGAGAGTCCGTTCCAGGGACTGGTATCGGCTCGGCGACCAGATGGGAATCTGTACGGAAGGACTTCTCGGACTTCCTTGCTCTTGTTTCACGGTTGAGGTTAAGGTACACGGACCTTGTAAAGTGGAGGGAATAAGAGGAGATTTGATCCCGGTTAGCCCTCCGAATTTGAAATAACGAGGGAGAGTAATTCGTCTCGGACCAGAGAGGTTACGAAGGTAAGATCCGCTCAAGGGATCACAGGCGTCGAAATGGCGACCCAACGGGGAACGTGACAGACTGACGTCGGAAGAAACTCTCGCTGACAATGAATGGAGTCGCTCACATAAATACGGCGGGTTTCTGCGACGGACGGGGTTAGAGAGAGAGACGTAGGACACCTGGCGTCCCATGAGAGACTTAGAATGTAGCCGTGTAAACAGCCCCAAGTCACGGGCGTCTCATAGCGGCTGAAGACGGGGGGGATAATAGTTCTCGTTTTCGCCTTTCCACTGAGGGATGATAACCGAGCACAATGGAGGGGGGCGGGAGTTGCCGGACAGGGTTTCGAACTGATTAAACGTTCTGGGGGCCATAAACTAAGGTGATATGGCCAGACTATGTTTGAGAATGTTTGAACCTTTGACGTTTCTTGGGCTAACCTCCATAGATATGATATGTTTATTTGCTCTTGTGGTAATAAATTACTTTAATCACTTTAGTGTTGTGCTTAGTGCGGCTACTACATACGGAACGTATAATTAATGTGTTGTGGGCGCGCGCGCTCGAAGGTCTAGGTATGCATATAAATGATACAAAACCTTCAGGAGGCTTAAGAAATTATTTAATACTGCAGCCAATAATAAAAGACAATGGTGGGCATACTAAAGTTGCGGCGTACACACACACACACACACACACACACACACACACACACACACACACATACGCGAGCATATTTTGTTCGTATTTAAGCGCTGCATTCCTGCGTCCGAACGCTCTAAATAACCTCTGAATACTTTGAATACAGTGCAAATTTGTACGTATATGCATTTATTATATGTTAACGCACTCCGTGTTCTCGGAGCGAATTCCTGTAGTGCTGGAACCACATTATAGAATCGCATTTGACTCAAAAGTACCTCAAAGATGAGCATTTTGAAGTCTTATAACGTTCTATAATTGGTTCACAGTAAAGCGGTGCTCACAGTTCTTTAGTGAGAGAGGGCGTTTTTCGGACTCCACTAAACTGTTACCTCCTTTACCGGGTAGCGAGATGAAAATAGTAGCTAAAAATAATCTTGATTCTAAATTATGTATGATGTAAGTGTGGATGTGTGTAGGAGACAAAAGGGCGTGTGGGGAATATAGACGAAAATAGACAAGTGGTGAAAAGAGAAAGAAGTGTAGTAGGGTGCAAAGCGATGCTAGGCGCCTGGTGGTCAGGCCTATCACTTTCATAAATATTATTGTCATATGTTTCCTTTGTTGTTTTCGTTATAGTTTTTATTTTATGACGTTCAAGCCATTTCTCTTAATAATTTTTAATATTGGGGGATATGTAATGCGTATTTACTGTTGTTTTGTAACATATTACTTTAAATATGTGCTTAGTTTTTATACTATTTTAATTACTTTATTCTGTGTGTAATTCAGTGTTTTATGTTATATCTTTCTTCGAGTCACGTTTGGTTTAAATGAGACTTGTTCGTCTCGCTTTTGTCAAAATCGGTGATTTTCCTTGAATCGAGTGTGTTATGTCTTGATTGAATGGTTGTCAAATTTCTGATGGTTCTTACATTCTCCTCATGCGTAGAACGGCACTACGTCTCCGCCAGCCACTAGGCTAGCGGAGTTTGGAAATCTGGCGCGACATATATTAAATCTTCTGTTCTGGGTAATTATTTGAATCATATCCTCATTCACTTCCTGATTGACTAGTTCTTGCCTTTTCCGAGTCCGTTCTTCTATGGCTTGGTTAATGGGATTTATCTCCGCTTCCCTGTGCAGCTCTTCTTGGTTTCTTTTTTCCCGCTCTTTTGTGTTTTTGAGAGACAAGAGAGGGCGGAAGCGGGGTATACCAACATAGATCTAACAAGAGCGTTGTAGATCCTTTTCTTGTTGCTTTCACGTAGATTTCTAAACATTTACAGAGTCCTAACTGCGACTGAGGCTTTAGAAATTCTATCATCGACGTGCTTCCTGTACCCGGATGAAGTAATTTTCATTCCAAATACATTGCACTCCGTGATGTAGGGATAGCGTCTATCCCCCACCTTGAAATCTGAGAGTAGTGTCCTGCCAATGGGGGCTACTTTGAAGTTCTCCTGGTTCGTTCCCTTCTTTCAGTGTGCCTCGTAGTTTTTGAACCTTTCGATTTCTGCTGCAGTCATGCGAGCTTGCCAGGGCACATTCCTCAAAAGACAAGTGATTCTTTAGCTGATTTTTTTTTTTTTTTTTTTATGAGCTCATCTGGCGACTGCCTACTTGGACATTAGTCGCCGTATTAAAACTGGCCTAGTTCTAGGCTACTTTAAAATAAATTAAAGAGAAAAAAACAAACAAAAAAAAACAAAAACAAAAAAAACAACACCCCAAAAGGGGGAAAGGAAGCAAGCTGGTGCGTCGGGGAAAGGTCCCCCCGGCGCAGGAGCGTGCAACTAAAGGAAAAAAACAAACAAACAAAAAACAAAAAAAAAACAAAAAAAACAAACAAGCAAACCTTGCTTAAATAATAGGGAGAAGGCCGGCCTCTCCCAAGAAGTCAATAAGTCCACAAGTCAATGTGCACGAATCTGTCCCGAGCACAAGGGACAGGCGGTAGCGACCCCGCCCATCCCGGTACTGGGACAGGTATCGTGCGCGAAGATCACCCAGACTGGGACATTCGACAAGAATGTGCCAAACAGTCTGGGGGACGACGCAGTCGTTGCAATAGGGCGCAGGCGAGCGCTCCATCAGATAGCAATGCGTCACACGAGTGTGCCCGATTCGGAGACGACAGAAAGCAACCTGAAGCCGCCGCGGCATTGGGGGATAGGTCCATGGGAACAGTCGCGGCGCAATGGCACGCAACTTTAAGTTCCCTTCGACCGTCTCTCATCTTCTTTGCCAAGCAGTTGGAAGAGCTGCCCGTATTCCTGCCATGTAGTCGGTGTGAGGAAGAGCGAAACGCTGGTCCGGTCGCAGAGTCCTCGCGGACTCTTTGGCGCCCTCATCGGCGCGCTCATTCCCCGCAATTCCTACATGTCCAGGAACCCAGGAGAAGACAATCTCGACATCTGCCCGGCTCGCCAAAACCGAGGCGTCACGGATATCGCGAACCAGGGGATGCGGAGATTCCAATGCCCCGAGAGCACTCAGGGCGCTTTGTGAGTCGCTATAGATCACAATCCGGTCTCCGAACCGGGCACGTCGCGTAATCTCCCGTACCGAGTGGTGTATTGCCACCAGCTCGGCCGTGAAGACAGACGCAGCGCCTGGTAGAGCCCCGCTGACTTCAAACAGAGGGGATACGGCGTGGAAGCCGACCCCCTCTTGGGACTTGGAGCCATCCGTATACACTGGCACGGTACCAGCGTGACACGATGTGTGCTCCAAAAAGGTCGAACGCAATACTCCCGGCGCACTACAAGCTTTGGGAGCAGAGGCGTGGCGACAAATAGCCAAATGTGGTACCCTCCAGGGTGGCGTCCTGGGCAGAACCAGGGGCGCCACCGGCCCGAGAGCTATATCTAGCTCTCGAAGGAGTTTCCTGGCCCTAAACCCAAAGGGCTTAGGGTATGACTGGCGTCTCTCGGCGGCATAGGCACCATCGAGATCAGCTGCGGATGCAGTGAGAGCTGTTGGCGACTGAGGGAGGCGCCGGGCTCGCGCATACAGGCGAGTGATGCACTGCACGCGGCGCAGAGCGAGTGGCATCTCCCCAGCATCGACCAACAGGATCTCAATGGGGGAAGTGCGGAAGGCACCGGTCGCAAGGCGAAGGTCGGTGTGGTGGATCGAATCCACCTTCCGCAATAAACGCTCGGCTGCGGATGCATAAAACTCGCATCCGTAGTCGAGCTTGGAACTAACAAAGGATCGATAAAAAAGTAGGGCAGTAGCCCTATCAGCGCCCCAAGGGCTGAACGTCACGGAACGGAGAATGTCCATGGCGCGGGTACAAGAGACCCTAAGGCTGCGAATATGAGCCTCCCAGGTGAGGCGTCGGTCGAATACAAGACCAAGGAAACGGTGAGACTCAACCACATCCAGGCGCACCCCATTAAGAAACAAATCTGGGTCGGGGTGAAGCCGTGGATGGCGGCAGAAGTGCACCACCTTAGTCTTGGCCAAAGAAAACCGAAACCTGTGCGCTTCGGCATAGCGAGAGACGCGGTTCAATGCCTGTTGGAGTCGACGCTCCAGAGTTGGCATCTGGGCCACGCCAAAAGAGATCGAAAGGTCGTCCACGTAGAGCGTAGCGAGAACATCTTCCGGCAGCACCAAGGTGATGCCGTTGATGCTCAGGGCAAAGAGTGTGACACTGAGGACACTTCCCTGCGGGACACCCTCTTCCTGCTCCTATGGGCCGGAGAGAGCTCCCCCCACCCGTACGCGGAATCGACGATCTCGCAAAAATTCAGATATAAACATTGGGAGGCGTCCCCTCGCCCCCATCGTGTGGAGAGTCTCCATGATACCGTATCGCCATGCGGTATCATAGGCCTTCTCCAAATCGAAAAACACCATGGCGTAGTGCTGTCTACGAAGGAAAGCCTCGCAGACTGCATTTTCCAGTCGGAGCAGAGCATCCGACGTGGAGTGGAACTTGCGGAAGCCGCACTGTGCGGAAGACAGATGGCCTCCGCTGTCCAGGAAAAAGGCTAATCTAACATTTACCAATTTCTCCATCAACTTGCACACGCAAGAGGTTAGAGAGATTGGGCGGAAACCGGTCGGAGTAGAGTGATCTCTCCCCGGTTTGCGAAAGGCGAGCACAGTAGCGATTCGCCAGGAGTCTGGGAGAAGACCTTCCACCCAGATCCTGTTGAACAAATCTAACAGAAAGGCCATGCCTCGCTCACCCAGGTGTCGAAGCATGGCGTACGGGACATCGTCCGGACCATGGGCGGTGTCCGCGCACGAAGCGAGAGCGGAACGCAACTCACTCACAGTAAACTTGTCGTTGAAGGGTTCTCCGCCTCTGGAGGTAAAGTCCAGCCGGCGGCCTTCCGCGACATCACGACGTGCATTGAATGCTGGCGGAGCAGCATCACGGCTAGAGAATGCGGAAAAAGCGGTCGCTAAGGATTCCGCCACGGACGCGGGGTCCGAGATTGCGGTCCCATTCTCCTGGAGAACGGGAGGGGGGTCCTGCGAGAACTTGCCCCGAATCCTTTTGACTCGCTTCCACACCTCAGCTAAAGGGGTCTTCCCGTTAAGTGAAGACACGTATGCCCGCCAAGAAGAGCGGCGGGCGTGCTTCGAAATATACCGGAACCTAGCCCTAGCCCGACGAAATTCAGCGACAGTGAAATCGTTCGGGCGGCGCTTATAGCGCATGTAGGCATAACGCTTCTGTTTGAGGGCCGTCTCACACTCGGCCGACCACCATGGGAGTGGTCGGCGTGCAAAACGGCCAGACGTCCTAGGAATTGTAGTCAGGCCCACGGCGATGAGGTTGCCGGAGAAGAACTCAACGGCCTCATCTACCGACCTAAACTCCTCGACTGAGATAGAGAATTCAGTCATTTCCTGAAATGCAGGCCACCGCGCCCGCGCCAAGCACCATCGAGGTGGTCTCTCAGGCGGCAGTTGCCCTGAAAATGATATTTGAATGGGAAAGTGATCACTACCATGGAGGTCATCGACCACCCCCCAATCAAAATCAGGCTGTGCATCCGAAGAGCACAAAGATAGGTCAAGGCAAGAAAATGAAGCGGTTCTCGGACAGTGATGCGTAAACTCATCCACGTTTAGGACACCCATCTCAAGCTCTTCGATCAGATCGGCAAGGACTTGTCCCCTGGGATTTATGGAGTAATCTCCCCAGAGAGGATGCTGCCGTTCAGATCTCCAAGCAAGAGATAGGGCCTCGGCAACCGTGCAACGACGCGGCGGAAGTCCCCCGCGTCGAAGTCAGCTGACGGTGGAATGTACGCAGAAATGATAGTATACCTCCTATCCAGGTGCAGCTGTACAGCCACTGCCTGAAAGGAGGTATCTAAAGAGAAAGGAAGAACGGAGACATCATGCCGGGTGTAAACTGCGCATCCCCCAGCCCGGCCATCCCGCGGTGGTGGGGTCGCAAGACCCTTATACCCCGGGAGGGCAGGGAGGGGGCACGCACCTAGCATGGTCTCCTGCAAAAAAATAGCTAACGGGGAACGGGACGAGACGAGCCTCCGCAGCTCCTCCCAGTTGGCCCGGAGTCCACGGCAATTCCATTGAAGGAATATGCCCTCCAGGCCTAGCTTGGAGGAGACGCGGGGGCCCTCCTCGAATTGAAGACCCTCACGGGAATGGCCGTACGCTTCCCGGGGGCAGAACCCCGGGCGTTGTTGGCCGGACAAAGCGCTGAAGGCGCTGTCGCCTTCGAGGACTTATTGGGGGAGGTTGGGCTCACCATGCGAGTCTTTTCCTCCCTCCGCCTCGAAACCTTAGGCGGGCGTTGCGGCTTCGGAGGCGGGGGGCCCTCTTTTCGAGGAACCACCGTCTCCAAGCCACTCGCTCCACCTCGGGGCGTGGGCGAAGGAGCCGAAGCTCCTTTGTTGCTGTCCTCCTTTCGGGGGACAGCTTTAGGAACCCCGGAAGATGGCCTAGCGAAAATCTTCAGGGGTGTTGCCTCCTGTGAGTCTAACGACTCGGTGGAGGCACGTGGCCGTTTCGCCTTACGGGAAACGGTCACGCTGGGGGAAGAGGGGGGAGCCCTGGTTTTAGCCGGGGCAGGGTATGAACCCTTTTTGCCGCCAGCTTTACCAGGGGAGCGCCCGGGTTGGGTAGAGCCCGCAGAAGGGCTCCGAATGGGCGCGGAAACAACCGTGCTCGTTGGCTTGGATGGGCCAGGAGCAGAGGGTGCCTTTCTAACTATTGAGGCATATGACGTCCCAGGCAGAGCCGGGCGCGCCAGGACCAAGTCCTTAGCCTCGCGGAATGAGAGTCGATCCTGGACCTGAACGGCCAGGATTTCTTTCTCAAGGAGATATGCACCACATTGCTTCGAAGAAGCAGGGTGCGGCTCTCCGCAATTGACACACTTGGCCACACACGATTTGGACTTATCGTGTGCGACCTTGGAGCAATTTACACAGACTTCGGGTGACCCCGATTTTGCACCTCTACATGATCGATTCGTATGGCCGAAGCAGTGACAGTAATAGCACCGCCGCGGCAGTGGCACGAATGCCTTCACGCGGTAGCGGTACCAACCGGCACGCACCGACTCAGGGAGCTTGTCACAGTCGAACGTGACGAAGAGTGTAGGGGTGGGTCTCGAGGCCCCTCCCTGTTTTCTCATCACACGTTCGACCTTGACCGCCCCATGGTCGGCCAGCTCTAGGGTGATGTCCTCAATGGAGTAGTCAACGAGTTCCCTCGCATAAACTACTCCTTTCACAAAGTTGATGGTAGAGTGCGGCGTCACACTCACCGGGGTGCCATGAAGTGTCCGAAGAGCACTTATCTTGGCCGCCTCGGCGGGATTCGCCGCATTCGCCAGAAGGCTGCCGTCCGAGAAACGGGTTACCTTCGGCTCTCTACCAATTGCACTAGCTAATCCTCTCCTCTGATGGATCATGTTGCCCTTGGACAACATGGTGCCATCAGTGGAGCGAATAACGAGGAAGCGTTTGAAGCCAGCGGGCTCGAAAATGCCAGGTAACCTCTGAATGAGGGGCCCCGATGTCATCGAGGCTCCGCCCTGTGCACTCTTGGTATTAGTCTTCTTTGTCAGGGGCTCCGCAACCGGGGGGGCAGAGGGGGCGGATGTGCCGATCTTGGCTTGGTCGCTTGCCAGAGTGGCAGCAGACCCATCCGTCCCCGCAGCCTCCGCCGATGGAGAGGAGCCCCGAGTCTTTTTTGTCTTTTTAGTCTTTTTCTTTTTCTTTTTCGGAGAGGAGGGCGGGGAATGAACCCGCTTTTCACCTCCGCCGGCAGAAGTCCCCAGGCCAGATGGACCAGCCTCAGCCAGGTCCCTCTCTGAAATGGAGGTCCTGGTTGTCGTAGGGGCACCTGTCGGAGGAGATCCCTCCCCTCCTTTTACTGCCTCGGAGCCCTCAGCCATTTGAGGAGGACCTTGCATAGGGGCGGATTCGGGTTCGGTGCTTGGCGCCGAGCCCGAATTCCCCCCCATGGAAGGCCCTACCGTCTGAGGCTGGGTCTCCTCAAGGACCATGTCTATCACAGGAGGGGCCTCCAGTTGGCCATCCCCTCCCAGGACATCGCAGGTCCCCTTGGCAGTATTGTCACTAGTCAGGTGGTGTGGGGAGGCACAGGCCTTGACCCCAGCAAGGTTTAAAATTCTTGCCAGCAGGTCTTTTGAGGGAAGCGACCGAAGGGGCCTGGCTTCCCTCTCTCCCCTAAGGGGGTTTGCCCTACCGAGCCGCTTGCACGAGGGGCGGTCGGCAATGGGCTGCCTGCTGGCTTTCTTGGCAGTCCCCTTAGAAAGCAAAGGAGGGACTGTCGCTGGAGATAGGGAGGTGCCCGAAAGCACCTCCAGAGAAGGGGGTGAGGGGGAGTCCCCTACACCCGTAGGCGTAGGAGAGGAGTAAGCCTCCTCTCCGGTTAAAGAATTATGGAGGGTCCCTTGCGCAAGCACAAGGGGGGGGACCTCCATTTTCTCGGTGGAGCTGCCCGAGGGCGGCTCCGTTGATTTTCTTGGGGAAGTTGGGGGTTGGGTTTTTTGGTGTTTTTTTTCATTCATGGGCATGGTGACCCTCTTTTTATTACGAGACGCAATAGCTCATCACCTCTCGCAGTTGCCCGCACTGCGAGAGGTGCTTACAAGCCCGGCAGAGCCAGGCGCCGCCATTCGGGACCACCCCTCCCGCCTGGTGGCCTGGCAGCCCTTCGGCATGGCGGCTCCACCTTGAACACGGCGTAAAAAATATAGGTTGTGAAGAGGAGAGGAAAAGGGATGTGAGGAAGGTATGGGTGGGGATGAAGCAGGTTGTTAAAAAACCCCCATCCCGAACCGGAGCTGAGGGGTTAGGGAAAATGTCCCCTCCCCCCTCAGCCCCGATCCGGGGTGGTTGGCTTGAGAAGGTCAGCATTCTACCCTGTGAAATTAGAGGCTGACCAGAGAAAGTTGTGGGAGAGGTTGTATGAAAAGCGACGAGGTAGGGGAGAAATCGGGCTATCTGAAGGAAGGAAGAGAGGCTAAGCTGGGGCCGGACGGAGCGCTGGATCCCGTCAGCACGGCGGCCAGGATGGCAAATCACCGCGCCCCTTACGGGGGATTCTTTAGCTGAAATCATCGGCGTATTGAATGTTAAGGCAAGTGGGTACACAGGGGCTGGGACGTCTGCGGTGTAAATCGAGTAGAGAGCGAGGGGCAGACACCCCCCCCCCCACCCTCCTTCTGCGACAGGTCCGCATTGAGCGGAAACTTCGGTCTGTTCGTGCACCGTAAAACTGACATACGCGGCTCTCTCCATGACATAGTCACAGAGAGTTCTGTCTAAGTTTTCACTTAGGCCCAGCCGTAGGATCATAAACTGCCTACCCCATGCTACACCTCAATCAAACGCCTTTGAAATATCTCGACAAACAACGTCCACCTAACTCCTTTCTCGTTTGGCTTGGGTAAGCTTTTCCGTGATGACAATTATCGCCATCTTCCTACTTCGCTTTTTTCTAAACCAGTATTGATATATGGGCTGTAGAGGAAATTCTCCTCGAGGCGAGATACCAGTCTTCGGTTAAGGATCTTCTCGAAGAGCTTCCCGACATATTCTAGAAGTGGAGTTTGCCGGTAGCTCTCTCTCTCTTTCTCTTAACTTTGGGTACTTTGCGTGCTTCGGCACAGAGATCATCTTTGCCGTTTTATAAGCATCAGGTAAGCATCCTGTATTTCGACACCCGTTGAAAATTCTTCTCATTACCTCGATGACGTTAGCTGGTGCCTTTTCGAAGTTTAGCTTCGTAATCCCCGATTCTCCTGAGGCTTTCTGATGTAATGAGCGGAGCGCGCCGAGTAGATCTTCTTCGGTGTTCTCGGCGTCTCCGTCACGTTGTCTATCTACCTGGTAGCGAGGATGCGTCCTATGTATTTGTGTGTTAAGCTCGTCTACAATGTTATTCTCGAACTCTATATCAAAATCTTCGTTTTCTTCTTTGGATATACTGAAGATTTATTTTCCCAATAACGTCGGAATATTTCTTTTACTCTTCTTTCTTCTGTTTCGATGGTTCCGTCTTCTTTTAATATTTCTATTTTCTTCTTTTTCCAAGTTGATCCTTTGAGACGCTTTATTTTATTCCAAAAACTTTGGGAAAGTATCATGATCGAGGCTCTCGATCTAATCGTCTCAATGTCTCCACAGTTGATCTAACTGGTTGAGCCCTTTTTTGATTACTTTACTTCGTTGTATTGAGGCAATCTATGTATTTCTGATGTTGATTTCATACATTACTTTCAACTCACGATATAGTTATTTCATGTATTCAGTCCACTTGTAGGTTTTGGGTACACAAGCTATATCCGCGTTGAGGAGATGGTTATTAAGGTCGTCGAGTGACTCGTCGATTTCCTCGAGAATCTCCTCATCCAAGTTGGGCAGATGGTAGGCCTCGAGAAGGTGCGCGTACCGTGGCCAGTCTGCTCTTCTGTAATATTTTCTAACTACAGTGGGACTTGTATAAGATTCTTGTTGATGGTGAGAATGATTCCTATATGGTCACTACATGGTACATGGACTGGTTCCATGTAGAAATTGAACTGTAGCTGACGATTGGTCAGGCATATGTCTGGTTTTGTGGCACTTTTTCCTCACACAAAGGTGGGAAAGTCCGAGCCTATCCCCTGGACCATGTTTCTGTCCAGCATAGTGTCTAGGCACCTTCCAATTCCATTAAAGGTCCTGTAGACGGATTCCCAACGTCTGGCGTTTAGATCCTCCATTAATATGTTGGGGGTTCTTCCGCCAAATAACTTCGTAAGCCCCGATTGTCCTGAGGCTATCTGATGGATCGGTAAGTATCCTCTCCTTGGCGGCTGGTACCTGGCAGCGATGACTAGTTTTCCAATGTCGAGTTCGACCTCAATCGTGAGATAGGATTCTTCGAGAGTTCTAATCTGCTTGTACTTGATACCTTTTTAATGGCAATAGCGGCACCGTCGTACCACCTTTGTGAGTGATTTGTGACTAACACATCGTAATTCCAGATTTTCATTTCAGAATTACGAGTGTCAATCCCATGTTCTGAAATCAAGATGATATCTGCATCAATTTCTTTGAATAGCTTTCCGTAGAGATTCCTTTTTGTCATCGAGCCTTTGGTGTTAATTTCCAGTAGTTTCAGGGCGTTCAAGTGTAGGATAAAGTTAATTAACGGTGTTTTCTCTTATTATTATTATTATTCTTTTTCGCCTGTGGGGCTGCTTTAGATTGGCAAGACTTTTCACTCTAGGGATGAGAACTTGGAGTTTATGATCGGATCTTCGTAGCTCGTTGTCGAGTGCATGGACCTTCGTCACTTTCCGAAAAGGTAGTTTCTTCTTCGTCTTCTTCCTCTTGTTCCTTTTCCTGTTCGGATTATTCTGACGAAGGGGCTTCAACTACAGCTTCAAGCCCGGACTTAACATGGTTGTTCCCACTGACCAGTGTTTCCATGAAGATTCTCTAACATTTTGGGTTTGCAGGCATTTTCACGGAAGGCAAGTTATTCTCCTTCAATAATGCGTTTAGCACTTCGTTGTAGCAGTCAGGTTTGACTGCATTCGCGACATCTGCATGCGTTATGCAAATAAGGATTTTAGCCCTTAGGTCACTCGTGAGGCTAAAATCTGTCGGGAATGCCCTCGTTAATTCGATTTTTTTGGCGGTGTTGGCATTCTTTTGACTTTTTCTTCTCTTCCTCCTTCCTCTTGATAGTTTCTTTACGTTTGGGGTAGTTCAAGGCCAAAGTCCTGTGGTCCCTCTCACAGTTAAGGCACTTCTTCATACTTTGGCATTTGTCGAATCGATGACCTTTAGTGGCGCATTCACTGCACCATAGTTTTTTTCCTTTTTCGGGGCCAGTCGCTCTCGTATGAGCCTCGAGTTTGTAGCATACAAAACACATTTGTATGGTATTGAACTTTTCTTGCTCGATGTTATCTTCTGGTATTCTCATATTGAATACCAAGAGTTTTTCCGTAGTTGCTTTCCTCGTCATGCCCGTGGTCGCGAATGTGATTTTAAATACGTGGGTATGGTGGCAAAACTTGATTACTTGGCGTATTTTAGCCCATTGTTTGCTCCTCTGAATTTCCACCTTAGGTTAGTCTGATGAATGTTCACCGACCCAACTCTCCACTTTACGGCAGATCACGCTGCGGTTGGCTGCCACTTGTGTGGGGGTCTTCGCTTCAAGCCCGACTTCCTTTAGAACCTGAGCTCCCTCTTCAGACAGGAGTCGGTCCAAGTCTTTGGTTTCCGCGCAGAGTGCAATGAAGACCGACGAGACTTCAATCAATTTAACGAGGGCCACTTTTAGGTTGACGAAAAGCGTTTCGCATAGCTCGCTCTTCTCCGGTGCCTCCATTCCTTGGATGGCCCTGAGGGGGACCTTCTTAGTGAGAGTCTCCATGGTCTTCCTTTTCCTCTCTAGTATGTTCTTTGATTATTTTCCTCTTTGCTGGAACAAAAGTGTAATTATTGTGTTTTGGTGAGAGATGAAAAGAAGTTGTGAGGTGGTAAAGGAGGTAGTGGTTTGGTCGAGTGATATGGCAAACGTAAAGTGAACGCCGCCGTCCATTTTCCAGTTAATGCCCCGCTCAGATGCTGCCAGGAGGATGGATGATGATGGGGGATGGATGTCGATTAGGAACCTCAATAGGGATGACTTACGGTGGACTTGATTGCAGTAGCGGCCGAATCAACGGCCGCTAAAGTTTTGCCACCCCCTCTGGGGTACTTACGTCATAACCACTTCCAACTACATAGAGACGGGTATTACTTCCCTCTATGATGCTGGACTGGTACCCCGGTCGTTGAGGATCTCTCATCCGTCCGGAACTTGCAGTTATACTCAAGTTTCGATAAAATTTCTGACTTATACTTTCGCTGTGCGCTAATCCTCAAAACAGTTTTCACATAAGCCCTTAATTATGTTAGTCCAAGTGGCCGACATAGTTATGACGATATTAATGAATGGCAGACATCCGAGGTAGTTTCCCACCCAGAACGATAGACGGGAGCAGTGAGGTGCTTAAGCCCCCATTGAAGTATGAGTCACAGATGAAAAAAGTATCTCTCTCTTTCTGAAAGGTGAAGCAAAATTCACCAGAAGACTTCCAGACCAGGCTGTTTTCTGTCAGCGGTACTCAGCGTTCTTTACTAAGCAAAATCTAAATATGCTTTATCCGTTAGGTACAGCAATGCGTCGTAGTCGTATGCTCGGACGTCCCCAAAAAAATCTTGATCGAATTTAAGGAACTCTTATATTTGAAAATCAGTGAAAGTAAACTATTTCATAAAAAATCTGCATGCAAGCATGGCGAAGAAAGATGGAAAAGTGCGTTAGATTCGAGGGGAATTATTTTGAAGGGAAAAACTTGAAGTGTGAAAAATATTTGTGCCCCCAGTCCTGTTTCTTTTCTGACACACCTCGTATATGTATCCTATGTTCTTCAAGTAATTTAAAGCCATATGATCATGCAGTATAAATGTCAATTATTTGCGAATTCGAAAGAAGTGTTTATTTATAGTAGAATTTGTAGTATCAAACTATTCTCACTCAAAGCCACAATATGATGCCGAAAATCAAGATTAAGCTTACCCAAAATAATGAAGCTAATTTTCTCTCTCACTTAAATAGAGTTTTTTGTCCTTCTGAATGTCTGTGCTTTATAAGATGTGCACAATGTATTCACTCATTGCAAGGCACATTTAATTTTATTTAATTCTGTTTGAATATATTTTCAGGACAAATACTCGTAAAATGGTTAATTTTTTTAAAAAAGATAGATTTCATGAGTGTGCATCCCGAAAATGAGGTCACCTAAAATACAACTAATCCCCATCCCCGTATAATATTTCAAATCGATCTAATCGCAAACAAGCGAAGTATAATAATTTAAAGCATGATTTTAATTGTGTATGAAATGAAACTGTATTCCCGTGTCTGGTATGTGAAGGCAAAATGTTAAACGAAGTAATGCTTCCTAAAGTAAGGTAAATTGACATTTCAAAAGACACAGATGCAACTTTAAAGTAAAACAAGGTCAGCTGACCAAAGTCGCATTCTCTCACTTATTCTGATTTATGACCTTACGACCTGCAAAAATTTCAATAATTCAAATTTCGTTAGAATCGGCCGAATAATTACGATGTTATTACCAAAACGAAAAAAAAAGAAAAACGAGACCAGACCGACCGACCTACATAGTAAGATAGTCCTTAGGATCAAGAAGTGAAAGAAGATCCGTAACCTGAATGACCAGGATTTTCTTTTCTATTAAATACGCACAACATTGTTTCGAAGAAGCTGGGTGCGGCTCTCTGCAATTCACACACTTGGCCATACACGTTAGGGACTTATCGTGTGCGGCCTTCGAGCAACTTACACAGACTTTGGGTAAACTCGACTCTACATGTCTGTATGCGCGATTCCAGTGACCGGAATGGTGGGAGTAGTAGCGAATCCTTTTTTGACCTAGAGTTGGGTTAAGACTAAACGCGCTCCTCTCCACCGCTAGGAGGAGCCCCCTCATCTCCTTGTAAGTTTTTGTGAGACCGAGATACGCGAAGAGAAGCCTGTACATGAGCAGATCTTCGTACGTGTTTTAGCGTAAAAGGCACGCCAATTTGCTTTCCTGGTCGCAGTGCTGACGGGACTCAGCTCCCCGTCTATCCCCAGATAAGCCTTTTCTCCTTCTTACTGACACTGTCTTCTTACGCTGCTGCCTCACTTTCCCTACAACCTCTCCCACAACTTTCTTATGTCGGACTCTAATTTCACAGGGTAGACACCGACCAGATTCCTCTCACCCAACCATCTCGTATCGGTGCCAGGAGGGGGGATGGGACAACGCCGGCTCACCACTGAGCTCCGATTTGGGCTGGTGGCTTTTAACAATCTGGGTCAAACTTAAGAAAACATTCGCCGTACTTTTAGTATTATAAAAATACTAAGGGTCTTTATAGGCATTCCAGTCGTCATATATAGTTAAGTTTTGGCGCGGAAAGTACATATTTTTTAGATACTACGCATTGATACGGTTAATAATGAAATTAAAATAAGTCCGCCTTTCCTTCTACTGATGTCACCAGGAACCATGAATTTTACATATTGGCAACATTTAATTCGAACTTAATTCACACATTGGCAACCTTCGAGGGAAACAATTATAACAACGCTGCCCTTGGTTGTTACTTTAAATCCTAGTGTGTCTAACGTTCGTGCAGGAACCGTGTAGCTTTTTCCTAATTAATTTTTTAAGCTTTAATAAGACTTTTTGTAATTCATCGGTCAATTTTATAGAATTTGTGTCGCTTATGGCGTAATTTTAAAAACGAAGCATTGCGACAGGTGTGGGAACGAGGAGAGGCTTGATTAATATGTCCTATGCACTAAATAGTAAGTTTAGTTGTCTTTGGATTTGAACATAATGCTAGGTTTTCAAATTGTTAATAGTACTAGGTGTTTTAGATTAGTTTTTGTTGTACTACTTGTTCCTGAAGCACGAGCGGGGTATGGAGTCGGAGCCACCCCGATAATGGCACCCCATAGCATGGCTTGATAACGGCTTCCAGTAACCAAATGCATATACCAATATTCTATAAATAAAAAGTAGGTACGCAAAAACGGTACTAATGATGTTTTTAGTCATTTTAATCATCATATACGGCTTCGTTTTCGAGAGGAAAGCAGTTATTTTTAAGATAGTATCACTGCAAAAAGAGCCGTACTCAGAGTGCTAGTATCTTAAAAATGAGTGCTTTCCGCGCCTAACCGAAGCCGTAAATGATGACCAGAATGCCTAAAAACACCATTAGTACTGTTTTTACTATAAAAAAACACGGAGTTGGTTTTCTGAAATTTCACCACAACGTGCCTCAGCAACACCCTCAGCTTCCTCACATACCCTTTCTCTTTCTTATCATTGACTATTAATTAATTGTACGCCGAGCCTAAGGTGGAGACGATATACTGATGGGCTGCCTGAAAACTGTTCGGGAGGAGTGGCCTCAAATGGTGGCAGCTGGCTTTGTCGGCACCGTATTCACCCCTCGCAGAGCGGGCTACTGCGCGGAATAATTATCTTTTGCGTCGGTGATAATAATAGGGTCCCAATACCCAATGAAAAAAAAAAACCAGTCTCCCTCTTTACTCGCCGTTTACCATAATCGGAGTTGTTCACGGGCAGTTCCACCCCTGTGCTTTCTCAGGGGCACCTCCAAACATCTTTGACCGGAGAGTGCAACATGACCAGTTTCTCAGAAGGGAGCCTCCTGGCCAATTTGTCGAATCCCTCCGAGGAGGCCATGATTAGTGCCCTTTGGGCATTTGATAGGGCGTCGGTGAGTGTGACGCCGCACTCTACCATGAACTTCGTGAAAGGAGTGGCTTATGCTAGGGAACTCGTGGACTACTCCATATATGATATTACCTCAGAGCTGGCCGACCATGGAGCCGTCAAGGTCTAACGTGTGATGAGAAAACAAGAAGGGGACTTGAGATCCACTCCTACACTCACTGAGTTGGTGTGGGCTTGTTGTTATCGCTACCGCGAGAAGGCATTCGTGCCACTGCCGCGGAGGTGCCCGTACTGCCACCTCTTCGATAATCTGAAACGCTGCTCTGGACGTGCAAATTCGAGATAAACCGAAGTATGTGTAAGTTGCACTAAGGCCGCACACAATAGGTCCAAATCCTGTGTGGCCAAGTGTGTAAATGGCGAGAGCAGCGCCCCGCTTTTATGAAACAATGTAGTACGTATCTCCTTGAGAAAGAAATCCTGTCCGTTCCGACTCAGGAGCGTCTCTCATTTCGAGAGGCTAAGGAATTGGTCAGTATAATTTCCTAAATGTTATAGCTTCAAACCATAACTTAAAATGGCAACAGAATTTATAAGAATAAATGCATTGTAAGATAACATACAGGTTATTTTTCTAATATAATGGAGAAAACAAGCAATTGTACACATACCTATACATTCATGGAAGAAATTTTCGCTTGCGAGTGTTTGAGGTCTCGTTGAATAATCCCAACAGTAGTTTGCCATGATGTTTGTGTTCCATCGGCCTTGGATATTTCTCCTCCATAATCTTGATGAAAACGCTCTCCGTGTTCATCACTCACGTTGCCAAGATTAGTAGGAAATTCATCAAGATGGGTTTTGAGGAAATGAACCTTTATGCTCATGTTGCATCCTAAACGATGAAAGCTATCAAGTAATGTCTCTACCAAACCCTTATAGTTAGCAGCCTTTTTGTTTCCAAGAATTCCTTTCACAACAGCCACAAATGAATCCCATGCTCCTTTTTCTGTCAGTCATCGAACTCAAGAAGTTTTGGTTTTCCATTAACTTTCTGATTTGTGGCCCATCAAAAACTCCAGCCTTTATTTTATCATAACTTAAGCCAGGAAATATTGTACATATGAATTTGAAACGAATCACCCTCCACATTAAGAGCCTTCACAAATTGCTTCATCAGCCCTAGTTTAATATGAATGGGTGGGATGATGATTTTCTCTCTCTCAAAAGGTGGTTGGTGTATAATATTCTTCTCTCCAACACTCAAACTTTCCCTAACTGCCTAGAGTTTCTGTTCCCAATGTTTGTTCTTGGCTCGGCTGTCCCATATACACAGAAAAGATATTTTGTATTGCCTCCTTGTTGGCAAAGTAAAAAATTTACCATTTTCAGATCCACACACATGATCCATTTGTGTTGATCACATTTGAGTAAATCTAATACAGATCTTGTGTTCATGCTTCTCTTTTAATTCCACAGAGTGACCAATAGGAATCGCACCGAACAAGTTTCCATTCTGGAATAGCACACATTTTAGACTCTTTGAACTACGAGGGGCGGTCAATAAGTTTTGCAAATCGGTAGGGCAAAACAGAGGAAGGGGGATGGCTGTTGGTGGGGGTGTTACGACAAGTTATGACAAGTCAGGACCTGCAGCCGCACGCTCCTGCCTCGTCTATTTAAGAAGCAGTAGCTGATCGCAGATCGTCAGTCACAAATTTGTCAACAATGGAGAAGGTTGAGCACCGCGCACTGATCAAATTTTTGACCAAGGAAGGCAAGAATGCAAAAGAGATCCATGAAGGCATGATTGCAGTGTACACCGACACCACCCCTTCCTATGAAACCAATGCTCACTGGATTTTTTTTTTTTTTTTTTTAAGAGCTCATCTGGCGACTGCCTACTTGGGCATTAGTCGCCGTATTAAAACTGGCCTAGTTCTAGGCTACTTTAAAATGAAATTAAAGCGAGAAAAAAAAAAAAAAACACCCCAAAAGGGGGAAAGGAAGCAAGCTGGTGCGTCGGGGAGAGGTCCCCCCGGCGCAGGAGCGTGCAACTAAAGAAAAAAACAAAACAAACAAAAAACAAAAAATGCAAAAAAACAACAAAAAACAACAACAAAAAACAAAACAAACAAACCTTGCTTAAATAATAGGGAGAAGGCCGGCCTCCCCCAAGAAGTCAACAAGTCAGTGTGCACGAATCTGTCCCGAGCACAAGGGACAGGCGGTAGCGACCCCGCCCATCCCGGTACTGGGACAGGTATCGTGCGCGAAGATCACCCAGACTGGGACATTCGACAAGAATGTGCCGAACAGTCTGGGGGACGACGGAGTCGTTGCAATAGGGCGCAGGCGAGCGCTCCATCAGATAGCGATGCGTCACACGAGTGTGTCCGATTCGGAGACGACAGAAAGCAACCTGAAGCCGCCGCGGCATTGGGGGATAGGTCCATGGGAACAGTCGCGGCGCAATGGCACGCAACTTTAAGTTCCCCTCGACCGTCTCCCATCTTCTTTGCCAAGCAGTCCGAAGAGCTGCTCGTATTCCTGCCATGTAGTCGGTGTGAGGAAGAGCGAAACGCTGGTCCGGTCGCAGAGTCGTCGCGGACTCTTTGGCGCCCTCATCGGCGCGCTCATTCCCCGCAATTCCTACATGTCCAGGAACCCAGCAGAAGATAATCTCGACATCTGCCCGGCTCGCCAAAACCATGGCGTCACGGATATCGCGAACCAGGGGATGCGGAGATTCCAATGCCCCGAGAGCACTCAGGGCACTTTGTGAGTCGCTATAGATCACGATCCGGTCTCCGAACCGGGCACGTCGCGTAATCTCCCGTACCGAGTGGTGTATTGCCACCAGCTCGGCCGTGAAGACAGACGCAGCGCCTGGTAGAGCCCCGCTGACTTCAAACAGAGGGGATACGGCGTGGAAGCCGACCCCCTCTTGGGACTTGGAGCCATCCGTATACACTGGCACGGTACCAGCGTGACACGATGTGTGCTCCAAAAAGGTCGAACGCAATACTCCCGGCGCACTACAAGCTTTGGGAGCAGAGGCGTGGCGACAAATAGCCAAATGTGGTACCCTCCAGGGTGGCGTCCTGGGCAGAACCAGGGGCGCCACCGGCCCGAGAGCTATATCTAGCTCTCGAAGGAGTTTCCTGGCCCTAAACCCAAAGGGCTTAGGGTATGACTGGCGTCTCTCGGCGGCATAGGCACCATCGAGATCAGCTGCGGATGCAGTGAGAGCTGTTGGCGACTGAGGGAGGCGCCGGGCTCGCGCATACAGGCGAGTGATGCACTGCACGCGGCGCAGAGCGAGTGGCATCTCCCCAGCATCGACCAACAGGCTCTCAATGGGGGAAGTGCGGAAGGCACCGGTCGCAAGGCGAAGGCCGGTGTGGTGGATTGAATCCACCTTCCGCAATAAACGCTCGGCTGCGGATGCATAAAACTCGCATCCGTAGTCGAGCTTCGAGCGAACAAAGGATCGATAAAAAAGGCGGTAGCCCTATCAGCGCCCCAAGCGCTGAACGTCACGGAACGGAGAATGTCCATGGCGCGGGTACAAGAGACCAAGGAAACGGTGCGACTCAACCACATCCAGGCGTTCCCCATTAAGAAACAAATCTGGGTCAGGGTGAAGCCGTGGATGGCGGCAGAAGTGCACCACCTTAGTCTTGGCCAAAGAAAACAGAAACCTGTGCGCTTCGGCATAGCGAGAGACGCGGTTCAATGCCTGTTGGAGTCGACGCTCCAGAGTTGGCATCTGGGCCGCGCCAAAAGAGATCGAAAGGTCGTCCACGTAGAGCGTAGCGAGAACATCTTCTGGCAGCACCGAGGTGATGCCGTTGATGCTCAGGGCAAAGAGTGTGACACTGAGGACACTTCCCTGAGGGACACCCTCTTCCTGCTCCTTTGGGGCAGAGAGGGCTCCCCCCACCCGTACGCGGAATCGACGATCTCGCAAAAATTCAGATATAAACATTGGGAGGCGTCCCCTCGCCCCCATCGTGTGGAGAGTCTCCATGATACCGTATCGCCATGCGGTATCATAGGCGTTCTCCAGATCAAAAAACACCGTGGGGTAGTGCTGTCTACGAAGGAAAGCCTCGCAGACGGCATTTTCCAGTCGGAGCAGAGCATCCGACGTGGAGTGAAACTTACGGAAGCCGCACTGTGCAGAAGACAGATGACCTCCGCTGTCCAGGAAATGGGCTAATCTAACATTTACCAATTTCTCCATCAACTTGCACACGCAAGAGGTTAGAGAGATTGGGCGGAAACCGGTCGGAGTAGAGTGATCTCTCCCCGGCTTGCGAAAGGCGAGCACTGTAGCGATTCGCCAGGAGTCTGGAAGAAGACCTTCCACCCAGATCCTGTTGAACAGATCTAAGAGAAAGGCCATGCCTCGCTCACCCAGGTGTCGAAGCATGGCGTACGGGACATCGTCCGGACCATGAGCGGTGTCCGCGCACGAAGCGAGAGCGGAACGCAACTCACTCACAGTAAACTTGTCGTTGAAGGGTTCTCCGCCTCTCGAGGTAAAGTCCAGCCGGCGGCCTTCCGCGACATCACGACGTGCATTGAATGCTGGCGGAGCAGCATCACGGCTAGAGAATGCGGAAAAAGCGGTCGCTAAGGATTCCGCCACGGACGCGGGGTCCGAGATTGCGGTCCCATTCTCCTGGAGAACGGGAGGGGGGTCCTGCGAGAACTTGCCCCGAATCCTTTTGACTCGCTTCCACACCTCAGCTAAAGGGGTCTTCCCGTTAAGTGAAGAGCGGCGGGCGTGCTTCGAAATATACCGGAACCTAGACCAAGCCCGACGAAATTCATCGACAGTGAAATCGTTCGGGCGGCGCTTATAGCGCATGTAGGCATAACGCTTCTGTTTGAGGGCCGTCTCACACTCGGCTGACCACCATGGGAGTGGTCGGCGTGTAAAACAGCCAGACGTCCTAGGAATAGTAGTCAGGCCCACGGCGATAAGGTTGCCGGAGAAGAACTCAACGGCCTCATCTACCGACCTAAACTCCTCGACTAAGATAGAGAATTCAGTCATTTCCTGAAATGCAGGCCACCGCGCCCGTGCCAAGCACCACCGAGGTGGTCTCTCAGGCGGCAGTTGCCCTGAAAAGGATATTTGAATGGGAAAGTGATCACTACCATGGAGGTCATCGACCACCCCCCAATCAAAATCAAGCTGTGCATCCGAAGAGCACAAAAATAGGTCAAGGCAAGAAAATGAAGCGGTTCTCGGACAGTGATGCGTAAACTCATCCACGTTTAGGACACCCATCTCAAGCTCTTCGATCAGATCGGCAAGGACTTGTCCCCTGGGATTTATGGTGTAATCTCCCCAGAGAGGATGCCTGCCGTTCAGATTTCCAAGCAAGAGATAGGGCCTCGGCAACCGTGCCACGACGCGGCGGAAGTCCCCCGCGTCGAAGTCAGCTGACGGTGGAATGTACGCAGAAATGATAGTATACCTCCTATCCAGGTGCAGCTGCACAGCCACTGCCTGTAAGGAGGTATCTAAAGAGAAAGGAAGAACGGAGACATCATGCCGGGTGTAAACCGCGCATCCCCCAGCCCGGCCGTCCCGCGGTGGTGGGGTTGCAAGACCCTTATACCCCGGGAGGGCAGGCAGTGGGCACGCGCCTAGCATGGTCTCCTGCAAAAAAATAGCTAACGGGGAACGGGACGAGGCAAGCCTCCGCAGCTCCTCCCAGTTGGCCCGGAGTCCACAGCAATTCCATTGAAGGAATATGCCCTCCAGGCCTAGCTCGGAGGAGACGCGGGGGCCCTCCTCGAATTGAAGACCCTCACGGGAATGGCCGTACGCTTCTCGGGGGCAGAACCCCGGGCGCTGTTGGCCGGACAAAGCGCTGGAGGGGCTGTCGCCTTCGAGGACTTATTGGGGGAGGTTGACCTCGCCATGCGAGTCTTTTCCTCCCTCCGCCTCGAAACCTTTGGCGGGCGCTGCGGCTTCGGAGGCGGGGGGCCCTCTTTTCGAGGAAACACCGTCTCCGAGCCACTCGCTCCACCTCGTGGCGTGGGCGAAGGAGCCGAAGCTCCTTTGTTGCTGTCCTCCTTTCGGGGGACAGCTTTAGGAACCCCCGAAGATGGCCTAGCGACCATCTTCAGGGGTGTTGCCTCCTGTGAGTCTAACGACTCGGTGGAGGCGCGTGGCCGTTTCGCCTTAAGGGAAACGGTCACGCTGGGGGAAGAGGGGGGAGCCCTGGTTTTAGCCGGGGCTGGGTGTGAACCCTTTTTGCCGCCAGCTCTACCAGGGGAGCGCCCGGGTGTAGTAGAGCCCGCAGAAGGGCTCCGAATGGGCGCGGAAACAACCGTGCTCGTTGGCCTGGATGGGCCAGGAGCAGAGGGTGCCTTTCGAACTACTGAGGCATATGACGTCCCAGGCAGAGCTGGGCGCGCCAGGACCAAGTCCTTAGCCTCGCGGAATGAGAGTCTATCCTGGGCCTGAACGGCCAGGATTTCTTACTCCAGGAGATATGCACCACATTGCTTCGAAGAAGCAGGGTGCGGCTCTCCGCAATTGACACACTTGGCCACACACGATTTGGACTTATCGTGTGCGACCTTGGAGCAATTTACACAGACTTCGGGTGACCCCGACTTTGCACGTCTACATGAGCGATTCGTATGGCCGAAGCGGTGACAGTAATAGCACCGCCGCGGCAGTGGCACGAATGCCTTCACGCGGTAGCGGTACCAACCGGCACGCACCGACTCAGGGAGCTTGTCACAGTCGAACGTGACGAAGAGTGTAGGGGTGGGTCTCGAAGCCCCTCCCTGTTTTCTCATCACACGTTCGACCTTGACCGCCCCATGGTCGGCCAGCTCTAGGGTGATGTCCTCAATGGAGTAGTCAACGAGTTCCCTCGCATAAACTACTCCTTTCACAAAGTTGATGGTAGAGTGCGGCGTCACACTCACCGGGGTGCCATGAAGTGTCCGAAGAGCACTTATCTTGGCCGACTCGGCGGGATTCGCCAGAAGGCTGCCGTCCGAGAAACGGGTCACCTTCGGCTCTCTACCAATTGCACTAGCTAATCCTCTCCTCTGATGGATCATGTTGCCCTTAGACAACATGGTGCCATCAGTGGAGCGAATAACGAGGAAGCGTTTGAAGCCAGCGGGCTCGAAAACGCCAGGTAACCTCTGAATGAGGGGCCCCGATGTCATCGAGGCTCCGCCCTGTGCATTCTTCGTCTTAGTCTTGGTCAGGAGCTCCGCACACGAGGGGGTAGAGGGGCCGGATTTGCCCATCTTGGCTTGGTCGCCTACCAAAGTGGCAGCAGACCCATCCGTCCCCGCAGCCCCCGCGGATGGAGAGGAGCCCCGAGTCTTTTTCGTCTTTCTTGTCTTTTTCTTCTTTTTAGGAGAGGAGGGCGGGGAATGAACCCGCTTCTCACCCCCGCCGGTAGAAGCCCCCAGGCCAGATGGACCGGCCTCAGCCAGGTCCTTCTCTGAAATGGAGAAGGTCCCGGTGGGCGCAGGGGATTCATCCGGAGGAGATCCCTCCCCTCCTTGTCCTGCCTGAGAATCCACAGCCGTTTGATGAGGACCTTGCATAGGGGCGGATTCGGGTTCGGTGCTTGGCGCCAAGCCCGGATTCCCCCCCATGGAAGGCCCTACCGTCTGAGGCTGGTTTTCCTCAAGGACCATGTCTATCACAGGAGGGGCCTCCAGTTGGCCATCCCCTCCCAGGACATCGCAGGTCCCCTTGGCAGCGTCATGAGTCTTTAGTGGGGAGGCACAGGCCTTGACCCCGGCAAGGTTTAATATTTTTGCCAGCAGGTCTTTTGAGGGAAGCGACCGAAGGAACCTGGCTTCCCTCTCCCCCCTAAGGGGGTTTGCCCAACCGAGCCGCTTGTACGAGGGGCGGTCGGCAATGGGTTGCCTGCTGGCTTTCTTGGCAGTCCCCTTAGAAAGCATAGGAGGGACTGCCGCTGGAGATAGGGAGGTGCCCGAAAGCACCTCCAGAGAAGGGGGTGAGGGGGAGTCCCCTACACCCGTAGGCGTAGGAGAGGAGTAAGCCTCCTCTCCGGTTAAAGAGGTATGGAGGGTCCCCTGCGCAAGCACAGGGGGGGGACCTCCATCTTTTCTGTGGAGCTGCACGAGGGCGGCTCCGTTGTTGTTATAGGGGGAATTAAGGGGAGATGTTTTTTTTGTTTCATCATTGGGCATGGTGACCCTCTTTGTTTTCACGGGACGCAATCGCTCACCACCTCTTGCAGTAGCCCGCACTGCAAGAGGTGCTTACAGGCCCGGCAGAGCCAGGCGCCGCCATTTGGGACCACCCCTCCCGCCTGGTGGCCTGGCAGTCCTTCGGCATGGCGGCTCCACCTTGAACACGGCGTAAAACGGATAGATTTTGAAGGGATGTGAGGAAGGTATGGGTGGGGATGAAGCAGGTTGTTAAAAGCCAACCACCCCAGACCGGAGCTCAGGGGTTAGGGGACATTGTCCCCTCCCCCCTCAGCCCCGATCCGGGACGATTGGCTGAGAAGAAGGTCAGCTTCTACCCTGTGAAATTAGAGGCTGACCAGAGAAAGTTGTGGGAGAGGTTGTATGAAAAGCGACGAGGTAGGATAGGAATACAGGCTATCTGAAGGAAGGAAGAGAGGCTAAGCTGGGGCCGGACGGGGCGCTGGATCCCGTCAGCACGGCGGCCAGGATGGCAAATCGCCGCGCCCCTTACGGGGGCTCACTGGAATAGGGAGTTCCGCCATGGTCATGAGTCCCTTGAAGATGACCCCGGTCCAGGACGCCCGTCAGACGTGACCAACGAGGACAATGTGGTCCGTGTGGAGAGGATGATTCTCGAAAATTGAGGGGTGAAGGTCGAAGAAATCAAGCGAGAACTTGAAATATCACATGGAAGTGTTATCAACATCATCCACGACAATTTGGCCATGACCAAGGTCTCTGCCCGTTGGGTCCCTAGAAACCTCACGCCCCATGCTCGATTTCAACGTCGTCAAAGTTCGGAGGAGCTGCTGCTCCTATACAACCAAAACTTGGCGGGATTCGAGTCACGCATAGTGACAGATGATGAAAGGGGGGGTCCATCACTGGGATCCCGAGACCAAGGTCGAAAGCATGGCCTGGAAGCACAGGGGCTCTCTGAATCCCATCAAGTTCCGGACCCAAGCCTCAGCCGGGAAGATCATGGTCATCTTCTGGGATTCTGAGGGAGTGTTGATGGTGGACTATGCGCCTCGTGGAAGGACCATCACAGGCCAATATTACGCCGAGGAACTGGCTGGGTTGAAGAAGTGCATCCGCCAGAAGCGGTGCGGCAAGTTGACACGCAGTGTCCTGCTCCTCCACGACAATTCCCCTGTCCACAAGGCCAGAGTTGCACAAGCTGCCTTGCGCGAGTGCGGATTCGAGGAGCTCAACCACTCCCCCTACAGTCCAGATCTGGCCCCTAGCGACTACTTTTTATTCCGCCATCTTAAGGCTGCACTGCGTGGACGCCGGTTTGAGGACGATGAGGATGTCCAGCTCGCCGTCCAGGAGTGGATTGAACAGCAGTCGGGAGATTTCTGGTTGTCGGGAATTCGAAGCCTCAGGGACAAGTGGCGCAAGTGCATTGAAGTCGAGGGTAGTTATATTGAAAAATAATAAAACACTTTTCCTCATATCTCGTTTCCTTATATCCGAATTGCAAAACTTATTGACCGCCCCTCGTATCTATAAAAAGTCTCCATTCACTTGGATCATACTCTAAAACACCCATCGCGTTTAACAGTCCCGCCACGTCACAACAGTAAACAAAATCTTCTTCAGTTTTTAAGAATGACAAGAGACTGGCATTCTTGTTACGATAAAAAGTTACATTTGTTTTTTCAACAAATTCTTCTTCTTTTAAGTCTAGATAGAAGCTAACACTTCTGCTAACTCTTTTGACAGGCCTAGGTCTCTAACTAAATCTTCAGTTCTAATTGAATGAAGTTTCCACGTTCTTGGGTTGATGGATGTACAAAGTCTGGATCACTGTCGGGTTCAATGCTTACATCAGATTCACGTATATCACTTACATCGTCCAGTGAAGTAAGTTCCTTGAATACAGGTACTGGAATTTCATCTGAATGAAGCACTGGACGAATTGCTGAATAAAGATTTGGGTAATTTATGTTATGTCGCGTTTTCTTGCTATAATCAAAAGTCTTTGTGAAAAAAAAGTAGCAATCGTTTCCATGTTTTTTTTTGCTCCCGCCACACCATAGGAATGCCAAATCCTAGTTGTTTCCTTGTGCCCTTTGTCCATTGGCGTAGATTTTCTACACATTGTTTACAAACATTGTGCGGGGCCCACAGTTTATCACGATCACCTAATTTCATCTTAAACTAAGCCAGGTATGCTCTTTTCACAAAGATACTAATGTTCATTCTTTGAGTTGGTGCAGTAAAACAATCACTTATATAGCAAAACAAGTCAGGGAAATTCAAACATTTCCTTCGCAATGAGGCCATACTACGGAATGTTATTTCATAAAACAAATCTGAAAAAAAAAATTATATTATACACAATTGCTTTATATATCTAAATGTGCATAAAGAGAAATATAAATACATAGATAAAATAAAATAGGAAGAATACCACACGGCTCCACTTGGTCGTAAGATAGCCTGCTACTATGAGTGGGACCAATTTCCTTCGCAATGAGGCCATACTACGGAATGTTATTTCATAAAACAAATCTGAAAAAAAAAATTATATTATACACAATTGCTTTATATATCTAAATGTGCATAAAGAGAAATATAAATACATAGATAAAATAAAATAGGAAGAATACCACACGGCTCCACTTGGTCGTAAGATAGCCTGCTACTATGAGTGGGACCAATATGGACCAGTCCATAAATAAAAGACTTGACGTGATAGAAGAAAACTATTAGCATTTTTAAACTCAGTGACCCCGAATTTCCCCAAAACAGGTCTCAAACTTAATTCAGCAGAAAAAAATAGTTAAAAATTGTTGATCAATGAAATATTTTGCTGCATGGGACGGAATGTCCAATAGTCCATCATCCACTTACATTAAAAAAAACTACTGATTTTTTTTATTTATCATTTATTTCATGATAAATTATTACAAACAGTAATGATAATATTGTATAAAAATATACATTTATATATATATTAGAAAAATAAAATGTGGTTCATTTTTCCAAGTACTCATCGTGGTCAGTTTCAAACGAAATGTTTGCACAAATAGAATCTTACAATACAAATATATTCAGTCAAAAAACAATATTAGCACTGCTTAATTATCATCACTATTTCAATAATCATCTGTATAGTTAAATACCCCAGTTGCACATAACGATCATTAACATAAAATAAGTTATCAATAACATTCTGAATTAGCTACTAGTCCATTTATGGTGATGGGCTCATCGTATAAGTGTAGTGCTAGCTTTTATATAAAAAATAAGGGATCGCACTATACAGGAATTTTTTAAACGATATATCCTAGCCAATCCCCCCTTGAAAGACGGATATTTGGTGCATTTCTGTATACGACATAGTCAGTAAAAGACGAGCGGCGTTATTCTACATAATTGATTACCGAAATTGGAATAAAAAACAAGTCTACAGTGGTTGCAAAAAGTTTTCGGACCTCCCTTAATTTCATAAGAATGGAGCAAATGATCTTCGAGTACGGTGATGAAGCGGTCAGCATCATCTCAACATTCCTAAGAATGAAGTGCAGCCCTTCCCTTGAATGCACTAAAGCAGCCCCACACCATGACATATCCAGGGTGTTTAATTAAGCTCACTATGAATTTGGGGTCGTACTTGATGAGGAATGGCACCGAACTGTCCTTGGGCGACTATAGATAGATACACTGGAACGTGGATTCGTCAGACCACATAACTTTCTGCCAGTCTGCTGCTGCCCAATGTGTATATTTCTTGGCGAAAACGTCGTTGATTCTTCTTGCGCTCCGTGAGTTCTTTTTTAACCTGCACGGCGAAGAGACGAGGCGAGTTCTTTCTGAAGGTGATGTTGGATAGTGTGGTTGGAGACGTATTTCAGAAGAACAGACTGACTATTTTTCCATTCTGATGCTGTAAAATGTAAGTTCTCTTAAAAGGTTATCTGTAGCTTTTATGGTCCTCCGTGGTTCTGATAGGTGGTACCACCATTGATGTGAGGAGACGAGCAGTGGCATTACAGTCGACTTGGCTTGCTTAGTAAAATATATTTCCTTAATGAGGCTTTCTCCTCCCACCACGTCAAAAGTCTGGCCTTTTCTCCCCTGCCATGTGGCTACAAGGCATAATTGGTGAAAAATTAATGAAACACAGTAGCTAAACCCCAAATAATCCTATTCTGCCCACTGGGACAGAGCAACACAACGCAATGCACCCTCTCCATTGTCAGATAAAACACAACTCTCGGGTAGTCATCCCGTCGCCTCCATTCAAAAATGACTTGTCAGTCGTCAGAAAACTAGTTATCAGCCAACCTATAACATCGGATATTAAATTAATTTCAGGAAGGCGCAGACATGTCCAACCTATAGCGTCGGAAATGAAATTAATTTCAGGAAGGCGCAGCCATGTCCAACCTATAGCGTCAGAAATGAAATTTATTTCAGGAAGGCGCAGCCATGTCCAACCTATAGCCTCAGAAATTAAATTTATTTCAGGAAGGCGCAGCCATGTCCAACCTATAGCGTCGGAAATGAAATTAATTTAATTTACGGAAGGCGCAGCCATGTCCAACCTATAGCGTCAGAATTTAAATTTATTTCAGGAAGGCGCAGCCATGTCCAACCTATAGCGTCGGAAATGAAATTAATTTAATTTACGGAAGGCGCAGCCATGTCCAACCTATAGCGTCAGAAATTAAATTAACTTCAGGAAGGCGCAGCCCTGTATTTTGAATGGGGATGTCCGGAAACATTTTGCGTCCACTGTAAGATTTAACCCAGTATCAGTATTGTTCAAGAATTAGGCTCACAATATACATAGGCTCTATTAAGAATAAAGAATTTTAAAAAATGGAGGCGCACTATGCAAAAGGTTGGATTATACACAAGTATATACGATATAACAATGTTAAACACACAAATTGGAGGACAGCAAGTAAATCCATCCCATTAATTAATACCAATTGGTCCCTTAAGAAGCAGGTACAATATGGTGTGAGAATTTGCTTGAATACCTAATGGGCATACGCAGAGTAACTCACAATCAGATATTCTCGAAATACAACCCCATCTACAACGGTGTCCCCAATGGAAGATCTTGCTACCTACACTCTTTAAGCGACTGTGCCCTATCTGGCCGTCACCAGAAGGGGTAGTCATTTTTTTTTTAAAATTACACTTCAATCTATTCATGCACGACCTCCTTCACAATATAATCATATAGAGAAAACTTCACAGAATAACAACATACGCACAACCACCAGGAACAGGCAATCATATCTCTCCAATCTGGAGCAACACCTGGGTAATAATAAAATGAGTCTCTCCTCACAAATTCTCATTAACTGTTCACCTATCACAAAATAATCTAATAATCACTCAAACATCACATTAAACGCCCTTAAACCATTCAACCCCCTTCCACATTTTTTAGCCTCACCTTTCACACTTACATGACCTTTGCACAACATGTAAACGTCATCTGCGGCAGAGCATTAAAAAAAAAGGTGCTTCGAGCAATAGCTGGTTCCTCCTTTGGATAAAAAAAGGAAACATCACACTACAATAATTCATTCTGACCACACTCAACTACGCCCCTCCTAGCCTGGCCTCAAACACTTGCCCCTTCCTTTTTAAAAACTCAAAATTGCACAAAAGTAAGACCACCACAATTAATTTCATCCACACAGAAAGAAAATTACCTCTCATCGACTCAGATAAACGTGCTTGGCCACGGTCTCAGAACAAAGCCCCGCCATCTACCCAGGAACAAGATAACTACACCCTTCTCACACTACTCCATTCTGTCCTTCCTACCCACCCAAACAGAGTTATCACACTTACAATTTGTTTCACAACTTCACAATCTCTTAAAACAATTCAGTACTGCGGGCACACCCACCAGACAAAGATGAGGAACGTCTACGTATACACACCAATCACCTAATCCAGGCTCAGGTCTGGCCCAAAACATTCCCTACAGTACAACAAACACTAAACACAACTCGCCAAGATGCAACCACAAAAACACACAAGAACAGTAGACAAGCTTCGAACTATCCCGAAAAACAACCATAAGTTCGACTTCAATGACATATTTCTTAGTTTCATTATTGCAATAAGAACAAAGTAGAGTGGAATACATTTGGATCCAAAAAGAATAGTGGCGCTTATGTTTGCATTTTAAAAATAAGCCTTCTGATATCGAGTTATAATAGTACAAGATTAAAGAATGAAGTTTATGTAATTCCACCAATAGTATACTAATAAATTGCTCCGAAGGATATCACACTAGTTGGGTTTTTTTTATATCAACTGTTATTACTTAATAATAAGAATCTGGAACAACAAGCTGAAAAAGTAGCAAAAAGAAAGCAGAAAATGAGTAGCAAGGCGAAAAAGAAAAAAAGAACGAGCAATAAATGCTAAAAGAAGAGATCCTCCTTATAAGGGAAACTGGTCTGAGTTCCTTTGGCCTGAATGGAAATAGCTGCAATGTGAGAGGCTTTGGAGATCCTCTGCGTCGCACTCAGATCTGGGCGGGAGACGAAGAGCGCAGCCAATGCCCCGATGAAAGCGTCTCCGGCGCCCTGACAAAAGTCGGGCATATTAATGGAATACATAAACAAACACCATAAATTTAACGCATTATAATTGACAAGTAACATCCTATAAAACCAGCAAAAAAAGTGGAGTGGAATGAGTGTTGGATAGAGAAAGGGACTGACCGAGGAAGTGGAGATGATGCGCATAGCAAGGGCACGTGCTTGGGTCCTTCCGGCCAGGGATGACCCCTGATTAGATGAGACGCTTCAGTACATAATCACCCCTATTACTATGAAACGCCTTCAGCGTGGGCAAAATAATGGGTGTGTGCTTAATAGAGCATAAAGGGGGTAAGAAGGGCGGGTATTTTAGGTGTTGTTGAAATGCGTCGACTTCACTTTAAGAAACTGGAAGAATGTTGAAGATGAACGTCTTAAAAAAAGGGAAAATACCGGATGTTGGTATTAAATATTTCAGTGTAAAAGAAAGTATCGCTACTAAAAGTCTTTAACGGAAATTTATAGAGGTGAAGTTAGGGGAAGTAAAATGTATGGCAATTATAATGTAAACAGAGTAGCCAAACTATGGACCACGAGCCAGCTTGTGCTTATTATGAGTAACAATATTTTTGTATTACACACGAGGAATAACAACCCTCAACAATCTTCCTTTTCGGTCAGCCCCCTCCCCCACCTCTTTCTCTCACAAACACTCATTTACACAATCAATCCACCATTTCCTCGTTGATCCGACCATTCGTACACCTTGACACTCCCTCTCGTATACACTCTTCACAAGACTATTTCCATACATTCTTCTTACATCTGCACACCACTTCAGAACACGGTCAACTTCGTTCACGCCATTGCAAAAGAACAAAAATTTGGGGTGCGCGGCTCAAAGTTATACTCACACCACCTTTTTCGCCGTACTTCTTCCCAATGGGCCCTTCCCCATCCAGTCAAAGAAGCATTACACAACAAACGCAAACAATTTATCTACATAGCTTCGAGATCTATCATACCTGCTCTTTCACAAGAGCCCCGAAAATTATGAATCAATACCTCGGGATAAACTTGTCCTTTCACATCAAGCAAACTAATTTGCTTATCATTTTTTACACGTCGGGGTGCTCTCGCTCGCCATGTGGAGAAGACGTTTGAGTTCCAAGTCTGGGTAGGGGATTCGATTCCAGGCGAGACGAGACAAAAAATTGGGGCGCTAGTAGGCAGCTGCCGCATATCAGGCGATGCATAATGTCTTAAGCATTGGGGCAGATAACTCTGGGCACGCACGTTACACACACATCCAGCCAATCATGAATGACACTACTCCCTCTTTCCCCGTCATCTCTTCGAGCACACAACATAAGGCCCTTGCGTCCTGGAACCTGTCAAAGGTGTTTCCAATTCCATGCTCCCATGAGGTGTCGAAACAATACTAACACTCTGTCTGCATCTTCCCATCCAACGAGTACCGGACCTTGGTGTTCACGGGCTTGCAAGAGATTAGTTAACTAAGATTTGAGGTTGTAATGCACATAGAGCAATTCGATATATAATATTAAACATTCTTAAGATCGTAACTGGCGCTTTTCCATAGCTGAACCGAGTGATTTAAACGCATTCGTGAAATTATTATACAGGTGAGTTACCGATCCCGCATAATCACTTTTTCTTGTGCAGGTGTGGTTACTTTTAGTCACCTACAATATTCAACTAATAGTATAATAATTTCTACTTCTACTACGTAGAGATTGTACATAAGCGCCAAATATAGTATTAAAAATTCTTATCACTATTATATTCTTTCTCCGTTGTAACCTTACTGCCCCCAAAAGACAACTAAATGGCTAAGTAGAGAAATAGAATGAAAATTTTTAATAAACCCACTAGAGAAGACACACCAAAAGCCCTTTTGATTGAAGACAAGTTTAAGCAATAATGGTTGAAGAGAAAGTAAAGACACCTGAGACTAGACATTTGCTAATGTGGGTCCTAAGAAAGCCAGAATACAGTCATGGTATACAACCTAGCAGCTAGGCACACGCCGTCAAGCTTCTACACAGATTGGGCCAAAATGTGAAATTCGAGAAGGTCGAATTTCGGTGATGGTGACGATGACAGTGACACGACGGGCAAAAATGTCTTTAGTTACCTCCTACAACAGATGGACCCAAGGAGGATATCACCTATCGAGAGAAGGAGGGAGAGGGGTATTTTTGTATACATTTACGAACGATTTACACTTCTTTTTTTTCCCTTTTATGCCTTTCTCAATTGGAGCATAAATTCGAAGTTGGGTCCAAACCATGCCTCCAAAAGATGAGGGAAATATATATATACCTTAAAAATATACCTTTCAACAACGATGTAAAATTGAGAGGAAGACCTTAACTCACCGTTGTATCCACTACCCGATCGACCTTATGAGCGGGGATGTGTTGCATCTCGTTAACTGTAGCATAAAAAGCTCCCTGTGCACCCATGGTCAAAATAACCTCCAGACAACCTCGGCAAAGCAGTGTTTTGCAGGCTTCTTCCGCTTCAGACAAGGAGTTTACACATTTCCCTGTCAACATTCCGGCCTGGAAGCAAAAGCGTCTTGAGGAGAGGTTCTATAACGAGCCGCATAATCCGAATAGCAACATCATAACCGTCATGCCAATCACCAAGGATATAAAATTAGGAAAAAGAGTAAACACGGAATACGGAAGAGAGAATAGACCAAACAAGACAGCCTGCACCCAATTGAAGAATGGGAGGAGGGGCAGTCCCAGTCACCTACGACGCCGAACTAACACTATGGTGGTATTCTTATTCCTCCATTTTACACCACAAATAATGTTGAGCATGGAAAGATGCTATCGAGAGACCACCATGCCCTCCCGCCATGTGTGTATGTATGCATGCACGGTACCTGAAGTAAATAAATACCTCCCCCCTTTCTGTTACACTATCATACAGCTTTTTCACTACTTCTGCTCGGGGATCTTTGCGAAAGTCGGAAAGCGAATTAATATTGACCTACGTCGCGCCTTCCGTCAGGACGAGACCCCTCGCCCTGAAGATCAGAATGACAATCACTGATGAGCCTGAAGGGACCCTGGGCCAGTCCTCGATCGAGAGGGGTCGGTATTATCTTTTATACTAACCAACAATCGGAACTCTTCGTGACCGCCTCAGGAGGGCAGCCTTCCGAGTCAGTGATATATGGATATGAATACCGCCCTCGCAGGTCCGGAACGGAGAAGAGTGAATGTTATGCTGTGAACAAGGAAGGGAAATGAGAGCGGTGTTGTGGTTGAATAGCTAGGTGTATTATGGCGTGTGTATGAGCAACCAAGTCTAGCTCATCGCTCAATAGGTGACCCGTTCCTCATATACACTGAAGCTTCAAATCAGCAATCGGTGGGATTAAACCCAACACCTCGACCTCAGAAATATAACGCTGAATCCAGAAGGCTAGATATAGCTCGTCGCAGAGTAAACAGAACATCGCCTATCTGTCGATTGCGTCCAAGGGTACAAGTCATCGCAATAACTTTGCAGCCTAATGATTGGCTGGATTAAAAAGCGAGGATTTTTTGTTGTTATTTTTATAATTCAGCGATCGAGTGAGTGCCTCCAAGAACATAGTCACGGTAATTAAAATATTAGTCTATTCGAAAATTCACAAAATAAAAAAAAAACACGAAGAAACTCACAAGAAAGCACGTCTGCCATCGGGAAGAGGCCTGCCTCCCTTCGGCGCAGGAACATGCGACATACAAAAAAAAAAGTCAAATAAAATGGAGGAGGCCAACTTCCTCCAAAAAGTCAGATAGTGCACAAGTCTGTGTACACGAATCCGTACCGAGTATGAGGGAGAAGCGGTAGCGACCCCACTTGTCCCGATACCGGGACAGGTAATGTGCGCGAAGATCACCGACTTGGAACATTCAAAAGGAATGGGCCAAACAGTCTGGGGGAGAACGCAGTCGTCGCAATAGAGAGCAGGCGAGCGCGCCATCAGATCTGGCGACTGCCTACTATGGCAAAAATCGCCGTAATCACTCTATAGCCAAATATTAGACTAGACTAAAAAAAGGACAAAAAAAGAAAAACATGCAAAAGCCAAATAACAAAGATAAAAAAAACAATGGCATAGAAAAAGCGGGAAAAAAGCAGATTTGTGAATCACAACCGTTATCCAAACCGAGCACGTCACGTTATCTCCCGTACCAAGCGGGGTATTGCAACCAGCTCGGCCTTAAAGACAGACGCAGCGCCTGGCAGAGCCCGCTGACTTCAAACAGAGGAGATACGGCGTGGAAACCGACCCCCGATTGCGACTTGATCCATCCGTATACACTGGCACGGTTTCAGCGTGACACGAAGTGCGCTCCCAAAAGGCCACACGCAATACTCCCGGCGCTGTACAAGCTTTTGGAGCAGAGGCGGGACGACCAATAGTAAAAGGTGGTAGCCTCCAGGGTGGCGTCCTGGGCAGAACAAGAGCTATACCTAGCTCGCGAAGGAGTTTCCTTACCCTAAACCCAAAGCGATTATAGTAAGACTGGCGTCTCTCGGCAGCATAGACACCATAGAGATCAGCTACGGATGCAGTAAGTGCTGTTGTCGATTGAGGGATGCGCCGGGCTCGGGCATACAGGCGAATAATACAGTGTGCACGGCGCAGAACAAGTTGCATCTCCCAAGCATAGACAAGTAGGCTCTCAACGGGAAGAGTGCGGAAGGCACCGGTCGACAGGCGAAAGCCGGTGTGGTGAATCGAGTCCACCTTCCGAAATACACGCTTGACTGAGGATCCATAACTCTCGTATCCGTAGTCGAGCTTCGAACGAATAAAGGATCGATAGAGAAGTAAAGCAGTAGCTCTATCAGCGCCCCATGCGCTGAACGTCACCAGACGAAGAATATCCATGGCGAAGGTACAAGAGGGCTACCCCAACCCGTACGCGGAACCGACGATCTCGCCAAAAATTAAGATATAAAGATAGGGAGGCGTCGCCTCGCACCCATCTCGTGAGGAGTCTCTATGAGTTATCATAGGCCTTTTCCACGATACGGTATCGCCATGCGGTATCACAGGCCTTCTCCAGATCGAAAAACAACGTGGCGTAATGCTGTCTACGAAGGAAGGCTTCGCAGACGGCATTTTTTAGTCGCAGCAGAGCATCCGAGGTGGAGGGGAACTTGTGGATGCCGCACTGTGCAGAAGACATGGCCTCCGCTGTCCAGGAAAAAAGCTAATTTAATATTTACTAGTTTCTCCTTCTACTTGCACGGGCAGGACGTTAGAGAGAGTGGGCGGAAACCAGCCGTGGTAGAGTGGCATCTCCCCGGCTTGCGAAATGCGACCACAGTAGCGATTCCCCAGCAATCTGGGAGGATTCCCTCTACCCAGATCCTGTTGAACAAATCTAACAGAAAGGCCATGCCTCGTTCACCCAGGTGTCGAAGCATGGTGTACGGGACATCGTCTAGACCAGGGGCAGTGTCCGCGCACGAAGCGAGAGCGGAACGCAACTCACTCATGACGAGCATTGAATGCTGGCGGAGCAGCATCCCTGGTAGAGAATGCACAGAAAGCGTTCTCAAAAGATTCGGCAACGGACCGAGGTCCGAGATTGCGATCCGATTATCCTAGAGAACTTACTCCAGATGCTTTTGACTGGCTTCCACACATCTGCGAGAGGGGTCGTATCGTTGAGTGAAGACACGTATGCCTGCGGGGGAAGAGAGGAGAGCGTGCTTCGAAATATACCGGAACCTAGGCCTAGCTTGACAAAATTTACTGACGGTGAAATGGTTCGGGCGGCGCTTAGAGAGCATGTAGGCATAATGCTTCTGTTGAGGGCCGTCTCAAACTTGGCAGACCACCACGGGAGTGTTGGCGTGCAAAACGGCCAGATGTTCTAGGAATAGTAGCTAGGCCGACGGCGATGAAGTTACAGGAGAATAACTCAACGGCCTCATCTACCGACCTAAAATCCTCGAATGAGAGAGAGAAACAGTCATTTCCTGAAATGCGGACCACCGCGCCCGCCCCAAGCATCACCAGGACGTGCTCTCGGGCGGCAGTAGCCAAGAAAATGATATTTTAATAGAAAAGTGATCACTAACATGGAGGTCATTGACCATCCCTCACCCGAAATCAGGCTGTGCATCTGGAGAGCAGAAAGATGGATCGAGACAGGAAAATGAAGCCGTCCTCGGGCAGTGATCCGTAAACTTATCCACATTTAGGACACCTATCTCTAGCTCGTCGATCAGGTCGGCAAGGACTTGACGAGCAGAAGAAAGGGCCTCGGCAACCGTGCCACGACGCGGCAGAAATTTCCCGCATCAAAGTCGGCTGACGGTGGAATGTACGCAGAACAGTATACCTCCTATCCAGGTGCAGCTGCACAGCTACTGCCTGAAAAGAGGTATCTAAAACAAAGAGAGGAACAGAAACATCATGCCGGGTGTAATTCGCGCATCCTCCCGCACGGCCAGCATCCCGTGGTGGTGGGGTCGCAAAATCGTTATAGCCGGTGAGCGTGGGCAGGGGGTACGCGCCCAGAATGGTCTCCTGCAAAAAGATAGTTAACGGGTAAAGTCAGGAGACGAGCCTCCGCAGCTCCTCTTAGTTGGCCCAGAGTCCGCGGCAATTCCATTGAAGGAATATGCCCTCCAGGACTAGCTCGGAGGAGATGCGGGGGCCCTCTTCGAGAAGAAGACCCTCACGGGAATGGCCGTACGGTTCTCGGAGGCAGAACTCCGGGTGTTGTTGGCCGAACAATGCGCGGGCGCCTTCGAGGACTTATCGGGGGAGGTTGGGATAGACATGCAAGTCTTTTCCTACCTCCGCCTCGAAACCTTAGGTGAGCGGGTCGTCTTTAGAGGCGCTGGTCACTCTTTTTGTAGGATCTACCGTCTCCGAGCCACCTAGCATACCACTGGGCGTAGGCGAAGTAGCCGAAACTGTTTTATTGCTGTCGTTCTTTCGGGGGCAGCTTTATGAGCCCTGGAAGATGGCCTCACGACCAACTTCAGGAGCGTTGCCTCCTGTGAGCCTAGCGACTCGGTTGAGGCACGCGGCCATTTGGCCTTACGGGACACGGTCACGCTGGGGGAAGGAGGGGAGCGCTGGTTTTAGCCGGGCCTGGGTGTGAACCCTTTGTGCCACCAGCTTTACCAGGGGAGCGCCCAGGGTGGGTAGAACCTGCAGAAGGGTTCCGAATGCGCGCGGAAACGACCGTGCTCGTAGGCCTGGAGGGGCCAGGAGCAGAGGGTGTCTTTCTTAATATTGAGGCATAGGATGTACCATGCAGCACCGGGCGCTCCAGGACCAAGTCCTTAGCCTCACGAAATGAGAGCCAATCCTGAGCCTGAACGGCCAGGATTTCGTTCTCAAGGATACGTACCCCATTTCTTCGAAGAAGCGGGGTGCGGCTCTCCACAATTGACACACTTGGCCACACACGATTTGGACTTATCGTGTGCGGCCCTGGAGCAACTGACACAGACTTCGGGAAGCCTCGACTTTGCGCGTCTACATGAGCGATTAACATGGCCAAAGCGGTGACAGTAGTAGCACCTCCGCGCCAGTGGTACGAATGCCTCCACGCGGTAGCGATACCAACAGGCACGCACCAACTCAGGGAGCTTGTCACAATCAAACGGGAAGAAGACTGCAGGGGTGGGTCTCGAGACCCCTCCCTGTTTTCTCATCACATGCTCGACCGAGACCGCCCCATGGTCGGCCAGCTCTAAGGTGATGTCATCTATAGAGTAGTCCACGAGTTCCCTCGCATAAACTAGTGCTTTCTGGAAGTTCATGGTAGAGTTCGGCGTCACACTCACAAGCTTGCCATCAAGTGCCCGAAGGGCACTAATAATGGCCGCCTCGGAGGGATTCGACGAATTCGCCATAAGGCTCCATTCCGAGAAACGGGTCACCTTCGGCTCTCTACCAATCACACTAGCTAAAGCTCTCCTCTGATGGATCATGTTGCCCTTAGCTAACATTATGCCATCAGTGGAGCGAATAACAAGTAAGCGTTTGAAGCCAACTCTCTCGAAAACGCCAGGTAGTCTCTGGATGAGAGGGCCCGACGTAATCGAGGCTCCGCTCTGCACACTTGCAGTTTTGGTCTTAGTCAGGGGCTCCCCACACGGGATAGCAACGGGGTTGGACGTGCCAATCTTTGGCTTGGTCACTTACCGAAATGGCAGCAGACCCATCCGTCCCCGCGGGCCCCAGGGATGGCGAGGAGCCCCGAATCTTCTTTCTATTTTTTTCCTTTTTAGGAGAGGAGGGCAAGGAATGAACCCGCTTCTCCCCTCCACCGGGAGGAGCCCCAAGCCAGATGGACCGGCTTCAGCAAGGACCCTTCTCCGAAATGGAGAAGGTCTTGGCTGCCACAGGGGCACCAGCCGGAGGAGGACATCTCTCCTCTTCTTGTAATGTCTTACAGACCTGAGCCGTCTGAGCAGGACCATGCACAGGGACGGATTTGAGTTTGGTGCTTGACACCGAGCCTAGAGCCGTCCCCATGGAAGGTCCTACCATCTGGGGCTGGGTTGCCTCAGGGACCATGTCCATCTCAGGAGGGGGAGGGCTCCATGTGGAAATCCTCCCCAAGGACATCACAGGTCCCATTAGTCAGAACGTCGTAGGTCGGGGAAGAGAGGGGGGCATGTACGGTGACCCCCTCTAAGCTCAATATTTGAGCCCACGATTTTCACAAGGAAGGGGCTGCCGGGACCTGTCTTCCCTCCTGCCCCTATTGGCCCGCTCCCACCGGGAGCGCCAATTATGGGCCGCCTGCCTTTCTTGGCAGTCACCCGAGGGTGGCTCAGACCTTGATAAAGGGAAAAGGGAGAAAGATTTTTTGTTTGATTTTCATCATCGGGCATGGTGACCCTATACATTTTACGGGACACATACGCTAATCACCCCCACGCAGTAGCCCGCTCTGCGATGGATGAGTACGGGGCAGCCAGAACCGGCTGCCGCCATTTGAGGCCATTCCTACCGCTCAGTGACCTGGCAGACCATCAGCATAGCAGCTCCACCTTGGGCTGGGAATAAAAAATGATAGAGATAGAAGAGAGAATGAAAGAAGGGGATGTGAGGAAGGTGTAGGTGGGGATGAAGCAGGTTGTTAAAAACACACCACCTCAGGCCGGAGCGAAGGGATGAGGGTAGATGCTGGTCAGCATCTACCCTGTGAAATTAGAGGTGGACCAGAGAAAGTTGTGGGAGAGGTTATAGGGAGAGTGAGGAAGTAGGGTAAAAACAACGGTTGTCAGAAAGAAGGATAAGATACTAAGCTGGGGCCAGACGGGGCGCTGAGTCCTGTCAGCATGGCGGCCAGGAAAGCAAATAGCTGCACCCCTTACGGGGCTAAGCATGTCTAATGTTGGCTTAACTTTACTCAATGAAAGTAAAAACAAAAAATAAACTGTATCCACCCTTGTTACATAGAAAGTGCAATATAAAATACAAGAGTATTTATAAAAAAAGTTTTTTTAAATACCTGTGTGGAAGACAAATACATCCCATAATCAAAGTTGCCTTATTCAATAGGACAAACATGTTTAAGAGGCTGCAGAAAAATAATAAAGTACCTCAAAGTCCCTGATAACTATTTGAAGAGGTTTCAGTATTGTTATATAGATATTAACAGAATTAAAAATTAGTCTTCAAATCAATTAATTATATTAACAATTTTCTATTGAATACCTCATTCAATAATACTTTATGACAAGTCCTACCTTTTTAACATTAACTACATGAGTTAACAATGGAAAAATGAAATTAGCTTACCTCCATTTCATTAACACAAAATATATCTGAGAGAGAATAAATCTCCTCACACATATTTGACACGGCAGGTGCGGCATTCATAACAGTTTTAACTGCAAGAAAACAAAGATTATGGAAACACGATTAATATATAACACTCAATGCAGCTAAAATATAAATAACTTGTAAGGAGTTGGTAAGAGCATCAATAAACATAGAATAGTAGGACAGAAGGATTTCCACCAATGATATGTAGAATGATACTATTAATACCTTAACTTGTGGAGTTGAATTGCATTTGCCCTTATTTTAAAGTGCCCATCTGAGGTTGACACAAAGGGCATAAGTCGAGTAATAATAAATTACCTATTAATAGGCTACATTTAAAAAACAGCTGAAAAAACAATAAGCAAAACCAAACTAAATAGGAAACAACAAAAACAAAGCAAGAAGGAGAAGGAAACAAGCTCTGGCATAGTAGGGGAAGGGATGCACCCCCCCCCTCCAGTGCTGGAGCATGCAACCAACCCAAAAAGAGTCAAATAAAATGGTAGGGCAGACTCCTCTAAGAAGTTTCAGCGGTGTATTGCAACCAGCTAGGCTGTGAAGACAGACGCAGCGCCTGGCAAAGCCCCACTGACTTCAAACAGATGGGATACAGGATGGTAACCGACACTCTCTTGGGACTTGGAGCCATCCATTTACACTGGCACTGTTCCAGCGTGACACGAAGGGTGCTCCCAAAATACCGAACGCAGTACTCTTGGCACTGTATAAGCTTTGGGAGCAGAGGCGTGGCGACAAATAGTCAAAGGTGTTACCCTCCAGGGTGGCATCCTGGAAAAAAATAGAGGTGCCACCAGGCCGAGAGCTATACGAGCTCTCGAAGGAGTTTCCTATCTCTAAACCCAAAAGGCTTAGGGTATGACTAGCGTCTCTCGGCGGCATAGGCACCGTCGAGATCAGCTGCGTATGCAGTGAGAGCTATTGGCAACTGAGGAAGGCGCCGGGCTCGCGCGTAGAGGCCCAGAGCGAGTGGCATCTCCTCAGCATCGATAAGTAGGCTCTCAATGGACGACGTGCGACGGGCACCGGTCGCTAGGCAAAGGCCTGTGTGGTGGATCGAGTCCACCCTCAGCAATACACGTTAGGCTGTGTATGCATAAAACTAGTATCCGTAGTCGAGCTTCGAACGAACAAAGATTGATATAAAAGGCAGTAGACCTATCAGCGCCCCAGGCGCTGAACGTCACGGAGCATCAAGGCGCACCCCATTTAGAACAAGTCTGGGTCGGGGTGGAGCCGTGGATGGCAGAAGAAGTGCACCACCTTAGTCTTGGCTAAGGCAAACGGAAGACTGTGCACTTCGGCATAACGAGAGACGCTGTTGAATGCCTGTTGAAGTCGACGCTTAAGAGTTGTCATCTGGGTCGCGCCATAAGACACTGAGGACACTTCCTTGCGGGACACCCTCTTCCTGCTCCCTTGGCCTGAGAGGGTTCCCCCCACCCGTACGCGGTATCGACGATATCTCAAAAGTTCGGATATAAAGATTGGGAGGCGTCTCCTCGCCATCATCGTGTGGAGAGTCTCCATGATACAGTATCGCCACGCGGTATCATAGGCATTCTCCAGATCGAAAAACACCGTAGAGTAGTGCGATCTACGAAAGAAGGCCTCGAAAACGGCATTTTCCATTCGGAGCAATGCATCCGACGAGGAGTGGGACTTGCGGAAGCCGCACTGTGCAGAAGACAGATGACATCCGCTCTCCAGAAAAAAAGGCTTATCTAACATTTACCAATTTCTCCATCAACCTGCACACGCAGAATGTTCGAGAGATTAGGCGGAAACCATACGGGAAAGAGTGATCTCTCCCCGGTTGCGAAAAGCGAGCACAGTAGAGATTCGCCAAGTTTACTCAAAGTAAACCTCTCGTTGACGGGTTATCCGCCTCTCGAGATAAAGGCTAGTCGGCGGCCTTCCGCGCATTGAATGCTGGCGGAGAAGCATCCCGGCTAGAGAATGCGGAGAAAGCAGTTGCGAAGTCTTCCGCCGAGGACGCGGGATCAGATATTGCAGTCCCATTCTCTTGGAGAACGGGAGGGGCTGCGATAACTTGCCTGTATACTTCTGCTAGAGGGTCTTCCCGTTAAGTGAAGACGCGTATGCCCGACAGGAAGAGCGGCGGGCATGTTTCGAAATATACCGGAACCTAGTCCTAGCTCAACGAAATTCACCTACAGTCAAAACGTTCGGGCGGCGCTTATAGCGCATGTAGGCATAACGCTTCTGTTTGAGGGCCACCTCACACTAGGCTGAGCACCATGGAAACAGTCGGCGTCGTGCAAAACTGCCAGACGTCCGAGGAATAGTAGTCAGGCCCACGGCGATGAGGTTGCCGGAGAAGAATTCATCGGCCTCATCTACCGACCTAAACTCCTGTCATTTCCTGAAATGCAGGCCACCGCGCCCGCGCCAAGCACCACCGAGGTGGACTCTCAGGCGGTAGTTGCCCTGAAAATGATAATTGAATGGGAAAGTGATCACTACCATGGAGGTCATCGACCACCCCCCAATCAAAATCAGGCTGTGCATCCAAAGAGCACAATGATAGGTCAACGAAAGAAAATGAAGCGGTTCTCGGAGAGTGATGCGTAAACTCATCCACGTTTAGGACACCTATCTCAAGCTCTTCGATCAGATCTGCAAGGACTTGTCCCCTGGGATTTATTGAGTAATCTCCCCAGAGAGGATGCCTGCCGATCAGATCTCCAAGCGAGAGAAAGGGCCTCGGCAACCGTGCCACGACGCAGCGGAAGTCCCCCGGGTCGATGTCAGCTAACGGTGGAATGTACGCAGAAATGATAGTATACCTCCTATCCAGGTTAAGCTGCAGAGTTACTGCTTGAAAAGAGCAGTCTAAAGCCAAGAGAACGGAAACATCATGCCGGGCCCACATCCCATTGTGGTGGGATCGCAAAATCCTTATACCCCGGGAGGGGTATAAGGAGGTATCTAAAGAGAAAGGAAGAACGGAGACATCATGCCGGGTGTAAACCGCGCATCCTCCAGCCCGGCCATCCCGTAGTGGTGGGGTCGCAAGAACCTTATACCCCGGGAGGGCGGGCAGGGAGCACGCGCTTAGCATGGTCTCCTGCAAAAAGATAGCTAACGGGGAAAGGGACGAGACGAGCCTCCGCAGCTCCTCTCAGTTGGCCCGGAGTCCACGACAATTCCATTGAAGGAATATGCGCTCCAGGCCTAGCTCGGAGGAGACACGGGGGCCCTCCTCGAAGAAAAGACCCTCACGGGAATGGCCGTACGCTTGCCGGAGGAAGAACCCCGGGCGCTGTTGGCCGGACAAAGCGCTGAAGGCGCTGTCGCCTTCGAAGACTTATTGGGGGAGGTTGGGCTCGCCATGCGAGTCTTTTACTCCCTCCGCCTCGAAACCTTAGGCGGGCGTTGCGGCTTCAGAGGCGGGGGGGCCCTCTTTTCGAGGAACCACCGTCTCCGAGTCACTCGCTCCACCACTAGATGTGGGCGAAGGAGCCGAAGATCCTTTCTTGCTGCCCTCCTTTCGGGGGAGAGCTTTAGGAACCCCGGAAGATGGCTTGGCGACCAACTTCAGGGCTGTTGCCCCCTGTGACTCTAAAGACTCGGTGGAGGAGCGTGGCCGTTTCGCCTTACGGGAAACGGTCACGCTGGGGGAAGAGGGGGAGTCCTGGTTTTAGCCGGGGCTGGGTATGAACCCTTTTTGCCGCCAACTTTACCAGGGGAGCGCCCAGGTTGAGTAGAGCCCGCAGAAGGGCTCCGAATGGGCGCGGAAACAACCGTGCTCGTTGGCCTGGATGGGTCAGGAGCAGAGGGTGCCTTTCTAACTATTGAGGCATAACACATCCCAGGCAGAGCTTGGCGCGCCAGGACCAAGTCCTTAGCCTCGCTGAATGAGATTTGATCCTTGGCCTGAACGGCCAGGATTTCTTTCTCGAGGAGATATGCACCACATTGCTTCGAAGAAGCGGGGTGCGGGTCTCCGCAATTGACAAACTTGGCCACACATGATTTAGACTTATCGTGTGTGGCTTTGGAGCAATTTACACAGACTTCGGGTGACCCAACTTTGCACGTCTACAAGATCGATTCGTATGGCCGAAGCGGTGACAGTAATAGCACCGCCGCGGCAGTGGCACGAATGCCTTCACGCGGTAGCGGTACCAACCAGCACGCACCGACTCAGGGAGCTTGTCACAGTCGAACGTGACGAAGAGTGTAGGGGTGGGTCTCGAGGCCCCTCCCTGTTTTCTCATCACACGTTCGACCTTGACCGCCCCATGGTCGGCCAGCTCTAGGGTGATGTCCTCAATGGAGTAGTCAACGAGTTCCCTCGCATAAACTACTCCTTTCACAAAGTTCCTGGTAGAGTGCGGCGTCACACTCACCGGGGTGCCATGAAGTGTCCGAAGAGCACTTATCTTGGCCGCCTCGGCGGGATTCACCGCATTCGCCAGAAGGCTCTCGTCCGAGAAACGGGTCACCTTCGGCTCTCTACCAATTGCACTAGCTAATCCTCTCCTCTGATGGATCATGTTGCCCTTGGCCAACATGCTGCCATCAGTGGAGCGAATAACGAGGAAGCGTTTGAAGCCAGCGGGCTCGAAAACGATAGGTAACCTCTGAATCAGGGTCCCCGATGTCATCGAGACTCCGCCCTGTGCACTTTTGGTCTTAGTCAGGGGCTCCGCAACCGGGGAGGCAGAGGGGCCGGATGTGCCGATCATGGCTTGGTCGCTTGCCAAAGTGGCAGCAGACGCATCCGTCCCCGTAGCCCACGCGGGTGGAGAGGAGCCCCGAGTCTTCTTTGACTTTTTTCTTTTTTGGAGATGAGGGCGGGGAATGAACCCGCTTCTCACCTCCGCCGGAAGAAGACCCCGGGTCAGATGGACCCGCCTCAGCCATGTCCTTCTCCGAATTGGAGAAGGTTCTGGTAGTTGTAGGAGATCCCTCCCTTCCTTGTACTGCCTCGGAAACCCTAGCCGTTTGAGGAGGACCTTGCATAGGGGCGGATTCGGGTTCGGTGCTTGGCACCGAGCCAGGATTCCCCCCCATGGAAGGCCCTACCATCTGAGGCTGGGTTGCCTCAAGGACCATGTCTACCTCAGGGGCGGCCTCCAGTTAGCCATCCCCCCCCCCAGACATCGCAAGTCCCGTTGGCAGTATCGTCACTAGTCTTGTGGGGGGAGGCACAGGCCTCGACCCCGGCAAGGTTCAATATTCTTGCCAGCAGGTCTTATGAGGGAAGCGACCGAAGGGGCCTGGTTTCCCTCTCCCCCCTAAGGGGGTTTGCCCTACCGAGCCGCTTCGATGTGGAGCGGCTGGCTAAGGGCTGCCTGCTGGCTTTCTTGGCAGTCCCCTTGGAAAGAACAGAGGGGACTGCCCCTGGAAAAAGGGAGGTGCTCGAAAGCACCTCCAGAGAAGGGGGTGAGGGGGAGTCCCCTACACCCGTAGGCGAAGGAGAGGAGTAAGCCTCCTCTCCGGTTAGAGAGATATGGAGGGTCCACTGCGCAAGCACAGGGGAGAGGACCTCCATTTTTTCGGTGGAGCTACCCGAGGGCGGCTCCGTTGATGATAAAGGGGAAGTTGAGGGTTGTTTTTATTTTCATCATTGGGCATGGTGACCGTATTTGTATCACGGGACGCAATCGCGCATCACCTCTCGAAGTAGTCCGCACTGCAAGAGGTGCTTACAGGCCCGGCAGAGCCAGGCGCCGCCATTTGGGACCACCCCTCCCGCCTGGTGGCCTGGCAGTCCATCGGCATGGCGGCTCCACCTTGGCCACGGCGTAAAAAAGATAGATTGTGAAGAGAGCAAAAGCGATGTGAGGAAGGTATGGGTGGGGATGAAGCAAGTTGTTAAAAACCAACCACCCTAGACCGGAGCTCAGGGGTTAGGGAACACTGTCCCCTCCCCCCCTCAGCCCCGATCCGGGACGGTTGGCTGAGGTCAGCATCTACCCTGTGAAATTAGAGGCTGGCCAGAGAAAACTGTGGGAGAGGTTGTTTGAGAAGCGACGAAGTAGGGAAGAAATACAGGCTATCTGAAGAAGGAAGAGAGGCTAAGCTGGGGCAGGACGGAGCACTGGATCCTGTCAGCACGGCGGCTAGGATGGCAAATCGCCGCGCCCCTTACGGGGTAAACTCATCTGCATTTAGGACACTTATCTCCAGCTCGTCGATTAGGTCAGCAAGGACCTGAGCCCTGGGATCGATCAAGTAATTTCCTTAAAGTGGGTATCTACTGTTCAGATCCGCAGGAAAGAGAAAGGGCCTCGGCAATCGTGCCACGATGCGGCAGAAGTCCCTCACGTCGAAGTCGGTGGAATGTACGCAGAAATAACAGTATACCTCCTATACAGGTACAGTTGCACAGTTACTGCTTGAAAAGAGCAGTCTAAAGCCAAGAGAACGGAGACATCATGCCGGGTGTAAATGGCATATCATCATGCCGGGCCCACATCCCATTGTGGTGGGATCGCACAATCCTTATACACCGGGAGGGGAGACAGGGGGCACGCGCCCAGCATGGTCTCCTGCAAAAAGATAGCTAACCGAAAACGGGAGGAGATGAGCCTCCACAGCTCCTCCCAGTTGGCCCGGAGTCCGCGGCAATTCCATTGAAGGAATATGCCCACCAAGCCTAGCTCGGAGGAGATGCGGGGTCCCTCTTCGAAGAGAAGACCCTTACCTAAGGGCCGTATGCTTCCCAGAGGCAGAACTCTGGGCGCTGTTGGCGGGACAATACGTTGAAGGCACTGTCCGTTTCGAGAACTTATCGAGGGAGGTTGGGCTCACCATGCGAGTCTTTTCCTCTCTCTGCCTCAAAACCTTAGGCAGGCGGGGGTCCCTTCTTTGGAGGGTCCAGGAATCAGGTTCGGTTTTTTGCACCAAACCCGTGTTCAACCCTATGGAAGATCCTGCCATCTGGGGCTGGGTCACCTCCAGGACCATGTGCATCTCAGGTGGGGCCTCTTCGTGGCCATCCCACCCCATGGAGCCACAGATCCCATTTGAGGTAGTTTCCGTCACAGTCGTCTTTGGTCGAATTGGTGCCATGATTTCCCTCATCCTCCTAGACACCTAAGGGAGGATGAGGCCGCATTTGGAGGCGGATCTTTATGCACCTGCTTTCCCCCACTATTGCTTTCAGTTGTCCCCATAATGAAAGAAAAAGGGGGCCTCATGGAAAGTAGATATTATGACCTCCCTACGAGTGAGGAGGTTAAGAGAAAAATTCACCAACAACTTTCCCAGGGCCCATCATAGAGTTAAAGTCAACCCAGTGGGGATCAATGTGTGCCAATGCAAGGGAGCAATGTGTGGATGAAAAGCTCATTCGGTGGTGGTGCATGAGGACATTCACTACTTTTCATACAAGATGAGGAAGGGACAATTTCTGTCCAAGGAGATGTAGGAAAAATGACTCATGCACACCGAGAAACTGATCAACAAGTTGAAGCACCTCTTGGAGCCAGACATGATGTGGTTCTTCTCAAACGAGAAGAATTTCTGCCAAGACAGAAAATCAATTTTCTAGTAACATTCATGGTCTTTGGTGTGGTCATGCCTCCCCATTTCTTCCCTGAGGATCTCAAGCTGAATACAGATCACTATATCAGTGTTCTGAGTGAGGTGCTGAAGTCTTGGATTGACCAGGGAGGCTTGCGGGAGGCCTTACACATGGCAGCAAAACACTGTGCCCTGCCACACCAGCCGGACAACCGAGGCCTGGTTGGCTTCCCAACTCGCCTGACCGCCACCCACTCGACTTCTTTGTGTGGGGAATGGCGACACTAGAGACCAACAAATCCAGCAACAACAGAAAGATGAGCTGAGGGCTAGGATTATGGGGCCTTGAAGGGCCTAAAATGGAGATAGTAATGAAGGCCTGTAGTCAGTTCGCCAGGAGGCTATCACCAAGGCCAGAGGTGGGTTCATCAAGTGAGATTGGTAGAACAAGTAATGAAGATAAACTGACACAAATTTGAGGAATATTTCTCAAAAAGTAAAAAATTATTTTTTCCTGAGATAGTTATCATGCGAATGAAAACAATTTGCACCCTGTAAAAACATAGATGTGTGGCAAACACATTCTTGAGCACAAGGATGTGCAAAAAGAGACATGATTGGGTAAAGGAGAAAATGAGAATTTAAAAAATTATTTCTCTTGCATAGTAAATAAGAATATGCTTTGGAATCTATTTGATGTGAAAGCTGAAAGAGGTACCGGATCCGATTATATGATTATGCTATGTAAAGTTAAATTAGTTAGACAACAGAAAGCGACCTGAAGCCATCGTGGCATTGGGGGATAGGTCCATGGGAATGGTCACAGTGCAATGCCATGCAACTTTAAGTCCCCCTCGGGCCATCTCACATATGCTTTGTCAGGCAGCCCTGTGGGCTGCAAAACGCTAAGTCTAGTAGCCCAGTCTTCATAGACTCTTTGGTGCACTCTTTCCCCTCAATTCTCACATGTCCAGGAACCAGGCAGAAGATGATCTTGACATCCACCTGGCTCGTGGCTAATGTAGAGTCATGAATAGCGAGAACCAGGGATGAGGATATTAGAATGTCCCAAGAGCAATCAGGATGCCTTGTGAGTAGCTAAAGATCATCATAATCCAGTCTCTGAACCAGGTACAATACGTTATTTCTAGTACGGAGCAGTTTATTGCAACCAGCTAGGCCGTTAAGATAGACCCAGCACCCGGTAGAGCCCGATGACTTGGAACAGATGGGATACAGAGTAGCCATCCCCCTCCTGGGACTTAGTGCCATCTGTGTACACTGGCTGGAATCAAGTGTGGCAGGAGGTGTGCTCCAAAAAGGTTTAAAGCAATACTACAGGCACTGTGAAGGCTTTGGAAGGAGAGACGTGGCGACCTTCAGCAATACATGCTCGTTAGTGGATGCGTAAACTCACATCAGGAGTCAAACTTTAAATGAGCAAAGGATAGATAAAATGTAAGGCGCCAAGCCTATCAGCACAACAAGTGAAAATGTCAGGGAACGAAGAATGCCCATGGCCCATGTAAAAGGTTGCGAATATTACCTTCACAAGTGAGGCGTCGGTCGAAACAAGACCAAGGAAACGGTGCGAATCCAGCACTTTGCGAACACGTCGTGATTGGGGTGGAGTTAATGGGGGCAGAAGTGCACCAACATCTTGACCAAGGAAAACTGTAATCTGTGCACTTCTGCATAGCGAGAAATGCGGTACAATACCTGTTGGAGTTGATGCACCAGAGATGGTATCTGGGCAGCACCAAAAAGAGATCGAAAGGTCGTCCATGTAGAGGGTAGTGAGAACATCTTCCTGCAGCACCGAGGTGATACTGTTGATATTCTGGATAAAGAGTGTGACACTGAAGACACATCCCTCCGAGACACCCTCTTCCTGCTCCATTGGGCCTGAGAGCGCTCCCCGCCCCCCACCCGTACGCGGTATCGACGATATCTCAAAAATTCAGATATAAAGATTGGGAGGCGTCCCATCGCCTCCATCGTATCGCCATGTGGTATCATAGGCCTTTTCCAGATCGAAAAACATCGTGGCGTAGTGCTCTCTACGAAGGAAGGTATTGCAAAAAGTATTTTCTAGATGGAACAGAGCTTCTGATGTGGAGTGAAACTTGCGGAAGCTGCACCTCGAAGAAGACAGGTGACCTCTGCTGTTCAGGAAAAGGGCTAGTCTAACTAATATTTACCAATTTCTCCATCAACTTACATACTCGTACGCAGGAGTTTAGAGAGGATTGGGCAGAAACCGGCCTGGGGTAGAGTGATCTCCCCCAGTTTGCTAAAAGCGAGGAACACGGTAACTTTGGTGTTGAAACATGGCATACGGGACATCGTCCGGACTAGGGGCGGTGTCGTTAAAGACATGTTTACATGTCTTTTTTTTGAGAGAGCCCATCTGGCAACTGTTTACTAGGGCAAAAGTCGCCGTACTCACATCATACCCTACTACGAGGCTAGATTAAAAAAAACAACAAATAAAGATAAAACGAAGACAAAGGCTAAAAAATAAACAACAAAATAAAAAAAGAACAACAAAAATGCAACAAGGAAGCGCGCTCTGGTATTGGGGGAAGGCCTGCCTCCCTCCTGCCGGCCATGAAGGGCGGCGGGTGTGCTTCAAAATATAACTGAACCAAGCCCTCGCACAACGAAATTCAAACATGCTCGGGCAGCCAAGGAAGGCGGGACTTCCTCTGCCTGGCATGAGGATGCCTTTTCCTCTTCTATTGGTAGTTGGGGAGGGGGGGGGGAGAGATTACTGGTTTATGGTGTTTCTGCTTTGTTGTTAGTTTTTAAGATAGCCTTGCTTGTAATTTCGTCATTAATGCCCTTGCTAGCAGCTGCTAGATGAATTCACAGGAATAAAAAAGGTGCTGATGCATGAGGGTGAGTAGGAGGTAATGATGGTGTTCGTGATGACAATGGCACTGGAGGTGGAGACGAGGAAGGATGGGATTTGGGTCGGATATTGGAAGTTGGCGTTGTGGCTTGAGTGGGAGGAAAGGGTAGTTTAAGTGGTAGGGGTGGGTAGGTTGGGAGAGAATGTAGGGGAGGAAAGTTGTAGGGGGGCATTAAGAGCAGATCCATATGATTGAGTAGTGTTTTTGGAGACCACTGTTTTACATGTCAAGAGGGTCCAGTTTGGGTAAGAGTTACATTGAATTGAACCCTTCGTCTCTCAACAGATGTATTTGTAGCTGGGGTTGCTCTCAATGTCTTATCAAAAAGAAGAATCCGAGAAATGACCACCGGAGAGCCATTCCTCGGTGTCGGAAAGACGTAGTGTGCGTTGTGGTACTTGCCTGGGTGACTGAAGCCAGTCCGAAGGACCAGTACCACAAATAGTGAATAAAATAATTTAGTACCTTAACTCTTGTTTCTATTATAACACTTTATCTAAAAATAAAGTCCTCTGTAATCTCCCATAGATTTTGATAGAATACATAATAAATAAAGCATTTTCTTGTTATTTTGAGCTAAATTCATTTTCCAACCCTTCGTTTGGTTTAATAATCTTATTTAGTTGATTCCTATAATGGTCTTGATTTCCAATCTAAAATGATTTAGAATTTCAATATTTTCAGTCTGTAATCTTTGGTAGACCCTTTCCTTAAAAAAATTTCTATCTCCTCATTCCATAAAAAAGGCTTCATACATTTCTATTTTACTACACAAAATTTTCCAGTTTCTTTTAATGCAATAGGAATTATATATTAAACAAACAAACTAGTTACCAATAGTAAGAAAAATGGATGCAGTAACTCAATACTAATTATTTTCACATATAAATAATAGTTATACAATTACAATATACAGGGTGTTCCGGCTAAATTTGACGATTTTTAATCTCCTTTTCAGGAACAGCTTGATGTAGCGGTGAACAGTCAATGGCGTTGGGGATCATAGAGAGTAAAGTTTTAGTTGAGAAAAAGTTAGATGACAATAGAAGACTGGAAGCCATATTAATATTGGAAAAGATTTTATTGCAACATGATGATTAATGATGGATATTAAAAGTCTGAGATCCTAGGTGGTGTTAAATGCTTTGTGAACACTGTAAAGGCTGTATGACGTGACAATGATAGAGGCAACGGAGACTACAAAGCCGTGGCCACCAGAAATGGGCACAGCAGGTGTTCTGACTGGATCTACACACTGGAATTCATCAAAAAACTGCAGGAAAAGGAGATGGAAGGCCCGAACAAAAGAATCCGGGCTTTGGAGAGAGAGATGGGCATCGGAGTCCCCACCATGAAGCTGGCCCTAAATGAGCAACTCCGCTGCCACTCATACAAGAGGCAGAAGGGCCAAATTCTGACAGCGAAGCAGAACAGCTTGATGAAGGGAAAGAAGCTCATGAACAAGCTGAAGCATCCGGTTGAGCCAAAGACAATCTGGTTCTTCTCAGATGAAAAGAACTTCTGCCAGGACCATGGGACGTTCCATGTATCATGTTTCCCCAAACTGTGATGGCTTGGGGCGTTTCCAGTGAGAGTGATGTCATGCCGCCCCACATCTTTCAAGTCTTAGGCTCGTTACGATACAGGGACAGGTAATGTGCACGAAGATGACTCAGACTCGGAAAATGAACAAGAATATGCCGAACAGTCTGGGGGACAATGCAGTCATTGCAATAAAGTGTAGGCGAGCGCTACATCAAATGGCGGTGCGTCCAGTTAGTGTGCCCAATTCGAAGACGAACGCTTCTCGGAGACAGAACTCCGAGCGATGTTTGCCGAGTAAGGGGCTGAAGGTGCTGTCGCCTCTGAGAACTTATCGGGGAAGGTTGGGGTTGCCATGCCAGGCTTTTCTTCCCTTTGCCTCGAAGTCTTAGACTTGCAGGCCGGCTTCGGAGGCGGAGGGTCACTACTTTGGAGGATCCACATCTCGAAGCCACCCAGCCTAGCCTTGGGTGGGGGTACCTCAGTAGATAGCACAGCCGTTTCACCTTTCAGGAAACACGTATGCTGGGTGGACTGGAACCCTAGTTTTAGCCGAAGCTGGATGTGAACCATTTGGGCCGCAAGCTCTACCAGGAAAGCACCTGAGGTGAGTAGAACTCAAAATGGGGTTCAGAATGGAAGTGGAAATGACAGTATCCATAGGCCTGGAGTGGCCAGGAGCAGAGGGTGCCATTTTTAAAATTGAGGCATAAAACGTGCCAGGTAGCACCAGGCCAAAGTCCTTGTCTCGCGAAACGAGATATATAGAATGAACAGCCAGGATTTCTTTAACCAGGAGATACGCAACACATTGCTTCGAAGAAGGGGGGTGCAGCTCTCCGCAATTGACACACTTTGACTTGGAACAACTTACACAGACTTCGATAAATCCGACTTTACACATCTACAGGAGCGATTCGTATGGCCGAAACGGTGGTAGTAGTAGCACCTCCGTGGCAGTGGCGATACCAACCGGCAGGCACCGACTCTGGGAGCCTGTTAGTCAAACGCAATGAAGAGTGTAAGGGTAGGGCTAACGCTCCCTCTTTTTCTCATTACATGTTGGACTTTGACCGCTCCATGGTTGGCCAGCTCTAAGGTGATGTTATCTATGGAGTATTCCAAGAGTTCCCTCGCATAGACTACTCCTTTAACGAAGTTCATGGTAGTGTGTGGCGTCCCACTCACCGGCGTGCCATTAAGTGTCCGAAGGGCACTAATCATGGCGGCCTCGAAGGGATCCAACGCATTCTCCAAAAGGCTTCTTCCGAGAAACGGGAAACCGGTTCTCTAACAATCTCCTATGATAGATAATGTTGCCCTTGCCAACATGCTGCCATCAGTGGAGCGAATAACCAGAAAACGTTTGAAGCCAGCGGGCTCGAAAACGGCAGGTAGTCTCACAATGTGGACATAATCGAGGCTCCGCTCAGGGCACTTGCAAATTTGAACCTGGTCTGGGACCCCCCACCCGAGGTCGGCTCAGAGCGGGATGTGCTGATCTTGGCCTGGTCGCCTGCTAAAACGGCAGCAGACCCGTGCAAGCCCCCGGAGAGGGAGAGGAACCTTTATTCCTATTAGTATTCTTCTTATTTCTTTTTTATGGGGGGGGGGCGAGAAGAGAGGGGGGAATGCACCCGCTTTCCTCCACCAAGGAAGTAGCCCTTAAGCGGGATGGATCCTTCTCCGAGATGGAGGTCTTAGGTGTCAAAGGAGCACCAACAAAGGAAGGAGGTCCCTCCTCTCCTTGTGAGTTCTAGGGGCCCAAGCCATCGGGGGAGAAGCTTGCACCAGGGTGGACTCAGGTTCAGTGTTTTGGCACAAAACCTGCGTTGGTTCAGTGTTTGACCCCATAGATGATCCTACAATCTGGGCTGGCATGTCAGGGACCATCCATCTCAGGGTGGCCGACGAACTGATCTTCATCGGGAAAGAGGAGGCAGTCACGCCAACTCCCCACAATTACTGCATGGGGCAAGGCCTGACGTGCCCCACTTTCCCTTGTCCCTATCAAATAACTCTCACCGGGAGCGGTCGAATTTGAGCCATCTGCCTACTCTCTTGGCAGTCCCCTTTGATCTAATAGGGACGGACAGCAATTAATTTAAAATGGAACATGCGCGACTCCTTAGAACGAGGTGAGGAGAAAAACCCACACCCATAGGCCTAGGAGAAGATTACACCTCCTTTCTGGTAGAAGAGTAATGATGGGATCCCTGATGGCAACGGGAAATCTCATTTACGGCATGGGGATGATGAGAGGAGAGACCCTCCACCGGTCAAAATGATGCCTCGATTTTCCTCATCCTCCCTGACACCTAGGGAGGATGAGGCTGCGCTTGGAGGCAGAAATCCATGCATTTCCCACTATTGCATTTAGTTGTCACCATGATCAGAGTAAAAAGGGCTTCATGGAAAGTAGATACCACAACCTCCCTATGAGTGGGGAGGTTAAGAGAAAAGCCACCATAAGATCAGAAATTCCATATGATCGGACCTGGTCCAGCATTGATGGGCTTTGCCAACCTGGCCGCCATTCAGGAAAGTTTGGGGGATTAAAATTGACTTTTTTATTTAATAGAGCCACAAACAATTGGGAAATAACACTTTTAACCCAAGGAGGAGACAAAGGTGAAATTTTGTTACACAGTGTTATTGTCATACCCTGGTGCTAGTTGATCCCAGGATGGCATGCAGTCCACCAAGGCACCATGGTTACCAGACCAAACTCTGTCCAGGTGGAAACACTCCTCCTGGTACAGAGTGAGAGAGAAAAGGTTAAGTGGATAGCCATAATGATAATAATAATTTATATTAATAATAATCATAATAAAAACTATAATACATAATAATAATTATAATATATTAATAAAAAATAATATTAATAAAATATAATTAAATAAAATAAATTACCTAATTATAATGAATAAACGATAAATATTATTATATCATAAGAAATACAAATATGTAATATATAATATAAAAATACAAAATAATAATAAAATTAATAATGATAAATAATAAAATATTATTAATAATAAATAATGACAATAACATACTACAAATAATAGTAATTAATCAGAGTTCAAATCAACCCAGTGAAAGGACTTCCTTAATTTGACAACACAGGCTGGAAGGACATGAGCTCCTCCAGGTACAAAGTGAACAGGCTACACAGGCTCTGGGGAGGAAAAGGGGGCAATTGAGAAAGACACCAAGTGATCTTCCTGCACCAGCAAGGCCGAGATGGTGGCTAAGATCAATGTGGTGTTAGAAGATCTTCCAAGGAAACAGTGAGGAACGCATGCACCAGGTTCCAGAACGGCCTTGAGACTTGATTGAGGCCATGTTTGAAGCTGAGGGTGGCTATATTTATTTTTGGCTGAGATATTGTTTTGTTTTTCTTTAATGCAAACTGTCAAATTGAGCCCAAACGCCCTGTATATTATTTATTTGAACCATACTTATAGATAATAACCTTTGTATTTTCTTGCTAGTTTTAGAGCTTGTATAGTTGCAGCTTCAGTGATTTCACCCTGACAAAGGACTATTTTAGATTCTTTGATGAGATCCTCTGCACCTAGAACATCCTTGGGTGTCATCTCCTGGTTGGCTCCAGCCACAATAATAATTGAATTTTCACCTGAAAATTAAATGAATGTCAATCAAGAAGCCCATTATCGAAAGTATTCTATAGATTCCATTAACATTAGTCAATATAGGGGTGAATTAGTTACTGTTTGAAGTTCAATTTCTGATGAGCATGCTAAGAGAATATACCCCAAAATACTTGTAGGAATTAAGAAAAGTGTATATAAACTTAGAAGATTTTGGCTTCTCTACCTCTCTTTTCTGACCTTCGAATAGGTAGCACGTGTTTCATAGAGCTCTCAGTCTGTTGATTTATTTTTCAGATTTTTCTACTGTTTGTTTTGTTTGTTTTTTTCTCTCACCACAATCAGCAAAAGCTAAGTTGCTCTTCTTTTTTTTTCTTATTGCTACTTAAGTTCTTTCTTTGTTTGAATAAGTGATGGAGTTTGGGGATGAAAGTGAGCATGAGTGTCGGAATGTATGCATTGGTTGTGGTGTATTAGGTGAGGGGTATACATGTGTTGTATGTGGGCTGCGTGAATGCATTGTAGATTTAGGGGGGACGAGAAGGCAGGATTTAGACAGGATATGTAGGCTGGAGGGGTTAGTTGCTGAGCTCAGGAGGGAACTTAGTGTTAGGCCTAGAGCTGGGAATAGGTTAGGTGGTGAGGTAGGCCAGTTAGATGTTTCAGGTGAAGGTAGAGGGCCGGTGGAGGAGGTAGGATGTGATAGTTCTAGGGATAGTGAAGTTAGCCCCCTTAGATTAGTTAGAAATAGGCCTAGTGAGGATGGGGGACAGTGGAGAGTGGTTAGGAAACGTGAAGCTAGGGAGGCTTCTCCTGTTCTTTGTGAGAATAGGGTTGCCTCTGTTGAGGTTGTTAGCCAGGGGGAGAATAGGTGTGAGTGTCAGAGGGACACAGAACCTATTAGCTTGACTAATAGATTCAGTGCCCTAAGAGAGGAAGTAACTGGGAGTGGGGGTGGAGGTAGAGTGACTGGTAGTTTGAATGAGAATAGGAGTGGGGATGGAGTTAGGTCTGTGGGGGTTAGGAATAGGAGTCTGACTGAAGTGCTTGTGATGGGTGATTCGCGAGTTAGATATTTAGATAGAAAGTTGAATGCAAGTAGATTGAATGGTTTGAGGGTGTGTTTGCCGGGTGCTGGAGTGAGAGATCTGTCTGATAGGTATGAGGAGCTAGTGTCTGGCTGTACAAGGGATGCGGTTGTGATTACACATGTAGGAGTGAATGATGTGAAGAAAGTGGGTGCATGTGAGTTACGTGAGAGGTACAAGAGGTTGATTGAAAAGGTGAAAGAAAGTAGAGTGAAAGGTGTTGTGACAGGTGTGCTTCCAAGAATGGATGTTGGGGTAGAATGGATTTCTCGTGCGATTGGGCTGAATGATTATGTGAGGAGGATGTGTGAGATGGAAGGTGTCATGTTTGTGGATGTGTGGGATAGGTTTGTTGGAATGAAAGAAATGTATGCGATGGATGGACTGCATTTGAGTAGGAGGGGGGTAGATGTGTTGTGGGAGGAGTATGATCGTGTTATTAGGTCTTTGTGGGCGGGAAACTAGATACTAATAGTGGTAAGGGAATTATGAGAGGACATTATAGTACTGAAAGTAGAATGGACTTGGCAGATAACAGAAATAGGTTCCAAGGCGATAGAGGTGAGGTCATTCAGGTTTCAAGAGGTGCTTCAGGGATAGGGGGGTTAAATTGTTTCTATACAAATGCTCGTAGTCTTAGAAACAAGAAGGATGAGCTATTTAGTTATATTAGCAATGAGGATATAGATATATTATGTGTTACTGAATCATGGGTTAATGAAATAGAATTTAGTGACACTATAAATGAATTTGATTTACAGGGCTATAATATGTACATTAGTCAAAGGACAGGTAGGATTGGTGGAGGAATAATTATCTATATAAAAAATAACATTGTTTCAAGTTTAAATACTTCAATAAAGCAGGATGGAGTTGAGTCACTTTGGATAGATATTAGGTTCCGTAAAAATAGAATGGTGCATTTGGGAGCTTTTTACAGGCCACCTGGGCAGACTGATGATATGGATGAACTAATGATAAGGGAAATAAGTAAGGGATGTGAAACAGATGCAGTTATTATTGGGGACTTCAACTTAAACTCTGTGGACTGGGAAAATATGATAGGTAGGGATAGAACAAGTGGCAGGTTCATAGAATGCTTTGAGGATAATTTTTTTAATTAATTTGTTAATGAGCCAACGAGGGGGGACAATATATTAGATTTAGTACTTTCTAACAGTGATCATTTAGTTCAAGAATTAACTGTTGGGGAAGCATTGGGAAATAGTGACCATCAGATAGTTCATTTTAACTTGGGAATTGAGAAGGGTAAAATAACCGAGAATGCTGTAAAAGTTCCAAATTTCCATAAGGGAGATTATGTAAAACTTCGAAGCTTGCTAAATTTTGTAGACTGGGATGTAGAATTCAGAGGTAAAAATGCTTATGGGATGTGGGATACTTTCAAGCATATAATAAATGTAGTCCAAGAACAATGTATCTCAATGAAGGCTATTAGGAACAAAAGTAGGAAACCATTATAGTGGAATCAGATAGCTAGAAAAATTTCAGAGAAGAAAAGGGCATATAAAAAATTACAGGTACAAAATAATATTCAAAATTTAAGTGATTATAGAATGGCTAGGAATGAGTTAAATAAGATTATAAAGAAGAACAAAAGGGTGTCAGAAATTAAATTAGCTCAGGATGGCAACAAAGATCCTAGAAAGTTCTTTAGTTACTATAAAATTAAAACAAGTCTGGCAGAGTTAAAATAGGACCTATCAAATATGAAGGGGTTGTGAGAGAAACTGATGAGGAAATAGTTGAGGTACTAAATGGTCATTTTGCATCAGTATTTAGAAAGGAGAAACTAAATAGTCTTATGTATTGTACTCGTGGGTCAGGAAAAGAGGTGTTTACTACCATTAGTGTGGATCGGAGGACGATAAAAGGACTAATAGGTGAGTTAGATACTACCAAGGCCTCCGGCCCTGATAATATTCATTCTAGGATACTTACAGAAGGGGTAGAAAGTATCTCAATAGCTCTGGATAAGTTATATACTAGGTCACTGGAATATGGAGAAATACCTGATGATTGGAAGAGAGCGAATGTAGTCCCCATTTTCAAGAAGGGTAGTAAAGAGGATCCAAATAACTTTAGACCGGTTAACCTAACTCCTGTAGTCTGTAAAATTCTTGAGAAAATAGTTAAAAAAGGCATTTGCCAACATCTAGAGAGGGAGGGGTTAATCAGCGATGCTTAGCATGGGTTTAGATCAGGTAGATCATGTTTGACTAATTTAGTAGACTTTCTAGAGTTCGTAACAAATCAAGTAGATAAGGGAGAGAATGTGGATGTAATTTCCTTGGATTTTAGTAAAGCATTTGATAAGGTACCACATAGGAGACTGGTTCATAAATTAAAAATGATTGGATGTGTGTGTGGGGGGGGGGGGGGGTTCAAATTGTATAGCTGAGTGGCTGAAAGACAGGAAGCAAAGGGTAGTGCTAAATGGTGTAAAGTCAGAGTGGAGGGATGTTATCAGTGGGGTTCCTCAGGGATCAGTTCTTGGTCCATTATTATTTGTCATCTATATAAACGATCTTGGGGAGGCAGTTAATAATAAAGTGTCAATTTTTGCGGATGATACCAAATTAGCAGCTGTAGTTAAAGATATTGATGATAATTTTAAAGTGCAGGGGGATCTAAATAAATTGTTATCCTGGGCACATAAGTGGCAAATGACTTTCAACCTTGATAAGTGCAAAGTTATTAACATGGGAAAAGATAATAGAGAATTTAACTATGAAATGGATGGGCATTGGCTGAGCTCAGTAGAGGATGAGAAAGATCTAGGAGTAGTAATAGATAAGTCATTAAGGTTTTCTAAGCAGTGTATTGAAGCAAGAAATAGGGCAAATAGAGTGCTGGGTTTCATTAAGAGAAATGTCCATTACAAAAGTAAAGAGGTTATTCCTAAACTCTATAACTCTTATGTTAGGCCACATCTATAGTACTGTATACAGGCATGGTCCCCACATTTTAGACACGATATTAACCTTCTCGAGTCAGTGCAACGGAGGGCAACAAAGATTATTCCTTCCCTGAGGCACCTTGAATATATAGATAGACTGAGGGTATTAAATATGTTCTCATTCGAAAGGAGGTGTGTGAGAGGGGATATGATTGAGCTCTTTAAAAAATTTTCCGGGATAGATAAATTGGATGTTAGCAAGTTTTTTAAGTTAAATGAGGGAAATCGGACTAGAGGTCACCACTTGAAAATTAAAAAGCAAGGGTGTAGGTTGGATTTAAGAAAATATTTTTTCACCAATAGAGTGGTAGATTTCTGGAACAAATTGCCGCCGAGGGTAGTAGGTAGTCCAGGTCTAAATGTATTTAAGAGTAGGTTGGATGAGTTTATGGGGAAGGAAGGTTGTGATGCTTCTTAAGTTTTGTATATATTAATATTGTTTGTATATATCTATAGCTGCATGATTTATTTCTTGACAAGCCTTGATTGGCGATACCCTTGTTTCTGGACGCAATCTTCTGGATGTAGTTTTCCTGGGAGTTTGGGTGCCTTAAAAAAGAGGCCGTTTGACTTGGATGACCTATGATGAGCCCTTGTGGCTTTTGTCATCTGTTATATTATATTGTGGGGGACTTTGATTTTGTCTTCCCCTGGTGATGGTGCTTTTTGTGGGCGGGTTTTGACAGAGGCGGATGACCTTTGATAGACCCTGGTGGCTTTTGTCATCCGTGAAATTATGTTATGTTATGTTATGAAACCCAGGTATGTCACTAAATACCCAAGCATGGGTTTGATGCTTGGGTGAGGGAAGAGCAGTTAAGGTGGTGTTTACTGCAATCTTGGTCTAGGTTTACATTTAATACAAGTTGGTGTTGGGCAAGGTTTATTCTGTGCTTGTACTTTTAGAGGATGTGGGAGAGGCATAATCTTAGTTGGACTAAAATTTCTTGCTCTGTCTGGGGTAATGACTTTTCTGAGTTGTCTATTTGGGGAGTTGTTGTTATTATTATTATTTGGAACAGTGTATATGCCAGTAAAATCTAAAAAGACTATGGAGTGGCAAGGCATACAAGGCTATGAGACCTTAAAATACAAAAAGTTTCAGGGTTAAAACAAAGCAATAACCAGATTAAAAAGAGGACCCTGGGGCAATAAAGAAAATGCTATGCTCTAGCATAGCCTAAGTAAAATCAAAAACAAAACAAGGGCGGGGGGAACTATTGCCGCTCACCAATGGGAAAAAGGCATGCGTGTATCTTAACATTGACATTTCTAGTTAATTAAAAATGTACAATTACTAAATATAAAAGAGAAAAAAACAGGCATAATAAAAATCAGAAGATGGAATTAGTGCTAAAAGGGGGCCCCTCAGCTAAGAGGAAGCGTAGTCAATCATTACATGGGAGACATAACATAGATGAGAAGCATTCCAGACCGAAGGCAGACAGGGGCTGGCACTCGACCAAAAGATGACGTACTGATATAGGAAATGAACAGAGGGGGCAAGGGGGACGAGGTTGATAACTGCTAGCCCAGGGTAAAACTAAGGTCTTAACGTAATGCAGCTATCCCATTCTGACTGCCAGAGGGGATGAATGTAGTCCCTAATATAAGGATAAAAATCACAATATAGCAAACTGCAACAAGTTGGTGTTTGGGTGGGTACAATTTGACCCGCCTCATCAGCTTGCTCGTTACCCTGGACCAAAATAACAAGAAACCCAGCAAAACTATAATTTATATCTGGAAGAGTTCTTGACCAACCAGGAATGTACTTTGGAGACAAGGGGGTGGTCAGAAGTTAAAGAGCAAAGGGAGTATAATACCTTTGACTCCTTGAATCAATAAAACCTGTAAATGCAGTTTTTTTTTTGTTTTTTTTAAGGAGCCTACTTGGGCATAAGTCGCGGTACTCACTACAGTCTATGACTAGTCTATATAAAAAAAAACAAATAACAAGGATAAAAAGATCATAGGCTAAAACCAGGCAAAAAGGTAACAAGAAGGAAGCACCCTCCAGCGGCAGGTGTAGGCCTGCCTCCCACCGGCACAGGAGCATGCAACCCACAAAAAACAGTAAAGTGGAGGACCTTCAAAAAGTCGCATAGTCCGCAAGTCGGTGAGCACGAACCAGTCCAGAGTACAAGGAACAAGCAGTAGCATAAATGCAGTAAAATGCAAGGTGGCTAAAAGGTGTAAGGCTAATAAAACTGTATATAGCTCAGCGGTTAAATGGACGCTGCCTGCACTAACGATTAGAAGACTTTAGAATCTGGTGAGAACACTGCAGCCTCCACGCTATCTTCCATTTTTTTAACCATCTGTGATGAATGGGAGATGCTGCATGTTCAATGAACATATCACATACCATATGTCAAAAAGAGTGATGCAAATATTTGACTAGGGAAATGGCCCCAGAGGAGTGGCCGTGAACGTGAAGGGCATGACTGCATTGCGTGGACCTAAATGCAAAATGTGTTCCACTACACGAAATCCCAAGGGCCAGTGTATGAATGGAGACTTGTCATAGGCAGCAACAGACCCTGGGGAGAAGACGCTCTTGTAGACAGACCTGGAGACAGTGGTGATAAGAGTGGGAAAATGCTACCATCAGCATAAATGCTCGATATAGGGGAAGAGCGGAATGCACCACTGGATACATGAAGGCCAAGTTGCGGATAGGATCCAGAAAAGGGGGAGATGAGGGAGAAGCTGAGGAATACACCTCTTTATTATAGTCCAACTTGAACTGGAAGCAGGAAGTGTATAGCTTCCACAACATAAGTCTATCACTCCTCCGAGATATTTGGGAGAGCTTCTTTATTAGATCCATCTTCCAGGGACATCTCTGTCGCAGGTCACAAAGATGAGGACACCAAGTAAATTTGGGATCCAGGATCATCCCCAGGAACCGTATCTCTGACACAAATTCCAGGGGGTCGCCCTGTAGAAACAAGGGGGATTTAACTTGTAATAGTGAATAAAGTAACACTTAATACACTGCCCTGGGGAACACCCTCCTCCTGGACATAGAAAGCGGAATAAGTGTTACCAACTCTAATATGAAAATTGCGAGTAGTTAATAAACTGGATAAAAACTGGTAGTTCCCTCAATCCCAACTCAGAGAACTGGTGGAGGCCTCCCTTGCAGCATATGGTGTCATAGGCCTCCTCGATATTGAAGAAGACAGCCATTGCGTGGCAGGCACGAGCAAAGGCCTCATGAAGAGTACCCTACAAATGGACAAGAAGATCCGTCATATGCTGCTTCTTATGGAAGCGACACTGGTATGAAGTTTGGAGGCCGCCATGGTCTTCCAGAAACCACTGCAAGTAGGAATTCACCATTTTTTCCAAAAACTTACTAAGAGAGCTAATTAGGGCTATTGGCCTATAATGTTGTTTTTTTTAGGAGCCCATGTGGAGACTGCCTACTAGAGCAAAAGTCACCGTAATCACGCTACAGCCTAACACTAGGCTAAAATTAAAAAAAACAGATAAAGATACAAAAAACAAAGGCAAAGAAACAAGAAAAAACAAAATAAGCAAAAGAGAAAGAAGATGGAAGCACATTCCGGCGTCTGGATAAGGCCCGCCTCGCCCTGGCGCATGAGCATCCAACTTGCAACAGAGTCAAATAAAATGGAAGAGGCCATCCTCCTCCAAAAAGTCATAGTCTACAAGTCTATGCACACGAACCAGTCGTGAGTAGAAGAGACAAGCGGTAGCGTCCCCGCTCATCACGATACGTGGACAGGTAGCGTGCGCGAAGATCACCCAGACTGCGACATTCAACAAGAATTTGCCAAACCATCTCAGAGACAACGCAGTCGTCACAATAAGGCGCAGGCGAGGGCCCCATCAAATGGCGGTGGTTCTCGTGAGTGTACCATTCAAAAATGGCATAAAACAACCTGAAGCCGTCGAGGCATTGGGAGGTAGGTCCATGGAAACAGTCGAGGCGCAATGGCACACAAATTTAAGTTCCCTTCAACCATCACTCATCTTATTTGCCAGGCGGACTGCTCAGATTTCTGCAATGTACTCGGTGTGAGGAAGAGCCAAACGCTAGTTTGGTCGCACAGACTCTATGGCGCCTTCAGCGGCACTCTCATTCCATGTGATACTGCGAACTAGGGGGTGTGGAAATCCCAATTCCACGAGAGCATTCAAAGCGCTTTGTGAGCCGCTATAGATCACAATGCAAGCTCTGAACCGGAAACGCAGCATTAGCTCCCGTACGGAGGGATTTATTGCGACCAGCTCGCCCGTGAAAACAGACGCAGCGCCTGGTAGAGCCCAGCAGACTTCAAACAGAAAGGATACAGCATGGAAACCCACCCACTCCTAGGACTTAAAGCCATCCGTATAAACTGTCATGGATCCATTGTGAAACAAAGTGTTGTCCATAAAAGCTGAATGCAATAACCCCCACGCTGTGGACGCTTTGAGAGCAGAGGCGTGGGGTCCTGTACAATACCAGAGGTGCCACTGTCCTAAGAACTGCACCGAGGTCTCCAAAGGAGTTTCCTAGCCCTAAACCCAAAGGGCTTACGGTATGACTGACATCTCTTGGCGGCATAGGCACTGTCGAGATTGGCTGTGGATGCAGTGAGAGCAATTGGCGACTGAGGGAAAGCACATCCATCACCTCCGCAACTTTTCACGTGTTCGATCCCGTTTTAATCGACGAAACCTTGAGACTGCTATTCATGTTTTTGTCACCTCACGCTTAGACTACTGCAATTCTCTTCTAGTGAATCTCCCTTCTTCGTCACTTGGCCCCCTACAACTAGTTCAAAACTATGCTGCCCGACTCCTCCTTCGCCTCCCCCCCCCCTCGGTTCTCTCCTTTGATGCCTCTGTTACAGGAGCTACACTGGTTACCTATTCGCTTCCGTACCCACTATAAAATTCTTCTCATCACCTAAAAGGCCCTAAACCTTGAGGCTCCACCTTATCTCTCGTCTGCCCTCTCCCGTCGTCAAACTCCTCGGGCACTCCGGTCTAACCTTGCTCCCATCCTGTAAACTTTCTCTACACTCGCTACACAACCTGCGCTCTGTGAGGGCTGACAGCCCTGAAGGGCGCATAATAAATACTTATTATTATTATTATCATTTAGAAACAAGTCTGGGTCAGGGTGGTGCCTTGGATGGCGGCAGAAGTGCACCACCTTCCTCGTGGCCAAGGTAAACTGAAACCTGTGCAATTCGCATAGCGAGAGACGCGGTTCAATGCTTGTTGGAGTCGACGCTTCAGAGTTAGCATTTGGGCCGCGCCAAAAGATATCGAAAGGTCGTCCATGTAAACGTAGTGAGCACATCTTCCGGCAGCACCGAAGTGATGCCGTTGATGTTCAGGGCAAAGAGTGCGACACTGAGGACACTTCACTGCGGGACACCCTCTTCCTAATCCATTGGGCCTGAAAGGGTATCCCCTCCCCACTCGTACGCAGAATCGACGATCTCGCAAAAATTCACATATAAAGATTGGGAGGCGTCCCCTCGCCACTATCATGTGGAGAATCTCCATGAAAAAAAAAAGGCTTATCTAACATTTACCAATTTCCCCATCAACTTGCACACGCAGGAAGTTAGAGAGATTGGGCGGAAAACGGCCAAAGTAGAGTCATCTCTCCCCGGTTTGCGAGAAGCAAGCACAGTAGCAATTCGCCAGGAATCTGGGATGATACCCTCTACCCAGATCATGTTGAACAAATCTAACAGAAAGGCAATGCCTCGCTAACCCAGGTGTACGAGCATAGAGTACGGAAAATCGTCCGGACAAGGGTCTGTGTCCGTGCACGAACCGAGGGCGGAACGCACCTCACTCAGAGTAAACATGTCGTTGAAGGCTTATCCGCCTCCAGTCGGCGGCCTTCCGCCTTTCGCGAGCGCATTGAATGCGCTGGAGAATGCGGAGAAAGCGGTCGCGAAAGTTCCACCACGGACAAGGGGTCCGAGATTGCGGTCCCATTCACCTGGAGAACGGGAGTGGGGTCATGCGAGAACTTGCCCCGAATCCTTTTGACTGGTTACCACACCTCTGCTAGAGGGGTCTTCCCGTTAAGTGGAGACAAGTCTGCCCGCAAAGAAGAGCGGCGGGCATGCTTCGAAATATACCGGAAACTAGCCCTAGCCCAACGAAATTCACCGACAATGAAATCGTTCGGGCGACGATTATAGCGCATGTAGGCATAACGCTTCTGTTTGAGGGCCGTCTCACACTCTTCTGAACACCACGGGAGTGGTCGGCGTGCAAAACGGCCAGATGATCTATAAATAGTAGTTAGGCCCACAGCGATGAGTTTGCCGGAAAAAACTTAACGGCCTCATCAACCGACCCAAACTCCTTGACTGAGATAAGAGAAATCAGTAATTTCCTAAAATGCGGACCGCCATGCCCGTGCAAAGCACCACCGCGGGCTCTCGGGGGGGAAGGGGGGAGCAGTCCATAAAATGATTATTTGAATGGGAAAGTAATCACTACCATAGAGGTCATCAACCACCCCCCACCCAAAATCAGGCTGTGCATCTGGAGAACATAAAGATAGATCGAGGCGAGGCAGGAAAATGAAGCGGTTCCCAGGCAGTGATGCATAAACTCATCCACATTTAGGACACCTATCTTCATCCCGATTAATCCCCTTGGATTAATCGAGTAGTCTCTCCAGAGGGGGTTGTCTACCGTTCAGATCTCCGAGTAAGAGAAAAGGGGTCTGCAACCATGCCAAGATGCGGCGCAAGTCCCCTGCGTCGAAGTCGGCTGACGGTGGAATGTAAGCGGAAATAACAGTATACCTCCTATCCAGGTGCATCTGCACAGCTACTTTTTGCAAAGGAGTTATCTAAAGCAAAGAGAAGAACGGAGAATCATGCTGGGTGTAAATGGCGCATCTTCCTGCCCAGGCCCCATCCCGGGAGGGTGGGCAGGGGGCACCTGGTTGGACCGGAGTCCGCGACAATTCTATTGAAGGAATATGCCCTACAAGCCTAGCTCGGAGATACGGGGGGCCATTTCAAAGAAAAGAGCCTCACAGAGATGGCCGTATGCTTCCCGGAAGCAGAACACCGGGCGCTGTTGGCCGGACAATGGGCTGTGAAGGCGCTGTTACCTTCGAGGACTTATCGCGGGAGGTTGGGATCGCAATGCGAGTCTTTTCCACCATACGCCTCAAAACCTTTGGTGAGCCAGGGGGTTTCAAAGGTGGGGGTCCCTCTTTTGGAGGATCTACCGTTTCCGAGCCACCCAGTCTACCACTGGGTGAGGATGAAGGAACTGAAGCTCCTTTAGTGCTGTCCTTTCAGGGGTGCAGCTTTAGGAACCCCGGAAGATGGCCTCACAACCAACTTCAGTGGTGTTGCCTCCTGTGAGTCTAACGAATCGGTGGAGGCGCGCGGCCGTTAGAAACGATCACGCTGCAGGAAGGGAGGAGAGCCCTGGTTTTACCCAGGCTTAAGTGTAAACCAACCCTTTGTGCCACCAGCTTTACCAGTGAGCGCCCGGGGTGGGTAGAACCCGCAGAAGGGTTCCGAAAGACCACGGAAACGACCGTGCTCGTAGGCCTGGAGGGGCTAGGAGCAGAGGGATGTCTTTCTAAATACTGAGGCATAGGATATACCAGGCAGCACCGGGTGCACCAAACAAGTCCTTAGCTTCGCAAAATGAGAGACGATCCTGTGCCTAAACGGCCAGGATTTCCTTCTTAAGGGAATAGGCACCACATTGCTTCGAAGAAGCGGGTTGTGGCTCTACACAATTGACACCCTTGGCCACACACGATTTGTACTTATTGTGTGCAGCCTTGGAGCAACTTACACAGACTTCGGGTAGCCCCGACTTTGCATGTCTACATGAGCGATTAACATGGCCGAAGCGGTGACAGTAGTAGCACCTCCGCGGCAGTGGCACGAATGCCTTCACGCGGTAGCGATACCAACCGGCATGCACCGACTCAGGGAGCTTGTCACAGTTGAACGTGACAAAGAGTGTAAGGGTGGGTTTCGAGACCCCTCCCTGTTTTCTCATCACAGGCTCGACCTTGAACGCTCCATGGTTGGCCAGCTCTAAGGTGATGTTATCTATAGATTAGTCCATGAGTTCCCTCGCATAAACTACTCTTTTCATGAAGTTCATGGTAGAGTGCGGCGTCACACTCACAGGCATGCCATCAAGTGTCCGAAGGGCACTAATCATGGCCGCCTCGGAGGGATTCGACGCATTCGCCCAAAGCCTCCCGTACGAGAAACGGGTCACCTTCGTCTCTCTACCAATCACACTAGCTACAGCTCTCCTCTGATGTGATCGAGGCTCGGCTCTGCGGACTTGCACTTTTGGTCTGTGTCAGGGATTCCACACCCGGGGGAGCAACGGAGCCGGATGTGCCGATCTTGGCTTAATCGTTACCGAAATGGCAGTAGACCCATCAGTCCTGAGGCTCCTGCGGATAGAGAGGAGCCCCGTCTTTTTTTTTTCTTTTTTTTTAAGAGAGGGCGGGGAATGAACCAGCTTCTCCCCTCCACTGACAGGAGCGCCTAGGCCAGATGGTCCAGCCTCACCAAGATCCTTTTCCGAGATGGAGAAGGTCTTGGCTGTCACAGGGGCACATGCCAGAGGAGGAGATCCCTTCTCTCCTTGTAGAGCCTTGGAGACCAGAGACGTCTGAGGAGGACCTTGCACAGGAGCAGACTTGGGTTCCGTGCTTGGCACAGAGCCCAGGCTCATCCCTATCAAAGGTCCTACTGTCTGGGACTGGGTTGCCTCAGGGACCATGTCCATCTCAAGGGGGGCCTCCATGTGGCCATCCCCCCCAGGACATCACAGGTCCCATTTGTCATAGTGTCTTTGGTCGGGAAGAGAGGGAGGCACTACAGTGCCCCCCTCCAAACTCAATATGTGAGCCCGCAGGTCTTTAGAGGGAATGGGCTAATGGGCCCTATCTTCCATCCTACCCCTAAGTGGGTTGGCCATATCGTGCAGGGAGCGTTCCGGTCAATTATGGGCCGTCTGCCTGCTTTCTTGGCAGTCTTCTTGGAAAGAAAAGGAGGGACTGCCACTGGAGAATAGGAGGCACCCGAGGGCCCCTCCAGAAAAGGGAGTGAGGGGGAATCCCCTACACCAGTAGGCAAAGGAGAGGAGTCAGCCTCCTCTCCAGTAAGGGGAAAGGACCCTCCATTTTTTCGGTGGAGCTGCCCGAAGGTGTCTCCATTGCTGGTGAAGGGGAGAGGGATAGGGGTTTTGTTTTTTGATTTCATTATCAGGCATGGTGACCCTATTATCTCTACGAGAAGCAAACATTAATCACGCCACATAGTAGCCCGCTCTGCAAGGCTATGGGGCTGGCAGAACCAGCTGCTGCCACTTGAGGCCACTCCTCCCACCTAGTGGCCTGGCGGCTTCACCCTGTGGACAGCGTAAAATTGATAGATAGTGAAAGTTGAAAGAAAGGGGAACTGAGGAAGGTGTGGGTGGGGATGAAGCAGGTTGTTAAAAACCCACCACCCCAGATCGGAGCTCAGGGGTGAAGGAAAATTGCCCCCCCCCCCTCCTCAGCCCCAATCCAGGATAGTTGGGTGAGAAGCTGGTCAGCATCTACCCTGTGAAATTAGAGGCTGACCTGAGAAAGTTGTAGGGAGAGTGACGAAGTAGGGTAGAAACGAGGGCTGTCTGAAAGAAGAGGCTAAGCTTGGGCCGAATGGGGCGCTGAGTCCCGTCAGCGTGGTGGCCAGAATTGCCGCACCCCTTACAGGGTGAGAAAGCACAGAAGGAGCCATGACAGTTTCAACGATGGCAAAGGGGAAGCCCATTTGCTGCATATGGATGATGAGAGGGAAGCCCCTCCACTGGTTGAAGGTGTGTCTCATGTTACGTCATCCTCCCCAACACCTAGGGAGGGCAAGGCTAGACTTGGAGGAGGATCCCATGCCCAGTCCCATTATGCCCTCTTATTGCCACCATATTTGTACAAGCAAAAAGGACACATGGAAAGGAGATACTATGACCCCCACAATGACTAGGAGAGTTAAAAGTCTTTGTAGGATCAGAAAATCCTAGAATATGATCATTTATACATACTAGGTGCACAGGTGTCAACCTGAACCGCCACTCAGGCAAAATTGTCCTCAACAAAAAAACTAATACAAAACCAAAGGCAAAAAACGAAAAAGCAAGAAGGAAACACTCGATCAACATCAAAGAATCTTGGTTGGGAACAAACCAAGTACCTCAACATTAGAAAAGCAACGTAGATCTTACTATGCTACCAAGAGCTCTGATGGTCTTATGATGACAATATATAAGCTGGTACCTTTTTTATCAACAACAATGGTAGCAACTCCTGTTGAAACACTAGGTGAGATGCAAACATATTTTTTGTTTACATTACTTTTTTCAAAATTCTCAATGTAGTTTTGGCCAAAGGAGTCATTCCCAACCTGAAATTTGAATAATCAAATTCATCATAGATGACAAATAAAGATAAATATGAAGTAGAATTTTCATGCTAGGAAGGAATAAGAGAGAAAAAAGGTAACAATTGTGAATCATGGATGGTAACTAATTGGGGCTTTATGCATGTATAAAATAGGGAGAAATACTGTAGATGCCCCTATATAGGAATTTGGCACTACTTTATTATTTACAATGCCCTCCACAGAGATCAGAAAGCCAATATGTCTCATCACAATATCTTCCATAACTTGTGCCAGAGAAAATCCAATGTTTCTAAAATTGGTGTATGATAAACTACATGTATAAACTACATATTGGTAAGGGTTATGAAAATTTGGATGAATAAAATGAAAGTTATCAGCAGATAAGTAATTTACTTGAAAAATCAGGGCAGCCAAAATGATCAAATAATAGAAGAAACAAATTATGTACTTTTGAATATAATGATTAAATTAGAAGTGGACAACATTTGAACAAGTTTTAAGTAATTAGTATTTAGTGTGAAAACCTTAATGCTTGAGGATCCATTGATATCTCCTGTCACAGGAATGAACCAATTGCTGACACTCTTGCTCTATTCATATCAAAGAATTTCCCAGAGTTCTAGCACTTTTTTTTTATTCTTTGGTTTAGACTTCTATCTGATTATCTTCCAAACATTTTCATTGGGATTTGGATCTAGACTTTGTGCAAGCCAGTTGATAACAGGAAAGTTTTAATTATGCATGAAAATTGCAGGGTGGGCTTCAGAGGCTTGTGGATGGGGCAGTATGCTGTCACATTTCTTTGTACACTACAGCATTTAATGTGCCCATTAAGTGCACAAGTGGACCAGTGCCTTCTCCAAATCATGGTCAATGACATGAAAATTCCTCCAACAAACCTCAAATTCTTTTTGGTGCAATTGACAATCTCTCATCTGCTCTCCAATGAATTCATTACTCAAGTGGAGTTAGCTCCATTCGTCATCCCTCCATGTAACATACCAGTGGTGAATGCAAAACAAATCTTCTTGTTCTTCAGACTAATCTATAAATATTCTCTTCCAGGTCTTTTAGCTGTGAACTTTCTGGTTATTATAATTATTATCAAGTGGATCAATCAGAAATGATTCATCTATCATTAAGCAGTGATTTATCTCCCTTACAGAAGTAGCTCAATACCATCTATTCTTTTTTGGTGTGTATTAAAACAAATAATTCAGCAAAACAAAAAGAGAATCCGATTTGCTATCAGCAACAACCTTATTGTCAACTTATAATTAGTATGTAGTTAATTTAATTTTTACTTGTAAAATAAAGGTATTAGTATATATAGTTAATTGCTTTCCTTTTCTTTATAGTCAGTCGTAAAAATTGTGGGATTCACATCTATGCAGAATCCCACAATAACAATTTGGAAACCCAGTCCCTGAATGTGTTAAATGACCTAGGGTTGCATCGAGGGACTCACCAGAGGTAACCTGTTTTAAAGCACCAATTCTATGCTAATTTTCCCCAAAATATGTCTCCATATTGCCACCAGCCAAAGCCAAATTCTTTGAGCACTAGGTTATAGTGATAAAGCATCGCCCCCCCCCCCCCAAAATACAGCAGTAGTAGTAATGTAGTAAGATTCGGGGTCTATTTAATAGTAGGGGTTTTACCACTGATCTGCACTCACTTAAGATGCCTTTATTTCTTAGTGGTGACCTACTGATTAATGTGGGATCTGAACCATGGGTATCTATAGCATTTGGTAGCTGCTAGGAAGGTGATCCAAATCCTGACAATCTAGTGACTAACCATACCGATGTGGCTTAACTTTGTTAAAATTGTGTTTCCAAGCAGCTAAGACACAAGTTGCACGATACATCCATTAAGATCAGTATGAAAATAATTGGCAAGCCCAAAGGAACCAAGGGGCCAGTCCTGATTGGAGGGGATGGTACATAAAAAAAAGGCAAAATAAAATAATCTATACATTAAACAAACAAATGAAAACAAAAAGGAAGTAAAGTAAAAGGGAGGAAACAAGCAACACCAAAGAGAGTCAAATAAAATGGGTGGAGCCACTCTCCTACAGCCCAGTGTTAATATCTGGCAGTGTAATAATGGCATGCAATTGTACGCTGTGTGTTTTGTTTTGGGTGTGGCGTGATGTCATAGTTGTGCAGATGGCGAGTGTGACATCACAGTTGGTGGTGTAATGACGGATGGGTGCTCTCTCAGCAGCAGTCATTGTAAAGAGGCAAGCATGCACAGACATTATTAACAGTGGTGCATAGCTCTTACATCATGGCCTCTGTGGTAGGGCATTGTTTACGGGTAGTGCCCATTCATCAAAATGGCTGCCTAAACTTGACAATGATGGGTGATTGACAGTTGCAAAAAAGATATTGGTATTTGGTGCAAACTTACTGAATTACTGAAAACTAAACGTGCTAGGGTAGCCTCTTAGATTCAAGAGTGAGCCAGTGTTTGGCGCTGACAAGCCCACTAGTGGTGAGGCATTGTTTACTCATGGTGGATGGTGTGGTCGAGGTTCTGTAATGGTCATGCATCAGAGGGTCAGGGTAGTTAGTATGACTAGTGTGGACTGTGTGGTACCTGGACAAGAATCCTACCCTTCACAGTCACAAGCTCATAAGCTTAATCATATATAGGACGTGATGGTCAAGTGTCTCGGTGTGCAGTTTAAGATTCAAAGTATAATTGGGCATGTCAGTGTCTACACGCAATGAGAACAAAAATAAATAGGGTCACTAAAGAAGATGATAAGACTGAAAGTGTGCAATTATTAATGTTTATGGATGATATACACAACGAAGTAAAGGAAACTAAGCTGCTTTCATTGCTAAAGAGTCAAAAGGCTGCGCTATACTAGATACTAGTCATTGGATTAATAACATGCATGTGGAAATTAGTACCATGTTGTTAGGGATAATATTCCATTGCTGCTGAACAAGAAGTCTATGAAAACTGCTGGCATGGTTGGGATTTTGTGAACAACACTGTGAAGATTGCCAAGAAATGGGTTTTACTTCATCTGGACACTATGTACTACCGTTGTATAGATGACTTGATACTGATGTAGAGAAATTTACCTTGAAGCTACACAAACAATTTGGACATCCCACAGCTGAAAAATTGATAAAACTTTTAAGAAATATGGGTAGCAACAATACTGATCTTGAATGGGAAATTAATGATTTATCAAGCGTTTCTGGAATGTGTGTTAAATTTAAAAGACCTGTTCCTAGACCAGTTGTATGTCCTTGTGATAGTCGACATGGCTATGAGATTTTGTATAGCAACAGTAATCAAAAACAAAACTGCTTCAACAATCATTAAAGGTTTGTTCATGTATTGGATTAATCCTTTTGGTTCTCCCCAGATCCTCACTGATGACAGTGGTGAGTTTAATAATGATGAGATGAGAGCCCTTGGTGAAGCATTCAATATAAATGTGATGACTACAGCAGCAGAGAGCCTGTGGAGTAATGGGAATTGTGAATGGCTCAATGCAGTCATTGGTAATCTAGTAAATAAAATTATGGCTGATTATAGTTGTGAGCTGGAGACTGCACTTGCCTGGGCAATTTCTGCATGTAATGCTTTGTTGAATAAATCAGGATTTTCACCCAACTAATGTGTTTTGCAATAAACTTCCTGCGTGCGAACCAGTGATGGCTTCCACTATTCTAAGAAATAATTTGAATGCTGTTTACTCTGCCAGGAGACAGTTTTTGAAGATTGAGTCAAACAAGCGACTAAATAGAGCATTAAGAAGCAATGTGCGCACTACTGATGTGGAAAATCTAAGTAATGGTGATGAAGATTTCTATAAGCGTAATGACAATAACGAGTGGCATGGGGTTGGTGTTATGATCGGACATGACGGAAAGCAGGTATTGGTTCATCATGATGGCGTCTATGTGAGAGTTCATGCTTGTCGCTTAACCCATGCTCAATTTAGCACGACCATGTCCAGTGACACTACACCAGGTGGTATAGAGCAACGGTAGTCTGGCAAAGAGGACTGCTATCCTCCTATGATCACAGCCATGACAGCGACAATGACGGCAGTGATGAGGCTGCTGAAGTGCATTGGCCAGCTGATGGTAATGAGAATCAACATGAAGATAGTTGCATTGAGATCAGCGGTAACTCTGCAGCCCAAATCAAAGTTGGACAGCGATTTCAAGGTGTGAGTTCAGCTACTGGTGACCTTGTCTCTGGTAAGGTGATAAGTAGAACGGGAAAAGCCACAAGTAACTAAGTAACTAATATCGTAATTGTTTCAACATCAGGTATGATTCTGATGGTACTATTGGTTGGATTGACTTCAATGATATTGTTGAATTATCTGTGATACCCGACAGTGTAGAGATGGTTGTAATGTTTAATAGTGATGATATGATGGCAGCGAAACAAGCTGAAATGCAAAACTGGAGAAACAACAACGTTTATGAAGAAGTTGAAAATGTTGGTCAAGATGTTGTATCAGTGAGGTGGGTGATAACTGAGAAAGTGCAAGATAATAAGACAGTTACTAAAGTGAGATTAGTAGCACATGGCTTTGAAGAGGAACCTATCTTATTGTGCAAGGACTCGCCAACATGTTCCAGGGAAGCAGTACATCTGGCTTTGTTTCTGGCATCTTCCAAGCAGTGGGAGTGTCACACCGTTGATGTTAAGGCTGCTTATCTGCAGGGCAATGTCATTGAACATGAGATTTACTTGAAACCTCCTCCTGAATATTTTAATGGTAACTGTGTATGGTTTGTGTGATGCAGCCAGAGCTTGGTATTTAAGAGTGAAGGATGAATTATTGATGCTTGGTGTTCACGTGTGTTCATTAGATAATTCTTTATTTTTGTGGTATAATGACAATTTTGAAGGCATAATTTGTGTCTATGTTGATGATTTTCTCTTGGGGGGGAACTGATGCATTTGAGGACACTGTTGTTAAGAAATTACATCAAATGTTCTTGATTGGCAACTTAGCATCTGCATCATTCAAGTATGTTGGTTTGAAAATTGACACAACTACTGATGGCTTGACTGTTGATCAGTTCCAGTATACTTCAACTTTGACACCTGTCGGCATCAGTCATCAGCATGCTCTTCTTAAAATAAGCAACTTACACTGATGGAAAAGACTGAGTAGAGAGCTTTGATTAGACAACTGAACTGGATCACAATGCATACCAGACCAGAAATTGCTTTTGAAACATGTCAGTTGAGCATTGTGTGTAACAAGGCAACTGTTGGTGATTTGCTAAGATTGAATAAGTTAATAGTTCAAGTGACAAGAGACATGAGATTAGACTTTCCTAAGCGTGCTTCAAAACATACTGCAACCTAGCCCTAGCCTGTTCTCTAAAGTGTTATTCGGATGCAACTTTTGCTAATTTGGCTGATGGTGGTTCTCAAGGAGCATTTATTGTATTCCTGGAGGATGATCATGGTGCTCATTGTCCAATTGATCCGCAGACTAGGAAAATTGTCATGTTGTCAAGTCAACATTGTCTGCTGACCTCCTGGCTCTTCTTGAGTCTGCTGAAGCTGCAGTGTACATTGCCAGTATCATTGTTGAAATATCTCTCTGCGCTGGTGTTAACATTCATTGTTTTATGACAACAAGAGTTTGGTTGATGCTTTGTACTAATCTAAAAATGTTGATTGAAGTCTGAGAATTGATGTGGCTATTCTACACGATATGCTTGCTAGAAAGGATACAACATCGGTGACTTAGGTTGACACATCACAAGAACTAACAGACAGTCTCACTAAGAGTGGAGCATCCACTCAGTGGCTATGGGCCGCTATCAATAGAGACTAATGGTTGTTTATCAAGCCGCTTTCATTGTAAACAAGATCTGGCAGTGAAAGGAAGAGAAGACGAATTGTGTTAATATCTGGTGGAGTAATAATGGCATGCAATTGTACGATGCACACTGTTTCTTTATGTAGTGGCATGATATCATGGGCATGCAGCTGGCATGTATGATGTCACAGCCAGTGGTGTGATGGTGGCCCAGTGCTAGCCAACAGCAGTTGTTATTCAGAGGTAAGCATGCACAGCTGTTCTTAACATGCAGGTCTGTACAAATCTGTCCTGATCACAAAACAGGGTAATGTAGATATGAGTACTCCTATACTCCATGTTGGGGTGTGTTAATATGAACACACCTATAGGGAATACTACTACTCAATCAGCAGGGCTCCAGAACAAAGGATAGTCAAAGGTGGTAGTCGCCAGGGTGGTGTCCTAGGCAGAACTAGAGGTGCTACTGGCCTGAGAGCTACACCAAGCTCTCAAAGGAGTTTCCTAGCCCTAAACCCATTGGATTTGGGGTATGACTGGCACTGTTTAGCTTGGCTGCAGATCCAGTCAGAGCTGTTGGTGAATAAGGGAGGCAGCATGCCTGTGTGTACAAGCCCATTATGCATTGTGAACAGCGCAGAGAGAGTGGCATCTCCAAGGTAAAAAAAAAATGTAGGCTCTCAATGGGAGATGTGCAGAAAGCACTAGCCACCAGGCAGAGATTGGTGTGGTGGATTGAGTTCATCTTACACAATACACAATCGGCTGCAGATGCATAAAATATGATCCATTGTCAAGCTTTGAATGAACAATGTCCATAGTGCGGGTACAAAAGACCTTAAGGCTGCGAATATCAGCATCCCCAGGTGATAAATCAGTTGAAAACAAGACCAAAGAAACGCTCCAAATTTAACAAATCTAGGCAAACCTCATTTAGGAAATAAATCCGAGTCAGAGTGTAGCCATGGAACGTGGCGGATGGTGGCCAGAACATATTCTGGAGGCACCAGTGATAACGTTGATGCTCTTTTTTCTTTTTTTAATTTATATAGCCCATCTGGCAACTGCCCACTTGGGCATAAGTCGCCGGAAACACGACAGCCTAGAACTAAAATACTTTAAAATAAAAATAGGAAAACATAACAATGATAAAAATATGAAAACTTAACAATTAGAAAGCAATCTCCGGCATCGGGGGGAGGTCCCCCTCACCCCGGTGCAGGAGCGTGCAACCTACAAGGATAACAATAACAAACAAAGAAAAAAATAGAACCTTCTTAAATAAAGGGGAGAAGCCCAGATCCCCCAAAAAGTCAACAAGTCCACAAGTCAATGTGCAAAAATCCGTCCCTAGCACAAGGGACAGGCGGTAGCGACCCCGCCCATCCCGGTACCGGGACAGGTATCGTGCGCGAAGATCACCCGGACTGGGACATTCAACAAGAATGTGCCAACAGTCTGGGGTTTTTTTGTTTTATTTTATGGAGCCCATCTGGCAACTACCCACTTGGGCATAAGTCGCCGAAAAACACGACAGCCTAGAACTAGGCTACTTTAAAGTAAAAATATGAAAACTTAACAATGATATAAATTGGAAAAACTTAACAATCGAAGTAATCTCAGGCAGCGGGGGGAGGTCCCCCTCACCCAGGTGCAGGAGAGTGCAACCTACAAACAAAACAATAACAAAAAAAGGAACCTTAAATAAAGGGGAGAAGCCCGGCCTCCCCCAAAAAGTCAACAAGTCCACAAGTCAATGTGCACGAATCTGTCCCGAGCACAAGGGACAGACGGTAGCGACCCCGCCCATCCCGGTACCGGGACAGGTGTCGTGCGCGAAGATCACCCAGACTGGGACATTCGACAAGAATGTAACGAACAGTCTGGGGGACGACGCAGTCATTGCAATAGGGCGCAGGCGAGCGCTCCATCAAATAGCGATGCGACACACGAGTGTGTCCGATTCGGAAAGATAGAAAGCCACCTATGCCGCCGCGGCATTGGGGGATAGGTCCATGGGAACAGTCGCGGCGCAATAACACGCAAATTTAAGTTCCCTTCGACCGTCTCCCATCTTCTTTGCCAAGCATTCCGAAGAGCTGCCCGTATTCCTGCCATGTAGTCAGTGTGAGGAAGAGCGAAACGTTGGTCCGGTCGCAGAGTCCTCGCGGACTCTTGGGCGCCCTCATCGGCGCGCTCATTCCCCGCAATTCCTACATGTCCAGGAACCCAGCAGAAGATAATCTCGACATCTGCCCGGCTCTCCAAAACCGTGGCGTCACGGATATCGCGAACCAGGGGATGCGGAGATTCCAATGCCCCGAGAGCACTCAGGGCACTTTGTGAGTCGCTATAGATCACGATCCGGTCTCCGAACCGGGCACGTCGCGTAATCTCCCGTACCGAGTGGTGTATTGCCACCAGCTCGGGAGTGAAGACAGACGCAGCGACTGGTAGAGCCCCGCTGACTTCAAACAGAGGGGATACGGCGTGGAAGCTGACCCCCTCTTGGGACTTGGAGCCATCCGTATACACTGGCACGGTACCAGCGTGACACGATGTGTGCACCAAAAAGGTCGAACGCAATACTCCCGGCGCAGTACAAGCTTTGGGAGCAGAGGCGTGGCGACAAATAGCCAAATGTGGTACCCTCCAGGGTGGCGTCCTGGGCAGAACCAGGGGCGTCACCAGGCCGAGAGCTATATCTACCTCTCGAAGGAGTTTCCTGGCCCTAAACCCAAAGGGCTTAGGGTATGACTGGCGTCTCTCGGCGGCATAGGCACCATCGAGATCAGCTGCGGATGCAGTGAGAGTTGTTGGCGACTGAGGGAGGCGCCGGGCTCGCGCGTACAGGCGAGTGATGCACTGCACGCGGAGCAGAGCAAATGGCATCTCCCCAGCATCGACCAACAGGCTCTCAATGGGGAAAGTGCGGAAGGCACCGGTCGCAAGGCGAAGGCCGGTGTGGTGGATCGAATCCACCTTCCGCAATAAACGCTCGGCTGCGGATGCATAAAACTCGCATCCGTAGTCGAGCTTCGAGCGAACAATGGATCGATAAAAAAGTAAGGCAGTAGCCCTATCAGCGCCCCAAGCGCTGAACGTCACGGAACGGAGAATGTCCATGGCGCGGGTACAAGAGACCCTAAGGCTGCGAATATGAGCCTCCCAGGTGAGGCGTCGGTCGAATACAAGACCAAGGAAACGGTGCGACTCAACCACATCCAGGCGCACCCCATTAAGAAACAAATCTGGGTCGGGTTGAAGCCGTGGATGGCGGCAGAAGTGCACCAGCTTAGTCTTGGCCAAAGAAAACCGAAACCTGTGCGCTTCGGCATAGCGAGAGACGCGGTTCAATGCCTGTTGGAGTCGACGCTCCAGAGTTGGCATCTGGGCCGCGCCAAAAGAGATCGAAAGGTCGTCCACGTAGAGCGTAGCGAGAACATCTTCCGGCAGCACCGAGGTGATGCCGTTGATGCTCAGGGCAAAGAGTGTGACACTGAGGACACTTCCCTGCGGGACACCCTCTTCCTGCTCCTTTGGGCCGGAGAGGGCTCCCCCCACCCGTACGCGGAATCGACGATCTCGCAAAAATTCAGATATAAACATTGGGAGGCGTCCCCTCGCCCCCATCGTGTGGAGAGTCTCCATGATACCGTATCGCCATGCGGTATCATAGGCGTTCTCCAGATCAAAAAACATCGTGGCGTAGTGCTGTCTACGAAGGAAAGCCTCGCAGACGGCATTTTCCAGTCGGAGCAGAGCATCCGACGTGGAGTGGAACTTATGGAAGCCGCACTGTGCAGAAGACAGATGGCCTCCGCTGTCCAGGAAATAGGCTAATCTAACATTTACCAATTTCTCCATCAACTTGCACACGCAAGAGGTTAGAGAGATTGGGCGGAAACCGGTCGGAGTAGAATGATCTCTTCCCGGCTTGCGAAAGGCGAGCACAGTAGCGATTCGCCAGGAGTCTGGGAGAAGACCTTCCACCCAGATCCTGTTGAACAAATCTAACAGAAAGGCCATGCCTCGCTCGCCCAGGTGTCGAAGCATGGCGTACGGGACATCGTCCGGACCATGGGCGGTGTCCGCGTACGAAGCGAGAGCGGAACGCAACTCACTCAGAGTAAACTTGTCGTTGAAGGGTTCTCAGCCTCTGGAGGTAAAGTCCAGCCGGCGGCCTTCCGCGACATCACGACGTGCATTGAATGCTGGCGGAGCAGCATCACGGCTAGAGAATGCGGAAAAAGCGGTCGCTAAGGATTCCGCCACGGACGCGGGGTCCGAGATTGCGGTCCCATTCTCCTGGAGAACAGAAGGGGGGTCCTGCGAGAACTTGCCCCGAATCCTTTTGACTCGCTTCCACACCTCAGCTAAAGGGGTCTTCCCGTTAAGTGAAGACACGTATGCCCGCCAAGAAGAGCGGCGGGCGTGCTTCGAAATATAGCGGAACCTAGCCCTAGCCCGACGAAATTCAGCGACAGTGAATTCGTTCGGGCGGCGCTTATAGTGCATGTAGGCATAACGCTTCTGTTTCAGGGCCGTCTCACACTCGGCCGACCACTATGGGAGTGATCGGCGTGCAAAACGGCCAGACGTTCTAGGAATAGTCGTCAGGCCCGCGGCGAGGAGGTTACCGGAGAAGAACTCAACGGCCTCATCTACCGGCCTAAACTCCTCGACTGAGATAGAGAATTCAGTCATTTCCTGAAATGCAGGCCACCGCGCAAAGCACCAGCGAAGTGGGCTCTCAGGCGGCAGTTGCCCTGAAAATAATAATTGAATGGGAAAGTGATCATTACCATGGAGGTCATCGACCACCCCCTAATCAAAATCAGGCTGTGAATCCGAAGAGCACAGAGATAGGTAAAGGCAAGAAAATGAAGCGGATCTCGGACAGTGATGCGTAAACTCATCCACGTTTAGGACACCCATCTCAAGCTCTTCGATCAGATCGGCAAGGACTTGTTCCCTGGGATTTATTGAGTAATCTCCCCAGAGAGGATGCCTGCTGTTCAGATCTCCAAGCAAGAGAATGGGCCTCGGCAACCGTGCCACGATGCGGCGGAAGTCCCCCACGTCGAAGTCAGCTGACGGTGGAATGTACGCAGAAATGATAGTATACCTCCTATCCAGGTGCAGCTGCACAGCCACTGCCTGAAAGGAGGTATCTAAAGAGAAAGGAAGAACGGAGACATCATGCCGGGTGTAAACCGCGCATCCCTCAGCCCGGCCATCCCGCGGTGGTGGGGTCGCAAGACCCTTATACCCCGGGAGGGCAGGCAGGGGGCACGCGCCTAGCATGGTCTCTTGCAAAAAGATAGCTAACGGGGAACGGGACGAGACGAGCATCCGCAGCTCCTCCCAGTTGGCCCCGAGTCCACGGCAATTCCATTGAAGGAATATGCCCTCCAGGCCTAGCTCGGAAGAGACGCGGGGGCCATCCTCGAACAAAAGACCCTCACGGGACTGGCCGTACGCTTCCCGGAGCCAGAACCCCGGGCCCTGTTGGCCGGACAAAGCGCTGTCGCCTTCGAGGACTTATTGGGGGAGGTTGGGCTCGCAATGCGAGTCTTTTCCTCCCTCCGCCTCGAAACCTTACGCGGGCGTTGCGGCTTCGTAGGCGGGGAGCCCTCTTTTCGAGGAACCACCGTCTCCGAGCCACTCTCTTCACTACTAGGCGTGGGCGAAGGAGCCGAAGCTCCTTTGTTGCTGTCCTCCTTTCGGGGGACAGCTTTAGGAACCCCGGAAGATGGCCTAGCGACCAACTTCAGGGGTGTTGCCTCCTGTGAGTTAACGACTCGGTGGAGGCGCATGGAAGTTTGGCCTTATGGGAAACGGTCACGCTGGGAAAAGAGGGGGAGCCCTGGTTTTAGCCGGGGCTGGGAATGAACCCTTTTTGCCGCCAGCTTTACCAGGGCAGCGCCCGAGTTGAGTAGAGCCCGCAGAAGGGTCCGAATGGGCGCGGAAACAACCGTGCTCGTTGGCCGGGATGGGCCAGGAGCAGAGGGTGCCTTTCTAACTATTGAGGCATATGACGTACCGGGCAGAGCCGGGCGGGCCAGGACCAAGTCCTTAGCCTCGCGGAATGAAAGTCGATCCTGGGCCTGAACGGCCAGGATTTCTTTCTCAAGGAGATATGCACCAAATTGCTTCGAAGAAGCAGGGTGCGGCTCTCCGCAATTGACACACTTGGCCACACACGATTTGGACTTATCGTGTGCGGCCTTGGAGCAATTTACACAACCTTCGGGTGACCCCGACTTTGCACGTCTACAAGAACGATTCGTATGTTCGAAGCGGTGACAGTAATAGCACCTCCACGGCAGTGGCACGAATGCTTTCACGCGGTAGCGGTACCAACCGGCACGCACCGACTCAGGGAGCTTGTCACAGTCGAACGTGACGAAGAGTGTAGGGATGGGTCTCGAGGCCCCTCCTGTTTTCTCATCACACGTTCGATCTTGACCGCCCCATGGTCGGCCAGGACTAAGGTAATGTCCCCAATGGAGTAGTCAACGAGTTCCCTCGCATAAACTACTCCTTTCACAAAGTTCATGGTAGAGTGCGGCATCACACTCACTGGGGTGCCATCAAGTGTCTGAAGAGCACTTATCTTGGCCGCCTCGGCGGGATTCACCGCATTCGCCAGAAGGCTCCCATCCGAGAAACGGGTCACCTTCGGCTCTCTACCAATTGCACTAACTAATTCTCTCCTCTGAGTGATTCACCGCATTCGCCAGAAGGCTCCTGTCCGAGAAACGGGTCACCTTCAGCTCTTTACCAATTGCACTAACTAATTCTCTCCTCTGATGGATCATCTTGCCCTTGGACAACATGGTGCCATCAAGGGGGCGAATAACGAGGAAGCGTTTGAAGCCAGTGGGCTCGAAAATGCCAGGTAACCTCTGGATTAGGGGACCTGATGTCATCGAGGCTCCGCCCTGTGCACTTTTGGTCTTAGTCAGGGGCTCCGCAACCGGGGGAGGGCAGAGGGGCCGGATGTGCCGATCTTGGCTTGGTCGCTTGACAAAGTGGCAGCAGACCCATCCATCCCTGCAGCCCCCGTGGATGGAGAGGAGCCCCAAGTCTTCTTTGCCTTTTTGGTCTTTTTCGTCCTTTTCTTTTTTGGAGAGGAGGGCGGGGAATGAACCCGCTTCTCACCTCCGCCGGCAGAAGCCCCCAGGCCAGATGGACCGGCCTCAGCCAGGTCCTTCTCCGACATGGAGAAGGTCCTGGTAGTTGTAGGGGCACCTATCAGAGGAGATTCCTTCCCTCCTTGTACTGCCTCAGAAACCCTAGCCGTTTGAGGAGGTCCTTGCATAGGGGCGGATTCAGGTTCGGTGTTTGATGCCGAGCCCAGATTCCCCCCCATGGAAGGCCCTACCCTCCAATGCTAGGTTTCCCGAAGGACCATGTCTATCACAGGAGGGGCCCCCAGTTAGCCATCCCCTCCCAGGACATCGCAGGTCCCCTTGGCAGTGTCACCAGTCTTGTGTGGGGAGGCACAGGCCTTGACCCCAGCAAGGTTTAATATTCTTGTCAGCACGTCTTTTGAGGGAAGCGACCGAAGGGGCCTGGCTTCCCTCTTCCCCTTAAGGGTGTTTGCCCTACCGAGCTGCTTACACAAGGGGCGGTCGGCAATGGGCTGCCTGCTGGCTTTCTTGGCAGTCCCCTTAGAAATAAAAGGAGGGACTGACGCTGGTAATAGGAAGGTGCCCGAAAGCACCTCCAGAGAAGGGGGTGAGGGGGAGTCCCCTTCACCCATAAGCGTACGAGAGGAGTAAGCCTCCTCTCCGGTTAAAGAAATATGAAGAGTCCCCTGCGCAAGTACAGGGAAGGAGACCTCCATTTTTTTGGTGGAGCTGCCCGAGGAGACCTCCATCGATGTACAAGGGGGAATGGGGAGAGATTTAGGGGGTTTTTTTGGTTTGCATACATGGGCATGGTGACCCTTTTTTATAGGGGAAGCAATAGCTCATCACCTCTCGCAGTTGCCCACACTGCAAGAGGTGCTTACAGGGCCTAGCAGAGCCAGGCGCCGCCATTTGTGACCACCCCTCCCGCCTGGTGGCCTGGCAGTCCATCGGCATGGTGGCTCCACCTTAGACGCGGCGTAAAACTGAGTGTGAAGAGGAAAGGAAAAGGGATGTGAGGAAGGTATGGGTGGGGATGAAGCAGGTTGTTAAAAAAAAACATTCCAAACTGGAGCTCAGGGGTTAGGGAACATTGTCCCCTCCCCCCTCAGCCCCGATCCAGGACGGTTTGCTTGAGAAGAAGGTTAGCATCTACCCTGTGAAATTAGAGGCTGACCAGAGAAAGTTGTGCGAGAGGTTGTATGAAAAGCGACAAAGTAGGGCAGAAATACAGGTTATCTGAAGGAAGGAAGAGAGGCTAAGCTGGGGCCGGACAGAGCGATGGATCCCATCAGCCAGGATGGCAAATCGCCGCGACCCTTATGGGGCGTTGATGCTCAAGACAAAGAGTGTGACATTGAGGGCACTTCCATGCGGGACCCCCTCTTCCTGGTCCAATGGACAAGAGAGGGCTTCCCCCACCTGTCCACAGAATCAACGCTCTAGTAAAAACTCAGAAATAAAGATTAGGAGAAGTCTCCTTGCCCCAATCATGCGGAGAGTCTCCATGAATAGCTACCGTATCGCAGTGTGTTATCATATTCCTTTCCAGATTGAAAAACACTGTGGCGTAGTGGTGTCTACAAAGGAAGGCCTTGCAGACAGCATTTTCCAGGTGGAGCAGAGCATCCGACATGGAGAGGAACTTGCGGAAGCTGCACTGTGCAGAGGACAGGTGGCCTGTACTCTCCAGACAAAAGGATAATCTAACATTTACTAATTTCTCCATCAACTTGCACACACACGAGGTTAGAGAGATTGGGTGGAAACTGGCCAGAGAAGAGTGATCTCTCCCCGGTTTGCAAAAGGTGAGCACAGTAGCCATTCACAGGGAATCTGGCAGGATATTCTCTACCCAGATCCTGTATAACAAATCTAACAGAAAGGCCATGTCTCATTTCCCTAGGTGTCAAAGCATGGCATATGGGACATCATCAGTACAAGGGGTGGTGTAAACCTGTCATTGAAGGGTTCTCCACCTCTGGTAGTAAAGTCCAGTTGACACTATTCAGCAACATCACAACTGCTGGGGGAGCAGCATTCTGGGTAGAGAATGTCGAGAAGGCGCTCGCTGGGTCTGAGATTAGGGTCCCATTCTCCTGGAGAATGGGAGGGCTTTCCTGCGAGAACTTGCCCCAAATCCTTTTGACTCACTTCCACACCTCTGCTAGATGGGTCTTCCCATTCAGTGAAGACACCTATGCCCGCCAGGAAGAGGAGCGGGCGTGCTTCAAAACATACTGTAACCTAGCCCTAGTTTGACAAAATTCACCCATAGAGAAATTATTCGGGAGGCACTTACTAGTGCATAAATTCCTTACCTGGGACAGAGAAATGCTAGGTGTAAATCGTGGATCCTCCTGCACAGCTCCCATCTCATGGTGGTGAGGTTGCAAAACCTTATACCCCATGAACATGGGCAGGGGAGGCACACACCTAGCATGCCACAGAATCTGCGGCAATTCCATTAAAGGAATATGCTATCCAGGCCTAATTCTCAGGAGATGCGGTGGTCCTCTTTGAAGAATAGACCCTCACAGGAATGGCTGTATGCTTCCTGGAGGCAGAACTGCAGGCGCTGTTGGGTGAACAATGTGCTGAAGGAGGTGCTGTCACATTCCAGGACTTATCAGGGTATTTTAATCCTTCCTCCTCAAAACCTAATGCTGGCTAATGCAGTGTCGGAGGTGGCAATCCCTCCTTTGGAGGATCCACCATATCCAAGAGGTGCTTTGGCAGGCAGGCCAAAGTCAATGTCAACCACCACCACCACCCCCTTTTTTTAAAGAGCTCATCTGGCGACTGCCTACTTGGGCATTAGTCGCTGTATTAAAAACTTGCCTAGTACTAGGCTACTTTAAAATCAAATTCAAAAGACACAAAAAAACACCCATAGCCCCCCCCCCAAAAAAGGGGAAAAGGAAGCAAGCAGTAGGCAAGTTCCTGCGTCCGGGGGAGGTCCCCCCGGGGCGAAGGAGCGTGCAACCTATAAGGGAAAAAAACAAAAGCAAAAAAACAAAACAAAAAAAAAACCTGATTAAATAATAGGGAGAAGGCCGGCCTCCCCCTAAAAGTCAACAAGTCCACCAGTCAATGTGCACGCACTCATCCCGAGTACAAGAAACAGGCAGTAGCAACCCCGCCAATCCGGGTACCGGGACAGGTAACGTGCGATAAGATCACCCAGACTGGGACATTCAACAAGAATGTGCCAAACAGTCTGGTGGATGACGCAGGCGAGTGCTCCATCAAATAGCGATGCGTCACACGAGTGTTTCCGATTCGGAGACGCACCAAACCCTTTAATCATGCACACAAACACTCAACAATGGTATTCAAAAAGGAGCCATTCTCTCTCCCCTTCTCACCAACCTCACACAACACATAATTAATGGCTCAACCAGCCCTTACCCCCGTCACATACAATCCTTACTGCAATAGACAAAGCCTTAGACACAGGACCGAAACACATCCTAGAACAAAATCCTAAATACCAACCTCCCAACAACGACAAGAAGTAAACAAACCATCTTTGGCAGGCAGGCCAAAGTCAACCACCAAACCCTTAAATCATACACACAACCACTCCACAATGGTATTTAACAAGGAGCCATTCTCTCTCCCATACTATTCAATCTATTCATGCATAATATCCCACAACCACAAACCCCAATAATCAACACTACATCTATGCAGATGATATCTCACTCCCAGCACAACACTCCTTAATCATAACAGAAAGCAGGACACTCCAACAATGCAAACATGCTAGAACACTGGCTCACATAAAACCACATGACTGCCTTAGCCAACAAATCAACAATAACGCTTTTCATACCCAACTATCAAAAATCAAACAAACACCCCAAAATCAGACTAAATAGCCACTACCTGCCACTTAACAAAATATCCACCCTCCTAGAAATCACCCTAGACACTCTCACAACAAACATTAAAAATGAGGCCACAAAAAAATCAATGCCCTCAAAGCACTAGCAAACATTACATTTATATTTGAACAAAAGAAAGAGCATTTCACCTCTCACTACAAACAATTTATCTACACCATGCTCATATACACAGCACCTCATGCAACCCAACTGCAGCCAAATGTCACACACAATAATGCACTCAGGACAATCATAGGATGTTCCTGCAGCACACCCAACATACACCTACATGGTGAAACAAAAATTCCCCCAATCAAAATACAGCTAGACATGATTGGAACCCAACTCTTCAGAAGTATTGAATCCTCCCCAACCCAACCATCAACTGACAATAAGCCCCAGCGCATACTACTCCAAACATTTCTACAATAACCCTCCCATACCACCAAATCCCAAATTAATCAAACACATCCAAGCTACCTTCAACCAAGGATAATTGAGCACACTATGCAGTGATTTCTCTGATTGGTCAATCAAAAATCATTGCATAGAACACAGATTAATCCTATCTCAACTTAGGCCAGGCCACTCTACTATACTACAACAATACAAACAGAGAATAAACCTTGCCTAGCAGGTAAAGCAGCATTTTTTAAACTCTAGCTAAACAGTGGTAGAGTGGTAAGTCATTTCCAAGTGGTCATAACACAACCATCCTGCCTAGACGCAAGAAGAGGACTGCCACACTTGGATGTAGTCTATGTGAGGCTAGGCTGCAAAAGAACTTCCACTTCTAGGCTGTTGCATGGGCTGCTAGCACAAGGGAAGGGGGGGGGGGGGTGCTATCAAATCCCCACAGCATGCAACACCGTCCCTCCACTCTAACCTGGTCCCTCAGGACAGCCTCACAGAAAGCACCGCCACACTTAATTTTGGTAACATTGACAGGGGGCTTACATCGCACCATGTAGGATCTAAGCTCCCCTGCCTTAATCTCGCAAGCAGTAGGTGGAAGCAGAGATGTCATCTGCTCCTAGGGCGTCATAAACAACAACCTTGCCCTAACACTAACATTCATAAGATGAAACCAAAGCCCATAAAACATCAAACACCTACTCATAGACTGTCCAAACCTCACACAAGCACACACTACACCCAACATCTCTCTTAGGGAATTGTGAATCCATCCAAGAACCATGGTGGCCTTTCTAGGTTCCACCTACCTCACAGAAGAGGTAGAGGGGAGGAAGGAGGGGGGCAAGGAAATAAGTTTAATACTAATTTAGACATGCATATTTCAATAGTATGAAGCTATAATTTAACATTGATCTGAACTACAGATTACTAAATGCAACATAAGGAAGTGACTGCAAACTATCAATTTTTTAGAATCATCGATCAGTGTTGAACTTTAGTCTGCTTTAATAATAAACTAGCTTTTTCCTTCCCTCATCCCAGGCCAATTAATGTAAACTGAGTACACATGTCATAGACACCTTTTCCACAGACCCTCTTTAGAACTTATTATCCTTCTTGCTGAGAGTGGAGTTGACAGACAAAATTTGCAAGAAGGTATCCATGAAGAAATTGGTGAAGATAGAGGAAGTGAAAATGTGTGGAAGATATATAGTTGCAGATGTTCCTGCAGGCAACTGGGCAGTCAAATGTAGAGCATTGGTGCAGCATGGAATGCAGAGAAGATTTGGATAAAAGAGAGTGAGATAGAACAGGTCACCTTAAGCCAGTCAAGACCAGCATATCCAAGATATGATACAAAGTTAAAAATTAATATACATGAGACCAGATTCCCTGCATTTTCGCACACTTTGCAGGTGAATGCAGCTGACACCATTGGAGTTGCACTCTTACTCCACCATGAGAAGGCATGCATTAAGCTAATACTAAAGAATAGATATTTCTTCTACTGAATCTTACTCGAGCAACCATAGCTGTCTTGATGCCAAGTCTTGAAGCAGCGATACACTGATTTGCACCTTTTCCTCCAAAACCTATTGTAAATGACTCGCCATGAACAGTTTCTCCAGGATTTGGAAGTTTTCCTGTATAACTGAAGAAATTGATTAAAGTAATACATCGCAAAGTACATATAATCAATATTTAGGAGAGAACATTAAAACAATCTCAAGAGAAGAGACTAATGATTTTGATGAACTAATGGACCAGAGCAAAATTTCAATTGAAGTTATAGGTATTTTTATTCTATGAACAAATACAAAATTGGTAATAAGTTGCACTATATGTCTTACATAATTATGTATGAGATCCTGTACCAGATACTTCCTTTTTTTTAAAGGGGGAGGGGTACCTGGTTGGTGACTGCCATCTAGTCGCTGAAATTACGTTAGCTTATTAATTAGGCTATATTAAAAAGCAACACAATAAAACATAATTAACCCTTTAGCGGGCAGGTAGCCCACACAGGATACTTAGTACCACATTTTTGATGAAACGTGGTGCTTGGTCAGCGCAGGTAGAAGCAAGTATTCTCTGTTCAGATGCCGTACTAGCCAGATCTCCCTAGAGTTACTCTGACACACACGCTGCCTACGCTCGCAATAATGGAGGTAGGTGCATAGAAATCTAATAGCACATAGCCAGATAAATGTGTTCCAATGTGATATGGGTGTGAAGTGTAAAATGTGAAAAGAAATTGGTGAAAAATGATGGTGAAATAAGAGGGTGTCCCGCACGGGACTTTTGCCCGGCTCATGGGGAACCATATCAGTCCCATACGGGATACTGTGCCCAGTCTACAGGGAACCATATTAGTCCCGCATGGGACTTTCTGACTGCTATGAGCATCTTATTTAACGAGATGTATGGTGAATTTGTTTATGGTGAAATGAACTTATGGTGATGTGGAACATTTATCTGGTTTGTGTGTGAGACACATGTGGCATATAGCCTGAAAATACTGGTGTTTTCTGTGATTACCTGCATTATATTTACTTTTAATGAAGGTTATGGTGCATTATTATTGTGTTTTTAGATAAATATGGCCCTAACTAATGTCATGCTTCCTCATTTCAGCCTTCGGCATTCTGCTCTGGGGCCAGGAGGACTAGGCAGCAGGATCAGAAGGAAGAGGACACCCACACCCACTTTCTGATTCCCCCCACCTATTCTGACCGCGACATGGAGGTGGAGGATGACGCCCTGGATGAGGTCTTTGATTACGACACCCTGGACCCTGACTTCCTCCTCAACCTCCCCGATGATCTCACTCCCACAATCTCAGCTAGGCAATGAAACTAATGTTTTAAAGAGCACAAGTGTTTGTTTTGGTGCCATGTTTAGAAGGCCAAGTGCTGTGATGTCATTGGCATTTAATTTGTGAGCCATAGAGTTAAAGAGAAAGCACAAATTGACTCATGTTTTGCTGTGAGTTATTTGAATGGGTGGCCTTTAAATGGCTGCAGTGATTGTTTTGCTGCCATTTTTAAAGGGACATGACAAGTCTAGTCATGTGATGTAAAGGGCCACATCTTTGTTGTTCACAGGCGCTGTCACCAGGGTCAGGCCACAACCAATTCCAGAGGAGGACACCATTGACAGTGAGGATGAAGAGGAAGCAACTAGACCGGCTCCCAAGAATGCTAGGAGAGCACGGAAAGATGTGCAACAAAGGACATGGAAGAAAGAGGACATCTGATACCCTCCACTGCCTGACTTTACCCCCACTGCCCCCATGCTCTTAGGTTGCCCTTTGAGTACTTCCAGGACATGTTCACCACGGCCCTCCTGGAGGATATCGTATACCAAACAAACCTCTATGCCCGGCAGAAAAATGTCAACACCACCTTCCAGATAGACAAGCATGAACTCATGGTGTTCATCAGCATGGTGCTGTACATGGGGGTCTCCATCTTGCCTTCAATTGAGGACTACTGGGGAACATACACGAGGGTGGTGCAGGTGGCTGAAGTAATGTCCTCTAAGCGGTTCCGGCCGATCAGATACCTTTTACACTTTAACAACAATGAGAACCTCCATGGCACCACTGACCACTTCTTCAAAATTCGTCCCATCTTTGCTTTCCTGACCAGGCAGTTCCTGCAGGTGAAAGCAACCCCCACGCAGTGTATCAATGAAGTCATGGTATCCTAGAAGGGCACCAGAGCGGGAACCTTGAGACAGTACATCCAGACAAAGCCGGACAAGTGGGGGTATAAGCTGTTCTGCTGGGCAAGCATTGCATTGATGGCTTCATCCATGATATCCTCATGTACCAGGGAGACTACCTTCACCAGCCACCACACCAAGCTCTCCCAGGAGGAGTCACAACTGTTTGTCTCCACCAAGACCATCCTTGTGTTGGCTAAGACCCTGAAGAGACCTTCTCAGTCAGCTATATATGCCGACAACTACTTCACCAGCACCGAGCTTGTGGAGTATCTGAAGGACAAGGTAAGCTGCCAGTACGAGGGGACGGCGAGGGTCAACCGTGTTGGGTGTGGTCCTCTGATCTCTACCAAGGAGCTGGGCAAGAAGACGACTCCTTGAGGCCAATACGACTACTGCTCCAGCAATGGGATCCTTGCCCTGCTCTGGAAGGACAACAAGAACGTCACGGTCCTGTCTTCTGATGTCGGTGTCGAGCCCATTGGCAATATGAAGAGACACGACTGCAACACCAAGAAGAAGGTGGGGGTGCCCTGCCCCAATGTCATCAAGCAGTACAACGGGAAGATGGGGGGCATTGACAAGTCTGACATGCTGATCCACCTCTACAAGACCCCAATGCGAGCCAGGAGGTAGTACATGAGGCTCTTCGGGTATGCCCTAGACCTCTGTGTCTGCAATGCCTGGATCCTCTACAAGCGGGACTGTCAGGCCATGGGAGAGAATCCAATGCCCCTAAAGCTCTTCCAGCTTGATATCAGCCACTTTACCCGCTGCCAGAAGACCATGGGGTCCAGAATCACGAGGGCATCACCTGACCAGTCAATGTCCATTCCACATCGGGGGTACAGGGCCCAACTCCCCAGTGTCCAGCAGCACTATGACAACTCAAAGCCACACCTGCCCATCTTCGTCAATAACCGGCAGACCTGCAAGCACTGCTCCACCAAGGCCACAATCTACCGCTCCAGGTGGATGTGTGATGTCTGCCAGATCACGCTCTGCCTCTCGGACACCCACAACTGCTTCAGGCCATTCCACAACCCTCCCATCGAAGCTGAGCAGCAGCCCTTGACCTCCGCCACCTCTCCCTGAGCCCGTCTCCCATCTACCGATATCCTCTGGTTGGTTTCCCATGTGTTGGTATGTAAAACCATGTATTTTTATACTTTTTTATAAGTAAAACATTGAATTTTTCCTTGCGTTTTATTTCAAACAAGCATTAATTTTTAAGAAATATTCATGAAATTTATTGATGGTAAATAACATATAATATTAACATAATTGAAGCCAGTTATAACATAATACAAAAAGAGTTATATCGTAAATAATTTATACCCCATACTAGGCGAAGTAGCCCGGACGGGACTAACATGGTTCCCCATGAGTCGGGCATGTAGTCCGCACAGGATACTTCATTGACAGAACTTTGCAGGCAATCAATGCCTCAATTCAAAAAATGTTCAAGAGTAAAAGTGTCTTAGAAATACATCTAGTTTATGACCCTAAGAGGAATTTTTGATATCTCAAGTATTTTTAGGTGTGCCCTTTAAAGGGTTAAGACAACCCCACAAAAGTATAAAGCATGCCTGGCATCGGATGGAGGCCCGCCTCACTAAGCCAGTCTAAACATGCACCCAACACCTAAACTTTAAATAAAATGGAGATGGCCCACCACTTCCAAGAACTCAAAAATTCTGCAATTTGGTATACATAAATACATCTTAATTACAAGGGACAATTGGTAGTGATCTTGCTCATCTGGGTCTCAGGAATGGTAGTGTGTGTGAAGATCTCCCAGACTGTAACATTGAAAAAGAATGTGCCTGAAAGTCAGGGGGACAAAGCAGTTATCACACTAAGGTGCAGGGGAGTACTCCATCAGATGGCCCTGCATCCCATGAGTGCGCCTGAATCAAGAGTGACAGAATACAACTTAAGCCATCTAGGAATTGGGGGAGGATCAATGGGAAAATCACTGTGAAATGGCACACAACTTTAGGATCACATAGGCCATTTCACTTCTTTGTAAATACATTAGGACTGTAGAATAAGATCTGATATCTTTTAGTGTATTTTGTTCAGGCTTTCAGTATTGCTTTTTCCCTATATATATTTTGTTTGTGATTATTTGGGGGAATTTTGTTATTTTTTTCTATTTTGAAAAATAAAATTAGAATTGGATCTCCCCTGTGTCCTTTCAAACACTCGGGTATTATTTTATTTAATTTAGGAGCCCATCTGGTGACTCTGCCTACTTAAGTAGGCTATATTAAAAAATAAACAAGGATATATAAATAAAAAATGAAAAAAGAGAAGGAAATGAAGCAAAAGGCAACAAGAAAACAGGCTCCGACATCAGGGGTAGGCCCGCCTTCCCCTAGCACAGGAACATGCACTCTAGAAAAACAAATAGAGTGGAGGGGGCAGCCTACTCCAAAAAGTTGTGAAGTCCAGAAGTGGATGTGCACGAATCTGCCCCGAGTACAAGGAACAAGCAGTATCAATCTCGCTCATCCCGGTACCGGGACAGGTAATGTGTGCACAGATCACCCAGACTGCAACATTCAACAAGAATGTGCCAAACAGTCTGGAAGACGATGCAGTCTTCACAGTATGGCGCAGGAGAGCATACAATCAAAGAGCAGTGCGTCCCACGAGTGTGCCCAATTCAGAGATGACAGAAAGCAAAGTGAAACCATCATGGCATTGCAGGGTAGGTCCATGGGACGCAACTTTAAGTTTCCATCAACCATATCCCATCTTCTTTGCCAAGCAGCCCAGAGAGCTGCCCATATTCCTGGCATGTAACTGTTGCGAGGAAGAGCAAAATGCTGGTCTGGTCGCCCAGTCCTTGGAGACTCATAGGCCCCCTCATTCTCCGCAATTCCTACATGTCCAGGAACCTAGCACAAGTTAATCTAAACATCCGGCCGGCTTCCCCAAACCGTGGCATCATGAATATCACAAACCAGGGAATGCAGAGATTTCAATGCCCCGAGAGCACTCAGGGTGCCTTAGGGAGTTGCTATACATCACAATCCGATCTCCGACCGACCAGGCATGTTGCATTCTCTCCCATATGGAGCGGTGTATTGCAATCAGTTCGGCTGTCAAGACAAACGCAGAGACCCGCTGACTTCAACCAAGGGAATACAGCATGGAAATCAACTCCATCTTGGGAATTGGAGCCATCCATATGCAGTGGCATGGTTCTAGTGTGACACAAAATGTGGTTCCAAAAGGCTGAATGCAATACTCCCGGCCCTGTAAAAGCTTTGGGAGCAGAGGTGAGTAGACAAATAGTCAGAGGTGGTACCCTCCAGGGTGGTCCTGGGCAGAACCAGGGGCGCAACTGGCCAGAGAGCTATATCTAGCTCTCAAAGGAGTTATGACTGGAAGGCACCGGTTGCCTTTTTTTTTTCTTTTTTTTAAGAGCTCATCTGACGACTGACTACTTGGGCATTAGTCGCCGTATTAAAACTGGCCTAGTTCTAGGCTACTTTAAAATAAAATTAAAGAGACAAAAAAAAAACACTCCAAAAAGGGGGAAACGAAGCAAACTGGTGCGTAGGGGAAAGGTACCCCCCGGCGCCGGAACGTGCAACCTAAAGGGAAAAAAAACAAATGCAAAGAACAAAACAAAACAAAAAAACAAACCCTGCTTAAATAATAGGGAGAAGGCCGGCCTCCTTCCAAAAGTCAACAAGTTCATCGGTCAATGTGCATGCACTCGTCCCGAGTACAAGGGACAGGCGGTAGCGACCCAGCCCATCCCGGTACCGGGACAGGTAACGTGCGCAAAGAACACCCAGACTGGGACATTCAACAAGAATGTGCAGAACATTCTAGGGGACAACGCAGTCGTCGCAATAGGGCGCAGGCGAGCGCTCCATTAAATAGCGATGAGTCCCACGAGTGTGTGATTCGGAGACGAGAGAAAGCGACCTGAAGCCGTCGCGGCATTGGGGAATAGGTCCATGGGAACAGTCGTAGCGCAACCGCACGCAACTTTAAGTTCCCTTGGAACGTCTCCCATCTTCTTTGCCAAGCAGTCCGAAGAGCTGCCCGTATTCCTTGGCAGGAATACGGGCAGCTCTTCGGGCAGCTCTCCGTATTCCTGTAGAGTCGGTGTGAGGAAGAGCGAAACGCTGGTCCGGTCGCAGAGTCCTCGCGGACTCTTTAGCGCCCTCATCGGCGCGCTCATTCCCCGCAATTCCTACATGTCCAGGAACCCAGCAGAAGATAATCTCGACAACTGCCCGGCTCGCCAAAACCGAAGCGTCACGGATTTCGCGAACCAGGGGATGCGGAGATTCCAATGCCCCGAGAGCACTCAGGGCGCTTTGTGAGTCGCTATAGATCACAATCCGGTCTCCGAACCGGGCACGTCGCGTAATCTCCCGTACCGAGTGGTGTATTGCCACCAGCTCGGCCGTGAAGACAGACGCAGCACCCGGCAGAGCCCCACTGACTTCAAACAGAGGGGATAGCGTGGAAGCCGATCCCCTCTTGGGACTTGGAGCCATCCGTATACACTGGCACGGTTACAGTGTGACACGAGGTGTGTCCAAAAAGGTCGAACGCTATACTCCCGGCACCGTATAAGCTTTGGGAGCAGAGGGGGAGACAGAGGCGTGGCGACAAATAGCCAAATTTGGTACCCTCCAGGGTGGCTTCCTGGGCAGAACCAGGGGCGCCACCGGCCCGAGAGCTATATCTACCTCTCGAAGGAGTTTCCTGGCCCTAAACCAAAAGGGCTTAGAAAATGATTGGCATCTCTAGGCGGCATAGGCACCATCGAGATCAGCTGCGGATGCAGTGAGAGCTGTTGGTGACTGAGGGAGGCACCGGGCTCGCGCGTACAGGCGAGTGATGCACTGCACGCGGCGCAGAGCGAGTGGCATCTCCCCAGCATCGACCAACAGGCTCTCAATAGGAAAAGTGCGGAAGGCACCGGTCGCAAGGCGAAGGCCGGTGTGGTGGATCGAATCCACCTTCCGCAATAAACGCTCGGCTGCGGATGCATAAAACTCGCATCCGCAGTCGAGCTTCGAACGAACAAAGGATCGATAAAAAAGTAGTGCAGTAGCCCTATCAGCGCCCCAAGCGCTGAACGTCACGGAACGGAGAATGTACATGGCGCAGGTACAAGAGACGCTAAGGGTGCGAATATGAGCCTCCCAGGTGAGGCGTCGGTCGAATACAAGACCAAGGAAACGGTGCGATTCCACCACATCCAGGCGCACCCCATTAAGCACCGGTTGCCAGGCGAAGGCCTGTGTGGTGGATAGAGTCCACCTTCCACAATACACACTCGGTTGCATATGTATAAAACTTGTGTCTGTATTTGAGCCTCAAACGAACAAAGGAACACTAAAAAAGTAAGGAAACAGCCCTATCAGCGCTCATGCCACTGAACGTCATGGAATGAAGAATGTCGATGCCATGAGTACAAGATCCCTAAGGCTGAGAATATGAACCTCCGAGGTAAGGCGTTGGTCAAATACAAAGCCAAGTAAACAGTGCGATTCTACCAGTACCAGGCAAATACAATTTAGAAACAAACCTGGGTCAGGGTGGAGCCACGGATGGCAGCAGAAGTGCACCACCTGTTGTAGGCCAGGAAAAATGGAAACCTGTGAGCTTCGGCGTAATGAGAGACATGGTTCAATGCTTGTTGGAGTTGACGCTCCAGAGTTGGCATCTGGGATGCACCAAAAGATATTGAAAGGTCAGCAATGTAGAGTGTAGTGAGAACATCTTCTTGCAGCAGTGAGGTGGTGCCAATGATACTCAGGGCAAAGACTATGATACTGAGGACATTTCCCTGCTCCAATGAAGCGGAGAGGGATACCCCACCCATACGCGGAATCGACAATCTTGTAAAAATTCACATATAAAGATTGGAAGGCGTCCCCTAATCCCCATCGTGAGGAGAGTCTCCATGATACCATATTACCATGCAGTATCATAGGCCTTCTCCCAATTGGAAAACACTGTGGCATAGTGCTGTCTACGAAGGAAGGCCTCGCAGACAGCATTTTCCAGGTAGGGCAGAGCATCCGACATGGAGAGGTACTTGCGGAAGCTGCACTGTGCAGAGGACAGGTGGCCTGTACTCTCCAGACAAAAGGATAATCTAACATTTACTAATTTCTCCATCAACTTGCACATGCACGAGGTTAGAGAGATTGGTCGGAAACTGGCCGGAGTAGAGTGATCTCTCCCTGGTTTGCAAAAGGTGAGCACAGTAGCCATTCGCCAGGAATCTGGCAGGATATTCTCTACCCAGATCCTGTATAACAAATCTAACATAAAGGCCATGTCTCACTCCCCCAGGTCGAAGCATGGCATACGGGACATCATCCGGATTAGGGACGTTGTCCGCAGATGAAGCGAGAACAGAATGCAACTCATTCAGAGTAAACCTGTCATTGAAGGGTTCTCCACCTCTGGAGGTAAAGTGCAGTTGGCGGTCTTCCGCGAGATCATGGCTAACATTGAATGCTGGCAGAGCAGCATCCCAGCTAGAGAATGAGGTCGCAAAGGATTCCACCACAGATGGCAGGTCCGAGATTGCGATCCCATTCTCCTGGAGAATGGGACAGGGATTCTGCAAGAACTTGCCCTGAATCCTTTTACTAGCTTCCACACCTCTGCTAGAGGGGTCTTCCCATTAAGTGAAGAACGCGTATGCAAGCCAAGAAGAGTGGCGGGTGTGCTTTGAAATATACCAGAACCTAGCCCAATGAAATTCACTGACAGTAAAATCGCTCGAGCGGAGGAGGACATCCCTCCTCTCCTTGTAAGGTATGGGAGAGCGGAGCCATCTGAGGATGACCTTCCATAGGGGTGGACTCGGGTTCGGTGCTTTGCACCGAGCCCATGTCCATTTCCATGGAAGGTCCTACCATCTGGCGCTGGGTTGTCTCATCGACCATTTCCATCTCAGGGGGGCCTCTATGTGGCTATCCTACCACCCAGGACATCACAGGTCCCATTGGTCAGAACATTTTTGGTCGGGGAAGAGAGGGGGGCACATAGAGTGCCCCCCTCTTAACTCAATATTCGAGCCCACATGCTTTTAGAAGGAAGCGCCCGATGGGCCCTATTATGTCTCTCCTGGTCAATTATGGACGCCTGCCTTTCTTGGCAGTCCCCTTATAAAGTAAAGGAGGGACTGCCGCTGGAGAAATGGAGTGCCCAAGGCAGCTTCAGAGAAGGGGGTGAGTGGTAGTCCCCTACACCTGTAGGCAAAGGAGAGGAATAAGTTTTCTCTCCAGTTGAAGAGTTTTGGACGGTCCTCTCCGAAAGGACAGGGGGGTGGGGAAACCTCGATTTTTTTGCTGGTGGAGCTGCCTGGGGGTGGATCTGACAATTTTATAAGGGAAGGTAGAGGGAGATTTATTATTTTTTTTATATTCATTATTGGGTATGGTGACCCTATTTATACTGTGGAATGCATACGTAATCACCCCACGAAGTAGCCCATTCTGTGAGGGGTGAATACAGGGAGGGTGGCAGAACCAGCTGCCATCATTTGAGGTCACTCCTCTTGCCTAGTGGCCTGGCAGCCCATTGACATGGCAGCTCTACCTTGGGCACGGCGTTAAGTGGATAGAGATTGAAATGAGAAAGAACGGGGATTTGAGGGGATTGTGTCCCCTCCCTCCTGATCTGGGATAGTTGGGTGAGAGGAGGCTGGTCGGCGTCTACCCTGTGAAGTCAGGTGTAGGTAGAGTGAGGAAGTAGTGTAGAAATACAGGCAGTCTGAAAGAAGAGGCTAAGCTGGGGCCGGACGGGACACTGAGTACCATCAGCATAGCTCACTTGATGCTCAGGCAGTGTGTGAGAGGAATTCCAGAGCCTGCCACCACAAGATAACCTTCCCTGTGCAGGAAATAAGCCTAAATAACATTAACAAATTTCTCTAGCAACTAGCACATCCAGTAAATTAGAGAAATGGCTAGAAATCTAAGACAAAGGAAATGCCTCATTCACCCAACCGTTGAATCATACTGTACAAGATATCCTCAGACAATGGGCAGGATTGGCAAACTAAGTGAGAGTGGAGGGCAACTAACATTGTAAATAGGTCATTATTTTTATTAAAGACCCAGCTGGTGCTACCAAGGGCATAGGTAATTAAAAACAAAGAAAAAACAACAGAACATAGACAAACAAACAAATGCATAATGTCGTAGAATAGGCTCTCGACGATATACCATATATAACTATTCGTTGAGAGAATTATTCTAATATTTCGAGTGCGTAGTAATCTGATTGACCGAGGTTAGTCAAAAATGGAGGGGGGGGCTGGAGAGGCTTATTTATCTTCAATATGCTTAAGAAGTGGAACGGAGCACAAGGATAAATAATATGGCTATCATAAATAAAATAGTTTTATTAATTAAACTATCAACACACAAAAAAAATGTTTACATAAACCGAGAATGAAAAAGGTCGTGGGAATATCTGACTAATCCGAGGATTAAGATTTGGAGAGATTTAAAAAGGCAAACAAATAAAAATTAAAGGCGGGGAATGGTTGACTAAACCATTTAAAGCACAGGGTAGCATTGACAAAAGGTTAGATGATTAAAGGTAATGCTCAGCTTACATAATTACAAAGTTGTTGTGCAGAGGAAGACGATGTGAAGGAATCTTCGGTCCACTGGCGATTTCCAGCAGAAGGGTTCTTCGGGGGGGGGGGTTGTCCATAATGAAGGGGAAGGACTGACTTCGAAGAGTGAGAGCGAAGTGGGCCTCGGAAGTACGAGCGATCTTTGTGACAGCAAATCGGAGATGTTCTAGATGAACAATGGAGGTTATTGTTGAAACCAAGCGTTCTCTTGAAGAACGTTAAAAAGGGGGGAATTAAATTATCCTGACATGATGTCTTGGGAACGAGAACCATTTCTTGACGAACGGGCTTGAAGAACAATGGCTGTTCTAATGTTGTTCTCTTTCTGAACAACAGGGGGGACCTTGTTTTCTTGGCGTCTCGAAGGCACAAACCTCGGCACTCAAGGGATATTGCCCTCTTCTGGACAATAAGGGGGTTCTCGAGGTAGAGAGTTCCTATGTGCACAAGGGAGACCGGATTGGCATGATGCCTCGCGAGGATAATCTGCTTCAATTGGAAAAAGCTATTGTATAAGTACCCGGAGCCATCTCCATGGCGTAGGGGATAATTGAGTGGGGGACTTCGGGGGAATGCCCCAGTCACGCCTGGGAAAATACCTTATCTGCCCATAAGCCTAACTCAATCTGGCGAGATCGACGTAGGGAGGCAAAACGGGAGAGTGAACCTCCTTGATTAAACATTTGTTATGGTGGGCGATAACGTGCTCTGCTTCCTCTCGCAGATGCACGTGGATAGCAAGTGTTTCTAACATGTGAAAGTGGCTGAATTTAAGCGGCCTCAGACCGTTCTATCACACATAAGAAAAGCAAGAAAAAGGATGGCACACACTACAGCACAAGGGACAAGTGGTAGTAACTCACTCATCCCAGTGCTGAGACAGGTAATATTCATGAAGATCACCCAGATGGTAATTCAACAAGGAATATGCCGAACAGTCTAGGAGACTACAGTTTTCAGAGGAGTGCTCCATCAAAAGGTGGTTCATCCAGCATGTGTGCCAAATTTCAAGTGAACAAAGCGATATGAAGCCACTGCAGTATTGGGAGGTATATCCAAGAGAAGAGTTGCTGCATGATGGCATGCAACCTTAAGTTATATTAGGATATAAAACTTTTCACTCAATGGTCTTCACCCTAAAATCCTCCACTATCTACTCTTTTAAACTGCAAGTATGATCAAATTCTTTCTATTAGCCAATACAAAGTCTATAAAACAAACCAATATAGATATGATTTGTATCATTTAGCATCCTCCCATAAGACATGTTGCTGTAATTATAGCCTTTATAATTTAATGAAAAATAACCTTTGACATAAAGAAGCCTCCATATTTCTAAATCTTTCTTAAATAACTATATAGCCATTACTATTATATTAAAAAAGAGAATCATCAAAGTAATTTTCACTAATCCTACTTTCATAATGAAAGGGGAATTTATAAAGTTTCTCTACTTCAAGGAGTAGACAAACCCTATAAACTGGCATTTGTATAAAAAATCCTATGATTATCACTTTGCTTACTGTTAAAAGGCTTATTATTGTATCTATTACTTTTTAATTTTGTAACAGACTTTGACTATCATTATTTCTATTATTATTTCCCTGACTACTAGTTTCTCAGACTTAGATCTCAATAGCATGAATCAACTGATGCTTTGACAGGGTTGGCAAAAAAAAACAAATTTTGAAAAAGCCCAATAAAACCTGATTTATTCTGGGGGTTTTCAAATCTTGGGTTTTTTCAAAAAACAAATGCTACAAGCACTAGAATAACATAGAAAAAGAATAGCTATATCTATTTTTATATAATATTAATAATTACTTAGTTTAATAATTATATTATAGTGAGAACAGACCACTGATCAAGAATTGTGGGTACTCATGATAGCCATAACCTGTAGAAGGAGAGATGAATTATTATGAGTCAGTATCACAGAAATAACCTTAATTTGATACTTATTTGTTGAAATTATAAACATAAATATGCATTTTGAATAAAATAATGATAAGTAGCATTTATTTCTTGAATAAAAAAAAGAGTATAATTTTGAAAAAGCCCAAAAAACCCGGGTTTTATTCTGGGGTTTTTCAAATCTCAGGTTTTTTCCAAAAGCAAATGCTACAAGCATTGGTAGAATAGCATGAAAAAGAATAGCTATCTCTATTTTTATAATAATAATTAATTAGTTTAATAATGATATTAAGGTAAGAACAGATCACTGATTGAGAATTATGGGTGGGTATCCATGATAGCCATAACCTGTAGAAGGAGAGATGAATTATTATAAGTCGGTATCAGAGAAATAACCTTAATTTGATACATATTTGTTGAAATTATAAACATAAATATGAATTTTGAATAAAATAATGACAAGTAGCATTTATTTCTGGAAAAAAATATATAATTTTGAAAAAAAAACAAAAAAAACGGGGTTTTTGCAAATTTTACTTGAAAAAGCCCCTCAAAAAATGACAATAAAACCTGGGTTTTTTTATTTGCTCACCCTGTGCTTTGAGGATCATTCCATGTCAAGTGGTCCAATGCTCCCCACCTCACCATCTCAGATTTTGATTAAATTTGGTACACAAGTTAGTACTTGGCCAAAACAGACCTGTACAAAATTTCAGCTATGTAGCTACTATAGTTTCAAAGGTACAGTACCCCTGTTTTTTTACCCCAAATGCCAGAACCGGGACCGGCAGTTTCATAGAGGCATTTTTAGGGGGCCTTTACTCAGTTGCTATATGCTTTGAGGTGCTGAAAATGACTAAACTAGCCAACTTTTTTGCAAGGATATCAAAAATCAAATCAGATTTGACCCAGGTGACTTAGTTTTCTCGCAAACAGTGCGACACTCATGAGCCTATATCTCCTGAACATTGGGGTTATATGATACCAATTTTTTTCCTGAAGTGGCATCAAACTTTTTACTCTGTGTGCCAAATTAGAAGTTTCTAGGTCTAATAATCTCTACATTAGACCCTGTGAAAAAATAACCCATGTTAAATCAGTTATTTGATCATCACGCCAGTTTTTTATCCTTTTTTTTTTCTCTCATCGGAATGAGTCTCTCAAATAGTCTTGGAGACCAAAATATCTTTTTTGAGACCGAGTTGCTTCTTGGTAAAATGCTAACTTGGATTTGCCCTAGTTTTGGCCTTTAGGTCCTTGCAACTTTAGTAATTTGGAGTAGGGATGTTAAAATCTTCTCTTTTTTTTTAGTACTATAACATATGTGAAGTAATGAACATGTGCCTTATATGTTACTACGCCATTATTGCACAATTTACATTCTATTTTGCTTCATTTCAGAAATACTGTATGCTAGTGACTTGAAAAATGAAGCAGTAGAGTGCAACTTCTAGTTCGGATCGTGCGACAAAGCAATATTGCTGCAATCCCTTCAATCTTCCACATACAAAGAAAATAGTGAAGGATCTGCACAAGATTACTACTGATAAAGCAGCTAAGCTGAAGAAAGTGACTGGGCAAGACCTGGAAGGAATGCTGTATCCAACATGCCGATATGAGCTGAGTTATTTCAAAGTCAAACATCTGGTGAGGCGATTGACAATTCTTGTTGGTGTTGGCTTGTCCAGCATGTTCTAACTTGGTGAGGTGGCAGCTACCAATCTTGACCCTCATGTAGCAGCAAGGGGACTGTTTTGAAGCGTGAGTCTCGAGACTGCCTCCTAGTTGCCTAGACATTGATTGGAGCCAGAGCCCACCCACTTTCCACATTGACCGGAACCACCGCGTCCCCCTCCTTGAGTGCAGATAATTTTGCATTGGCTGGAGCTGGACTCCCAGTCTCCTAAGAAAAAGTAACCCCTCTTCCCTCAAGAAAGTGGGCCCACCTCCCTTTCCCTCCCCACCCTCCATATACCGGTAATAGCGCTCCTGGATATCCAGATACATTTTGGACAGACTCACATCTATTTGTGAAGTCCTAGACATTTCTCTTTGCGAGTGTGGTTGTTGGCCAATAATATTGTATACATAAATATAATTTTGAGTAGGTTATAAGATATATTTATTTTAAATGTTTTGGGGTTGTGATGTTGGTTTAGCTTGAGATATTTATTGGTTTTTAATAAATTTAGAAAATACTCTCTCTCCTCAATACACTCTCCTTGACCGACACCGAGAGGACCTTGTTGAGGCAGCGGGAAGAATTGGTGAGGAAGTTGCAACCATGCCGCCACATATTTTTACCGCCTGAACAGGGACTGCCTGGTGGTTTGAGGAAGGAGAGGAGTGAGAGCCTGTGGGGGGTTTTTTTCCCTGATGGAGGAGGAACAGATTGGAGCCATGGAGTTGGAGATGAGAAGACTAAATGAGTTATTGCAGCAGAAAGACAGAGAAAATGCACAGTTGAGAGAAAAGAATGATAGTTTGAAGAGGAAAATGAGAGAGATGGAAGTGACTATGGAAGAGAGGATTAAAGACAGTGAGGTGTGAATGGAGGAAAGATTGATGCAAATGCTGAATGAGAGAATGGGAGAATCAGGTGCAATTGGTGTGGGGTGTGGCCTCGACTCCACTTTGAGTGGAAATGACAGACAAAAAGGGATTGACAGACTTAAACGAACCCATGCAAATGACTAGGCACCGAAAAAAGAAGACCCCAAAGACTAGACGCCCAGACCAACAGGAAAGAACCTGACTGGCTAGCATTGACTCCTTGTATTTCAGCACAAATGAAGGCATGAATGAAAGTGGGAAAGAAATGAGTGAGAGTGAAAGTGATGCTGAGGTTCATCGGAGTATATTGATCAGAGAAGTGCCAAAGTTAAGTAAGTTTAAAGTGGAAGGAACAAAAGATGTGAAAGTGTTTTGGAAAGAGTATGAAAGTTATTGTAAGGAAAAATTTGGAGAGAATAATAAGTTTTGGGTGGAAGAGTTATACGAGTTTCTGGATGGGTGTATGAAAGATTTTTAATGGATGATTATGAGTGTGGGTGAGCCTAAGTGGGAGGTTATGAAAGAGAGAATGATAGAGCAATGTAAGAAGATGAAGACAAGTGTGAAATATAAGAAGACAAATGGGTTTAAGGAAGCGAGAATGGGTAAGAATGAGGATCTGAATTCATATGCGCATCACTTAAGAGTCCTTGTTGCGAATGAGATTTGGAGATGACAGAATAAATGGGAATAAGGAGCTGATGAAGAAGTTTTTAAATACGGTTCCGAATGAAGTGGGTGAGTATGTGATGTATAAGAGGAAAGAGAAGATTAGATGGGCTGGTGAGAGATTGCTATGGAAGGATGTACTGGAGATGTTAGAGGACCGTGAAGTTGAGGATTATGGAAGGGAGGAGGCCTCTATTCACACTGTGCGCAACTCAAGTATAAGTAAGTTGCCCCAGTTCCGGTAGTATCAGGATGCATTGACAGAGAACCCAATCGAGGTGATAACAAGATTTTTCGAAAATTATTACGGGCAAAATGAACAGTAGAGTGTGTATGTTGGCCGTGAACCAAGAGGGAATAAAAGTAGAAGTGAGAGTCAGAATGGTTGGGGTAGGGTTCAGAATGGTTGGAAAGTGGTTACACGAATGGTAGGAATGACAGTAGATCTAGAGTGAATGAGTCTAGGTGTCTGAGGTACGAGAAAGTTGAGCACATGAGGGCTGACTGTCGCTGGTCACAAGGAAGTTGCTTTGACTGTGGGCAAATGGGACATAAGATAAAAGATTGTAGTCGTGCAAGGGAAAGTGTGTGTTATGGATGCGGAAGAATGAGCCACTTGGCACGAGATTGCAGGGAAGGTGGTCGAGTGAATATGAGTGGACCTGGAGTGTATGGTAATTGTGGGCAGATAGGGCATCATGCCAGGATGTGTGCCAGTTCAAGAACTACCTGTGGTAAATTTGGAATAGTAGGTCATGCAACAGGGTTGTGTAGGACTGGTGATAGACATGTGAAGGAAAGAATGGATGGGAACGATGCAAGTAATTGAGATGATACGACTCAGGGAAACTAAGGAATGAGAGGTTCCTTCTGGGGAATTCTCTAGAGCGCAAGTGATGAATGTGAGAGAAGGATGCCAAATCGTGGAGTGAATTGGGTTCAGAGAGTGAATAGGTGTACGTGTGTTAAAATTAAGTGTGGAGAATGAGAAGTAAGTGCATTGATTGATACAGGATATAAGGTGAATGTGGTGTATTTGTAGGAATGAAAGTAAGTGAAGTTAAGGATCGTGGATATCATTTGACTGTATTAGGTGAACAGGATGTGCAGATTGTTGCAAGGTTTAGAGAGTGTGTTTTGATTGCAGGTGTTCAGATGAATGAAGATGAATTTTGTGTAGTAGAAGGTGCAAACAAGAATTATGACATGCTATTAGGTTATAAGTTTTTGAAAGCGAATGGTATCATGATTCACCATGATTTAGAGATGATTGAATGTAAGAAGAATGTAAGTATGAAGTGTCAATGGTAAGTGGATCCAGATGGAAGTGTGAAAGTGAACATCATGAAAGTTCTGGAGGTATATGCAATTGAGAGTGTGCCTGTCAAGCAGAATGAAACAATGAGTGTAAGGATTGGATGGAATTCAGATGTTGAGATAAGTGAGAATGATAGGAATATTTATATCTTGGATGGTAGTGCTGCGAACTATCGATTGAGGCAAGTTGTGCATGTGTTTGATGGTATAATTGATATGAAAGATCTGCGTGTCTGTATACAAGTTTGGCCGGATCTGCAAAGGAAGAGTCTTAGAGGAGTGCAAGTGGGAGATAAATTAGGTGTGTTAAATCCAGTGGTGAATATGGAGAATGATACACATGTGGTGAATGCAAGTGTGTTTTCTGTGAGTGTAATGTCAAATGTTTGGAAGTATGAAGATTTGATTGAGCAAGTGAAATTGGAAGAAAAGTTGAGTGAATGTGAGAAGCAAAAAGTTTACAGGATGTTGTGGAATAGGAGAGGTACCTTGAGTCAAGGGGATGAGGACTTTGGCAATGCTCGCTTGCATGAGTTCAGAATAATTTTGAGCAAAAATACGCCAATTTATCAAAGGCCTCATCATTTCCCTCAGCTTGTGGCTCAAGAGATTGAGGAACAGTGTGAGGAATTAGAGAGAATTGGTGGTGTAATTGAGCCGAGTGTGAGTGCCTGGAATAGTCTGATTGTACTTGTACGAAAGCCAGATGGACGTTTGCGACTGTGTATTGACTATAGAAGAGTGAATGAACGAACGTTGAAAGACAAGTTTCCTATGAGTGTTGTGTCTGAATGTGTGTACAGTATGTATGGAATGAAAGTATTTTCTAAGATAGATCTGGTACATAGTTACTACCAGATGCCTGTGGCTGAAGAGAGTAGGCTTATTATGGCTTTCTCCACCTCAAAGTGCCATTATCAGTTTAGAAACCTGAGCTTTGGGTTAGCGAACACTCCAGCTGCTTTTCAGTGTGCTATGAATGTAGAATTGAGTGGTTTTCGGTGTAAGAATGTACAAGTGTTTTCGGATGATATTTTGGTGATGAGTGAGAACATGGAGAACATATGACCTTGGTGAATGATGTTTTAAGAAAGTTGGAAGAAGTTGAGATGAAAGTGAAGTTGTCTAAATGTGTGTGGTTTGCTAGTGAAGTTGAGTTCTTGGGACAGGTGAGTGCAGTTGGAATGCGTAAATCGGAGCTTGTGGAAAAGGTTAGGAATTTCCCTAAGCCTACCACAGTGAGAGAGTTGCATGGATTTTTTGGTTTAGTTGAGTTTTGGAAGAAAGTTTATGAAAGATTGTTTGGGCGTGATGAAACCATTGAGTGTATGGACTAGGAAAAAGAAGAGTACTGTGATTAAGTCAATGTGGCATTTGAAAAGTTAAAAGCGGAAGTTGCAAAAGATGTGGAACTTACATATCTAGCGTATGGAACAAATGCAGGAATGCTTGAAGTGTATATGGATGCAAGTGGTCATTCGATTGGTGGATGTTTGATGCAAGATCAAGTTGTGAATGGGGTTGAAAGAAAGCGAGTAAATGTGTATGTTTCCAAGACATTTAGTGTGGCAGAGCATGCATATTTAACAATTGAAAGAGAGTTGGCTGCATTAAGATTCTGTCTCAAGTCATGGAGTAGAGTTTATAGTGAGAACAGATCACCAGCCACTAGTGTATTTGCAGCGTATGAGGTTAGTTGATAGTAGGCTTGCAAGGACAATGGAAGATTTGAGTGATTTTGATTTTGTGGTTGGGTATTTGCCAGGTGAAAGGAATGTGATTGCTGATTTGATGTCACATTTGCCATGTAGTTTGAATGAGAGTGAGACTGTAAGCATAAATCCTGAGTATTTGCCAGCAGGTGTAGTTGTTGGAAGGAAATGTAAAGGTGGAGGTGATTCTATGTTCGAAAGTGTGTTGTATGGTTTATGAGACTTGATGGAAGATGGATTGCTTGAGAAGGTGCCAGAAAGTGTGAATGCATTACGAAAGGTGGTTATGGAAGAAGCGTGTAAAAAACCAGAGCAATTGGGAATGGAAAATTCAAGTAGGTTAAGAAAAGAGTTGAGAAGTATGAGTATGCCAGGAGTGATGATGCTTCAGGAAGTGTTAGCAATAGTGAGTAAGCTGTTTGTTGTGACAGTATAGCTAGAAACCCACTTGAAGGCTTGGGAACCTTGGAGAAGAAACCCACACATGGCTTGGGAACCTCAGATAAGAAACCCACACATGGCTAGGAAGCCAGCTAGAAACCCACTTGAAGGCTTGGGAACCTTGGAGAAGAAACCCACGCCGGCTTGGGAACCAACAAGAAACCAAACACTGGCACAGCATGGATGACTATCGGGCATGGCCCCTAGGCAATGGGGATACCAATCTGTGACCAGCTGTCACAAAATTGGTAGTGGCAGAGCCACCATGGACCAACCCAGGATTAAAAGTACAAATCTTGGTGGTATGTTGTCTGAGAGAGTACACATTTTTTACACATCAAAAAGTTCCTACCAAGCTACGAAAGGCCAAAACTAGGGCAAATTCGAGTTAGCATTTGACCAAGAAGCACCTCAGTCTCAAAAAAGATATTTTGGTCCCCAAGGCTATTGGAGATGCTCTTTCCAATGAGACCAAAAAATAGAGGATCAAAAACTGGCATGATGTTCAAATAACTGATTGAACATGGGTCATTTTTCACTTTTTTCTGTTTGTGACCAACTTTGATAGGGTCTAATGTAAAGATTATTAGACCAATAAACTTCCAATATGGCACACAGACTATAAAGTTAGATGTCACTTGAGGAAAAAAATTTGGTATCATTCAGGAGATGCAGCACTGGTTGGTGTTACAGGTCATTTTTTTGCATTTTAAATCTCAGTTTATGAGAAAACTAAGCCAACTGGGTCAAAACTCATTTGATTTTTGAAACCTTTGCAAAAAAAGTAGGCCAGACTAGTCATTTTCAGCCCCTCAAAGCATATAGTAACTGAGTAAAATCCCCCTTAAAAATGCCTCTGTGAAACTGCCAATCCAGGTTCCAGTGTTTGGGGTAAAAAACAGTACTGTATTTTGGAAACTATAGCAGCTACAGAGCTGAAATTTTGCACAGAGCCAGCCGTTTGGGCCAAGTACCAACTTGTGTACCGGATTCCTAAAATTGGACCACTTCATATGGAATGACCCTTGACCTTTTTTTTAAATTGGACTATTATTTTTTGACAGTAAAAAGGGAAATTCTGAGATTTATATTTATTACTGGGACAACATATCCTAAGATTCATCAACATTTTGACCTTTTAAAAAGGACAAAGAGATGGGTAACCTTGTCCTTAATAGGAAAGAAGTGGAGGACAGTGGTAGTTTAGGAATGCCAAAGCAAAGTGACCACACTTAATGGAAAACTGGTAGATGTTGACGTTTTAAAATCTAGAAATTTCTTTGCAGATTCAGATGCAGGATACATTTCCATGATAGGTCTATTACAGTCACATCGACACAACATAAACATAGCCATAAAAAAGGCAAGAATTTGTATCCATAAATTTAATATTACAAATGTTAAAATTTAAACTACTTACAATATCTCAAAAAAGACTTACCTTGTCAAATCAATCATACAGGAACCAATAACTACAATCGATGGGCTCATAGTATATGATTTCTTTTTTACTATCAAACTAAATATTAGATCAGTCCTAGAAGAAAAATAAATTTTAAAAAATTTGGAAGGTGACCTCATTAATATTTTAGTAATATTAAGGTGTTTGCTAAGTGGATAAATTCAACAATATTTCTTTTTAATAATTTGTCATCCATTGACCTATTTCTTTAAATTTACAATTTATTTTCATTAACCCATGATTCTATTACACATATTATATCTAGATCTTCATCAATAATATAACTAAATAACTCATCTTTCTTAATTCTAAGACTATGGGCATTTGTATAAAGACAACTCAGCCCTCCTATCCCTGAAGCACCTCTTTTAGAATGTATACCTTCCACTCTATCTCCTCTGCATCTCTTTCCTTTCTCTGCCCCACCCTGTACTCTTATATTTCCCTGACCACTATCAGTAACTAGTTTCCCGCAAGAAAAGACCCAACAACATTATCTAACTCCTGCCACAGCACATCAACCACAGCACATCAACCCCAGCCCGGCTTAGATGGAGTCCATCTAATGCATACAATGCCTTATTCCTATAAAACCCATTCCAAACACTAATCTCAACTTCTCACACAGGCCTTTCACATACTCATTCAGTCCAATTGCACAAGACAACCATTCCATCCTGACATCAAATCTCGGAAGCACACCTGAAACGCCTTTCACTCATCCTTTCAACTAACCTTTTGTCCCTCTCTCGTAACTCACATGAACCCACCATCTTTACATCATTTACTCCCACATACATAATCACAACTGCATCCCTCTCACACCCAGACGCCAGACTATCATACTTCTCACACACATCATTTACACCAGCACCCAGCAAACAAACTCTCACTCCCTTCCATTTGCTTGCACTTAACTTCCTATCTAAATATCTAATCTGAGTCACCCATCACAAGCCCTTCAGTCATCCTCCTAGTCCCCCTAGGCCTAGCATTACCCTCCCTCCTGTTCTCATTCAAACTACCATTTATTTCACTTTCTGCCACAACCACATCAGACAAATCACTTTCAACCTCTTCCTCTCTCAGGGCATCAAATCTGTTAGTTAACCTAACAGGTTCCATGTCCCTCTTACTCACAGACCTAACCTATCTATTCTATCCATATTCACCCACCATTCATCTTCACTCATCTGTCACTTTTTTCTCTCTAGTCCCTAGTCTAGGCATATCTTCCACCCTCCTGGTCCTAGCCACAGTCTTCATGTGTACACTTGCATCCCTTCTCTCTTCATTCACCAACTCACTTAATCTCTTGCAATCATCACGCAACCAACTCACCTCCTCTACCAAAGCCACATTTGCACTAGTCACATACCAAACCGGGCATTCAGATACATTTGCTCTTCTTTCAACACCACAAACTACATACATCATCCAAAGCAACAGCCATACTGAGAAACTTTTCAAATATAATTAAAAATTCCTTTAGTATCATGTCTAATACTCTAAGTTAACTATCCTTTCCAACTTAAATATATTACACCAAAAAACCAAAATAAAAAATGTCACTAAATAGAGTGCTTGCCAAGAACATGTCAAATCGCTGGGATAGTACCGCTGTTGGGGGCTCATCAGGAATTGTAGCACCATCACCAGGGAAAGACAAAATCAAAGTCCCCCACGATATAATATAACTGATGACATAAGCCACAAGGGCTCATCATAGGTCATCCGAGTCAAACGGCCTCTTTTTTAAGGCACCAAACTCCGAAGGAAAACTACATCCAGAGGATTGCGTCCCGAAACAAGGGTATCACCAATCAATGCTTGTCAGGAACTAAATCATGCAGCTATAGATATATACAAACAATATTAATATATATAAATCTTAGGAACCATCACAACCTTTCCTCCCCATAAACTCATCTAACCTACTCTTAAATACATTTAAATTTGAACTATCTACTACCCTCTGTGGCAATTTGTTCCAGAAGTCTACCACT